>JAOWCC010000577.1:77885218-79280697 GCA_030867875.1 Actinernus sp. WN-2022 | reverse complement strand
TGGTGAATCAATCAATAACATGCATATCCAAGGGAGGGGTGGGTGGCAAATAAGTATGTCACGAGATGCAGTTGAGTGTCATGACTGTTGTTCTCATCACGCTATGATATCATATGTGTATAGATCTATAAGTTACGAGGACAGAACAGACCCACAGGAGGCCTTCGCCTCTCAAAACCTTGCTTTTTATTGGACCCCATTTGGACTGCACTCACAGAGAATTCCATTGTTTTAGGGTTAGGGTTTGTATTGTTTCAGGGTTAGGCATTGTTTGGATAGCCAGTACTATTCCAGGTTCCAAGGAGGTGAAGGCCGCCCCCAGACCCATGGCAGAATGATATCTATTTGTTTTATACATTCAATAAGTAGTGAAAAAAGAAGGATAAGAAATCTTGTTACATAGCCATACATGTAGGTTTCCATAAACAATTCACACTCTCACTGGTTGATCCAGGGTCATGTGACAGTTGTCAAAATCCAATGTATCACACATGGGATACAATTCAAATGTATCCCACCACGTGATCACATTGTGACAGAAGATGCTGTGATGTGTCACATACACCACTGGCTAGCTATTAAGGTAGGAAAAGTATATTTTGTTTTACCAAAACTCAGGCAAAAGGAATTTTACAATAACAAGAGCCCATCTGGGCTTTCATTCGGGCCACATGAGATTGAAGATGTAATACACTTTCATTTGAAATCCTCTTAGTAATAACCAAAGGGAAGAATTATTAGCTGAATTTAGCAGTCTTTAGTGGCCGGTAGCGCGGTGACTTTCATTCTCTGCTCCTCTAGTATATATGTAATTTAATAGTTTTGTTTTTCTCGTATGTTGACCTTATAATTTAAACACTACTTATTCGTTTAACACACTGCATTTGAGTAGGCATATATTCATTGTTTTGAACCCGATAATTAACCGTACTACCGTACTTCATGGTCCCTTTCTTTAGTAGTGAGTTGTCGGTCAGGTGATTGTAAACTCTCGTCATTTAGCACAGAAAATGTATTCTGATGAATAGGGATCGGGTTGTCATGTAAGAAAGATCGCTCTTGAACAAACTGATAAGCTTCAGTAGGTTGGGTAGTCTCGGAACACTGGAGACCTTGGTCTTTCATTGTCTTCTTTTTTGTATTCTTGATTTTGTTTTTAAAGTTTGAAAGTCGGATCTCAGCTTTATTATATCCGCTTTCAACTCGCCATTTTAAACTTCTAGGTCAATAATACGCGATGACAGCATCTTGATTTCGGTCTTGTATGTATTATCTTGCTGCACTAATTTGTCTTCCAAATGACTGAGTTTCGTTTTGATGTGACGAGAGTAAGAATTCATTACGCATATCAGTTAGGTCAGCCTTCGTGTTACAAATCAAGGTCATTAAAGCAGCGAGATAGTTCTTATTGCGGGCTAACAAATTTATCCTCGTGAATAATCTAAAGAATTCCGTCTCTTCCGGTTTGAATTTGACTCATGTGTATGTTGCTTTTGGAGTTTCAAGGATATGTTGATCCAAAACTACAGGCTCTTAGGGTTTTTCATTGACTTGTGAACTTGCAGGCTCTGTAATTTGTTTTGTTTTCTTAGTATAACATAAAGTGTTGAACATGTTCATGTTATCAAGCATGTCGCGCGTGACCTCTGTTTCTTCATTCATTAAGTTCTCTACTTTCATCTGTAATCTGGGAAACTCAATCTTTGCCCATGCTTTGGCACATAACTATTCCTGTTGTTAAATAGATGTGGATGATTATAAGTAAAATCCTTCGACAGCTTGTACCGTTTCCGCTAGGTCAATATCCTCGCTGGAACGAAATAACTTGATCTCAATACTCTCTGATCCAACTTACGGTAAATTTAAATCTCTGACAGTTTTTAAGAGACTCGTAATATTGGTCTTGAAGTGCCTTCACCCAAAATAAGATGTTTTCCTCGGATGTTTTAAATGCAGCACAGCGAGTCGATGGCTTATAGATTCCAATATCTATTTCTTCGAATTTTAGCTTTCCGGATCCTGGCCCCAGTTCACTGGCTTCAGGTCGTCGTACGTGTCGTATATAAAATCACTGGCCATCTGGGTAAAAAACGCGGTCCTTCGGCTCCGTCAATAGCGCCAGTTGAAATATCCTGAGCCTGTTGGAAGGCTTTCGCACGAGTGAAGTTAAATAAAACATTAAACTGGCTTACATTTGAGAGATGAGACTCCAAATTAGAGAGAAAGTTCCTCGCGGGTCTTCCGCCATTTTACTGTATTCAATTATGTAAATAAATTAACCTGGCGATTGTTGCGTGACCAGCACAGTGCAATCTGATTGGTGTGAATTTGACCTTTAACGCATGCGCAGACCGCGTGCTACATGAAATAAAAAAAATAAAAAATAACGACTTGCATTTTAAGACTCGTCGCTGCCACAGGCAGCCCGAGTAATGATTTGCTGTATAACAAATCACTTAATGACTGGCTCCTTGGGAAATAGTGAGTTTTGTTTCTCCTCGATCTTGATGTTCCCCTCATTAATCTGTCTCGGGGAACATCGAGGATCTCGCAGAAACATTAAATTCACTGCTTCCCACGAGGAGAGTCATTAAGTGATTAATATTTCATGAAAAGCATGATGTCATCATTGGATGCATCTGTACTCGCATATTAAACACATGGCTAGATATGCACTAGCTGGTTACTGTATAAAACTATGGTAATTATTCATTCAGTATATAGTTACATACATTACGGTTATTCGTAGTTACATGTACAATGTATGAGAATTACCCAGGAATGCATGCATGAAGTTGTTCCACGAATTAAGGCCAAATAATATTCTTGAGCACTGTCAATGGATGAATACCAAACCTATATTGTATAGCAAACATACAAATGTATTAAACATACGTGATTGTATAATCATATGTTGTCGTTAAAAATATATTTATTAACCAGTTCAATTGTTTTTAACCATGCAGTTCGAAAATTCAAAAACTGGTTTAAATTGTTTAAAACTTGTTTTAAAAATCAAGATTCTAAAAAGCGTTTATTTTTAATTTTGGGGTCATAAAAAGGGAGTTTATTTGGGGGGAGAGGGGAGCTAGGATGATTAAAAGAGAACATTTCACCCTCCCCAACCCTACATGTACCCCTCTATAGTACTCACCCCTACCTACATTTTACCCCCTTTCTACCCCTTCTTTCCTTCCTAACCCCCATATAATTATTTAGACTTACCTTTTAATTGGAAGAAATATACCTCGCTAGCCTGGAATTGAAGTCACCAGCTTTAATTATACCACTGACTGGACACACATGGTTTCCCAAATAACGTACATGCATGTGTGCCACAGAAGCATTTGTTAATTGCCTTGGATAGCCAAGCTCAGACCCTCTCAGTCAACACTTTTATACTGGTTTTAATATTTTACCCTACATTGATTTGGAAGTAAACATGCATGCAGATGACCAATCAACAAGATCAAAAGCCCAGCTAGACAAAAACTTGTTTGACTGGTCATCACTCACTAGCCCCCATTCTGGCTGGACATTGACTAATGACTGACCATTATTTTGAGGCCCATATATTATATTTTCACACACACAGATCTATATCTATCTTAATATCTTAATTACATGTAGCACTGGCAATAAAGAGTTATACATACAGTCATGTAATATTATATATAATTATTAATATCCATGCTTCCATGCTTACCAGTATATGAAGATGGTAACACAACCTACAATCACTGTAGCTACCCAGTGTTCATTGCAGAACTGAAAACCTTGCTGTACTACATCTGCTATTGCTTGTTCCTTTCCTTCACAACACTCAGACACAGGCATGTCTGAACAGACTGATATACAATTGCAACAATAATCTTGCACTGTGTGCACTCAATGTTTGGAATCTGCATAGCAAACAAAAATACTTGATTAAAATTAAATATTATCATTTACAAAATATATTTATGCTACAGGATTGTAATGGTTTGAAAAATAATGTTAAATTAATTCCAAAAGAATATCATTAATTTTAAATAAATAATCTGCACATTCACCCATCCCCACCCATGCATGTATATATCTCAGCTGGGAGTTACTAATGAATTGTGTGTGATACGAAGTTTAGCATATAATCGTATTCTGTGCGTTTTGAAATCCGCCCAAGTGTACACGTGTTGTTTGGTATGTCAATTGATGTTATTCGTTGTATAGTGTGTTATGTTGAGCCGGTTGTGTAATAGCTTTGTTTAAGGAGTATATAAACAGGAAATTAGAGGTAGTTCGTTCTCTCGGTCGTGTGTCCAGCACTTCAAACAGTTTACTTACGACAGCTTAATTAATGATGTTCTTTATTTCATTTCAGTGCTGGAATTATGGTCATTTGACGAGATCAAGAAAGTGTCCCTGTACTGCAACAACTTTCAACTCTCAAAATAAAAAAGAGCGGGGGTGCTTACTGTTTCCACAAAAGAAACACGTCGGACATACAGACGGTGCTGCGGCTAGAGTGCTAGAGTCGGACTGCCCAAGGGTGACTGAAGGAGGAACTGCTGCATTGAAAATGGTTGAGGTGCCGTATAGGATTCAGAGCTACGCATAGCTGACTCGAGGGCGCGAGCCTGGTCAAACATTGTCTTTAAGTCCAGTGTTTTGTTCTCCAATCAGTCTCTGGCGAATCGAGTGAGATTGGAGTCCAGTAATAAATGCGTCTCTGATACTCTCTCTGAATTCTTCGCCTTTCGGCCACTAAACAACCCTGTTTAACCGTTTGACCCCTGACGAGAACGATTACTTTACGTGTTCTCCAGTCCTTATTATAGTTTTACAAGTCCAAATGAGCTCATTTGATTACCCCAGTTAGTCATACTATGCCTTTATGCTTTTATGAAATCTTAAAATTAACAAAAGTACCGTTTACCGGTTATTTCTGAAGATAGATGTTTCATTCATAATTATTATGGTAAATTCTAAGCGGCATGCACTCACGTTCGTTACACGCTGTTTCAGTTCCTGTTTCACGGAATGTTATTGTCCTAAATATTGACGTTGTTTCCTGTTTCACGGCATGTTAAGAATAATTTTAAATTGTAACCGGGCTTAATATTCATAACGTATTGACTTTGTAGATGGCCATATCTTTGTCATTTTAAAATACATGTCATATGTTATACGCCAAATTACTTCACTGTCTTGTATGGAAGTTTCTACACCACAACCATTCAAACTGAAAGTTAGGCAACAGCCTCTGACAAGGAGGGCAATTTCTCACAGGGTTGAACTAACCCTTCTTCATTTACTCCAGTATGTACCTTATTTTCGCTGTTGTCTCACCCTACTGAGTATTATTTGTTATGCATCTAATGATATGCGCAGTGTGCAGAAATTATGTTCAAATTTGGCATGCAACTCTTTCTTCTTCTCTTCCTCCCCAGTCAATAGTGGCTTCCCCGCTCGGATCCGGCTTTCCCGGATCTAAAACATATAAGAGTTGACTGCGGAGGAGGCTAAAGCGTAAGGCATTATCTAAACAATTTTCCACAGACTTGGACTCATTCCAAATACAGACAAATGTATGGTTAACTGAAAACACAACTGCTCGCTTCCCAGCACAGCTACATCCCTCAAATTTTGATTAGTTAATCTTTTGCCTGGTACCTTACATTTGCAGGCTGTGAATATTTCAGAAATTCGATTTTAGGGAAATTATTTGGCATCGGATTCCTATACAAACACTGTATTTCATGCTGTGTTTACCCATTTCAGACCACGTGAATAGTCTGTGACGTATGAAGCTAACTAGTCTATTTTATTACAATTTATTTAAATATGTACTTCTGCTTATCATTATGTAGTATTACAGTTGGCAAGACATGATTCTGCAACTTACAGAGGTGTTTGCTATATATTTTATATACATACATGTACATGTATGTTAATTGTTTATGAATCATAATTAAACTTTATTGAATTTAGTTCACAGTGTCATGATTGGTTTAGTTTTAATGTTGGTCAAACCAATTTTAATTACTAGTCACTAGACAGATTAATGTAAGAATTATTATTAATTGTGACATTGTAATAATTACCACAACATGCATCAGATCATATAATATTATGTGTGATCACAATTATCATAAAGGAATTTAGTGCTTACAATCACACTGTCTAATAATTGATCACACTTGTAAGTGTGAATTCACACTTCCTCTGACTTCCCTTCACTCCTGACATTTGTGATCATACATGTAGTATCACCATGGAGTGTGATCACATGTAAAAGTTTTTACCCATGATCACACAATTGTGATCACAACTGTGATCACAGCATATTTTAACTGGGGCCAGTAACAAGTCGTAAATTAAACTGAACAATGTAGCTGCATGAGTTGCCTTTTCTGGAATACATAGTGCTGTGGTATGTCATTTGTTCTGCTGATGTTCCACCAAACTTGGTATTCAAGATGTCACCAAAAGTAGGGTAATTTCTTGAGAACAATTGGTTCATACAAAAATTAGAATACGAGTGATTTCAGAGTACATAAGATCTAATAATAATATTCTTGTATAAAGAAATCTAAAAGATCTTGCTAAGATCTTAATAAGATTACACAAGATCTTAACTCTTTGTCGTCCGATCGTGTGTGAGCTCAATTGGTGAAATCCTGAGTGCTAACTCGACCCTCCCCCCTTAGTTCAAGTTTGGCTAGCCCGGGGTAGTTAAATATATACTGCTGACTTTTTAATCCGAGGGCTCAAACTTTCTCCACAATGCCATTCGGGTGAATTCTACGAACTGGTCGACGGTAGGTATTGCAACTTCTTTAGGGTTTCCAATGAAATGTGCTCTAATTTTGGAGAAAAATGCCACTGTAAGAGAGCTTGAGGACATCATTAAGTCTGAGGACGGCTGGAAATTACTTCGTTTGCTTTTAGTAGGCCTTGTGAGTGGATTTCACAGGGTTTTTCCGTTGTGTTTGTGCTTTCAGACACAGGAAAAAATTCTTCAATGAAATCCTTGAAATCCTGCAGTCTTTTACCCCTGCTCAACCTATTAGGATGTGTTTTTGTCACTTTAAAGCAACGGCTTGAGTTCAAATCACCGCTCTTGGCTGTATGGGTAAAAGACTTATAAAAAAAAACCTACCGGAGTCCCAGAGGGGGGGGACTCCTTGTGAAATTTGTGTCCATTACCCAGCATGCAATCGGAGGTGGGAGCAGGAAAATGTGGTCAAGTGAAATGCAGTGCAAACATCGGCGTGGTCGGCACCGTCGCTTGGTGTGTTTTGTGAAAACAAACCTGCTGGTTGGAAAGATTAAACAAGGTACTGTACCGACTGAGTGGTTATTTTGTGTTTGCTCTTGATTTCAAGTGCGAATGGGAAGGTTTTTTTGAGCCGATTTTCAGCTCCTCGAATTTCGTGAAAATCGAAGAAATGAAACAATCGCCAAAACAAATGGGCTTTTCCCCATAGTGAAAGAGTCGAGCGATCCCTGTTATAGCTCTGACTTTGAAGCCATACATCCCTTCGCATAATATTGCAACATCGTCTTTCCAGCATGTCTAGATAAGATGCAATAATTTTTATAGTAACAGACTCATGCATCTCCTATTTACAGGCTCGGATGGTAAAGAGTTAATAACATTGCACAAGATCTTAATAAGATTACATAAGATCTTAATAGGATCACCTAAGATCTTAATAGGATTACCTAAGATATTAATAGGATTCCATAAGATCTTAATAAGATAACACAAGATCTTAATAAGATTATATAAGATCTTGATAATATCACATAAGATCTTAATAGGATTCTATAAGATCTTAATAGGATTCAATAAGATCTTAATAAGATTACATAAGATCTTAATAAGATTACATAAGATCTTAATAAGATTACATAAGATCTTAATAAGATTACATAAGATTCTAATAGATTACATAAGATCTTGATAAGATTACATAAGATCTTGATAATATCTTAATAAGATTACATAGGATCTTAATAAGAATTACACAAGATCTTAATAAGATCTTAATAAGATTCTTGTAAGAAATTTAAAAGATCTTGTAAGAATCCTGTAAGAATCTTAATAAGAATCTTGTTGAGAACAAATATTGTAAGAATCTTGAAAGAATCTTGTAAGAATCTTGTAAGAATCTTAATAAGATCGGTAGTAAGATCTTAATAAGAATCTTGATAAGATTCTTATTAAGATCCTTAATAAGATTTCCACCTGGGAATCACCCTTAACAGTAATGTAATAGAAATCTTTTGGAAAAAATGTTCTATCAGGATTAGAGATTTCAACCAATATGCTATTTTCCCCTCTGTAACAATATGAGGTAGATAAATTAGTATTACAGTTACATGTTAAGTCCAAATACGTTGCCACTTTTATTCCTTCCAATTTAATTTGTGAGTCTACAGACGAGATACATTGGCATCTGTTTGATTTTAGTTTTCCAGAGATACAATGAAATAAAAAAGTATTACAGAAGGGAAAAATTGTGACGGAGGGGAATTTTGTTATTGAGAAGGAAATAATTTTGATTGTAATTAAAGAATTACAGGTAATAAAAAAATATATTTAAGGTTTTGCACATTAATATTTCAGTCAGCATGTTTTGCAAGCATTAAGCATGATTTCAGGATTTGTATGCTATAAATGTGAAGTCCAGACAGGCCTTTGGCAATTATGCTTTTTTTGCTTTTGGGTACCCTGTGTCGTTTGGGTACCCTCTGTACATTGACAAGGTGTCTTCTATGGGCCTGTAACCCTCTCTGGAATAGGTCCTTTCACTGTAGCTGAACAAACCGACATAGAAAAGATTTACCAGTGGCTTAAAAATAATGTCTAAGAAGTGTGTTTAGTTTTTTAGTTACTCTGTAGGCTTTTAGAGGTCGGTTTCACCAGAAGAGTGAACATTTTTATCTGTTAACATGCTGAACCTTCTGTTAAGTAGCTACAATGTTGCTACAATATTAGTCAATGAGAGTAAATGAAGTGTTGTTGTGCATTTTGAAAATATTATGTACATTTTGATCTTAAAAAGCCTGTATTTCTGTTCTCAGTTGACATACATGTAATATGGCTGTTAAAGAAAACTACTGTAAGTTGTGCTTTCAATTGATACAGTACTTATTAATGCTGCAGTGAGATAAATCAGATCTCATGTGTGTACATTTAGATTTGAGACAGCTAATTTGTCAATTAATATTATTGAAAAGTCTAATTTTCAAGAGTTTGTTATTGGTATGTTTGGTATTTAGGTCATGGACAAACCTTTCCCCTCCGTAACACCACCAGTGCATGCTCTAACTTATATAATTATCTCAAACAATAACAAAGATAGATAAACTCTTGTCTCTCATGATTTTAGAAAGTCAGGTAAATGTGAAACATTATTAAACCAAAGAAGGTGCTTGAGATATCGTAACTTCACAGAGTTCGTAAGACAAACTTAAAGATAAAAAAAAAGGCAATCTTCTGTTCCTGAATATTTTTTCTTATGATCAATACATGGATGTTTGAATTTTTGTTTGCTCTCCCTGCAGCTTTAGTATAGATGGATTACCAATGTTACTGTCAACAAAAAATAGTAAATGATTCCATAATTAAATAATAGCTACAAGTAGTTCAAAAGTTTTGTCTTCCCCTCTGTAACATTCCAAATACTGTGAAATTGCCTCCATTCCAGAATGTCGAGTCACTCTGATTCTTGTACTGGATCGAAAGTTTCATTCCAGAATAAAATCTGACCACATTCAGCTGTACAGTATCATGTAAATGAGGTACATGTACTGTGTGAGATTCATTCAGGTAAGAAACGAGTGGCTGTGAGTTGCCTGGGATGTGTAGTGCATGTCTTCGTGTTAGCATTGTTGGAAGATGGCGGCATCTTCGTTTGACATTTCTATGCAAATTTTGTGGGTACTAGTAGCGAGGGCTCAAATGATTTCTTAACCCAAATGAAATTTGTACCGATACCACAACTGGATACCACAACTGGATACACGTGGATCGAAATAAGATTTCTATGACGTGAAATAAAACTCGATCCAGTATCATGTAAAACACCCACTAACAACCTGTTTACAAGAAGATATACATTGTAGGGTTACCCTAGCACTAGAGTTACCCTAGCGCTGGATCATTTCCTCTTATTTTTAGCAATGTGTTTAAAAGCGGCGTCGTACTGCTGCCAGCCCCTAGTGCTAATTACTTACCCTATCTGAGGGCTAGGGTGACCCTAAAGCACTTAAGGGCTATGTTTTGCCCTTGTAAACAGCTTGCTAGGGTAATTAACCCGCCTACCCAGGGTCAACTTTATCCTAGAGCCAAATTTCACATTGCAAATTTCTGGAGTATGTACTTGTCTAGCAATTAGTAGTTAACATAACTACCAAGGTATCATACCGTACTTGGTTCACAAGGTACATGTAGGGTGGTTGACCCACTGGGGCAAGCCAACTTTTTCTCATATTTATTGAAAACACTTTGGCTAGCCTGCATGCACCCAGGCAAACTCGGGACACACAGAGCATGTGCAATCCAATATTACATGTATGTGCCCAGACTCATTCTTGAAAGACAAATTACAGTTAAGTAATTGTTTTGGGCACCCCAGACATCTTTTCTTCCATATAATAATAATAATGGCCATTTATATAGTGCCATATCACCACAGTCTCATGATGCTAATTACATGTACATATTACTGACGTATATATATACATGTACATTGTATATATCCTGTCAGTGAATGTTTTCAGACTGCTTTTATATAAAGTGGGTCTGAATGGGTTAATAACTGACTACTGTTGACAAACTGCCTTAAAAATAACTGACAATTAACTGACAAATGACTATTTTTTTACTGACAACTGCCAAAGTTGGTTTTTGTGGGTCAAACATTGTAAATTTTCTCTAGTAATTATTAACTAGGACTAAGTCTGACAAATGGCCAAAATTTTAACTGACAACTGACCCTAATGTCACAATTAACGACGTTACGCGTGGCAAAATCGATATGTGAACGTAATCCCTAACTCAGTGAGAGCTAATAGTAATAGTGTATATGAAAGGAATATCATGTAAACCCTGTATGATTTTTGATCAGACTCTGCACGCAAAGAAGAGACATTACGGATCACAAGAGGTATTGAAATAGCGACCTGAATATTAAAATAGGTTTAAAGTACAAATTATATGTACTAATGTAGGAATAAAACGTAAATTCTCATGTGCTCATGATCATGCATGCACCATAGTCCATATAATTTAGTGCCGAACAGAAGTCCGATCAAAAATCATCCGGTAAACATCATCCTACTAGGTTTAATTTCACAAATGATCTTCGTTCTTAACTTACCTTTGATTCTGTTGTCGGTTCTCCTGGTCAGCTTGCTGTCATTATACAATTCTCTTCAGCTAGAGCACTTTGAGTTGGACCGAGTTAGACCTGGATCGATTGCATGCAAACCACAGGTAACCCAACCTATGTATTACTAGCATCACAGGTAGCCCAAGCTTACGATTTGTATGAGCGATTACAAATTCACTAATTATCGCTGTAATGCTCTTACCTCTAATAAAATGTTTCAAAAACCTTCGTAGTCTGATTAAATTTCATGTCCATGGCGATTCCTGGGCCGTTTAATCTTGATTTGGGGTGGTTTTTGATTTCTCGATTTTCTTCCAAGGACTCTTACCTTTAATTTGTTTCTAAGAGGAATCAAAAACCACCCAAAATCAAGGTTAAACGGCCCAGGAATCGCCATGGACATGAAAGGTAATGACTACAGCGATAATTAGTAAAATTTCCATACATTCTTAACTTTGTAATCGCTCATACAAATCGTAAGCTTGGGCTACCTGTGCTTGAGCATTTGTATTGGATTTTTTTAGTCTTTTTCAAACCTAATATAGAATAAAAAGTGACAATACTTACAGCATGTGTGTGGGCTGCGTGTGGTTGCAATTTCAGCATTTTACGGCGAGTTTAATTTTGACCCCAGCAGTTCTGTACATAGGTAGGATAAAGCAAGAATAAGTGAGCACTTTGGGTTGAATTGCAGGGGCGGGGGAGTTCACATGACTGGTGCATAAGGTCAGAATACTTCTAACCTGAGTATCAGTCCCTCTCTCCCTTCCTTTTCACCACCCGAAAGGAAGGGGGAGAGGGACTGATACTCAGGTTAGAATACTTCGGAGTCTGTAGTTCATCAAACTTATACGCGGCTTTGACAGGTTAATTAAAATGTTTGTATTTTAGTACGGTTTCAATTTTCAAGTTGCGGTACCTTTGACAATTGTTTCATGAAGCTTTCTTTTAAATAGCCGGTGAACATGTTGCATTGTAACGGATTGCGTAAACACTATATCAACGAACAGGATATGGGAACAAGGGAGGGGACAGGAGTGCAGAGGAGCCACGGAAGGGACAGGGGACATGGCACCCAGGGAATGGACAGGGGACATGTGAGCTTCTCACCTCTGTGGCCCAGGTTCATTTCACCATATGTGAGTTAGGCTACTCAGAAATCGATAGTTTCCGGACCGATAATGTTCTCGATATTTTGCAATGATTTGCCCAATACAATTTCCACTACAAACAGTGTAACTTGCGATAATGTATGATTGGTGTATATATATATCAAATCGAATGACAGCTCACCCGGAAAAATATCGGGCTCGTACCGTGTTCCCACTGCCATTTGTCGTTCTCCCAAACTCCCACTCGTGTTTCTATAACTCTATAGAAACAAGGGGAAAATGTTTTCTATTTCCTTTATAAAATAAACGAATAAAAGCACGGAAACGCTCGCTTAATTTGATAACCAAAACGTAAATTCTCACAACTAGCTTCAAGCGCGCGCTCAACTGTCTATGTTTCTATAGAGTTATAGAAACACGGCTTACAGCCAATCAGAGCGCGCGTACTATCGAAACTATTTTATAATTAAGAAATAGAAAACATTTCCCGTGTTTCTATAGAGTTATAGAAACACGAGTGGGAGTTTGGGAGAACGAGAAATGCCAGTGGGAACACGAGCCCGAAGGGCGAGTGTTTCCACAGCTATTTCGAGTTCTTCCAAACTTCCACAAGTGTTTCTATAACTCTATAGAAACAAGTGGAAAATGCTTTCTATTTCCTTTATAAAATAAACGAATATAAGCACGGAAACGCTCGTTTAATTTGATAACCAAAACGTAAATTCTCACAACTAGCTCAAGCGCGCGCTCAACTGTCTATGTTTCTATAGAGTTATAGAAACACGGCTTACAACCAATCAGAGCGCGCGTACTATCGAAACTATTTTATAAATGCTATTATTTTACACAGAGGCTCTTTTACGGGACCCATTGCAGCCGTTAGGTTAGGATATTCCAACTAAGAAGAGCCGTATCCTGCACACGCGCACTGACTCGGGTTATGGTTTATTATAATCGCCGAAACGAAACGAAATAGAAAAGTGATAATCAACGAAATAAAAATTAACTCACGAGAAATGAGTCTTTAGGGCAACTCCAAATGGTTATGTTATTGTTTCTGAAGACAGAGTTCAGTCACGGGTCACTTGAGCTCAGTAGTCTGGTTCGATATCACATTTCGCATCCACAAAGTCTTTGTAGGCTCCCTAGCCTCAATGAACTACTGCTTTTTTTAACTCGAAGACTTCCCGAACCCGGGTACTCGGCCCAATTTCCATGCAATAGAATATTCCATGGTGAATATTCAGTACTTGGACTTCGCAACATGCAACCGCAACAAGCGCCATTGTGCCTGCAATAATGAGAATGGTCTGTTTTTTATATCCTCAGGGTCCCTCTGCTTTGTAAACTGTGCACTTGTGTGGTGCTTTGAGTTTTATTTCGTTGATTATCACTTCGGCGATGAAATAGACTTGAATATGGTCAATAAATGCCGATAAAAGCTGCGAATGGTCTGTATGTGATATGATCAGAGGTATTGCGGCTATGGCAAAGCTATTCAGGCCCTCTGCTTTGAAAACTGTGCGCTTGTGTGGTGCTTTGAGTTATATTTCGTCGAATATTACTTAGTTTGATAATAGCTTTGTCATAGCCGCAATACCTCGGGGATCATTTCAGGTGCGGCTTGAACAGTTTCAAGGATCATTTCGGGTTCGGGAATCATTTTGGATTCGGGATCATTTCGAGTAGTTTGGTACAGACCCTGGAAGTTACATGCTTGTTTCTTCTGTAAAATTCAATTTCGCCGACCGTCAACCGCGTGCCGCCTAGACTTCATTAATACTGGGCGGTATACGCGTTTGATTGACGGTTGGCTAAATCGAATTTTACAGACGAGACTTGTTAGCATATTCTTTTCCTAATTGAGATTTTAAAACTCTGTTGAGAATACAGGATCCGCGCAAGGAGTTCTGGTAGTTGTAGTTGTGACGTCATCATGCAAATGTACTATTCAATAGCCCACTTCCGAGATATGCCTCACTTCCTACATACAAAGGAATCAATACGAGGTTCCGTGCATAATGCTCAGTCGTATCAAGTATCATACGAAGACGTACAAATCAGTTAGGTTATTTTAAACAATTAGAAACCAAATAGAATACAGGGGGAGTACTGTGGTGAAATTGTTGGTGGGACAGACAACTTGACGCTCGAAAGGGCGTTACCAGCTAGGGGAGTCCGGGTACATGCTCCCCGGGAACATTTTGAATTTTCGAAGCCTCAGAAACACTATTTCTAATATTTTGAGTATTCAAAATATCACCTGCCTCATAAATTGTACCCTTCCCCCCTCAAAAAATCCTTCGACCCCTAACCCCCTACGTCCGGCCTTTCCAGATCAGCATCACCTCGTTCACAGTACCTCCGGTTTTTCTGGCAAGCCGAGGGGGCACTGGGAATGAGGATGGTCAGCATAGCCTTCACCCTGGGCATGCGCAAGGCGAGTCATTCAATTTATTGTTGTTTTAAAAATAGACTACTCCGCTGCCCATACCCTTGCACTGTAACTACAGAGTTCCTAATTTTCGTGATGATGTTTATTAGTTACAAGCAAACAATTATTTTCCGCGTTCTGAAAATTAGGATTCGACTTTCATAAATGCGTATTCTCGTTTTGATAGTTTATCCACATGTACAAAATGATATGTTCATTACCACGTGAAAGAGTATGTCTATATTAGTGATTTTTTACAATTTGAATGATGTAGCTTAAAAGGCAGTAAAGTTACAGCCATTGGAAATTAGAGAGATTTGTATGAGAAAAACAACGGAGGCCTTTCTAGTCTCGCTTCATGTTTTTTTCCAGTATTACAAATGTCTTTTACTCAACAGCTACTAGTCTTAATGTGATCTTTCATGATGGGGAAGCATTGATTGCCCTCTACCAAGAGTATATTACACAGGAGTGTTCCTGTGCCCTTGCTTGTGTTGGCTCCTTACTCAGTAGATGGTGTGTCTATTTATAGTCGCGAAGTTCTGGTATGCGATTACGTTGTCTTTTGGTCTCTTGCGCTTTAGTATTTTTTAGCACTTTGAACCGTGTTAATTACAATTTTTCAGTGCATCCTGATTGGTTAAAAGTGACGGCCTTTGTTTCTTCCCGAAGGAGTTACCCCCTATCAAAATAAAGTTCTATACTATACTTCCCGCGGGAAACTCTATGCTAAAAATAACTCTATCGTCTAAAGTGTTGTGTGACAATATAATGTGGGAAGAGGGACACTCCTCTGTAATGATACTCCTGCTTCTACATATTTATCTTCAAATTATGCAAATTAGGAGGCGGCCATTATGATTGTGGCGTATTGCCTCATGTCAATAGTGTATTGGATTTTTTCTATCTCTACTGAAAGCTATACCACCCGCCTCGTGTAGTCGTTGCTACCTACGGTTCATTGTGTATTCTGTTTGCACGCGTGTGTTTGTATTTGCATACATTGACACTACAGTGGTTTTCGATTGAGTGGCGAAAGTATAAATGTAATATAATTGCTTTGGTCTTGCGGCATTTGCGTTTGTTTAGCTTTTCGATTCGTGGAAAATGTTTAGTAGTTATCAGCCAATCAAATTCTAAACTGTATTTTAAAATCAAACTTCGTTTTAGCGAGAGTTATCTATAATTGTGCACGTGTTTACTTTTCCTCGAGATTGGTTCAAGTAAAACCAGGTGCCCATCACGAATGACTTTAGTTTGTGATTGGCTCAATGTGTATTACTTGCTCACGTGATTGGCTCTGTAATTACTTTGATTTAGGTTCTATTGGCCGGTAACAAAACGAGCAGGGGACTGGGACCGAGTTAATCAGAATTACTCTTAATTCTAAAATGAAGTTCATCACTTGATAGAGCATGTTGAAATTAGCATGTGTGCCAAGTTTGGCGTGATTCAAGTGAATCTTGTCTGAATTATAAGCAATTTAAATTTCTTTGTCCCTCCAAAATTTTACAATGAATGTATGGTTTGGAGGGACAACATTAAAAAATAAGAGAGTTTGTATGGGAAAATTGACATATTTGATGCCTTCTAGCATCGTCAATATTGCGCCAAAGTTCACGAAACTTTCCAGACTAGCTAAGTTTGATCTGTTCTTTTGGAAAATAATGCTCACTTTGACTAGTTATTAATTGAATTAGTTTAACTGACTCGGTTCCAGTCCCCTGCTCGTTTTGTTACCGGCTAATTGACAGACACCATATTTTTGATAACGACACGGCGCGGTAAACGGGTTTCAGTCGATCTTACACAGAAATATTTCCGCTCTTTCGATAAAGTTTGCCGTCGGTTTATCTATTAGTTTGTCGAACTGGAAGGGTTTGCTTTTAATTCTGTCTTGAGTGTAATATTGTTTCTTTCACTCTTTTAAATTTTAAATTTCAAACTTCATGTTTTAAAGCTAAAACCGACAATTACTATTATTACTACCACAAATGGTTGCTTTGTTCACAAGAAAAGCTATTTTACATGATTTGCGGTGTTCTGTACTTTGGTACGAACACGACTGGAGCTGTAGAACACAAATGCTGTAAAAGAGAAATCACTAGCGTTCTTGCAACGCAGGTTAAGGTAGCTGTGTAAGTTCTCCTCTTTTCTGTCGCCCCAAGACAGCATTGTGACATCGTCAACAAAGTCTTTTAGTTTGTCGTTACTCATCTTGTAAAACGTCGCCAAGGTCCAGTCCAAAAATGTGTCATTTCCATTGAATTCAGTCTTATAAATACATGGACATGACGTCATTTCCATGGTCTAAAATTTTACAAGCCAATCAGAGCGCGCACGCGTTAGTTAGTATGTATTCGACTAATAAAACCTGAATTTCTGATTTCACTTTCAGTCGGTCTGGAAATCCATGCGCATTTTTGCACTAATGCTTTTAGCGTTTCGCTTTTCGCTTCTGACCACTGAAGAGTCTGCTAAATCCTTAGATCAAATAAATGTACTAATAGGCAAATTCTCTCCAGGTGACCGCGTTATAAAATATTTCCCTGTCATTCTGGGGCACATCTCCGTACACTTGCACATGTGCTCTGTTTTCTCTATCGGCTGTTGTGGTGGTCTCTTTACGACTCTCTTCGTGACCATCATAAACCCTCAGTACTACATCAGTAGCAGATGGTCTCGCGAGGATAAAGTTAGGGGTGGTAGATAATTCAGGGACCAAATCTTGTGAAGAATTTCTTCTTTGTCTTGTACGTCGGCATCGCATGCACAGTAAAACGATGGAGAGAATAATTAAGAAGATGATCGCAAGACCAAGCAAACTTACAAAGAATAAGTTAAAGATGAAGCGATCTTCACCAACTGTTCTGTCAAATAGGTCCATCGTTAGTATGATTCTGTGGTCGGCTCCGTCGTCTATGGAATGAAGACGTGATTTGGGCTTTAAATCTATTTGCTGTTTTCGTCTGCAGAATTTGAAGACAAGCTTGTGGATGAAGTCGTTTAGATGTTACATTGCCCTTGCTGCATCTTGTAAAGTGCAACTGATCCATGCATCCCGGCTATGAAGAGAATTCAAAAGGAAAGCATAAAAAACGTTAATAATTCATACTGGGTGTTAACAAATTCAAACGCAGCATTCGAGTCACGTGGATACCTCTGTACATATCCCCCATAAAGTATCAGCTTTAGAGGCGAAGCGTTAGAGCAATCATATTCTGCGCGGTTACTCGCGCGCGATCGGCTTGCATGGAAGTTGACTGTGAACTGACCTTCGGGGCCGGTACACTACACGTCGGGGTACACATCGATACACTATGTAAAAAGCTTTCTCAGAGAATTGGCGTACTTAATAAGATCAAGTCATGTTTACCTTTGGACCAAATAATTTTATATTATAATTCTATGATAAGGCCTGTCATGAATTATGTTAGTGTTGTTTGGCATACGTGTTGTAAAGACAGTTTATTGAGAATTCTTCAACTTCAGAAGAGGCAGCCAGAGTTATACTAGATGACGAGCCAAGATCGTCGTCGGTTCTTCTTTTTAATAAGTTACATTGGTTGCCATTTTATACTGAAGCTAAGATCACCAAATGCTTGATTGATTTAAAGTAAACTCAGCACACTGTTCCTAAGTATTTAATGTTCTACGAGTCGATTATTACAGTTTTTCAATCTTTTATATTTTATATATTGCATTCGTAATGTAGTTTTCTAGTATTGATATTTTCACCATTTTTGTAATTACAATGTAGATTTAGCTCTAAGGTAGGAGAGGGCCACACGTTTATTAGTGTTCATGCACTATTACGTGTTTACCTTTTCAGTCATTTACTATCACGGCTATTTCGAACTCGGGTATTTCAAACTCCCCGCTATTTCGAACTGCCGATCCTTGTTTCCCGAGACCTAAAATCAACCACGTTATTTCGAACTTCTCACTGTGATGGACAAACAACAGAATAGCTGTCTTTTATGGTCGATAAAAGCATTAGAAAGGCCAAAAACAACCCTGAGAACATTGAAACACTTTTCTTAGCAACAGGATCTGCTGTATAATCTGACGTATAATCATTGTTACAACTGAATCAGTGTCTCTTTCCATACTGTATTTAATTAAAAAGGAATAAAGGAATACCGAGTCGATCCATCTTGTTAATTATTATTAACAAGACGCCCGCTGGGCGTTTACTCGGGCTGTCACTTTTAGGTACGAGGCCAACTGTTTCTAAAATAAATTCTGCCAAAAAAGGACGACTTCGTGAAAATCATTAAAAATTAAAGGCACTTGTACGAGATTGGTAGTGTTATTAGCAAAACCTGTTTGTAAATGCTATTTTCCACCTTCTTACAATTCTCAACCTCCAAAGGTGGTCACGGTCACTTACAGGAGCTTCTAATTGCAAAGTTTTACTAATAATTAAAACCAGGTTGCATAAGGGTGGTCGCTGAAGGGACTGGTCAGAAATTAGCAGGGGAAGGGGTTGTGAAAGGGGGAGGATCATATTGTTTTGAATCCCCAAAACTGGATGGTCATAAATATTGGGCAACTGAAAAAGGATTGGTTATAGGGGAGAAAGGGTCAAAAAATTTCATACTAATACATACTATACATTTTTAGACTTTTTTATCTCCACCCCACCCCCTTTGCACCTCCCCTGCTAATTTTTGACCAGTCCCTAATGTTTAATAAAATATTGTGTGCATTGAAAATTAACTTTATTTAATGAGGGTAACACCAACTAGTACACACATAGAAATGCGTAGCCTCCACCACAGTCGTTTTTAGGGGCTAGTTATGAGCCCCTAAAAACGACTGCGGGGGAGGCTAAGAAATGCGTGGAACATGATTTAGATTAATATCAATTAAAATATGTCACTAATGAAGCTAAATATTGTCTGTTCATGAGTGTAATAATAATATCAGTATACAAGTGAAAGCATATAAATTATATGTCAGTTCAATTGGTTATCTGAAAACATAAATATATACTTCTTTGTCTTCTTTCTTCAGTATTTCAAGTTGACTTTTCAACATATTTTTCAGGGCAACAGTGTTCGCTTGGTAAATAAATCTCCACACCCAATTCTATTTATGATTGTTCTAATCAGTTCCAGTATCTGTGTATAGCTCTACCAATTCCAAACCTGCCCTTCCCCAAGGGTGGGGGGCATAAGTGGGGCATTTGACTGAGTTTTTGTCCCAGGGGTGAGACATTTTGGAGCAAACAAAAGTTGGCAGGGTGAGGAATTCATTTGTAGAAAGAGTCAAAATAGTGAATTTGATAAGAGATTTGCACCCGTACCAAAGCCCCACCATGGAGCACTTGACTCCACAGTGGGGCATTTGATGCTCTACAAATATCCGGGGGGGTCTATCAATTCCAAACCTGCCCCTCTTCCCGCCATAACTTATATAATTGTACTCTCCAGTATGGCTTTACACAACGAATTCTGCTCTTCTTTTGACAGTTTCACATTCAATTCAATTTTAATTCGGTATTCTCGGTTTGTAAGTCATATCCAGTTCTGTTTATGGGTATAATTCGTAGTAAATTCGAATGCCTCTGTATCTTCCGAGTTCTGTTATTGTTTTGACGATCGATTTTAACTTTTTTCCTTCTTGGTCTCTATAAAGTCACATACAGTTCAACTTACGGACAATTTCATTTCCAGTTCGAATTACAGTCACCATTACACTTAATTTAAAAGTGGGGAACAAGTAAGATTTGCATATATATAAACACATAATTTCAACCTCACCAGTTCTGATTTCCGTTCGCGTTCAAAGCCAAGGGTCAATCACTGTTCACTTCCAGCTTTTCCGACTCTTGAATTGAAGTCTCAGCAAAGTTCGGCATTGTTTGACTGGTTTAGTCAAGACTTCCCAGTTGTGTAATCTCAAGAGTATTTCATTTTCAAGAGAGGACTTCGCAGTAAACAATTACAGCCAACATTGCAAACAATCAATCCCTCACTGATTTGACCTCCTCACAGTGTGTGATGGTAATGAAGAGCATTTCAACAATATCAACGCAACACTGCAATCGTATGGCACTTAGATGCAGCAGTACAGGCATTTTCTTTCAGTTTCCGTGGATTATTGGACCAAAAGGCAAAACCATCACTCCTCCGGCCGGCTAGACTAGCTTACTGTGCAATATTTGGATCGCCACATCCCTTTCGTAAATGTGAGAATTTTCCATCGAAAGCCCCTAAAAGTCCTGTCAGCCCTAGAATAACTGAATATCTTGATATTTCATTCGAAGAAACCTTTGGTTTCAGCAAAATAATGGTTCAGAATGAACCCAAACCTTCGCTACGTCGCGTTGCTGGCTTTGCCGAGCTAGCTTTCCACAACCAAGATCTGGCGGGTGTCGGATCTGATTGGTTGATTCTGTCACGTGTTGGGATCGAACAATGGGCTCCTGTGTAATCTGATTGGTTACTGACGCCAAACAGCGACACAAAAAATAATAATAATAATAATAAACGGCTTGCATTTTCTGACTCGTGCCGGCCAAAGGCCCGGCCCGAGTAATAACAATTTGCAATTCGACGCTAACCCTGTTATTTCGAACCCCGGCTATTTCGAACTTTTTTCATTCCCCCTGGGACTTCGATATGGCGCGGTTCGACTCCATGTATTTAGTCTCGTTGTAGGGATATTCAGGTTTTTGCAATATCAAGTGAGCTGATCCGATATGAACAACCTTGAGACAAACCACAAAATTAAGAATAACTCGGCTAATAACATACTCAAAAATATAGCTGGATTATGATTGGTCAATGATGAGTGCATAAAAAGGTTATTGAGTGCACAGTCATACACATACTCTCAGCAAATGTTTGCTCAGTATATTATCTGAACAAAACATCGCATGAACTACTCGTGCAATACTTGATTTATAGGCACGAGTGATGTAAATTTTAAAAGTTCTCAAATTGCATTTGCCTAGAGGCTCGTGCAATTATTAGAACTTTCAAAATATTACTCGACAACAATGCCAACAACTTTTTATTTCGTCTCTAAATATTAAATACAAAATTTAATCAAACAAAGAGAGGAATGATTCAAAAATTATGGTGCAGGCTAACTGAATATCCAGAAGACTAATCAAGCAGGTAGCACTTACAAAGTATATTAAGTTGAAAATGGTCGGTAAAATAAGATGTACGAGAACGTTATAAAATTGGACACAGATACATAAACAGTACATGATACAATTAAAGAAAAACATTCAAGTAAACTTTGCGACTAATTATGAAAGGAAGTATTAGTATTAGACAGACATAGAAGACATAGAAAGTAGAAGATATAAGGCATAAATTATACGGATCGTGAGCAGTTTTACTATTTGTCAAGCAGACCTTTTCAGATCTTTGAGCGATTAATCATTTTTTTACACCCTGGAAACGAATGGAAAATTTACCATAATTTGTTCTCATTGAAGGAGTGTAGAATGATTGTTTTGAGGATAGCCTAGTGTTGTAATTATGAACTTTATTTTTTTGTGTGTGAAAACGTTATCATAAGCTGAAGTGAGTGACCTTCTATAGTATTCATACATAAATAGGGAGTTATATAATTGAACTAAATCAACAAACTTAATATTAAGTTTTTTGAACAGAGAACTAGTATGTTCATTATAACTTGAGAAAGTAATAATCCTTTTATAGTAATGCTTTTTTTTGCAGTACCGTAATTGGGTGGAGGTGTAGGTGTTACCATATACGATTAAGCCAAGGTCAGAAATGGGTAAATCAGTGAATAATATAATTGCACAAACATAATATCTCATTTTGAGAGTATGCCACTCAGTCCCTATCAATTCCGTATAGCACTAACGTTCATGCCATTTCCTCTACAAACTGAAGCTGGGGAAAAACTTAAAACGAACTATAAGGAAACACACGTAATCGTGCAGGTTGGTGATGTTTCCATAGTAACAATCAAGGTGGTTCAGATTAACTGACGTCATAGATCGTTGCCTTTGCATATTGCAAATAAAACCTCAATATTACTGTAGTGAGATGCATGAGTTATCGCCAAACGGAAAATGCGGTTCATGTCAATTCCGGTTTCTGCTTCCCTTTAAAACATTCCAACTAATAATGTTTTGAATTTTACGTGTAACATGCTCGCATACAACTTGTAATGCGAGAAAGTTTCACAAAAAATGATGTCGAATATGAGTGTAACAGGACATTAAAAGGCGACACATTTCGCCGGGACCCCGGCATGCATAGTATGTGATCGGAAAACGACTCCCAGCAATAGTGGAAACTACAGCACAGTACAGTGGGAAGGAATATATATGAAGAAAAGGCGATATATTTTTAAGTCATTCTGTGCTTTCCCAACAAATCTCGAGTGTTTATATATATAAGAGAACTAATTACACGGAAAGCGCGCTATTATAAAATAACGAACAGGAAAATCACGAGAAATAAATCTTTACGAACGCGCGATCAGAAGATCAGTTCTCCTAACAGTCAGAAATCTTGCGATTCACGAACAGAACTGAGAGAAACAGGCATTGTGTTGCTCTATTTTGAAATATCTCCTTTCATAATCCATCAAATATTTTCTCTCGCGCGTGATTGGTAGAATGCGTCACGTGACCCAATATTTTCTCTCCGCAAGCGGGAAATATCAGAATATATTACGCAGTATGTATACCAAACTTAATGTAAAAATCTTTAAAATACTGCAAGTGGACAGTACTGTAGAAGACTACAACGAAATCTGCTTTGTTAGTATCTCTACACGAGCGTCAAAATAGCTATTACTGTAATATGATACTGGCACCATCTCATTACGTGAAGCTCAGTGCGCAATTCAAAAAGGACTTGCAGTGGTAGCCGCTTTTTGCCCCAATACAATGGAATCTCTCTCATCCCAACGTCTGAGTGGTATACACCGGCCGTGTTTTCAACAGATGCTTGTCTGACAGGATGTGGGGGATTGTCTTCAACGGAGTTCTTTCATTCAGAATTTCCTGAGAAAGTGCTAAAGCTACAATCGGTCTGGCGATCCATCAGCTTGAATGCCTTACCTTGTTAGTGGCTGTTCGATTTTGGGGACGGTGTTGGTCATGACTAAGAATGCAAGTCTTTTGCAACAACGAAGCATGCAGTAGTTACGGTTACGAACTGTGGGCGAACGAAGGATGGGATTTTAGCACAGTGCATGCGTGAGATCTGGCTCTGCAGTGCTATAGGGAATTAATAGTTTCAGTTAAGGGTGCGTTTACCAATTTCGTCGCTAAGTAGCGACGTTCCTATGAAGGGTCGGCGCGCGCCCCGCGCATGCAAATGTCGGGAAAAACTTACTTCCGGTTTAGTGAAAAAGCAACGCGCGCGCTTTGCAATTCGCTGGCGAGCAAGCTCCACTCCTCAATAGTCCAGTCATTTTACTGATAGACCTACCACTAATTGCAACAGAAGGTTTTTCTGCATAATATAATCTGGAATACCGTCTAGAACAACATACTAAAAGTCTACATGAATCTATTTAGGGGAACATCCTCAAAATCGACTTTATGTGAAGTCCAGTATTGGATTGACATGAAAACGAGGCTCTGAACCGGAAGTTGTATTATTATGCCTTTGAATGCCTTATAATTGCCTGAAATCTTCTAGAATTGTGGTAACGAGAGAGTATAACGGGGTGGGGGGGGGAGGGGGGGTGGTGGGGAGTGCGACCCGTGTATAAACCCACTGGTAAGATTTATTATCTACCATACTGGATTAAAATCCATATACTAGCTATATGGCAGTGCGGGGCTTTGCGAAGGCTGTATATGTGCTTGTTCACGCTCTGTCGAGTATTTAGCTCGTAGAAGGGCCTTACAATGTGTTAAATGGTATATTGTGTGTCACTCTAAACTCAGTCCTTGTTCTGTTAGTCTTTCATTGTTAATACTACATATATGAATCTCAAACTAAAATATAGGCATTATGTTTCCTTTTAAAACCTAAACCAAACAATATCATTTTCTCATTTAAATAACCCCAGAAATGGCTAAGTACAACTAAACTGGTCGGCAGCTAGCCTCGAGTACAAACGTAAAATATAAGAACTCTAAGACGTAATGAATAAAATACATAACACTGTACTATCATAATATGGTAACAATAATTTATTCTTTGAACTACTGGGCTACTGCATACAGTCTGCATACTGCATACATAAACCAATATTTAAACATGTTTTGCTAACCATCATTATGCCTAAAATCCGATTACTATATCATACAGGTTTCCTCAGTAACGGTCTAGCTCGTTAAACTATTTAAATGCGGTCTTTACGGACATAAACTCGCACATAGGCTAGCCTAATGCATAATTATGTTGTGATGATATGCTATTTTAAACAAGTCCTAATGTTAATCATACCTCTTAAATAAATCCTTGTTAAACAATTTTAAACACTTCATTTAAACATAATTTATTCAAATAGTGCTTTGGATATAAAGTTTAATACACGTAAATTACATACCATGCCTATCACGCTTAGTCTTGATAAGGTTTAGTCGATAAAATTATTAAACATGACTTTGATTCTTTATTTGTTAAACTGAATACTGCTCTAAACGCTTATTAATGGAGCCTTCATACCTTTCTAGCATCTATCGTCGCCTGTCCCCACATCCGCACTTGTATCGTGTTATGATCGATCGATTTGCAGCCACTATCTCAACTCACTGCGGGCTATTTCACGTTCAGCCGCATCATTTTTGGGAAACCTCATCGCAATCCGTTCGTGCAGCGCCCTTTCGCAAGCGGTCTTTTATACTTCAGCCTTGGTCTTCTGTTTCGTGTCTCGTATTTGCCCCCCCCCCCCCCCCCCCCAACCCCTTCCAGAGAGTAATCAGGTAAGATAATTATTTCGCTCGCCATAACCTTTTAACTTATCTGTGCCATTCAATAACGAATGGATACACAACATAGACCGGGTATGTAGGGTCAACTCATGGCGCCTTTGAATTTGAAACATATGGTTGTTCAGTACCTAAATTCAACTACTGCTTAATTTCGGGCTTCATTTCATTTTAAAATTGTCAAATGTTTCATCTTTCGGCCATTAAACAACCCTGTTTAATTTTTGACCCCTGACGAGAAGAGTTAAACAGCCAGTCTTACTTTACGTGTTCTCCAATCGTTATTACAATCCCAAATGAGCTCATTTGATTAGCCACTTCAGTTATAGTCATAGTACATACATGCACCTTTATGATTTTATAGGGTCTAAAATAAAGCGCTTGCCTGGTTTCGATATTACCTGGCAAATAGGACTCAGTTTGTTATGATTGATGGCTCTACTTCTTCCTCGCGGGCCCTAAGTTGTGGAGTCCCACAGTTTCTGTTTTGGGACCGCTTCTTTACCTGATGTATACTGCTCCGCATGAAAATATCATACGCAAGCATGGCTTATCATTTCATTTGTATGCGGATGATATACAGATGAGTAGTATAGGCGGAGTCAAAATGATACCACCTCTTTATATATCCACCGGATAACCGTTTTAAGCCCTCCTTCCCCTTATTAAGCAAAAAACAACAAAATCAAAACTGGTGTTACCAGAACCTCTCTAGGAACCACTTTCACCTTTTTCCTTCCTTCGCCATTTTCGTTCCCAGAGAGGTTTTTGCTTTTTGTTTGCCGGGCCCGGCTTTTCTGTATTTGTTCTACTGTATTCATCCTACTGTATTCGTTCTACTGTATTTGTTCTACTGTTTCTTTGGATCCTGTTCTAACTGGTTGAGGCACAACCGGCACTCCTTAGAACTCTATTCGAGTATCCGTAGGCTCTACTCAAGCACCCGACCCAGTATTGACATTATTCCTACTGTAATTATTTAACTTCTGCCACATCGACAGACGCGCTACGATTTGTGGGGGGCTGGAGGCTTTTTACCCCTCACAAACCGATCTACCACATGCGGCCCCCGCAGGATTCGAACGCTGGTCTGAAGGGGCCTCCGTTTTCCCTCAAGACCAGCGAAGAACCGTGAAGCAACATGTGCTAGACAGTGACGTAGGTGTAAAATATCCTACTTATGTCTTAAGCAGCAGCCATATGCTAATTAGCGGCGACCACGCGTTGGCTCGAAATTTACATACGAACCAAAACAACACGGTAATTTATACGAATTAAGTGCAGCTGCTCTTAGTAAAGTGAAAATAAGATCCTTGTTTATTTCTTTCGTAGGACATTTCGATTTTTATACCACTAGACTGGCTAATTGTGCTCGTATTTCTGGCGAGAGTTTGTAGAGAATTTGTTCCGAGGTTTTTTTATCCATTCGTCTCAAATTAGCTGAAGTTTCATGTCGAATTTCGGCCTTAATAATCTCATATTTATCCTCCCCAGTGCTGATTAGATTGTATTCAGCGTCAGGCACCTTTTCACCACGTAGGATCTTTAACGCTATATCACGAGTCATATTAATTGTCGCTTTCGCCAACATAGCGGTTTTCTCATGTTTAGAAACTTTTATTCCAAGCTTTTTGGCTTCAATAGTCGTAGCGGCCGAAATTACCCCACAGACCCCACCAATAACGCCAAGGGATAGACCAATTATTACACCAAAGCCGGTTAGAGCCGTTGCTAAACCCGAACTTGATAAAAGCACAGATAGACTACCTGCTGCCACAGAGACGCCGTGGACAATGCTCTGTGCACGGGCATATTTTTTACGTACCGCTTCGTAGTGTTTTTCTTGGGCTTTTATATTATTAAGAGTATTAAGGGCAGCTAGCTGACGAACATTGTCTCCAGTGCCGTTGCTATCCAGCGACGGATAGATAGGGGGCGCCGTTGGAGGTGTTTGAATCGAATCGCTTGTCATTATGTTATAGCTTTGCTATATATTGTATGATTTACTCAATCTTCAATATGAAATGTAGAGTCAGAGTCTGGTCGTATATTCAGTAGGCAGCGGAAGTAGTTGAATCGAATCGCTTGCCATCATATATATGTATACATATGATTTACTCAGTCTTTAAGACGTATCATATAGGTCGACCACGGAAGTCTATAATATTTCCTTCCTCATCGCGAATTGTCAGTCGGAGATGGTTTCGTGTTGTACCTAGAGCTCGCATGGGTTGGGGATTCGTTATAGCGTATGTGTTTTTTGCAAGCCAAGCGCCTCGGATCTCTATGCTAGCTAAGACGTTTGATTGATTTCCATTAAAAGTGAGAAGTCAGAATCCACCACACCGCAACAGACATATATTGTGTAGTTATCTTTGACCCGAATTGTGTAACTACCAGGGTTTAGTAGAAACTCATTATCCTCTTTTTCTCCACCCGCGATACCCAATAGTGCGTATAAACTTTTATTAACCTTGATTGGTTTCTTAACTACTATGGTGTTATACTTAAAGGTGGTATTGGTCTCAAATCCCACGATACCAGCAGAGACTGCGGGGTTAAAGGCGTCCATGATTTTTCCTAAAGTGTAGATCCCTACAGCAACATAATGTGGGAACATTATCCCATCGTCGATGTCCCACCTGAATGAGCCCTTCTCTGCTAGGTTAAACCAACTGTTCTCAAGTGTGGCTTTGAGAAGCGAAATATTATTGATAAGAATAGGTTGGTCAAAGTGGACTATCTGGTCAGCCGAGGTAAAGGCGACATTTAAGATTACCATATTCGCAATATTAAAGCCAGAAGTCTACTTCAATATTGTTTACTTCGATAGCTTCAATATGTCTATATGGCAAGAGTTCAAGAAGAAATATCCACATGCTGACTATTCTAAATTTAGCACTCAAGCCTCCGAGTTCAATGGTGAGAGCTATTCATATGTCATATTTGTAGACAAAGGTTGAGAACGTCTAGGTATAGCCTATGGTTTAGATGGCTGCCATAACAAGGACGACATACAAAAACGTATTAATGATGCACTAGGCTTGCCTGTGGGTTTCCCAAAGCCTCTACTACTAGCAGACAAGTCCAGGAAAATACGCCTTCCACCAGATTGGTCATCCGATTTATGGGGTAAAAAATCCTTTCAACTCCAAAATCTAGACATATATGTCAACGAGGGTAGGTACTTCACCGTGGGTGTACCAGACATCTTTTCAGACCTCGTTGTGTTATATGGGGGTGGGTCTGGTGGTGGACCCCAGGGGGTAAGACTGTTGACGTTCATAAGTGGCTCCAAGGTCCTAATAGCGACTTCTGGCCACAACAGGTCAACTTCGCTATGTTTCTGGGCACAGAAGGCTGCGGTATCTATGTGAAGATGCTGGAACAACTACCAAAGCGCGTTGTATCACTCCTACGGTTCCACATATACTTTACGGCTCGCAAAATCCAACAGGAGATGCTTGCTCCGCTTCCTGGAACCTCCGAATGGGTGGCTTGGAACAACCCCCACAAAAGATCGGTGTACCGCCGAATTTGTAAAGAGTTTAGCATTCCTCTACATACCGATTTTAGGTTTCGGAAAGGGCGTCTAGGAGGTCTAGGCACTACATCCACATGGATACTAGGGATAAGCGGTGGAATGTGAACCCCACTTGGAGTGATGATAGAGAATATAAGGCATTCAGTAGTGGAGACAAAGATGCCGAGCTCGATGCTGGAAGGACACGCATCAAGAACGAAGGGGCAGCTGAGCAGTGGAAGCTATTTGTCCCAGCCATGGCCAATACTCATCCAGGATTGACAGTCGCGGGTCGCGGTCGGTTAAACCAGAGCATCGAGGCATATGTGATTTGCGTGCTTGGATCACAGGAACTAGTAAAAGGATCATTAATTGGTAAATCTGGACATGCACAGGAGAATCGTACGAAGTTCCTTGTGCTGCTTGAGAGCTTAATCGGAGCGCAGGGAATCTCCGATGGTATAGCTCGGTTTCAAAATACATTAGCGACGCCAATGTGCGCCTCGACTATGCATTCGCTCCAGGGGTATGGCTTCTCCCAGGCAACATGGGCCTAGATTTCAAACCTGTGGTGGGGTATAACAATAACCTCAAGATAGTCGGCGAAGATATGCATCTCGGAATCAATACGATCAATGGAACGCATAAAAAACCGTCTAAACATATGGGAGGTCCAGCATCAAAGACGAAACCCGCAGCAGAGCTGCCTGCAAAGCAACATGCGAAGCAACCGCCAAAGCCGCCAGTGGCAACGGAGCAGCCTGCTGAGCAACCGCAACAACAAACCAATCACGAAACTAACTTAACAGTTGTGGCTATTGTGGCAGGCGCGGCTGCGTGGGCGATGTTTCGTTGATTCGTCGTCCCGATGATTTATACTGCTCTATTACGAACACAACTACAGCTACGATTAACAACCAAACATTCTTTGCTAGGAATCCCATAGCTTCACCAGCCATACGAAATATGAAGCTTGCAATTGGTCCTATCAGTACAGGTAGGTTCTCCCCCAACTTTTTTCCTGCTTTCTTTAACCATTGGGCCACATCTTTGGCAATGTCAGCCAAGCCCTTTGGTGGCGTGGGAACGCTCTTTGACAGCGCAGAAACTATAGCACTAACTACGGCGCCTGCTACGGCCATCACGCTAACTACGCCAACCCCGTACTTCTTGAAAATAGCTTTGATACGGTATCGCAGTGACATACTTGCTTCTATAGGGCTTCTTTTAGGCGTTCAAGGGCATCTAGCTTATTTTGGTCATCCATTATCTCATTCTTAGTCGCTTCTTTCTGAGCTGAGGTTGACTTAGGGGCTTGAAATATATCTAAATTTTGTTTGATACGCTCTTCTAGCTGTTGTCCGGCCTGTTCGACTTGCTTGTTCGTTTCTTCTCTCGTAGGCCCTAGAGCCCTTTCGAGGTCCTTACCCATCTTCCTATATCTCTCCCCTTTCTTAGTGGTCAAAGGTATAGGCTTCTCTTCGCTACCCATCGCACGGAGCTCGAGCCTACCACCCTTGATAATCTTACCACCCTTCCCGATCTTATTGCCCTAGATAGATACCTCTACCGTACCACGGATGCCTACGTCTGGGTAGAAATCCCTTATCGTCTTAGACAAATCCTCGCTTGTTTCTCTTGCGATTCGATCAGTGAATACGATACCCTTACTCACCTCGATGAATGATGTTTCAGCCTGGCTATCTTTTGGCCTAGCGCCCTGTGCAGTATAGTCGTGTCTATAGTCATTTCTATAGCCTCACCACCTACTGGGTCATCTGGTGCGGTTGGGAACGAGGTCTCCATCTGCTCACGCATATTATTCAGGGTTTCGCGTTCATAGTATTCACTGTGTTCTTTAGCCCTAGCTTCATCCTTATCTTTCACGTCTGTCTCTGCCTCACATCACCTCGATCTCATGTTGAAGATATGTTTTAATGGATATAAGGATTTAACATTCAATTCATAGTGATTGAGACAAACAATGATATCATCAAAGCTCCATCCGGACTATGCTCCTAGGGAGGGTGAATCTCTCAAAGCCAGACGTGCTATCTATCGTATGAATTTCAACCCCGCGACTGCCAACCCAGGCGTAACTTTGAGAGTTGACGTTCCCACGCTCGGTGAAAACAGACTTCTAGTACCTGGCAGTCTAGCACTCCTAGCCAATATCACTCTATCTGGGGGTCATGCCGACAACAAACTGGCGGCTAATGTCGGACGCTGTTTGGTCTCGCAGCGGGTCACAAAAATGAATCTCGATATCTTAGAAGATTGTTCTAGGTTCGATCTACCGCAGATATATAGGGATCTCTATCTATCTACAGCAAAGCGAGGGGCGAGTATATCGCAAGGTATTCAATCCGACAACGTGAACAAACTTCGCTCAAAGGCCGGCAATAAAGATACCTCGAATGCGGTTGACAATGCGATACTGGCCGTATATGGTAGCAAGTACAAGATACATATCGATCACGACATTATCACGACTTACGGTGTCTTTTATCCACACGCGCTGCGCGAAGTCTTGTCCTTTGCATTGACTCTAGCCCCGGCCATAGACGTAATAGTTGGATCTGACAGCACAAAATTAGTCACATATCAGCTAACGAACATTGAGCTCGAATACCAAACCATCGATAGTTCTGTTCTTGCGGTGCAGACCAAGCAAGTCTACGAATTTGGCAAAAACTTCATGTACAACCACACCGCGTATTTCAGTACCACTACAGTCAACCTAGCAAACGACACACTTGTATCTGTACATGTATCCACCCTTCGTCGCTCTTTCACTGGACTTCTTCTTCTCTTTGTGGAGCAACATACCGCAGGCACCCGAGCCAGCGAGAAGTTTATAAATCCGGGCATCACCAAGGTCGAGATGGATGTAAATGGGCGCCCTAACGATCTCTTTCCTGCTGGGATGCTACCAGAGGACTTTTGGGAGTCAGCAAATAATTGGTTTTGTGGTGGACGTTTCGAAGAAGCAACTACAGCCATGACACCGCAAAAGTTCTACGAGAACAAGTTCGCTGTACTCATCGACTGTCGTACCTCTAAAGACAGCACCGTTCATGGGGATGGTATGGCCCAAACAGGTAGCGGACAAAACCTCCAGCTAAGGATTCATCGTACGGGCGGTACAGGAACTGTGAATATGCATATATTTGTGCTTGCTGATGCTCAGGCAACTATTGAACGTGGGGGGCTGCTAAATATTAAATATTAGATGAATACGTTAGTAGAAAAAATCCCATTTAATGCTCTGATAGTAGGGCCAACAAATTGTGGAAAGACTGCCTTTCTTGTGGAACAGCTTCGTGGAGCCTTCCGGGGAACATTTGACTACATCGTATTGATATGCCCCACGTATGCCCATAACGAGACCTATCATGGATTCGCCATAGGCGACAAAAACGTTCGCGTTATATCACCCTCACAGGATGCCATAGATGCTGTATTGGGTGTGTGCGCCACCTACTACGAAGGAACCAATACCCTCTTCATCCTAGATGATTGTGCCGCTTCAAAGGACGTAAAAGGAAGGACTAGCAAACTCTCGAAACTGGGCTTTTCTGCTCGCCACGATGGTATTTCTGTTTGGGTGCTAACCCAGCGACTCACGAGCATAAGTAAACCCTTCCGCGAAAATGTAGCCATAGTAGTGCCTTTCATTTGGTGTCGGCTATAGAAGGTAAGAAACTCTTCCAGGACTACGGTGAAGGTATAGAGGGGGATGAGAAAAGAAAGTTGCAATCAGAGCTCAAGTCCCACAAGTTTGCTCGCTTATGCTTTTGTTTACGAAGTCCCTTCGAAGTTGTGTTAGAGCTACCTGCACCTGTGGCATATCACGATATATTACAGTAAACTTCAGACAATGGATAACGACCTCGAAGACATACTAGGTGAGGATGTGACAGGTCCCCCGCCCCGCCCCAGCAGTGAAGCTGTACGTAGCGGAGCTACATGTGAAGCTTGTAACCATACCACTGATGAAGCACGTCGCATAGCAATAGGCGACTATCGGGAAGCTCTTTCGGTTCTAGCCGTAACTGGTACGACGAAGGAATACCTAGGAAATAATTTCTCTCTAGGGGACATTTCTAAACTGCCTGACAAAGACGTAGAACGCTTGCATACCAGATACAAGGCCGTCTTAGCAAAGCAAAAAACGAGCTGCTTAGTAAGTAGAGCACTAAGTCTAGCAGTTCGTGCAACCGCATACGTGCTGCCTATATATTCTCGACAAGAACTATTGAAGGATCTACAAGAAGACCACTTAGTCTGAAATGAGATATCTGCCATGGCTTGGTCGTTGTCTTACAGAGCAGGTCCCCTTATAGCAATAACTAGTGCTTCATGTCACATTATTGCACATTATACGCCAGGGGAAGGGATTGACGACGAAGTGGCTACCCCACAAATAGATGAAGTACTTTAGACATATTCGAAGTTAACGTAATTAGTATAATGTTAGTGCAATTAGTGTAATGTTAACGTAATTAGTATAATGTTAGTGCAATTAGTGTAATGTTAACGTAATTAGTATAATGTTAGTGCAATGTTAACGTAATTAGTGTAATGTTAGTGCAATGTTAACGTAATTAGTGTAATATTAGTGCAATGTTAACGTAATTAGTGTAATGTTAGTGCAATTAGTGTAATATTAGTGTAGTGTTGACACAATTAGTGTAATGTTAACGTATTGAAGCTAACTATAACGAAGTTATATCGAAGCTATGGCTGAAGTGGATCAAATTACTAATACGGACCCGAAGCCCGTACCTAAGCCGAAAAATCCAAACCGAGTTGAGGCTGAGAGAACAAGGGCAGAAGAAAATCGCCTTGGTAGAGAGGCTCTTCGTGAGAAAAAGGAGGCTCAACTAAGTGGTGTACCACCGGACAAATGTGAGAAGGACAAATACTACACTCACAGCTATCGGCGTAGGTGCTACACTAGTAGGTCTATACTACCAGTACAACGCGGGTGGGTGCTCCGCAACTGAAGGACAAGCCGCATCGCCGCCAAAAGACGCACAACCCGCTCCATTGGAACGAACACGTGTAAGGTCGACACTGGAGTAGGTCTATTCGAAGCCACACTCATTTGAAGACTGAAAACCTACAACTTATATATGTGCATAATGGTTGAGAATAAGTTGATGGAAACAGTAAAAGACGCTGCCATATTATCTGGACTAGTGGCAGGCATCGGGTTCGTAGCAAAAAAAGTAACCAAGGAGTCTATGCTTAGCGACCCTTCGACTTCAATCGTGAATTACGTAAAGTTGACAACCGTGTTGTCTGGTAGCCTTGTTGCTAAACAATATCTCGAGGACAAAAAGTACCTACCGACTAAGTAGTACAATGTATATATCAATCCATGGCGATTGCTGCCGCAGTTGCTTTTACTTTGGCGGGTATAGGTGCTCACTATTTCGAAAAATTGGTCGATGGTAGAGATCCAGACTTGCTGGCTATAGAGGCTGAAAGACACGACAGAGCCCTTGAAAAATATCAAGCCGATTGGGCTATTTACCAGGAGAAACGTCAAAAATTGGCTGACTGGATCCTAGATCAGGATCGTCTGCATCGTTACGCTAAAGAAGAGCTATCCAATGCGGATCGAGCTTCATCCTTATACAATACGGTCCACGTAGGGATAGACCATATAAGTCTGCAGGACCTAAAGGAGCCTCGTTTCTCAGATTACTATCGCCCATCAAGTTCACAGAAAACTGTCGAATTGGTGGCCGTAGGTGGTGGGGTGCCCGTTCTAGGATATGTTGCCACCCGATGGCTATAGCTATGCTTTTTAAAAACGAGCTTTTTAAGTTGGTTTTTCTGTACCCATTTGAAGCTATTTATATATACATTGCAGAGGCGACTTTCAACGAAAAGGAAAACCATGCGAGTCAAGGAGAGCCATGAAATGTATATCATACCAGTTAATGTGAAGGCTAAGGGGGTGGAAACTTCATCACCACTAATGCTTTACTAGCTCCCAACTCTCCTATTTCATATTGTACAAATTCGCTCCTAACCGAGTTGGGTTTCGAAGGTGAGGTAGAGTCAGTAGATCTTAAATCGCCAAAAGCCGATAATCTAACTGAGGCAGAGTCGTTAGACAAGAGACTCTCATTAGTAAATCTAGAATTCCAAACTCTTATGACGGACAAAACCGTAAAACTTCACAGTACGGTGGTTTACCCGACTGAGCTCTTAAACAGCATGAGGTGCAGCGGGTGGCCACTCTCCGATTGGCCTGAGGAATCTAAAATAGGTTTAGTAATAGGACACGAACACGTTAAAGACTTTTTCATCAATAAAGATGTCAAAACGATGACGATCGAGTGGAACCTAGAGCCATTCTCACACCAAGAGCATGACAAGAAGTACTGCGGAGGTTATTATGGTTACTATTTGTTGAAGGATGAGATCAGTGGCGAGTTCATGCAGTTAACCATTTTAGACAGTTAACTCTAAATGCTTCCCCACAAAACTTTAAGTATATGTTCCCTATATTTATAGACATACACAAACAATTTAAACGCTTTAGAATTTGCTCGAATCCAATGAATTAATTCTGATAAATCATTTTATACTACTTTTCTATCGACAGACAACGTTTGGTTGCAAAGGAAAGAATAAAATGGAATATAAATTCAAACTTACCGCGTTTGACGAACTACTGACAAACTGACGCCCAGAATTTCTTTGTAAAAATGTGTAGCTATAAAGTGATGATGTGTCTGTCGGTTTCACGAGACTGTGGATAAGGTCTAAATCCCGGCCTTTATCAGGTAAACCAGTCTAACTAGCGATCGTGGTAGTCTTGGCACAGGCAATCTATCTAGTCACCCTAGTGTTCGTAACACAGGCAATCTATCCAGTCACCCCGGTGCTCTAAGCACAGGCAATCTATCTAGTCACCCCAGTGCTCTTAGCACAGGCAATCTATCTAGTCACCCCAGTGCTCGTAACACAGGCAATCTATCTAGTCACCCCAGTGCTCGTAACACAGGCAATCTATCTAGTCACCCCAGTGCTCGTAACACAGGCAATCTATCTAGTCACCCCATTGCTCGTAACAGTCACCCCAGTGCTCTTAGCACAGGCAATCTATCTAGTCACCCCAGTGCTCTTAGCACAGGCAATCTATCTAGTCACCCCAGTGCTCGTAACAGGCAATCTATCTAGTCACCCCAGTGCTCTTAACACAGGCAATCTATCTAGTCACCCCGGTGCTCTTAGCACAGGCAATCTATCTAGTCACCCCAGTGCTCGTAACACAGGCAACCCCAGTGCTCGTAACAGGCAATCTATCTAGTCACCCCAGTGCTCGTAACAGGCAATCTATCTAGTCACCCTAGTGCTCTTAACACAGGCAATCTATCTAGTCACCCCAGTGCTCTTAACACAGGCAATCTATCTAGTCACCCCAGTGCTCGTAACAGGCAATCTATCTAGTCACCCCAGTGCTCGTAACACAGGCAATCTATCTAGTCACCCCAGTGCTCGTAACAGGCAATCTATCTAGTCACCCCAGTGCTCGTAACAGGCAATCTATCTAGTCACCCAAGTGCTCCTAACACAGGCAATCTATCTTGTTATCCCGGTGGCCGGTTTAAAATCTACGTAACCACTTAATAATAAATAACTTCAAACAAAATAAATTGTAACACGCTAGCAGCGATGGGTGCTTTCGTTGTATTTCTTTCTCCTAGTTAAAACGACAGCTCGTTTCCTAATACTTGAATGCGACTAGTCTCAGGGTTACCTTTTTCTCTGATTCACGGATCACAGCGGACCGCGTGAGGTCGAAGGAGTTCATCGCGTCAATTATTACTTGCTTCGTGAACTTGGATGAGGCCAAAAACCCTTGATACGATCCCAATTTTATACTTTAGCAGCCCACAACAGAGTCCAAACAGAGTAATGGCGTAGATGCTCTTCTTCGGTGTTTCTTCTTTCCGGCCAGAACTGATTCGAATGGAGCGTATTCACCACTGATTTTCCCGCCACAAATCTGATACTTTCACTTGGCAAATCTCGTTCGAGAACCGTTCAAAAGCCTTGTTCTTGACAAATCTTCTCACTTTACAATCACAATGGCTGTTTGACAGAGCGTACCACATCTTAAGTTTGCCAAGTGAAGCTCAAAAAAACATTTTAAGTGGAAAGGTCTTAGCGTTCGCGTCCTCCATGATCGCATGCATTTAGCGTCGACGGCTAGAATATAATTTCTGCCTCCAATTTCATCTCTCCACAGGAATCATACCTGCAAAATCTTCGAAAGTGTTTATGTTATATTAAATAAAGTGATGACAACACTGAAACCACAAAGTGTCAAAATCGTAATTGGATTTTGAGACGTCATAGTCTTCACGCTGAGAAATCCTAAGTCAGGTTAAGCTCCTCATGCAAAGTCTACTCCATATAAAGGGTGGGTACTTAGACCTTATACCGATATATTTATAGAAAATGGATTCAAAGGTATTCGCAAATATCTACTATAGCCCAAGTGGCTACTGGAAAGGACTCGCGGCGATTAAACATATTGCCACTGCGGCCGACACCTCTGAAGATGTGACTCGGATGTGGTTGGAAAAACAAGCTATATGGCAGATCTATTTACCAGCTCCTCAATATGTTCCACGACCTAAATTCAATGTCTCTTAACCAAACGAGGTTCATCAAGCTGATCTGCTCTTTCTTCCGCACGATCGTCCTGGGCGTGGACGAAAACTATATAAATATGCACTTACAGTTGTGGATGTCGCATTCAGATATAAAGAAGCCGAGCCATTAGCCACTAAAGAAGCTAAAGAAGTTGCTGCGGCATTTGAGCGAATCTACAATCGAAGTCCACTGACATGGCCAAAACATTTACAAGTCGATCCAGGACGCGAGTTCATGGGTGCCGTTACTCCACTACTAGCCAAGCATAACGTTTATGTGAGACGCGGGCGCGTAGACATTCACTGGGATCAAGCAATCGTTGAGCGATTCAACCGAACCCTATCCGAAAGGCTATTTGGGCATCAATACGCTCAAGAAATAGTACTTGCTTCGCAGGGAAAGGACGTTAGGTCGATTGAGTGGGTAGCTCGTCTACCTGCAGTCGTAAACGCTTTGAACAACGAACCTACGCGTTTGACAGGAAAGCAACCAGTGGTAGCAATACGCAAAGAGGAAATCGAATCAACCCCAGCAGAACCGGCCCACTATGGCCGTCTCGTTGGTCTCAAAGAGGAAAGGCGTCAGTGTTAGATATCTATACGCTCCTGGTGAGCTGGAAGGCGGTCGTCGTCGTGCAACTGATCCTATATGGAGTTTGGAAACATATAGTATTTCTCGTAGTATGGTTTCCTCGGGGCAGCCAGTTCTGTACTATTTGTATTCGGAAGGTGTTAAGCGTGAATTCGAGCTACAAGTGGTACCCAGGGATACAGAACTGCCCCCAAAGGGGATCCTAGTTGTACCCAGCCGCTAGACTGTACTCTATAGGCTCGGTGTGGATACCATCTGGAAGGACCCGCCGCTTATCGTAGTAAGCTGAAAGCCCAAGCTTCTGCTGTTCATAGGTCGCCATACCTTCTGGCAGTAAGCGGAAGCCCCGATTTTCTGCTAAGTCGATGCTGCCGTGGAGTGCTGCTTCGAATCGATCCCACGAAACATCGTTGTGTCGCCTAGACATACCTTTGGTGGAATATTTCCGACTGGCACCTACATCGACATAGTAGGCCTTAGAGCAGAGGGCAATGGCGCGCTGTCCTTCGAACTCTAGTTTGAAGAGGCCTGGCGTACGACTGCTCTACTTGTCCCATGCCAACCAATCCTTTCGGCAAGCTGAGAACTCCATGTGCAATTCTGGTCGTACCACTTCGTCTATGCTGTTTCCTGAGATGGCGATGTACGCGCTATCCGTATCCATCTGTATGTATTCGAAATCTCGATGGTCAACGTACTTGTCGAGGAAGTCGTAGTAGAACTCGAGCATACGAAGCTTGGCGAGCTGGTACACAGCGATACCTACTTGGAAAGGCCGTTTGATTCGGATCTGATTTTTTCGACTCTCGAGTTCGTATGCATCACCAAACTCCTCCAGGTCTGAAAACCAAGTGCTCCGCAAAGCTTTGTCCACAATCTTCTCGTCTTTGGTATAGATAACATTCGTTTGTCGCTCCAAGGCCTCAATCAACTTTCCATAGGCGCTATTTCCAAGTAGCTTGAACACATCTGCCAGCAAAGCTTTGCTTTTATCTACATCTCCTGTCCTTCGCGCTTCAGTGACTTGGTCCACAAACCATTCAAAGACTTTTTGGGATGTGTAGTCTATTGTGCGATAGACAGCAGTGATGACTGCTCCATGATCTAGATACCAAATTAGAAGAGGGGTGTAGAGTAGAATCCGTTTCCCAGAGAGACTTCCAACTAGCTTATTTTCCTCACCGCGCTTTCTACCCGTCTTCACCAGATAGGCTAGCATGTCTGGAGAGATTGCTTCCTTGGGGATTTTCTTGTTGTAGAAGAAGGGAGGCATCTCCTCAAATTTCTTCCATAGCTTTCTAGGTATCTCTATATCTACCTCCGCGTATCCAAACCATGTTCCATTGCGTAGACGTTCGGTAAGTCCTTCGGCTTCTGGCCCAGGCTCTGCATAGCGCACAACCTCTTCTTTTCCACAAGGCATTTCGAGGGCCATAGTAGAAAGATATAGGGCATTGACATCGTATCCAAGAATCTTGCGACAAATTTTGGTTCCACCCTGATGGCTGCGAATCTTAGTCACTCCTGCTTCGTGGCATCTGGTGAACACTATGCTTGGCCCTCCCACGACAGCACTTTTCAGCATATGATAAGCCTCCTTATCTGGGGCGTACAACTCAGCTCCACGTTTCACGCTACCTCGAAGAAGAAATTGTAGCGAGACTCCTGGGATAGATACTGCGTCTTTAAACATGTCTACACCTTTGTCGTGATAGAAATTGCGCATCTTTTCGAGTGCCTCTAGAAAGGGAACTACATCCAAGTTGTTATAATAGCGTAGCCAGTCTGCAAATATCTTCATTCCTTTATCACGAAAGGTGCGCTTTCAGTCCTCGAACTCTGCCATAGATAGTAGGTGTTCCCCTTTCAGCTTTGATCTCCACTCTTGATAATCTGGCAACCCGATGTGGTCCAACTTGTCGGGAGTATCAAACCACTCATATGGGAAGAAACTCTTTTGCAACTCACATCCATATGCAGTAATCCAACGTTCGTAGGAAGTGCCGGGACCAAGATAGTTCATCACATCGAGGAAACGGAATTCGGGGGTCAAGAGAAACATAGTGGAGTTGGCCTTCTTTGCCACGAGGACCTTCTTGCACGTGTCCGCAATAGTTTCTACAAAGTAATTTCTGATCAAATTGAGATCATACCGCCCGGAGTTGAATCCTAGTACAGGAACCTGATTGAACCATTCGTTGATTTTAGTCTGTTGTTCTTTTGATATTGTATCGAAAGAGAACTCGACGGTCCTGGGGCAGAACTGTTCGATGACAACTTCTTGGATTACCTTTGCTCTTAGCTGGAGTTCTTCGACAAAGGCAGCTAAAAGTTATTTTGGCTCGCGTAGACAGCTGTGAGTTGGTGTTCGGTTGTATGTGTCGGCAATTGATACGGGAACGTGTATGTTTTCGATGGTCAATCTGATTGTTGGTTGTCTCCCTTTTGTTGTATCGAGATAGGCCTCGAAATCATAAACTATGGCGTGTGGATAGGCGGTTTGTGTTGGTGTTGGAACAGGCTCGTTTGTCTTCTTTGTGGAACAGCCCCAGGCCTCCACTACTGTATAGCCCGCCTCGCGTAGATTTGCCGTTCTTTCGCAGGTTTTACGGTATAGATCTCTACCTCTAGGGAAGCATTTTGGGCAGCCATGGTAGTAGCACCCATGAAATTGAAAGATGGTTTTGGAAATGGGTTCGTAGCCATCAACAAGAGCTCCCTCGATCCAACGTTCTCCACCATGTCCACAAGCTGCGTGATGGATATGCTTCTGGAGTGCTTCAGATTCGCGTTTCAACCAGCGTAGAGAGGCTTTGCTAGCTTTGTTAGAGTTGCTCTCTGGCCAGAATGCTTTTTCGTATGCGTACTGAGGAGCTTTGATTGCTTCTCCATGGCAAACGATCTTAGTTTCACCGCGGCTACATCGGTCTGCATGGCGCTGAAGGTTTGAAGCTTTCGTGAATGGTTGCTTACAACCATTACAGACATAGTTTTTTCCCGAGCTTTGTCCCGAGCATATCGACGTTCTTGATATAGAAGGCGTGCCCGTCGTATATACCTATTATCATTACGTGATTGTAGTGGACTGCATGCCGTGTCAGGTGCCAATCGACATCTTCCGGCAGAGGGCCATATTTCGTAGGTTCATACACCCGAATGCCAATCTTAAAGTGAAACTCAATCTTCTCCAGTTGCTATAGAGAAGTCTTGGGAACGTCTGGTATAGGTACTGCCAAACGATAAAAATCGTGAGCAAGACTTCTAGCTTCGGCGCAACACCTATCCGCGCGTTTTTTTTCGCATAAAGCAAGTCTTCTAGCTTCCTCATATTCTCCTTTGTATAAAACAAGTCTTCCAGCTTTCGCGCATTCTCTTTCGTATAAAGCAAGGCAGCGCCACAAACATAAGTTATCGCCATATCGATCAAGGGCAAACATTCCCTTTTTCTGACGAAGCCAGGGTGGTAGTGGGCCTGTTCCCAACAGAGGCTGGCGATCGAGTATGACTTTGATATCCACATGGATCCAACGCACGAATGCCCACTGGGTATTGGGACGATCAATGTTGTCGGGATTGAGACGCGCTAGCTCCTTGTTGGCAATCCACTCCTCTGCGTCGCCTAGAATATTCACCCACGGAGACCCTGGGACCGTCTTTGAGAAGAGCATCACGCGCCCGGCATTGACATTGCGAATGCGATAGGAGTAGCCATACCGTAGGTAGAAGCTCGTAGCAACATTTGCAGTCAACTTTGCCATGATCCTAGGGGTGAGGTCCCCTGCCACACCTTGGAAGAAGCGCCACCGGATAGTGCGCCTACCTTTCTCCTCTCCCTCTAGCATACCATCTCTCTCGTTGAGAATAGTGGCTGCGTCTCGGGCGAGACTACGGGCCAATGGCTCACTACGACGCTTTTGCAGGATTCGCCGTCCTATTCGTCGTAGATGTGGTAAGCGGTTTCGAGGGTTTGCTGTAGCCCGTTCTTCGCCAGCTTTTGCCCTTAGGCTTGCCTCGACCTCCTCATCCAACTGTTTGGTTTCGCGCGCGCGTTGGGTGCGTTTGTGTGGATTTTCAGGATCACCTCGAAGAGCTGGGAACCTACCTGTTTGGCCAGCTCGTTTGATAATCTTCTGCCTTTCAGTGGCACGAGCCTCAGCTATTGCCTGAACTAGCCTGAATTTGTTAAGCTTCGAGAAATCTCGAAGACCATACTGCTTTGCTTGTGTGCGTAATTCTTTGCGGATAACCATTTTTCTTTGGGCATAGCTAACCAAAGCTTATCTCTAAATGGAAGTTGGGATCACTTTTATTAGTTCTCGCATCACCCTCCGGAACTTCGTCTGATTCTTATTTTTTTCGTCATAGAAGTGCTGACGGTGGGGTCGCCCACAATTTCCGCAAAGCCCGCAACTCGTAAGACACCCGCGACCACACTTTGAACATGGGGTGGGTGCCGTGCTCCCCCTTCGGACCTGGGAATTATGCTGGGCGCAGTACTCTGTCTTCGAACGACCTAGACTCCTTACAGACCTCGTATCATGTCCAACCATCAACCAGCTACAAGTGATTTTCTCCATCATTTGATATATACGTTCCCTTCGCTAATTAACAACTTTTCTATGGGTTATAATATGGTGTTACTCTTTCTCTAATTGAGGAAAAGTGGTGGGGAAGGAGGGCTTAAAACGGTTATCCGGTTGCCCCCCACAAATCGTAGCGCGTCTGTCGATGTGGCAGAAGTTAACTAATTACAGTAGGAATAATGTCAATACTGGGTCGGGTGCTTGGGTAGAGCTTACGGATACTCGAATAGAGTTCTAAGGAGTGCCGGTTGTGCCTCAACCAGTTAGAACAGGATCCAAAGAAACAGTAGAACAAATACAGTAGAACGAATACAGTAGAATGAATACAGTAGAACAAATACAGAAAAGCCGGGCCCGGCAAACAAAAAGCAAAAACCTCTCTGGGAACGAAAATGGCGAAGGAAGGAAAAAGGTGAAAGTGGTTCCTAGAGAGGTTCTGGTGACACCAGTTTTGCTTTTGTTGTTTTTTTTTGCTTAAAAAGGGGTTGTACTCTTTCTCTAATTGAGGGTTTCTTAATGATTAAAATGGGTCAGAAAATAGAAAAAAGTGGTGTGGAAGGATGGCTTAAAACGGTTATCCGGTGGATATATAAAGAGGTGGTATCATTTTGACTCCGCCTATACTACTAGGTGTATACCACCTTCACTTCCAATAATGATCACGAACTGGCCACTGCCAAACATCGCATTGAGGGTCGCCTGGCTGATATCGATAAGTGGGTGACTATTAATAAACCTATGTTGAATAAAGATAAAAGTGAGCTTCTTTTGCTGCATTCTAAATTCCACTCATACACTCCACTACGTTCCCTTACCTTGGAAGACGACACTGTATATCCGTCAGACCATGCCAGGAACATCGGAGTTATATTCGACAGTACTATGATTATGTCTAAACAAGTAAATGCTATAGTAAAATCAGCATTTTACCACTTGAAAAACATCGCAAAAATCAGGAGATATTTATTAAGGTCCTTATTCATGCTTTTGTTAGCTCAAAACTTGATCATTGTAATTCGCTCCGCAGCATATAATTTCAAAGCTTCAATACGTACAAAACGCTGCTGCACGGGTTATTGTATGTTTAGGCAAACATGACCATATTAGTCCTTCACTCAGAACACGCTTGGCATAAGTTACCTCAAAATCGATCACTAAAAGCGAGCCAAAAATATATAAACCAGCACATCTTGTTTAATTCGCTGTCAAATTTAACGAAATTTTCGTATGTTAATATTAAAATGTAATAACATCTTTAGGATCAAACACATTTGTATATTGACGTTAGTGTGACGTCATAACGAACGACTCCTTTTAAGGTCAAATTGTGCGTTACCTATACGTTTCAAATAAAGCATGTTATCATAACAACATAAATGTGTGTTTTTGATTGCCGCAATTTTAAAGTCTCTACGATAAATATGTGCTGAGTTATTAAGAACTGAAGTTTACTGTGAGGTCACATTTTCTGACGTCATGGGTCTGACATCAGTCATGCTTTCTAAATGAAGAAACATAAAAAAGACCAAATTGCGGCGATTCAGTGTACAGTAAGTACAGTTCCTCTTTAAAACCCGAAAAATACTCGAATAGTTATTTTTAAAAGACATTTAAAAAAATTAACGACGTCATAATGACGTTTCCTCTTTTTCACTGTGAATTTTAAAGTATTTCCTCTCAAAAATTGAAAATTCTAAAAACATACGGTTGTGGGTACCGATTTACTCTTTTGATTACTAGATTGTCGTAAACAAATATTTTAAACTATAAAAGATGAATGAAGAAGTTATTTTGTAAATGGTTCTGTGTTGAATATTTCCCGCCAAATTTTGCCGGGAAAATTGCCTAAATTCAAAATTTCATAACTTTTCTCCCTCTTAACCAATCGAACTCGGGTTTTCGGTTTCTTTGTTGTCGACATGATGGGAAATCGAAAATATAAAATTTACTGATGTTAAAGGTAATTCAAAACATCGAGAAACCTATTATAAATGGATATATGACGTAACTGTGACGTCATCAAAATGTATACGGTAGTTCAAAGCATCGGATTTCGTTTAGGTCATCGGTCTTCATCCTCCCACAAAAAAATCAATCTTCTACGTTGGAAACTTTTGAAAATATAGCAAAGTGGTAGATTTTAGGGTCATTTGTGCCAAGCGTGGAAAGCTCCATTGGTTACCAATTCAATATTAATAGGATAATTTCTAAGTTTGATTTACTTACTTTCAAGACCCTACATAATTTAGCTCGGTTTACCGACAAAAGTTGTTGGAATTGCACAAACCAAGAAGACTACCGCGTTCATCTAAGTCTGTTTTGCGCCTAAATTTCATGTCCTTTAAATTAAAGAACTATGGACACCGGCACTTTTTCTGTGCATGCTCCCAAGTTATGGAACGATCTTCCACTAAACATCAGATCTTCTGAGAATGTTAATACTTTCAAATCCAGGCTTAAAACATACCTTTTAAGATTGCTTACGATTTGTAACTATGATTAGTGTTTATTTTTTTAGCTCGTTATATCAATTTTAGCTATGATTATTATTTTTGTTTTTATTATTTTAGTATTATAAGCTATATTATTCTATTGCAATGTATAGGTTAAGCATTCGATAATTGTTTAGATTGTAAAGCGCTTAGAACATTAATGTATAAGCGCTATAGAAATTGTATTATTATTATTATTATTATTAACATAATCGCTCTGTACCGGTTGATTCTCAAGTTAGATGTTTCATTCATGGTTATTGTGATAAATTCTAAGCGGTCTATATTCGCGTTTGTTACACGCTGTTAGGAATTTTGCAAAAAGCCATTGTCCAGATTAGGCGAAAGTCAAAAGATTTAACTCTCAATCTAAATTAAACACACTGTGGTTTTAACATTCTAAATTGTAACCGGGCTTGCAGTTCATAACCTATTGACTTTGTAGATGGCCGTATATTTGTCATTTTTATATACATGTCATGGTATACCATACTAGTTAAGTTGAGCCTGCAGATGCAACTTGCCAGCGGTACAAATTTTGAAAAGGTGTCAAAATAGTAGAATCAGTCTAAATACTTTCCCCACTCCAGAAAACACAGCTTTCACAAGGTTTTAAGCACAAAAATATTTTTATTTTAGTCTCGTTTTCATGATGTTGAATAGTGTATACATATATATTTAGCGTTGATTTTAAGCACTTTGCCTTCATTGGATTTCTGTAGACTTTTTATGTTATAGAGGGTATGATTAGGGTTATAAAATCAGACAATATAGATAACAAATCTTACCTGTGGGTTTATAAACGGGTCGCACTTTATCCGGCACTACCATCCCCTCCCCTTCACCTCTTTCAATGTCTAACCACCCCTTCCCCCCCCCCCCCCCCCCTCCCTGGCTCCCCGTTTCATGTTTCAAGATCGTTATACTCTCGTTACCACAATTCTAGAAGATTTCAGGCAATTACAAGGCATTCAAAGGCATAATAATACAACTTCCGGTTCAGAGCCTCGTTTTCATGTCAATCCAACACTCGGGACTTCACATAAAGTCGATTTTGAGGATGTTCCCCTAAATAGATTCATGTAGACTTTTAGTATGGTGTTCTAGACGGTATTCCAGATTATATTATGCAGGAAAACCTTCTGTTGCAATTAGTGGTAGGTTGACCTACTTTTTTTCATAAAATGACTGGACTACAAGTTTTGTTTACATTTCGTAAAAGTTACAATGAAGTTGTTTTTGCTACTTCAACCCGTTTTTTTTTACTCTCCAGTCAAGTTTACTTTATATAATGCCGAAAAAGAGCGATAAAACCGACAAAGCCATTCTAGCTGCGGAGGGTCGCTAGACGAGGGAAAATTCCGATGTCAGTCGAATTCGGGTGTCAAGTGCAAAAAACTTTTCTTTCGGATTTCGCCAAAGAAAGTTTGGAAAGTGCTCGGAAAGAGGTTGTTGATAACGAGGGGAGTCAGAATGTACTTACAAGTGAGCAGCTAGACGTGAGAGGAGTCAGTCTTCGAAGAGTTTGGTTTGAGCCACTTTCACAAGAAAGTAGCGAAGAAAAATGCAGTGCCTACGAAAGAGAAATCAACTCCACTTTTATGGCGGCTCGTCACGATACTATAGGGACTTGACTGGAAGTAATCGGTTAATAATGAGCAAAACGTTTTCATATATTCTAATACCAGAGTGTTCTGATACCCTGGACACTATTTCTAACTATAAAGAAGCAAAGACCGATACAACCAGTAGAACGTAGATTGTCACGGTTGCTTGCTTGAACAATTCGTCAACTATCGCTAAGGCCGGAAATGTCTGTGAAAAATGAGGAAGTTAAACATAAATACGGAAACGAACGATGGCAAGTTCCTATAAATAACCTGCGACCATTCCTTTAGGGCGAACAAAGCCTAAGGCCTACTTGCCGAATTTTGTAATTATTTCTTTATTGATCAATGGAGAATATTATAAGGATTACGAACATGTGAGAATGATATTACACATTATAGCAAGATATTCCTCTGGAATTGACATATTTAGCAGTGGTTTTGATTGCTATAGGATAGAAAACTGAATCAGATTTTGATGTAAGCTTACCGTTGAATCGGGTTGTTTCTCCTCGACTGGACGTAAAGTATAAAAGTGAGTGACTTTATTTAAGTGTCAATGTATTTAGCTTTGCAGCTAATTGGGGACACTAGTCCTACGATTTTTATACGTCCTTATCCGAGAAGACGTGAAGGTCTAACCGTTTACTGTATTATGTAAAGGCAATACGTTCTAGTCAGTTATTTTAAGACCCTGGGTGTTGGTCCGGCCGGGGTTTGAACCTGCAACTCCCGCTCCACAGACCGTCGCTTATTACAACCGGAAGGCGGTTAGACATGTGACTGATTATGGTGCAAATCGACTTCTTTGCGTGAATAAACCACTGGAATTAGATGTCTGATAATGCAGCTCTGTTTGAATTTCACTTATTTCATTTTCTTGTCCAATGCCTTTAGCTTTGCCCTCGCAAATTCCATCGGTACACGAGAATCCATGTATGTAAAGATAATTGCTTTGTAACCACCCAAACGCGGCCTCGCCCAGTGGACCCTGGTAACAATATTATACTTCCGGTTTCACAAAAAAATGAAACTGAGTTCGTGAAACAAAGAAAAGTCAATCCTTTTTCACATAAAAATTGTCCTGAAGTAGCATTGCACAGAGCCAAGCATGGGTTTAGCGAAAAAAATACAAACACGGAGGTTATGACCATCTAACTGTTAAAATTCTTGGGAAAAAAATTCTAAAACGATCAATTTTCGGTATATCGTAAAACGCATGCTACACCTTTTGTGCCTAAACCAGACCAATGACATATGCAAATATGAAAGCACTATCCCAAAGAAATCACGAGTTGATTTAATATTTCTGTCTTGATGACGTAATAATGACGTCATACGATGACGTCATCAAAATATAAAGGTCCGTCTCCCAGGAGTTCCTGAGTGAGTTATTAATTATTTTACTCAAATTGTTGGCGTTTTATGGCGTTTTAAATTCTACTTAGCAACGGCCCAAAACAATTGGTAAACGCACCCTTAAGGTGCATAAGAAGCGAAAATTAAGTTGATCTAATTTTAAAATGCTTTCGAAATGTGGAATAATGACATTTTCCGATTGTCAACATCTCATCTCGTTTCAGAGATATACAGGTTTTTGTAATATGCAAATGAGATTAACTGTGACGTCATATTGTTTGCACAGCCTGGAGACAAATCACAAAATGTAGAATATCTCTGCAGATAATGAATAAAAATTACTGAAACTTTGCACATGTATGACACTATGAAAAGTACACATCATTGTGCAAATTATGGTGTTGCCATGGAATTCCAATTTATTTCCTTGTTACAAAAAATAAGTTGCTTAAACTACTCACATACAATGCCTACATTGTTCCAAATCTTATTTTGGACCCACACCAAAAATTTGTGTTTGACAAAGGAGAAATTAGGGAAGTTTGTGTTATTTGTAGTGGAAGCCTGGGACCACGGTGTTTCCATGGCAACATAATTTGCACAAAGATGCGTATTTCCATAGCACCACATACTGTGCAAAGGTTCAATTGTTTTTATCCAATATTTGTAAGGCTGTGCAACAATATGACGTCATCTCATTTGCATATTACAAAAACCTGAATATCTCTGAAAAGAGATGAGATATTGACAAACGGAAAGCATTCTAAAATTAGCTGAACTTAATTTTCGCTTCATATGCACTTTAAGATCCAGTCGTATTCCAGAGCGAGAAAAGGCTGCTCGCATTAAAGTGCATATTAGTCCTGGCTAATTATATTTCTTAGGAAGAGACTAGAGGCCATAGACTAAGGATTCGGAATAAAAAGTTGATTTGATTTATTTGTCATGGTGTATTGGCCGTTCAAAGTTGCCCAATAACGTGTCTTGCGTTGCCTGTGGACGGAAATCAAGCGCTAGAGCGCTTTACAAAATTGGCACTGGGTCAGTTTGACGTCATCAACAGAACACGCTCGATGCGCTATTGCATGAAAGGCCTTGCCGAATAAAGCTCTCCGAAACGTTTAGCGCGATATTATCATCTTTCTCGGTTATCTATAGCTATTCAATTATTACTCGGGCTGCCTGTGGCAGCGCCGAGTCTTAAAATGCAAGTCGTTATTTTTATTTTTTATTTTTTTATTTCATGTCAGACGGATTCTGCGCATGCGTTAAAGGTCAAATTCAAACCAATCAGATTGCACTGTGCTGGTCACGCAACAATCGCCAGGTTAATGTATTTACATAAGTGAATACAGTAAATCAAAATGGTCGACCCGCGAGGGCTCAGGATATTTCAACTGGCGCTCTTGTTGACCATAAAAATACATGAACAACCAGGAGCCGTAATACATTCGATCAGCGCTGTTTGGACAGATCCAATGTACATTTAGAAACGTAAGCGAAATACAATATCCAAACACGTTTGGATATCAACGGGTATCGAATTATAATCAAAGGTTAGATCTCGTCAGGCGCGCTCAGATAAGAAAGTTCAAAGCTCTCAGACTAGGCGAGACAAGGAGATATCACTTTCAATGAGTCATTGTCGGAAATCTATTCCATCGTGGGCGGTCTTGTACAGCTAAGGCATGTTTTACGACAGAATAACCAGAGTCTTTCTACTGGATTGAGAGCTCGAGACATTATACATGTCGGCTAATATGGGGAAAACTGAAACAAAAAATGAACTTTGACGGCAGAAACCCTCAATTGAGTCAAGCGGAATATTTACATGATCCGCTAAGATTGTTACAAATCTTAGTTAAGCAGATGTTTTCAGTGTATGCCAACTGAAATGCGGCAACTACACGAACAAGAAGCATGAACTGCCAGCAACGAGAGAGGAAAAAGTATTTGAAATGCACAGCGCTAGCTGAAATAGGGCATATATATAATATCTGAGACGTTAAATTACGTTGCTGTGAAGAGGATCAAAATTCAAGTTTTGTAGCTTGAGACTGTCTTCTGCCGTGACTCGTGAGAGAAATTGGAAAAGATCTAGCTGTTTCATTCAGACACTGGCAAATTTATTGAAAGCTACGGGCTTACTTTATGAGATTATTATTCATTGTGGAATGAAAGGAAACAGGTTAGCTGAAAGTTAAGTTCGAGGTAGACTTCGACTTTCATTCCGATTCAGTGCATATGTGCACGAAGGTGGGTGCTGTCAACAACACTACCAAAAGATCCAAAACGAAAGTTCAGTTACGTAAGTACTGTAAGTAAACTCTTTTTGATTTGAATAAATTTCCTCTCAGTTTGTCTGTTAATGTACTTTTCCTTCTAATTATCGCTTTATTTAACATCTGTGATTTAGAGTATGCGTACCTCAGAATAAATTATTTGAAAGGTCAACTGAATTCTTGTGTCGATAAGCGCAAATGTTTTTTTGTGAAACAGTCTGTGTATATGAGAAGCGGCTTAATAGAAGAGCTTTCTCATTTATAGGAATTACAATCTTTTTTCTTGCTATGAAATTTATGTTTCATTTCACATTTATTCATACAGTTTTAGCCGGACATTTCCCCGAGTTTTTGCTCTATTTTCAATCAAATTCAAAGTCTGAATATGTCATTGTATTGCATTTATACACTTGAATTGCCAGTATTCTGTTGTTCGAATCCTGCGTTATCATAGTCATGCCATAAAAGCGATTAATAGACCAGTCTGTTTTTTTGACGTTCTCACTGGCGAATTAAAGCACGACTTGATACTAAGAGGATTTCAAATGAAAGCGTATTTCATCTTCAATCTCATGTGGCCCGAGTGAAAGCCCAGATGGGCTCTTGTTTTGCAAATAAGCTAACGTTTTGTTAACCTGCCTCTCGTCGCTCACCGCCGTTGCCCTAACCTTCGTGCCCTACTTGCAAATCACAACTACGTAATGTGACTAACAAACCTGCTCTTCCATCTGGCTCTTTCCGCTGCGGAAAAAACTGTGCCACTTGTCCTTACTTAATCATGGCCTCGTTAGCTACACTTTTTCTTCCACCGGGGAAACCCGTTTCATTAAGTCACACATCACATGTAACACATCACATGTAACACCAGTAACGTTATCTACATGGTACAATGCAATCGCTGCCGCTTACAATACATCGGTGAAACTAAACGACGGCTCAAAGACCGATTTAATGAACACAGACGACCAGTTGACAAATTTTATATTAAATCTAAACCCACCACAGTTTCTGAACATTTCCTTTCCTGCTCTAACCATTCTAATACTGACATGCAACTTATCCCCTTAGAAATAATTTATTCTTCGCAACTCTATTCGTAAAGCAAGAGTCATATCTTATCGACATAGCTAAAACTCTCGAACCTCTCGGCATGAACAAACGTGATGAAACTTAATATGTTATCTTGTAGACCCGTGTTTTTATGTTATCTCAAATCCATATTTTTACTTACGTCATTTCCTTTTTCCTCTTAGATTGTGTAATCACTTTGATATTTATACTTGCCATTGTGAAATATTCATTTGTAAGATCTACCTGAATAAGGCTGGTTTGGCCAGCCGAAATATCGTAGAATTCTCTATATATACGTTGTTCGATCAGCTTTTCTGTAGTCCTTGGACTTGTTTACTTATTAACGTTTTAAAGCCGCGAAGAGAGGATTTCTGTTTATGACGTCACGTTTTATTCTCGTCCCAGTCCCCGAAGGTGCGCGGAAATTATTCTACATTTGGAAGTTTAGTCGCTAAAAAAATTATGAAAACATGTTTATTTAGAAATTTCGGAATTTGTTCTCTACCTTTTAAGGTCTAAGCTTTAAAAAAAAAAAAAATTGGCCAGGGCTTATATGCACTTTAAGCACTTAGAAGAACTAATGTACATTCCCACACAATACGCCGGACTGGAAAGCAGTCAGGGGATTCCACGCAAGCGCTTTATTAGAAATAAATATTGAACGGGGACACTCCAAATTGGAAGCTCATGCATTCATACACCTAGAACGCCATGCACTCATGGAAAAGGAAAATCTACAGGAAAATCGGGAAAACTTGCAGCTACTTCAACAACCGCTGTATTGTTTTGTCGCGATTATCGGCAGACTCGGGACTTCTCGTAGTTTTTATACTAAAACCATCCAATTCGATAAGCGTCGCTTAGTATTGCCGATACTTCGGACACCACTCTTTATTATTCCCAGTTAATGTTTAATCGTATGTGTAGCTTAATTAAAACGCCCCCTCCCAGCCTAGAACTGTTCCCTAGCACTGCAGAGCCAGATCTCATGCATGTACTTGCTAAAATTGCATCCTTCGTTCGCCCTCAGTTCGTAACCGTAACTACTGTCTCGTTGTTGCAAAAGACTTGAATTCTTAATCTCATCCTCATTAATTAGAGCACGGGAATCTCTATATTCACTGATGAAATTAGTTAACAATTATTCACTGTTCAAAGTCGAAGTGACTATTGGTGAATATTTAATTATCTAGACTTGTCTTGATAAGTATTCACCAACAGTCACTTCGACTTCAGTAAATTATTGGTAGATATATCATGCATGCGTGAGCATGTTTTATTGTTTTGAATTGATTCTTTGCAAACTGAGTCCTGGCCTCGCGCGCTTAAATCTCTACCATCAATCAAATAAAAACGCTTGGCCAGATATTATTCTGTCATAAAAACACTCCAGTCATTTGAGAACACTCAAGAAATGTTAAAAGCACACGCCGAGTTCCCTTATATTCTCAAATGCCTGTCGTGTTTTATTTAAGGGTTATAGAATAGCGTTCATGTTTTATTAACAAATGCGGGAACACCCTGACTGGGCGATGAACGAAAAATAACGAATACTGCAGGAGGCGGAATGCAGTATGAACTGAGGAATTTCGAGTTCATCGTACAGTCAGCAAGCGCCTGTATTTGTCAATAAAACACAAACATAAAGTCTCTAACTTTCAATATTCCATCTGAGCAAATAGCGTTATGTGCAATGGTCACCAATAAAACTCTGTCGTTAGCCACCTGCTTGGATTTTGTACCGTGCAAGAAGTTTGCATTTTAAGAGATACGGCTAAGGCTGCTTTAATTGTTATTTCTAGCTGTATGAAACGCACTTTTTTACGAACCACATGCTATATGGCCCTGTTCCAAATTTAGTCTGATTTGGTAAACATGTTTTAAGACACGCGCTGAACAACAAATCTATAGACCAGTTGCCGTTGCTGAAATTAATAAAAAATAAACTCACTTCTACAACAAATATCTACTTTAACGCATATAGTGTTAGCTGTAGAGGTGATTCCATAAAACCACCACAGGATTCCGGTCCCCAAGACCTTGCACGCTCGCAACTTTAGACCATGCTGAGATTGTTGAACCTTCTGGTTATTATTTGCGTGAGACTTGTGAGGCGAACTGAAGGTACTTCTTATCGTTTTATCGAGTACAGTGTCCCCCAACGGCAAACAGTGTACACAGTCTACGGCTATTGATATATTAAAACCGCCGGTAATTTTTTTCTGTTAAAGACTATAGGGCTGATTTATTTTTCAAATCATGTTTTACTTTCTTTTTGCTGGTGTTTATAACCACAGTAAAGATTCAGGCGGCTCCAGAAAGCTGAAGCTAAAGCTACAGTTATAGCTCTTTACACGATTAAATATCTGAATAAAGCCTCAATTCACGAAGCTAAATTTTCCCATTTTGATTTTAAAATGAAACTCAAAGTATTCGTATCTTTTCTGCCACAAAAATATGTACCATAAACGCGAAAATATAGATGTTATTTTAAGTCAATAAGTTACTGGTATAGTTTCTAGTGCGTTGCCATAATTTCACACGTTCGCGCCATAAAACTACCACAAACATTCTTACCTTTATAGCTTACATGCTTTCTATTTCGTTCTCTGTAGTTAACGTTCAAGCCATGAATGACATGTGAATACCCTTTAGGAGCTGCGTTGCAAATAGTTTGGTAAGAAAATACGGTGGTGGAATTTTCCTTGGAGCCCGCATATATATTACGTCACAGTTTGTTTATGTAAAATATTGACAACGACGAGACAGTGGTTCGACATGTGGCATGGATGCATTAATTTTTAACTCAATATGGTTCGAAATAGTGTGCGCCCCGACATACTCGAGTGGACTTTAAAATAATATATATGACAATCATTGATTATATTGCACTTAGGTACATTACATAATATTTATTTTTACTATCAATACGCCTTAGTGTTCGCCATGTCGTGACCTGGATCAGTTGTGCATAGGATTACCCGCACACAATAAATACCAGGATCAGCCCATGGGAGACCACTCCCCGGTAACTACTCCCGGGGGGCATTTGTATGAAAAATAGGCATACGTATGTATGGCTATAGGGACCAGAACCGGAACCAGTTTTCGGCGTATCGACGAGAAAAATAGCTCCAACAGTCGGATTTCCAAGCTATTGTGGAAGGTTTTCTACCTGTTTGATTATTCTGAATCATCTTTAACACGGAATTCGACATATTTTTCAAATTTTAACGAAAATTCCGGACCCGGTACCTGACGTCATAGCAAGACAGACATACTTTATTCATTTAATAGATCATTCAGTGTACTACATTGGTACATCAGATGATTGCTAACAAATTTAAAAGAGTTGGTGAATGACGGAAAGATTGTTCTGTAATCTTAAAAATCTAATCTAAGTAAATGAAGTGACTTACGAACTCTTCACTGGTCCATAATTTATTTTATTATATGGCAAGCTGGATTCGTGGCAAATGGAGAAATCAGATTAGTTCTTCGACGGTCCGGTAAATCGCCAAACGACCGGTCGGTATGGTTTTGGACCGCTGCGAGCTAGAGTAGTTGATTGAGATTGTTTCCACATTTTTGACTCACGGTATAACAAAACTGAGTAACGTCAGAAGCTAAATAACATTGCAAAACCTTTTGCCAAAAAGCAATGTTATATGAAACACAAACAAAGTGAAAGAAAAGAAAGAGTCTATTTTGCGACTTTTCAGAACACCAGCCAAAACACACCAAAGCCAAGACAAAGGACAACCCAAACTCACCTGAAAACGTTTTCCAGAATAAAACAAGCTAATAAAACATACCTGAAATTTAGCTGAATCTCCTTCTTTGTCGGTTCTACAAAAATAATTATTTAGGAAACGGCGAAGTTCGAGCCAAGCTAAGTCACTGACTTTATTCCAGCGAAGCATTTATATATAGACACTTCACGAACCAAGGCTTCACAACAATTATCATGCATGAAAGGAGGCGAATTCCAACTCTTTTTACAAGTCTTTAGAACTCCAAACGATGGGAGCTTTACCGTAAAAACGGCTGGGCCGGAGTGTAACAGAAAACGTAAAAGTAACGCCATTTCCTTACTTCTACTCTAGATTTGACGAAATGTTGACAGGTTGGTAACAAAGTAAGACTACATTTTGGGGACAATTGTTTCTGTATTCTGACGTTGTTGTGACGTCATAAGGGATGCCTACTTTTTTGGTGAAAATTAACCTTAAAAACGCGTTTAAAAAATATTACGTCACCAGAAAGTCCATATCAATAAAATAGCGAGCAAAAGTGTCGTTTTGAACTTCCCGCGGCCTCTTCCATATTAGGAAAATAACATTCCATATTTGGAAGAGCTGCCAGGACATTCAAAATGGCGGTTTCTAGGTCCCAGACCACTATATCGACACTCGTTTCTTGATATGTTTATGAAATATATTCATTTGGCGAAAAATTGAACTTTCTACGATAAATATATTCAAAGTTATGGACGATTTACTGTTTTTATGACGTCATTATTAGTGACGTCATACTTCAAGCTTAAATCAGATTGCCGACTATAAAAATATTATTATAGAGAATACTATGACTTGTGAGTGTTAGCGAAATGCATTTCATTGATAAAATTCCCAAAAAAAATTAACTGGCTATTTTCTGAGGGTACACAAATATATTTATGACGTCATAATGACGTATACAAAAAATAGGCAGCTTTCGAGCTCGCCGCTAGAGTATATAACCAGATTCTGAGGCCTATGATCTAAAGTGAGGCTGACGATCTTGGGGGCTATGCCATGCTGATGAGTCCTAACAAGGACGAAACAGCTGTACATGGTTGCCACTCTACCGGTAATAAGATGTGAGCATGCGTATTAGACGCTAGCTACGTCATAGCGTGTGTTGGGTAGTGCCATGCAACGAGTTTGGTTTTCAATTATAAGCTGTTATACTAAACAAATTACTAAAGAGCTCTATTATTGTGCAAAATATGATGCACCAGTATTTCAAACTGTAAAAGTTAAAACAAGCGATATTTTCATAAATGGTTTTATGCTATTTATTTCCCGCCACGTTTTGGCGGGAAAATTACCAAAATTCAAACTTTAATAACTTTCGTTTACTTCAACCGATCGAGGACGGGTTTCCGATTATTTCATTCTCATGAACAAGTTGTTTTTTCGGATAAATCGAGGTGAACTTCCGTAACTGCATTTTACTTTCTTACACCAAATCTACCTAACATTGAAAGGGTTTCAATCTTACCCTCGGCCAATTAGAAATGACCTCTCCTTGAACTGACCTGAATCAGTCACAATGCTACTGTTGCTTGCGAAAGAAACCATTGCAGTGGTACATGTATTGTTGGAAATAAAAGAACTGAAGCACAACTTTGTTCAGCAAAAGCCATATAATAAAACATTTATTGACCAAGCTTGTTCGGTCCGAATGGGGGAATATTGGTCTCGTTCCATACACGCACAAAGAAGAACTCGACCAATATCCCCCCATCCGGACCCAGTCAGGCTCGGTCAATAACATCTATGTAGACGTTTCGGCCTTCGGCCTTCTGCAGTACATTTACGCAATCAAAATACTTGGAACTAAGTTATAAAACTAAAAGTGTACTATATATAGGAGCTAATTACAATGAGTTAAAAGATAATAAAATAAATCATAGAGTTCGCAAGTCACTCCATTTACTATACATATATATCAATATATATTTCAAGTTTACAAGTGTCTGATCCATTTGGATCCTCTTAACTAGCGACGGTTATCGTTACATGGAAAGCCAAGATTTTTATTCCTAATTATATATATATTACGCCATAAACAAGAGTATACCCCCTCCCTTACCCCTAAGTTACGGATAACTAAAGGCAAATATGATACATGCCTTGGTAACTCCGAAATCGAGCTTGCCCTTGTATAGAGACTCAAACTATACTAGAACATAATGTTTTTGGCTACCTGTAGTAAAACAAACATAGCTCTTTGGAGACTGAAAGAGTGCTTCAGTGTTCTGGACTACACTGTTGATATTAATAGACTGATTCTATTGTGGGTGTAAAGTTTTGAATGTTTTCACTAATAAGTTATACAACTCGTATAAAAAGGGATGCAGCTCATCAACTTGCTGAGATAAAGGAAAACATTTTGGGCTATACCCCGGGGGGGGGGGGGGGGGGGGGGGTACTCCTGTTTGTGACGTATTATGTATGTGCCGCCCGGGTGGGCCAGGGTTTTGAGCTCAGTTTGGGCAGGTAGGGTCAGGGTTTTGACCTGATTTGGGCAGATCAGGGTCAGGATTGGAGTATAATTTGGGTGCAGTCAGGGTCGGGGTTCAGTATTTTTTAGGCAGTTAGGGTTCAGTTTTTTTTAGCTACTATGTCGAAAAAAATACATTCTGTTGCCGCATTTTGATCGCCTGTCCACATGCAAGCACTGAGGTTCCCTTACATTGTGACGCCGCTAATTCGTACTTCAGTACTTATCTATGTACTCCATCTGCTGATTTGTTTACCCAATACCACGTCCCGACTTGAAATGTTCCGTATTTTGCATGCAATCCCGGTACGCGGTATACCGGCCGGGATATATATCCGACCGTGTTTTTAAAACAATTTAAAGAAGGGGCAATAAGGTATTTTTCCCTAAAAAGGGGGCAATCAGGGTTTTGGAGCTCGGATTGGGTCAAACAGGGTCAGGGTTTGAGTCCCTTGGCCTCACATACATACCCATTTTTCATGTAAGTACCCCCCCCCCCCCTGGGGGCTATACTAACACAGACTGTGTATTCTTGTTGTAGCTCGAGAATGGGATTTTGGAAATGACCCAGAAGTAGTACACACTCTTCTCAGGCTTTGATATATCGTACCTACGTACTTTTTAGACAACATTGCATTTGATTGAAGAAATATTATATTGTTTACCGAATGAACCACAGCGAAACAAACGAAACGACTCCAAACAACCGCGTGTGCATTTTCACGCGCCAGAACGAGGTTAATGATTCAAAATGGCGAATTAAAGATACACGACCAACAACGGTTAGCTAATATGGCTAGATTCCATCCGCCAGAAGGACGCAATCCCAAAATGCACTGCACTAAAATACTTCATTGAGAGTAGGAACTGGTGTCTAATGAAGTAACGCCTGCTAATCAAACAGCATGCAGTATAAAAGTTCTAAAAAAATGATTGTTAACAGCAAATCCCTCGCGGCGTAAGGGATAGTGACGGTTTAGGGTTTCGGTTAATAGATGGGTTAGGTTTTCGGTTCGAGTCTTCGTGGAGCCGATATTTTATTATATAGTTGAGGGAAGCGTACTTGTTCGTCTAAATTTTTAAGTGCCGCTTTAGTTGGTACCCTAGAAATATAACATTGCAATTCGACCTTCTGGCGGATGGAATCTAGCCGCGACCGAGCACAACAAAAATCTCGATTTCTCTTGCCTGTGGCTGCCGTGAGACATAGAGAACCCAACGGACACCAGATTAGGATGGCGTTCTCCTTTGTCGAACGCAGTAACAGCATAAAATCCAGTACTCAGGTCCAAGTCGCTGGAAATTGAAGCCACATTGACAAGGCCATGCAGAGCTCCGTACATGGCCCTCACCACATAACCATACCCTTACCCGATCACGCGCTGTACTGCATAGACGCGCTTACAAAGATGATAATCGTCGGGCAAAAAAATAATACATTTGGAGCTCTTACAAGGGTTCTGAAAACAACGAAATATATACTGAGCCGAAGAGTAGAGCCCACAGAGCAATAAAGAATATTAGATAACCCCGTCGGAGAAGCTTTGCGGCGGGAAAACTATTGAAAGTATACTTGTGACTGATGTGTGCACCAACACATTCTAGCTGCCGAACCATGTCGAGGACATGTGTTGCGGTACTTTCCTCCCAAGTAGTTGTAATAACTCAGTTTGAGCCTTAAATAAGAATGTTAAGGTCGTAAGATAAACAAAGCAATATTATCGAGTAACTCTACGTTAGAGAAAACGAAACAGGAAACACAAACATGATCGCTAGAAATGATCAAACTTCCCTTAAACATATGAGTACTATAAAGTAACTTAAAAGGCGAAATCAATTCACTATACTCTATAGACAAGGATGTCACTTCCAGCTAAGGCCAGATTTAAAAAAATATTGTTTAGCGTCCCCGCTAGAAAGTGTAAATGCGCCCGCGAACACCAATTCTTGTACCCAGACCCCAACATGTACGACTTAAAATATGCGCCGGCGCATTAAATATTTTAACATCGACGCCATTTTGTTTCTACAACACGAGATCATGAACACGAGGTGAGTGAATAATGTCTAGTCAAGACAAAATAAACTTCACATAGAAAAAAAAAACCTCCCGCCCTACCTGGAAAAATTGAAATGGGTGGACGCTAAACAAGTATTTTTTTATCTGGCCTAATGAAATAAACAGACATTTCTGATAAGTGATAACAACTCAATTAATCAGTTGCAAAAAGGTGAAACAATTCTCTAGCGGCACGGTAGACAAAATCGGTCCCTAAATAAACCATTGAATAGAGTAAATCACTATGTGAGATCGACTCCAGCGCTACGGAGAAATAAAGGAGATGAAACAGTTTGTGAGAGAAAACAAACCACAGCCACGTAGGAAGTAAAGACTAAGTCCAAAATTATGAAATAAAATATATAAAAAAACTGTGTAAATACAGGTTGGAACGAAACGTGCATTATATGATAATTAGTTATGCCATCATTATTAGTTATAGTTCAAATTTAAGGAGATGTTTCTTATTGTGTTTTTTTTTAAACTGTGAGTGTCTTAAGCTCTTTATCTCAGTTGGAATAGCTTGCCAAATATTTGATAAGGAGAAGTTGAAATTTCGTTTTTGCAACTGAAGGGGTCGAAATAAATTTCTATTTTTTGCATACCTGGTATTGTGAGTATATGGATTTCAGATGCATGTATAACGTATCTAGAACAAAATATTTGGAGTATTAGATTTGTCAATAGAGATTTTATGACCAAATATTGAGATTTTTAATTTTTAAGTATTATCAACTCTCCTAACAGATTAAAGTAAGGATTGTCTTCATTTTAGTTAGTTTAGTTTTATAAGTATTTCCCCAACTCATAATTGCATATTGTAAATATGGATATTTAAGTGTATATTCAAAAACTCATGAATAATTAATGAGCATTTTGTCCAATCAGATGAAGCAAATCAGTCACGTGCATGCCCCTTTATACCTGATAAAATCTCATCATTCTAGAAGGCCCGCGGAGGGATTTGAATTCCGTCCCAGGGGGAAACGGGGTTAATGATTGAGACAATGGAATTTCTATTGATGTTTCAGCTTTCTCATTGAATTGCAAATTAGGATGAACGTTTTTTATAAAGAATACTAATGAACATGACATTTTATATAAAGTTTCATCCTAATTAAGAATTCACTGATAAAGACCCAAAGATAGCAAAAAGTACACGGAACATAAGGTACCTAGATAATAAATTTTGCACTAGATTTACTAATATCAGCAGACTACCGAGATACACAGATAATATTTTTAAAATGAAGGTATCCAACTTGTTTACCGAGATACTGTTTAGTTCCAATTATTAAACCAAACTCAAAGCCGTAAAATAATAAAAACGTGCATTAAACTTACATAGTTTGTGCCGGAGTCAAAAATTTAGAGTCTGCCGTCATGTCAGTCACATCGCTTTCCAAGTCTTGAACTTTATCGAGGTAAACCACGACACCAAATCCTTCAAGTGCAGATTCTTCTTGCATTGCGAAACGTCGCTTCAAACAACATAGTATGGTAATTTCTTCATGTCATTCCCTTGAGATGTTTGTAATTGCAGACGGTGATTACTCCAATATTTTGCATGGCGTTGTGAATACAAAGGTTCAGTGGTTCATTGCGAAACCATTCCCTTGAGATGTGCGTCTTTCTTTCATTGCATTCTTAAAGCGTTTTTGAAGCCGTTTAAAACACTCACAGCACGTGTTTTATCAAGTCTAAAAATTATCGGGCTTCGCCCTCGAATTTTTAAACTTGATAAAACACTGCTGTTCGTGTTTTAAACAGTACGTAAAGCTGTCTAAGCATTTGATAGTCATTAAGGAAATATCTGAGCTTATTAATAATTCCTGTTTTTGATATTTTGTTATTTATATGTAGAATTTTCTGTTATCAGCTGAGGCTTTTATCTATATATATTACTAAATATTTAATATATATTTTTTCTGTTCAATGTTAAATATATTAATTGAACTTTTTTACGAGGTGATGAGATTATCATGTAATTCCTCATTTATAACTTTCTCCAATTCTTTTGGCTCATCACAGGAATAGAACAAATTAGTATCATCTGCAAACATTCTGAAAGAGACTTTATTTGCACAATTGGGCATGTCATTGACATACAAAATATATAGTAATGGGCCAAGAGATGATCCTTGTGGGACTCCACATATAATATTGAGCAGACTGGAATTTCAATCACATGTTGTGTTCTATTTGGAAGATAGCTGCAAAACCAATAAAACGGGGTTCCACAAATTCCATATTTATGTAACGTTTTAGTAGAATATCATGGCTAACAATATCAAAGGCAGTATCAAGAAAAATCTCATAGGTTACTTTGTTGCCATCAATGTCACTAAAGTACCCTGGCGACACTCTTTGTCACCATCAAATACCAGCAGTAGTTTTTTTACTTTGCCTTATTGTATAGTAGTATCATATTTATTATAATAAATATTAAGCTCGTTATTGGTTGTAACATATCTATATCCTGGTCCCCACTGTAAATCAGTCTTAACTGCAAAAGTGGTGAATAAACAAATAATATATAATATAATATATAATATTAAATACAGTTCAGTTTTATAAAAGATAGATACTTTAGATAGATAGATGCCTTTATTTATTCAGAGTAGTTCATTCAGTATTTATATGTAACTGTTATCAATAAGAGCCCTGACTAGCTAAATACATTCTGCAATTAAATTCTAAAAATGTAAAATCCCAAGAAATAACAATAGTAACACCCACATATAATAATAATAATGGCCATATTTCTATAGCGCCATAGCACCAAAGTCTCATGGCGCTTTACATATTACTGACATATCCAATGATTTTTTTCCGGACTGCTTTACGGCGCTTATAGCTGCCACGCAGTTTACAATTTTGAGTGTGTGATTAGTACAATGGCCAGGCTGCTGTACCGGGCGACTATCCTTGCTCTTTTTCGAGTAGTACAATAGGTTCTTTCACGTTCCCTTCAAATATAATACTGATTAGAAGTAGAAGGAGACAAGGCCAACGGCCTTTAAACGCCCCTTCCCAAGGACGCGGCCGGGATTCGAACCCCCGACCTCCCTCACTCTTGAGACTGTGCTCTACTAACCGAGATAACCGGCGAGACGGTGTGTATGTTATATAATATATAATATATAATATATAATACTACTACTACTACTAATAATAATAATAGTAGTAGACCGACTTGTACAATAGAAGACTTCAGGATATCGCCATTACTATGTATAAAGCAAAGCATAAACTCGTTCCCAACTATATACAAGCATTATTTAAGAAAAACGATACTAAATATACAATTTACGTAGCAATAAGGACTTCCAAATAACTAGATTCAAATATGGTAAACATTCTCTGAGGTACCTGGGACCCTATCTTTAGTCTAAACTAAATCAGGACGTCAACGGTAGTGAAAACCTCAGGTAATTCAAAAGAAAAATAAGACAAAAGGACTTAACAAGTCTAATAAATGAAAATGGTAAGGACTGTCATCTCTGTCAATATTAATATTTTAAATTTATGTAATCATCTTAACACATATTTTATTACATTTCTGTATATCAATGTTTTTAAGTCACAGATAGACATACAGATACGGATATATGTATTTACGACTTAGTTATAATTAGGTCACAGAAGAATGTGTACATCAGTTTTACCTTTTTAATAGATAGATACATAGATAGATACATAGATATATTTGTTTTAATTTACTCTTTAATTTGTGTCCCCAATCAGCAGTCTTTTGCTAAATACCTTTACACACGTTAATAACGTTATTGTTATTATTATTATAACAATACTAATAATAATAGAAAGGATGAAATAGTGTAAAATTGGGCCGGTAAAAACAGTAAAAACCGCAACTGTAGGTACTATAACAATGAACTCGTCACACAAATCTAATTACATATTCACTAGATAAATTTCTTTACAACCTTAATTAAAGTAGTTTGTTGCTTTGACGAGTAGTACGAGCAACAACGTCCTCATAAAAGCAAAAAAGTGAATTGAAAATGACACCTAGCTCAACGTTGTGGTAGAGTAACCCAAAGCCGATCCCTATCAGCCGCAGCCCACCGCTATAACACGAAATATAGAAAGATACAACTCTTACGCGGCATATGTACTGGCCTGAATAACGTCCTCAATCATTGACTTGGGACTTTAGTTAATTGTTTTTGTTTATTCCGGAAAATTGAATCCTCTTAAAGTTACTCAAACTTGACAAAACGCAAGTAGCCGTAGAGTTCGATAACCCTTATATACATAGTTTACTTTGATTAGTTCGTAACCGACCAGATAGATGTCTTTGTCTTGCAAACTGACGCTTATCGAGAATTAGCGGTTCAAAGCAAATTAAATCAATTACGAAAACCTTAAAATACAGTACTGTACATCAGAGTATAAACTTGACTGTTTTTAGTTTTCAAAACAGATTAATAGCTAACAAGCATACCCATCTCCCCCGGAGTTAAGTTTGAAATTGTAGTTGACGCCAACCGGCCCGCCACACCACCGTTTCAGTACTAAAACAACATTTGATAAATATATCAGATTATTATAAATCTTTCAGTTTTCAAACAGAAAATACAAATAATGTGTCCTCGTGACCGTACGTTCCCTTCTTCCCTGAGTTAAGTTATGCGATTCTGGTTGATGCCAAACAGAACCGGAACGGAACTTAGCTTCCTCCGCAGCCATCTCTGATATAAGTATCGTAAATCGCGAAAAAAAAATTGTGTTACCTGTAACTCAAGGAGGGAAGAGGAGAACTGGGGATGGGAGAAGTGGCGAACATTATTTCCGATGCGGTTTAATTGGGATACTCAGGTAGAGATGTCTGCTGTGAAAGCTATTCCCACCTAATGAGCCCGCCAAAGGATCGAGTCAGGACTCGGATAAAAGGCTTATATTCTAAATACAAACTCTCTTTATTTCAGTTGAGACTGAGGAAGCAACTAATCAGTTCTGAAATAGATACTTTAACAATCCTTCCTTTGAACTCAAACGGCAATGTAAAACCTCACCCCAGTATAGGTACAGTGCTCGATGCGTTGTGCATGATGGGAACCGCACTCCAGTAGAGCTACAATGCTCGATGCGCTGTGCATGATGGGAACCTCGCCCCAGTAGAGCTACAATGCTCGATGCGCTGTGCATGATGGGAACCCTTGAATTGCAGTGATCATGACGTGGTTAAATAGTTTAGGGAGAGAAAAAGAGACTACAGAGATAGTGGAGAGGGAGAATAGGAGAGAGAGAGAGAGATTTTATGTCATTCAATTCTAATGGTTTATACTAGTTAAAACATTGAGTTATTCCTCGTGCTCAGAACATTGACCGATTCCAAATATGGCCGCCGCTAATTTGCATAATGTTGAAGCTGGATATTTTGTGTCATTTATAAGGAAATGTGCATATTAGTAAGGTTTATATGTTTGGACATGAAATAATTAAGTCTTATGAATTTATCCGGCAATATTTAGAGTAATATACTTTGAGATAAACACCAAAACCAAGCTAGCCAGGCTGATTACTGATACAAAAGGCTCTAATTTTGAGTTTTTATATGAAGACTTTTGGAAAGCGAAATTAATAATCGCCATAACTTTGGATTCGATCAGTCTATATACTATGTACCTTCTTCATGTGTAGTTTCCGCGCGTAAAATGATCTGGTAACAATGGTATCAGAGCGAGGCCAGTCAGTGCTCCAAAGATTACAAAATTGGAGTCTGGCAGAACTATATTAGTTTATGTTGTTGAGTTGATTTGTGTCATAGGAAAATTAACGTTATTTTCTGCCATCGACTGTAGATTTTTCTCTTCCTGTGAACAAGCTGGGACAACTAGCCTCGCTTTGATATTTTTATGAATAATGTCAATGACTGTAGAAACTTCACAACTGACTGTAATTGTTGAAATGTACAAAACACAACTAGCCTATGCTTATGATGTCTCATATGAGAAACAAATATATATAAATAATCAACACAAAATATCTTGCATCACGGTGGCTTGTGAAGCGTGATTCCTTTATCTCCCTGCCGGCAGTGTTCAAGTCAATCAAGATAACTTATCCCTGCAATGTCAACATCTTTGTACATCTAAATATATTTGTGTGGTCGTTCTTCCCCGCTAAAACAAAATAAAGAATAAAAGGTAAATAAAAAAAAAATTTAAACGAACTTTACTAAACATCCATAAGATTTATCTGCAAAAAACGTCTTGCAAACAGTCGAGACTAAGATTTAGGGAGGTTGACGTAACCCTAACCCTACTGCAAGGACGAGCAGCAACATTGTTGTCGATATTCAAAATAGTCTCGAGGGATTATAATGCGACGAAGGTAGTCCTAATGCTAGGGTCAACCTCCTTTCATGTACACAGGCCCTTGATGAATTGTCGTTTCCCACGGACTTACTGACTGCATCTTACCAGCTACATCCAGCCGTAAAACCATACAATTGAAATGGTTTTCTCGTACATGTTGTAGTTTACATATTGCATGTGCATTTTGCATCGTGCATTCAAATTAATTAAGACTGGGCCAGCAAATGGACAAAATGCGCTGAGAAATAGCGAATCCCTCATATTGTTATCGAAGGTAACGATAAATCAACCTTATTTAACATCGGTACTTACATGAAAAATGGGTATGTATGTGAGGCCAAGAGGCTCAAACCCTGACCCTGTTTGACCCAATCCGAGCTCCAAAACCCTGATTGCCCCCTTTTTTGAAAAAAAAAACCTGATTGCCTTTTCTTTAAATTGTTTTCAAAACACGGTCGGTTATATATCCTGGCCGGTATACCGCGTACCGGGATTTCGTGCAAAATACGGAACATTTCAAGTCGGGACGTGGCATTGGGTAAACAAATCAGCAGATGAAGTACATAGATGAGTACTGAAGTACGAATTAGCGGCGTTACGATGTATGGGAACCTCAGTGCTTGCATGTGGGCAGGCGATCAAAATGCGGCAACAGAATGTCTTTTTTTGACATAGTAGCTAACAAAATGAACTGCCTAAAAAATACTCAACCCCGACCATGACTGCACCCAAATTATACTCAAATCCTGACCCTGATCTGCCCAAATCAGGTCAAAACCCTGACCCTACCTGCCCAAACTGAGCTCAAAACCCTGACCCACCCGGGCGGCACATACATAATACGTCACAAACAGGAGTACCCCCCCGGGGGCCGACGTCCTTAGACCGGCCCCAGTAAAAATATTCTGTGATCACACTTTTGGGTGTGATCACACATGTGATCACACCTAAAATTGTGATCACATCTGGGTCATGGTGTGATCTGCAATCAAAGTGTGATCACAGGTGTGATCACACTGAGTAATATGTGATCACAAAAATAACATGTGATCACAATAACAACATGTGATCACAATAACAAACTGTGAGCATGCACAAGTGCAATATCATGAGTACATACATTTAATAATTAATTTTCTATTCTTATATAGTTAATTGTTTTAATGTATCTAGCTACATTTCTATTGTTAATTACCTCTAGATTTTATCACCATTTAGCTATTTTACAAGAGCCCCTTTGGTGAGCCTGACTACAGCTCTTGGGAAATTGCATTGAATAAATGAATGTACATACATGTAGAGACCAAGAAAGCTAGGCTGCATGCAGTTAAAACAATTTACTCATATCAAGTAAAATCACATGTAAAAAAATAAGTAGCTTGCCTGATCCCATGAAACAGCTATAAGTTATGTTCAACAATATTTGGAAAGTAGGATATAATAACCAGAATAGAATTCAGAACAATTTTCGAGTTCACACGTCCATTGGCTAACGAATATGATTCATGCCTCTCCAAAATAGGCCGCTGATGCAAGTTATTAGCACATTAAATGTTTGACAACTAATCCATTTAATTACGCATTAATACTTTAGGAATACATTTCTAAAGTGTCCATTTTGTCTAGAAGAATTAACTAATAAGCTTATAATTACATGTAAGCTTACGACATTTACGTACAAATGTTCTTAAAACAGTTGCCTTCTGAAAGCTGGATTCTGGTTGTAGTTTTAAATACGCAACCCACCCAGCCTCAGGTTTTTCTTGCTTTCCCAGACAGAGGAGTAAGTAAACCAGTTCATTAGCGTCTTAGATTCCTCAGAGACATAGCCATCTGGACCATTTTCCAATCCTTAATTCCATTACTATTAGACGAAGACAACCCTGCCTTACGAAACCTCTATTTTTCGACCTCTGCTCCCCGACTACTACAAACCAATATGGCCGCCATGAATCGATCCCATGATACACCACACAGCGGTCAAACGTCTGCGCATGTGTCAAAAGTCTTGCAACAACAACCTATTCCAAAACAAATTCAAAGCGAGCCGGCGGCCGTCACTGTTCACAAACCCGCTTTCAAACCTTGAGAACTTCTTTGGTAAATTACGAAACAATTTGGTAAACTCACAGTTTGAAGTTTGTTCAATTTCCCGTCGACGGTGAAAATAAAAAGCTTAACTTTCACGTATTTTTCTTAACTTTTGGGGGTAGAAGTTCACTATAATATGTTTTAAGGTAAATTTTGCGCGGGAAATTAGCGCGGCCGCCCACGCGCAAGCGTTTGACAGCTGTGTGTGATGCACTGCTTTATATAATACAGCTGACCTGAATCGTGCAGGCGGTTTCAGAAACCTCTTGGCGCAATCGTTCAAAAAAGCCGTGAGATGTGTGATCTCTTGTAAAATCTGTATAATAGGCCTTCCAAAGTTGGCAAAAGAATCTTCAAAACACCTGGAAGTTTAGAAAACTACAAAGGTAAGATGTGATAGTAAAAATTATGGTTTCGGTAACAAGGAAAAAGGGATTTTCACGCTAATTTTAATAGGTTAAGATTATCATGCACAGTCGTTAACTACGAGAGTTGAGACTGACTCTTATTAGGAAAAGAACTAATATCATGCATTAACCCCATCACTTTTAATGAGCAAATCCGGAATTTTATCAAGTTTTATGTATATAGAATACAATTTAGCGAAGTGATCGATCACAGGAGATCAGGGTTTTTCGGAGTTCTTAAAACTTAAACTTAAAGTACACTCTGAGAGTGTCAGTGACTGCCTTTAAAGACATTCTGCACAGAAAGCCCTATAAATGAGTAATGCCATGATTTGTGAATGCTATTGAGAAGGAAAGAGGAGGTTCAAATTCTTTGAAATTGCTTGATTACCAGAGAACAAGAAGGTCATCATCTGCTGGCACATTCACTTTAAGGTGAAAAAATTACAGAGATATTTCACAAATCGCAAATTCCTATACATGCAGTTAATAAATACACTAGCCTTATAATTTTTGACCACACAAATCAATCCTGGGATAATCCTGTGCTGCTGCGTGAGTAGATTAGCATCCTCCACATGTACATGATACATTTACAATGTACATTGACATCATCAACAATTGAAATTAGGGCATGCTGTCAGTGCTTCAAGAACGAAGAGCAATCAATATTGGAAATCATGACAGTACCGTGGTGTCATTCAGTGTATAATTGGCCCGCCCATGACAATTAATATGCAATCTAATGGACATTTATAACAGCTAGTACATCCTACAAATGTAAGTTAATTACCAGTTTTCTTACATGTATTTAATCTTCCATATTTTGCCAGGTAGAGGTCTGTATAAGACTAAAGAGGTTCAAGTGTAGAGCATGGCCAGGACAACCTTTGACATTACATGTATCTGATTATTTCTTTAAAAAATATGATTCAGTGAAATAATAATTGTAATTAATTGTGGTACATTATTTAAATATTACTGGAATATTTACCTCTGCTTATCATTATGTAGTATTACAGTTGGCAATTAAGACATGATTCTGTAACTTACAGAGGTGTTTGCTATATATTTTATATACATGTACGTTGAATCATAATGTACATGTACGTTGAATCATAATACATGTACGTTGAATCATAATTAAACTTTATTGAATTTGCATCAGATCATGTGTGTGATCAAAATTGTCATGAAGAAATTTAGTGTACACTCAGTGCAGGTCTAACAATTTGATGTTCTAGAACGAGATTGTTTCACAAATGCAATATCTTCTACTCAGTGTTGGACTGGCTCGGGTTTGAACCCTCGACCTCCTGCACGACAGACCGGAGCTTATTATAACCACTGAGCTAACCAGGATGCTGAACTGAATCGAATACTTAATTATACCAAACATGCGCGCTCTTCACTATAACTAAAAAGGCACATACAATTAGCGAATTTCTGTCCCGGAACGGGCAATGTAGTATGCAACATCCAACATGTCGTTCTAGAGTGACTTGCATCATCGCTTTCAGTGATGTGCTCTCAAGTAACTGAGAATACTCGCTGTTGTTTTCTGTAAAAAGTTAGGTAGCTATATGATTAGCATTTATGTCGGGACACGATAAGGTCACTCTTGAAAGTCCCGGTTGGGGGTTGAGGACAATAGTCGGATACGTTACGATTTCAGTATATCGGATTGCTAACTTGGGCATACATGGGAAGGTCTCTCAGTAGGAGGTCCTCTCCTAACTCGAAGCCGTCAGAGTAAACTTCAGTCGTCTGAACAAAGTTATTAAAATCCCTCCTCCGACCCCTTCACATCCGTCTAAGAGTGACCTTAGCATTCTCAAATCTTACAGGTGCCGGATGGCGTTGTTATTCGTCCCACCTTTGATTAGCCCGCGAAAACAGCCGCCTCTATTCGCGGGCCGAACGGAACCCCACGAGAGAGCCTTGAGGGGAAGAATGTGCGTCAAGCACAGGAAAGAGCGTTAACAAGCACTTAGACTTGCTGGTGTTGAAACAGGAGGGGAAGAAAGGTACATGACTTGAGTTAATTGCATATACTACGTGATGTACATAGTGTAGTCAATCCAGAGGTTTCATTTGAAATAGGTTATACATGTAATTATTACAGGCAGTCTACTGCAACCTATGTTGCCTCTCACCGCTGGTTAATTAGGAAGACTTACATTCAAGAGAGTTCTAATTTATTGTAATATCAAACTCTATGGCCGTCTACTTATGAACTTTGGATGTCTACTCAAAAACTTCATGAAACCCCTGTTGGGAATCAACAAAAATTGGTATCATTTAATAATTGATGAAAAATAATGGACAGTTTACTTTGAATTGATTTATGTTGTGGACTGCTATCATTCAATTGGCAGAAATTGGTGTCACTTACTTTACATATATTTATCAGTTTTGTTGATTGTCAGTGATCTGATCTATCTGTATTGATTAATTTGTATGTAGATACAGAATGAGTGACCATACTTTATGGGATTTACAAACTTGAGTTGAAAGCGAGAGTTTGTAAATCCCATACAGCATGGACAGAAATTCTGCATATGACTCACCAAACATCTACATTGTAGATGTGTAGCACAACGTTTTCAGTTATTTTGTGGATACAGCTTATTTTGGCTGAGAAAATTGAAGAAAAAGTTTACGTAAATCAGGACGAAATCTGTATCAGATTTACAGATCGCTTAGCGATTTTCTTTGTTTTGCTTCATGAATTATTAATGAGTTTGATAAATTATATTTTTAATAGGTTCTATCAATTTTCGGATCAGTCAGAGTGCATTTTCCCCTCGTTACATATGTTGCATTATGTGACTGTCCATACATGTTCGTTAAATTGCCTGTAAGCCCGAGCCAGAAATCATTTATTTGGGCACAGTAAAGTGTCCTAAATCTTGTTCAACCATTTTGGGGCAATTTATGGTTGTAATATTGGTATAAAAAGCAAATTACAAATCCTTGAAATGACGTCATTTAAAGGAGAACTTAACCCTAAAATCAACCCAATGTCTTTATAAAGATGTATTCTAAAGAAATAAGTTCTGATATTTTATTTTTCTGTGTTGCGCGTCTATGTGGAGAAAATTAGTCTCCAAGTTCGATTTTCCGCTGAAAAATCTATATTGTGTGGCGGCTCAATTCAGTGCAAATTTCCCCATATCGTACGTCACACATACCAAGGAAGAACGATCACACCTCTAGCACAAAGAAAGCACAATGGTCCGCAATTAGAAGCCATTATGCCTGCTATTCAATGTAGGGGACGGCATGGCAAAACTAATTTATTCCCCGTATACTACGTCACAAATTACAAGACTTGAGCCGTCTGTACATACCGGAGGCTGTGAGGAAGGTTTTCGGATTTTCTCTTGCTAGACGCGCAACACAGAAAAAATAAATAACAGAACCTATTTATTTCGAATACATGTTTGTGTAGACATTGGGTTGATTTTAGGGTTGAGTTCCCCTTTAAGGGACGTTATGCTAATGAGTTGAAAATGAATCAAGTTATAACAGTGAATTTCTTCATTTAATTATACAGTTGTTTTTCAGGTGTCAGACTTTTTATACTTTTTATACTTACAATCTTAGAGAATGATCTTTTAATAAGTGGAGCTGACATAAAAACAGAGCAAAATGAACTATAATTAGGTTATCCCTTAAATTACGTCATTGTAATTTGAGCCTTAATAAATGGGGCACTTTAAGGGGTAGCTGTATCAGCCTCCATTTATGATGCCACAGGAGCTGTGCAAACAATCATATGGGTCAAAAATTAAAGTTTGCAACTAACTGAATCTGCAGCTTAACTATTAACCCCCCAATATGAACCATGTGTGTTTATGTCTTCATTCACCAAACAGATCTTGCCGCTGGCACTTAATATAGCATCACGCTTGGTATGTTAATCGTGGCATAAAAGTGAATCATGGAAGATACGGGAACATAGCCGCGTGAGTTTCTAAACGTTCAAGTTTGAGTTAGATAATATACTTCCAAGTTAAGTACACATCCTTTAGCGACGTACTTAATCTTTAATCTAATTAAGTGACAAGTGTTTAGTACTGATCTCTTCATTATTTGGTTGACCCTCGTTAAGTTTTAAAAATAATGTTGATATTCTTAATGATACGGCATGAACTACATCATGTGCAGTAAACGCATTTCGTGTGATGCCGTTCCTGATTAGAAATTACAAAAAAGGGTCGTTAGCATACTTACTTTCTCAAAATACAGGGAACACACAGCACCATTATTCCAAAACTTGTCAATTATACTACCCACAGACAATATCAATACACAAATGACGGGTTTGTTCATGTTTAAGTACTCTAATGACATACTTCCAGAATCATTCAGTGACTATTTCAAGCTTAATAATGAAATGCACACTAGCTCACTATACAAGATCATCGTCAAAAATTCACGTACGCTACATACGTACTAACTATAGTAGGTATTCAATAAAACATAGAGGAAACATGTATGGAATAACCTTCCAAACACAACCAAAGAGGCCAAATCATACAATATTTTTAAAAGAAAACTAAAAGTACCTTCTTTCTACTGAATAATCATAAATATATTACTGTATACACATAGTACCACATTTTATAATAATTGCTTACAAGTACAACATATATAGTTTATAATTAAAGTCATGTTCATTCTTATATATCACTATACATCTAGCTAATTGTCTCCGGGGCTCTTCTCGAAAAGCCCAGCAATGTATATTGAAAGCTTCTGCTCCTTAATATATGTTTATTGAAAGATGTAAAAGATTAAGAATGGGACAAATAAAAAAAAAAGATTGAAATTATGTCTGCAATTCTATCAGTAATATATTCTGTGTGAATGTAATGCGTGCTTGTTTACACTAAATGTCATTACCTCGCTTAATCTGAACTTAATATTATCCCAAATTAGATTTTCGTTTGTCTTGTCGTGTTCGTATATCATTGCTTTAATGTTCTCCTTATTTTATGTCTCTCTCTTCTTCCTCTTTCTATATGTTTGTGCCGTTAAAGAAACTTCGGACAGGAGAAGCACTAGATTAGTTGTTAACATTTACTAATCATGCATGTACGTATGTAATAAAAACAACACTTACTGCACACAGCTTTCGTACTCAAAAACTCTGATGATATCGGATATAGCGCACTTGTAAGCCAATCTATAGATAAGACTAAAGCGAACATGTATTCTTTAGTTACACAGATACTCAGCATTATTCTACAGCTGCTCGGTATACACGCTCATGAATCTATTTCCCATTGTGGTCGGTGCTTCATTGTTTGTATCACTGGTTAGCTCAGTTGGTAGAGCATGGTCTTGAGTGCGGGAGGTCGGGGGTTCGAATGCCAGCCGCGTCCTTGGGCAGGGACGTACATAAGTCGTTGGCCTTGTCTCCTTCCTCTTCTAATCTATACGAGGGGGACGTGAAATAACCTGCCTGTTATCTCGAGGAAGATTAGGGTATTGTCGCCCGAGACAACAGCCAGGTATTTTGAGAAAACTGCACGGCAGCACATTGCGCCACAATAGCAATCCGTATCACAAAAACAACCTTGTGAAGCGCATATGAATATATTCATATATCATTTGCGCCATATATTGAATGAATACCTTTATGATACATTGTATCTTTAACCACCTCCCTAATTTTAGCACTTGCCGGTTCTATATTTGTGATTTGAGTTACATAGGACCCCATAATCGGAAAAATATAACATAAGATTGCAACCTCATTTTGGACTGCAATTTAATTCGGACAACAATAATAGCTAGTAATCGTTAAAATTAACAAATCCGAGCGGTTCTATTTTGTCGGATAAGATTTGTGTTCTGTGTGTGTATAGCTCGCCGACCACATTGTCTGTGCTACGAACCGTGTAAAACATTGAAGCAACATTTGTGGCACGAAGATCAAATCAGAATACTACAAGTAATTAATCATACCTTTCAGAAAATCTATCCTTATTTAATATTTCGGATGAAAAGGTTAGTTTCTCAATGTTCCTAAAATCAAACACCCGAGGCCAAACAGATTATCAATTGATTAGTAAGTCGACTTACGTTGATTTCGAAGTTTTATTGAGTGCCCATACAGGTGACCACACTTGACCAGTGCATATCAGAAAGAACCTGTTTGCAGAGGTAATCATATCCCTCAAATATATGTTTCATTTCTGACAAGACGTAAACTTAAATGTAAAACCGGCGTATTTCGCTTTCTTTGTACGATTGAAACAAAACAGCAACGACTGGGTGGATTGATGAACAACAAGGAACGAAATTAAGCTCATCGTACTATCATCGTACTTTATCTATCCAGCAGCTGGAGTACTCGGGAGTACTATGTTTTTCTTACTACGCTTTTTATACCAGAGCTATACCAAAGACTAAATGCAATAAATACTTACCACTGGATGTTTACACTTCAGCACTTTGATGAGTTTCTTGCTGTTTGCGTTTCGAACGGCGAACCATGGATTCTTGCTCCTCCATTCCAGGACTAAACTCTTCGTGGCCATCTTTAGACGATTTCTGCGAGCGGCATTTACAGCATATGATAGACACGAGCCATACGATGATGAACGAGATGAATAATATCGACGATACTACTATCGCAGTGACTTTATCGATCGCCATTTGCTTGTTTGTTTAGTCCCTGAGTTTTGTATGATTTTCGCAGCCGAGCGTTCTTTGATCTGGAGAAAGGAAGCTTTTCAATAATGTATTCAACTAAACAACAACACGCTTCTATAGCCCGCGATTTGCACGCTCCAGGGCTTCAGAGAACAAAGCGTGAATTGAATAACATACTTTGCCATTCAAAACTCTTTTTAACGGAGCGAGAAACAAAACTCCCAGTTCTATAAGACTGCATAGCATTATTAAAATTAAACTAGCCGATTTATTATAGAATATATTTATTGGGCTGGTTCGATCAAGCGGAACTAATAGTAAGAAAAGAATATTGATAATATAACTAGGGGAGCATTCATTGGCTGAAAACGTTTATCTTAAAGCACGCAATCGCAGGAGAAACGCATAGATCAAATTTTAAATTACAAAACAAATAGAAGATGGTTTATGGTGCGATGTCCTACAAAAAATATTGCACTTTCGCCTGCTAAATGCAATTCGGCTCCTGCATCCACTGCTTTTCAATGTTTTTCTTTGATAGAACATGAAGAACCATCTTATATTTATTAAATAAATCAAAAGTCACTGGAAACTCTTATTTAAGTTGTGCATTATTCATTTAAACAATAAATTCATTTCCATGTGTATGATTTCTGTTATAATGAAAATATTTATTGATTTTGATTGTGTAAGAGCGGTGGAGTTCAAGCGTAACACTAGTGCAAACGTGTAACAGAAATGCATGCAACGCAGATAGGGCTTTATACAGGAAAACAGTCACGTGCTGACATATCACTTCAATAGTGAATGAATTATGCTCGTGATCTTATGGGAAAGGCTATACTGGACAGCAAACAAACTTCAAGAAAGATCGATAATTAATCGATTGGAGGTGGAAAATAGCATTTACAAACACTACCGATCTCGTACAAATGGCTTTAAATAAATGAAGCGAAACCTTTTCGCCGTCCAGTACAACCACGTGATTGCATTCCTGCAAAAGGCCCATCACATTTGTTTCACAAATTAAAGTATCTCAAAACGCAAGTTTACTCTCAAGATTTTGACGTAAATATACCTTTAATATTGAATACTACGAAAGCCCTGGAGGGACTTCGGACTTTAGAGTTCAGACTTGTTAAATTTGGGTACCCTGTGTCAAAATGGCCGTCAAAGCTAGACATCGGGGATTAGCCATTTTGTCATCATTGATGCATGGGTATATATTGATCTTTGGAACCAACTCTTACAATTTTGGCTACTGTTTCCTTTCAACTTTTCGTTAGTGGGACTCAATTAGCGGCGGATACGATCGCCATATTAATATCATTAATATCTCGGGCCTATAAAGAGGGGCTGAATGGGGGGGGGGGGGGGGGGGGTACCAATATCAGTTAACAGCTAAATTTTTAGCTATTTATCAGTTATCAGTTAAATTTTGCTGTTATCAGTTAAGTTATATAAAAAGACTACCCTAACCTGATTTGAATACATATTTGCTGGTATGAAATGAATAATAACCGCTAATTCAACATCAAACACTACATTTTGTCTATTCAATAGATTTTTCTAGTATCAGATAACTCAGATGATATGTCATGTTTAATATTTGACTATTATCAACTGGATCAAATCTGTCGAAAACCATCCGAAAAGCCAATAATAGCATGTGACGTTACGTCATTTTAATAAAAAATAATGAAATATCAGGTAACAGCTATCTCACAAATATCAGCTAACAGCTAAAAAAAGGTAAAATTCTCAGTTAACAGTAATATTTTTGGCCATTTCTCAGTTATCAGTTAACCCCATTCAGCCCCTCTATAAACCATATAGGTATGTGCCGCGGGATAGGGTTTGTTTTCGAGGTGCCAGACCTTAAATAAAATATTCGATCCTTAAATAGGGTACGGTTTATTTTTGTTCCCCTAACACTTAATATGCAATATCGTGCATTTGCTCAACGTCCTCTAAACGTAACAATATTCAATAAACGTAAAGCATAAAAGGTAAACTACGATATTAAACCTGTGGTAATGACGGCGTATTATTAGGCTCTAGTATTGTATGCTTGATGCTATACTACCCAAAGACTGTGGGAAATAAAAACGATATGTTAACCCGGGTACAGACCTACCAACCCATGAGAGTAAACAATCTGGAGATATCCTATTCGAGGACACACAAAAATCAGGAGCTTTTGCAAAAAAGTAGTGACATTTGCAAAGATGACAGGCCGTCAGGCCGTCAGGGAAACAAAGCCTGGAATCGAATCAAGGCTGTGAGGTTGTTCAATAATGGCTTCCAAGAGCGGCTTTCGTACTTTGTGAGAAAGAGGTCAATACCTCGTATAACGTCAAAAGGTATTGACCTCTTGACGTTATATTTCTCCTTTGGATTGAAATCACGTCTTACGACATTTAATTTCAGAATTGTTTCTTTGAAAATCGTGAGAAACGGACAAAAACCATGAGACAGGCGAAATCGTGATAGTTGAAAGTTGGCGGATCGTTAAACAGTCATTACAGGATAAGTTACTAAATTACACTCAGATAATAGTTAAAAAGTTTAAAAATTTTATAAATGTGTGTGAGTTATAATCCTAAGAGATAGTGAGGAGGTACGAGTAATCATCAATTCTCTCTCTTTAAAACACTGGAACAGGAAGTTCGCGAATAACCCTTCATTTTCTCTAGCACTGGAAAAGTAATAAGATCTTTGCCAGCTGTTAAATATTCTCAAAACAGGAAGTTGTTTTAATAACCTCATCAAATAGCATTTTTCGGTGCCTTTCGAATTTGCTGCACTTCATTACAAAATGAAATTAATCTTCTACTTCTTCCGAATCACATACCATTGATATGTCGGGACAAAATGAAAATAAATCGGGACAACTTTTGAGATACACACCACAGCATAAACAGGATTCAGTCGCACGATAGCCCCAAAACTACAAAATATATTCATCTAACACCTTGGCATTTTTATCACCCAGTAATATATTAGTTCCTGCCGAAGTGTTACTATTTGCACCAGTTCCTTTCACGCTCGTAGTAGTATAGTCGGCGTCAAAATGATACCACTTTTTTCTTGCACAAGGGCGTCATAAAGTGAATTCGGAAATCCACTTTATGACGCCCTTGCACAACAAAAAAGTTGTATCATTTTGACGCCGACTATACTACTAGGGGGTACTAAGGGTCAGCCAAATTGTCACTAGACATTCTTGCACATAAAAATCCAAACTTGATAACCTATTAGAGATATGATTAGCATATAGTTATATCGCCCCGCAACATCCTTACACCTAAAAATCCAAACTCGAGTATCTGTTAGAGCTATCCTAACATATAGTTATATCGAAGGGAGAATGGCGAGACCGCGTAGTGAGCCACTTCCACGGAGTCTAGCTCGAGAGGCAGGTGCTATTCTCGATGAGAGAGATGGAATGCTCGAGGGAGTGGAGATAGGCCGCCGTACTATTCGATGGCGCTTCTTCCAAGGTGTGGCAGGAGATTTGACCCCTAGGATCATGGAAAAGTTAGTTGCAAAGGTAACCACCAGCTTCTATCTGCGCTACAGCTACACCTATCGCATTCGCAATGTCAACGACGGGCGTGTGATGCTATTCTCCAAGACTGTCCCCGGCTCTCCATTGGTGAACATCCTAGGAGATGCAGAAGAGTGGATCAATAGCAAAGAGCTATCTCGATTGAATCCCGACAACATCAATCGACCAAATACCCAATGGGCCTTCGTGCGTTGGATCTACGTGGATGTCAAAGTCGTGATCGATCGTCAGCTTCTGTTGGGAACAGGTCCACTGCCCCAATGGCTTCGCCAGAAAAAAGGAATGATTGCCCTTGATCGATATGGCGACAACTTATGTCTTTGGCGCTGCCTTGCCATGCACGAAGGAGCACGAACAGATAGGTGTTGCGTCAAGGCTCGAAAACTTGCCCAGGACTTCTATCGTCTGACAGCGCCCACGCAAGACGTTCCCAGAACTTCCTTAGACCAGCTGGAGGAAGTCGAGTTACACTTTAGAATCGGTATTCGGGTGTACGAACCTACGGAGGATGGCGTTTGGCATCTGATGCGACATGCAGCTCACTATAAGCATACGATGACGATTGGGATATACGATGGACATGCCTTCTATATCAAGAACATCGACAAGCTAGGGCACATCTACGTATGTAACGATTGTAAGCAACGGTTCACAAAAACCTCAGACCTTCAACGTCATGCAGAGCGTTGCAGGCGTGGAGAAACGAAGATTGTTTGCCCCGGAAAAGTAATCACAGCACCTCAGTCGGCATACGAAAAAGCCTTCTGGCCAGAGAGCACCGCTAGTAAAGCCGCTCTACGCTGGTTGGAACGAGAATCAGAAAGAATCCAGAAGCACATTCATCACGCGGCTTGTGGACATGGTGGAGAACATTGGCTCGAAGGAGCGCCGGTCGACGGCTACGAACCTCTTTCGAAAACCATCTTCCAATTTCATGGATGCTATTTCCATGGCTGCCCGAAATGCTTCCCTAGAGAGAGACATCTGTACCGTAAGACCTGCGAAAGAACGGAGAGTCTACGTGAGGCAGGTTATGTAGTAGTGGAGGCTTGGGGTTGCTCCACGAAGAAGACAAACGAACCGGTCCCCACGCCAACGCAAACTGCCTACCCACATGCCATAGTTTACGACTTCGAAGCCTATCTCGATACAACGAAAGGAAGACAACCAACGGACCAATTGACCATCGAAAACGTCCATGTCCCAATATCAGTATCAATTGCCGACACGTACGATCGAACGCCAACCCACATCTGTCGACGCGATCCAAAAGAACTCATAGCTGCCTTCGTCGAAGAACTCCAGCAAAGAGCACAGGCAATCCAAGTAGCCATAGCAAGATGGTACCGGCTCGATAAGCCCAAATTCTCCTTCGACACCCTACCAAAGAGACAACAAGCGAAGATCGAAGAATGGCTCGGTCAAGTTCCAGTATTGGGATTCAACTCTGGCAGGTACGATCTCAATCTGATCAGGGAGCACTTCGTAGGAACCATTGCCGACACCTGTAAGAAAGTCAGAGTAGCAAAGAAAGCCAACACCACTATGTTTCTCTTGACTCCCGATTTCCGTTTCCTCGATGTGATGAACTACCTTGGACCAGGTACTTCCTACGAACGTTGGATCACTGCCTATGGATGCGAGTTGCAAAAGAGTTTCTTCCCATATGAGTGGTTTGACTCTCCTGACAAGTTGGATCACGTTGGATTACCAGACTATCCAGAGTGGGGTTCGAAGTTGAAAAGAGAACACCTACTATCTAGGGAAGAGTTCGAAGACTGCAAGCGCACCTTTCTCGACAAGGGAATGGAGACCTTTGCAGACTGGCTAAGATACTACAACAACCTAGACGTAGTTCCATTCCTAGAGGCACTCGAAAAGATGCGAGATTTCTATCATGAGAAGGGAGTAGACATGCTGAAAGACGCAGTGTCCATCCCAGGAGTCTCGCTACAGTTCCTGCTTCGAGGTAGTGTAGAAAGGGGAGCTGAGATGTACGCTCCAAGTAAGGAAGCCTACCACATGCTGAAAGACGCTGTCGTGGGAGGTCCAAGCATAGTGTTCACCAGACGCCACGAAGCAGGAGTTACTAAGATTCGTAGTCATCAGGGAGGAAATAAGATCTGTCGTAAGATTCTTGGATACGATGCCAACGCCCTATATCTTTCCACGATGGAATTCGAAATGCCTTGTGGAAAAGAAGAGGTCGTTCACTACGACGAGCCAGATCTAGAAGCCGAAGGATTTGTCGAATGTCTACGTGGTGGAACGTGGTTTGGATATGCAGAAGTAGACATCGAGATACCAAAAGAATTGTGGAAGAAATTCGAGGAGATGCCCCCCTTCTTCTACAACAAGAAAATCCCCAAGGAAGCAGTTCCTCCACAAATGTTGGCCTACCTTGAGAAGACAGGTAGAAAGCGCAGCGAGGAAACGAAGCTAGTTGGGAGTCTCTCTGGAAAGAAGTTGCTACTCTATGCTCCTCTTCTACTTTGGTATCTAGACCATGGCGCAGTGATCACTGCTGTCTACCGCACGATAGACTACGAACCCAAAGAAATCTTCGGATGGTTCGTGGACCAAGTCACCGAGGCGCGACGCATGGGAGACGTAGACAAAGGTGAGGCTTTGCTGGCAGATGTGTTCAAGCTACTAGGAAACAGCGCCTATGGAAAGTTGCTCGAAGACTTGGGACGCCAGACAAAGGTCGTCTATACAAAGGACGAGAAGATTGTGGACAAAGCTTTGAGAAGTGTTTGGTTCGAAGATCTGGAAGAGGTTGGCGAGGCATATGAACTCGAGAGTAGGAAGGACCAGATCCGAATCAAACGCCCTTTCCAAGTAGGTATCGCTGTGTACCAGCTCGCAAAGCTGCGTATGCTCGAGTTCTACTACGACTTCCTCGATAAGTACATCGACCGAGATGATTTCGAGTACATACAGATGGACACAGACAGCGCCTACATTGCCATCTCTGGAAATACCATTGATGAAGTCATACGATCGGAACTGCGAGAGGATTTCGAAGCCAATAGGGAGGAATGGCTAGCTTGGGACAAGTGGAGCAGTCGTACCCCAGGACTCTTCAAACTCGAATTCGAAGGACAGCGCGCCATTGCCCTATGCTCGAAAGCCTACTACGTCGATACGGGTGGCAGCAAGAAGTATTCCGTCAAAGGTATGTCTAGACGGCACAACGACATTTCGTGGGATCGTTTCGAAGCAGCCCTCCAGGGTGATATCGACGTGGCGGAAAACCGAGGCTTCCGACTATTGCCAGAAGGTATAGCAACCTACGAACAACGGAAGCTTGGGCTGTCGGCTTACTACGACAAAAGACGCGTTCTTCCCGATGGAATCCACACCGAGCCAATAGAGTACGCTGTCTAGCGCTTGGGTACAAACAGAATTCCTTTTGGTGGTAGTTCCGTATCCCTAGGAACAACTTGTAGCTCTTCACGAACGAATCCACGTTTGGGTGCATCCTTCTCCCCTTCTCGCTTCGCAAGGTAGTACAGCACAGGCTGCCCCGAAGATACTACACTTCGCGAAATGGTGTATATCTGCAAACTCCACACAGGATCAGTAGCTCTACGTTTTTCACCTCCTTCCAATTCTCCTGGTGCGTAAATATATCGAACTAAGACGTCGAATGGTAGGCGCTCTTCTCTCAAACCAACAGTGCGCGAATACGTAGGAGTCTTTAGATCTACTTGTTGCGTCACTACAGAATTCGAAGGCTCCTTTCCTGTAAGTCGAGTCACCTCACTGTTCAGAGCTTTGATAACCATTGGTAAACGAACTACCCATTCTCTACTACGCGCATCCGATCCTTCCGAAGTAAGCACCATCTCTTGTGCATATTGATAGCCAAACAATCTCTCAGCTAGGGTTCTATTCGCTCGTTCGACAAAGCCTTGCGCTCTATGATTACCAGCCTCACCTCGTTGAACTTTCGTACCATGTAGTTCTAGAGTTTCAGACATACGTCCCATGAATTCTCTACCAGGATCTACTTGCAACGTCTTTGGCCATTCGAGTGGACTACGTTTATAGATTCGTTCGAATGCCGCAGAAACTTCACCACTATCTTTCGAAGCTAAAGGTTCGGCTTCTTTGTATCGAGAAGCTACGTCGATTACTACCAATGCGTACTTGTATAGCTTTCGTCCACGCCCAGGTCGATCGTGTGGTAGAAATATCAAATCAGCTTGGTGGACTTCATTTGGTTTCGATACAGTCCAATGCGGTCGTGGAATTTGTTTTGGTGGTGGTAGATATATTTGCCACATAGATTGCTTTTCCAACCAACTCCTAGCTACGTCTTCTGATGCTTTCGCTGCTACCGATAGCTTGCCAATTGCAGAGTGACCTTTCCAATAGCCCATAGGACCATAGAAGATATTCGCAAGTTTAGAATCCATCATACATCTATACATTCTAACCTTCAACAGATGAAAAAAAAAAAAAAAAAAAAAAAAAGAATAAGAACCAGGCCTCATTCCTTTCTTTTTTCCTTTTTTTTTTTTTCGTTTTTTTAGTAGTGACTTAGTAGTAGCTTAGTAGTAGCTTAGTAGTAGCTTAGTAGTAACTTAGTAGTAGCTAGTAGTAGCTTAGTAGTAGCTTAGTAGTAGCTTAGTAGTAGCTAGTAGTAGCTTAGTAGTAGCTTAGTAGTAGCTTAGTAGTAGTACCTAGTACGTTTCTATAACCATTTACTAATAGCGTATCCAGCGCCTAGCATTCAACCACCAACGTAGAGCAACTCGCCAGTCTTCTGATTGTTTGAGGGTCGGTAGTTGTCAGATAAGCGGGGTTCTTTCATTCCTTCGAGCTGTTTAAGCGCCTTACGTAACTTATCGGATTGCACGAAGGCCTTGTTGGTATCTCTTTGCTCGTTGTATGCGTCGCGTTCAAGATCTTCCTGATTTCGTATATAGTCTTGCAATCTTTGGCGTTTGATTCTATACGCTGTCATTGCAGCTTCTTGTTTTTCTATGGCCCTATCGTGTCTCTCTCGTTCTGCATCCGTATCACCCTTTCCAAGCATTCTAGCTAGTATGCCACCACCAGTAAATGCCGTCGCATTCAAGATAGCCCCGAAAATGGCCATTCCAATTGCTGCTGCCATTACGGTATGATCTTTTGTTTCTCAAGATATTGTTTCGCGTATAAGCTACCAAGTATCACGGCAGTCCACTTTGCGTAATTCACTAGGGAAGAAGAAGGATCGCTAAGCATAGATTCCTTGGTAGTCTTTTTTACGATCCACCCAATACCAGAAGCGAGTCCAACAATTATAGATGCATCGGTTGCCGTCTTCATCAATTCCTTATCCATCTCGACATATATAAGTATGGTCTCGAGACTTTAAGTGTTACTCCATGTCTAGTGCCGTTGGCTTTACCGGAGCTGCAGGTCGTGTCGTGCTAACGGCGGCAGCTCGCGTGTTGCCATCTACATACTTCTTGTACGCAAAGTACGTACCAAACAATGTAGCGCCAGTACCGATGACTGCGAGGATAGTCAGGTTTTCGAACCGACCTTTCTCTACGTCAGTTTCTTTGGACGGTTCATTTTCACGTTCTATCTCCATCCTTTGAGCTTCTTTTGCACGGACAGTGGCCTTCTCCCAAGCTAATTTTCCTGCTGCAACACGCTTTGGATTTTTTCCTTTCTTAGTTGGTACAGTCGTCGGAGGATTCGCAGTTATCTGATCCGTCTGTCCTTCCATCTTGATTCGATATAGTAAGTACTAGTGGAGGTTCAACAGTTGTGCCAGGAATGACTACGTGGCCAGATATGTGAAATAGGACGCTAGCTAGAGCTACGAGGCGACCTGCCTTAAGCACTAGTAGGCCAGTCGCAGCACTGATTTCGTTGCGGACTAGAGGGTCTTCTTGTAGGTCCTTGATTAGGGCTTCTTGAGAATCTATTGGTACTAGGTAGGCAACTAGGCGGGTAGCTAGACGCGTCACGCCGTCGACTAAGCCTTTCGTTACTTGCTGAGCTAGAACGGCCTGATACCTCCTATACAACTTGTCTACTTCTTTCTCAGGAAGTCTAGAGACGTCTCCTAGGGAAAAGTTCTTACCTAAGTATTCTTTCGTTACGCCTGTTGCGGCTAAGATCGAAAGCGATTCACGATTGTCTGATGTGACGTCTAGGGCGGTTGGTGGCGGGCCTGTTACGTCCTCGCCGAATATCTCGAGTATATCGTTATCCATGATAATATGTCATAGGTGCTGGGAGCTCTAACACTACCTCGAAAGGATGGCGTAGACAGAAGCACATGCGAGCGAACTTATGGGATCCAAGTATCGTTCGTAACTCTTTACATTCTTGCGAGCCTCCATAATCCTCAAATATCCTTTTGCCATCTACGGCCGATGCTGTATGGAATGCTACTACGATAGCTACGTTCTCACGGAAGGGCTTACATATGCTCGTTAGTTGTTGGGACAGTACCCAAATGGAAAGCCCTATATGTCGTGCAGAAAAGGCTAAGTCTACTAGCTTGTCAGTTCGTTTCTTGACGTCCTTCGATGCGGCGCAATCATCGAGAATCAATAGAGTATTGGTACCTGACCAAAATGTTGCGCAAATACTCAAAGTAGCATCGATGGCATCCTGCGGTGGTGACATGACGAAGAAACGAGGATCTCGATTTGCAAATCCACGATAGGTTTTGTTGTGGGCATACGTAGGACAAATCAGTACTATGTAATCGAACTTACCACGAAATGATCCACGAAGTTGTTCTATGAGAAACGCAGTCTTCCCACAATTCGTTGGACCGACTATGAGTGCGTTGAACGGTACGTGCTCTACGAGAGAATCCATCAGTATACTATACTATGTAAAGATCTGTTCAATATCGTGACCTGAGCATCCGCAAGGACATAGATGTGCATTTTCACATTTCCACTTCCCTTCGCAGTTCTATGTATGCGAATGTCGATGTCCTTTCCACTGCCGGTTTGTGCCAAGCCATCACCATGAACGGTGGAATCTTTTGCTGTGCGACAATCGATTAGGATAGCGAATCTATTTTCAAAGAACTTCTTTGGAGTCATGGAAGTATTGGGTGTACCAAACCAGCCTCTTGCAGCCTCCCAGAAATCTAGGGGAAGCATGCCGCTTGGAAAGAGTCTGTTGGGAATCCCGTTGACATCTACTTCTACCTTCGAAATATCTGGATTCGAGAATGATTCGCTATCTCGCGCACCATAAGCGTGTGGATCCATGAATAGTAGAAGTAGTCCAGCAAAGGATCGTCGTGGAACGTTGACGTTTTGAGATATCAAAGTATCGGATGCTTTAGCGAACTCTACTGTCTTGAAGTGAACAGCGTAGTTGTATAGGAATGCAGTACCTATTTCGTATTTGTGAAGTGCACTACTAGCCAGCGTTTCGTCCCTGATTGCTTCGTATTCTAGTTGGATGTTGGTAAGTTGGTATGTACCTATCTTCGTCGTATCCGATCCAACTACGACATCGATGGCATTCGCTAGAGTCAACTCGAATGTAATGGTATTTTCTAAAGCATGTGGATATAGAACTCCATGTTGTGTCAGAATGTCGACATCTAATGGAATCCTATATTTGGAACCACATGCAGCTAGGAGCGCGTTGTCTGCAGCAGACGAAGTACTTTTATCACCAGCTTTCGATCGTAGCTTGTTTACGTTCTCTGATTGAATGCCTTGTTGTACTCTCGACTCTCTCTCCTGCGTAGATAGGTATACGTCGGAGTACGTTTGTAGGAGGTCTGGCCTGACGAGGTCTTCTACTGTTTCAGCTCCCATCCTACAGATCCTACGTATGACCAAGCAGCGTCCAATGTTCGAAACGACTCTGTTATTCGCATGTCCACCAGATAGTACGATGTCGCCCAATAGCGCTAAGCTACCAGGTACTAGTACTACACCTTCTGCTAGCTTTGGGACTTCTACGTATAGAGTCTCACCTGGATTGGCAGATGATCGAGTGAAAGTTTTCCTATACAAGTCTCGCGGAGCCTTGAGTGCATGAGGCTCTCTTCGTGCTTGTGTAGGATCCAACATTAATGAGATCATGTTGAATATAACTATATATATAGTTATGTCTAACATGGCCTCTGATGGGAGGTATGAGGAAAGAACTGCTGAAGCTGAAAGAGGAAAAGATTACGATGATGACGACGCTATCGATGTGGAGGAGTGGAAAGCGATGACGTTTCCAGAAGAGTCAGGAGAAATGGTCCCAATGAAAACCAGACGCAACTAAACCCTAGAAGGTGCTAGACCGAAGGATCAGGAAACATCGTTTTCTATGAATGATTACATAGATTCGATTACGGATCCGGAATCGAATGTTTCTAGATATCAAAGAATCATGAAAAATCTGGAAGATGAGAAACCTCCTAAATTCAGCGCTAGAAACGTGGTCTTCAAACAAGACTTATCAGACGCTGCGAAACAGGGGATGTTTGAGGACGTCTGGGAACGATATCCAGATGTGGGAATTCGAGGTGGCTATCTCGAGATGGCAACCATGTCTGACGGTAGAGTCGCTATACACGAGTATGGAAGCAAAAATAAACCTATCCCCTTGACCACCACGAAGAGCAAGTTATATGCGAGGATTGGGAAAGGTCTCAAAGAAGTCCTAGGACCTCCGAGGGGAGAAATGGTAGAGCAAGTCATAGTAGCTGAAGATCAATTGAGTGAGAGGATCGAACGGAATGAAGAAATACTCAAAGACCCTACGTCTACTGAAACTCAGAAAGAGAATGCTACTAACGAAATAAGGACCGCTCAGGAGGAGCAAGCAGTCCTAGAACAAATAGAAGAAGCTATGGCAGAACGGATGCCACTTAGGGATCGTATAAGAATCATCTTCAAGAAGTATGGAGTCAGTATAATTAGCGTGGTAGCTGCGGTAAGTACTGTGATCGGCGTAATAGTTTCCAATCTGACAAAGGCAGTTCCCGCGATAGTATCGGGAGTTGGAGAGGCTACCAAAGCAGCTGCTAAAACAACTGTCAAAACCTTAAAAGCAATAGGTAAAAAGTTAGAAGAGATTCTACCTAAGATGATTGGACCAATTGCGAGTTTCATATTCAGTATGGCTGCTGACGTCGTTGGAGTCTTAGCAAACAACGTTTGGTTGTTAATCGTAGCAGCAGTGGTCTTCGTAGTGGAGCAATACAAACGACGTTAACGAAACAACATCCATGCAATTCCAGCTGCGGCAATGGCTGTCACTGCGAGATTAATCTCATGTTGTGGGATAGCCCTTGGTACGGGAACTTGTTTCTTGTGCGTCTCGAGAGGCGGCACCAATTTCTTATCTGGTGGGACAGCCTTTGGTACAGGAACTCGTTTCTTGTGCGTCTCGAGAGGCGGCACCAATTTCTTATCTGGTGGTCCTTCCATAGGAAGAGGTGGGCGTCCTTTGACTTCTGCATTGATGTCGTTAACGCCTAGCGACATATCTTTCGTGGCTTTCGGGATTGGATTCCTATAGCCATCTTTCTTACCAAGATAGTACACTAGATTGCTTGGCAATAATCGCACACCTGTAGCTATTGCTAGATCGAGCCTCTTATGCGTATTACTTATAGCAAGATGATAGTTATCGTAACTTAACTTTAAGTCGTTTACGAGAATGGCGTCTTCGACTAAGCTCTTAAACTTTTCTTTGACGTTGAAACTATCTATGATGGATTCGTTCAAGTCGACTTGAGCACCAAGCATGCAATATCCAAAAGCCTCGACAGATCTATTCAACCTACCCAATCCAGCATCTGTCAAACCCTTTCCGATTGGTGGCGTAAACCAATTGTATTGTTTCCCTTCGTGTTCATCGTTCCTAATAAAAGCTATCAGAGTTCCCTTGTCCTCCTTACCTCCTTCATCTTTAAACAAAGTAGAGTCTTCGGGCCATGTGGTTGCTTTGTCGTAACTTCGGCCATGGGCAGTTACATATCCGTTTACGTAGCCAGTTGGTCCAGGGTATAACATGAATACATCTCCTAATCCATTATTCCGACCTAACTTGCATCGGAAGTCTGGTTTTCGAGATATGCCAAATTCGATGCACAATCTCTCAAGAGCTGATTTGTTATAGCGGTTATCCATTTGCTTGAAAGCAGAGTCACCAGGTAAAGGAACTCCATGAGCACCACCAAGTTCATGTAGAATTCTTCGTATCGTGAAATAAACATGGAATCGTAGGAACCCCTGAACGACTGGTGGATACGTTTTGAAAGTGGGGTCAAACAACGATACTCCACATCCGGAAGTTGCACACCACGTTGCGAAATTCAATTGTTGAGGCCAATATTTGAAATCTGGACCATGTAACCAATGGTAGGACTCATTTGCTGTCGTATGCTTTACAACGATCTCCTTGAATATATTTGGAACGCCTGCTTTGAACTTATTCGTTGGGGTGACATATATCCATAGATTAGTGAGATCAATATCTTGTGCCGGTCCAGTAGAAGGAACTGCTGTAATAGGATATTTCGCACTCTTATCTAGGGTCAACGTAGATGGGAAGCCATCAACCATTCCCTGCAATGCGTCATCGATGCGTTTTTGAGTGACTGCAGGTAACTTTGAGACATCATCGCCGTAAACGACATAGCTAGAATCTCCATCTCGAAACCAAATACTCGTCGAATATTTGCCTGGACCGTTCACTTCCGTAGAGGCATAGAACTTGTGAAGATCTGCATGTGGATATCTTTTCTTGAACTTCACCAACAGATTGGCATTCAAGGTTGCGATCCTCGCGTTTTCCTCAGCTTCTCTCCTAGCTTGAATCTCAGCCTTTGACCGTAAATTACTATTCGGTGTTGGTCTCTCATCGTCTCTCTCGCTCTCTCTAGTGCTCGGATGGTAGCTGAAAATACCTACATGTCTCCTCATGTTGAAGCTATACGTATATATAGTCATACCTTCAACATATAATGACGATCCTTAATGTCACCACCACATCGTCTGACCATACGGTCTACTTCGATGATCCCATTCTTATCAACAACATTTCGCTACTCGAAACCACCATTGAGAACAGTTGGTGGAACCTAGAAACGGAGGCTACGTTCTCGTGGTCTACTCCCCAAAGCATAACACTACCATATAACGTTGCCGCGGGGCACCATGACGTAGCAAGCATACAGATCTACTTCAAGCCCGCAATTACTGCTGGAATCGTGCAATTCGTAGAAGTTCTACCGACAAAGGTTTGGACCCTAATCGTAAAGAGCCCGATTCTCCTTAGCAGAAATATCTGCACACTGTTAAATATCAATAAGAGTGGTACAGATGATGTGACAATTCCAGTTGGTAGTCATCAGATGACACTACAAGATATCCACACAGCGTACGTCCACTGCGATGTGGTGAATTCCGATTTCTCACTTCTCGAGGGAAAGCGCTCGCAAGTCCTAGCTAGCATTGAGATCCGAGGTGAGAAGTTTGCAAAGACAACGTATTCTGTGACGCTCCCACTACCTGTCCTAGCTCTAGGTACAACGCTAAACAGTCTTCGTCTGACAATTCGTGATGAGAAAGGCAATGTGGTAGACTTCCGTGGTCGACCGATACGATACGTGTTGAAGCTTGAGTAAGTTATATGTATAACGTACAATGGAAGGCGATTCGATTCAACCGTTTCCATCAGCACCAAGTATCTATCCACAGATTGCTAGTGACACTGGAAAGAACTTTAGACTGCAAACGATCCGAGACACGCTTTCGGACATAGAAGTTCAAGAAAGGCACTACGAAGGTGTGCGCAAGAAATATGCACGTTCTCAAGGAATAGTTCATGGAATCGCAGTGGCAACTGGAGGTCTATCTGTGATCTTATCTGGATCTGGATTGGGCGCAGCGTTGACTGGGGTTGGAATAGTGATTGGTCTACCACTTGGAGTTATTGGTGGGCTATGTGGATTAATTTCAGCATCTACGACCCTTGGAGCTAAGAAGTTAGGAATGAAGGTTTCTAAACATGAAAGGACAACTATGTTGGCAAAGGCGAAAATCAATACGATTCGCGATCTAGTATCGAAGGCACTACGTGATGAAAACATATCCGACTCTGAATACAGTCTCATCCTGAACGAAGCGAATAAGTATGAGATCATGAGGTCTGAAATTCGTCGAGAGACTTCCATAGGTGAAAAAAATCCGGATCGGGTTCGAGCCGAACTCAAGCAAGAAGTGCAAAAGGAAATGCGAGAAAAACTTGGCAGCTTAGTGGGGTAAGAATCGACGTTTCCTATGAAAGGCACGAACATGGCTCTCACTTTCACTTTGTCAAGTCCTACTGCTAGTTAGCCCATGCCTAGTGTAGATTGGTTCGAAGTGGGAATGGTAAGAAAGCAACTCCTTGACAAAACGCTTGACTGAATTTCCAAATACGTCACATCGCCCAATGACCTCGTTAAGAGACATAGACGAGCCTAAACGACGTAGCACCTCGTAACTTGCTCCAATAACTTTCGTCTTAATTACCGATCTGCCTATATTGTTTTCTATCGCTGTAGTAACAACCTCGTGGACTATTTGTTGAACGTCTATAGGTACTCCTTGAGGCTCGAGTTTAAGGAAAGTCGTTGCAATGTGAGGAACTATGCGCTCGGCATCCAAGTCTACATCGATCTTATCGTCGTCACACAGAGAACGTATAAAGACCTCTCCACTATGGATGCCTTTATTGCTTAGTTGCATGAAGCGAGCAACCTCACCTTTAGTTCGTACGAACCCACATTGTATGCACGCATGGTAGAGTAGAGCAGCTAAAATATTTCTCTTAGCATCGCTACGCTTGGGATGAACTTTCATTACTTGGATAAATGCGTCGGCTACGATTCCTAACGTGTTCATAGGGAACGATAGGTCATAACTTTGTTTGTAAATAGTGTTGTATGCTCGTAGTTCTTGTAGGAGCGTTCGTCGTTGCAGTTCCGTGTTATCGCTTTGCTTTGGTTTTGCGCGGTCTAGATCACTTTGATACTGAAACCCGTCCGGACCTACTATACGCAGTCGAGTAGTAGTAATATCGATCTTAGTTTCTTCACATGGTTCGACCTCGGAAACAAGACCACATGTGGGACACACGAATTCCGTTCCTTGTATTTCCAAGGGGCAGAGACAATCAGAACATGTTTCACTGGTGTTAATATGTTCCACTTGTGGTTTGATATTCAGGCTTCTACGAATTCCAGGACCAAACAATCTGATTAGCTCGTCCATGATACGCTGTAGATGTCATACGTTTAATAGAAAAAAAAAAAAAGAAAAAAGAATGAAGAGGGTCACGCAACGACTTTCTTCATTCTTTTTTTTTTTTCGTGGCTATTCCTAATCGTCCTTCTCGCTCCTCAAGGCAGCCAACACCTCGTTGAGCGCATGGTTGAGAGACTCTCCGAGACCTTCCTCTGGTTCCAGCACTCTTGGTTCCGCGGGCAATTCTACCTCAGCAGGCTCCTCCGGTTCCACCACGTTTGGCTCTGCAAGTTCCTCCTTTCTTGGATCCTCTAGCATCTTGCTGGACTTCTTAGCGCGTCTTACATAGACACCGGGACACTTCTTCTTGATGGCGAGACGGTCGCATCCTGAGCAAAGCCCGTAACTAGTACGACATCCTTTACCGCACTTCGAGCATGGCACGAATTGGGCACAGCCTTTTGAGATTTGACAGTTGTGCTGGGCACAGAACTTCGATGTCTTCGAAATCTTCTTTGGGCATTTCGAGTCCTTCCCTCGCATTAACCAATCGCAAGTTACTACCTCAGTCATTGTGGCGTCTACGTGGAAGTTCTTCGACTTGTTTGATCCGTATGGTGTTGATGTGTACTAGGATGACAACGTAGGCTAGTATTGTGGAATAAAGAATATATACTAATACCATTTGGTGGTGATATACAGTATAATAATCATTCCTTTAACAGATACTCAAGTTTTGGATTCTTGGGTGCAGTTGGATTCAATCGGATTCCTATATGGCATTATAAGCATTCACATAGTAATCTAGTAGGGCATTTTCTTCCTCTATGGTGAGATGGGAGTTCTTAATGAGCCACTTAATGAGCCATTTAGCGGTATTAAACTGCTCATTGCTACAGGCGCATAGTAGAGCACGATGAATGTATTCACACTCTATGGTTATCTGAAAACGTTGAATGAGCCATCAACCATTCCCTGCAATGCGTCATCGATGCGTTTTTGAGTGACTGCAGGTAACTTTGAGACATCATCGCCGTAAACGACATAGCTAGAATCTCCATCTCGAAACCAAATACTCGTCGAATATTTGCCTGGACCGTTCACTTCCGTAGAGGCATAGAACTTGTGAAGATCTGCATGTGGATATCTTTTCTTGAACTTCACCAACAGATTGGCATTCAAGGTTGCGATCCTCGCGTTTTCCTCAGCTTCTCTCCTAGCTTGAATCTCAGCCTTTGACCGTAAATTACTATTCGGTGTTGGTCTCTCATCGTCTCTCTCGCTCTCTCTAGTGCTCGGATGGTAGCTGAAAATACCTACATGTCTCCTCATGTTGAAGCTATACGTATATATAGTCATACCTTCAACATATAATGACGATCCTTAATGTCACCACCACATCGTCTGACCATACGGTCTACTTCGATGATCCCATTCTTATCAACAACATTTCGCTACTCGAAACCACCATTGAGAACAGTTGGTGGAACCTAGAAACGGAGGCTACGTTCTCGTGGTCTACTCCCCAAAGCATAACACTACCATATAACGTTGCCGCGGGGCACCATGACGTAGCAAGCATACAGATCTACTTCAAGCCCGCAATTACTGCTGGAATCGTGCAATTCGTAGAAGTTCTACCGACAAAGGTTTGAACCCTAATCGTAAAGAGCCCGATTCTCCTTAGCAGAAATATCTGCACACTGTTAAATATCAATAAGAGTGGTACAGATGATGTGACAATTCCAGTTGGTAGTCATCAGATGACACTACAAGATATCCACACAGCGTACGTCCACTGCGATGTGGTGAATTCCGATTTCTCACTTCTCGAGGGAAAGCGCTCGCAAGTCCTAGCTAGCATTGAGATCCGAGGTGAGAAGTTTGCAAAGACAACGTATTCTGTGACGCTCCCACTACCTGTCCTAGCTCTAGGTACAACGCTAAACAGTCTTCGTCTGACAATTCGTGATGAGAAAGGCAATGTGGTAGACTTCCGTGGTCGACCGATACGATACGTGTTGAAGCTTGAGTAAGTTATATGTATAACGTACAATGGAAGGCGATTCGATTCAACCGTTTCCATCAGCACCAAGTATCTATCCACAGATTGCTAGTGACACTGGAAAGAACTTTAGACTGCAAACGATCCGAGACACGCTTTCGGACATAGAAGTTCAAGAAAGGCACTACGAAGGTGTGCGCAAGAAATATGCACGTTCTCAAGGAATAGTTCATGGAATCGCAGTGGCAACTGGAGGTCTATCTGTGATCTTATCTGGATCTGGATTGGGCGCAGCGTTGACTGGGGTTGGAATAGTGATTGGTCTACCACTTGGAGTTATTGGTGGGCTATGTGGATTAATTTCAGCATCTACGACCCTTGGAGCTAAGAAGTTAGGAATGAAGGTTTCTAAACATGAAAGGACAACTATGTTGGCAAAGGCGAAAATCAATACGATTCGCGATCTAGTATCGAAGGCACTACGTGATGAAAACATATCCGACTCTGAATACAGTCTCATCCTGAACGAAGCGAATAAGTATGAGATCATGAGGTCTGAAATTCGTCGAGAGACTTCCATAGGTGAAAAAAATCCGGATCGGGTTCGAGCCGAACTCAAGCAAGAAGTGCAAAAGGAAATGCGAGAAAAACTTGGCAGCTTAGTGGGGTAAGAATCGACGTTTCCTATGAAAGGCACGAACATGGCTCTCACTTTCACTTTGTCAAGTCCTACTGCTAGTTAGCCCATGCCTAGTGTAGATTGGTTCGAAGTGGGAATGGTAAGAAAGCAACTCCTTGACAAAACGCTTGACTGAATTTCCAAATACGTCACATCGCCCAATGACCTCGTTAAGAGACATAGACGAGCCTAAACGACGTAGCACCTCGTAACTTGCTCCAATAACTTTCGTCTTAATTACCGATCTGCCTATATTGTTTTCTATCGCTGTAGTAACAACCTCGTGGACTATTTGTTGAACGTCTATAGGTACTCCTTGAGGCTCGAGTTTAAGGAAAGTCGTTGCAATGTGAGGAACTATGCGCTCGGCATCCAAGTCTACATCGATCTTATCGTCGTCACACAGAGAACGTATAAAGACCTCTCCACTATGGATGCCTTTATTGCTTAGTTGCATGAAGCGAGCAACCTCACCTTTAGTTCGTACGAACCCACATTGTATGCACGCATGGTAGAGTAGAGCAGCTAAAATATTTCTCTTAGCATCGCTACGCTTGGGATGAACTTTCATTACTTGGATAAATGCGTCGGCTACGATTCCTAACGTGTTCATAGGGAACGATAGGTCATAACTTTGTTTGTAAATAGTGTTGTATGCTCGTAGTTCTTGTAGGAGCGTTCGTCGTTGCAGTTCCGTGTTATCGCTTTGCTTTGGTTTTGCGCGGTCTAGATCACTTTGATACTGAAACCCGTCCGGACCTACTATACGCAGTCGAGTAGTAGTAATATCGATCTTAGTTTCTTCACATGGTTCGACCTCGGAAACAAGACCACATGTGGGACACACGAATTCCGTTCCTTGTATTTCCAAGGGGCAGAGACAATCAGAACATGTTTCACTGGTGTTAATATGTTCCACTTGTGGTTTGATATTCAGGCTTCTACGAATTCCAGGACCAAACAATCTGATTAGCTCGTCCATGATACGCTGTAGATGTCATACGTTTAATAGAAAAAAAAAAAGAAAAAAGAATGAAGAGGGTCACGCAACGACTTTCTTCATTCTTTTTTTTTTTTTCGTGGCTATTCCTAATCGTCCTTCTCGCTCCTCAAGGCAGCCAACACCTCGTTGAGCGCATGGTTGAGAGACTCTCCGAGACCTTCCTCTGGTTCCAGCACTCTTGGTTCCGCGGGCAATTCTACCTCAGCAGGCTCCTCCGGTTCCACCACGTTTGGCTCTGCAAGTTCCTCCTTTCTTGGATCCTCTAGCATCTTGCTGGACTTCTTAGCGCGTCTTACATAGACACCGGGACACTTCTTCTTGATGGCGAGACGGTCGCATCCTGAGCAAAGCCCGTAACTAGTACGACATCCTTTACCGCACTTCGAGCATGGCACGAATTGGGCACAGCCTTTTGAGATTTGACAGTTGTGCTGGGCACAGAACTTCGATGTCTTCGAAATCTTCTTTGGGCATTTCGAGTCCTTCCCTCGCATTAACCAATCGCAAGTTACTACCTCAGTCATTGTGGCGTCTACGTGGAAGTTCTTCGACTTGTTTGATCCGTATGGTGTTGATGTGTACTAGGATGACAACGTAGGCTAGTATTGTGGAATAAAGAATATATACTAATACCATTTGGTGGTGATATACAGTATAATAATCATTCCTTTAACAGATACTCAAGTTTTGGATTCTTAGGTGCAGTTGGATTCAATCGGATTCCTATATGGCATTATAAGCATTCACATAGTAATCTAGTAGGGCATTTTCTTCCTCTATGGTGATATGGGAGTTCTTAATGAGCCACTTAATGAGCCATTTAGCGGTATTAAACTGCTCATTGCTACAGGCGCATAGTAGAGCACGATGAATGTATTCACACTCTATGGTTATCTGAAAACGTTGAATGAGCCACTTGATGATATTAAGATGACCATACGCGCTGGCCTCTATCATAGCAAACATGACGGCATAGCCCTCTTTGGTGAACTGGAAGTGCTTAATGAGCCACTTCGCAATGTCAAAGTGACCATACCTTAAGGCAGCGCATAGAGTATGATTGGTGTATCTATCCATTTTATTGAAACGTAAGTGCTTGACGAGCCACTTAACAATATTAAGGTTGCCATGATCGCTGGCGTAGATGAGAGGAAGGCTATCGTCGATGTGGCTTGCGGAAATGCCGAAAGTCCTAGCCAATTTGTCTCTATCGGCATCATTATGGGTAGAACCCAAACCAAAACATAGTACTTGTCTACGGAACTCTTGGTCTACGTCTTTGTAGCGCGCGAGAGATGCGGCACCGTTTAGGCGTTTCGATGCCCTTGCGATGCTTGCGAATGACGTAGGACCTGCATGCTCTACGATCTTAGTCAAGATTTCTAGAGGGAGGCACGATATATTATCCATAGTGGAAGGGATCGATATGCAGTATAGTAATCATATCTCTAATAGGTTATCAAGTTTGGATTCTTAGGTGTCTAGTGACAACTTGGATACGAAAAAAAGAAAAAAAAAAGAATGAAGAGGGTCCGCAACGACTTTTCTTCATTCTTTTTTTTTTTTTCATTACCTACGTTCACTCATCTTCTGCGGCTGCGTCCACACTGGCACTATGCTTGGTATTGGCGGCATAAACGTCTTGTTGATCGTATCTATTCTTCTTCGATGGTTGTCGTACTATGTCGATCTCAACATCTAGTGGGTACGAAAGTCCCATACTACTTGAACAAATACTTGAGGCGTTGCAAATACCATCGTGAATAGAACCTGGTAGAATGAGTTTGCTCACATTGTCGATGTTAAGACCTCTAGAGTTCTCGTCGACGAGAGGTTCGTACTTAGTGTTGTCTCCATCGGAGTACGACCTACTTTTGTCAAAGAATTGACCGTTAGGTGTTCCAGTCTTGTAGTCACATTTCATTCTCATTCTCATCATAGGGTTGGGCAATCGACATCCAGCATTGGTAGTGGAGTTCGTGGAAATGAACCTTTGGATCATCGGAGTTATCTTATTATTGGGGACGATAATGGCGTCATCCTTTCCAGGTGGACTGCGTTTACGTGGATTGCGCATGCAGATCTTTTTGTCTTCGATAAGTTTACTTACTTCGCAATCAAAAGCCCAATCTAGGTGTTCGACTAGTTTGAAAGTAGGACTTAGATTGTCGTCGGAAGGAAGGTCCAATTCTCCATTGTCACTTTTCTTAATCCTGATTCCATCGGCCTCCGTACGTACAAAGTCGTTCCACTTCTGAAATTGTAGGCAAGGATGTCGATCACGTTTTTTGCCTGCGTCTTCTTCGTTGTGTGGTGCTATCCGTCCCACGTGCTTTTCCCCTTCGAACCGAAAGACCGCCGGATGAGGTCCATCGCCAATGTCGAAGAATACAGAAACGTACTTACATCCGTTAGGTCCGTTTCTAGGATGGGTCCAGTCGAACGATATGACGGATCCATGGGATTGCCCATCTTCTTTGGCCCTTTCGAATGCTTCGACCACATCGCCTACGTTGAAAAGCTTTGAACTCGCCATTCTCTCTTCGATATAACTATACGTTAGGATAGCTCTAACAGATACTCGAATTTGGATTTTTAGGTGTAAGGATGTTGCGGGGCGATATAACTATATGTAATCATATCTCTAATAGGGTTATCAAGTTTGGATTTTTATGTGTAAGAATGTCTAGTGACAATTTGGATGACCCTTAGTACCCCCTAGTAGTATAGGCGGGATTAAAATTATACAACTTTTTGTTGTGCAAGAAAACTCAAAAAGTGGATTTCCGAATTCACTTTTTGAGTTTTCTTGTGCAACAAAAAGTGGTATAATTTTAATCCCGCCTATACTACTCTCGTCAATATTAAAGAGTGGGAATATTTGGCGACCGTGGGACCCACATCGAGCAAGCATGAGGCTATGCCGTGATGAAACTCCGCACCTAACACAACGGAGACACCCATACTCAAAACCAGGCCCATACTGCAAAGCAAAACCCACACTTAAAGACCACCGTTCCACATACACCCCTAATAAGTAAACTAAAATCTACTCTGACTGAAGTAGAAGACAGTGAAGGAAATGCACTGATAAAATTCTTTAAAGTGTTCATGTCGGAGTATAGGGATGCTGATGCCACGTTGGAGGATTTGTCAGAGGCCAGCAACATCGAAGGCCCTCCAGGTCGCAGAACCTGAGCGAGTTTCAAAGAGGCCGTAGCGGGATTACGCCAGCCAATGCGACTCATTACATCAGCTAACTGAGCTCCAGACATAGAAAGGATAATGGCCACGCCCGCCCTAAAACTATGCAGAGTTTCTCCATCGTAGAAAGAGGTCTCGCGCAAATATACATGCATGCAGGCGCACTTGCATGGTAGAGTTTGCTAACTGTTTATTTAATACGCTTCCTTTCGGTGTAGTAGGTCGGAAGAGGAAACCAAAGGAGAGATTGAGGCCCAACTCAGTATACGTCTTTATGGCCTTGACGGGACAGAAGTAGGAATTAAGGTGGCGGCGAATACCGGAAAAGGTTGGACGACCCATCCCATAGGGTTTTTCACCAAACATGGTTAAAAAGAAAGCTATCGTCGTCAGGGAATCGAAGGATCTGGCCTGTGTTTTAACGATACTAAGATCATTAGCCCTATCCGCACTGAAGAATAGTATCTTGAAAAACGCAGCATCCCTTGCAGCAGTGAATAGCGCTATGGGGGAAATGTCTGGGGTGGCCATTTTTGCGCTCAATATGTCGTGAAAACTGCGAAGGCTTGCGAAAGGAGAGCATGCATATGGACATATCGGCCACGTCTCATCCCTCGATGACAGTGTTAATAAACGTAACGTCCAAATGAAGGTTATCGGCTGCCATCCCTTGGGCGAGAACAGAAACAGAGTGCCATCGACCTTAACCCAGCCTAGCTCAGTTCTCATTACAGATGAAGGGAGAAATAAGGGCGTGACTTCCCATTGGGGGAACGAATAGCACATCTTACGACGCTTGGTAAGGGGCTGAAATAAATAGTAACGGAAAGGAGTGAATGGCTGGAAGGCAGATAACCCAGGTGATGGCAGCCTGAGTGCCAGTAATCCGACAGGGAATAAGACTCCCTTTCAGGCTGTCATAGGGTTGGGAAAAGTGAAAAACAAATAAAATAAAAATTGAAAAGCAAAACTGAAAAAAAAGGAGAGAAAGGTCCCAAAACCGCGAACACGGGGGTGAAATTCGGACAAACGTAGACTATTATAAACACTACTAAGTCAACTCAACAAATCCGATATTTGCGAGGCGAAATTACAACGGACAAGCCTAGAAGTATTTTGTTAGAAACTAAACAAATAGTACAACCATGAACTACGAATTCAAGCATAACGATAACAGGCCATGCTATATAATGCTTTTATTGTCTTGCAATGAAGATAATGAATCCCTGTGGAGTTGAACTAATAGTATGTTACAAATAAAAACACTTTAAGCTCGCTACGTACAGCAGGAACACAATAGGAAAGGTGTCAAAATAAAACAACTGAACTGAGGCAACTCAACAAATGCGATATTTGTGAGGCAAAATTCGCACACAATATTTATGAACAAAAGGTAATAGTGCGAAACATGTAGGAAGAATAAACTCCGGTAACTGAACACATCCGATATTTGAGAGACGAAACTCGCGACATAATGTGCGTAAACTACATTACAGGCAACTCGATAAATCGATATTTACGAGGCGATACTCGCAATATAATGTGCGCAAATTACATCTCAGGAAACTCGATAAATCCGATATTTACGAGGCGATACTCGCAACACGATATGCATAAAATATAACTCATACACGAGTAACGTCCAGCACTGTATAATAACAGGCCGTAACGCGAAACGTTTCGAGGCAAACAAACATATATGATAAAAACCTCAGGTTCTAGCGCTGGAGCTACAGCTTGAGCCGTAGCCTGCAAAGCTGGAGGTTGTTGCTGAAGAGGAAAAGGAGCAGGAGACTCGAGAATTAAATTCTGGACGGCCGGGACTGCGTACTGAGCCTGAACCTGTTCGTCCATGTTGTGCAAAACTACTTGGCTGTGAAGGGTTATGGCGTGAACTAAGTGAAGGACCTCGTGCGAGCTCTTATTTATACTCGCTTATAAAGGGACTGGTGCGAATAGCTTTTATATTCCAGGGGCGTATAGACCCTATGCATAAGTCCTGGTAACTAGCATGTCAACGAGGCCGGTAGGTCCTCTGGAATGTTGAAATTGAAGCGCCCGGGGAGATTGTGAAAGCACTGAACGAATGTTCAGTGAAACAATGCCGTTAATTTGCTATGCGCCTGACTGGTTGTACTATAAAGTAAAAGAAAGGATAAATGAGGACAGTTTAGCAACACCGTTTTCAACTAAACAATCATGTTCAACACGTTTCACACCTCCTGCTAGTATTTCAACTTCAACATTCCAGAGGACCTACCGGCCTCTTTTTCGTGTTGTGACGGCGCGATTATAGTGTGTATGGAGGTTCTGAAAATTGGGGGAGGGGGGGGGGGGGTGGGTTGGAGGGGGGGGGGGGAGGGATGGGGGCAACTGCTTCCCCTCGCCCCCTCCTTACGCCACTGCTTTATTCATTGTCATAAAATGATTTTAACATACGCCACAGAGTAGTGCCGCTGATTGCTGTGTAGTGATCTGTGGGCGTTTTTAGTAATTTTGATTATTTTTAGTGTGAATACATTGCTTAGTATTTTTTGTCTTGTTTTAAATTTGTTTTTATCATCATTATTTGAATTAATATATTATATATATTTTTCTACTATACGGATTTACCCTGTATTCTGCTCAAATTCTGCTCGGAAATCGAGTATTCTGCCGGCAGAATGCTTACTGCCGCAAGTGGTGTATTATGCTCGAAATATTGCCGGCAGAATTTATCCAAGGTTAAGTTACTAGTTAAGTTGCTAGTTAAGCCGCTAAGTTGCCAGTTGAGTTGCTCGTTAAGTATTGACCTCTGCGACCACATAATCAATTGTTGTATGTCCAAAACTAGGCTTACACACAAATATCTCGAAAATCGGCTAAATATGTTTCCAGAAATTCCCGAAAAAAACTAAATATCCCCAAAAATATCTCAAAATCTTCGAAATATCTCGAAAATTCTCTAAATATCTCGAAAATGTTCGTCAAAAAGTTAACAAAAACAGTCAAAGAGTTGAAATTTATAAATATATTGAATATTTCTATAATTTTGACTTGGCTTCAGCTCATCGATGTTATTCTCGCCGTCCGCCATTACTATTTCTTACAATAAGGGACCGGTCATTATAATTAGTCTAGGGGTGGGGTCGGAGGATTTAGTGATGCAACAAGATAACCCCAAGTATCTGTAGTATGGTTATGTCCCCCCTCCCTCCAAACTAACACTAATATTCTTGTACACTGTCCCCTCCCACCCTGTAGCACAGTCATGAAAAAAATCCTTGAAAGTACTTATGGTTTCACGGAGCTTGATACACAACCGAGACTTGTTCATCTGATGCAAAATGAATGTTCATACTGGAACCTTGATCTAGATTAGCGATGACGAAACGAAATCATCGCCACTCTCCTCCTCTTCACTCGGTGGGGGGGGGGGGGGGGGGGGGGGGGGGGGGTTACTTCTGTTTATGACCTAATATGCCTGTGCGGAAGGGGTGGGTCAGGGTTTGGACCTAATTTGAGCATGATTTCAGCCTAATTTGGGCTGTCTGGGTCTGGCAATGAAGGGTTCGTTTTTTACAAAAAGTAGGGCAATCAGGGTTTTGGAGCTCCCTTTTGGGTCAAACACAACCTCATCCCCAGTGTCTTCTCGATCAGATCCAAGATGGCGGCTACTCCAGAGTCGAGAAGACCAGGGTAAAGGCTGAATCACGTGATCAGATACTTCCATATTCTGGGAGTATTTTGTCACATGATTTGGCGATCTAAAATGGCGGCCAAGCTAATTATGGGAATATTTCATGACGTGTCTAACGATAGGTATCCCAATCCGGAGTTAACGGTATTTCCATGCGGCGAACGATGCAGTGAAAACAGGTCTAATAAACGGCTCGAAATGGAGTTTACTTGGATAAAGAAACATTGCAAGGGTATCACAATGCTACCAGGATGTATCTAAGCTAGAAGAGAATTATAAAAAGCCGTTCATTTCCCATTACAGTTGAAACGAAGCGACCGATAGCACATGTTCAGGTTTAACGGCTTCTCCTGGATTTCCCACTGGCGAAACCTATCAGAAAACTACCCAGTAATACACTTCATCTATTGCTCTACCTACACAACGTGTTTAAGGTTATTTAAAATCGTTTTATTGATCAAATTTGAGGATAATTAAACAACACGCAATAGTTCACCTCTGTTAGCTCAGTCCGTTGGGCCAATAAAAAGCAGTATTAGAAGAACATTTGCGTCATAATCGAAAAGCCAATGAGAATACGTGATGGTTCCGCCTTTAGCAGGGTCTTCATGTTGGATACGTGAAAGACGCTGGGGACTTGGTTGGGTCAAACAGGGTCAGTTTGAACCTCGCCGCCACATAAACCTACCCATTTATCACGTAAGTACCCTCAAGGTTTCGGACTCTTCGGTTTTTCCATCAAAACTGCCATCTTGACTGAAATATCATCAGACGCGTACGTATCCTCACCAGGGGCCGTGTCTGTGTTTTTATCTCCAAAGGTAAGGGTTATACAACGTTTGGCATCAAAGTTACAGGTCGCGAAAGTCGTGATTTTTTACAGACGTTTGTATGGAGGACGTGCAACGTTGCCAGTTGGTGATACAAATGTCTGTAAAATTTTCATAATTCGCGGTCTTATATCTTCGCTCCTAAACATCGTATAACCCTTAGATTTGGGGAGTTGTCTAGTTTCGAGGTGTTCTTACCGCAGTATAAACGGCTTTCCTAGAATTCAAAGAAAAAAGGCGAATACTTAAAAAAACATGATATGGGCGAATTCTCAGTTCTGGGATCTGGGTCGAGCCGCGGTGAATAACAACCTGACATGTTATTGGATCGCTACCCCAACAAAATAACAATAGAACGATACAAACACAATATATTTCTTTACAGTGCAGCCCAGGGTTCAATTAAGTGCAAGGTTTTTAGTAGCTCCCGGCTTACCCTTGGATCTGACAGTAGGCAACAACAACTTTATTTGTACTCTCGACATAGTTACATACATGCATAATAAAATGTGCGGTTTGAACGGAGAAGAGCACATCTACTTAGATATAGCAAAAGCTAATCGATATAGCTAAAGCTAAGTAATTTCTCTCAGTCAGGAGTACTTTTAAAAATTAAGTTACATGTCTATATCTACCGTAGAACATCCCTTATGGACACTTCTATAATGTCATTTAAACGAACAGCTCTCTCGGTCCCGGCAAAATCGGCATACATAAAAAATAATACGGACATCTCTATAATACGGTCACTTGGCTAAGTCCCTTCGTTGTCCGTATTAACAAGTTTCGACGGTACTAAGATCTATAATCCCCATACATAAAACAAAACATAATACGGACACTTATAATTAGCTCCGTCCTTTCGGTGTCCGATTAAGGAGGTTCAACTGTATTTATAATTTCATTACAATAGGATCAACTTTATCCGAACAAAACTGAGTTTGGCTCACAACAGAAGGATAGTAGCGCGGGTCTTTCTTTCCCTACACCTCCCTTGGGGCCGCTATTTCAAAACAGTTGTCCTGAACAAACGGCAAACGACATTGCCAGACCGAATTGATTGTGGTTGTACCTGAAGGTCTGGTGAATTTGTTTGTTTTGGGACGAATATCAATGTTCCCCTGGAATTCGATTTTCAAACTACACTGTAGTTTATCCGTTTGGAGAGCTGGAGAGTTATAACCACAATCTATTTCGGCCTGGCAATGTCGTCGCTTGTTCTGGCTATCACTCAGTGCGAGGGTAACCTAGCAAAAAAGAAAGGATTGCCTCGCTTTGAATCCAAGATGGCCACCAGGTGAAACGGAGTGAATTATCACTGGACATTTTTTGTGTTGGTATACTGTTTCTGATAAAGATATGCTGGCCTTTATTTTCTATTTCCAGACTAATGCGTTATACATGTAGTACATAACTTCACTCTGACGAACGCCTTAGCTACTGTTAGAAACAGCATGGCTAAACGCGATCCAATCTATCATCATCAATCATCAAACGAGAAAAAAATGTTGGTTCAACATCTTCCAACATGGGAGCTAAACAGTCTATTTGCCTATATGCTGTACAACAATTGGACCATTTATACGAGAGAAAATAAGACGCGTCTTAAAAAAGACATGCACGAACGTTGCTGTTCTTATCGAAGACGCGTCTTATTGAAGAACATGGTTATTAGCTGTTATTAGTTAGGTCCCGAGATAAGACCTGAAAACTCCGCGTCTTAATTAAGACGCGAACGCTATGCACTATACACGACTTTCATAATGGCCGCCTCCTAATTTGCATATGTGATTTCCTGTTTCGGTAGTTTATCCACATGTATAGAAAATATGAGCATCGCCATATGAAAGAGCATGTCGACATAAGCGAACTTATGAAAGTTGAGTGCTGTAGCTTATAAAGCAATGAAGTTACAGCCAGTTGAAATTAGAGAGATTTGTATGAGAAAAACGACGGTGGCCTGTATAGCCTCGCTTTCATATTTTTCTGCATTACAAATGCTCATAGCTCAACAGCAATTTTCCACATTCCTCTAAAACTCCAAACAATTACTTGACAAGTTTTAATGTGATCTTTCATGTAGTAGCATTGGTTTTCCCCTACATATTTATCTTCCAAATTATGCAAATTAGGAGGCGGCCATTATGAAAGTCGTTTTTATGTCTACATGCATGACCCCACACAGAGAGCCCACCTGAATTACTAGTTACAACAACAAAGCCATTCTGCGATCCTATGGCGAATTTGCAACGAGTCTTTTGCAAGGAATTAGTTTTCGATATGAAAATGGCATCTTCGGTCTCTGCCTTCAATACTTTTATTCAAAGACCTCCAAAGAGAACACGTGGCTTCTCGACAAAGTCCCGCGTAAGACTCATGTAAGACGTGAATCCATTTATACGTGTTCTTCGCGTCTTATGTTAGACGCGTACCGACAGGGTCGTACTGGTTCGAGTCTTATTTAAGACGCGTCGTATTTTCTCTCGTATAAAGGGCCCTAATGTTCGAACATCGGGCCGCAGTACTTAACCAACAACCTGTTATGTTATTGGCTACACCAACAACAGACTAACGCAACAACAATACAAACCATAAACCTAAAATAATAGATTTATTTATAGTGCGGCACAAAAGGGTCCAATGAGATGCAATGTTTTTAGAGCTGCGGTCCTCCCGGCTTTACTCTAGAATGTTTCCTATTGCTGTTGCGCGCGACTTAGCGTCGAAGTGCCACGCCATACTTTGTACCACAGTTGTTTCGTATTATCCTGGCATCGTTTTGCATGGTATAATATAAAAGAACTAAATGGACGCTTATAAGGACGTTTTTTGTAAGTTTTCTTGTTTGCATATCCTGGTATTTGAAATCGCTCATACGGAATGAAGAAAAAAGATTCAAATCTCGACTCTTGGTCCATACGGCATAACCAACAACAACTGAAAAATACAATATCAGGCCACTGAATTGAAAAAAATAAAATATTTATTATTAGTATAAACCAACTAGTGGACTATTACAAATCCTGCATTCTGATTGGCTACCCTACTATAGGTTTATTTGTGATAGCCCATGGTTGAGAAAAACCACAAGTATTTTCACGAAATAATACCATTTTTCAACTTCAATTTGTTTCTTTCTATTATTTTCTACTGTCCGACTAGTTAGTTTATACTAAAACAATTAGACCTCTCGCCCTTATGGGCTAAGAGTTAAATTGCCCATTCGGCTGCGCCTCATGGGCTATTGACTCGTAGCCCATTCGGGCTGCGGGTCTAATTGTTAATTATAAATTATTACAAGAACGCACGAAGTATGCACAAGAACGCATAGTTTACATGTCTCAGGCAAACAACATGTTAGGTTTATACATAGTTAATAGAGTGGACCTAAATCCAACCTAAATCGCAGCGCCTTTGTTAGCCCCTTTGAAGTTTGCCGGGTTTCCTAACCATTCCACTCTATTAACTATGGTTTATATAACGTCTCTTTTCACCTCGTCATATCGTGCACGCATGCGCATGTTAGATACACTGAAAACACGCGGTTTTAGCCAATCAGAGAACGCGTTTCCACGTGGTTATGATATAATTAAAGTTGTCAATCAATCTTTTAGATAGCAAGACTTTTACGTACTTCGGTATGACATTGAAATTTTGAAATGTCTAAAACATACATCAATTTTTGATGCATTTTGGCATGTATTGCTATATGATTCTTGTTCACTGCTGTGCCATGTAAAATTTTACATTCAATTTCAGTGGTGGGTCTGGTCGTAGTGTCAGCTTCAATAAAGGTTTTATTTTAAACCCTGGGATTCTGCTGAATTGGAAATGCTTGAGCAACGAAGACAGGACCACCTTCATCTCAGCCATGGCAAACTTGTTACCAATACACACACGTGGTCCAACAGAGAAAGGAAGAAATATGTACGGGCTCATGGTTGAACCTTCGAGAGAAAAGCATGAGAAAAATTAACCTTCGAACGTATTGGTAAGATAATTTTAATGAGTATTCTATACCTTACGTTGTCGATAAGGTATCTTTTTATGCAAAAGTATTCAAAAGTATTGTCTTCATAAATACGAATTCATAAAGATGTTCATAGTTTCACACCTGTCAATCAAAAACAGGTCACACCAATCAGAACGAAGCAATGTTCTACCGAGAAAATACTAACGACATTCTGATGCCATCAAGCATGTGGCTGTTATTTTCAAACCTCAGAATACCTTAGGACGCTTAACACTATATTTTGATAGGTTTCTGGTATAAACCGGCTTGTGACGCCAGAGTTTAAGAGAAACGGGTTATTGTTCGAGGGGGTCTAACGAGCCAAGCCATGCCTTTCAGATTTTAAGAAGTTTAGCAAAGGGAGGAAATCGAGAAATCATTGAAAATTTTAAGAAGGCTGTCTACGATCTTTTTCGCATATTTGTTTTGAATTTTCTCGGGTTACGGCTTGTGGGACATAACAACAGTAACGAAGGAAAGGGCTTATTATGTATGGGTGAAACATAATGAATCGATGACGTATTCGACCCGCACTAGCAAGTCCCTTAACTGCTAGAATAACAACAACGACAATCTAATTTAGGGGGCTGACGACGATATATTTTCGTTTCAAAATCTCAAACGACGTAAGTTCCTTCTAGCTCCTTTGTTTAGTGAAAGGAAACTTTGTTTTATCTACTTTTACCGTTTAAAAAAATGTGTAGCTACTGTAGCCAGTCTCGTGTGCCCACGAAACCGATGCAGCAAGCTATACACCTCATTCACAAGGGCGTGGTCTCTGTATTTTAACAGTTGAGCCACATGTTCAATGCATGAAAAACGAAATCCTTGCCATGCGAAAGAACATACCAACATTGGTGATCCTGTAGAATTTGAGTGTTGTAGCATAAAAGGCTGTAAAGTTACAGCGATTTGAAATTAGAGAGATTTGTATGAGAAAAACAATGTGGGCCTTTCCAGCCTCGCTTTCATGTATTTTCTACATTTAAAATGCTAATAACTCGACAGCAATTTAAAACATTGCTTTCAAACTGTGGTCAATTACTTATTTTGGGTACGATCTTTCATGTGGTAGCAATAGTTTCTCTGTACACATTAATCTTCCAATTTATGCAAATTAGGTGGCGGCCATTATGAATGAGGTCTATGGGGGTTATAAATAGGCTCATAGATGATACGTGATCGGTCTTGGAATAGGCCTCTGCATAATGTGTCACGCTTTTATCCTCACAAAAAAGATCGAGAATGAGATCGTGTCTAACATTTTGCACCCAGGGTAGCATTTTCCTTCATGGCTGATACAGTAGCGTAATTACAACTTTATTATTAATAAATAGAAAACATATGCTATTGACGTACTGTACCTTTATCGTCGTACCTATCGGGATTGAAAGTTTCTGGATTTTTCCAAAGATTCGGCGAGCGCTGAATATGTTCTACCATCGCGAGAACAAATGTCCCTTTTGGTATATTGTAGCCTGCCAGATTATCTGCCTCGACTGCAACTCGGCTAATCAAGTTAATAGGAGGGTGAAGGCGAAAGGACTCCTTGATCACATTTCCAAGGTATACTAACTTGTCGAGATTGGCCCAAGTCACTCTTGGATCGGCAGTAAACACAGCCTTGTAAATAAATAAATAAATAAGCGAATCGTTATTACTTTACAGTGGACCCTGTTTTAATGAACCCGACCAAACATGATTAGAACTCCGTTTAACGAACCCTGCTACAACAGTGGACAGAATATCGATTGGCAATCTTAAAATTGTAAGATTTAGGACGATATTTCCCTCCAAACCGTTCCAACAGTATCTTGATCGGGATGGCCCATCTCATGTAATAGGGACTTTATATAAGCCCGGTTCATACGACAATCATTTTGGGAACGGCACTCCTAAATTTTGGTACGCGTGCCAAATAATCGGCAGTGCACCCCTTAGCCTTGTCGTGTAAATGGCATTGTTCCGGGTCCGGCGTGCCCGTAAATCTAGGGGGTCGAGATCCAGTACAGTGGAAATGCAGTCTCGGCCACCAGTTTGAATTGCCGTGCCTATATGTTAGGATTGCTGTGCCCAAAACCATTGTGCATCACAAGTGAATCACATATCGAGAGAAGCATATTAGTACATTATACAAGCAGAAGACTTACGCTTCCCAAAACTAAAAGAAAATGATCGGCGAGAGAATTTGGCATCGGCTTCGTCCTCTAAAGCAACCACAAAATGGGATGCTAAAACGTTTGAAGTTGAGAAAAGCAATGTCCACATTCTAATACAGTGTTACTCATTGAGAGTTCGATATCAAAAAATATTTAATTTAAGCGAGTGGACAACACATCACAGCAACAAGATATGACTCACCAAGATCTCGACGATAACTTTAATACAGCTTTAATTAATACCACTAATGTTACAGTTTGGTAGAAGAATGAATGTAAATTAAACGATTGTTTTGGTAAATGCTACCCAGAATAACTATGAAAGCTAATATAAGATGGGTAGCATCAAACAGTGTCATGATAAATATGTTTATTGTATGCTGCCGTAACAAGAGTGGAGGAAGAAAAAGAAAATGGAACGACATAAAAACAAACAACAAATATATGGTGTAACTACAACAACAGACAGACTATGTCAACAATAAGATGATTCAATGGGCTATGAAAAAAAATCAAACTATGAATCAATATGACAAGACGAGATTTCGTTTGATGTTAATTTTAAATAAGTGCTGGGAGCATAATTTTGTATTTTCGTCAATTTCTTTCCAAATTTGAGCTCCAAGAAAGCGGAGATTGAACTTTCCATAATTCGTCCTAACTCTAGGAATGTAACAGGGTGACCTAGTTGCCAGTCTGGTGCGGTAATTATGTACAAAAGAGATAGTATAAAGCAATTATTAAAGGCTCCTGGGAGCAAATTATTATGAAAGTGATACATAAATAGCGCATTTTGCATAAATATGACATCTACATAAGATGTCATAAATATGACATCTTATGTAGAGTCAGGAATTATCTTAGCTTGGATATTCTTAAAAAATATTTACTACAACCTTATATATTCATATATATCATATGGTACATTAATATGGGGCAGTAATGATATATCCAAGCTTAAACCTATCCACATTTTACAAAAGCGAGCGCTTCGAGTCATTACTTTTTCCGATTTCAAAACCCCAAGCAAACCTTTATTCAACAAGCTTAATATTCTAAATATATTTCTGAATAGTGGACTTCCAACTCGGTGATTTAGTGCATAGGCATTCTATCAATCAACTTCCAGATATATTTTCGAGTTACTTCAACGACGTGTCCCTTATTCATAATTATAACACTCGCTCTAAATCAAATAACAACCTTTTTTTGCCACGACAAAATCTAAACTATGGCAAATTCGGTGTTAAATATGCAGCCGTCAAAATTTGGAACGACATTCCAATAGAGATTAAAAACAGTTCTTCAAATAAACATTTTAAGAAACACTTCAAAAAACACACCGTGATTCATATTTGTGTACAAAGCTAATTCTCTTGTACATGAATAGAATGAACTCAGTATCGTATTTCAACTATAAAATTATCTAATTATAAATACAGTAATTGTGTGCCTATCCAGCCATCTTAGATTAATCATAAATAACAAATAGGGTGCAAGAGTTTGTAATTAACCCCTCTGGGTTGTATCTCTTGTATCCTTCACAAACTTTTCTTTATGTATGTATATTTCCTATTGTGTGTTTTTGTGTGAAATAAACGAACCATTGAACCATCTTGTAGTTTTAAAATATCCAGACTCTTAAAAAGTGGAGAGGTGTGTTCATCACAATTACAAATTGTAATGATTCTCACAGCTTTCTTCTGAAGCATTATTGCGTTCGACGAAGGAGAACGCATACTAATCTTGCAGTGGACTCCCTGTGGTCATGTGTGGGCTACCTGTGCTTTCACAGGCGAAATAAATCGAAGTATGTTTGTACTTTTTAGAATAAATTATCTCGGCCGGGGAACTGGAAACTACACGATGCTCGGCCGCCATATCAGAGCCTGAGGAAAGTGTTACCATCAAGGCAACAACACGGTATCTCCCTTAGATTGACTATTATCATCAATTATCAAAATCGCTAGAATTGATTATAATCCTCAATTTAACCTCGAGGTTAAAACCAGTCAAGTATAAAGATAAACAATTGTCGAATTCCGAACGGCGGTAGACGCGCTTAGTGTAGTGGTGATGACGTCTGTACTACCAAGCACTACACGCAAACGGCTACGAGTTCGAGCCCGAGTTGGAGCGCTCCAAAACAATTTTTCTCTTGTTTACCTTACTTTTTTGTTTACCTGTGAACCCTAGCTCTAGGTGAGTGAGAACCCGTCGTTTACCCGTGAACTCCTCCGGTGGTTAGGGTTTGGTTTGTAGTTCGGGTTAGGGTTTGTCTTAGAATGATGATTATAATCAATTCTAGCGATTTTGACAATTGATGATAATAGTCAATCTAAGAGAGATGACGCGTTGATCAAGGGCACCCAACGAAGTTTTCGGTTAAAAAGCTTTTCGGGAGAGTAAGTTAGCCTAAAACTTTCGGATTTGAAAAAATTGTCCCTAAAAGGTTTCCCCTAAAATATCCGTACGTCCCAATTCGTCTTATAAATAGAGTCAGAACAGGAAAAAAAATCCCTAAAGAATTCGTACCTCCACAAACCTTTGCAACATGAAGTTACTTGGGCTAGAAAATTCTTGTTATGTTCTAGACTACTAACAAATTCGTAGGCCGGGAATATTTTGCCATAGTATTTTCGTTGACACGATTTCCACCTAGAAAATCCGAACAGCTAATAGCTTTCTAGAATACGTCAAAAGGCATAGTAGGCGCCTTGAAATGGCTAGATAAGCTGCAGGCAACTAGTTTCAAACGAATTTCAAAAAGTACTCGTTGGGTGCCCTTGTACCATCTTTGTAGCATTCGACGAAGTCTGATGTCCAAACTATATCAAGTCAAACATGGTCTGTTTTGTCGGCGCTGTGACTATACTGGCGAAGTTGAACAGAGAACTGAGTCAAATCAACTCGCCATAATTTGTAAACAACCGAGTGAAATTTGGTGGCTTGCTCGCTGTACTGGATTCTGCTTTTCGCTGTAGTAGTATAGCCGGAGTCAAAATGATACCACCACATATTTTTCCACTCGAATCGTTTAATGGCCCCTTCCCTCAATACCTTTTTTTTTGGACTTTGTTGAAATTTTGACCACTGTATGTGTGTTTATTGTACCCAATCCCAACTTATTATCTTTGGAATACCATAGATGTTGTGATTGGGTACAATAAACACACATACGGTGGTCAAAATTTCAACAAAGTCCAAAAAAAAGGTATTGAGGTCGGGAGCCATCCAAACGGTTCTCCTGTGGAAAAATACGAGGCGGTATCATTTTGACTACCGGTTATACTACTAGGTTTCTACCCAAGAATATCGATTCTGCATTCCAATTAGATAAAGGCTTCATATACGTATATCGAATGATGGAGAAAGGTACTTGTAGTTGGTACTAGACCCGTATTTCTTCCTTTGGCAACCCTCCGTTTCGGCAACCATTTCGGAAATCCTATGTATATGCATATATGCCAGATGGGGACAGAACTGTTTTTTTTTCGGAAATCATGTATCTATGCATATATGCCATATGGAAGTAGATGGGAGACCCACAGTCTACACAACTTTTTCGGAAATCCTATGTGTAGCCAGATGGGTCGCCTTTCGCATGCGAAGTGCAGTGCGAGCCTCCACCATAGTCCAGATGCAATTTGTTGCCCAGAAACCTCCTATTTAGACAATGGTAGCCCAAGGACATAGGCAACTATTCCGTTCGCCCCAAAAACCTATGACAACAATGGCAGCTATCTACGCAACATTCGAAAGCATGGGACTTCGTGTGGAGAAGAACACAGCCCTCCATCTCCTACTAGAGAATACCTACGATAGCAACCTCGTCTCGGATATCGCCGATGTGGACTATCTGGACGGAAACGAAGGCCAAACCAACCTTGTTCCACTCGAAGGACTTCCAACGTTCGTGGACGACTTGTATGTGTTTGGCTATCTCTCCCGTGCGGATGTTGTCTACAAAGGAGGAAGGGTCCTACTCTCCACTGGAGATGCTGGGAAAGCAAAACAGGTGGTTGCAGCAATACAGCTCGCAATACAGAACTCCAATCTATCTGGCAAATATCTCCACGTAGCCATTTCCCACACTGCTAGGCCCGCCAGCAATGGCATTGTTTCTACGACCATTGCTAGAATCGAGAACGACACGGCAAGCTGTGCTCGCCAAGCATGGTGCAAACTATATCCAGACGAAGAACCCGAAGCCTATTTCGTGGCCAAGTTCGACGTATCGGAAATTCCACTGGAGCAGCTACAGTACACACTAGCAGGGCTAGAAAGGCACCTAGAACCTTGTGGCTATGGGATCTATAGCATAGAATACACCCAAGATTTCTCGGGGGTACTAGATAGATCCGCACTAAGTGGACCATCTGGTGGAAAACGAAGATATGCGAGAACAAGGAGACCTAGCCCACGCAATGTGTTCCTATGGGGCGACTATCTTGGACAATACAGACTCCGTTGGAAGGCACGTGTGCACCTACATTCGCACTACAGCAGCAGGCAAGACAATTCGTGCGAATATATACAACAAGATTGTTTCGAACTTCGAGGCTGGAGAGATTCGAGAACCTTTCGGAGCCCACCTTGCAGACTATGTCGACTGCCCAAACAAACATCTCCACCAAACGTTCCAGCATCCAGATGTCCAGGCTCGGGGGTGCACTCGTGTCGAGGTTTCGCTATATGCATGCCGTCTCGACGAAGAGTTGTCTTCCAACATGGGGAAAGAGCTGGTAGAGGAGGTTCTGCAGACCCTGGGCCAAGATCTCTTCGTAGTACAACCACCATCCAGACAATGGGGAAATCTAGCCCAAGAGCTGGACCGTTGTTGTATCCTTGCAGAACGTCCGGACCGCACCATATATGCAACGTGGTATGCCCATTCCAAGACAAAGAGGGTGGCAGGGGTGCGGATAGCTACCACAGCTGCCATATGCGACAACGACCAGTACTGGGAGAAGGCCGTACGATGGACAATTTCCGAGTTTGGATTCCGATGCTGCCCCATCTTTCGTGTGGATATTCTAGAGACCACAGACGTCGGCATCGACATAGGTCCACTTCGCTGCTACACAAAAGCAGCCAACACTTCGACCATTCTTGCCGCCAGCAAACGACCAGTGCAGAAACACACCAACTGCTTTCCACCAAGCCAACTGCTTCCAGAAACCCTCCAAGTAGCATGGATATGGCGAGAAGAGCACACAAACAATGCCATAGGAAAAGAAAAGCTTCGCTGGCCACTGGAAGAGATACCCACAGAGCGCGAAATATCGACACTATCGACATCCCACAGGGTAGCCCGCTTGTTGACCATTGCAGATGCAAAAAAGGCCGAGGAGTGGCGCCGCAGAGTCGTGGAGGAACAAGTTGCACTTCGAGCAAAGAGGATGGAGGAGCTCGCCAAAATGGAACGTTTCCTGGTTGGAAAGAGAGCATTCGAGGAAAAGGCCACCGAAGCTATAGGCCGGATAGAAAGGATCGCGAAAACCAACACCTACAAGCTAGACTACTTCCCTCCCCACACAAACATTCGTGTCCTGGGATTCCGCCGATGCAAAGGCCAGTATAGAAATACAACCATGGTCTTCGTGGAAGCCGAGAAGCTAGGACGCAATATGTGAGAGGATATGGCCATATGGAGCACAAAGGGACTCTCTACTATCCTCGACAAACTCGAGGTAAGCTTCGAGCAGCATGGACCCCAGTCCACACAGATCTACTACCTAGTCCAGCTACACCCCAACAAACCCGCCCTTCGCTTCCAAACCCAACCAAAGAAAAGGTTCTATGCCAACAGCAAACAAATCGAAGGGATTCCCATATCTGTGCAAGAGACCCCAAACCCAGAAGACAAGCCCTTGGTAGAAGCCCTATTGCAGAAAGCCCACGAGGTAGACAACGACCTTCGTCTGCATCCACGCAACCTTGCCATCGTGCTTGCTCCTCCAAACAAGGAGTGCAAAAAGGCAGTCGACCTCGCTCCAGGCGAGTACATTTGCTTCCTATATTCGCCAACCACTTTCCGAGGTAGTCCAAGAACTATCCTACATCTTCTCCCTGCAGACGACAATGGCGAGCCCACAACCGACGAAGAGGTGCCTGTGTACGGCTTCTTCTTGGAGCGAGAACTAGAAGCAGTTGGCACAACGAACTTGGAAATGGCTCTTGCGCCACTACGCTGTTACCTTGGAGACATTCGAACCACACCAAACAAAAAGAAGGACCGACTTGCCACCATATCTATATGCCGTTGCGTAGCAACAAACGAACAAACAAACAAAGACTACTAGCCAAGACTAGCCAGACGTTGGAATGCTGGACTATCTGGCCAAGGCAACACAAGCCCCTCCTCGTTGCACAACGAAGGGGTCTCGTAGTCGTCGTCTCGCACAAGATACAATGGCCCAAGAGCAAGAGCATCGCACAGGGCTTTCCCCACACTTTCTACTCCAACATCCTTCACCCCCACGCATCACAACACACCTCTACCTTTTTTCGGCGAGACAAGGTACTCCTCCAAGGACATCGTGGTTGCACCCGAAGACACCGCCACAGTCATAGCGTCCTTCCAGGCCTGTATTGGATAGAACAATGTCCACTTTCCCCAACAACCATACGCTCGTAGCATAGCCACTTTTCTGTATGCCTATACCTATACTCTGCAGATAGGAGATTCTCCGAAGCCGACGTCTGTGGTCTCTAGAATATCCACACGAAAGATGGGGCAGCATCGGAATCCAAACTCGTAAATTGTCCATCGTACGGTCTTCTCCCAGTACTGGTCGTTGTCGCATATGGCAGCTGTGGGAGCTATCCGCACCCCTGTCACCCTCTTTGTCTTGGAATGGGCATACCACGTTGCATATATGGTGCGGGCCGGACGATCTGCAAGGATACAACAACGGTCCAGCTCTTGGGCTAGATTTCCCCATTGTCTGGATGGTGGTTGTACTACGAAGAGATCTTGGCCCAGGGTCTGCAGAACCTCCTCTACCAGCTCTTTTCCCATGTTGGAAGACAACTCTTCGCCGAGACGACATGCATATAGCGAAACCTCGACACGAGTGCACCCCCGAGTTTGGACATCTGGATGCTGGAACGTTTGGTGGAGATGTTTGTTTGGGCAGTCGACATAGTCTGCACGATGGGCCCCGAAAGGTTCTCGAATCTCTCCAGCCTCGAAGTTCGAAACAATCTTGTTGTATATCCTCGCACGAATTGTCTTGCCTGCTGCTTGTAGTGCGAATGTAGGTGCACACGTGCTTTCCAACGGAGTTTGTATTGTCCAAGATAGTCGCCCCATAGGAACACATTGCGTGGGCTAGGTCTCCTTGTTCTAGCATATCTTCGTTTTCCACCAGATGGTCCACTAATGCGGATCTATCTAGTACCCCCGAGAAATATTGGGTGTAGTCTATGCTATAGAGCCCATAGCCACAAGGTTCTAGGTGCCTTTCTAGCCCTGCTATTGTGTACTGCAGCTGCTCCAGTGGAATTTCTGATACGTTGACCTTGGCCACGAAATAGGCTTCAGGTTCTTCGTCTGGATATAGCTTGCACCATGCTTGGCGAGCGCGGCTTGTCGTGTCGTTCTCGATTCTAGCAATGGTCGTAGAAACAATGCCATTGCTAGCGGGGCTAGCAGTGTGGGAAATGGCTACGTGGAGATATTTGCCAGATATATTGGAGTTCTGTATTGCGAGCTGTATTGCTGCAACCACCTGTTTTGCTTTCCCAGCATCTCCAGTGGAGAGTAGGACCATTCTTCCTTTGTAGACAACATCCGTACGGGAGAGATAGCCAAACACATACAAGTCGTACACGAACGTTGGAAGTCCTTCGAGTGGAACAAGGTTGGTTTGGCCTTCGTTTCCGGCCAGATAGTCCACATCGGCGATATCCGAGACGAGGTTGCTATCGTAGGTATTCTCTAGTAGGAGATGGAGGGCTGAGTTCTTCTCCACACGTAGATAGCTGATAGCTGCCATTGTTGTCGTAGGTTTTTGTGGCGAACGGAATAGTTGCCTATCTCCTTGGGCTACCATTGTCTAAATAGGAGGTTTCTGGGCAACAAATTTTATCTGGACTATGGTGGAGGCTCGGACTGCACTTCGCATGCGAAATAAAGGCGACAGATGGTCTCGTTTATCCGAAATTCAAAAGAATGTTCAATACTTTATTAAAGACTCTAAACGTTTCCAGTGATTTAAATTATATAAAATACCAACTGTAGTGCCTTCTGTCAGCCTATATATTTTCTTATTGATCTAGTGTACATCAAATTGTTTTTACTTTTCTTTGTAATATGAGTTATATTTGTATGTCCCATTGTCACACCTGTAAATAAAATCAGCGTAAGCCCCCTAGATGAGCTCCATGCTCTTGGGGCAAACGCCGAGAATATATATGTTTAAATAAAAAAAAAAAAAAAAAAAAAAAAAAAAAAAAAAAAAATAAAAAAAAAATAAAGGCGACCCATCTGGCTACACATAGGATTTCCGAAAAAGTTGTGTAGACTGTGGGTCTCCCATCTACTTCCATATGGCATATATGCATATACATAGGATTTCCGAAAAGGTTGCCGAAACGGAGGGTTGCCAAAGGAAGAAATACGGGTCTAGTACCAACTACAAGTATCTTTCTCCATCATTCGATATACGTATATGAAGCCTTTATATAATTGGAATGCAGAATCGATATTCTTGGGTAGAAACCTAGTAGTATAACCGGTAGTCAAAATGATACCGCCTCGTATTTTTCCACAGGAGAACCGTTTGGATGGCTCCCGACCTCAATACCTTTTTTTTGGACTTTGTTGAAATTTTGACCACCGTATGTGTGTTTATTGTACCCAATCACAACATCTATGGTATTCCAAAGATAATAAGTTGGGATTGGGTACAATAAACACACATACTGTGGTCAAAATTTCAACAAAGTAAAAAAAAAAAAGGTATTGAGGGAGGGGGCCATTAAACGATTCGAGTGGAAAAATATGAGGTGGTATCATTTTGACTCCGGCTATACTACTGCTGTACATACAGATACCGAAACTACAAACAGTAAGATGACCTGGCTGAAGAGAAATCTATGAGTTTTCTAGATACCCGTAAACGCCGTATCTTGTGTGAGTTGCGACACTGTGTACATCTAACGGATTCAAATTAATTATAACACTACAGTCTACATTCAGGCAGATAATTAATCTATAACGACACTTTGATATGTCAAGGAACTGGAATATCAACACAGTACAAGGTGCTGTGTTCCCTAAATCCTAATCAATTGACCTATATCATTATGACGTCCCGGCTTGTTTATGAGGGGGACAGAATCGACATGAACAATAGAATTTTGAACTAAATCTGCTCTGCTGAGGAAAATTTAACTTCGAATTGTCTGGTTTCCAGTTATCAGCTGTATCAATGTTTATCCCACAATATTTACTGTATTTGGTGGCTGTTACCGCTATTCTACGTTCTACAAAATGCATTTGATAGCGATTTTCTTTGTATTGTTGCTGGTTGTCCCCCTCCCGCGACCGTGATGCTTAGCGTTTAAACAATATATTGTTTTGATTTGACGTCATAATGATATAGGGCAATTAATCTACACTGAATTTCTAACGGACTGATCAAAGCCGAGACCCGGCTACCAACATTGACCATAAATTAATCTGGAACTAACAATGGCGCTCAATATTCTGCAGCCAACCTTGTTCTCACTTCAGTGAAAAATACCCGGGGGAAATATTGTGAATGAGCTGAAGGAACTGCATGGGGTGTACTTTATACACATGCATATATAGTTTATGTTCTAGGAACCGGAATGCAGTTTATACACATCTGAAGAGGCGTAGCTATATAGCTTGCTTGTAATATTTATTTATACTTACTTTATATATCCTGTAATATAGTGTATTTTGTATATCCTGTAATATAGTGTCCCCAATTAGCTTTACAGCTAAATACTATTGACACTCAAATAAAATAAAGTTCATGTATGCATGTATGTATGTAAATGTATGTAGCTATAGGGTTGATTTGTGTTCTACACTAACTTCAATTATTGCTTTACACTGTATACCACACAGCACAATGTGCTACGAATTCTCGAATCAATGCCATAACCATATAAAACAGACATGTATACATATAGCCACATAAGCATCGCATCCAATGATTTAATGTTACACAAAAAATATATTTCAGTTTTATACCCAGATGCATCCCCTTGTATATTAACTTATATGTCAAGACATCAAAATTTTCACATTAGTTAATATAAATCAAGCATTTTTGATCAGGATTATGTATACTGTCCACATCATTGCAGCAATTTTCAGTCTTTTGTGTTACCACCCTTTCTCTTTAAAAAAATATGTCGAACGCACTTTGCTAATATATGATTACTTCTAGTTTAGGTTTTATAGTGGTCTCATATGTATTTCCCCATACAATCAAGCCATAAGTCATAAACGAATAAATAAATGAATAGTATAGTTTACTAGTATAGCACAGTCAACAAAATGATTGTCTTAATTTCGATAGAATGCCAATACCTCTGGATATTTTTACGCAATTCTTTAATGTGAGCTTTCCAGTTTAGATTAGAATCAATTACGATATTTAGATTAGAATCAATCAAGATATTTAACTTCATTGTTGTGCTCAATTGGCATATATATTGTTGATTTTAATATCCATTGGGACTACATTCTTTTGTGGCGGATGGAATACTACAAAATTAGTTTTGCTTATATTTAACTTTGATTAATTCTGCATTAACTTTAGTTTCAAGATTTTTATAATTTTGGTCTGTAAGAAAAAGATTAGAATCATATGCAAAAAGGTGGAAATCAAATTTAGAAGAGGATTTATAAAAGTCATTAATATAAAGAAGAAGAATATTGGTCCAAGGACTGATTCTGTGGTACACCAATAATTACCTCCTTATAGTCAGACTTTGTATTGCCTATGCTCACAAACTGCTTTCTACCAGAAAGATAAGATGCAAACCAATCTTTGTAATGCCACGAATACCATAAAAATGTAGATAACAAAATATCATGATTAACTGTGTTGAATGCCTTACATAAATCTAGGAAAATACCACAAAAGTAAGCCTAATTTTCGAAGGATTTATGGATACGGTTAGTAAGTAATAAAAGTGCATGTGTTGTTGAATGTTTAGCTTGAAAACAAACTGACCTTGAAATATAGCATTAGTCTTAGTCAAAACATTAATAAGTCTACATTAGCTTTTCTTGAATTTTGTTAAATATAGATAAAAGCGAAATAGGTCTATAGTTAGCAACGGAGAGAGGAGAATCCTTTTTATAGACAGGGATAACATTAGCAATTTTAAAATGATCTGGAACAATACCAGTAGTAAATGAGTAATTGTACAACATTTTGAGAGGATATGATATTACGGATTTGACTAGTAATTTAACAAAGAACCAGGCATGCAGGACCACATGCCTTGCCAGGCTTTAGTTCAGTTATAACTTCTTCAATCTCTTGGGCAGTGGTAGGACGGAGATAAAAACTAGATGAACAGGGGTCATCTAGATAGTTATGAAAAAAATGTCTACCCTAGGAATTTTGTTATCATGTTCTTTGCCAACATTAGAAAAATAATTGTTAAATTCATTTGCAATTTTCAGTTTATCAGTAATTGGTATATTGTTTTTCAGAATCTTATTTGGGTAAATAGAGGCTTTGTGTTTAAAAGAGATTAATTATTTTACACCCTTCCATAATTGTTTACTGTTAGTCAAGTTTAATTTAAAATATTCAGTGAAATACAGTTTCTTACTAATCTTAAGTAAATGGTTAAGTTTGTTTCTATATGATTTATACCTACAGTGATGGAATTCATTCCTAGTCTTCATATACTTTCTAAATAATTATTTTTTGGTGTTTATTGACACTCTTAATGCAGTGGTAATCCAGGGTTTGGTTTTAAACTTTCTTTCTTTCCTTGAAATAGGTATAAGTGGAACATGTTTATTTATTAACTCTGTTACTTTAATATGGAAAGACTCAAATAATTGGCTTACATTGTCTTGAATTTCATGGTTGTTCATGACGGTGATTCACTGCCAAGCAAACGAGCAGCCTTGGTAGTTATATATACCTTGAAAAGAACTCTGTTGTTCGCATTCGGCTTCTGAGAATTGAAACTAATTTATGCATCGTGAAACGGCTATCTGCTACGTCATCAGTATGGAATTTTCTGTCTCGCTGTCCGGACGACTCTTTCGCGAATTGAAGAGTAAAAAAGCCACAGCCTTATTTCACAACTTTTCGTGTAATAAATTGTTGATTATGCAACAGTTAACACACACAAAACAAGTTTATTTATACTTACTATACATATCTTGAGAGCAAAAGCTATCAGCCTTTTTGTAGCCAAATGTTGGAGCGGCCGCGCGCTGAAAAATCTGTTTTCGCGCTCTAATAGTTGATTGGTTTTTAAAAAGCTGTGAAAACTCCTACGACCGATATTAAGTCTTTATTACCAAAGCGAGGCTCGAGATACATTTTTGTATTTTCATGCCATACGTTAGCTGTTTAATTTTTCATATTTTTCCTTTTTTAATTACCTTGATCTCTTCTCTTATTTGATCCTGTATGCCTGGTCTTTCAGCCAATTCGTAAAGAGTCCACGCCAGGGCAACACTCGTCGTCTCGTGTCCTGCCAGTAAAAACGTGAAGACTTGAGCTCTGAGTTCCTCGTCGTCCATGCCCGCCCCAGTCTCCTCGTCGTACATTGCCATTAACAAGTCAAGAAGGTCTTTCTTGTCACTTGTGATTCCTTGTTCAATACGCTGGCGTCTCTCGTTGATTACCTTTCATAATTATAGGGAAATTATAGGGACATTTCATGGTATGGTATGCAATGATTAACAATGAACGACCATGAACGTCAGTGCGTAACCTTAGCCTATATAACTGTTTGTGTGTGTCCGGGAAGGAGAGGTGACTCCAAGTCGATAACCCTTTTAAAATTTGCTCATCAGCATGGTCTGCATATTTCAACTAAAGCTCCCTGATACAATCACATAAAATGAGGGAAATTTAGTCGAAACATGGATACGGAAGATGGAACATCAGTAGATAATAATTCTATAACAATTCGACATTTATATAGCGCCTTAATCCTAAACGTCCAAAGGCGCTTTACATAGCTGGAAAACAGGCAAGTTGATTTACAAGAACTATAAAATCTTACGATCTAAGCAATAACTAAACTAATAAAAACTTTCCTTAAATAAATATGCTTTTAACTTAGCTTTGAAGACTCCCACCGAGGGGCATAACTTAATAGTAAGTGGCAACAAATTCCACAGTTTTGGCGCAATAACAGAAAAAGCCCTTTCTCCATAGCTCTTTAAATTGACTGTAGGAACCTTCAGAAGGAACTTATTGGCAGACCTAAGATTACGAGGAGGAGTATAGTACTCTACCATATTACGAATGTAGGTAGGAGCCAGATTATTTAGAGCTTTATATGTAAGAAGTAATATCTTATAAGTTATTCGTTTTTCTACGGGTAGCCAGTGGAGACGCTGAAGAACAGATGAAATATGATCATACTTTCCACCACCAACAATAAGGCGAGCGGCGCAATTTGGAACTGACTGCAGTTTCTTAATTAAGTAAACCGGTAAACAGTAGAGACATGCCTACCAGTGGGACAGGTTACGGCAAGGTAACATCAGACTACCATTTTTTCCTGTAACCAGGGGCGACCATTCAAATTCTAGCGACAAAATAGCCCTTGATCAGTTCGATCATGTTTTTTCTATGTTGGATACTTAAAAACCATAAACGTGACGTAATTAAACGGCTCTGCGCATGCCCCTTGAATGTTTAGTCAACCACATAATTGCATTGTATTTTAATTTAGTGTTATTCATCTAAAAAAAACACAGACATTGTACTTTTCCCCAGGGTCATTCAATCAATGACACTCAAGCGTACTATAACAAAATGTCCCCGAAAGCAACCCAACTGCAGCGTCTTGTATTTATTTATGCAGAGTAAACTTAACTTCTCAGATATAATAGCATTACAATCTAAGAGCATTACATTTAGGGAAATTAAATTTCGGCCAAATGCTCCCTCGGATCTCGGGGAAATTGAATCAGTATTTCTCATAATGCCATGGTATTACCTATAATTTGAGAGAAGTTAGAGCTAGCCGGTATTCGAGTTAATCGGGAGTCCACTGTATTTGTTTGATGAGTATCTTGTGTTCTGGTATTTCACGGTAAAAAGCCTTTGATTAACTGACCTCCGACCTAATCAAGGCTCAACCATGCTTGCATGTCTGAAGGCTACTGAACTAGTAAAGGTTTGTTTTGAGTAACGATCGTTTCTCGCTAGTGAAATTTAATTGTTTACGCTTCTTATGAACTGTTTCAAACTCTCCGAATTTATAACGAGACCTGAAACAACCATAGGGGCTGATTAAAGCCAGGAACCGGCTAATCCCCAGGCGAATTGGAATTTAGCGTGTTAGTTGTTGCGGAGGGAGAAAAGCCGGAGAACCCAGAGAAAAACCCTCGGAGCAAGGCTGAGATACCACCAAACTCAACTCACATATGGTGCCGCGTCGGGGAATCGAACCTGGGCCACAGAGGTGAGAGGTGAAGCGCTTAACCACTGCGCCACCCCGGCTCCAATCAAAATTCCATATCATTTATATTCACCGCATTCTCAGTATCAATATGAAATAAAAAGAAAATGCTACTATTCGGCGCTAATCCACTTGGCGCGAATTCGGAAGTTGCTAACACCCAACGGCTTAGCCTGTTCACAGGCCCTGGATAAGGCCCTGGATACTCAACAAAACTAAAAAATCTGACAAAACAAAAGAGAAGGCGAGAACTGGGGTAGACAACGTGAAGGGAGGGGGAATGGGGAGAGAAAGGGAAAGAGGGCCTGTGGACATTCTATTCAGAACCTTGTTCCGGTATACCAGCTGCTGGTATACCCTCTGATTGGTCAATTTTGACAGTTCGTGTCAACACCTATCTGTCGTGTCTAAAATCAGATGAGCCCAGCCTTCTTAAGTTCACTTGGCTATTTGTAGTACGGCAGGTACAAAACGCAGACTGCAGACTGGAAAATGCAGACCGGAAAATGCAGACCGGAAAATGCAGACCGGAAAATGCAGACCGGAAAATGCAGACCGGAAAATGCAGACCGGAAAATGCAGACCGGAAAATGCAGACCGGAAAATGCAGACCGGAAAATGCAGACCGGAAAATGCATACCGGAAAATGCAGACTCAAAAATGCAGACTCAAAAATGCAGACTCAAAAATGCAGACCAGACAAAATCAATAAGAAACATCTATCGGTCTGTAACAAGGCGACTCTGCAAGGCTTTAGATGACATAAATTAGATCCTTATTTTTTTGGGTTATACACGTCTTATGCGGGGTCTTGCATTTTTCTTGACTGCATGCCGGCGCCAGCCACGACGTGTATGCGAGCCACGCCGAATACGAGCTTTTCATGACAATATTTCCTTAACAAACAGAAAGGAAAAGCTATATATTCCGAGGTATTTTGAATTATTTACTTACTTTTTAATTACGTTCGTATTTAGCCGGGTCCTTTCTTCGTTAAATTGATTCAGTCCCATCTTCCACTGTCCAACATTTTTAAATTATTGCTATGCACAGGAAGCCCAAATCAGCCTCTCCAATTAGGAGGGGCTATTAAATTAAGTCAATTAAGGACTTTATTGAACTTTGTTGTCTATTAAAACGATCGTCCTTTACCTGTGAACTTAAGCCACAAACTAGTCTTCAACACTAAACGTCGTTTTCCTGGGCGCTCAAGCTTGAAACGTTTTTCAGTTAACGGTTAACGTTGACGGGGTATAAAGTCGTAGGGGCCTAGGGTTAGTTCGTGTGACGTTTTAATAAACCTCCTTTTGAGAACGAGTGCTAACTCTCTTATCCACGTTTCAAAGACGGATCTAAGACCTAAAAAAAAACGGCCATAGGTATTGCTCCGTGAGATCTGTTGCCGCGCGGCCAGTCACCCATGATCCAACAACAAACCTCTCCCAATCCGTATAAAGTGGACACCCCAGCAGAATAATCCCATTACTAGAATGATTATGAGTATTATGTTGCAATCAATCAACTTCACACCGCAATTCGCTTTATCGGTTTATTTGATACAGTTCTAGAGCAATTACAGTATTGTAAACAGCGCTGTAAAGTAAACTGTCATCCAAATAATCTTGTGTATTGTATAAAGATACGATCAAGGACTTTGACCAGCCACTGAGAGTTCCAGAATTTAATTCTGTACAAGGTGCGATAGAACTTGCTAAGAAGTTGCAGACTTCTCTGACCGTTGCACGCGTCAATGGTATCTTGGTGGACATGCAACTCAAGTCTTTAAGCGCAATGAAGCAGTCTTCCATTTGCAAATATATCTTCTAATTCTTGTGTGTACAGATTTATGTACCGACATGAGCTCACAATGATGACGACATCATATCCCTGCAGCTGTATTCCCGGGGGGGGGGTACTCCCTTATATGGGCTATACGGGTACATGTGCCGCGGGATAGGGTATGGTCAGTTGAGCTGCCGAGGTCTGCGATAGGGTATCCTTTTTACGGTTTTGGTCTGGAAAGGGTATGGATTTTGATATACTTGTCGTTGACGCCATGCTAAGCGCTCTATCGACTACACTCAGTACAGCTTAAAATACCATATTAAAACAAAACAACGGCTTTCGTAGTGTAATTGTAATTAAAAACTGTTCGGTATCTGGACTCTTTGATACATGTATCTAATGTCATGCTGTGTAAACATCACAAGATCACGTCTGGGATAGGGTATTGATTTTTTGCTTCAAGTCTGGGATATCGTATGGTAAACGGCATTTTTAGGTCTGGGATAGGGTCAGGATTTTGAGGTCTCCGCGGCACACCCCTACCCAAAACTCTTCTGAGTACCCCCCAGGGTCTTTATTGTAGCTCCCGTAAGCGGAACATCCCATATTCCACAAGTGTCCGCTTACGAGAACTATTCCCGTAAGCGGACAGTTCCAGTTATGGACCCAAGGTTGTCCGCTTTACCAAACAGGAAACTCAAATTTATATGTAATCGGAGAGGCTGCTTTGGGCTTCCTGTGCATAACAATAAATTTAAAATGGTGGACAGAAGAAGATGGGACTGAATCAATTTAACAAAGACAGGACCCGGCTAAATACGAACGTAATTCAGTAAAAAGTAAGTAAATAATTCAGTAAAAAGTAAGTAAATAATTCAAAATACCTCGGAATACATAGCTTTTCCTTTCTGTTTGTTAAGGAAATATTGTCATGAAAAGCTCTTATTCGGCGTGGCTCGCATACACGGCGTGGCCGGACGGAGTAAAACGCAGGGTGCAGGGCACGCAGGGCACGCAGGGCACGCAGGGTACGCAGGGTACGCAGGGTGTAAAAAAAATAGAGTTACATAATTTAGTGTCTTTCGAATATCAGATTGCAAAGGTCAATTGTTCACATGGCAAATATTATGCTAATTTTAGAGTGAAAGTAAAAGGTTAGCGACAAAACGCTGACCCCCGGTTCATGGACCACCCCATGGACCGGGTCCATGGACCAGGACCATGGACCACCCCCGTGGACCACCCATAAATTTCATATATTTTTCGAGAATGAAAGTTTTTACATTTATAGCGAGTTTGACTTGTGGCAAGTCTAACATATTTACTTTGTGCCAGTTCTGGTGACACAGACTGTTATCGTAGTTTTGCCTTTACTTGCTGTTGCATTAACAGTATCTAAAAACCTACGAGGCCTTGACTTACCTTACGTATTCCACTACAAGTAAAGGCAAGGAACTGTTTTCCGAGAACCGGAGCGCCATAGATATAGGAAGAAAGAAAAACTTCTGTCCCCGAAGCGCATCTTCTCTACATATATTTTATTTCAATATACTAGTTTAAGCCGGTAGTTGAATGACCGAGTGGTTAGAGTGTTCGTCTTTTAATCCAGAGGTCCGGAGTTCAATTCTCGGAACGCACAAATTTGAGAGTGATAATAAATAATTTGAGGAATGAGCGATTAAAAATCTCAAAATTTATAAAGAATAACTCTGTCACCCAGCCCATTTTACAGTTTTGAAAAAGTCAATTTCACCATAAATATTTAACATATGAATCTCAAATTTTCGGTGATTACTGAGTTTAAAATTCTCTTTCAACTGATGGATGTCTGTTTTAGCTTGAAATTTAATTTACGCTATTAAACGAGGCAGAAATCAGGTAAACAATGACTTCAGCAAGGAGCGAATATTAATTTTGTAGCTGGCTGATGGTGGGTTTAAAGAATACTACTGGTGTGGAAGGTAGAACGCTAAGAAGAAAACTTAAAAAGAGGAAGAAGAAAAAAATCGACAAAATTTGTGCGCTCCGAGAATTGAACTCCGGACCTCTGGATTAAAAGACGAACGCTCTAACCACTCCGTCGTTCAACTACCGACTTAAATTAGTATATTGAAATAAAATATATGTAGAGAAGATGCGCTTCGGGGACAGAAGTTTTTCTTTCTTCCTATATCTAGGCGCTCCGGTTCTCGGAAAAAAGTTCCTTGCCTTTACTTGTAGTGGAATAGGTAAGGTAAGTCAAGGCCTCGTAGGTTTTTAGATACTGTTAATGCAACAGCAAGTAAAGGCAAAACTACGATAACAGTCTGTGTCACCAGAACTGGCACAAAGTAAAAATGTTAGACTTGCCACAAGTCAAACTCGCTATAAATGTAAAAACTTTCATTCTCGAAAAATATATGAAATTTATGGGTGGTCTATGGGGTGGTCTATGGTCCTGGTCCATGGGCCCGGTCCATGGGGTGGTCCATGGACCGGGGGTCAGCGTTTTGTCGCTACCCTTTTACTTTCACTCTAAAATTAGCATAATATTTGTCATTTGAACAATTGACCTTTGCAATCTGATATTCCAAAGGCACTAAATTATGTAACTCTATGTTTTTTTAACACCCTGCGTACCCTGCGTACCCTGCGTACCCTGCGTGCCCTGCGTGCCCTGCGTGCCCTGCGTGCCCTGCACACTGCGTTTTACTCCGTCCGCGGTGTGGCTGGCGTCGGCATGCAGTCAAGAAAAAAGCAAGACCCCGTATAAGACGTGTATAACCCAAAAAAATAAGGATCTAAGTCATCTAAAGCCTTGCAGAGTCGCCCTGTTACAGACCGATAGATGTTTCTTATTGATTTTGTCTGGTCTGCATTTTCCGGTCTGCATTTTCCAGTCTGCAGTCTGCATTTTTCAGTCTGCATTTTGTACCTGCCGATATATTTTTAACTGTTGCTGCACGAGCGGCTGCACGAGTTGTCTGTCGTATTAATTTCGTGATCGTAGTTTGTTGTATTTTTAGTCAGTTGGATTTGGGGAGTAAACAACTCAGTTCAGTTTCAGTCTTGCTACATTTGCAACGTTACCTACTGGCTTCGGCCGGGCGGAAGAGCTTAATTTTTCAGTTATTCCTTCACTTGATGAAAGTTTTGCATGGTAAGGATACAGCTACAATTGTTGTAGTTTCTCCGTTGGTTGCTATTATGAATGACCAGGTCAAGGATCTCAAGGCAATTGGGATATCAGCCGCCGCAATAGTGGGATCGTCAAAAAGATGGACAACAGAGCTGTAAGAGGAAAAGGTAAGACAGCAAACTGTTGCAATAGCGATTGATGAAGTCCACTCAGTTACAGGATGGTAAGTCCATTTTTAAAATCATGTATTAAGCTTTTACTGGCGAAACTGACTTCACGCCCAAAAGGCAAATGTGTGAAATTTCAACCGAACTCGTACCAAAAAATTATATCGATCTACTCGACCTGGAACGGAATTCACAGTAAACTTGATTTTATTTCTTTTGAAAATTAACGTTTATAGCTCTAGCTTTCTTTAGCTATGCAGGCTTTAAACTGTGCGTCTTTTTTCCCAGTATCAAGAGCCTGTGAACAGGCAAATTATAAGATACAGGTCCGCTTTGACATGCCGCGGTATGTTTACATCCCATCCCGCGCTGTAAACTGGAATTTGATAGACAGCTTGAAACGGCAATTCTGTGATAGCTTGACAAGTGGGCGGAAGAGGTTTCGGAATAGAATGTCCACAGGCTCTCTTTCCCTCCCCCTCTTCTTTCCGTCCGCCATTTTGTTTTCGCCACGTTTTATTTTCAACATTTCCCCAGTATCTAGAGCCTGTGAACAGGCTACCAACGGCTTAATGAATTTTCAAATATGTAGTAATTAAATTAATTATGTATTAGAGTTAATCACCCTGTAACTCATTTTATACTGCGAAAGGTGTGAATAAACAATATAAACAATACATTATTATTATTATTATTATTCATTAATTTGCCAATTGCGGTTGTTTATCCAGCAAGTAGAGAAGGCACTGGGAACGAGGACGTACCCTTGTTCATTAGCTAGTTCATTGTTTATTATTACTACACATGCTCATTCTCCACCTACCTTTAACACAATGCCATCTGCCATTTCCGACGCCTTTTTGACAACCAGATTATCAGGAAAAGGAAAGTACTTGTAAAAGGGTATCAATAGACTTCGAATCCGATATCCAAAATCAAAACCTTGCAACATGGAGTTGAACGCATTCGAGGCTTCGGTATCGCCTCCCAGTATCGTGTTGAAGTGGAAACCAAATGACGTGTTACCAATGATATCAAACGTTAGGTGTGTGAGATCAACGTGAACATCAACTTCTGACATATCGCTTGAGCTCCTCTGCAGTGTTTTTGTCCACAACTAAGAAGAACAAACGGAAGTAAGTAGAGTAACTTTTAGCATACGAGTGCCGGTGTGTAGTTTTTTTATGAGTTGCGGTTTATTACGTATAAGTATTATGCCATGGTAACACAACGAATACGACTCAGTTGCGGGATATAAAACCCACCAGAGGGGTCACTCTTGTTTATGACGTAATGTAATGTATATGTCTATGATATATATCCGATTTCCGGGTCTAGGTTTTTCGTATAAATATGTCAAATTCCGGTTTACAGACAATTCAGAATAATGAAGCAGAGAGAAATCCAGACTTCGTTTTCAGAATAACTTGGAACTCCGGATTTTGGGACAATTTTTTCTCTGAAAACCGGGTACGGTTCTGGCTATGTTCGCATATATGTACCTATTTATCATCATACTTATTTATCGCTTATCGACGATTGTACAGGAAACAATCTCAGAATATTAAATGGTAGAATAATAGTGGACTATACAGGTAAACAAATCATGTTCCCAGTACAATGGAAGTGGCTTAGTAGAATATATAATAGACTACAGACGCATGTACGCAGGGTTAGCCTCATTCTGAAGTTAAACTTCTTAAATACCAGCGAGAAGGTGCAAAGCGTGAAACTACAACAATACACAGTGTTGTGAATAGCCCACCTTCTCGCTGGTATTTATGAATGTTTAACTTCAGAATGAGGTTAACCCTGCGTACATGCGTCTGTACTCATTGTATTCAGCGGTAATTTTCGAATACGAAACTGGAGTATTGGAGACACAAGCATGCTTTCCAATGTACAAATTTTAGCGGAGTTCCCACGCGCGCGCGCATCATACCGATAGGATGTGAGCACAAAAAAGCTTTGTATGGCTTCTTAACAACGTCCTGTCAATTACATTTAATTCCTCCGTTTATAAGAACTTGTAATCTTCCAAATTATCTAAATGATCAGTGTATTTTTTTTCCGTAATGCGTAAAATAGTCAATTTCCAACGCTCCGCTCACAGGCTTGCCTATATATAATAATAATAACACTTTATTTAATGAGGATATGCAGCTAAAGTTTACACTTGTTTCCAATCTGGTCCTCCTAACTATTATACTACCAAGATAGACATAATAGATAATTATTTAACTACTCAAAAAAGGAATATACATTATTGGAAGATATGAAAAAGATTGTTTAAAATATAAACATTATAGCTTTAGAATTATATATATATATATATATATAAAATGTTAAAAACTTTAAAAATGGAAAAAATTAAAAAACTGTAGGTTACTCGAGTTTCACGCTCGAAGCGATCATAGACTAAAAATGTGCGTAGATAACGGAGGCTTATAACTAGCAGCATATAATTTGTTTTCATGTCGGCATTTAGCTAAGAGTTCGGATCTTTTGTTCAAACGTTTTTCTTTTTGGGCTTTTAGAATACAAAGTTTTTCCGCTAAACACAGGTTGCGTTGTTTGGAACCACTTTTGTTGCCGTTGGCCCGTTTCATAATTGACCATTTAATCGTAAAATTGGTGTTGGCTTCCTTCAATTCCCAAACGTACGTTGAGAGGGCGGTGCTTGAAGAATACTTCTTGTTGTTGAAAGAAAGCTTGTGATTTCTAAACCTTGTTTTAAAATCGTGTTCAGTCATTCCGATATAGATTTTAGATTCTAAAAGCCAAAAAAGAAAAACTTTTGAACAAAAGATCCGAACTAGTCAGATGATCGGTTCGAGCGTGAAACTCGAGTAACCTACAGTTTTAATTTGTTCCATTTTTAAAGTTTTTAACATTTTATTACCGCTCTGCATCCGCATTGAGCACGTTTATGACTGTGGTTACACATTAACCTTCAACAATTTATATATATATATATAAATAAACACAAATGAAGTTGAAACGATTCAAAACGTAATGTAATCTATTTGCTTAGCTGTAAAGTATGCGGTGTACAATATGTGGGTTCAACTACTATCAGTTTAATAACCATAAGAGCCGATTGCGGAATCACTCTAGACTGTCAACTGTTAACAAGCAGAATGATGACTTCATTTATAGACACTTTTTTATTGAAGGATACTCGGATCTAAAGGACCTTAACATTCAGCTCATAGATAAAGTAAACAGCAGTAACGAGTTGCACAACAAAGAGGTACAATGGGCCTATAAGGTGAAATCTATAACATTCAAACATTTTCGCGAATAACTCGAGCTTTTAATGGATTTCGATGCACTATACGGCAATACAACGTTCTCTTAATGTAGATTGAGTTTAATCGATGGAATTTTGCTGTATTTTGAGTAAACATTTTGTTTGCCTAGCCCGGGGTAGTTAAATACTGCTGATTTTTTAAGCCGAGGGCTCAAACTTACTCCACAATGCCATTCGGGAAAATTCCACGAACTCGTCGACGGTAGGTATCGCAACTTCTGTAGGGTTTCCAATGAAATCTGCTCTAATTTTGGAGAAAAATGCCACGTACTGTCAGAGAGCTTGAGGACATCATTAAGTCTGAGGACGGCTGAAAAGTACTTCGCTTGCTTCTAGTAGGCTTTGTGAGGGGATTTCACAGGGTTTGCCTGTTGTGTTTGTGCTTTCAGACACAGGAAAAAAATATTCAATGAAATCCTTGAAATCATGCAGTTGGCAGTCTTTTACCCCTGCTCAACCTATTAGGATGTGTTTTTGTCACTTTAAAGCAACGGCTTGAGTCCAAATAACCGCTCTTGGTTGTAGGGGTAAAAAACCTACCGGAGTCCCAGAGGGGGGACCCCTTGTGTAATTTTTGTCCATTACCCAGCATGCAATTGGAGGTGGGTACAGGAGAACGTGGTGGAGAGAAATGCAGTGACAAGAATAGCGCGGTTCACAGTCGCTTGGTGTGTTTTGTGCCAACAAAACCTGGTGGTTGGAAAGATTAAAGAAGGTACTGTAACGACTGAGTGCTGATTTTGTGTTTGCTTTTTATTTCAAGTGCGAATGGGAAGGGTGTTTTGAGCCGATTTTTAGCTTCTTAAAATTCGTGAAAATCGAAGAAACAAAACGATCGCCAAAACCAATGAGCTTTTCTCCATAGTGAAAGAGTCGAGCGATCCATGTTATAGCTCTGACTTTGAAGCCATTCATCCCTTCGCATAATATTGCAACATCGTCTTTCCAGCATGTCTAGATGTGATGCAATAATTTTTCTAGTATCGGACTAATTCGTCTTATATTTACAGGCTCGGACGGTAAAGAGTTAAAGCCACAAAATACCTAGAGATCAATTATGGGATAGAAAGGCCAGAAAAGTCTTAAACTGTCATTTGCCCTTTCAAGAAAACGGCAAAAACACGAGTTACTGGCTTTTAAAGCTAAAGGCACACAAGATCTGCCATGTTTTCACAAAAGGAGCCTTAGAACCTATGGCTAAGACCCCCTTTTGTGAAAACATGGCAGATATATATATATATAATATACATTATCTGTGATTGTAAATGTATCTCTAGATAACTTATTTGTATCTATTGATATTATTTTATTACATTATTATTATATTATATTATTTTATCGATTTATATTATACCCAATGTAGCGTTTACATGCAGTTATCTCACATATCTTATATTTATATCTATGATTCACTTAAAGTGCAAGTATAATGTCGAAAAAATGAAAATTATAGTGTACTTTTGTGTTCCCAAGAGAAAACTACTACAATAAAGTGCCGTAGGTTTCTATTGTGACCTCACACGACGAATCAATCCCGCAATTCGGGTAGCGTTTATTCTAGTTTAATTTCTGCTCCTGCCTCTCAAAGCAAACCAATTTAGACAACTGAAATATATTACAAATAGAATTTGGGGCAAAAAGAGTTCATGTTGTTTTATGGCGCTACTGGCACTTTAACTTAGCACTATTCGTTTTACTTATTTAGCATACTTATTGTATTAATTTAATAGTGATATTATTGTTCATATTTTTTTCTTTCTTTTGAGGACCGTATGTGACTAAAACAGAAACATGCAGGTATCGATGGAAATGATTTCTCAATATTACACTCAATCATGCGCCTCTCGTTACGTCAAGGTCAGGTTGCATACATAGGTAGTCATTTGAGAGCGGTTTTCGATCGAAGTGTCGACAGTAATAAGTGATTGCTTTTATTTTGCGTTAAATCACTTGCTTACCTTTTCTATAGGCTGTGAAAAATGTTTCGTAATTATCAGCCAGTGAAATTCTATAGGTAAATTCAGTGCCTGATGAGGAAATTCCATGTTAAATTTCACGCGAAAAACCGATATCGCACGAATCGCAATGCGATGAGTGCGATATCGGTTTTTCAAGTGAAATTTAATGGGGAATTCCCGAGTTGGGCAATGAATTTTCATTGAATCCCATAGCGTTTACGAAAACAGTAAAACTATAATCGGTTTGAAAGTCTTGCTGAAGTTCCTACCACGTGCCAGGAACCCATTGCGCGGTCAACTGAAGAGCGAATAGGAATCAAGCTAAAATTAGTCTGAAACTCGCACGAGGTTCAACTTCAATAGACCACCTCGAAGTTTTCGACGCCATTTTGAAAGGTATGCAACATTTCCTGGCGTGGTTACTCAGTCCCCATACAAACCTTTGTAAGTCGGACATGCTTCGTCAAAGCGCTCTGAAAAAAAATATAATTACGGCAAGCTGACCTAATAATTCTACAAGAACCGACAACAGAATCAAAGGTAAGATAATAACGAAGATCATTTGTGAATGAAACCCAGTAGGATGACTTTTGCCAGATGATTTTTGATCGAACTCTGCAAGAAGAGAAAGTACGGATCACAAATCTATAGAAATGGCGAACAGAATATTAAAATTGGGGTTAAAGTAAACATTATATGTAGGAATAAAACTTTATGTGGTTTAAAATAACATTGAAAGAAAGAAAACAAATTGCTCTCACACAACGTGCTTATGACGACGACGCCATGTTTTGGAGTAGTTTGCACTGTATTCAGAGTGCCGAACAGAAGTCCGATCAAAAATCATCCGAGGAAAAGTCACCCTGCTGGGTTCAAATTCACATATGATATTTGTTCTTAACTTACCTTTGATTCCGTTGTCGATTACTGTAGAATTATTAGGTCAGCTTGCCGTAATTATATTGTTTTTCAGAGCGCTTTGACGAAGCGGGTCCGAATTACAAAGGTTCGTATGGGGACTGAGTAACCACGCCAGGAAATGTTATCAACGAGTTATCAACGATTGCGCTTACTTGTCCTCGTGATTGGTTCGAATAAAACCAATCACGAATTACTTCAGTTCGTGATTGGTTCAATGCGTTTTTACTTGCTCGTGATTGGTTCAATGCGTTTTTACTTGCTCTTGATTGGTTCAATGCGTTTTTACTTGCTCCCGTGATTGGCTCTGTAATTACTTTGGTTTTGGTTTTACTATACGACACTCAATCGAAAATCACTCTATTGTTATGTTAGCTTCATATCCGTTATTACCATGACTAGTTCATTAGCGGACTCCTCGAACATCGGTACCATGCCCTGAAGGTTACTGTAGTGGAATGCAGGGTTGATCATCTTCCGCTGACGCGCATGATCGCGGCCGTTTGAGGCGAACAGTCCATTACCAATGCTCGGAAATATCTCCTTCACAATTCCAGGCCTGTGATATTTATGGCACTTCGTCACTAGCACTTGCTTGGCTAGGTCTGGATCGACCAATACCACTCTGTAACCACCTGTAAAATGGCCTACAATCACTGTCTGAAATTGCAGCTAAATCCTATTGTTTTAATCTTCTAGTAAGATTGTAAAATTCATTAACAAGTCAAAAGGTACTAGCCAATCCTGTGCGCGGAATGATACCACATGATGCAGATATTTCCCATACAATACTGATTAATAAAACATCAGTGTTGTATCAGATATACAACATGTGCTCTGATGTTTTATTACTCACCTACTCAGTTTGTATCCAATAAAGCTAGTGTATGTTTGAGGGAGGTCTCACAACTGACCTCGGGTAAAAAATCAAGGTAAAACTCCTGTATCGTCTCACAAGTGAAACATGTTTTTTTTTGTTACACTGCGCATGTCCGTGACGCAAACACTACTGAGCGCTGAACTGATTTCCGGTATAGCTCATAAAACACGGCTTCGGGAGTATTTTGCCATTGGGGGGGGGGGGATCACGACACGAACGCCAGGTTTGCCTCATCTGAGCAATATACTTTCATTCCTATACTACGCAACACGCCCAACGCGTACTTGTAAAATCATAATAACACTACAACTAGTGGAGTGTGACAGTGCCGGATGCCTGGTGGACAGCAGCAAACGGTTTCTTTAATAAACTACGATATTACAAATCATTACATAGTTCTAATATTACAAAATCATAATATTTAACAGGACATGAAGAAATGGAGAAAACATTCCAAAACCACACATCATCCTAAAAGGATGGTTGAACAATCAAATGACGTAATCACATGATAATAAGTAGCTTTTCACATGCTTAAATGAAATAATACCGAAAAATCGATATCTAAAGAAAATAATGTACGTTGCCCGGTACGAAAAACCATCGTAAAAACCACGTCTTGCTACGTGGAAAAACTTCTGGAAACGTACTCCTCGACCGAATGCAATCGTACAAGGCTCCGAGGGCTAAAGCCAAAATGGTTATATCTTGATGAATAATAATTTAAAACGTTAAAACTAAAGTTTGGCTGACTTGTGGCTGTCCAGCAAGCGAGAGAAAGAATTCTAAACTGATTGGTCTTTATATACCTCAAATATGAATATTAAATATATCTACAAGAAAAGAAACTAATGAACTATCACTTAAGTGATCAACAAATAGCTACGTGCCGTAATCAAGACGCTTTCCAACTCACTTTGTTACGTTGGAAAGCCTCTATTACGCAGATGATTTAGTATGCGAATGACCTACAAAGAATCCTAGATTGTCTCGAAGTCTATTGTAGCTCCAACTAACTAACCATCAACAATGACAAAACAAAAGTCATTGTTTTCAACAATAACGGCAAACGAATGAACAATTATATTTTTTATTATAATAACGATCAACTAGAAAACGTCCGTATGTATAAATATCTCGGGCTCACTTTCAGTGCAAACGGAAATTTCACTGTTGCAAAAAAAGAACTAATAAAATCAAGACTAAAAGGTCTGTTTAAACTCAAACAAGAAATGGAACTTTCTTCAGATCTGACCTTAAACTTACGATCAAATTATTTGACACTTTAATCAAACCCATCGTGTTGTATGGAAGCGAGGTCTGGGGAATTGACAACAACAAAGAATCTGACACAAATGATCCGATTGAAATAGTACATACTAAATTCTGTAAACTACTTCTAGTAACTACAAGAACATCTTGCATCAAGCCAATAACGCTTGCAGAGCAGAGCTCGGTAGGTATCCCCTTAGGCATGAATCAACATTCAGAAGTATCAAATACTGGACAAAACTATTAATTAACAGAGAACCAGAACTTACTTTTATAATATATATTGACAGTTTACAGCTGAGTAAACCAACATTCTGGAGCTCTAAAATTCAAAATACCATACAGAGCCTTGGCTTCGGTAACATATGGATACTTCAGAATAATTTGCTAGAGTATACAGGGGACTCCTAAAGAGCATTGAACAACGATTAAAAGACATAGAACTACAATATTGGCTCAGCGCGCGATATATTTAATGATCAAAGGCAAAATCCAAACCAGGGCAACAAACTACGGGTCTACCGTACATTCAAAACAAAGTATGAATTCGAAGATTATTTGAATACTGTTAAAAACATCAAACACAGAATTACATTCACGAAATTAAGAATAAGCAATCATTGCCTACAGATTGAGAAAGGTAGACATGCTAAACCCTATTTAAAACCAGAAGATCGAATATGCCCAACTTGCAACAAAGAAATGGTTCCTAATAGGGACCTGGCTTTGATCAGCCCCCATGGTTGTTTCAGGTCTCGCTACAAATTCAGAGAGTTCAGAGTCTAATAAGATGTAAAACGTTTGAGGCAATCAGGAATGATTTCTTATTCAAATTAAAAACTCTCGCTAACCTAGACAGTAGCCGTATGTCAGAAAAATATATTTTCTTAACTATTATCAATCCCCCAAGGGAAGTTTCAACTATAGCCGCAAAATACGTGTATGAAGGCTCTTATATTTTAATTAGTTACTTTTCTACTTTTTAGCTACTTTAAAAGTTTATTAGCAACAATATGATGTACCTATGTAGTACAAAGAGCTAATAAAACAAATATGTCTATGTAATATGTCTATGGGGGGACGGCGCATGATCCCCGGCCAGAATTTCTTGAAATTTCCGTTTCATGAGTGTAATTTCCTGCATTCTGTGATATGTTTTGTATATATAGAAGGAAAAACAATCAAGATCTTTGTAAAAATATAAAATAAATTGCGAGATAATTATTTATCGTTTATGCAATAGTCTTTATGCAATAGTCTTTATGCAATGAAATTGAAATTGTTAAAAGTTTACGTATAAATTGAATTGAATGCGTCACGTGACCCGATATTTGCTCTCTGCTCTGAGCGTAGCGCGCGCAAGGGCTACCATATATGTTATTAGTTGGCTAAACATCTAACTGACGACTGTTGTTTTCTCGTGCGGGCGGGCGGGCGGTAACCTACGATTTCCTGCGATCTGAATGGTTCCGAGAGCGGCGGCTTTTTCCAATCTCTAACCATCATTACGGTAACCGGTGCACGCGATCTCAATTCATTGGAGTTTGCTCAATAAATCATCTCAAGTCGAAAAAAATAGAGACAAATTATTACGTTCTTTAGCCACTTAGGGTCGGTCCGTATAGAGAAAAACTGTGCCCGAGGTCTTGAAATGTATCGACCAAGGCGGCAATACGGACCTCTCAGCCGGTATATAACTCGTATGTATTTTTACGAGTCATTCGTATTCCAAATGACGAGTAAGAATACACAGCCGTATGATGTTTAGCCATAGTTAATAGAGTGGAATGGTTAGGAAACTCAGGGACCTTCTTTGTCATATGTCTTTGTTAGCTTTTATCAACCACTACCGTGCACAAAACACAATAGAAATTCCAACATGTTAATCAATCAGCCAATAGAAACGTGTGAGTTCAGTCGTTCAGTGAACGCTAATGAACTATGATCGTGCACAATCTTTTGTCTTACCCCTTCCAACCTAAATCGCAGCGCCTTTGTTAGCCCTTTTGAAGTTTGCCGGGTTTCCTAACCATTCCACTCTATTAACTATGGTTTAGCCGACTAATAAGTTGTTTATTATATAAAATCCGTGCCAAGAAACGATTTTTTTATTACATCATACATCATTTTGTCAGTGGATACCGGCTGATAGCAAAATCGTAAAAATAATATCACACTGTCTCGAATGGGGATATCATTGTTATCAATACATGTGGGTTATAACTTTACAGACCAAAACGTGTGTTGTCTACCCTGCTAGACAGATATTCCTTCCGCATCTCTCTCAAGAAGATATAAAGGAAAGGGAGAGAGGGAGAGAAAGGAACCTCTGCACACAATCAACAGCTTTTCTATCGAGCATGCGCAAGTTACGTCATACGTTGACGTCATTTCCTCTCGGTACGTCGAAGCAAAAGGAATTCGGAAATATTGACTAGAAAATAAGACGATGAGAACTGATTTACTGCCGCAGCGGTTTAAAAGATAGTCTACAGTATTCACCGTTGGAAGACAGAGACGAAAATTAACTACAATACGCGACGACTCCTAATATTATGTTCAAACCTGTGTTCTGTTGATAATACGGCAAACGTACTTCGCCTGAGACAAAGTGGTGCAGAGCTTGAGTTTATTTAATGGATAACTTTCGCATTGCGACTCTTTCTAGATCCGATATCACCTTCTCTCCGGATTGACCTTTCAAACTCCGCTGACCAAACGCTTGACCGAACGCATAACCGGATATGATCAGCGTTTGAACTCTATGTGACATGCGTAAAAGTTAAACCGATCAAAAACCGTTTCCTATTTAATTTATTCGTCCACGGTTGTGGATAGCGGCTGTCGGCTACGTATAGAGGGAGAAGGGTATATCGTACGACCTCCTTATAAGGAAGCACGATAGACCGCCATATGTACGTGTAGAGGATCACTAGAAGAACATATTAATATATATGTGCTAAAGTACACGAGGGAGGTCACTGATACACGCACAGGAGACTCGTCCCAGCTTTCGATTGACCGCGTGAGTTTCCAAAATGGCGGAGGAAAGCAGGCACAAATCCCACTCGTTTAATCCGCCTTTGTGATTAAATTAGTTTAAATTATAAACTAGGTAGAAACTTATTCCAATAACCAAAGCTTCCCTTTACCGAAATTTCACATGCACTAACATTAAACCCTAACCTGTAACACAAACCTAACCCTAACCGGTCAGTAGGTCGCTTTGGCATTACTTTTTCGGGAACTGTCCTCCGCACTGAGTTTTTCCCCGGAACAGTCACGGTCACAGTATTCACAGGCAAACGTTGGGTTTTTCTACTTTATTGCTCTCTCTCCGTTGCTCTACACAAAGTTGTACTCGAAAGCTAAGACGAAACTCTGTAAGATAAAACCAGTCTACATTCCGATCACTCCCCGTACACATCCTCGATTGTATTCTTAATCTCTGAAGCCTTTTTATGATTGACTTGTTACTCGGGCTGCCTGTGGCAGCACCGAGTCTTAAAATGCAAGTCGTTATTTTTTTTTGGTTGGGTGTCGCAAAATTTCTGCGCATGCGTTAAAGGTCAAATTCACACCAATCAGATTGCACTGTGCTGGTCACGCAACAATCGCAATTTATTACATAATTTATTTACATAATTTAATACAGTAAAGCAAGATGGCGGAGGACCCGCGAGCAACTTTCTCTCTAATTTGGAGTCTCATCTCTCAAATGTAAGCCAGTTTAATGTTTTATTTAACTTCACTCGTGCGAAAGCCTTCCAACAGGCTCAGGATATTTCAACTGGCGCTATTGTCCGAGCCGAAGAACCGCGTTTTTTACCCAGATGGCCAGTGATTTTTATATACGACACGTACGTACGACGACCTGAAGCCAGTGTAGGGGCCAGGATCCGGAAAGCTAAAATTCGAAGAAATAGATATTGGAATCTATAAGCCATCGGCTCGCTGTTCTGCATTTAAAACATCCGAGGAGAACATTTTATTTTGGGTGAAGGCACTTCAAGACCAATATCACGAGTCTCTTAAAAACTGTTAGAGATTTACATTTACCGTAAGTTGGATCAGAGAGTATTGAGATCAAGTTATTTCGTTCCATCGAGGATATTGACCTAGCGGAAACGGTACAAGCTGTCGAAGGATTTTACTTATAATCATCCACGTCTACTTAAAGTGCATATAAGCCCTAGCCAGTTATCTTTGATATCGATTGTACATGAAGTGGATAGTCCAACGGTAGAATATTTCTTGATTTAGATGTTTCGTCTATGAGATATAAAGGTTTATATTTCCAATATGCTAATGATGTGATGTCATCACCGACATTTGCTGAATTTCTTTGTGCTTGTAAATTAAGCTATTTTCTAATTTAGATTTTTTTTTTGGTAAAATCACTTTGATAAGCTTCAAATATAACTTAGAATTTAAAAATAGGTAATTTGTCTCTACCAGCATGCTTTTGTATAATAAGTGATGTCGGTGATGACATCACCTCATTAGCATATTGGAAATATAAACCTTTATATCTCGTAGACGCAACACCCAAATCAAGAAATATTCTACCGTTGGACTATCCACATCATGTACAATCGATATCAAAGATAACTGGCTAGGGCTTATATGCACTTTAACAACAGGAATAGTTATGTGCCAAGGCATGGGCAAATATTGAGTTTCCCAGATTACAGATGAAAGTAGAGAACTTAATGAATGAAGAAACAGAGGTCACGCGCGACATGCTTGAGAACATGAACATGTTCAACACTTTATGTTATACTAAGAAAACGAAACAAGTTACAGAGCCTGCAAGTTCACAAGTCAATGAAAAACCCCAAGCGCCTGTAGTTTTGGATCAACATATCCTTGAAACTCCCAAAGCAACATACACATGAGTCAAATTCAAACCGGAAGAGACGGAATTCTTTAGATACTTCACGAGGGTTGTTAGCCCGCAATAAGAACTCTCTCGCTGATTTAATGACCTTGATTTGTAACATGGAGGCTGACCTAACTGATATGCGTAATGAATTCTTACTCTCGTCACATCAAAACACGAATCAAGAAACGAAACTCAGTCATTTGGAAGACAAATTAGTGCAGCAAGATAATATATACAAGACCGAAATCAAGATGCTGTCATCGCGTATTCATTGACCTAGAAGTTGAAAATGGCGAGTTGAAACCGGATATAATAAAGCTGAGATCCGACTTTCAAACTTTAAAAAAAAAATCAAGAATACAAAAAAGAAGACAATGAAAGACCAAGGTCTGCAGTGTTCCGAGACTACCCAACCTACTGAAGCTTATCAGTTTGTTCAAGAGCCATCTTTCTTACATGACAGCTCGATCCCTATTCATTAGAATACATTTTCTGTGCTAAATGACGAGAGTTTACAATCACCTGACCGACAACCCACTACTAAAGAAAGGGACCATGAAGTACGGTAGTACGGTTAATTCTCTGGTTCAAAACAATGAATATATGCCTGCTCAAATGCAGTGTGTTAAACGAATAAGTAGTGTTTAAATTAAAAGGTCAACATATGAGAAAAAGAAAACTATTAAATTACATATATACTAGGGGAGCAGAGAATGAAAGTCACCGCGCTACCGGCCACTCCTAAAGACTGCTAAATTCAGCTAATAATTCTTCCCTTTGGTTATTACTAAGAGGATTTCAAATGAAAGTGTATTTCATCTTCAATCTCATGTGGCCCGAGTGAAAGCCCAGATGGGCTCTTGTTATATTTATGTTTCGGGTCAGAACTTGAGACACGTATTGACCCTGGTTACTCATTGCCCATTGTCTGATTCGTTAACACTAATTAATTTACGTTCAATAAACCGATCATAACAATCATTCGTCACTCGCCACTCTCACACAACTATCTACATGCAACGACTTGACCTCAGTTTCCGACAACTTTGTATATTGTGTATAATAGGTTTTTGTGGATCGAGGTGTATCGATTGTGTATGGAGCTCGCGGGGTTCAGTAGTGTACCCCTGCGCTAGTAGGTGAGATACTCTCTTTGTTTTATTGAAAATGAATGGAAGAACCACGCAATGCATGAAAGAGAAATAACATAGGTTCATTCACGAAATTAGAGCAGATATCGCTACTTGCACGATAACTGTGCATTTATAATCCGTAGTATTGTTGGCCTTTAAAATTGCGGGGAAGGTACCAAGACTCTTTCTTCTTAGGATGGATTTACTCTGGTTTATTACAACACTCTTTCGTTCTTCTCTCGTTCTTCTGAACTCACACTAGATATGTACTTGTATAAGTACAACTTTTCCTAGACATGTTTTGGCTTTACAACATTCCGTTGTATAACGGGGAACTGAGTTAGCCTAGAATTTCTTCCTAATTTGGTAATTGTTTTTAATAACGATTTGATCAAGTCCCTAATGACTTGTCTAATTTGGCCCAAGGTTTTACCTTGGTCCGATACTCTAGGTGTGGTCTGGACGAACTCAGTGAAGTTCGCACCCAAAACATGCCTATCACAAATGTTCTACTAATTAGCGATATTTATTTCACCCTGTAACTATCATGTGACCAGCTCACATGACATGTACCCCAAACTAAAATTCAACTACCAAGTTAAATTATTTTGACCCAAAGATTCAGCAATCATGTAGTGATTGGAATTAACACATTTGAAGAACTTTAATAACTGGCCAGGTTAAATTCAAAGCTCCCCAACTATGCAATTCCAACTGCGTCATAGCCCGCTCAAATCCGACATCAATTGCTATCTAAAATATGTCTATAACAGTTTTAGTTTTCATACATTACATAAATTTGTGCGGAATCTAAAGTCATAACAAATGCACAACTATGCCTCCATAACAACTCCATAACATTTCCCCCACGCTAAATTCTTGCATCGTCCTCGATGCGTGTCAAAAATGTATGTAATAATGGTCGTATATAAGATTTTTGTTTTATTTGTTTTATTTTGTTTATCCCCTTAAAAAAATTTCAACATGACTAAACTAAAAATAAAAATAATAAAAGTAGTATATAGATGTATATAATTACTATTAAAAAAAAAGTTTACCCAACATAGCATTGGACGTGATGCTTCGTCGGTTGTGACCATACAAATGTAACACCGGCTAGCTAAATGCGCTTCCATCCTTAGGTTGTTTCTTTTTTTATTTGTCCTCCTCTTTGCCGTTGCCATCGTCAATAACTAGAAATTAAGAATTTATTGCGTTACGAGTGGTCGTTCCAATCTAGTAACATTGAAAGGCATCATTTAAAATAAAATGAATGTTACGATTGGCTCTTCCAACTAGTAAAAATATTTCAAATCGAAAATTTAAAAAGATGGAATAATAATAATTAAAGAAGCTCAGTCGAAATTCGATATTAAACTAATGCGCACGGACATTAACTACTGTTTTGTGTCATTGCCAACAGATGAAGCGACGTGAAAGCTAGCCCTTCGCAATATTTTACATTCAAAGGTTAAAAAGGTTTCACTATTCATTAAATCCGGAAAGTAAATTGAAAGATTGTTATGTCTGAAAGAGTAACGACATAGTCTACTTGCCACTTGTAGGTACGAATGAGCTCGTAGTTCAAATAAAATGGCAGCAAGCCGATAATTTTCAGGGAAATGAAATATTCGTTCATTGTCTCCTAAAAATAAATGATAATTAACAAATGCTTCCCTAATAGACATGTACGCACAAAAATGTACAAAGCTAAGTATGTCATGCGTTTCCCAAGAGACTCTTCGATTATTGTAAATAATGATGTCTATTAAGATATCAATTGTTTGCCAATGTATTTCGGGTGACACATAAAACACGTAAACTTCGTACACTGAATACGGGTGGCTGAGAGTCTGTTTATAAACCATTTTGAAGTATGTTAAGGTTCAATAAAAGGTTCAATGTTTTGTGTCCCAAGGAGTTTTGCAATCCCGGTGAATGATTGTCGTTTTAAGTTCCCAGTTTAGTTCTTGGTTGATCTGTTACAGTGATGTTTTTTCCTAGGTGTCGGTGGTGGTGGTTTGTATTCTTGGCGGTATTTGCCTGTCGAAATGTTTTTACACAAGCATTGAAAGGTGATGCAGAGAAGAATGAAATTCAGCGCAGATAGACTGGTTGCGACGTAAATTAGTATCTGATCTAGGCTTGTCTCAGAAGTTTCCTTGATTTTATTAACCTCAACATTGGCAGTGTTAATTGTTTCTGTAAGGCGATCTTCATATGACCGATAAAGTTTGTCGAGTTCTGTTATTACGGTCTTGTTGATTTTCAGTGGAGGCGGGATATTTAGTGACTGGTAATGCAAGTGTAGCAAATTATTGTCAACACTTGAGTCCCATTTAACGTATCTAATGGTATTTGTAGTAAATAAAGGTAATGTTATTCCAAGACGCTTTGGGCACGATGACAAACTTGTTTTCATCCCGGTGAAGGTAACATTACATGGAAAATGATAAATTGTGAGCGGTGTAATGTTCATTGTTCCAGTATTGAGCTTAAGAGTGCCTGTAGTTGTTGACAAGAAGTATCTACCACCAAGATGGACGAGGGGATGTAAATTTTCACAACTTGAGACTTGAGAGTTTTTAACTCAGGATTCCAGGGAAAACACAGCCATTGCACATTACTAATTGTGTTTAAAACATTTGTAGGACATAACATTCCTTTTTCATCCTTAAAACACTTTCTAATACATCGGTTGTTATAATTTTCTTTGAATTTGGACATGTGATTAAGGTGGCTCGCCTGGATTTTCCAGGGATGCACCATACCCAATTTGAACGGCTGCTACTCCACTGTCAGAGCACGGTCGAGCTAGCCACTTCACCCATTTACTAGAAATAGAATAGACTTTCCAAAAATGTAGGTTTGTTTGACATCGGTGTTACCATAGCAACATAGCGTTGACGTCATGTGTTTTACATATCAGCAATTTTCTCGAAATCTAGACCTAAACTTTTAAAACGACCTAGTGTTCCTTGTAGTCTAAATGTAGGCCTTCAAGACTGCAAAGCTTAAAAAAAATTGTATGAGAGCGTTTTCGAAAAAAAATGGGTTGAATATTTTCATTCAAAAAATAAACAATTCGCCTTACTTCCTGTTTAGTCGTCGAGAACTGTGTGTTCCGGACCGATTCAAACGCATATTTAGCATATTTCATACCTGTGACATAGGACTACTTCCCATGAAAATTTCATTCCATTTGCTTTATTCGATTCCGGTTTATGGAATAATAAGTAATGTAATAAATATGCTCATTTTACTCAGAATAGTAATGTATTTGCTAAGGAAGCTGTAATTCGAAAACTTGTCGATACAATTTTGTTTTAATCTTTTCACCTGAAATTCAACATGTACTACCCTTGCCCTGTAAATTTCAAGAGCATTGAATCATTTTAAGGGCGCGAAATAAAAACAAAAACACAGGGAACTTTTACATTCATCCACGCAAGCTTCATTGCTGTATCATTTTGTTGATAGCTTGTGTCTTTCCGAAATTTCTCTTTTGTCTAGATTCTACATACTTGTGTGCTTTTGAACTAACAAGTTTACCATGCACGCTTGCTACACTTCGCTAATGTCGGAACGCTCGTGCAAATTCTGTTTTTAGTACAATAGTTACGCTGCCAGTTGTAACGCTGTTATAATATAACTTATAATATTTATTTACAAAAGGTTTTATAATATCACTAATACAAAATCTCGTTTTTAATTTATATTTAGAAAATATGGTCTAGACGTCACGGGCACTTTTTCCCGATCTGGTTACTAAAAACACACTTATTCAACATTATCATCCCGCATTATCATCCTTCATTGCTGTATCATTTTGTTGATAGCTTGTGTCTTTCCGAAATTTCTCTTTTGTCTAGATTCTACATACTTGTGTGCTTTTGAACTAACAAGTTTACCATGCACGCTTGCTACACTTCGCTAATGTCGGAACGCTCGTGCAAATTCTGTTTTTAGTACAATAGTTACGCTGCCAGTTGTAACGCTGTTATAATATAACTTATAATATTTATTTACAAAAGGTTTTATAATATCACTAATACAAAATCTCGTTTTTAATTTATATTTAGAAAATATGGTCTAGACGTCACGGGCACTTTTTCCCGATCTGGTTACTAAAAACACACTTATTCAACATTATCATCCCGCATTATCATCCTTCATTGCTGTATCATTTTGTTGATAGCTTGTGTCTTTCCGAAATTTCTCTTTTGTCTAGATTCTACATACTTGTGTGCTTTTGAACTAACAAGTTTACCATGCACGCTTGCTACACTTCGCTAATGTCGGAACGCTCGTGCAAATTCTGTTTTTAGTACAATAGTTACGCTGCCAGTTGTAACGCTGTTATAATATAACTTATAATATTTATTTACAAAAGGTTTTATAATATCACTAATACAAAATCTCGTTTTTAATTTATATTTAGAAAATATGGTCTAGACGTCACGGGCACTTTTTCCCGATCTGGTTACTAAAAACACACTTATTCAACATTATCATCCCGCACTGCCAAGCTTCATGGTTTAACTAATTTGCATGTCATTGTCCTAAGAACAGAATTTGCACGAGCGTTCCGGCGGTAGCGAAGCGTAGCATGCGTGCATGGTAAACTTGTTAGTTCAAAAGCACACAAGTATGTAGAATCTAGACAAAAGAGAAATTTCGGAAAGACACAAGCTATAAACAAAATGATACAGCAACGAAGCTTGCGTGGATGAATGTAAAAGTTCCCTATGTTTTTGTTTTTATTTCGCGCCCATAACATGATTCAATGCTCTTGAAATTTACAGGGCAAGGGTAGTACATGTCGAATTTCAGGTGAATGGATTCAAAAAAATATTGATCGACTAGTTTTCGAATTACAGCTTCCTTAGCAAATACGTTACTATTTTGAGTAAAATGAGCATATTTATTACATTACTTATTATTCCATAAACCGAAATCGAATAAAGCAAATGGTATGAATTTTTCATGGGAAGTAGTCCTATGCCACAGGTATGAAATATGCTAAAAACAGCGTTTGAATCGGTCCGGCAAACACAGTTCTCGACGACTAAACAGGAAGTAAGGCGAACTGTTTATTTTTTGAATGAAAATATTCAACCCATTTGTTTTCGAAAACGCTCTCATACAATTTTTTTAAACTTTGCAGTCTTGAAGGCCTACATTTAGACTACAAGGAACACTAGGTCGTTTTAAAAGTTTAGGTCTAGATTTCGAGAAAATTGCTGATATGTAAAACACATGACGTCAACGCTATGTTGCTATGGTAACATCGATGTCAAACAAACCTACATTTTTGGAAATTCTATTCTATTTCTAGTAAATGGGTGAAGTGGCTAGCTCGACCGTGCTCTGACAGTGGAGTAGCAGCCGTTCAAAGTGGATATGGTGCGTCCCTGGAAAATCCAGGCGAGCCACCTTAAAGCAAGATTATTTTGTTTTACTGGACCGGTGTAGCAAATCTTTGAAATATTAAACTTAACTGGTGTCAAGTATTCAATTACACAAAAAGAATTTTCATTAGATATTTCTGGTGCCAATAATAAAATATTCATGTTTAGATTTTGACCATCATGTTCAACATCGACCATGGGATTCGCAAGTACTGACATTCCTTGTTCAAGCGCTTTAATAGTTAATGTCATTAAAGGATCGTGACCTAATCTAGATGATAATTGTGAGGTCATAAATTTCGGCAGTTCTGCGTAACCAATTACTGTTTTCTGATTTAAACGCGATACCTGACTCATGGTATCTTGGATTTCAAAAAGTCTCAGTATTGATGTCATGGCCCTGTTCAATTCAGTTGCGTATTTTGAAATAAATTCCATCATCAAGGCTTCGTTACAATTCACAGTGTTCGAGAACTTATTCAACTTTTTACTCCACTCAAAGAATAAATTATCCATGATTATAACATTGATTGTGAGACCCTCTAATTTTGAGATCATCAAATCCGTCATTTTAAAAAGATAAACAATCTTGCCGTTTAAAATACGAGTAACAAATTGTGACATTAACATTCCTTGAGATATTGTTTTGATCGTTTTCTTTAAATTACTTATATGATTAGATTCACAACTATGACCTGTGGCTTTATAAATTGCTTTGAAAAGACCAAATATTCCTGCGTGACACATCCAATTTGAACTACGAGTTCTGGTTTTCATACTCAGCCATTTCCGTTCGTCTGTTGTTAGAAAGTAACAGTTGTGTAAGGCCCAACTTTTACATTTTTTAATAGAAGCACGATAGGCTCTTGGGCATGACATTCTAGAAGGTTGGCCTACTAAAAAATTATAATATCTTGGAAGATATGTATCACATTCAATCAATGTCGAAAATCCCGGGAGAGAAAGAAGTCGGCGGGACACCTTTTTTACCTCTTGGATAGACTGCGAACAGTCCCTCCTTTTCCCTCCATTGATAGTAATTTGCGAGCGGAGCTGAGCGAGCGAAGATAAAATATGGCAGGCGTTCGAGCGGAGCGAGAGGAAGAATGGGGACGAGAAAGAGGAGAAGAAAAGGAGGGACTGCAGACATCACACAGAGGAAATAATTACGCGTTGCTGGAACAACGCAAAATTCCCATTGGCTAACGAGTTTGCAGCGTGTCAACACCTATCAATCACAAACTAGCAGGAGTGGAACTTGAGAGTATCAATCAACATGGCGAGCTCGGTGGCCGTCGAAGCGTGTTTGAAAAGTTCAAACTCCCGGGTCAAACTCATGGCGCCACAAGTTGAATACTTTGTAACTACTTACTGGAGGGCGACAGCGAGCGACGAAGTAAAAAAACAACGTATCCCATAAACGGCTTGGAGCTTTGAGTTTTGAAACATATGGTTGTTTACTACCTAACTTCGACTTCTGTTTAATGTCGGCCTCGTCAAATTCTTCGTCTTTCGGCCACTAAACAACCATGATTAACTTCTATAACCCCTGTGTTCTCCAGTCGTTATTACAATTCCAAATGAGCTTATTTGATTATCCCACTTAGTCATATACTATGCCTTTATTGCTTTTATGAAATCTCAAAATTAACAGAAGCACCTTTTACCGGTTGATTCTGAAGATAGATGTTTCATTCATAATTATTGGTAAATTCTAAGCGGCCTGTATTCATGTTTGTTACACGCTGTTTCTTGTTCACGGCATGAAACACCAGTGTCTAGCTTTGGTGTAGGTCACAAGTAACTCTCAATCGCAATCTAAACCAAAACACAATGTAATTTTAATTTCAAATTGTAACCGGGTTTAATTCATCATGTATCGACTTTGTAGATGGCCGTATATTTGTCATTTTTAGATACATATCATGTTATACGCCATACTATACTCCAGGCGAGTAAATTCTCGCACTTTTCCTTGCGGCCGAAACTTGTACCAGGGTGAAGCTGGCTTCCGATTCGCAGCTTCCGATTGACCCAGCTTCCGATTCGCCTGGCTTCTGATTCGGATCCGGGGGGGAGGCGGATATTTTCAACTTTTGAATTGTCGCTTATATAGAATAGCAATATCAATAACACACGTATATTGTATTTCAGAGGATCAGTATTTCAGTATTTCGCATCGTATGTAAAGCCTAAACCCTGATATTCACATTCCACATCACTGGAATTTAGTCCATCCTATTAACTTTAAGTGCTTTCATGTGTCAATGCGAACCCATTTCATCGTGATATTAACCAGAGCTTTACTTAAACGAGTCACGCATTTAAGTATTCTTTATTTTCGGTAATAAACCCGATAACAGTCAATAGTACGTAGTAATACATTGCCACAAATAAATCGAGTCAGTTCTTTAATAGCAGTCACTGTCGCGGTACATTTATATTTTTAATTTGGCCACGCTGTCTCGCTCAGTTGTCATCACTCAGTGCTTTGCTATGCTCGATTGCATCTAGCTGTCACACAAATCACTCTGGACTCGCAGAAAGTTGGCTGGATTCAATCAATCAGTCAATCAGTTTTATTTCATCACCTAACAATGCAGCAATTACAATAGAAGTGACAAGGAGTCTGCTAGAAAGCAAATACTTATTTATCACATACATACTGAGATTTACGAATGGAATCACTCATGCGAAAACTCACTTCACAATTTTCCTTAGCCAATCAGAATCGCGAAACGAATTTTTCACACGTGCGAAAAGCGTTTCGTCCAATCAGAAAACACCTGCCAAAACATATCGGATTTTCAAACTGGACTTGAGCTCGGAGGCGCCACTTTCATTCACTACGAAAGTTGGAGGTTTTGACTTTTTTTTAACTAATGTAATATTGACCTGTAAACAGCCAACTAACGATGTTAACACTTCCAAGTCAATTGAGGAGTATATTATCGACCAAGAAAACAAAATCACAAGAGCAAAAACTTAGAGAAACAGCCGTAAAGTTACTCAAAGAGACAAAGAAGAAGCGAAATTCTACTGACCGAAAGAACTCAAACAGATATTGAGATAATCTATGTGAAATCATTCTTAGTGTCAAAAGAAAATACGGCGAAGATTACGAGCTTTCAATCCTTCGTGGAGTGATTTCAACTTCCATAGACCATCGACATTTGAAAAATCGTAAATATTCTGTGACAGAGAAAACCTACAAGCCGTGGAGATGTCTGGAAACCGTCGTAGCAAACAACTTGGACAAAAGCAGGTATACTAATCTATTGACGATGTAAACTTGTAAACTTTATTTGTTGAATCAAAGACAGTTTCATATTGATGTTGAAAACTATTTCAAGGCTGATGTCAGTTCAGAAAGTAAGATTTTCTTTCCATTTTGATTGTATCGAGCATACATTTTAGTCTACGTTGAGTCGGATACGAAATGCAAAACAAAAAATTGAAAGCTACAAATGTACGTGTTCAATGACAAGACCTAAATAAAACCTGTTTGATACTGGAGAAAAATCTCAGTGTGTATGTAATAAACAAATTACAAAATGGGAAGTGCTTTTGTATGGTATTTACACACTTGTTTGTTTTCACAAAACTCACTCGCTCGTACCTCGCTCGTTCGTTTTGTGAAAACAAACTCGTGCGTAAATACCATACGCCAGCACTTCCCATTAAGTAATCTCTATATATTGTACACCCCTATTTAGTTCATAATGATCGGCAGGCTTCTGATTCACATTTGAGTGGTCAAAATCCAATCGGAAGCCAGCCTCCGATTCATAGTTGTAGTTGGTGGGCCACCATGAAATAAGTTGGCTGGCTTCCGATTCATGTTTGTGATGAAATAAATTGCTGGCTTTCCGTTTCGCATTTGAGTGGTCAATCCAATCTGAAGCCAGCCTCCGATTCATAGTTGTAGTTGGTGGGCCACCATGAAATAAGTTGGCTGGCTTCCGATTCATATTTGTGATTAAATAAGTTGCTGGCTTCCGTTTCGCATTTGAGTGGTCGTTCCAATCGGAAGCCAGCCTTCGATTCATATTTGTGATGAAATAAGTTGGCTGGCTTCCGTTTCGCATTTGAGTGGTCGTTCCAATCGGAAGCCAGCCTCCGATTCATATTTGTGATGAAATAAGTTGGCTGGCTTCCGTTTCGCATTTGAGTGGTCATTCCAATCGGAAGCCAGCCTTCGATTCATATTTGCGATGAAATAAGTTGTCTGGCTTCCGATTCATATTTGTGATGAAACTGAGTTGGCAATTGGCTGGCTTTCAATTCATATTTGTGATGAAATAAGTTGCTAGCTTCGGTTACGCGTTTGAGTGGTCAATCCAATCGGAAGCCAGCCTCCGATTCGTATTTGTGATGAAATATAAAGCTGCTGCCTTCCGTTTCGCATTTGAGTGGTCCGTTCCAATCGGAGCCAGCCGATTCGTATTTGTGATGAAATATAAAGATGCTATTTGAGTGGTCAATCCAACGGACTCCAGCCTCTGATTCATATTTATAGTTAGTGGGTCACGATGAAATTAGTTGCTGGCTTCCGATTCGCATTTGAGTGGTCAAGTCAAACTTTTACAGCGGAGTTTCCTTTACACAAAGCTCTCATCTTGTCATCACTTAGTTATTTGATATTCGCCGGGTCACGGGTTATGCTATGCTCAATTTCTGAAATTGAAGTTGCTGGCTTCCGATTCGCATTTGCCGAGTGGTCAAGTCGAACTTTTACTCTGAAAAAGGAGCCAGCTTTCGCCTGATTCGCAAACAGACACCAGATATGTGTAGTCAAAAACAAGAGCCCACTGACAATAGAAGTGATATGTACTGTAGTAAAAAAAAAAAAATCGAGATTTGGACCCGCTAACAGACTAGTATACCTAACAGGTAGTGAATGCTGTTCCGCTCAGTTAAGGAAGTGTATTAGAAGAGAACCTACAGCAGCACTTTGGCAGGAAATAGATTACTGGGTGATAAAAATGCCAAGGTGTTAGATGAATATATTTTGTAGTTTTGGGGCTATCGTGCGACTGAATCCTGTTTGAGGTTTGGTGTGTATTTCAAAAGTTGTCGCGATTTATTTTCATTTTGTCCCGACATATCAACGATCTCCCGTTAAATTCCATGAGCCTACCAATTCTCAACATTTTCTTAAGATTCCCGGTGAAGTTTAAACACCGGAAATCAACTGTAATTGAGAATGTAAGGCCAGATTTAAAAAGTACTTGTTTAGCGTCCCCGCCCGACCTGAGAAATGCCCCCATAAAAAAAACTTTAGAAAGTGTAAATGCGCCCGCGAACACCAATTCTTGTACCCAGACCCCTACATGTACCACTTAAAATATGCGCCGGCGCATTAAATATTTTAACATCGACGCCATTTTGTTTCTAAATCACTCTGTTGTAAATGCAAACCGGTGTCCCTATGTCTAGTCAAGACAAAATAAACTTCACATATAAAAAAAAAACTTCCTCCCTACCTGGAAAAATTGAAATGGGTGGACGCTAAACAAGTTTTTTTTTTTATCTGGCCTAATTGTAAATGCTAATTGTATTTTGAACCGGCTGCTTGACTTTATCGAAGCCAATAGAAGAAAATAATTTTCTGCTCACCATCTTGATAACAGGAGAGATCTTTTTCTCTCCGAATAGAATGTCAAGCATTATCCTCTCCCTGAAGTAGCTCATATCTCCCTGAACCTGGCTCCTTTTTCAGAGTAAAAGTTCGACTTGACCACTCGGCAAATGCGAATCGGAAGCCAGCAACTTCAATTTCAGAAATTGAGCATAGCATAACCCGTGACCCGACGAATATCAAATAACTAAGTGATGACAAGATGAGAGCTTTGTGTAAAGGAAACTCCGCTGTAAAAGTTTGACTTGACCACTCAAATGCGAATCGGAAGCCAGCAACTAATTTCATCGGACCCACAAACTATAAATATGAATCAGAGGCTGGAGTCCGTTGGATTGACCACTCAAATAGCATCTTTATATTTCATCGCAAATATGAATCGAAGGCTGGCTTCCGATTGGAATGACCACTCAAATGCGAAACGGAAGCCAGCCAACTTATTTCATCACAAATATGAATCGGAGGCTGGCTTCCGATTCCCGATTGGAATGACCACTCAATGCGATTGCTTTCTAGCAGACTCCTTGTCACTTCTATTGTAATTGCTGCATTATTAGGTGATGAAATAAAACTGATTGACTGATTGATTGAAGCCAGCCAACTTTCGGCGAGTCCAGAGTGATTTGTGTGACAGCTAGATGCAATCGAGAATAGCCAACCATAGCCTCCTTTGCAGGCGTCCTTAGTGTTGGTCCCCTGACACTAAGGACGCCTGCAAAGGAGGCTAAGCAAAGCACTGAGTGATGACAACTGAGCGAGACAGCGTGGCCAAATTACAAATATAAATGTACCGCGACAGTGGCTGCTAAGAACTGACTCGATTTATTAGTGGCAATGTATTACTACGTACTATTGACTGTTATCGGGTTTATTACCGAAAATAAAGAATAAGTAAATGCGTGACTCGTTTAAGTAAAGCTCTGGTTAATATCACGATGAAATGGGTTCGCATTGACACATGAAAGCACTTAAAGTTAGGATGGACTAAATTCCAGTGATGTGGAATGTGAATATCAGGGTTTAGGCTTTACATACGATGCGAAATACTGAAATACTGATCCTCTAAAATACAATATACGTGTGTTATTGATAATGCTATTCTATATAAGCGACAATTCAAAAGTTGAAAATATCCCCCTCCTCCCCCGGATCCGAATCAGAAGCCAGGCGAATCGGAAGCTGCGAATCGGAAGCCAGCTTCACCCTGGTGAAACTTGTGGTGACGAAAACATACGTTGAGTTGACTTCGATTTGTGGGGCACATTTGTTTTTGCCAAGCCAGCATCTAGATACGATTTTAGATCCGCTGCCAATTCAAAATATAGTTCTAAAGATTACCCACACAGTCTGTGTAACTGATTTTCAGGTATTTCCAGATGAAAACAACCAGTCCCCAACCTTCACAAAATTAGTTTAGTCATGGAAATATTCTCTGATGCCAGCAGTTTTTGCAACCGAGTTTAACGTCAGGTTTCATTGAGTAAACTTCAATGTCCACATTCTCACAGATTACAGAGTCTGTGCCAGTAATTTCGAGCACATATAAATATTTTCATGTATTGTCTTGTGCAAAACATCACGGACAATGAAATCTTGGGGTATGCATTTTTGATTTGGCCTGAATCGGAGCCAAGCAATGAAAGACCGGGACTATATGCATTCTAGGCATGAAATTAAATTCCTCACATCACTGGGCTCTTTACAAAAAAACTGCGGTTCAAAGTATATAAACAAGTCAAGGAATGTAAAGCAAATTACTATAAAGATCTGATTACTGAGACAAAACAAAGAAATTCAGGTGCTCTATGGAAAACTATAAATGATTGACTTGCCGTAATAAGATCTAATAATGGCTCTCAGCCGACCTTTATCCAATCTGAATCTGATGGAGTACAGTTAACAGAGCCAGCGTCGATCGCCTCAGACCTTTGTTAGCAGCAAAGTTTCAATCTCTGGTCGGTGCCATTGACATCATTACTCCAGCTAGGACAAATAACAGTGAAATTGTCTTTCGCTTTTCGAACATTTCCGAGAGCTTTGTTTTTAAACAATTAAGAGGTTTGAAAACAAACAAAGCTATTGGTTTAGACCGAATCAGCTCGTGTATATGACTCCGGATCCTGACCCGCAGTTTTAACCAAACTGTTTAATCGTTCTCTGGACTCAAGTATTTTCCCAGCCATCTGGAAACAAGGAAAAGTTACCTCCCTGTTTAAATCCGGCGATCGCTCTGATTTTAACAATTACAGGCCTATCACAATTATATTCTACCTGCTGTAAGTAATAGTCTTGAAAGGGCTGTACATCGACAACTCTACGGCTATCTATCGTAAGAGAAAATCCTCACACCTAATCAGTTTGGTTTCCGCCCGAGGTTATCTACTGAAATTGGCTTAGCACACTTCACTGACAACATTCTACAACACATGGACAATGGCAAGGTGACTGGTGCAGTATTCTTAGACCTGTCCAGGCCTTTGTGACTGTGGACCACAACCTTTTGCTGACAAAGCTCAAGGCCATTGGTGCTTGCAGTGAAGTTGTAAATTGGTTTACCTCCTACCTTGATAACCGACACCAGATATCTGCAATAGGTGTCTCTCAGTCCTTTTCGTGCTCAGTGGGAGTTGGCGTGCCACAGCGAGTATTCTCGGTCCTCTCTTGTTCTTGGTTTACGTCAATGACCTTCCTATTACTGTAGATCATTGCCAAGTGACCATGTACGCTGATGACACCGTGATATACTGTAGCCGTCCTTCTATCAATGACATCGAACATTGCTTAAATCACTGATGACTTGGCAAAATTAGCCTCTTGGTTTCGTATACATCACCTGACTTTGAATACTTCTAAATCTAAGTTTATGTTAATAGGTAGTCCACATAAACTGAAATCTTGCTCTAGCATCGATGTCATTATAGACAACGTGCCCCTCGAACGCTCTGACAATATCAAGTGTCTCGGTATTATAATTAATAAGCATATGACTTTGCATGACCTGGTAGAGGACTTATCTATTAAAGTAAACCCAAGGATTGGTCTGGTCAAGCGTATCAGGCACTTATTGCCCCTCGAGACACGCCTTACTTTGTATAATAGTTTAGTATGTCCACTTTTTGACTACCGCTGATGCAACATGGGATGACAAATACAACTCAACCCTCACAGACGATCTTCAGATTTTGCAAAATAAGGCGGCCAAGATAATTCTTGAATTTACCTGGTTAAAGTTCTTCAGCACAAGCCTTGTCAAATCTCAATTGGCCTACTCGTTCCAAACGTCGTCTTGTACATCGTCATATTTTAATATATAAGTATGTTAATGGACTCATTGATTATGAATTTAATATCTTAAAGAACAGTGACATTCACATGTATAATACAAGAAGAAAGAACGATTTTAGACTTCCAATAATCAAGCTTAATTATGGCTTAATTGTACCGCCAAGGTTTTAGTGAATGGAATACTTTAGATAATTCGTTGCGGGAAATCGAATCCCTAACTCTTTTTAAACAAAATGTCAAAAGACATGTTTTTGAATTGCCTCATAAATTTTAGCTCTAGTCACTCTATAAATGTATTTTTAGCCTAGTTTTTAACTCTATATTATTAATGTATTTTTATTTTTGTTTCTTATTTATGTTATGCAGGGCTCTATTGAAAAACTCTTCGGAGACAGATTATCTGCTATAAATAACATTATTATTATTATATTATGGTTGTATTCACAGGCTATAAATCTATATAGGATGTACACTGAAAAATCTCTATAGAATGTGCACTGAAAAATAAATCGTGCAGAGCTATCGCCTTAAAAAAAAATTCTTGCAGAACTCACACTGCTAAAAAAAATATCGTGCACAAAAAGTTTTCCGCCCCCCCTCCCAGGATTTCTAATGGTCCACCCCTTACCCTTGGAGGTTATTCTCCCGCCGACACAATTGACAGCTCTAAAAGGCTTATCGGTAGTTATCTCTGTTGGTATGCGACAGACATCACAATTAATTCAGTTGCAGTTTCTTTTCAAGTTCTTTCTTTCTTTAATTTGCAGACTTTCTTTCTTTGCATAATGCCTCAAAAAGGGAAATAAAACTACTTTGAATTACTGCGAAAATACTAGGTGTTCGTCAAGGAAAAATGTCAGCAACATGTAAATATTTTTCTGAATGCCAAGAATGTTTTTCTGCTGTCAAAATGAGTCGAATTCTGAGTGAGTCCGCGTTGTCTGAGTCCTCATTTTCTGAGTCATCGTTTTCTGAGTCAGTCCAGTCCATATTAGTTTGAGTCCAGTCCTCGGTTTACAACATGCCTGTAATAACCTCTAGTTATCATAATCCTTCACACATATCGATCAAGTTCAGAAAAAAAGCTAATCAGCCGGCCGGAATTTTTCTCATAAGTTTGTCCTTTCTTTTACAATGTAATACATTTATATCCATGATAATTTTATTGCTTGCATGAGAACGATATCACACTCCGCACTCCAACACTGTTTCCTCAATTCTCTTTTCTATCAATCCAATGGATCATCATTCCCACAAAACTCAATCATAAGTCAGTGACGTGTTGCAACTTAACCTAACCATTGAATTACTGATTACACAAATTTTAGCAGCAAGTTCGATCGACTCATCAGGAATTTAAGCCAGCTGATATGTCATATTGGCTATATATAGTTTACTAAGATTCTTTCATTCATTGTAAAACACCCTCAGGCCAAGTTCATACCTATTGTGGCCCATAGGGACAAAACGATAAACACGGTTGCACACACTTAGTTATACCATGGTAGCCTCGGATTTTTTTGTTCTCCGAGGCACATTTGAAGCACTAATTTTCCCTGATGGCAGGGATATTTAGAAATATGCATTGTTTCTAAATTTCCCGCTGGCGCCGGGAAATTTCGAGACAATGCATATTTCTAAATTTGCCCTGCATGCGTAATGAGGGAAAATTAGAAGAGAATGCAGGCTGGAAGTGAGAAGGTCAAAAGCATCAACTCCTGCTCCCCTCTGGCACGACTAGCCCTACGCTCCCGGATGAAAAATACTCGGCCGAAGCTGCCTCGGGACTTTTACAAATCTTCCCTCGGCTGTCGGGGCAATTTAAATCACTAATACCCCTCATGCCATGGTATAACTTATAAATAAACGCCGTTGCACACACTTAGATAAACGCCTTGCACACACTTAGATAAACGCCGTTGCACACATTTAGATAAATGCCGTTGCACACACTTAGATAAACAAGAGAGAGATATGTAATAAGAGCTGCGATTTCAAATCTGTAATGCGAGAACTATTTTGTGTTTGACCTGATGAATAATATAGAATGATAAAATAAGGCTGCCGCCTGAATCCTGTTATAGTGATGTTCATTTGCCGTTTTAGTTGTGACCAGGAGTCGGTTGCATATAACAGTTAACCCTGCTAACGTCAGACGTCCAGTCCTGTCAAACTCTCTAATTTAACGTCAGATGTTAGCGGTAAAGTAATCATTTATGTAACCCTACCAGATCAATGAATATTCTTCCAAGAATTTCGATCCCCGGAAGTGGCTCGTGTATCCATCAGCATTACCGGCTTATGCTACCGTTCGATTGACGCGAAATAAGAATACACAGAATGATCACCACAAATCGTTGAAACTGGGATTTTTTAGCCACTGGAATACTTATTGCATATATACATACATACACTGAAACAAAAAAAACTCTGCAAAAGACTTATACATATCATATATAGATACCTTTATATTCCTATCAAACTTTCTTGACAGTTGTTGCTTTGATAGACACAAAGAAACACAGGAAACATAATATGTTTTGTTTTCCTTTATCTTTTGGCAGTAACGAAGTAGCAAGTTTAACCGTGAAATTCTATCATTTTAGCCTGCAAGGCTTTGATCACACATTTCCTATAGCAAAAGCAGTTGCCGCTCATTCGCCTTTCTTTATTACTCGGGCTGCCTGTGGCAGCAACGAGTCTTAAAATGCAAGTCTTTCTTTTATTCAGTGTAGCAAGCGTTCTGCGCATGCGTTAAAGGTCAAATTCACACCAATCAGATCGCACTGTGCTGGTCACGTAACACTCGCCAGGTTAATTTATTTACATAATTGAATACAGTAAATCAAAATGGTGGATCCGCGAGCAAATCTCTCTCAAATTTGGAGTCCCATCTCTCAAATGTAAGCAGTTTAATGTTTTATTTAACTTCACTCGTGCGAAAGCATTCCAACAGGCTCAGGATATTGCAACTGGCGCTCTTGGCGGAGCCGAAGGACCGCGTTTTTTACCCAGATGGCCTATGATTTTATATACGACACGACGCCGGACCTGAAGGACTCAAAGATCCACACATATCGAATTGGAATTTAGCGTTTTCCTTTCTGCTGAAACCAAGGCTTCTTCGATAGAAAGGGCAAGATGTTGTGTTTTTCTAGGAGGACAAAATATTTCTTGTTTAAGCTTCTCTTTCGCCACGGCTTTGTTATTTGAATCTCTGTGGATTGGTATACTCAAATATACTGCACAATACCATACAACTGAATAAGAAGTCTTTAACAAAGTCGAACTCAAACTCAAGAGCAAAGCTGAGAGTGAAAGTGAAACTGAACAGTGTCTTGTCAGGTCATGAATTAAGGTACGGTGAGGTTGAAATCATTGCGTGTTTATATCTGCATTTCTTTGTCGATTTGTTGACCTCGTGGCGCTGATAGATTTTGCCACCGGACGGTATTCTTGTTTGAGGTACGTTTCGTAGGTTTCATGCCTCTCGGTCATAATACATACCAGCGCAAACACCGTGATCTGTAGGCCAACGTGCACTAAAATAATTTTGAGCGTCTTTTTACCCCGGAGAAATAAACACTCGCACAGAATAATTTATGATGAGCGAAGCAATATTCAACTCTCAAGGTCAACTTAAACAAGAATCCTCTCACGGCCGAGGTTTTGGTTCGAGAAATTAAAGGCTAGCAGATCAGTTTTGGGAAGGAGGGTATATAACCAACAGGCATTTCAGTTAATAAATACCTGATAATTTGGACGCGAGCTGCGACAAAGAGCCGCAGGGTAGAATGAACAGTAGAGAAATATATCATATGATAGCTCCATCATAGGTGGACAGGATACAACTTATAATATGGGACAAATATAAACATATATTTGAGACAATCATCTATTAGTACTCTGAACCTGGAGAACAGCAGACTAAATTGTAAGCGTGCGGTACATACATGAATAAGTAGAGGTCAACTTCTTGAATTTGCATACACGAGAAATATATATACTAGGGGAGCAGAGAATGCATGTCACCGCGCTACCGGCCACTCCTAAAGACTCCTAAATTCAGCTAATAATTCTTCCCTTTGGTTATTACTAAAAGGATTTCAAATGAAAGTGTATTTCATCTTCAATCTCTGTGGCCCGAGTGAAAGCCCAGATGGGCTCTTGTTTAAAAATAAAATTCGGTGGTGCATGCTCCCCCAGACGATATCTAGACTCGCCAAAGATATACATCCCGGTAAAAGGGTGTTCTATGACCGATGAAGACAGAGAAAAGAGAAGACTTGATTCCTTTGTCTCTCCTGGTGTTATTGGTGCCATGCGTGACTTCTCTTTAGGGCTGTTCATTATGAAACGTTATTTTAGTCCCATCACTATAAAAGGATTCAGGCGGGCAGCCTTATTTTATCATTCTATATTATTCATCAGGTCAAACACAAAATAGTTCTCGCATTACAGATTTGAAATCGCAGCTCTTATTACATATCTCTCTCTCCGTGTTTAGCTAAGTGTGTGCAACGGCGTTTATCTAAGTGTGTGCAACGGTGTTTATCTAAGTGTGTGCAACGGTGTTTAACTAAGTGTGTGCAACCGTGTTTATCGTTTTGTCCCTATGGGCCACTATACATACCATATCGTGTGAACAGGCAACAAAGTATATCACTTTCAAGACCTGAGCGGTGCAACATCGCCCCGGCACCACACCGCGGCAAAACGTCACGCGCATGCGTATTTGCTATTTCTTGTCCGCGCGCGGCCGCGCCCAGTTTCCCGCGAAAACTGAAAAGAAACAACAGGCTCATGCCGTGATTTTAACGTTTCTGCTTAAAAGTATTCTTTTGTGAACTGTTTTGTCAAAAACTAAGAAAACTACTTAAAAGCTAAGCCTAAGACTTTAACAGGTTGAAGTTTTCTTAATTTGTAATTCATTGTGAGTTTTCTAAGTTATAAAATTATTTACTAAAAAAGTTGAAACCCTCGGTAATTTGTATTTGATAGCATAGCCTTCGTTCTTTTGGCCAGCGGAGCATACCGTTTTGCCGCGGTGTGCCCCGGCACAGACATCGAGCTTAAACAAGCATTTCATGTGTGAATAGGAAATCTATCCGTTATATATAGTTTTCGTGCCGGCACAATCTACCTATCCGGTATGGTGCGAACATGACCTTAGACGAATAGCTCCCAGTTTAATTTATATCAGTTTTATTACTCGGCCTGCCTGTGGCAGAACCGGGTCTTAAAATGCAAGCCGTTATTTTTATTTTTATTTTTATTTTTGTTTCGTGCAACAAAATTTCTGCGCATGCGTTAAAGTTCAAGTTCACACCAATCAGATTGCACTGTGCTGGTCACGCAACAATCGCCAGGTTAATTTATTTACATAATTTAATACAGTAAATCAAGATGGTGGAGGACCCGCGAGGAACTTTCTCTCTAATTTGGAGTCCCATCTCTCAAATGTAAGCAGTTTAATGTTTTATTTAACTTCACTCGTGCGAAAGCCTTCCAACAGGCTCAGGATATTTCAACTGGCGCTATTGTCGGAGCCGAAGGACCGCGTCTTTTACCCAGATGGCCAGTGATTTTATGTAGGACACGTACGACGACCTGAAGCCAGTGAAGGGGCCAGGATCCGGAAAGCTAAAATTCGAAGAAATAGATATTGGAATCTATAAGCCATCGGCTCGCTGTGCTGCATTTAAAACATCAGAGGAGAACATCTTATTTTGGGTGAAGGCACTTCAAGACCAATATTATGAGTCTCTTAAAAACTGTCAGAGATTTAAATTTACCGTAAGTTGGATCAGAGAGTATTGAGATCAAGTTATTTCGTTCCAGCGAGGATATTGACCTAGCAGAAACGGTACAAGCTGTCGAAGGATTTTACTTATAACCATCCACGTCTACTTAACAACAGGAATAGTTATGTGTCAAGGCATGGGCAAAGATTGAGTTTACCAGATTACAGATGAAAGTAGAGAACTTAATGAATGAAGAAACAGAGGTCACGCGCGACATGCTTGAGAATATGTTCAACACTTTATGTTATACTAAGAAAACAAAACAAGTTACAGAGCCTGCAAGTTCACAAGTCTATCAAAAACCCCAAGAGCCTGTAGTTTTGGATCAACATATCCTTGAAACTCCAAAAGCAACATACACATGAGTCAAATTCAAACCGGAAGAGACGGAATTCTTTAGATTATTCACGAGGTTGTTAGCCCGCAATAAGAACTCTCTCGCTGATTTAATGACCTTCATTTGTAACATGGAGGCTGACCTAACTGATATGCGTAGAATTCTTACTCTCGTCACATCAAAACACGAATCAAGAAACGAAACTCAGGCATTTGGAAGACAAATTAGTGCAGCAAGATAATATATACAAGACCGCAATCAAGATGCTGTCATCGCGTATTATTGACCTAGAAGTTGAAAATGGCGAGTTGAAAGCGGATATAATAAAGCTGAGATCCGACTTTCAAACTTTAAAAAAAAATCAAGAATACTAAAAAGAAGACAATGAAAGACCAAGGTCTCCAGTGTTCCGAGACTACCCAACCTACGGAAGCTTTAGCAACGAATCAGTTTGTTCAAGAGCCATCTTTCTTACATGACAACCCGATCCCTATTCATCAGAATACTTTTTCTGTGCAAAATGGCGAGAGTTTACAATCACCTAACCGACAACCCACTACTAAAGAAAGGGACCATGAAGTACGGTAGTACGGTTAATTCTCGGGTTCAAAACAATGAATATATGCCTGCTTAATTAAATGCAGTGTGTTAAACGAATAAGTAGTGTTTAAATTAAAAGGTCAACATACGAGAAAAAACAAAAATATTAAATTACATATATACTAGGGGAGCAGAGAATTAATGAAAGTCACCGCGCTACCGGCCACTCCTAAAGACTGCTAAAGTCAGCTAATAATTCTTCCCTTTGGTTATTACTATAAGAGGATTTCAAATGAATAGAGACTTTCCAACGTAACAAAGTGAGTTGGAAAGCGTCTTCATTACGGCACGTAGCTATTTGTTTATCACTTAAGTGATAGTTCATTAGTTTATTTTCTTGTACATATGTTTAATATTCATATTTGAGGTATATAAAGACCAATCAGTTTAGAATTCTTTCTCTCGCTTGCTGGACAGCCACAAGTCAGCCAAACTTTAGTTTTAATGTTTTAAATTATTATTCATCAAGATATAACCATTTTGGCTTTAGCGTTCGGAGCCTTGTACGATTGCATTCGGTCGAGGAGTACGTTTCCAGAAGTTTTTTCACGTAGTAAGACGTGCTTTTTTACGATGGTTTTTCGTACCGGGCAACGTACATTATTTTCTTTAGATATCGATTTTTCGGTATTATTTGATTTAAGCATGTGAAAAGCTACTTATTATCATGTGATTACGTCATTTGATTGTTCAACCATCCTTTAGGATGATGTGTGGTTTTGGAATGTTTTCTCCATTTCTTCATGTCCTGTTAAATATTATGATTTTGTAATATTAGTACTATGTAATGATTTGTAATACCGTAGTTTATTAAAGAAACCGTTTGCTGCTGTCCACCAAGCATCCGGCACTGTCACACTCAACTAGTCGGTAGTGTTATGATTTTGTACGCGTTGGGCGTGTTGCGTAGTATAGGAATGAAAGTGTATTTCATCTTCAATCTCATGTGGCCCGAGTGAAAGCCCAGATGGGCTCTTGTTTAATTTATATCATGATTAATTCTTACCTATTCCAATACGAAAGCCCGGACTGTAGGTATATATAGGTCCATAAAGGTTAATCCATTCAAACATAACTGGATGCATTCCACCCTTTTTAAAGAAGGACAATAAATGGCCGATCAACGGCAGTCGACCAGGGGGAGTAGGAATCTTTGCGAGTGGAGACATCTTCTCCTCCACGAGTTTGTAAACAATTCATGCTGTGAATGCAGTGAAGAAGAGCAGGGCTGTTGATTTCCAAGTTAGATGTCGTATTAATTCCAGGCAAGCCCAAAGTATTTGCTCGATCATCGTGTATTATTTGGAGCTAACTGGTTATCTGGCTTTCACAGATTAATGTGGTTTCGTCTTTCCCTTCGTAGGTCACTCATTCACTCCTCGTCTTGAAAGTGTCATGGAACGGCACTTGATATTTTGTTTGTAATTAATACGAATTGTACTACAAAATGCAAATTTCTATAGTATTGATTACTGACGACACAAAAAAATATCCGATGTCTTAAAATGTGCCTATAACACTGTATGGAGTAGATTTTACATGTAAACAGCATTTATGCACGGTGTGTTACTACGGTACACGATATGCACTGAAGCTAAGATAAAAACGTTTGTGTCGCATTCTGGGCAACACTTGATGAATGGCCTTGGACTGCTACTAATGTGGCAAGAATTATATTGTTGTCTGGATGTATATTGATTTTTAGTTTCAGGACGACATTACGACGGACACCCCATGTCACGCTCCTATCTGGCAAGGACTTGTTTGCGCGCCGGCGGATGTATACGTAAACTCTGCTCCATTCAGAATTAGACGCATTCTAAATAATGAACGGAGTAATTAAATACTGTGCACTTTCAGCCCGGGGGAAGGAGGGTATTTATGTGATAAAAGGGTAGGGAGCTCCAAAACCCTGATTGCCCCACTTTATGTAAACATAGGCCCCTAAACCGGGGGGAGGTACTTACATGAAAAATGGGTATGTACGTGAGGCCAAGAGACTCAAACCCTGACCCTGTTTGACCCAATCCGAGCTCCAAAACCCTGATAGCCCCCTTTTTGAAAAAAAAAAACCTTATGGCCCCTTCTTTAAATTGTTTTCAAAATACGGTCGGATATATATCCCGGCCGGTATACCGCGTACCGGGATTGCATGCAAAATACGGAACATTTCAAGTCGGGACGTGGTATTGGGTAAACAAATCAGCAGATGGAGTACATAGATAAGTACTGAAGTACGAATTAGCGGCGTCACAATGTAAGGGAACCTCAGTGCTTGCATGTGGACAGGCGATCAAAATGCGGCAACATAATTTTTTTTTTTGACATAGTAGCTAAACAAATCTGAACCCTAACTGCCTAAAAAATACTGAACCCCGACCCTGACTGCACCCAAATTATACTCAAATCCTGACCCTGATCTGCCCAAATCAGGTCAAAACCCTGACCCTACCTGCCCAAACTGAGCTCAAAACCCTGACCCACCCGGGCGGCACATACATAAAACGTCACAAACAGGAGTACCCCCCCCCCCCCCCCGGGCCCCTAAGGGCCACTGGCGGATGGTCAGTGAGCTATTTTGTGCTGCCAACAACGTGTTATTGTGGACGTTGTTGGCAGAGTATATATTCGTGTAGTGTGTGACGAGATTAGTTTAGTTGAATGCCTGTGTAGCAGTTAGAGCGGATGTCAATTGAGTGTCGGAAGTGTATTGGTTTTGCGTTTACTAATCTCTGCTATTGGCTGAGAAAGTAAACCAACCAATCAGAATCCAAAGTAAAACCAAACGCAAATTGCTTTTGGTTTTGGTTTGGTTTGTCATTGGCTCACATTTATTAGTTACTTGTGATTACTCGCTCCTATGATTGGTTGGCTGTGGGTAATTTGCGTTTGGTTTCACTACACTCAACTGAAAACCGTCTGCCTTGCAGTCTTCATACATGCATGTCAAGGTAATATGTTTGTCTGTTTTCAAACCTAAAAAAATCCCACAATATTTGTTTGCAAACCCAGCAAGACAGAGATATAGGAAAGCGATTATCTACAACTGGCCGAAACCGGAAATGATTATTTCTCGTCGCTATTAAAATATTATTAAAGGTAAAATCGGGATCATGCGAGATTATATTACTAGCGATAAACTGTTGATCACTCAATTTCAAGTGTCATGGAAAAATCAATAGAAATTAGCTTGAAACACGACTTTACTTTCGAAATAAATTCACAAATGAAATCAAGCCCCATTCTAGTTCTTACATATGCAACATGAAGTCTGTAGTTGTAGTAGAACTACTTGAAATAATTTTACTTATGCACCGGCCATCTAGCTAGATGACCAGATGAGAATACAAGTTGCGAATACCTGTTGGCCTGGAAAAGCGTACGTTTTCTCCGAAAATAACCGGAATCTTATTTTCAAATTCATAAACATAATTTCTATAAACCATAGAGGACAAATTAATCCCTAATTTCAACTTGAAATTTCACGCGTAATTTGTAATTTCACATGTGAAATTTCAAACGCCGCCTACGCGCGCTTAAAATAATGTTTTTGGATCGTAATTTGCCCTCCATAATATTAATTGGTGATCAAATAGCGACTCGTGAAATTAGGGATAAATTTTACTTGTGTTTGTCAAAATCTACGTAATTTCCCGGCGTGTCTAAAACGCAGGTAGCGGGTAACGGGTAACGGGTAGCGGGTAACGGGTAACGGGTAGCGGGTAACGGGTAGCGGGTAACGGGTAACGGGTAACGGGTAACGGGTAGCGGGTAACGGGTAACAGGTAGCGGGTAACGGTAGATGAAGTTTTTTTTTGTACAAAAATATTATCTGGCACCCGTTTACGGTGTGTACACAGGTACCCCAGGCTCATGCGTAAAACGGTTATTTCCCGGATATTTGAAATTACAATAAATGTATGGAGTTTTAGCTCGCATGCCCGTTTGCCCTACAATAAATTTTAATAAATCGTCAAAATATTCCTACCTGTCTCTTGTGTATTTCTTTCAGTTTCTGTGAAGTTTCAAGCCATTCCGTTCAATATTGAGTGAGTTACAGGAATTTTCCTTCCCTTAGTATAATTATTGGGAAGGTAGCAAACTCTAGGCCGACCAGCCGCCGATCAGCTGCAGAAAATCGCCTCGAATTCCCACAAAATTCCCGTACATCGCCAAAATTCCTTCAAATAACGGTTGCCCAAACACAGGTCCTTCACCACACTCAGCTTCCCTTTCACTGGTTTGCAGTTTTCGAGTTTCGCGGATCAGTTCTTGTCCATCTGTCCTGTAACGGGCTCATACCTCAAACATATATATCAATGTTTTGTTTATTTTTAGTGTAGAAAGCGGCTCTAATAATACCTTAAAATAGACGAAAAGATTAATAAATCGTCAAAATATTCCTACCTGTCTCTTGTGTATTTCTTTCAGTTTCTGTGAAGTTTCAAGCCATTCCGTTCAATATTGAGTGAGTTACAGGAATTTTCCTTCCCTTAGTATAATTATTGGGAAGGTAGCAAACTCTAGGCCGATCAGCCGCCGATCAGCTGCAGAAAATCGCTTCCCTTTCACTGGTTTACTTTAACGGGAGAAAAATGCCACGTAGTTTGCAGTTTTCGAGTTTCGCGGATGTTCTTGTCCATCTGTCCTGCAAACGGGCTCAGACCTCAAACATATATACCTTATTTTAAAAGCGATATTTCAACAAGCGGTTTAATGTTCAAGTGGTTTAGATTATGTACTTTCGATCCAAAGACCTACACCGCGCATAATATTTTTGTTTACTTCTTTTTCTCTTTTCTCACTTTTATTTAATCTTTTCGTCTATTTTAAGGTATTATTAGAGCCGCTTTCTACACTAAAAATAAACAAAACATTGATATATATGTTTGAGGTATGAGCCCGTTACAGGACAGATGGACAAGAACTGATCCGCGAAACTCGAAAACTGCAAACCAGTGAAAGGGAAGCTGAGTGTGGTGAAGGACCTGTGTTTGGGCAACCGTTATTTGAAGGAATTTTGGCGATGTACGGGAATTTTGTGGGAATTCGAGGCGATTTTCTGCAGCTGATCGGCGGCTGGTCGGCCTAGAGTTTGCTACCTTCCCAATAATTATACTAAGGGAAGGAAAATTCCTGTAACTCACTCAATATTGAACGGAATGGCTTGAAACTTCACAGAAACTGAAAGAAATACACAAGAGACAGGTAAGAATATTTTGACGATTTATTGAAATTTATTTTAAAGCAAACGGGCATGCGAGCTAAAAATCATTGTAATTTTAAATATCCGGGAAATAACCGTTTTACGCATAATAATAAAATAATGGCCATATTTATATAGCGCCATATCAACCACAGTTTCATGGCGCTTTACATATGACTGACATATCCCGTCAGTGAATTATTTCGGACTGCTTCACGGCGCTAATAGCTGCCACGCAGTTTACAATGTTGAGTGTGGTTAGTGTAATGGCCAGGCTGCTGTACCGGGTGACAATCCCCTGCTCTTTTTCGAGTAGTACAACAGGTTCTTTCACGTCCCCTTCAAATACTGATTAGAAGTAGAAGGAGACAAGGCCAACGGCTTATAAACGTCCCTGCCCAAGGACGCGGCCGGGATTCGAACCCCCGACCTCCCGCACTCTAGACCGTGCTCTACCAACTGAGGTAACCAGTGAGGCGGGGGTACCTGTGTACACACCGTAAACGGGTGCGAGATAATATTTTTGTACAAAAAAAAACCTTCATCTATCCGTTACCCGTTACCCGTTACCCGCTACCCGCTACCCGTTACTCGCTACCCGCTACCTGCGTTTTAGACACGCCGCGTAATTTCCCACGCCGAGGCGGTTTTGACAAACACGCATGAATTTATCCCTAATTTCACTTGTCCCATTTGATTACCTATACTAAAGTCAAGCGATTTCAATTGGTGTTCTTGTAGTACTTTAGGTGGCCCAGCTGGCCACTAGCAAGAAATCCTTTGGTAAACGGATCAGCGTTCAGCTCAGCGGCAAAGCTTTCATAGCAGCAAATTATACTAGGTGGAATCCGAAATTATAACTTCTATGTCAAGCGGTTGGAATTATTGTAGCAAGACAGACACAGAAACAGTAGAGAAATTTCACAGCAGTAAATTATAAGTCATTTCGGAATGTTTACCTTAGAAAGCGGCATGTCTACAGCTTGGACAGTTATGTATATAGCGACCAAAGACGGCCGTCAATTCGTCCTTCGCATAACTGGAGCGATATCGATACTCTTCTGTTAACATTGATGGTACTGAATCCCAATACATATAGGTCGACTTTGATAATTTATTATGTCAAAAGTTCACTTTTTCGTAAACCATCTAAATAATTCGTCTACAGTTCTGCACATGCTCACCAGGAGTTCCGAATATACCCGATCAAACATACATCATTAGAATTTGAGTCGCCTGCCATTACAAATGAGAGAGATACGGGCATATAGTAAAACTCACGTGACCGATTACCTCCTCGTTACGCCAACACCACTAAGTGAATCGTGGGGACCCAATACCATACCTGTCAAAGTTTGAGCTGCCTGGCATTAGAATGAGGGAGATATGGGCATGTACTTAAAATCACGTTACCGATAAGGTCATCGTTACGTCATCACTATTAAATGATTGATAGGGACCCAATACCTGTCTGTGTAGGGTTAAGCCACCTGTTTCTTCAAGAATTCCTTTAGAACTTTACGCCACACCTAATGATCACCACGAACCGTATAATATTAAATGTTTGGTTTAATACTCAGCTATTCGATTTATGTGGCGGGTCATAAATGATTATTCCGTTTCTTCTTGCAGGCTATATTAGCTCACTGGTTAGCGTACTTGAATTTTCACGTCCTTTCTTAAAACTGATTCTCTGACAAATCAGAAATTCGATCATACAAGCCATTTCCTAATCAAACTGTCAATCAATGCTCTAAATCACTCCAAACTAAATCAACACTCTATATTTAACAGTTACGTCAATATTATTAACGAAATATTCTCCGCCCCGATAAGGGCGTAGTCCGTATCTCTCAGTCAGTCGTAACCTTCAGCAGTATAGATGACCGCAATCTTGGTGACTGGGCGGTTGTCTGGGCGGTTGCTTCTAACAGGACCGTATACAATTCGAACGGTGTCAGTACTTGACTGCCAATAGCCTTCTTTATAGCGTTCTTGCAGCTTTTAACTAGCGACTCCGCGCAGCCATTTTGGTGCGGAGCTGTGGGTGTTGTGAACATCCGATGCATGCCTTTCTCTGCACAGAACTCTTGAAGTTGTTCCTGGTTCAAGCCTCTCACCAATTGTCGTAGCTCTCTCAGCGCCGATGAATTGGGAACCATTATCACTCATTATAACGGCTGGTTGTCCTCTGATGGCGAATAATCTGCGAAGAACTTATAGGAACTCCATGGCTGAGCCGTCTACCGCCAGCTCCAGATGAACAGCTCTTGTATTGAGACACGTGAATAGTACTCCGTAGTGCTTAGCGGTCTTGTTTCGTCCCACCTTTACGTTGAAGGGCCCAAAGTAATCGCACGTTGTGTAGTAGAACGGCGGGGTGTATGGTGCTAAGCGGAGCTGGGGAAGATCCGCCATTACTTGCGCTTCAACCTTGTGGGCCATTTCCCGACAGAAAACACACTGGAACTTAACAGATTTGCTAAGCTTATTGATTCTCAATATCAAGTACTTTCATCTTGTTTTGGCTGCAGTAGTCGCCACTCCTGGGTGCTCGAACTGGTGCACATGCCTCGTGATTAAGAGCGATATCTTGTGCTCGTTTGGGAGCAAGGCGAGGTATTTTGTCTCGTATAACACGAAGGTTTCGTCAACTCTTCCTCCAACTCTGATCACACCCTTGTCGTCCAGAAACGGGCTCAGAGTTTTGAATTCCCCTCTCCCCATGCGATCATGCAGGCTCTTCTGTGCTTCTCTAATCCAGAACGTTTCTGCCTTCTGTAATTCCTTTGGGTTAAGTGGTCCTTCTCGTCCTTCTTGATCGCACCTTCTTAAGCGTATCTTCTCAGCCAGCCTTCTCATGCGTGCAGTGACTCGGATCAGGCTTCTCAAGGTGGAGAACGTCTTAGGATCGATTGCTTCTTCAGTAGTCGTTACCTGACAAACGATCTTCACTTGACGACACTCCATATGCTATTCTTGAGGTGGTGGCGCTGTTTCCTGTGGCCAGAGTTATTCTAGAAGTCGCAAAAACTCCGGTCCGTCATTCCATCGGCCGTTCAGCTCTTGTACGTGTATTCCTCTGGACACATCGTCTGCCACATTTACCTCTCCGGGGATATGCCTCCACTGGCTCGGGTCCGAGTTACCTTGAATTTCTCCAATTCGCGAAGAGACAAATGGCTTGTAACTACGTGACATGCTCTGTATCCAGGCAAGGGTGATCATGCTATGGGTAAAATAATGAACGGCTTGAAACTGTATTCTCGACTCTTTTTGTATGGTCTTAGCCAGGAGAAATGCCATAACTGCAGACTGCAACTCCTGACGCGGAATAGTTAGCTGCTTCAGGGGTGCTACTCGTGATTTGTCTGCAACTATCTTGGCCTCATAAGTGTCAATGTTATTTCTCTTACGAATGTATGCTCATGTTCCGAAAGCATTTTGAGAGGCGTCTGAGAATACGCACAGTGTTCGAGGTTCTGTGACGTTAGCAGTGGACAGAAGGTGACGTTGAAAGGTGATGCTGTTGAGCTCCTTCATTTCCCAGAAATCTCGATTCACTTCTCCCGGATTGCTGATGGTAATTCCTCATCCCAATCGCCTCCAATCTGCCAAAGCTCTTGCTTTCCAATCTTAGCTCTTATAATAAACGCGGCGGCGAACCCAATAGGATCACAGATTCGTACGATTTGACTCCATAGTATTCTTTTCGTCTGCTTGACTTGAATCATCTGCTGTGATGAGCTTCAGCAAATCAGATTCGATCTTGAAGGACAACTTATCTGTTTTGTTATTCCATATTATCTCCAATACTTTCTCCTCAACTTCCCCTTTAAACATCGTCATCTCTTCCGCGTCCTCTCTCGTCCTGGTTTCCTTCTGTCATCGTTCTGTTGGAGGTCCAACCTTTTACTTTAAAGCCCCCCTTCTCTAGAACGCTTTCAAAGTCTTCAGTTAGCTTTCGTGCCTCCTCTACCGCATCCACAGAGTCACAGATGTCATCCATGTAGACATTCTTGGTTAGAACTTGAGCCGCTTCTGGGTGCACGCTCTTGCTTTCTTGCGCCGTTTTTCTTAGTGCTGTTTGTGCCATTGCTGGGGCAGTCTTGTCGTCAAAGGTGAGCACTGTCTTGACATAAGTAACCGGTTCTCAGTGTGTGTCTAAGTTCCTCCATAGGAACCGGTGAACATGTTGGTATGGCTCCGGCTCCGTAACTAGCGTTACGTCCTTTTCTCTGAAACGCAGAATAACTCCGATGATGTTATTGAGCAGATCAGAGCCTTCCATCCAACAGTCGTTGAGCTGATGGCCTTGGAACATATAGACGAATTAAAAACGATTCTGATTGACGTGCTTTTCTTCTCCGTCCTTACTACTGCGTGATGAGGAATGTAATAGACTGGGCCTTTTTCTATTTCATCCTTCGATAACGTCCTGCAGAAATTCATTTTATGCATCTCGATCATTTGCTTATCATACGCCTTGGCCTGATCCGGTTTGGACGCGAATCGACGCTACGTTGATTCCATTCGTCTGAGCGCTAGCGACTTGTTATCAGGAAGTTTATTTGAATCTTTCTTCCACGGGTAGGGAATCATCCATTGGTTACCGACTTTCTTACAGGACCTTTTGAATACTTCTGCTTCTTCCCTCTCTACTAATTTGTCGGCTTCGTAAATACACGGCTTCTCCTCGACCCCCATGGTCTCAGTTTTCCAGAAGTCTGAAAGGTCCACGGACATGGCGTATTTAACATGTACATTTCAACATGTATTGAGGTATACATTTTTTGTTTACAATATATAAATGTAAAGTCGAAGCCAGTGGCTTATTTGACAAGGGTCAAGAAATCATACAATTACAATAATAAAGTATGTTGTCTAGATCAAATATTCTTACACTGCAGACTGAGCGAGAAGACAAAAAAAATACATACGAGAGAAGAATGTAGAAATAGGAATTATATCAGGCTAAACTAAATTACACAGCTAAACTAAATTACATGTACACAATTAGCAGAAATATTACATAAATAATCTAATCACTTCAAAAACAGGAAGTAACAATAATCGAGTTGTAAATACATATTATTGTTGTAAATACATATTAAATACATATTAGGTAACTTAAGGAAAAGGTAATATATAAATGAAATCAATGAGAAAGTAAGTATGTCTTTAATTTCATTTTATGGCTGTATGGTTGTAGAGAATCACGAAGGGATAAGGGAATCTCATTCCATATGTTGGGTCCTTGGGATCTAATAGAGTGTTTGTATTTGAGAAAGTGGTGATGCATGTCAGACCGGTTCCTTGTATAGTGTTGATGGTAATCCTGGTTGAATTTTAATAGGGAGGACAATGGAACAGGTAATAGTTTATTAATATGGGAGAAAATGAAGCACGTGAGGATGAATGGGTAATAATTCTGACTACTTTCTTCTGTAAGAGAAAAATAGGGTGAATATGTGTAAGATAAGTTGATGCCCATATAAGGTAATACGCTGCTAACTGCTTGTACTTCTCCTGGCGAACCACCAAACACTACCCATCCCAGCGGCGTTTGTCTGGCTACTAGCTTCCCGGGCTGTTTGGTTTGACCAGTGTGTATAGTCGCTTGAACCATGCCGATCAGAAGATCAACCTGTCCTTTACCACGGCGGATTTTCTCGTTTGTCAAGCTCAGAATCTCGGTAGATTGTGACGTTCGGACTGTGTTTTTTTAAATTTATATACGTTTTTTTAACCCAAATTGTAGCAAGGTCTAAATTACATGGGTGTCAGCTCAAAATTAAGCACACAATAATAATTAATAATAATTATACATAAATTACACATATTGATATTTATAGGTGATAAAGTTGTTCAGCCTGTCTGTTTTCCCTGCAACACCCTGTTGTGTGGAGCTACCAGACCGCAGGTTGTAGCCATGTGCGATATCCTGGCTCATGGGTATTAAGTTACAAGTTGAATTGCATGTTCGTAACTTAGGAATGAACTTTGTACATAATACGATGCGTCTGTCCGTGAGTGTCGGAAGTCCCGACTGGCTTAGAGCAATGTCATATGATGTATCAGGATATATTATTCTTAATGCTTTCTTCTGGACTGACTCAATTAAGTTAGATAAATATTCTGGTAGATTGGCCCACACTGGGGCAGCATATTCAAGTACATATCTTATAATACTACAATATACTTGAATAAGATCTTCAGCAGGCAGCCCTGACCTTCTAAGTAACCTAAGTGCATACAAACGTTTGGATGCCCTTTTGAAAATATATTCACAGTGGACATTCCAAGTTAGGTTACTAGATATGTATACCCCTAGCATCTTGTACGACTCCACTCGCTCAATGACAGTGCCAGCAAGGAGCAAGGGGGATAACTCTGTAGGCTTATAATGAAGAAAGTCAACTACTAACTCCTTGCACGTCTTTACATTCGCATACCATTTGCAGATGCAAATTGACTGATACTATTAGCCATACAGGGTAGATAACTTACAGAGCACCTAGGGATGAATTCTACAATTGAGAGGTCGTCCACATATTTAACCCTTGTGTGCCAATCTTAAACTAGTCTATTGACTAGTACACAGAACAGCAGGGGGACTAGCTTGATCCCTTGAGGGATACCCCCTTTCGGGGAGACAGCCAAGGAAACAGTGTTGCTGATTTTTACCCGTTGCGACCTGTTAGTAAGAAATGAGCCAATCCACCTCACAAGGACCTCACTAACCCCAAGTAAGCGCAATTCCATAATGATGACATTATGATCTACAAGATCGAAGTCCTTACAGAAGTCTGCAAAAAAAAATCTAGTATAGTAATCCCCCTTATCTAATGTTTCGAGAATGCAATGTACCAGATAAACTAAAGCATGTGTTGTAGATTTACCAGCTAGAGCAAATTGCTTTATGTCTAAGTGATCAATTACTTGATTATACACGGGTTCGAGAGTAAATCCCTCCATGATTTTGGCTAATTGTGATGTTAGTGTTATTGGTCTAAGGTCCTCGTCGATCACCCTGGGAGGGGAGGTCTTGGGGATAGGGATAACCATAGACTGCCTTAGTTCATCAGGGACGAAACCTTGTCGAAGGGATGTATTATAAATGTCGGCCACCACTGGAGCAAGTTTCCAGGCAAATTCTTTCCAGACCCTGTTGCGAATTACATCAGGTCCTGCGGACTTATTAACTGTAATGCTTCGCAGTGCACTATATGCCTTGGTTGTGTCAACAACCAGTTCCAGGGGGACATCTGTATCTTGAAAGAACTGGGGATCCAGGGGGTTAAAATGGGCAGTCAGGTCAAACAGAAAGCTGTTGAACCGGTCACCAAGCTCTGAGATTGTTGGTATAGCCTCATTAATTAGTTGGTGAAACCACGCTTGATCACTGGCCTTCTGGCCCATGAGGCCCATGAGGCCCTTAACCTCTCTCCATGGCCACCAACGCCCAGTACTGCTCTCTTTGAGAGATGCGACCTTGTTATCATAGTAGGTCTTCCTTGCATGTTGGCATACTCTTTGCACTTTGTTTCTCCAATATTTAAACACATCAGAGTCCTTTTCAAGTCTTGCTAGAGCCCTTTGTCTGTTGATAATAGACAGCTTTAACTGGGTAGTTATCCAGGGCTTGTCAGAGGCTGAACACTTCACACATTTGAGGGGAAATAGCAATCAACAGCATCATTCATTATAGAATAGAAGGTGCCAGCAGCAATTTCTTTACTTATTCTAGGAATTGCGGTAGCCTTTATCGAGTATGTCTTACTGTTGTCCAGGGTACTCGGTACTCTTTCGTCGTCATAGTTTCCTCTTCACCACCGACCTTCGTTATGGTCACAGATGTGTCCTTCCCTTTAAGTCCTAGTATAGCAGCTGTACCATTCCGAATCAAGCTTATTTGAACCCCCGTGTCAAGGAGGATATTTCCGCGTTTCTGGATGACATTCTCGCTGTAGATGTCTACTGAAATGACTGGAAGTAGCGCGACTGAATGTCTACTATAGATGCGACTCCTACGTTGACGGCGTCATTCTTGTGCAGGAGTCTATGATGGAAATACTCATACTATTCCGTTTTCCGATTTTGGACATTGTTGCCGACTACTACAGTTGGCTAATTTGTGGCCCCGTCCTGCTCTGTTTAAGCAACCAAAGCAGACGTGATTTTCTTTGGCGATTATCAGGCGGTTGTCAATGCTGAGCGCAGCAAATTTCTCACATTGGTCTGGCCAGTGGTTCGAGTTCTGGCACAGCCAGCATTTGTACCTGAGTAACATATTACTGCTGTTACTGTCTGCTCTCACATGGCTGATTGAGCGCTGGTTTCGCTGGTTGCTTATGCCGGTTTTTAGTGGTGCAGTGGCCCGCATACGGGACTTCATTTCTATCGACATCCAGCTCATTAGAGCATGTAGAGTTGCCGGTTTTTTCTCACTCTCCAAATCTCGGGCCCAGACCTTCCGGTCGTCGTCACACATTTATTTGTTCTATTATTGACAACATGTTGTCCATGTCGCTTTGTATTCCCACCTCCCTCAGGGTGTTGTAGCATCGTTTTACGAGGTGTACCAGATCACAAAAGCGCGTGTCTTTCCCATGCTGTGACGCTTTAAACTGGACTATATCTTGCGTGGTTGTGTCTGATACAAATCGCCGATCGCCGTATATGGAGTCTAGATACTCCCAGGTGGCATCATAATCCGATCTAATGCCTTTATTTAGATCCAGCGGTTTTTCGCGTATGAATGTGCGCAGTAATGTTATAGCATCTTTCTTGGGATTTTTGCCTCGATGGCACGCTTGAAATCGTCTCGGAATATTGCGTATTCTCACACATCACCGGAAAACGTAGGTAATTGTGGCTTTTCCATTTTAAAGCTACACGCGCCGCTCTGTCGCACTTGATTGTCATCACCGGAACTCGCTTTCTGGACAATGTCATTAACGCTGTCATAGCTGCTATCTGAGGGGTTCTGGATAATGTCAACTACTTCAACAGGGTCAACAAAAGGGCTAATGATCTGCGTAATGTCAATAGGACTGTCATTGGAAGGGGCGCTGTCTGCCGATTTCATACTTGGAATTCCAATACTTTGACACCCCTTACTGCTCGTAGTTTTCCTACAAAATACAAGCCAAGGCCAAAGTCCTCACCTCGTAAAAAGCGGAAAGCTATCCTTGACACCATACCTCCTAAGAAAGTCAGAACAGTTAAGGATTACTAGAAGGAGGTCTTAGAGTTGTTAGACCACGAGGATCCTAAGGACCTTACGTTCATCCAAGCGCTCTGCACCATTGGGGACTATCTACGCGGATGGAAGATGGACGTCCCGGAGGGAAATTCTCTTGAGGCAGATCCAGCAGCCTTCCTCGCCGGTGTGCGGAAGCAGACCGTCGAAAGCTCAAGGAGGAGCTCCAAGACTTCAATGGTATTAAGTTTCAGTTGGCTTTGAACATCACGCTCCGGCTTGACAAACCCGAGGGGTTGGTACACGAGATAGCCACGTTCCGAAGCTAGCAAGCCGTCTTAACCAACAGCAGCGAGATTCACAAGGAACTAGTAGAAGTACATGCGCAAATCCACAATCGAACTGGGTTGTGGATAGAGTTAACATTCTATGGTTGAACATTGCTTGGTACCAACCACTCCGTGGGGGTTCTTATATACCACTACCTGCAGAAGTCTCAAGGAAGAAAGCCGTGATCAATGTGAAAAAAACAAAGACGACCACTGCCTACGTTGGTTACTACGCGCAGCACTGTTTCCAGTTGCAAAGAACCCCCAGACGACATCGAAGTACCGAGAAGTCGATGGTTTGAACTTCGATGGGATAAGCTCGCCAACGCCCCTCTCTCAAATACCGCGCGTGGAGAAGCAGAATGAAATCTCTATCAGCGTATATGGCTGGGATCAGAAGGAACAGTGCTTCACAGTGCACCACATATCAAAGGAGACCTTCTCAACGCGCGTTAGCCTCTTGCTTTTAGAGTTCCCGAAGAGTGGCCTGCACCACTACTGCTGGATCAAGGACTTCAACCGCCTCCTCTACACGCAAACGAACCACCACGAGAGGAAACACTTCTGCGAGCAGTGCCTGCATGGATATATCACTGAAGCTCTCCTAGAGAGGCACGTCCCAGAGTGCAGTGGCGTCAACGGCCGGCCCATTCGCATCGATATGCCTACCGAGGAGAACAACAAACTCTCCTTCCATAAGCAGCTCAAAGTTCCCTACGTTATATACGCCGACCTCAAGGCTTTAACCACCAAGACTGAAGGGCCCGTCCTGAAAAGAGCAACAGGCAGAAGACAGAGGAGCACATTCCCTGCGGATTTTCCTACGTCGTTGTACGTTGTGACGGTAACAGCGAGCCACATGTGCTTTACCGAGGCATAGACACAGTGGAACGCTTCCTACAATGCATACAAGAGGAGAAGGTGAAGATTAGAGCCCAAAAGGCCAAGCCGCTGTATATGTCGCGGGAAAACTGGAGGGCTTTCAACACAGCAGTCGATTGTCACATTTGCCAGAAGCCTTTAGGTGGTAGAGGCCGGGTTCGGGATCACTGTCATATCACAGGTGAGTTTCGAGACGCCGCACATAGGGCCTGCAACCTCAAATTGCGTCTCTTCCCTACCATCCCGGTCGTATTTCATAACCTGCGTACCGACTTGCAGCATACCCAAGGGTAAGCATGCCACCGCCTACCTAAACCAACTCGCCCGTTTTCTGTGCAAACGAGGGTCGGTAGTACTCGGAGAAATGAGGATATTGGATATGGAGTATGCGGTGTAACCCAGCGTGTGCCTCGTTATAGAGCTCGAACGCACGGTTCGTGTCACTAAGATCTTCTTGGGCATAATGCCGCAGGCTCTACTGCTCTTGCATCCAATCCGCTAGCTTTTTGCGGTTCTCTTGGAAAGTAGCCCAGTCGGCTTGGTAATTCTGGAGGGCCTTGTCGTGTCTTTTGCGCTCTACAGCTATCGCATTGAGCCCTCCACTACTAATCGCTTTAGCGAGGTAGGAGCCACCGGCGCTGTAGCATTTAGGAGTGCTCCGCCAATCATCACGGCGATGGTGGCCATCTAGAGGTTTAGGAATATTGTTTCTGTCCTTAAGGTACTCCTTAGCAGCGATTTCCCCAGCTAATACCGCAGTCCACTTCAGGTAGTTCACAATGCTTGTCGAGGGGTCGTTGGTCATAGGCTCCTTCACAACTTTATTCCTACCCAACCAATACCAGAGGCAATACCAACTAAGGTTGCCTCATCTATGGCAGCTTTCACGTGCTTGTTGTCCATTCCTTTGTTAGATACAGGGGTGGTGGCCTTTCGTTCAATAGACCGTTGTGAACACTCATACCATGGATATATCTATATTGGGGGGTGGTTGTGGTGGTGCCGCCGCACAACGACCAGCGTGCTCTGCGCTTGCAGGCTGCACCATGCGCTTGCTTTGCCAATACAAACCCACCAGTGTTGCCCCACGCCGATGGCGGTTAGCACCATAGTGGCGGACAACTCCAGCCAGCGGGTGCTTTCATCGACCTCCACCTCTACCATCTCGGTCTGTTCGCGCGCCTCTTCGCGGGCAAGGGCCTCACGATCTCGCTTGTTTCGATGCAGCCAGTGCCTTGCCTGCACAACACGCTTAGGGTCCTTCGTCTTTACCGGTTGGGTTGTCGGATGATCTGTTGTGATGCGGTCTGGTTATGTGTGGATTTCCACTGGCTCCGACATCTTATATCTCCACTGGTTGCAACGGTTCGATTGCGGTGGTTTGAGGGGGGACTATATGGTTTACTACGTGGAACATAGCACTTGCTAGTGCTGCAAAGCGACCTGCACCTAGAGACAACAAGACAGCCACAGCAGATATCTCGTTGCGAACTAGATGGTCATCGTGTAGGTTCCCTAGCAGTGTTTGTTGATCGTCTATTGGAACTAGGTACGCGACTGCGCGAGTTGCTAGACGTAAAACACCATTAACTAGACAACACTGTGGCGAAAGTATGTCACAAGCAAAAGCATATGCGAGCAAATCTATGGACTCGGAGCTCCGACACCAACAGCTGTTTCTCATCCGGTTCTAAACCCGCACCAAAGTCCTCGAAGATCTTTTTAGTATCGACGGTGGATGCGGTCTAGAAGGTGACGACGACTGCGCAGTTCTCACGGAATGGCTTACAGATGCTCGTCAGCTGTTGTGTCAGCACCCAAACGGAGATCCCGATATGGCGCGCCGAAAAGGCTAGATCAACCAGTTTGTCTGAGCGCCTCTTGACGTCTTTTGAGGCTGCACAGTCATCCAAGATGAGGAGGGTGTTGGTACCAGCCCAAAAGGTGGCACATAAGTATAGTGCAACATCGATAGCGTTTTGCGGGAGTTGGATGAACCAGACGTGGGGGTCTTTATGGGTAAAACCTCGATAGGTTTTGTTATAAGGGTACGTAGGGCAAATCAAAACTACGTAATCGAACTTACCACGGAACGGCCCTCGCAGCTGCTCCACGAGGAATGCTGTTTCTCCGCAGTTCGTGGGCCAACGATCAATCCGTTGAAGGGCACGTGTTTCACTAGGGAACCATTAGTATGCTACGCTTTGCAGACTTCTATTCAATACCATCAACTGTGCATCCGCCAGGAAGTAGATGTGCATGTTTACATTGCCAAACCCCCACTCCGATGTACTCGAAGCTGGATATCTTTCCCGCCACCCACTTGAGCTAGCCCATCGCCGTGGACGTCTGAGTCTTTTGCAGTACGACAGTCGACGAGGACAGCGAACATGTTTTCATAGAACATCTTTGGGGTCATATCCGTTGTGCCAGCATCACCACCGAACCACCCCCTCGCAGTCTCCCAGAAGTCATGCGATAGCTGGCCAGCCTGGAACAAGAAGTTGACAAAACCATTCACATCGATCTCGATCTTAGTAATCCCAGGAGTGGTGAATTTCTCACTGTCACGTGCCCCTGCGGCTTGGGGTTCAAGAAATAGGAGCAGAAGCTCAGTAAAGGAATCCCAATCCATCGTTCATCGAGATGGCGAAGGGTATCGTCTTCACCGATCTAATCGCGAGAAGCACGAGTGAAGATATGCTCTAGAAGATCAGGAGGCCATACCCAGACGTAGGTAGAACTGGTACGCTAGAGGTATCTACCATGGAGGATGGTAGTGGTAGAATCTTGATCCACGTGATGGGTAGCAAAGAGAAGCTTACCCTTTGACTACTACTAAGGAGGTGAGATAAATGAGGATTGGGAAGGACCTCAAAAGGGTTCTCGACCTTACAAGAGAAGAGGCTGATCTCGAAGTCGAACAAGCGCGGCAACAGCTCGAAGAACTATGCGCACAAGATGAGGAAATGCTTCGAGACCCCGCATCGACGGAAGCCCAGAGAGAGGCGGCCCGCGAAGACGTCGACTCCATTCAATCGGAAGGTCTTCATCAGAGGGAAGAGGAGCTCCAGGAGTCTTTATCACTCAGAGAACGAGTCAAAGCCATCTTCAAAAATTACGGGTTTACAGTGTTGGGGGTGTTGACTGCGGTGGGCACTGTGATCGGAGTTGTGGTTGCTGCACTACGAAATAGCCTGGCAGGCGTCGCCAAGTGTGTTGGAAATGGGTTGAAGGCGATTGGGAAAAAGCTGGGTCAGATCCTCCCAGGGATGATTGGGGCTATCGCCAGCTTCGTCTTCCGCACTGCGGGTGAGGTTGTGGGCTTCTTAGCATAGAATGCCTGGCTCTTGATCGTTGGTGTAGTGGTCTTCCTAGTGGAGCAATACAAGCGCCGCTAGCGGAACATCTACCATGAGGTCATTGCGGTTGCGATGGTTGCTACTGCCAGGTTGGTCTCGGCGCTGCCGCCGAGGTCCTATGTGGTAAGTTCTTCCTCGGAGGAGAGCCTTGCATATAAGCAGTCCCCACGTTTTTGGTGGCTTCGTTAATGTTGTTGACGCCGAAGGTCATGCCACTTGTCGCTGTTTTCAGCTTGTTGTTGTATCCCACAAAGCTTTCTGTGTTGATCACTAGCTCGGATGGCATTAGTAATATCCCCGGGGTCACGGCTAAGTTTCTGCCTCGCCTTGGCCTTTTCTAAAGCCCAAAGGTAATTCGATATACCTTTTGCGGGGTCGTTTTCCACGATCATCTCAAGCATTTTACGAAATTCGATCTGGGTGGTCTGAGCCATCCCACTGTTGCCTGCAATGGGCGAATGCATGTTAACTTGAGCCCCGAGAACTGAGTAGACAAAGGCCTCAACGGAACGATCGCGTCTCCCCAACCCAGGCTTCGTGAGGCCCTCCCCTACAGCTGTTACGAACCAGTCGTATTGCCCACTCCATGCGGCATCATTGCGAACGAACGACACGAGGTCGCCCATGTTCGACTTTCCACCCTCATCAGAGAACCGCTGGCCAATTAAGCTCGGATACTCATTCGCACTTGTGTCATATGGGCGATCTTTGTGGACATTCTCATATCCTGAAGGGGCTAGCACGAAAATGTCACCCAGACCATGGTTTCGACCACCCTTCCACCGAAAGTCTGGTGTGCGAAATTCTCGAAAGCCGCTTTGTCGTAGGAATTTGCCGTTTGGTTGAAAGCTCTGTCACTTGGGAGAGGTACTGACGTTCTTAAGCCTCCAAGTTCACATAACACCCTCTGTATTGTGAAATATACGTAAAACCGAAGGAATATAAGCCTTGGATCACAAGTGGGAAGCTCTTTAATGCAGGGTCAGCGAGTGACACACCACAACCCGAGGTTCGCACCACACTGCGAAATTAAGCTGTTGTGGCCAATAATTGTACGACGGAGCTCCTAACCATTTCATCGCCTCTTTTGCCGTCTTGTGCGTCACGACAGTCTCCTTAAAGACGTCATGAACTTCTGTCTCGAACCACTTACCTGGCGCCACATGTATGCGTAATTTCGTCAGGATAGGGCGGATGGTCAATGGAGTTGCGTCTTGCACTGGTATTGCAGGCACGGAATATCTCTTGCCGAGGTTCGGCAGCAGGGCTTTGGGGAAGGTGGTTGGGGTGTTCAGCGCCCTTTCCATGGCATCCCTATCCCGCCTAGTGATGCTGTTTATCCATGGGGTCTATCCAGGTGGCTGTTCCGTACACCGCGTGGTCCATGTCCGGGCCTGTAAAGAACACGTTGTAAGTTGGTGGCTTGCCGGGGTCATCATTCTCTCGAACATAGAACTTCTTGAGGTCTGCAATAGGGTACTGTTGGCGGAAATCGCGCCAAACCTACTTTAGCTGCGCATCCATGCCGTGTATTGAAGCTAGCAAGATCAATCTTTAAATCCGCCATGGTTGCAATTATATTGAATGTGACATGCCTTACGGCAGACCGTACGGTCTACTTTGACCAACCCCTTGAGATCCACTACGATTCGTGTTGAAGCTTGAGGTATGAAAGCATTAGCATTGCGGAACGCTATTGCAAGCGACTCTATTTACCTCTCACTCTCTGGCGTCGAAGCCGGGCTGGAGATAGCGTTCGACTACAGAAAGTTTGTGACACACTTGCCAGTCTCGAAACCCAAGTCAAACACTACGAGGGAGTTCGTAAAAAATTTGCCCGGACCCGAGGTATCGTTCACGGGGTCGCTGTGGCCACAGGGAGCCTCTCTGTCGTGTTATCAGCCAGCGGTCTGGCGACCTCGCTTTCAGGCCTTGATATTGTTGTCGGACTTCCACTTGGGGCGTTGGGGGTCTATTCGGTATAGTTTCTGCCACTACCGCGGTCGCCGCTAAGAAACTAGGTCTACACGTTTCTAAGCACGAAAAAACCTGGATGTTGGGGAAGACGAAAGTGAATACTATTAGCGACCTTGTCTCGAAAGCCCTACGCGAAGGAACTATTTCTGGCGAAGAGTTCGCTTTGTTCCTTGGCGAGGCCGACAAGTACGAGAGTCTGAAGCTCGAAATTCGACAGAAGACTCGACAAGATAGTACCCAAAAAAACACAGCCCAGTCCAAAAGGGAGAATGGGTAGAATGTCAATCTAATATAATGGCAAATGACAAAAATATACATAAATGCATGCATTTTAAATCAATTCAATTTAAGCAAGACCAGATAACACGTATTCACTTGAAGATTTTAAAATTAAAATCTGTTGCCATATTCCCAAAATATTCCCTTTTAGTCTGGTCGCAAGGCTTGACTGACAATGATCGACTGACAATGTTTTTTTTAAATTACAAGCTGCATGTATACATATATAGTTGACAATGCCTCCAACATAACTAATGTAATGTTTGATAAAACAAGGACAGTTTAATCTCTTCAACAGATGTAATCTTCTTTACATGGTTGGCAACTGTGAGTTAATTTCATATTAAAACCACTGACAAGACTGATGCTTCAAGCACAGGTTCTACAGAGATATGTATTAATTATATCATATAAATAGAGCCGATCTCGTACCACCGGATCTGGAGGCTGTTTGCGTAAAACTAATATAAAAGTAAGAACCAGTTCTGAGTTCTGACAGGCCCAGCTAGCATGCAGCCTCGGGTGTTAAAATGGCCTTATGACTTACACGCTTTCCCAGGAAGACACAGGAAAACAGATGAAGAGGAGTTGGTTGACCAGTTCATCAGTTAGCAATTAGATTCCTTGAATATTATAGCCAGACCATTTCGCAAATTAATCCTCAGATGAATGAAGCTCAGGTAAAGTTCTCAACAAAAAACAAAGATGGCGGCCGAGAAATAATCCCAGGATGCATTGCTTATCTAAACACCGCTGATGTCAATTGTGCGGGCAGATCGCGCCATTTTCAAAACTAACAACTTCGATTCGGCGGCACAACATGCGATCTCTCTTGTATAATATGCCTTCCAGACTGAGCAAAGGGTTTTCAAAACACATGGGAGATAAGAAAACTATAAAGGTAAGATGTGATCATTCAATTGTTGTGGATTGTAACAAGAAAAGGGAATATAGCGCTTGGTTATCATAGTTTTAGTTCATCTGTTGTTTGAACGGGTTCGATCATTCCTCGTGCACGTGGTCTGCTTCTTGTTGTATCTTATCCATTTTCAATGACGAAATCCATAGAAAAAGTTTACCAAGTTTATGTAGAGTGTAGAGTGAATCGTTTAGCTAAAAGATCGATGGAAATATTGTAGTCATGGAGTACTACCGTTCGAAGGAATCCGTTCGAAGAGAGTGAAATGTCTCACTTTTAATTTAAGACAGTGTCACTGAGTGTCAGTGATATTTCACACTTCATTAGTTCATACAACAAAAGGTAATATTGCTTTTTAGAAGTGAAATTGCATGTGTTTATACATTGTAATTCAAACAAATTCAGTCAATACTTTAAGTTCTTCTGTAAATTAGTGGCATCGTGAAATTGCACTTCGAGGGGAAATACAATTTCACCTCAAAACTTGACAAAAGTAAAATTTCACTTTTTAAGGTTTATTTCACTTCACCACATTACCATCTTTTCGAACAGTGTGTGTGTAAATAGAACACTACAATTTTGGAAAATAACTAGTGCTACGTAAATCCCTCGTATTCAATAAAATTAATTCTAACACTCTACTGTCTTCCATCATAGGCACAGCGGATTCGGCACAGCACTTTGTCACTTGATCTCTCGCAAGTGCTTGAACAAGGAGAGGTCTATCGATTTGCAGATCAGATCAAGTACATGAGTTAGAAATTGTGTGGATTCAGTTTTAGTGAGCCAGTGCAGTACGAGACCATGAAATATAATGGACATCAAGTTAGTTTGCAATAATTCTGCTATGTTTTGTGGTAGAGGTCTTTTATTAGATTTTATGTTACCAGTCTATAGCCAGGGGCTTAATCATACCAGAAGAGAGTATAAACAGGATTTTGTATGATTATATATATACCAGGGCAGCAGAAAAAAATATTACCTGCTCTTAATACTATCTGCAACCCTGGATATTATAATTATTATCAATTATTATATATGTGCAACAATCATCATTTTCAAAATCTACATTTTTGCAGTTCAACAGACAATGTGTTGAAATGTATTGACATTTTGTGAATGCATTATGTACCAGCTAAGGAGTCCATTTCATAATAATAAAACAAATTCACTTCATTAATTTGTGATATGTATGCTGTCCTGGGATGGATGTAGGCGGGATCCCGTCTGGGATGGACGTAGGCGGGATCCCACCTGGGATGTAGGCGGGATCCCACCTGGGATGTAGGCAGGATCCCACCTGGGATGTAGGTGGGATCCCACCTGGGATGTTCCATAATCCCGGGTGGGAGGGCGGGATCCCAGGTGGGATGGCGGGATCCCAGGTGGGAGGGTGGGATCCCGAATGGGATCCCACACAGGTTTGGATGGCGGGATCCCACCTGGGACGTTGCATAATCCCGGGTGGGATCCCATATCAAGTGGGTGGGATCCCAGGTGGGATCCCAGGTGGGATTGGATTTTTACATGGGTAGGTCGTTAGTTTCTTTTAAGAACAACATTGCAACTGCCTCTCTCCTAAATTGGCTTTTAGACTATTTTTTACTATACGTTACTTTACTTTTGTATTTGTTATTGTTATTACTATTTTATATATTATTGTTTATACGAGCAGAATATAGTACATAATTAGATATATAGTATTAGAAATTACTTTTAATTATATATTACGGATGTATTTTTAGTCACGGATTCTATGTAAATCAGCGTTATGCTGTTAGCAATTTGAGGCAGACAATAAATCACCAAGGACATATTTAAATGTTTGTGCAACAGAAAGAAGTACATGTATACATTCTTCACACTCAAACACACCCTGTGAGCAGAGCCGTTTGCCTCTGTTAAAATTCCTGTAAATTTGTCAAGTTATGTGAAGCATGCTCCATATAGTTTGACGGGGGGGGGGGGGGGGGGGTACTCCCATAGAAATGTTAATGGTATGTGCTGCTGGATGGAGTAGAGTTTTTGACCTACATGTAGGTCTGAGGTGGGTTCCCTGCTTGGCCTTCTAAGTCTGAGATGGAGTATAATATATATTTTCTTATTTCCCAAAAAATGATGGTATACCGGCTCTCTCGCAAACGAGAGTCAAGCAGTGCATTGCCCGTTATCCTAAATTCACCCAGCCAAAAAGAACTGTTAGATACATTTCCTACTAAGTTTGCGGGCATCATATGATTCTTGCTTCTGATTGGCCCTGGGATTTTACCAGAAAAGAGAGGGCCAGTCAGAATCATATCACACCCCAGAACTAGTATCTACATGTAGCAGTTCTTTTTGGCTGGGTGGATTTAGGATCATGGGCAAAGCGCCACTGGACTCTAGAGAATGACATAAGCATTGCTTAGATACAACGTTTTGCATGACCTCAGGCTGAATTGACGATTTTGGCAGAACCTTATTTTCTCTTTTTGTGTGTGTGGGGGGGGGGGGGGGGGGGTTCTGCTTTCAGGGCGACTGTAACAGTGTATCTTCTAAAAATTAGAACACACACGGTGTGGTCTAGTATGTTTATAAAGCAACAATAAACAACTTTACTTATGTGTCTACAGCTATTCTGGGTCAGCTATTCTTCTAGCTGACCCAGCACCCAGAAGGGATCTATACTAATTGGGAACAGAGAATTATCTGTAAAATTGGAATATTTGGGTTGTTTTTTAAGGAGGGAGGAATAACAGGATAACTCAGAGAAATTAAACACTTGGAGAAAGCAATCAACTCTGGCCACAGAGGTGAGAGGCAAAGTACCGATATGTACCATTGCACCACATACTACCTCACTTAAAAATTACTGGAATTGTTGTCTAATCGTTCCAGAATAGGAACGAATATCTCGTTCTAAATGCTAGACAGTAAAACTACGCTCCCAAGATTCGTTACAGCTGAAAATCACTAATATTAATATATTAAGTAAACAGTTGCATACTGATAATCCAATGCATCCCTCCTGCACCTTCCAGAAAGTTTGCATAGCAGCAAGTTGTTAGCAAGAAGCACCTTAGTAGTGAATCTAATTGTAAATACCCTGTCCCAGAGGTTTTCTCCATTGCTTAGAGAAACAATGAAATGTAAACCACTGATAAGTAAGCCCCTAGCCTACTTGCAGGATCTTCAGTGGTATTTTTGTTTAAGGGTTTCCAGTGGTGGGAGAGAGGAGGGGGAGAGGGGTGAGAATGAAAGTACTTTTCCTCTCTCCCTTCTCTTCCTACAGAAGGGCTTGCAAGCAGACTAATAAGCTCCAGGCTCATTATTTTAATTTTACTTTAAAAAGTAAGCATCCCGCAAAATATTTTCTGTTTCAGGGAAGGCATAAACTGAAGGAAGAAGAGTAAAAGTAGATTATGTAACAAATCGAAACTACATTGCAAAATTAATCAAAGCTGATTGTAAATAGAGTAACATGTACATATAAATAAATATTATAGAAAGGAAGAAATCAAAACTAACAAAATTCAAAATCATAACAAATGAAATTATCTAAATATGTTATCACACTTAGTTAACTGCTAAATTTCAATAAAAACACCACGTATCAATAAAACCTTTAAAAACCTTTATTCCATTCAATAAATGATCTGTCAAGGTAAACTTTAATACATAAACAGGAGTTTTGAGGACACGAAATAGGATTGGTGGAGCGCCAGTACAGTGGACATACCAGTACATGTATTAAAGCTAAGTTTCAAATAAAACATTTCTCAGCCATGGGCCATTCCATATTATATCTGATGACATTTGTAGGGGGTCCAAAAGGGTCTATTAGTAATTTTTAAGGTCTTTCTAGTTTTTCTGCGGGTTCTTTGCAATTTTCAAGTGTTTTTCAGAGTTTTTTTTTTTGCAATTTTCAAGTGTTTTTCTGAGGGGTTGCAATTTTCTAGTGATTTTCTGGAGGTGACTGCTATTTTGATCATATTTTCAGTGGGAGTAACAGGGGGTGTGGAAAAACATGGAATCGTCCATATTTTCCTTCGTTAAATATTTTAGTGCACAGCAGTTAATTGAAAACCTTCTTTACCCCTAACGGCACCTACGGATTTGCAAAAACAATTTTGCAAGGTCATACCTTTAGCCGTTCCTGGCACTGTATAAGTATATCAAGGCTTCACTCCGAGCTCCAGTCCAGCTTTTATTTCGCACGCCCGAGAAATAGAGATAAAAGTCGAAAGATAAACTGGTATTAAATTAAAGAATACCGCATACAGCATTTACGAACCGGGTGACATTTCTAACACTTCATAGTGTTCTTCTTTTAAATACGTCGTCTTTCACTTTTCCCCCCGAGCAACTAGTCCAAGAACTGAGCATGTAAACCTCGACATCTCAGCCGCCGGCCATTTTGTTTAATTCCTTTTCAGCCAGCACTCTCTAATGCAGCGGTTTCTTTTCTCTGCGCATATCCAGAAAGCATGATAATTGACGCATGCTCTGTAAACGATGTTACGCATGCGTTCTAAAACCGGAAGTCCTAGAATCACAGGACTTTCAATTGGATTATTCCAGAGCCTAGTATCTTGGCGCTGCCTTAAAGATCGCGGGCTCTGGGAACGAGATTGCGTACGAGTATATCCACAGCAGTAGTATATAAAGTAGCGGTTCTGGGACGATTTTCGTTTTCTGTTGCATGCCACATACGATGACCCCCTCCCCCCAACGCATCGTTTGGACCTTGTTGTACCAAATCCCAACTTATTATCTCTCGAGTACCATAGATGTTGTAATTTGGCACAACAAAGTCCAAACAATACGTTGGGGCTCGGGGGTCATCTGATGTGATATACAACAGAAAACAAAGGTACTACACCAGAACCGCTACTTTATATACTACTTATTGTATTTCAATGCCCTATTAGAGAAAAGGATAGTATAAGGTAATATACCATGGTAGAACATATACTAACATTCGTCCGAGCACCCAGGGCCATTAAGGGCTACTTACGAGGATGGAAGATGGATGTTCCAGATGGTAGCCCTCTAGGAGCAGACCCAGCTGCTTTCCTAGCCGGCGTGCGGAAGCAGACTACCGAAAAGCTCGAGGAAGAGCTCCAAGACCTCAATAGCTTTAAGGTTCAGCTAGCTTTGAACATAACACTACGGCTCGACAAACCAGAGGGTTCAGTATATGAGAGAGCTACCTTTCGTAGCTTGCAATCCGTTTTGACCAGCGATGCTGAGATCCGTGGGGTAATAGTAGAAGCACATGCTCAGATCCACAACTACATTGAGAAGTGGATTAGTCGAGGATCGAACTGGGTTATAGATAGAGTCAACATTCTATGGTTGAACATTGCTCGATATCAACCACTCCGCGGAGGTTCATATTTTCCAATACCTAAAGAAATCGCGAATAAGAAAGTCGTGATCAATGTAAAGAACAAAGACGATCATTGTTTACGTTGGTCGCTACGTGCCGCGAAGTTTCAAGTCAAACAACACCCCGAGATGATATCGAAGTACAAAAAATAAAAGTAAAACGATGGGTTTAACTTTGATGGGGTGGATGCGCCAACGCCAATCTCACAAATAAAACGAGTAGAGAAGCAAAACAAGATCTCTATCAATGTATATGGTTGGGATTCAAAGGAAAAGTGCTTGATCGTGCACCACATCTCAAAGGAGACTTACTCGACACGCGTTAACCTCTTGCTTATAGAGCACCCAGAGAGTGGTATGCAACACTATTGCTGGATCAAGAATTTCAACCGCCTTCTATTCGATCAAACAAAGTACGAACATAGGAAGCACTTCTGCGAGCGATGTCTACATGGATATTCCAAAGAAGCTCTTCTTGAGAAGCATATTCCAGAGTGTAATGGTATCGATGACCGAGCCATCCACATTGGCATGCCTACCAATGAGAACAACATAGTCTCATTTCAGAATATCCACAAACAGCTCAAAGTCTCCTATATTATCTATGCAGACCTTGAGGCTTTAACAACTAAGATAGAAGGACCTGCCCAAGACTCTAAAAAGAGCAACACACTTAAAACAGAAGAACATATTCCCTGTGGATTCTCCTACATCGTTGTACGTTCTGATGGTCTTAGCAAACCACCTGTACTATATAGAGGTACGGATACGATCGAGCGTTTGCTACGATGCGTACAAGAGGAAGAGGCGAAGATCAAGGCCCAAAAGGCCAAGCCTCTATGTATGTTACCGAAAGACCAGAGGGATTATAATAGAGCAACGATTTGTCATATCTGCCAGAAGCCCTTGGTTGGTAGCGATAGAGTACGTGATCATTGCCACATCACAGGCGAGTTTCGAGGTGCCGCACACAGAGTCTGTAACCTCAAGTTGCGTATCTCACCTACCATTCCAGTTGTATTCCACAACTTGCGTGGATACGATGCTCAACTACTGATGCAATCAATTTCCAAGACAGAGGGAGATATCTCTTGCATCCCAAACAATATGGAGAACTATATTTCATTCTCACTTGGCAACCTCCGGTTCATTGACAGTGCACAATTTCTATTAGGGTCGCTAGACAACCTGGTTCGTAGTACCATAGATGCATCGGCGGGCAAATGTAAGCGATGTAATAAGGCCGAGCGTATTGTTATTAACAATGCTTGGGAGCTAGTGGGGGCTTGTCAACAGTGTGGAGAAGGTAGCATAAAGCAACTCGACCCATCTCGTCTCTCGATAACCGTTAAGCATACACCCACTAATGCACATCTTCTTAGTCGCAAAGGTGTCTACCCCTACGAGTACATGGACACTTAGGAAAAATTCATAGAGGTCTCTCTTCCACCAAAAAATGCATTCTATAGTAAACTAACCCTAGAGGCCGTATCCGACGAGGACTATGAACACGCACTAGAAGTTTGGAATGTATTCGGCTGTGAAACGTTGGGAGACTATCACGACCTTTACCTCCAGACTGACGTACTTCTTCTAGCAGATGTGTTTGAGACCTTTCGCACAACATGTATGCAAAACTATGGCTTGGACCCGGCTCACTACTATACTAGCCCAGGACTCTCGTGGGATGCGCTGTTAAAGAAGACTGGTGTAGAGCTTGAACTATTGACCGACTATGATATGCATCTATTCGTTGAGAAAGGTCTACGTGGTGGGATAGTTATGGTATCTCAGCGTACTGCCAAAGCAAACAACCTAAATATACCCGACTTTGACCCAGATAAGCCAAATAGCCATATAGTATATCTTGATGCCAACAATCTATATGGCTGGGCTATGAGTCAATATCTACCAACAGGAGGGTTTGAGTGGTGTGCACCAACAGATTAAAACAAATCACACAGCACGCGAGCAATTCAGATAAGGGTTACATCCTCGAAGTCGATCTTGAATATCCTCGAGAACTTCACGACGCACACAACAGCTATCCGCTAGCTCCCGAGAGAATGCAAGTGGATAAAGCTTGGTTCTCAGAGTACCAGACTGATCTATTTGAGGAACTATACAAAGGAAATGGATCTTTGAAAGCGGAGAAGCTTGTGCCTAACCTATATAACAAAGAACGATATGTGCTTCACTACCGCAACCTACAATTATACTTATCTCTTGGTATGCGTTTGAAAAAGATCCACAGAGCACTACGATTCGACCAATCCCCATGGATGGAGCCATACATACGAATGAATACAGAGCTACAAAAACAAGCGAAGAGCACTTTCGAGCAAGACCTCTACAAGTTGATGAACAATAGCGTATTTGGCAAAACAATGGAGAATCTACGAAAACGTGTAGATATCAAACTAGTGCGCGCTTCAGAAGGAATCAGACTACAGCGTCTCTTGAATAAACCTAGCTATGCTCGCTCTACAATCTTTGACAACGATCTAGCCGCTGTACACAACTACAAAAGTAAGCTACTACTTAACCGCCCAGTATATGTTGGAATGTCAATTCTAGATATCTCAAAACATCTGATGTATGACTTCTACTATAATGAGCTCAAGAAGCAGTATAGACAACGATGTAATCTACTATATACAGATACTGACAGTCTACTACTATACATCGAAACTGAAGACATCTATGCAGACATGGCTATCAACAAACGTCTCTATGATACGAGCAACTACAGCAAGGACCACCCATCATACGACGCATCCAACAAGAAAGTACTTGGTAAAATGAAAGACGAATGTGGAGGTATTCCCATTGTTGAATATGTTGGACTACGATCAAAGCTCTACTCGATATTGAAAGTAGATGGTAGGGAGATTCGGAAAGCTAAAGGCACCAAGAAGGCCGTTGTTAAACATCGTATTCGTCATGAGCAATACAAAGAGTGCTTGCTAGATAAGAAAGTATTCCGCCACGGAATGGATATGCTTCGAAGCGAAGGTCACAGGATGTATGGTATACATATGAATAAGATCTCTCTATCAACATTCGATAGTAAGCGCTGGATTTCAGCAAACGGGATTGATACGCTAGCCTATGGACACAAAAACGCTATTCCAGAGGAGGTAAACTTAGACGATTTTATTTGCGAGCTGCTATCTTAGATCGGTTGGGTACGAATAGAATGCCCCTTGGAGGTAGTTCAGTATCTGGTGGCACAACTTGTAGTTCTTCACGCACAAACCCACGCTTTGGTGCATCCTTTTCCAAATAGTACAGAACCGGTTGGTTCGAAGATATCGCACTTCGCGAAATACCATATGTCTCCAAACTCCACACAGGATCAGTTGCTCGCTTTGCTCCACCTTCCAACTCACCAGGTGCATAGAGATATCGAACTAGAACATCGAATGGTAGGCGCTTCTCTTCTAATCCAACAGGTCTAGAATATATAGGAGTTTTGATGTTAACTTGCTGTGCCAATACTGTATTCGAAGGCTCCTTACCTGTAAGTCGAGTCACTTCGTTATTCATGGCTTCGATAACCTCCGGAAGCCGCAATACCCATTCTCTGCTACGTGCATCTGATCCTTCCGAAGTAAGTACCATTTCCTGTGCATATTGGTATCCAAACAATCTCTCAGCTAGTGTTCTATTTGCTCGCTCGACAAAGCTTTGCGCCCTGTGGTTGCCAGCCTAACCTCGTTGAACTTTCGTACCACGTAGTTCTAAGGTTTCAGACATACGTCCCATGAATTCTCTACCAGGACCGACTTGCAAAGTTTTTGGCCATTCTAGTGGACTACGCTTGTAGATTCGTTCAAAAGCTGCAGAAACTTCACCACTATCTTTCGAAGCCAAAGGCTCAGCCTCTTTATATCGAGAAGCTACGTCGATTACCACTAAAGCATACTTATATAGTTTCCTTCCACGTCCAGGTCGAACGTGGGGTAGAAATATCAAATCAGCTTGGTGAACCTCATTTGGTTTTGATACAGTCCAATGTGGTCGTGGTATATGTCGTGGCGGTGGTAGGTATATCTGCCATAGTGCTTGTTTCTCTAACCAACTTGCAGCGACGTCTTCTGATACCTTTGCAGCCACCGATAGCTTACCAATTACAGCGTGACCTTTCCAGTATCCCTTGGGACCATAGAAGATATTCGCAAGGCGAGTATCCATCATATATATAACATAACGATAAGGTCTAACACGAAGACAAAAAAGAATAAGAACTCTCCTAGACGACTAGTTCTTATTCTTTTTTTCGTTAGTATGAGGCATTCTTGATTGTTGGTAGTGATCTAGTAGTGATCTAGTAGTGATCTAGTAGTGATCTAGTAGTGATCTAGTAGCGATCTAGTAGTGATCTAGAAGTGATCTAGTAGTGATCTAGTAGCCTCGTCGAATGTAAAAAAGCTCGTTTTTAAAAAGCATAGCTATAGCCAGCGACTAGCATTCCACCTCCAACAAAGATCAACTCACCAGTCTTCTGAGCACTCGAAGGTCGATAGTAGTCTGAGAAGCGAGGTTTTTTTGCTTTTAGTAGTTTCAGTTTCTGACGTAACTTGTCGGATTGCACTAAAGCGTGATTGGTTTCATTTTGCATATCGGAAGCAGCATGCTCCATGCCTTCCTGTTCTTGAGCATGGTCGTATACTCTTTGAAGTTCCTTTTCGTAGGCCATCTTGTCAGCCGTGTATTTCTCTAGTAACCTATCGTGCCTCTCTCGTTCTATAGCAATCTTATCGTCTTTTCCAGAAAGCACCTTAGCGATTATGTTCCCACCAGTGAATGCCGCCGCATTCAAAACAGCTCCGAAAATGGCCATTGCGATAGCTGCAGCCATCTATAAATCAGTCGGTATGTATTTTTCGTCCACGAGGTATTGTTTGGCAGCTAGACTACCAGCCAACACAGCTGTCCACTTCACGTAATTTATGACAGAAGAAGAAGGATCGTTGAGCATAGATTCCTTGGTCACCTTTTTTGCAATCCAACCAATACCTGTAGCAAGTCCAGTAACTATAGCAGCATCAGTTACCGCTTTCATCAATTTATTAGCTTTCACTGGTTTAGCCTCTCCCATCCTACTATAACATATATCGTATGGTCTCTAGTCTTTAAATGTTACTCCATATCTGGCAATGCTACCTTCGTTGGCCCTACTGGACTCGTGGGTCGTATCGTACTAGTGTCATATCTGTATCTTCTGTATTGATAGTACGCCCCCACTAACGAAGCGCCTACACCAATAGCCGCTATAGTAGTAGTATTGGTAGATATGTTTTTTGACCAGCTTTCCTCCACGTCGGTTTCTTTAGATAATTCGCTTTCACGTTCTATCTCTCTCTTTTGAGCCTCTCTGACACGTTTGTTGCTTTCGGCCAATGCTTTTCCCCTAGCAACCTTCTTTGGATCTTTTCCTTTGTTCTCAGGCACAGTCTTCGGGGGATTCGCCGTTATCTGATCCGTTTCTTCCATCTTGATTCGATATAGTAGGTATATGTAAAGGTTCAATAGGTGTACCAGGAATGACTATGTGACCAGATACATGGAACAAGACGCTAGCTAGAGCTACAAAGCGACCTTCTTTAAGTGATAACAGACCAGTCGCAGCACTGATCTCGTTGCGGACTAGGTGGTCTTCTTGTAGGTCTTTGACCAGTTCTTCTTGAGAATCTATGGGTACTAGATAAGCGACTAAGCGAGTAGCTAGACGCATCACGCCATTGACTAAGCTTTCTGTTATTTGCTTAGATAGAACGGCCTGATACCTTCTATATAATCTATCTACTTCTTTTTCAGATAGTCTAGCAATATCTCCTAGAGAGAAATTCTTCCCTAGATATTCTTTTGTTGTACCCGTTGCAGCCAAAATGGAAAGTGCTTCCCGATTGTCTGTTACGACATCCTCTGTCTTTGGTGGTGGTGGACCGGTTACATCCTCACCCAGTAGCTCGAGTATTTCTTTATCATCCATGATAATATATAGTAGGCGAGGGGAGCTCTAACACGACTGCAAAAGGATGTCGTAAACAAAAGCATATGCGAGCGAACTTGTGGGATCGAAGTACTGTTTGTAACTCGCTGCATTCTTGTGAACCTCCGTAATCTTCAAATATCCTTTTACCATCTATGGCCGACGCAGCATGAAAGGCAACTACGACAGCTACGTTTTCACGGAAGGGTTTGCATATACTTGTTAATTGTTGGGAGAGCACCCAAATAGAGAGTCCTGTGTGTCGAGCGGAGAATGCTAAATCTACTAGCTTGTCAGTTCTTCTTTTTACATCTTTCGAGGCGGCACAATCATCTAGAATCAATAGTGTATTAGTTCCAGCCCAAAAGGTTGCACAAATATTTAATGCGGTATTGATAGAGTCCTGTGGTGGAGATACAACATAGAAGTGCGGATCTCGATTGGCAAATCCACGATACGTTTTGTTGTGGGCGTACGTGGGGCAAATTAATACTATATAATCGAACTTACCACGAAATGCTCCACGAAGCTGCTCTACTATGAATGCGGTTTTCCCGCAATTCGTTGGACCTACTATGAGGGCGTTGAATGGGATGTGTTCTACCAGGGAATCCATTAGTATGTTATACTCTGTAGTGCTCCGTTCAATATCGTGAGTTGAGCATCTGCAAGAACATAGATGTGCATGTTTGTGGTTCCACTACCTTTTGCGAGTCTATGTATACGAAGGTCGATGTCTTTTCCACCACCCGTTTGCGCCATACCGTCGCCATGAACAGCGGAATATTTTGCCGTGCGACAATCGACTAGGATGGCGAATCTGTTGTTGTGAAATTTGGTAGGAGTCATAGAAGTAGTGGATGTGGCAAACCACCCCTCTGCAGCCCCCCAGAAATCTGGTGGTAGCATACCTCCTGGAAAGAATCTGTTTGGAACCCCATTGACGTCTACCTCTATCTTCGAAATATCAGGATTTGAGAATGCTTCGCTATCTCGAGTACTGGCGGTAGGTGATCTACGAATAGTAGAAGTAGCCCAGTAAAGGATCGTCGTGGAACATTGATGTTCTGAGATATCAAAGTATCTGATGCCTTGGCGATAGGTACTATCTTGAAGTGAACAGCGTGGGTGTATAGGAAAGCAGTACCCGTTTCGTATGCGTTAAGTGCTTGCCTAGCTAGAGTTTCATTTTTGATTGCTTCATATTCTAACTGGATGTTGTTAAGCTTGTATGTACCTATCTTCGTGCTGTCTGATCCAACCACTGTCTCGATGGCGGGCGCTAGAGTCAACTCGAATAAAATAGTGTCTTCTAGGGCGTGGGGGTATAGAACTCCCTGTTGTGTCAGAATATCAACGTCTAACGGAATTCTGTACTTTGAACCATATGCAGCTAGGAGCGCGTTTTCTCCAGCATCCGAAGTGCCTGCGTCCCCTGCCTTCGAGCGTAGCTTGTTTGTGTTCTCTGATTGGATACCTTGTTGCGTTCTAGCTTCTCTCTCCTGCGTAGATAGGTATATATCGGAATATGTCTGTAGTAGATCCGACCGAGCAATGTCATCTACTATTTCAGCTCCTATTTTACAAACTCGATGTATAACCAAGCAGCGCCCAACATTGGCTACAACGCGATTATTAGCGTGTCCACCAGACAATACGATGTCACCCAATAGTGCTAAGCTTCCAGGTACTAATACGATGTTTTCTCCTAGTGTTGGTACTTCCACATAGAGCGTCTCTCCTGGGTTGGCAGATGATGGGGTGAAAGTTTTTCTATATAGGGTTCGTGGGGCTTTGAGTGCTCGAGGTTCTCTTCGTGCTTGTGTGGGAATTAACTTCGACGATATCATATTGAATATAGCAAGATATATAGTTAAGTTCAATATAGAAGATGTGGATGTTAACGCCGAGGTAAATGCTGGTGGAGCCGAAGCAGGCGAAGACTACGATAATGGGGATACTGTCGACAAAGAGGAATGGAATGCAACAGTAGTATAGTAGGGCAAGTATGGAGCACGGGTACTTGACTATGCATGAGCTATGACCATATATGGTCATACAAAATTAATTATTCATGAGCATATGCCCATATATGGTCATACCGGAAGTGAAACAACGAAACGGTTTCGCAAAACCGGAAGCGAAACAGCGAAACCGGAAGTGGAAAAAACGAAACGGATAGAAAACCGGAACTGCGTCAGAATCTTACCCTGGACTGAAAAAAACGGAACTACGTCAGATGTTATACTTGCCTATAAATATAGAAGCGCCAAGGCTTGTTTCACCAATTCGTCTGAGAAAGAAAAATGGCTACCTCCATGGACGTTCCCCTATCCAGTGAAATGGTGCAGGTGTATCGGATCGACGAGTGTGGTTTCAAGAAAGTGGAGGCCCGCCTGAGTAATTTTGGGGTGTTGGAGGGCTGTATAGAGCCTATGAGGTATTTGTGGAGAATATCACCCCGCGATGAAGAGTTCGAGGAGAAAGAGAAAGACAACCTAGCAGACATGACAAACAGGCAAGAGCGCGAATTCAGCTCCACCTCCTTGAACACGCAAGAGGCCTATGAGGATTACATGGTGCGTATGTCCAGTTCTTCAGAATGTGGGGTATGTACCTACAAGGATAAGCAAGGATACACGTACAGCATCTGGATGGAACGTCTTCCCAGTGGTTTGTTCAGGTCTCTGAACAAGATGATGTATACCTATAAGGTGCAGTCCAGACAGCCTGAATTAATCAAATACACCCCTCGGTATGGCCATGAAACACAACATTTCACAAGCCCCGAGTGGGATCTGCATATAGCACGCGTTCAGTTCGGTAAGAAATGCGAGATTATGAGGGATCTAGACCTGGAGAAGAAAGAAGAATACTCACGGAGACTTAGAAATGAAGAGATCATCCACTACTTGGAGACCCGTCTGGAGACTCATCCCGAGGGACAGGCATGTTGTTGGGATCGTTCTATCGATCCCATCATCAAGATCCAACAATCGCTGGGGGGTGTGGATGCCGAAGAAGCGGCATGGCTGGGGAGGCATTTAACCTATCCTTTGAGAGAAGTGGTGTTTCACGTACAGCCGACGTTTAAACGTCTCTTGAACTGTGTCGAATACCTGGGTACAGAAAAAGAAGAAGTCGAATCCTGCGATGTGTTTTTTGAGTGTTATACACATTTCGTGGATTTCCAGAAGAAGTACAATATCAAAGACGACGAGGTCATTCTATGCCACCGCACTTGGATGGTAGAAGAGGAAGAGTTAAAGAATGTCTACAGACGCCCACTCCAGACCGGTAGAAGCAGAGAGGAGGTACAGTGTCGCAATCAAAGGCATGAAAAATGGGTCGAGCAGGCTCGAGCTGTGGAGAAGAAGAGTCAACAACAATACGCCCAAAGATCCGTCGAAGTAACACGTGTGCGTCGGAATTCCGTATCGTCCATGAAGAAGAATGATGATGAAGAGTCACAGAAGTCACAGCAGTCGCAGCAGCAGCAGCAACCCATGGACACATGCTATATACGGAGCCAGCGCGTGTATGCAGAATGGAGCAAGAACCATTGGTTTCTAGGCTACGTTCAGTTGGTGGTTGGTAAGACGGTGATGGTGAAGTTTGACGATGGAGACACTAAAAGCTACACCTGTTCAAAAAATGAATTTCATCATCCCAAGGTTGAAGACATCTCCCAGTTGACGATGGCGAAGCCCTACGTGTACGATGGCGATAACTACCTGGACGACAAGGTTGTGGCGCGTTGGGAAAATCGCCGCTACTATCCTGGCAAGATAGCAGAGTACGACAACAAGGGTGTGACGGTCGAGTTTGACGACGGGTTTGAAGATATGTTCAAAAACCCTGTCCCTAAAGAGTGGTTTCTGAATTCTATTGGAGGTACCTCTCTCTTCTCATATTTTGAGGAGCTGGCGAATCAGGAAGAGGAGAAGGCGGCCGCGGAGGCGGACCAATCCCCACAGAAAAAGATAAAGCTCGCTCCGGCGTTAGACACCCTTCAGTAGCGCTATGATCTTTTGACACCGGAACTACGTCAGAATCTTACCTCTGGCATGGGTATAAAAAAACCGGAACTACGTCAGATGTTATAGTCGAATATAAATAGAGTAGTGCACCAAGTCTTGTTTCGTCATTAATCATGGACATGGACATGGACATGGACATGGACATAGACGATACATGGTTCAAAGAGAACAGGAGTCACCCTGGTTATATACCTTTAATGAAGTATATCAAATCCGGGGGTGATGAAAAGACCCTAGTTTGCAGTACCTTTCGCTACATTGTAAAATGTATGAATGACACATTACTTCATGGGGAGGAGGTTCGATTGCTAGTGGCCCTGACCGATTTTCAATTGGATTATGGCATTATGAGCGAAGTCAACAACTCAGTGCTTTTGGCAGCATTGTGTATAAAATGGGATGTGCTTAAAGACAATGATGAGGATGATGATGAGGATGATGATTGATTGATTGAATGAGATGTTGTAAATAAATAAATAAAAGGCCCCCCAGTCGTCCGCTACCTCTCAGTAGCGTCATGTCCTTTCTACACTGCAGTTCGCCGTCGAGAGGTCGGAACTCCTCGGAAAGACTGACTCATGTGTTTACCCCGAAAGGGGGTATAGAAAGAAGAAGAAATGTGCAAGAATTTTGCCGTTTACGCGGCGAACTGTCTAGTATCGCCCTGAAACTTTTACTGGACAATGCCGAGAGGCATTCTATTAGTATGCAAGGCGACGTTGTAAATAAAGCCTTATTAAAGTGGATGTATTACGCCTGTGAGGCAGAACGGATCTTGTTGGCCCGAGAGAAAGATTGGCAAGAGTTTGAGCAAGACGTTAAAGCACAAGGTATAGAAGTGGTCGATGGAGAGGAGAACTAGAAAGCTCCTTGGTATAGCGGTAGGCTTGATCCTGTTTTTGATCCATCAGTTTATTAACCGGAAGTTAGCGGGAGGAGGAGGAACTACGACGGAAGTACGTCAGATGCTGGATACGGTTTTGGATTTGACATATTTAGAACCCTCCTATTCTTGCAATCATTCGACCTCGACTGCGGAGCTGTGAACATCCTCCAGAGATAAAGATAAAGAAAGAAAGAGAGAGAGAGAGATGGCAAGACACGAGGAGGGAATGAAGTTGCGGCCTATTATGACCTTAAAACGGGTGAATGCACCCGAACGTGCTGTGTTTGAGTACGACCACCCCATGCATCTTCTGGTGGGCAAAGCCAAACCCATGGTCTTATGGTTGCGCAAGATGACCAGGGAATTGAACGAGATCCTAGAATACTTGGAGGCGGTGTCCAAACCCGATGTGTCGGCCAAGGACCTAGACAGGCTGAGTCTGACCCAAAGAAAACTGCCCAATTGGGTGGAGCGAGAGTTTCTGGAACCAGGTTTTTCTCTCCATGGAAGTATTATGGATGAATACCAGATGAAAATGTACGTGGGCGATGTGGACAGAATAGCAAGTGAGATGTTGAAGGTGGGCATTGGGAAGTTGTTGGACGCCCATCTTAGTCACGGGGTGTTCTCCGACGATGTGGAACCCGACACCGTAAGACCTAGGACGGTGACCAAGAAGGTGCGTAGACAGTTGGCCACCTCCACTCGGAAGTACGCCAAAGTAAAAAAATGTATTCCAGAGACTCCAGAAAAAAAGAACGAGGTTGCCAAGCAGGAAAAGAAGAAGAAGAAGTAGAAGGAGAAGGAGACGAAGTATGTGGATCTAGTGCCCTACCCAACAACAACAACAATAACAGACAGCGGCTACTACCCTCTTCCTCCTCCTCCTTCTACCCCCGTTCCTGCCAGTGTTGCCCCTCTCGTGTTCACCCCCGAGAACATACCACCGCCCCCTCTAGCGCCTATAAAGAAGAAGAAGAATAAGCCGAGAAAAAAGCTGCATCTCAACATCCCCCCACGTAGTCTTATGGAGGAAATCATGTCTGAAGTACCTCCCACGCCTATTGTCCAGGACAAGCCTTGGGACTTTGAAGTTCCGTCACCACTACCAGAGCAAGTGTTGATCGATCAGCCCGAGCCAGGTTTTAGCAATTATATTACGGCCGGCATCAAGCAAAGGGAAGCGGATTTGCTACAACGCCCGATGAATGGCGAGACTCTTACTGCTGTAAAATTTTAAGAAAGCAAAACGGAAAAACATGTATGCTAAAGTGTCAGAAATAAAAAAAAGACAGTAGACGATTCAGGTGTCCTGCTGTTTATTTATTTTTTAAATGATACACTCAACCAAGGGTTAATAATACTACTGGGAACACGTCCTTTTCCTTTCGTTTTCGTTTTCTTTTTCTTTTTAATCTGTATCGTCGACGAGGGCGATTTCTGCGGTGGGTCGGGTCCTATATACTTGGGCTTTTTGGGGCGTGTCATGATGTTGTAGTGCGTTTTCGTTTTAGGAACATGAGGTGTGGAAGGGGGCAGTGTAGGCGCTTACACCGTCTTCTTCTTCTTCTTTTTAGGTGGACCAGTGGTTCCTACGGGGGGCGACGGCAGAGGGGGAAGCGACGAATCTTGTTCTTGTTGTTGTTGTGGGATGCCGGCGGTCGCGGTATTATTTTTCTGCCAGTCGCGTGAGTCGGCCATAAGTTTACGATAATGTTTGAGCATGTTTTCAAACATGTTGATCTTGATTTCAGGATTGATCTTGCTGTTTAAAATACGGTGGATGTTGTCGTTGGTGTCCACCAGATTGCCGGTGTAAGGCGTTTGTCGTTCTTCTTGTATAATAGCAGCTACTTTGGCCATACGGCTGGCATTTGCTCCACCGCCTGTTTGGTCCAGAGGAGTCTCGACAGACTGTACATCCCCCATATTTTTTTCAGGAACTACGTAGGCACGCTCATTGTACTTCATCTCTCGAGTACTGAAGAGAAATTCGAATCCCACGCCGTATTTATCTCTTTTTTTCTTGGTGAAGGGGGAAAGGTCTCTTTTTTTATTTCTGTCTGGATTTATCGATTTTAGCCTTGATGGTTTTGAAAATGGGTTTAAAAATAATAGGAAGTATGGAAGAGGCCAGCATGCCTACAACAGCTCCCACACCCCCGCCACGTTGTCGGAGGGCACGTTGACGACGCTGGGCCGATTGATTGGGATTCTCCAAGATTCGTAAGGCCTTGGTAATGTGAGGTTTGTTCTTGATGTCATCGAGGATGCTGCGATGGACCGCAGGGGTGTTGCCTCCAAGAAAGTTGTGCACCACTTCACCACATGCTGTAATTTGGTCGGGCGAGGCATGCAGGGCTAGCTTATGACACTGATGCTTGTTTCCACGGGCCATGGCCTCTAAAAAGACCCGGTGCTTGTACAAACGTTTGGACCTATGCGTTTTTACCCGAGGCATTTTTTCAAGGTCTCTTTTTCGTCTTCTTCTTTCTTTCCAACTTGTTTAGATAGACGGGTCTTCCCGCGACGGTGATGAATGGCGGTGGGCTGCGTAGACTACCTCCCACATGGTGGGGGAACACGTCTTTTAAACCATCGTAGCGTGGAGGTCCACGTTTCGAAAATAAAGACCTGCCTTTTGTTTGACGACGGCTTTTCCTTCTTCTTCTTCTTCCTCCTCTCGCCATGCTGTTGGGATATGTTTTTTTTAGAGACCCTGCAGGTCTTTTTATAGTCTAGCCTATAATATATCCCCTAGAATAGGGATGCCTCGAAAGGGCGACTTGTTTCCAAAAATAAGTCCACCTCCTTTTCGACTTCTTCTTTTTCTTCCTCTTTTCTTTCGACCCCCTACAGTACGACGTCGTTTAAGAAGACTTTTTTTCTTTCTCGGACGACGGCCACCGGATTGACGACGGACCATGATGGTGGGCGTTGTAGTGGTAGTGGAGGTGGTGGTGAATGTTGTGGACTAGAGGTGGGTGTGTGCGGGTTTTTATATTTGTTTGAAGAGACGGTATAGCGCTTTATACTTGGCTATTTTTTTACGGCCTTTCTTAACCGTGGCAGGGTTCCGTAATCGCATTGAAAGTGCGTGTAGATTGCCGGCGAAGCTGAAACTACGGTTGGAACGTTGGCGAGGCCGAGCCATGATGTTTCTGAAGAAGATGAGGGTATGAACCACCCTTGCATCCTTTATAGTTTTTTCATCAGCTCGCGAACGAATTTAAGAGCATCTTTTGCATGCTTGGATTTGGCTAGAATAGGTCTGAAGGCAGCCCCGGCACTGTCGGCAGCATAGCTGATCGCTTTATTCTTGATGAAGTCTTTAACCCCTCTTCCACGACGTCGACGTTTCCTTCTTCTTCTTTTTCCACCCACCACACTTTTACGTCGACCGCCTCGTGTGGTAGCCATAGCGACACTGGGGAGGCTAGGCTGGAATGGCGGTCTATTTATATCCTAGTTGTCTTTCTAAATCCGCTTGTCTCTTCGCATTCTTTTTGACAGCATTTCCAAACCGTTTCAGTTTATTTTTCTTGTCCCTTATCTTACGTATAACGCCATCCACCCAAGTGTGACCGCGTCCCCTACGGGCATTGCTGCCTGTGACGGTGGCGGAGCCCTCGCTACTGGTGCTCCTCCTCCTGGCTCTTCTTCTGCGGCGGCGGACAGAAGACCTGTTGCTAGGTCCAGGCATGGACAAGCTTTCCGATTGACGTTCCACGACGGCGGCTGTCCTTTCCGCACCGTCGTCGTGGTGCGTGTGCTGGTAATGGTTTGATGATCTCCTTGCCCCAAGTCTCGACGTACGGACCCGCTCGACATGCGATGGGCGTTCTCTCCTTGAACATGAGTTTAATCGTTATCGTTGCGGGCGGGATGTTGGTTCTCTATAATCGCGGCATTAATACGGTCTTCAATATGATGCAGTCGCGCTTGAAGACGCTGCCGTACGGAGTCTTCTAGTCTTGGGTTGGTGTTGTGAATCATTCTATTGAGGTCATCCGATTGTTCTATAAGAGCGTTTAAGGACAGGTTGTTGGTAGGATCGCCCGAGGTATCCAGAGGCACCTGCTGATCGAGAAAACCGGTCACGAGCCAACGCACCTGTGAGTCTGTGTCGGCGGACGGTGCTGGCAAGGTCTCGGGCTGTTGTTGTTGTTGTTGTCTTGGAGGAGGAAGAGTTCGCGGGGAAGTCTCCGGCAAGGAAGCGTACGTGTCATTGATCAGGTCTGCCAAGGGTTGTGTCGGCGACCGAGCCGGCTGTGGCGTGCTGGTGGCGGTGGTGGCGGCGGGTAGTCTCGCATTCGTGAGGACCCGTTCAAAATCCCTTTGGAGTTGGGCCGTATGCGGATCGGTATCTTGTGTGATAGGAGACAAGGTGTCTTCATAATTGGAGATGGGGATGGGAGAAGGGGTGGCGGCGGCAGCGGCGGTGGTGATAGAGGGCGAGGCGGGGTTGGAGCGGATGATGGCTTGTAGAGTGTCCTGAACGTCACCCACCAGTTGTAGCATAGCATAGCCTCTTGCTAGGACATCAGCCGCTCCACCGCATCGTTCAGCAGAGTCGGCACAATCTCTCCAGCATCTCATCCTGAAGGAGCGCTCATTTGTTTTTTCCCTTAGGCAGCCAAATAACCTGGTAGTCGGGGTCGGAAGGTAATATGTTCCCGCGAAGCCGATAGGCATCGTCTGTATGTTGTGTAAAGTCAAACAACATGTACTTATACTCTGCACTCTGGGATCCCCCTTTCGTAGCGTCGTGAAAAGCTTCTTGCACGCGAGCTTGTTCTCGGGGAAACGCTTGCCGGATGAAATTGGTCAACTGCAGCCGGTCACGAGGGTTATTGAACAGGATGACATACTGCGTGTTGAGACTCATGGTCCGCGAATGTTTTCCTCGGGGAAACATGTTTTGCGTTAATAAAATAGTGGTAATGTTCCGATGATGAGTCCCGCCTGTAAACAATTTTTCTATCATACCGCTGCTTCCGCTTTCTTGCATGAGATCGTCTAGGATGAGTAAGGTGCCCTCTCTGCGACCGGCATCACCTCCCGTGTAATCGTAAATGTTTTCAGGAAGTCCCTCGACCATCGTCACACCTTGTTTTTTCAACCCCTCAAAACCAGGCTGCCATTCGCCATAACAGTAGACGACATGAGGTATGTATTTTTGAAACGCATCTTTACGCTGACGTATCAGCTCTAGCGTGAGCGTCGTCTTACCGCTCATTGTCGGTCCCACGATCGTGATGTTCGAGGGGACGTGGAAGCGGGGATCAAAGCGGGGTGACTTTAGGGGTTCTCCCATAACGACTGACACAGGATGGAAGTGTTCACAGGCTTTTATTCGTGTTTTTTTTCGACCACCCTAAGACTAAGTTATTTAACAAACACGACGTGTACAAGGACGGCTCTGACAAACTTGACTTAACAATTGTCTCCGTCGTTTTATTTTACGGATGCGATCTTTAATCATGCGACGGCATACATAAGAACATACTTTAAAGTCATTGTCTTTATACCCTCTTCCGGGATAGGAATCGATAATGTCTTGCATCGGTCTTTTCTTCTGCATGCGTCGGTCCAGGTAGAAAAGACAATGGTGTCCACACACGGCCGAGGTGTTGGCTTGAAGTCTGCGGTCGTTGTAGAGAATGTCTCCATTGCCGAGGGTCTTCATGCATTGTACAAAACCACTACCGTCATGTCCGGGTAATTCCCCAAAACTATCGAAGAACTCCACGGGGTGGTGGGAATTCTTAAAAAACATGGCGATCCAATGCACCCCCGGACCTTCAGACGTGTCTGTGTTGCTAATCAGACCGGCAGGGTAGTGGAGTATTTGTTTCGGCATCGTGTCTATGGAGAAAACACCTAGAAATTGGCGTTGGAACAGGCGAGGCTGTGCTCGGCCGATAGTGTTCAGGTCGCTGTCCGACAATCCCTTAAACAGGTCGGCCCCCAATAGCTTGTGCACGGGGGTCGTGGTGGTGGTCATGTTGTGTGTTGGGGGAAGCTCAGTAGTTGTGGCGGAGCGTCACTTGTTTTCTACCGTCAATGTGCACCACGTTTTTATACTCGGGAAGGAAGATCACTTTTATATTCTCGGCCAGAGGGGTTTTGAATTTTATGAGGCAGTCGATGATCCCGTTATTATTGCCGTACACGTACTTGTTGTACCCGCCACCATCACGGCTGAAGTCGACCTGGATGATGCAGAATCCCCTCTTGATGTCTTCGATCCTGATACCATTACTTGGACCGTACCACAGATTGCCCGTGGCGCGGTACGTCATGGCCAGAATTTCGGCCATAGTAGGGTCTTTGAAGGTGATGCGGGGCAGAGGTTCTTCGCGGTTGTCTCTCATAAACTGTACGGATTGAATAGCGTGATGTTTGAAATTGCAATAGTTTTTATCGTAGGCCCCGCTGTAGGCATCTTGAGCGACAAACACCATAGTCACTTTTTGTGGAGACCCTCCTAGAAACACATTGTTGAGCCTCAATTCATTCAATCCCTGCATGCCGACACGGACCACGGGTTTGATGGTGGTCAGGGGGAAATTAATGGTTTCATGGTTCTGATACTGTCTGGCTTCGATTCTTGTGTGTAGTATTTCGCTCAGTTCGACTTCGCGGATCCAAATTTCAGCATTGGACCGTACGATTTTCGCACCCTTTTCGGTCCCCCCAGTCTCGCCATTAATCAGACAAAAGGCGTCGCTATTAAATCGTACGTGGATGCTGATGGCCACTCCGGGGGGCAGGAGACGGTTGGACCCCAGAATGTCCAGACAGGGTTGAAATTCCACATGCACGTTAGGTCCGTTGTTAGTAAACTTGGCACGTTTGGCCAGAGTGGGACTGACGGTAGGATCGGTGATAGGATCCGTTTCATCCATGGCGGATGGGGTATCGCCATACCACCCCTCCAAGGACAGACCGCTCTTCTTCTGGGCTTTGGTGAAGTTCAACAGGTTTCTCAAATAGGCTTTGAACGCATAGCAGTCTGTTATGTCCTTGACGCTGGTCCCATTCAACTGAAAGTCGATGGAGGCGATTTGGGCATGGGCAAAGTTATTGACCAAAGCTACTTTTTTAGCCGCCATAGGTTGCCCCGCAGAGTCCACCACTTTAAAATCCATATGCATTTCCAGTAGAGTCAGATCGCGGAAATCGTTGGAGGGGTCGATGACGAAGGACAGAGGAGTCCAGGAGTCGTTGTGAGGGGTGTAGGGTCTGAGCCGAGAATTCTTGTACGTCGTCTCCACAGGTTCTTCATTGAACAGCTCGGTGACTTGTGGAAGACTGACGTATTCGGTCTTTTGCTTTTCCACCACGGGAGGTGTGGTAGACACTTCGACATCGCTGTCGCCATCGTCATCGGCGCGTTTGCGTTTAGGCATGGTGGTCTCGAGTGTTTTTTTCTGATGCACCGTGGGTTGGGGTGGGTATGATGGGAATCCTCTAGAGGGTGGGGTGTATTAATAGGGTCTCTACTCTAATCCGAGTCGCTATCAAAAATGTCCTGTTGCTTGTGTATCTTCTTCTTCTTTTTTACCACAAGGGTTCTTTTCTTTTTTTTTTTCTTACCCAAAGGTAAAGTACGCACCGTTCCATTTTTATTCTTTTTTTTAAGGATCTTCTTCTTTTTGGTTAAATTTTGTTTCTTCTTCTTAAAAGACGGTCGGGTATAGGCGTCCACACTGTGGAGGGCTTTTCTCTTCAATTCTTCGGCCGCCGTCATGGTGCCATCGCGTACGGCTTCCTCTACATCTTTCCCCTCCAACATAGATTTTCCTACCCCGGCGGCTTTTTCCAGCAAGGTTCCCGCCACCATAGGAATAACTTTTTTGGCATTCTGGGCCATACGACGGACCAACACAGATCCGAAGCCGGAGCCGAACCGTCTTCCGGGAACCCCGCCTCTATAGATGGGAAAATTAGGTAGTGGTTTCATCGTTTTTTTTCTCCCCTTCACTTCAGACCGCGTTTTCTTCGTTTTCTCAAGTGCAGCTTGATGTTGACCACGCCGTCCTTCTTGAACTGAATGTACCTGCCCTTACCGTCTATTATATAGATGCTGAAGCCATTGAAGCTGTTCAGAGCCAATGGCACATAGCGAGGATGAATGAATTCGACGGCTCTTTGCTGTTCGTAGGACAGTACGGCAGGAATGACATCCAGGATGGGGGCCAATACATTGCCTATAGGCGAACTCTGGACTTGAGGGCAATAGATGAAGAGATCGTCGTACACAGACGTAAATTTGTCGTAGAAATGAAGCGTATAGGGCTGTGAGCCGGTGATGGCCTGTTGGGTGCTCTTGCCATAGCCTACAGGACCGACCTGTATCATTCTGGTTTTGGCAATGGGAGGATTGTTGTATTGCTCCGATTCAAAAGGTTTGTTGGGCAAGACCCAAGCCGTCATCTTGGGACGTTTTCCCACCGCAGGCAAGTCCACTTTAAACCATTGGTTGTCGCTCCAGGACCAATGGGGTTTCATCAGACCCAACCCGTGACGCAATTCGTCAGATAGGTACAGACAATACCGTCCCGCCTGATGGATGAGACACTGGTGGTGGGTGTTGTGACCGACCCGAACGTACCCCATGAGATTATTCGACGAGAGTTGGCTTCCGACGAAATGATAATCTCTATGTTGCGGGGCTGAGGGATTGTCGGCCACCCCTAAAGCGGCCCTCATCTGTTTGGACTGGGCATAGGTGCTTTGTTGAACGAACTCGCGGCGGGCGCCTGCATACGTGTACACCAGGGTGCTGTGGTTCACATCTCCTCCTACCAACCAAAACTTCATTCGCGCGTACCACTTCTTAGGAGGGTCCATCATATAATTTTGCTCTGGATCCGCCCGAAAGATGTATTTGGTGCCAGAGACATCCGCATTCGGAAACTGGGTTCTAAACGAGGTCCATTCCGCCTGCACGGCGGCATCTTTGTGGGTATACATTAAAGGCGATTTGTCTTCCACCCCTTCTGAAAACCCGACCAGTTTTAATAGGCTGTGGCTGTCGATCTTAATTCCCTCCACATAGTCCGAAGCGATGTTGTAGGTGCACTTGTACTGATTGCCGGACGAGGGATAGGCATTCTGCATACGAAAGTGGATCGCCACTTGGGAGTTAATCCAGTCCCCAATTTCCTCCATCATGTAACTGCCCGGAGTCATGTGGGCGACCACCCAATGTCTGTCGACATCGAAGCGTTTGTACGTGAGACGGTTGTTGCTCGTGGAGACATTGTAGCGGATGACAGTGTCGATCTGTGTTTGAATGTCTATCAACAGTTCTTCAGGATCGTGGTAGACGTCTTTGGTCAAGGCCAGACGGTGGTCGGTCACGTTTCTCTTGAACTCCCATTCCGGGGTGCCCCATCCTGACGTGGGACTGCTCATGGCATTCCCGGCATACCCGATACCCATAGCCACGTCGGTCTCCGTCGGCACCCACTCTAGAATTCCAAAGGCTCTCAACAGTTGCTCTGCCTCAATTTTTAAAAGGATGGGAGGGAGACTGACGACTTGAGCGGCTACTTCCATGCTGCCTGCTTTCACATCGTATTCTATGGGAAAGTCGCTGGTGAATCGGGCCGGGTCATTGTCTGGATGAGCCCTTAGACTGTCTGTGTTAGAAATCACAATCACGCGACCTGGCGACCCCATGCTTCCACGCCGTTGCAAATCCAAGGATAGCACCGTACGTCCTGCCGTAAATTTTAACAAGTCTCCTTTATGATCTTTCAAAGATATACGTATCTTGTTGAAGCCTCCGGTCGTCAAGCGGTGGTAGACGGGATGGAGGGGTTCTTTATAGATAATCCCGCGTCGGTCTAAGGTGAGAAGAGAGGTTGGGGGTGCTGGATGTTCTGTGGGCTCTTGCTCCCCGGTCACATAGGCCAGTAGAGGCTGTAAGGTTCCGTGGATCAGGGATGGTTTGACGATATCCGCAAAGACGCTGATCACATGGGTTCGTGGCAACGGGGCGAGGTCTACGTTCTTGTTTTTACAAGACACGTTGATTTTAGTGCCTAGCATACGACTCTGAAAGCGGGGTCTATTTTCCGCGGTCGATCCATCCGACACGTTCGTGGAACACACCGTCAGGGCTAGAGGTTGCCCCTCGTGGACATCGAAGAGAAGGGAATAGGGTTTGGCAACGAATGTCAGCGGCGGTATTTTGGCTTCGATCTTGTGAGACCTCAAATGCAATATGGGAGGGGCCAAGCCTAACACCGTGGCCAGAGGTAGCGAGAAGAGAAGGGCTTCGTTGTCGGCCGGAACGCCGTACTTGGGCATGCCCTTCCCACTACCGCCATAGCTTAATTCGACGTTGTGTGTGTCGTCCCAGTAGGTAAGGAATAGATGGCGTAAAGGATGTCGTAAATGATTAATGGTCTTCAGAGGTCCTTTTTGAATGTAGTCCACCAATTTCGGGAGGGTGGTGAAACGTTCCAAGGGGATGAGCTCAAGGGTCTTGATGACGGCGTGGGGGGTTTCACGCACACGGGTCTCGTAAGCCATAAAATAGGGGATATCCTTTTGAATGAGCGGATGTGTCTTGGGAGGATGAAAGGCGGGCGTCATGATGGACGATAGGCGCACCAACCATAATTCAGGTTCCTTTAACAGAATCGGATCATCCACGTCTACAATATAGTCCCCGGTTGGTTGTCAGGATGTAGAGCGTTGCTCGCATCGCTCGGCAGCCACACCGTCACGTGGTCTCTCGTCTTTAACGAAAAGGATTTTTTTTCTTCTTCTTCTTCTCCTCACGGTAGGGTGGATTATTGCATGTCCTCACGCCTCACCCAACTGTTAAAGGAAGCAGGCCAGCCAAACCATTTAATAAGCAATAGTTGTTTAGCGCCTGGTCTTCCTTTCCGGGCTAGAATTTTTTCCACTTCAAACGTTAGGTCGGCTCTGCTGGTGATGCGTTGTAGTTCCTGTTCGTAAAATCGTCCTTTTATAGTTCCCCCCTTCATGTCTTGAATACGAAACGACGGCGGACGTCCAGGAATGCGCGAGACCACCTCAAAGATTTCTTCCGTCCAATTCGGCAGGTAGCCTTTTTTGAACTGTCGAAAAGCTTTGCTGATGCGGACCGCATTACCAGGATAGAATTTTTGCTGCCTTCTAGAAGGACGCTCCAATGCCTTGTCATAAAGACGATGCCACACCTTCTGGTCGTTGGCGAGGTTTACCTCGGCAGGGGTCATGCCTATACTGCGGTGCCATCGATGGTTGTAGTTGTCTACCAATTTTGGGAGTACCACGATATAGTAGCCTACGGGTAGCCGTTACCCACTGAAAAATCTGAGGGAACGTCTACGCAACTCCGAGCATAATCGTGTTCCGTGACGTCAGATAAATAAATTTGAATATATTAGTTTTGGCGCTGACCATGTAGTTTGCAAGCGCATGTGAACTCGAGCGCCATATTTATTTCAGTACTCGAATGTTAAAGCGAATGTCCTATGGCTATGTCCTGTATTCTCTGCGTTAGAGAAATAACGAAAGGTTGCGAACGATATAAAGTTGAAAGCGATAGGCAATCTTTTCGTGTAAAACGTGAACTTGGAAATCTCAATTTTCATGTTTACTTCACAAGCGAGTACATCTGTAAGCAATGCCTTGGGCGCTTAAAAAAGCTAGATGGACAAAGGAAAACCCTGACCAACCTCGAAGAGGCCATCAAAAGCGATTACATTAGAGGTTTAAAACAGGTTGGACTTGTGTTCAAGCCGACGTTGGTATCTGCGCCGAATTTGAGGCCGCCCGCCAAAAGACCCCGCGTTGAGTCTGCCGACAGCGAAGCTGAACACTTTTCATCAGCACACCGAGGACATTTGAATGTTGATGAAATGGGAAATTTGTAGCCGGTTCATTCGTCAACTCCTGTTAAGCGACGGCTCGGAAATGTTTCAAGAGAAAAAATGGATAAAACTGCGACGAAAACAACGACGGAAGTAAAGGTTAGCATAGACTGGCCTTCCAAGCATCTAGAACGAAAGTTACCAGAGCAGTTGGAATCGCTTGGTAAGATGTTAGCCAGAGGAACTTACAAGAAAATTGCTAGAGCCGTGTGGCGTTCGCCTATCCTTAAAAAAGAACTGCAACTTCTGGCAATAAAGGAAATAGACAAGGAATGCACTATTGTGTGTTCGAAGAAAGAGCCAACAAGTTGTATAAGGTCGCCTGATAAGAAAAAGTTGCTTGAATTTACTTTTGAGAAGTTTGATACCGAATTGTCCACGAAAGCGCCATTTCTACATGCCATATTACATGTCAGCTGTGTAAGAAGTAGAAGTGTGGCTAGAAATCCTGCATGGAAGCAAGCAGTGGGAATGGCAGCTGCGATTTGCCTGAGAAACCGTTCTCCGTTCATGAATGGAGTACAACTTCTACTTAGCATATTTGCCTACCACTCTGACTTGATGGTGAGTATGTCAACTGCAGCTATTTAAGCTTAATCAGTGCCATAGCAAGGGGAGGGGCCGGGGGACCCGTGCCTCCCCCAGTTTTCACAAATAGCTCTTGGAGAACGCTGGAAATAGCATTTCCAAGCCTCTAGATTTCAAAATTTTCTGGGAGAGGAGGCATGCCCCCAGACTTCCCTAGCTGGTCGTGCCTATGGCGCTTGCTCCCAAGCCGCCGAGGGCCCCCTACTTCTTTTCCCCTTGCTAGAGTCCTGTTAATTAAAGCTTAACCAATTAGCACTTTGCATGCAATATAATATTCTATAAGCTTAGCAGACAAATAATGAAAATTGGAACCTGGGGAAACCTGTGGAACTCCCCAACTAAAGCCACCACCCTCAAACTCAATGGTGTAAAAGTGCACATATGGCAACACTTGTGTGGTCATGAAGACTGGGTGCAAATCCCAGATGAGTTGATGATGGCTGTAGCTAGGGTAGGTGCCTGATAAGTAAACCCATAGTACAGTATTCGGTAAAATACCATTACATCGGAAATAATGGTTGAAACAGCACTTTTCTTGGTCTCCAATAATGTCAAAGCCAAATTAATACTCAAATTGCATTTCATACGAAATTGGCTCTATATCTCTATTTATGTACACAATTCTAGTGAAAAGTGTGAGACCCAACAATATTGAGGTAGTTTTTATTTTATTTTTTTGTTTTATAGGCAACAATCAGGAGAATGAGTCCCTTACGGCTGATGACATCTCATACACATTTGTATGCCAAACTTGAAGAATTTGGGCAAGACTTCAACCTCTCAATAAAGATGCGTGTGGCAAACCAATGTACGTATTTAGAAGGTCAAAGGCAACCCACCATAGCACCACAACAGCCTGTTGCAGAAGCACAAACCAGCCATCCACCTACAGTAGCAGCACAGACTGGTCGTCTCCCCACAGTACCCTTAGAGTGCACAGTACAGAAGACTGGTTGTCCCCCTGCAGTACCCTTGGAGCATACAGTAGCAGCACAGACTGGTCGTTCCCCCACAGTACCATTGGAGTGCACAGTACAGACTGGTCGTTCCCCCACAGTACCCTTGGAGTGCACAATACAGACTGGGCATTCCCCCACAGTACCCTTAGAGTGCACAGTACAGAAGACTGGTTGTCCCCCCACAGTACCCTTGGAGCATACAGTAGCAGCACAGACTGGTCGTTCCCCCACAGTACCCTTGGAGTGCACAGTACAGACTGGTCGTTCCCCCACAGTACCCTTGGAGTGCACAATACAGACTGGGCCTTCCCCCACAGTACCCTTAGAGTGCACATTACAGAAGACTGGTTGGCCCCCCACAGTACCCTTGGAGCATACAGTAGCAGCACAGACTGGTCGTTCCCCCACAGACCCACAGCACAATATACAGCTACGTGCAGCTAACCCAGTACCTACTGATGATGATCACCAGAAACGTACTCCTGATAAAGGCAGGAAACTAACATTTGATAACTTTGATATTCACCAAAAAGTGCACCACATGACAGAAGCCAATCAGAATAAAGATAAACATTATGTATCAGTGATGAGTACCGAGAACCGTGTGAGTGGTACCCGCCTAAGTGATAAAGTGCCATTTGGTGACATCCTGACATTGGAGAATGGTAAATGTGTCCCAGATCATGTAGACCACAAGAGACAAAGAGAAAACTACATTGTTCTAGTTTCAAGAATCATCACAGCAAACATAGACTCTGTGAAACATCTTGCTGAAGTTGTCATGAGACACATCCTTCATCAATATTCTCTGGAAACAGCCAAAGCAACTGAAACAGTAAGTCCTAAATGGTCAATGTATTTTTTTATGTTATAGAAAGTAAAGGCAGATTTTTCATGCACATTGGGTGAAAATCAAATCCAAATCCATGTCAAAGTGCTATGAGGTCTTTATTAGAAATAAATATAAAAATGCCTAACACCAATACTATTTTGGAATCTTTAATAGTATTATACATTCAACATTCTCGACATCTTTCTTTTACTTTAATTCTTTTTTTTTATACAATGTATGTGCTTTACTTAATGTACATGTATGTTAAATACTCATTAAACTTGCATATAAAAATATACAAGGGCCTATTTTTTTCTAATTAGGATTAAGAGATTAACTTTTTTTCTCATTATTCTTACAGACTTTTCTAGGGCTTCTTTACCATAATGAAAATAGCACAGAGGGAATTCTAGAGATCCTGAAAGAACTGCATAAGTATGTTCCATTTACTGGAAATGGTGAGGAGAGGTGGTATGGTGACCAGGGAGTGGTTGGTGATCAGCTGACAGTGGAGCGTGCTGTCAATGGGCATGCCTCACTGAGCAATGGCTTTATCCCTGAGGAATGTCTAGATGGCCTAAACTTCGAGATTGCGGATTGGCATGCCAGCAACAAATTTCTCCAGGTGTGATAAGTAGTTGAAATAATTCAGGGTGTAGCTACATGTACCTGTTACTTTTCACTGATGCACATTTTTGGGAAGGAAAAAACATCACCTTAGCCTTGTAATTTTGAGCAAAGACAGCCCTTACTGTGTGGCCACTTGAACTGGGCCAAACAGAGAACAACTTTGAAACAGAGGAATGGAACATTGTTTTTCTAATAGAGCAAATCAGATTACTGTTGCAAACAATAAACTTTGCAAAAATACTCCTACATCATTTCCTTCCAAGTTCTGTTATGATTGGCAAACTTTCTTCAGGTGGCGACACAGTAAAGCCAGTCACTACCACACTGTTTTGTATGACTACACCTTGAAAGTGCCTAGCTATAGACATTATGCATAAGTCCTGGTAACTAGCATGTCAACGAGGCCGGTAGGTCCTCTGGAATGTTGAAATTGAAGCGCCCATGGAGATTGTGAAATGCACTAAATGAATGTTCAGTGAAACAATGCCGTTAATTTGCTATGCACCTGGCTAGTTGTACTATAAAGAAAAATAAAGGATAAATAAGGACAGATTAGCAACATTTTTCAACTAAACAATCATGATCAACTCGTTTCACACCTCCTGCTAGCATTTCAACTTCAACATTCCAGAGGACCTACCGGCCTCTCTTTCGTGTTGTGACCGCACGAGTTATGCATAGTGTGTATGCCACAAGTTAAAAGTTATATTTTGAATATTATTGCCAATGGTTTAAAATAATTTGCTTTTCAACAAACTAATTTTTTCACTCTATATTAGTAATCAGTTGTTCTTTTCTATATTACTGACAGCTTCCTTTCAAGATCATCAGTTTTCCTATAATGAATAAAAGCCTGGAAAAAAATAATGAATTTGTAATATTTCTTATCTGCAGATCGTATTTGATCACCTATATTCTGCTGCCTCATCACGGGACAAATGCACGCTATACAGTGACAGAACGCTGATCAACAGACGGAACGTAAAGGCACGTGTTGACTCTGCAGTCAAACCAGCTCATAGTTTATTTGATCTGTGTTTGAAGGCCAGAGTGATTGCAGCAGCAATAAAGGAAATGGGACTCACTTCTGTTGAAGATGAGTGCAGTGATGTTCCAATGGTCAAAGACTCCAAGGCATCAAAGACAGAATACCTTTCAAAGCTGGCCAGCAAAATTGTTGAGAACTACATTCTTAACACAAGTCACAATAAAGCACTTGCTAAGAGTATGATGGAACTGAATGAGGAGAAAGAGACCTCACAATCCTCAGATTCACAAGAGGATGACATGCTATCATACCAACAGGCCTTAATGGAATATGGAATTCTACTGTATAACTTCAAGGATGCTATTAGTGAGGGTGATGGTGCAAGAATAATTCGTTGCTGGAAATTTGTCTTGCTCCACTAGTAAGTCAAGCACAAAGTATGCCCTCGAAGCATTGTACTTAATGTTTCAAGTTAATGCATTACTTAGTCCTAAGGCAGCACACGAGCTGACATGGAATCGCTCTGTGAAGTTGCAAAACAGCAGGGGTGGTAACATACCCCTAGACCTACAGTTAGAATTCTATAATAGAATTTTAAAAGATGCTGTCAGACAGCTTGGGCCAAATGCCTCACAGAGATCTATGGATAGAATTTGTAGATCCATTTCTGTAACAAAAGACCTAATGGTCAGATTTGATGCTGGTCTTAACATCTATAAAAGGTCAGGAAGGCACATTGCAAAGTCATCAGCAGAGGATTTGAACAAGGTTGTGAAAGAACTGGTTGCCCAAAAGGCAATGCACTTCACTCCCGGAAGGAGGTATCAGCACTACAGTGACATGAAGTCTAGTTTTTTTATGGGACTTTGATTTGCAAGGTCTGTATAGATGGATCAACAACCACTAAAAGTACATTGAAATAAGGAGACGAGCAAGGTAGCTTCATACATGTAGGGTGAAAAATGACCCAGCTCAGCAATATCTAACTATGAAGCAGCAACATACTGCATGAAATATTTCAAATTGTTCTGTGACACTACAATTGAACAAAAATATTCCCTTAGAAAGATGTGTAACAGCATCATATCTAATACTCTGCTACACAAAAATGCAAGAAACCCAGAAGTAGCAGAATATGGCAAAGGTACTTTTTGCATGTAAAAGTTCAAATAATACCAGTGACATTTATGTACCAGATACTGAAGTTTATTTGATTAAATAAAGACATTCTAGAGAAGAAACGTATAATTCACTAAATATATTATCTAAAGCAAACTGTAATTCCAGTAAATGTTCATGGTTAATGGGAGTTTTCATAGTTAATTATCACCCTCACAGGAAAATGTTATTGTCTTCATAAATGCAATTTTTATGACCCTTGAACCTTCTACTTGCCCTTAGAAATTTTGATCCCCACATATAAGATATGTGCATTTTTCTGCTAAATGGCTTCCCTATTAACCAATCACAAACCACAGTAACAACAAGACAAATTTGCATTTGGTCTTACTCCAGAATCTGATTGGTTGATTTATTTTCTTAGCCAATATTGGAGCTTTGTAAAAACAAAACCATTTTAGACACTCATGTGAAAACTGTTTTATTATGTTTACATGTAGCACTTCATATCAATATTACATCTCCCTGTGATGTTGAAAATTAACTTTCCTATTTGTAAAGTACAAAGGTGAACATTTTCACCAATTTTGTGCTTGTTTGTATACTTTTAAATGTTGCTGATTGGACAAAGAATAAGTTCAAACTTGAACAAACAATAAGTTCAAACAATTACAATTGCTCTAGACAATTTAAAAGGAATTCCAAAAGCCAGATAAATATACATGTATTTACATTCCTGCTATTTCAGTATTACTTCCCTTTTTGCTTTAATTAATGGAAGTCAATTTCAAGCAGTATTAGCATGTATTTCAAGAAGTTGTTGTTGGCATTGAAAAGTTACATCAAGACCTATAGTAAAGAGTTTACCATAAGCATTTTTTTGTCAGAGTAGCTGACCAGTAATAAATGGGTGATTTTCCATTGAAGCTCAAAATTAATGGATGCCAATATTCACTTGATCCTGCATAAGGATAAAATTTCCTGCAAAAGGATAAAATTATTTGTCTGCCAGTAGACAAAAAATCCTCATATTTTAGCAACCGCACTCACTCAAAAAATGTCTTGAAAATAATTACAATAACATACTTACTGGCCCTAATATTATTACTAGACCAGCATGTGACAGGTGGTAAATACTTGATCTTTGGTTTTTTGTTGTTGTAATAATTGTTAACCTCAAGGTAAATGATCAGCAATATCTTTCAATAAGCTACTACATGTACTGTTAAGACATGTGCCATCTGTAGTTAGATCATAACTTACTAACATAGTCGAGCCTGAAAATGTATCATCATCTTGAAGGTTGTAAGTTGCATCCATGCTGGTTGAGTCATCAAGAACTTGTTGCCATTCCATATCAACAAATGAATCATCGCCTGACATTTCTATGTCTAGATCAGAAATCATCTCTATATCCTCAAAGCATTCACTAATAATTCTCAGAATGGCAGCTGCATGCTCATGTCGCCACACTTCAACATAACTTATTACATCTTGCATAGAAAATATTCTGTGGAAATTGTCAACAACTTGGTCAATTAAGAAGTCCCCCAACTCCAGTAAAACATTAGGACAGCTGACAAGGTTTGCAATGTTGTTTCTATGTTTGTTCACTTTATCTCTCCGGTACACTCTTAGTTTCCTTACTAAGCATTCCTTTTGTTCTCTCGATACTGGTCTGGTAAGTGTAGATATGTTGGGTGAAAGTCCCACGTTCTCTGCAAATACCACAGCATAGGTCTTTTTACAGCCTTCCAGCCCACACTTGCATTCCTTTTCACAATTGTCACAGAATTCATGTCGTGGTACTACTTTCTTTGGTTTCACATCAAATGGTGCATAGAGAAAGTTCCTTCTGCATTCCTCTGTCTTGCAGTATTCCTTTATATCCTGCTTGCAATTCCTTAACAAAACACCATTATAGAGCAAAACACAAAATGCTGGCATGCCATCACGCCCTCCTCTTCCACTCTCTTGAACATAGCATTCAACATTCTTGGATGGGCCCATGTGGTAAATATTTCTCACTTTCTTGCAGTCTATTCCCATTCCAAATGCCACAGTAGTTATGAGGCAGCGTATGTGGCCATCTGAGCACAGATTATTGACAATATGTTGCTTCACAGATGCTGGTGTCCCAGCATGATACAACTCAACAATTCTGTTTTGAGGCTTCCTCTCCCCATAATACAATTTCTCAGCCAGAAACTTTTCAACTGTTCTAAATATAATGGTAGCCTGCTTGCGGGTCTGACAGTAAATCATGGTCCTCTCAGTGTTCTTGCCACTCTCTTTTAGCTTCTCTATCACATCCCCAAATATCTGTTCAAAGGGCATTGTTACTGGTACATATGACACATTATATCTGAGGTTAGCTCTTTCAGGGCTTTTTTCTATGCAGATAGTGTCCTTGCCAAGTTGAAGGATTTCGAAGATGGTGTTTCTTGTTGCTCTCGTGGCTGTTGCAGTTATGACCACAAACTTTGCTGTCTCAGGAATAAGAGATCTGATCTCTCCCATGTTTCCAAACCATTCACGAAACGCAGCCTTCTTTCCATCGGAGAGACCACTGTTTAGAGCAAATATTAGCTATCACAGTTGAAACATATTTATTTAATATTGTGTATCCTTTCATAACTCATTCATATATTGATTCCAGCTCATATTTTCAATCATTGAGCTTACATTGTTGAACAATGTTGATGGAACTGAAAACGTTCTTGTTTTGTATCAAATTTGGCCATCAAATTTACATTTGGTATATAAAATATAATAACACGTTAAGAACGTCGATAATTACCAATGGCTGATGCAGTGCGCTTCATCGACAGCAACTCCGATTAGCTGATGCTTGAAGTGAGACTCAAATAGCTGGCGCCAACTTTCGGTTGCGAGGATGCACTCGGGGGAACCGAACACATGGGTATAATCTCCAGCCATTACTTGCTCGATCAAGTGCTCGTCCATGTGCTCTGTAAGAGCCACGGCTCGGACAGCACTTGATGCAAGTCCATTGAGGTATGCTACCTGGTCCTCCATAAGAGCTCTCAATGGCGAAATGACGAATATTGTGGATGGTTTCTTGTATAACAAGGAGGCGATTACTGGAAGAGACTGGTAAATAAGCGACTTCCCGAAGCCTGTTGGAAGGCTGACAAAAACGTCGTTTCCGAGAAAAAATGCCTCGATTGCATTCTTTTGCTCGTCATGCAGCTTTTCAATACCAAAAATATTTAAAACTTCCGGTAATGCCACTTTAAAATGGCTTTCATTGCGACGAAAAACTGGCAACATACTCCCTTCGTCCACCATGTTTCTTCCCAAAAAATATACATGAAATAGAGGCTTCAACGGTCCTAACCAATCAGCGATTTTGTTAGAATTGAGCACTTGATCAGCCAATCACAGATCACTACCCAGATCCTGGTAGTGCCGTGACGTCACGGAACACGATTATGCTCGGAGTTGCGTAGACGTTCCCTCAGATTTTTCAGTGGGTAACGGCTACCCGTAGGCTACGATGTAGTTGTGATTGCCGGCATTGTAGAAATAGCGCCACATTAAGTTCTTAAACGTGCTATTGAAACGTTCCGCCACGGCCGCTTTGTGAGGGGATTCGCTGGTGAAGAAGTGTACATCCATTTTCTTTAAGTAGTTTTGAACGGTCGTGTTGAGAAATTCCATACCCTTGTCCGTCTGTTACTTTGTGGGGATGCGACTTTGAGCAAAAATCGTTTCCAAACCGCGTTTCACTTCGGCGCCTGTCTTGTTCTTCAGAGGTTCCACCCATGCATACTTCGACAACACATCGATGCATACCAACAAATATTTGTAGCCTTTGTTCTCGGAAGACAAAGGCTGTAGATCCGCCAGATCCGCCTGCCATTGATGGTCCATCCCTTGAACCATGGTCTTGCCCGAGGGAAAACGCCGACGTATGGGTTTGTGCATGGTGTAGGTAGGTTGTGTTCTTAACCACGTCCGTACTTGGTTCTTAGAAATCCCATAGGAATGTGCAGACCGTGTTAAGGCATCCACGCCCCCATAGGCTCCTGGGTCGCGTGGATCGTAATACAGATCTTCTAGAACTTCAGACACGCTACGCACTTTTTCGTCCTCCTCCTTTTTCTTCTTCTTCGTCCTCTTTTTGATATCTTTTTTTTTTCTCGGGAGGGTCCTTCTTCTTCTTCTTCATCTACTTTGTCTGTGGGCCTGTAAGGACCGTCGTTGTCTTCCTCTTCCGAAGCTCCATCGGTCTCTTCACGGCTTCCTACAGTCACACTTCCACCACAACAGGCTACCAGGCACCGGAGTCTCTGACAGACGTCGCTTAGTGTAGGATTAGGGAGTGCCACCATCGTTTTTATGCTGTGGAATATCCCGATGACCGTGCGGTAGCGTTCGATGGTCGTGTAATAACTCCCGTTTGTCGTACACCAACTTAAATACCTTTCCTTCCGAGACGGTGTGTAGGGTACGTTTGCGTGTGTCGCGACGTATCTTCAAAGGATGAGTGATAATTTTCTTCTGACATACCCCCGTCACCAATTCCAGCATACTTTCAAAGTTGACCAGTTTGGAGGAGGACACATTCAGACGAATGCCTTTACATTTGACCACCACCTCACGGCTGAGGGACGTCTTGTAAGAGTAGGACTTGGAACCGGTCGAAACAAATTCCACAATGTGATCGTCCGGCTCTAGTTCCGAGGTGAGATCACCAAGACCGTTCCCCAGCGGAGGGTCCACATCTCCAGGTCTCGAGATGAAAATGGCCGAGTCTGTATCGACGTACAGCAGATGCTCAGGCCCTAGAAAGTACAGCTTCGTACTGCTTCAAACGGGCCATGGCCGTGACAAAGGAGGCGGTGACACAGTTCATGTCCGAATTCTCGCTCATAAACTCCTCTCTGGATCTGTGTTGCACTTGCACAAGGAATTCATTCAACAACACCACGTTGGATACTTCGATGGAATCGTCAAACATCAAGGCAAAAAAACGGGCAGGGCCTGTCACGTACTCTGTGGAAACCATATCTTGGTTCTGTCCGAATTTTCCCCACAAACTGTTTAGCAACAGTTTGAAAAGAAAACGCAGTCCGGGGTTCTTTAGAATATAGTCCGCCTCCAACTGTATCCCTTCCTTGTCCAAGTACTCCTGCAGGTACCGACGTTTCTGTTCTTCCGTCTCGCAAACGGGAGGCCATCCCGAGGCTTCTTGCTTCTTCTTCAAATTACGGCGGATGTAATCCGAAAACAGAACGCGGCTTGTTTCGGGATAATGGTACACTTCGTAAGTTTCCAAAATACGATAGCCTTTCTCCACCGCCTTTCTCAACTCGGGGGTGGTCCACACACCCTTCAGGGATCTCTCTTCACAGGTGTGGCGGCATTGCGAAAAATTCGATTCTCCCTTCTTGGCGCATTCGGCACACAGCACAAACATCAATTTTCCATGAATCTTGGTCGGCAGTACCGGCAAATTCAAATCACGTGGGGCCAGCACGCGGACCTTGTTCAATCCATAGTAGGCCGTGGTGATGTCTGGATCGAAATTCTCCCTGATGACGGTAGGGTGGCCGATAGGATGAGGAACATTATCGGCCTGCTTGACCAGCATCACGTAAGGGTAGAGAGAGGTGAAGTTGAAGTAGTGGATCTTTTCACCCGGCTGGACGCTATAGAGAAGACAGAAAGCCTCCACACGGCCGCCCAACAGAGCGTTTCTGATTTTCAACGACTCGAAGCGCTCCACCCAAGTAGGGTAGATGTAGTCTTCTTTGGCCTTGAGTTCCAGTTTAGCCTTCACTTCATGCTCCCATACTTCCGTCACTGCATACCCGGCATTTCTCAACGCCTGTGTGCGCGCCACCGTCTTGGTATGTAAATCATTCATGGTGCAATGACATAGCGGGTTGTACACCTCTCCCTTGAAGCAGGAGGGACACCCATGGAAAAAACAGCCATGGATCTGGACCACTTCTTTCGTTCTTGTGCAGTACCCATCCACTTTAGTCCCGAGAATCTTTTTTTCCCCGTCCCAGGAAGAGGCTTTCCGATAGTATTTGCCCGATTCTTTCTCCATCAAACGGAGGACTTTGAGTGCCATATAGGATTGCACATCTTGGGCTCGATACCCCATGGGAGGTATTCTACCAATATAATTTTCTGGAAGGAAATGCTTCAGGTAGGTTCGTAGACAGGTGGAGGCGATGGTGCAACAGTCTGTAAAGGGGTCCACTTGAAATTCCTTGACAAAGGTGCGTCGAAAGGATAAACAGCCCATCATCAAGACCACCACATCTTGGATGCAGTAATCGCGCATGTCTTTCTTGAAATCAAACACGTAGCCTTCCGCACGCTTCTGGGTGTGCCAGGCGGTCAATGCCTCAGCCTTCTTAACCGGTAGGATGTCGATGCCGTAATACTTTAAATCCGGCAAGGGACCTACATAATTCTGATAGCTTTGTCCGCTGTCTGGCTCTATGCCTGTACGGTTGAAAAAAACTGGGAAATGCGTCTTGGCTTGGGTCAGGTCGAATGTCTTTCCAAAAGCGTCTAGGGGAATGGGTAAGAAACACACACTGTCCTTAAAGCAAATATTCAAATCCTTTAATTGTAAATAAATTGTTTTGGCACCTTGGTAGATAACGTTGGGTCGTTGACCATTTTCGATTAAATATTGTAAAATAGGGTAAGAGTCATAGCCTTTAAAATTATGCGCCATCATGATATACCCACTATGTCCAGGAACCAGCGCATAGGTACAGAATTCTTTCACGCTATGTCCTATGCGTTGGCGTATTCCGCATTGAGGACATGCTTTCGACACGGGCTCCTTCTCACACTGTTCGCACAACTTGATCCAGACGAATAGATTGACGGTGTGTTGGTCCTCAAACGGCATGCTTTCAAAGTCAAAGAACAGATATCGAAAACATTCTTTAGTGTCTTGCTCTTCCACACCCTCTTTGTTTTTCTTCTTCTTTTCCACATAAGGCTGTAAGTAGCACAAATGGCCGTACTCGACAAGACGGTCGCAGCCCGTGCATATGTATTCCCCACAACGATGTTCGTGTAATTTCCTCCATATACTTGTCTTACGGTATGTTTTAGAAATTCTCATGTCCAATGTTTTTTGCATCGAAGACAGCGTTGATACCGTCGACAGGTACTGTAACATTCCTCTTGCTTCGTCGAAACATTGATTTTCAGATGGTTTTGGAAACAAGCTTCAGTGGGGAAAGATCTGTGACAAGAGTCACACACAATCCAAACGGGTTTTTCCTTCTCCTCATCATTCCCTAAACATTCTTTATTCTTGCAGTAATGGCATATTTTCAGACAGGTGTTATGGTTTTTGACATCGGAATAACCTTTATTACACCGTCGGCAGAAATAAGAGGTACATAGAAAGCCCTTCATAGACCGTATGACATCATAATGTTCCGAGTGAAGGTACAAATAGACATCTTCCACAATATCGACCTCCTGGTCTACATCATCTCCTAAGTCACCTACAAAGGTGATGGCATTCACCTCACGGTCAAACACTTTAATACGCAGACGGTATTGTGCGAATACCTTCTGAAACTTCATTAATTCCGGAATGCCGCAGGGTCCTGGCACAACGCCTGCTTTGGCAAACAACCGTAAGGCCTTCTTCTTCTCACTTTTAGGGCCGCCCAATTGTCTACGGAAGAGATCTCTATGACAGTCTCGCGCCACCACGAGAGCCCGGGCACAGCACAATCCTTCCTCGTCGACACCGATTCGTAGGACCGATCGTTTAGCGTCTACAAATGGTCTTCATCAATCGCATAACGCCGTATGTCTCTCATCTTTTTCTTATTGACAGAAATGGTTGTTATTTTCCCCCGAACGTCCGTCCTACAAAGGTGTTCGCGGACGCGTCGACGATGCTTCGAAAAAAAAAAAAGCATGACACACAAAACTGTGGACTGTCTTCATAATGTTTCAAATTCTGTGGAGTGCGCAGCAAATGAAACACACCCTGACAGAAATATAAATAGAGGACAGGCTCTTCTCCAGTGACCCCTAAGGTGATGTAGGAATGATTGTCATCCTTTTCATAACTCAGCACAACAAGCCGAATACCTTTTTCGAACAACATGAATCCGCTCAAGGAATCCATTTTTTCACGCCAACTCGCGTTCCCTTCAGGGGGTTCTGTCATGCGTTGCAGTTCTACGATACGTCGAAGCATTGTGGAATCGCGTGTTTTTGCGTAAGGAACGCCATCGGTCATGATTTTCTCTCCTTGGGTTACCGCCTCGTACATACTATCCTCCCCCACATACAAACGACTAAGAGTAAACGTATTATTACACTGCAACTTATCAAGCCATCGCGTGACCTCGGTCTGCTTCATCGTGTTAAAGACACGTCTTTGGGCTCGGCCTACTTTACCGCCTCCAACAGGATTTCGTACATGGCTCAAGTCAATCTCCATGACTCCGTCCAAAATAAATTCATTGGTGGACTGCATGACTTTCTCGATCTCATCCATCATACGGTCTGCCGTCACTTCATGGGGCGAAAGATAAGGTAGGGTAATGTTGTTGTTTAATCCAGTGCCTGTTATAGACAGTTGTAGGCGGTCTCCTTCTGCATACCCCACATCGTCTTTCACGTGATCAATAACTCTAGCCAAAACCTTTCGCGCTTTCTCGACCGCTTCTTTAGCCTCGGAGACAGGTTTCATATGAATTTTACTACGGTAAAACGCCTTCGTCATGCGGAAGGTTCTGCTATGTTTACCGTTCATCTTTTCGATGTGAAAGTGATCTTCCTCCTCCTCCTCCTTCTCCTTTTCTTCTTCTTCCTCTTTTTTTTCAATTTTTCTCCTCTTCGTTTCCCGTCGAACGCCCGTCTGATGATGGCAAGGGGTGAGCGGCGACCGCCCTACCGTGTCCATTAAATCTTCTACTGCGGATCGCCACTCCTCGTTCTCCTCCTCCTCTTCCTCCTCCTCTTCCTCCTCCTCCTCTTCCTCCTCCTCTTCCTCCTCCTCTTCCTCCTCCTCTTCCTCCTCCTCTTCCTCCTCCTCTTCCTCCTCCTCTTCCTCCTGGTTAGGGTCCCCCTTGTGGAAAGCAAGGGCTTTACCGTGCGCCTGGGCTTTATCCACCTCCGTAAAGGAAACGGATACCGTATGGGGACTGCGAACATCCACATACTTTCCCTCTAAAAGTGTCACATCCCATCCTTTGTACCAGTCGTATCCATTCGCCTCATGATCGCGTGCACGATCGTCTTCGATAGAGGCGTAAGCACATTCCTTCTCCTCCTCCTCCTCTACAGAATGGGTGGCGGAAGACACAAACTGGTCTATATCGAACTCGGCAGAGGACTCCTCGTGCTCTATTGTTCCACCCTCTTTGTTCTCCTGTCTTTCTTTCTTCTTCTTCTTCTCAACCGCAGGTCCCAATAGAGAGAAGGAATATTCTGAGCTTAGAGCATTGTCCTCCTCCTTCCCCTCCATGGTCTCATGAGCCTCCTCAGAAGTGGCGTCCGAGCCCCATGGTTTATTCCACCGGATGGAGGAGGCAGAGGAGAAGGAGGCTCGTGAGTCATTCTTCTCCTCACCCTCCTCACCCTCCTCCTACCCTTCTTCTTCTTCTTCTTCTTCTGCTTCTTCCATCATCCACGACATATGTTGAGCCTGCGGAACCATCCACGGCATATGTTGAGCCGGCGAAAGGCCCTCCTCTTCCTCCTCCTCATCCGCCTCGGCATCTGTAAAATATTCCGGCGAGGGGGGTGAGGACTGTATGGAACGAACTTCTGCGTACTTAGCCCCTATCTCGGCTTCTTCCTTCGTCATGGAATCTTCATCATCATCATCATCATCCTCGGAATGCCACTCGTAAAAGTCTTCCTCACAAGCACAGGCCAACTCATAAGCGTCATACATATCATTCAATAGGCAATCGCTTAATTCTTCTTCTTCTTCTTTTTCTTGTTTTGACCACTCCATGAATAGCCTTGACTCGATGTCGACTGACTGAAATAGTTCCAATGTCGCGCTACATATAGTATTTTCAAGACAATGACTCCGCATACTTTAGATTTAGATTCTGACGTAGTTCCGCCGGAATCGCGGTCATGAATAATGGAGAATGTTCTAGAACAGGCTGAGTCATGATCCAGAAGAATAGAGAATGTTCTAGAACATGACGTCATGGGTTAAAAGGGTTTTCGAAAAAATGCCGAGTCATGTTCTTGAATAATAGAAAACGTTCTAGAACAAGAACTCGACAGAATACGTCACCCACAACAATAGAATAGGGGGTCTCCCCCTCCCCTATGATGTCATGCCCTAGGGGGTCCCCCCTCCCCCTATGATGTCATTCTATTGTGTCGGGTTTTCTATAAAAGAACACGGTTTGACTAGGATCTCGCTACTCTATATTACACTCACTCAGACCTAGTCAACAGGGAAAAAAACAAGTTGGAAACAAGTCGAAAAAAACAAAGTAAGTCAGTCCGTCCTTATGAATATGAATGCGTCAGAAGTGACTTCCTACGTCTCCAGGAGTGTGAAGGAGCTCACCCTACTCTTCATCGGCGAAGGGGACTCCTATGCCGTTTTGCTAGAATCTTTCAGAGCGGAGCTAGGGTTGGAGGTCATGGACAACCCTCTTATTTTGTATGCGCCCTTGGAGGCCCGGTCTGTCTTTATGCTTGGTCGGTGGCATTTGCAGTGTTGGGGAACGGGTATTTACAAGCCGGATAATTGGGACAAAACAAGAACGCCCTACATGCCCCACAAGGGTCCTCTGGTGAATTATCCCTTGATTTCACCCCAGGCTACCGTCGAAATCACGCGCCCGATGTCCCGTCTGCATGTCACTACAACAACAGTAGGGCCAATCACCTGGTCCTAAAAATCCGTCCTTTGGATTTTTATGCCTCGCATGCAGCTGATGGCCCCTGACAATGCGACGGTCACCTTTGCTTCTAACCCCACCCCACCACCACCACCCCCATCATCGCCCTCACCATCCTCCTTATCATCCTCCTCATCCACGTCGTCGTCCTAAACCTTTTTTTTATTTTTACAAATAGACTATGGAACATCAGAAGAAACGACGGAAGCAAGTCCTGAAGCCTAGGGGCGATGACCGCGTGGGGGTGGACCAGGCCTCGAGCGCGGCAGATGCCCTCTACCGAAAAGCCTTGGACCAGGCTTTAACGCCCGCCATACCTCTACTGTCAAACAGGTCGGACCTGGATGGGGCGTTGGCCGAGGAGCAAGAAGGGATTGTCGCCAAGCTTCTGTCGCCAATGTTCAGTCCCGAAGTTTTTGGTTTCACGGGACCAATACCGAGAGACTGGTATACATGATGCGCCCTCTTCTAGTGCTGGAGGAACTACGTTGCATGGTGGGAACGAACTTGATCAAGGACAAGCTCGCCGGATTTCTTACCGATCACCGTAGGAAGTTCTTGCCGAGTCTTATCATAATTCAAGGTCAACAGTCGAACTTTGGTTGCTTTGCTCATGTGAACCATGATATCAACCAAGAACGTTTAAGGTTAGGGACCTTCTATACATCAACATTTAAGGCCTTAAGGCATTATGACCGTCGTGAGGAACGTCGTTGTCAACGATGCAACTGTTGTGATAAATGCTATAGGTACGGCAATATTTGCAACTGCCCTATTTGTGCCTCTCTCGTGCCTGAAACGTTTCCAAACCTTCGGGTTCTTGTTTATAATATAAGCTTTTCTGCATTAGGTGAAACCTATCAATTCATTATACCCAATTTCGGGGATCCTGTTAAATTAGAATCGCAACGTCGGTTACTTATTCGGTTTGTCCATTGTGAAGATCTGATACATGATAGACCATACCGAAATCATTTTAAGCATTTTTTGTGTTCCGAGACACATACGATTAATCTTATCATCAGTCATTTAAAATGCTGTAAAGACTGTCGCCATAATATTATATTTCATTATTGTTCTGAATGGTAATATTAATGTTGAAGAAAAAAATGAGACTTTATACTGTCGGATACGTTAGACTGCAGTGACGATCCAAACGCTTACCCCAACTTTTGTTTGGGGAGTTCTTATAACTTGTTTAACTATGACGGCGAGCCTATAAGCCGTAAATTACTTCTCGTCAGTCATGCCGTCGGACGATACAATTGTTTTGCCATATATATAGATAAAGACGATGAGGATACTGACGATGCCGTACACTATTACAATTTCATAAACATAAACAAACGTATCCGACAAATCCTTCGCTATATAAAACCCTTAGGCGGGTAGATTGGTATGGCGTTTTTTTCTAATCTAGGAATTTTGTTTTTCCCTAGGGTTGTCATGGCCTCTGTGGCGTATTATAAGTATTGCGGCTGCAGTTTTTGCCATTGTTACCATGCCTTAGAAGATTTATCTCATGAGAATTACAAAATCCTTCTCATTAGTCCTACTGTAAAAACTCGTTGTTGTCTACTTGTCTGTGCGAATAACAATACTGTTTGGCTTCCTGATCCTGAGTTTGACTTAAAGCAAACTAATCTACGCATCCATCAGATCATTAATCACAATGCATACAGTCTAGGTCCGCTTAGTTTGCGCGGGTATCGATGGATAGATTTAAGTAATTAGATTTTTTTTCTACTTAGGATTGTTATGACAAGTACTGTGGGCAATATAAACTGCAACTGCAACTTTTGTTATGATATTGCGGATTACGTTTCTTTTCCAAGAAATGGTGGCGTATACCCCTCTCGGAGACTGTCACACTCTCGTTGTTTATGAACATCTGGACACAAGGGATCCAGATTACGTATTGTTCTATGATTACGACTATGAAAATACTCATGTAGGCAATACAGATTATGAGGGGGTTAATGAAGATATACGACAAGTATTGAGTAGAAGAAGAGGTCCATGGCGACAATGTAGAGGGGTACACTAAAACATTGTAATAAAACAGTATGGTATTTTATTTTCATTTGTTTTTTCATGCTCCATTCCAGGGTTATGGCGGTACAAGCCCTCTACAATGAAGACTGCCCCTGTCCACTCTGTCAATGGGTCTTTCCGAACCATTTGTTACCTAATGATTTAAACATGATCGCCATATCTATAGAACCACCCACACCTAATGTCTATCTCAATTTTAACTTTCCCAAGGGACCTCTTGAATACGAATTGACCCCCTTTGCAGACTTTAAGGACATACTCCTATTTATTTCGCTTCTTCTCGGGCCTAAAGAAGATTATCAGGAAATCATAGACTTTGTGATTCAGCTCCATTTTTCCTAATGATAATCTCACTCTCACTCTCTCTCTCTCTATTTTTCATCCTCTTCAGAGTCTACCCCACCATCGACCTAAAACATCAACACTGGTGCTCTGAATGCAAAGCATGGAACTTAGAAATTACCGTCACAAGATTAGGGGTAGTCACTAGAGAATGCAATTGTCTCTTTTGTCGTTATTGGCGTCGCATTTAGACCCTTGGGAAATGTCCAGGCGCTCTCTTCGTACGCCACCATTGCTAAAAGAAATGTTATACAATATAGTGTCTGTCCTCATGATAGACCCCGTCTATCCTCCATGTATTTTATCCCGATTCATTATAGGGATCGTTTAGATAGATACCTGTGTGAAGCCTTTTTAGGACGATTGCCTCCTAGATCCTACAGGACGGAATCCGCCCTATGGCGTCATTCCAATTACAGTGCCCCCACCGCCATTACTTATTTCTTTTCCGATACCTGTCAAGGGTGTTATGCCATCTAATATACCGTCACTTTACCTATAGACCAAGAACAACTTCTTATTCACCAACTCTGTATTATTTATTAGGGTAAACATGAAAACAGACTAAGTATATACAATCGTAGCCGGTAAAACGAAGAGAAAATCATAAAAAAATCAAAATCATGTAACACTAAGTATATCCAGTAAACTAAGACAAAATCATGTCCTGTAAGCCTAGCCTGTAATAAACAAATGTTTTTTGAAAAAATCAGTTCTTTTCTTTCTTTCTTTTCTTTCTTTCACTGAGGGGGTGGCATCATGGGGTTGTAAGGCGCCGCAGGATAGATAGGGGATGACATTCCCACGTAACCAGGAGCCGTGACAGGCTGTTCTTGGTGGTACTGCGAGGGTCCCTGGAAAGCAAGCTGCGGGGGTGGTGTGTTGTTGTTGTTGTATCCCTCCACAGTGTAGACATAGTGTTGGGAGGTAACGGGCGAGGAAGTCTCTGCAATCCATTCAAACTGACAACTTGAGTTCGGTGGTGAGGGGGCTGCACAACTGGCGTACATCTTCTCGGGGTTGTTTTGGGAATGAGAAATCCCTACTTTCAAATACTTGCATTTTGGCATGACGTTAGACAACACCTCCTCGGGGACACAGACGATGCCTGCGTCCATCACCTTCTGCCCGGCCCCCACCACTGGTTCACACGCCGCCCGTCCTTATAATTCCCTGCGTAAAAATGACAGCCGCTCTTGTCCCCAGTCTCGCGTCCACATTTGTAAGTCTCGTAGGGGATCCCTTCCTTGGTCTTCGCCCTATGCGTCTTGAAAGGTACACGCGAGGGCGCGTTGCCTATCCCCACCGTCCAGCAAAAACAATATACGGGGACTGCTGGTACTCCTTGAACGCTTGCCATATCTCTAAAGACTAAATTTCTAATGGGTGTCTCTCTTTTTATATTCTCCAAACAGGAACTACGTCAGATGCCAAAGCTAAGCTTCCTTGGCTAGGACCAAGCCTTCAAGATCTTTATTCAACCTCTTCACTTCCTCTTCTGCAGACCTCCTAAGGCTCTCTTTGTCCTTCTTCTTCTCATTCTTCTTCTTCTCATTCATATTCTTATTCTTCTTCTCCTCCTCCCTCTCCTACATAGCTCGAAGGTTGACGTCACGAATAGCAATCACGGCCGCCGTCTTCAACCAGACGGTCTCGCGTTCCAGCAGCTTACAACCATAACTTTTCCCTCCTTTCTCCGCATGGTGGCCGTATTCTTCACGCATCTTCTGAATCTCTTCCTCGATAAGGTTCGTGTGGTCCAGGATGTACTCTAAATTGCCATGCCTGGCGGTCGTACTCAACAGATTGTGGTGACGTCCCAGGACCCGTTGTAGGATTTCGGTGACACAGGCTTTCATCATGCGACGTTCAGCCTGGCGGTAATCTTCCGTCTTGGATAGCTCCACAAGATGATCTGCCTGTAGAATGGTATACCACTGTCTCTCTAGAAATCCCACTTGGACTTGCACTACACTCACGGCCTGACTTTGTTGTTCGTCACATCGTAAACAAAATTCGAGCATATCCTGTAGCTCGGACATTCTACCCTCGTGAGTCAGTCTTTCTATCACGGCCGACGTGCTCATGTAGGTTATCTGCAGCTTCAAGGTCTGAACTAAATCTCTACATTTCAGAATCGCCGTCCATAAATTTTGAACTTCCTCGGCTAAACTCTCTATCTTTAACTGTTACGCATGGGCTCCACCCACAGGGACTTCTACTTCTTTTTCTACCGACGACATCTTGTAACGAAAAATAGAATAAGTGATCTAGGGAAAGAGAGAGCGTATCTTTTATACAAAAGTCTTCTTTGGGTTTTCATCTGACGTACTTCCGGAATGAGGAGGAGGAGGACAGACGGTATGATAGACACAACACATCTCGCACCATTCCCTGGGCATTTGAGCCACAATGTGATGGACCTCACATAGACCACACCACATGCGTCCGTCCTTTATAAAAAAGGGACTGTCTTCGCCTCATCCATGCTAAAAGATATTGTGATTTGTGAAAAGAAAGAAAGTCTTTTATACAGAAGTTTCCTTCTGTTTTGCATCTGACGTACTTCCGGAATCCACTCGATGGTAGCGCTGACAATGCTCACACCATCGCACATGATAGCGAATGTAGAGTGTTTTATCAGACACAATCTCGGTCCTAGGGCGAATCTTCTTATCCGGGTCCACCACAACCTCAGTAGTCTTCTTCTTCTCCATCATCAAAGGCTTTGAATGAGTATAATCCCCCACATCTTTTAAAGCGCTCCCGAGCATCTTGTTCAAGTCCGTCGTCGCGATGGTCTGACCTCTACAGAAATGTCTACCTCTTATTTATAATAATGTTTAAAATTCATAAATCTTAATAATAATTCGGGTCATTTCCGCTTCCATGCTCGGGCGAATCGCGGCCCACGTCGCTGTCGCTATCTGAGCAGGAGGGCGAGAACTGTATTGTCTTTTTATGTCTCTTCACCCTGGGATTTTTCAACACTTCCAGCTCATCCTTTATCATAGCCAACAGGTCTTCATCGATTAAGCTTTCCAATCCTAAACATTTGAGGTTGTTTAACACATCGTTCAGATCTTTATCATGATCCTCGACACGCTCTTTCAAAACCTTCATGACTCGTCGTTGGTTTAAGTCTTGTTTTTTTGGGTTCTACCTTGCTATTTATAGTCCCAGGGTAAGATTCTGACGTAGTTCCGTTTTTTCCGCCCCATTTCGTTTTTTTCACTTTCGGTTTCGCTTCCGGTTTCGCTGTTTCACTTCCGGTTTTGCGAAACTATTTCGTTGTTTCACTTTCGGTATGACCATATATGGGCATATGCTCATGAATAATTATTTTTTTATGCCCATATATGGTCATAGCTCATGCATAGTCAAGTACCCGTGCTCCATACTTGCCCTACTATACTACTTGCAACATTTCCAGACGACACAACTACGGTGCCAGGCGAAGTGATTCAAATGGAAGCCAGACGCGACTACGGCAAAGAACGTGCTAAGCCGAAGAATAAGGAAACCTCATTTACCAACGAAGAATTATTGGAAGAAATCCTAGCTCCGAAAGTCAACTATCGAGGGTTCATCTTCAAACAAGGCTTATCAGAGAATGCGAAAGAGATGCTAGTAGATGCTGTACGCGAACACTATCCAGATGCGGGGGTTCGGCACGTAATTGAGATAGCAACCATACGCGACGTTGAAAAGAACAGGGGTAGAATCTACATACGCGAGTTTGGAAGCGATAAAGACCCTACCCCCTTGACCACCTGGCCGGATAAGAAGGGGGATGTTAAAAGATATAAGAGGCTTACTAAGTCCCTCAAGGCAGCTCTGGGGCCTACGCGCGAGGAGGCAGATCAGGAAGTCGTCAAGGCTTGGAAACAGCTCGGTGGGCGTCTCGAACGAAAAGAAGGCATACTTCAAGCCCCTACATCGACAGAGCCTCAGAAAGAATCAGCTAAGAATGATATAGCCACCATCCATGAGGAAATGGCAGTCCTAGAACGTAGAGAAGAAGCCCTACGAAAACTATTGCCCCTTCGCGATAGGGTCAAAGCTATTTTTAAGAAGTACGGGGTTGGTATAGTTAGCGTGCTGGCCGTAGCAGGTGCCATAGTTGGTGCAATAGTTGCCGCGCTGACTAAGGCTGTTCCCGCGCTAAAGAGCTTGCCTGATACTATTAAAGCTGCTGCAAAAGACGCCGCCAAAGCATTAAAAGCAGTAGGAAAAAAGCTGGGGGAGATTCTACCTACGATGATTGGGCCAATTGCGAGCTTCATATTTAGTATGGCTGGTGACGTTGTGGGATTCCTTGGTTGTTAATAGTGGCTGTAGTTGTGTTCGTAATAGAGCAATACAAGCGGCGTTAGCGAAACAACGCCCATGCGGTTCCAGCTGCAGCAATAGATACCGCCGCTAGATTTATCTCGTGCTGTGAAGTGGTAGTCTTTGCAATGTGTGACGTAGCTTCTAGGTCGGATCCCTTTCTATGAGTAGGATCCTCTGGCCCTTGCCGGTGTAGTAAGTGTTTCTTTTCGAGGGGTCCTACCATATATGTCAATTTTTTAGATTTCTTAGTCTCCTCATTGATACCGTTCACACCTAACACCATATCTTTTGTGGCGCGTGGGATTGGATTTATATAACCATCCTTCTTACCGACGTAGTACACCAGATTTCTTGGCAGTAACCGCACCCTTACAGCTATTGCTATATCAAGCCTCTTATGTGTATTAGTTATAGCTGTCTTATAGTTATCATAGCTTACCTCTAGGTCGTTTATAAGAATAGCGTCTTCAACCAACTTAGTAAACTTTAATTTGACGTTGTAGCTATCTATGATGGATGCGTTCAGGTCGTTTTGAGCGCCTAGCATGCACCATCCGAAAGCCTCGACAGATCGATTCAACCTACCCAATCTGGGGTCTGTCAAACCCTTTCCTATTGGTGGCGTAAACCAATTGTATTGTTTTCCTCCGTGGTCATCGTTCTGAATAAAGGATACGAGATCTGCCGCGACGGATTCCTTACACAACCCAGATCTGTGTTCATAACTACAATCTTCCAACGCGCCTCCTCCTTCATCTTTAAACAAATTGTTGGGGTTGGGGTAATTATCTGCCTTTTTGTCGTAGCCTCGGATCACGTGAACGTTTCTAAAGCCATCGCCGTACAAAAGGAATACGTCTCCTAATCGATATCCGTGATTCCTACCTCCTTTCCATCGGAAGTCTGGCGTTCGAGATAAACCAAACTCGATGCATAATTTCTCCAGAGCTGCCTTGCTGTAGAGGTTATCGAGCTGTTTGAAATCAGGCCCCCCGGGTAGAGGCACTCCGTGAGCACCACCAAGTTCATGCAAAATTCTTCGTATTGTAAAATAAACGTGAAATCGTAGGAACCCTCGAACAACGGGTGGATATGTTTTGAAAATAGGGTCGAACAACGACACTCCACACCCAGAAGTCGCGCACCACGTTGCGAAATTCAACTGTTGAGGCCAATATCTGAAATCTGGACCTGATAACCATTCATGAGACTCCTTTGCTGTCGTATGCTTTACGACGGTCTCCTTGAATATGTTCGGGACACCTACTTTGAACTTTTTCGTAGGTGTGGCGTATATCCATAGATTAATGAGATCGATATCTTGTTCCGGTTCGGTAAAAGTAACTGCTTGAACAGGATATTTCACACTTTTGTCTAGCGTTAAGGTAGATGGGAAACCTCCATGTACACCCCATAGTACATCATCGATGCGTTTTTGAATGGTAGCAGGTAGCTTGGAGACATCATCGCCGTAAACATTATAGCTAGAATCCCCGCCTCGAAATACGATGCTTGTCGAATATTTGCCGGGCCCATCTATGTCTGTAGAGGCATAAAACTGGTGAATATCTGCATGTGGGTATTTTTTCTTGAACTTCGCCAACAGATCGGCATTCAATACTGCGACCTTTTTATTTTCTTCTCTCCAATCGTGTTTGGAAATACCTTTGTGCTTCCGCGCGAATAGTACGCCCTCATAAACTGTTTTGGTGCCAAGTGCTATGCTAAGCGCATCACCTGTGGTTCCAAGCCAACCCATTAACTTACCCCCACCCGTCTTTGTAGGGGGACCTTCATCGGTGAACACTCGGTGGGACATCCCACGGTCATTGAAATTGACATTATCAGAAGTGGGTTCGAACCAACCAAGTACGGCCTCTGGAAATAGGTACTTGAACTGTTTCCATGCCTCTGTCATATTGAAGTTATACATATATGCAGTTTATACCTTTAATATATAATGGTGCTCTTATATGTCACCACCACCTCGGCTGATCATACGGTCCACTTCGATCAGCCTATTTATATCCACAACATTTCGCTAGTTGAGGTCACTTTTGAGAACAGTTGGTGGAACCTAGAAGAGGATGCGACTGTCTGGTGGAATACCCATGAAGGTGTACGGTTCCCAGACATTATTGCTAAAGGGAACTACGATATGGCAGCCCTTCAACAAGACTTCGAACCAGCAATCACTGCTGACATCATAAAATTCACGAAATCTTTATATGGGAGGTCTTGGAACCTAGAAGTTAAGAAACCGATTCTACGTAGCGGAAATATCTTCACACTGTTTGGTGTCAAAGGTATTGAAGCTAATAGTGATGCATTTCTAAAAGTAGGCACACATGAAATATGGCTCCAAGATAACCACACAGTGTATATCCACTGCGATGTGATAGATTCCAGCTTCTCACTTCTCGGGGGAAAACGATCGAAAGTCCTAGCTAGCTTAGAGATCCGAGGCGTAAAGTGTGCGAAAGCAACATATGCTTCACTACTCCCAATAACCGCTCGAGCTCTGGGGACAATGCGAAACGACCTTCGCCTGACAATTCGTGATGAGAAAGGAAATATTGTAGACTTCCGTGGTCGACCTATACGATACGTATTGAAGATTGAGTAAATCATATGTATACATACGATGGACGGCGATTCAATTCAACCATTTCCAACAGCACCAGATATCTATCCATCAGGAGCTCTAAAGGAACTGAGCGACGTTGGAGCGAGCTTTCGACTGCAGAAAGTCTGCGATACGCTTGCCGAGCTCGAACAGCAGGCAAAGCACTACGAAGTTGTTCGTAAAAAATATGCCCGAGCGCGTGGTATTGTTCACGGGGTTGCTGTGGCCACAGGTAGCTTGAGTGGTGTCTTATCTGCTTCAGCGTTAGGTATATCATTTACGGGAATCGGGCTGCCTGTGGGTATTTCTTTAGGATCAATTGGATTTATTTGTGCCGTCATTTCGGCTTCGATGGCTGTTGCCAGTAGGAAACTTGGTGTCCACGTCTCGAAGCATGAAAAGACTGTTATGTTGGCAAAAGCTAAGGCCAATTCCGTGTAAGTCAAAGTCTCAAAAGCTCTAGCCGATGGTAACATTTCAGAAGCCGAGTTCGGAAGCGTTATTGGTGAGAAAGTTAAATATGAATCGCTTAAGCTCGAAATACGACAAAAAAATGGGCAAGAAGGGGGGTTAAAAAACGTAGAAGAAATTCGAGCTGAGATCCAAAAGGAGATAAGAGCAAAACTTGGCAGTCTAATGGGATAAGAATCAATATCTACTACGAAAGAAACCAGCGTGGATTTTATTTTAACTTCGCTAAGAGCAGCTGCGCTTAGTTCGTATAAATTACCGCGTTGTTTTGGTTCGTATGCAAATTTCGAGACAGCGCGTGGGCGCCGCTAATTAACATACTGCAGCTGCTTAAAACATAAGTAGGATATTTTGATACTAAATCTTTCGTCTAGCACATATAGCCTCACGGTTCCGCGCTGGGCTGGAAGGAAAATGGAGGCCCTTTCAGCTCAGAGTTCGAATCCTGCGGGGGCTATATGTGGTAGATCGGTTTGTGGGGGGTAAAAAGCCTCCAGCCCCTCACAAATCGTAGCGCGTCTGTCGGTGTGGCAGAAGTTGATTAATTACAGTAGAAAATCAGCGACCAGAGTACAAGATACCAGTGTGAGAACCAAATGTGGTCAGAAGCTGAACAACTACAGTAGAACGAATAAAGTCAAAGCCGGGCCCGGTAAATAAGCAAAAACCTCTCTAGGAACGAAAAATGGCGAAGGAAGGAAAAAGGTGAAAGTGGTTCCTAGAGAGTTCTGGTGACACCAGTTTTGCTGTTTTTCTTTATCGTTTTTTTTTCTTCTTATGTATTTTATTTCTTTTAATTAAACTCTATCACTAGTTAGACCGTGTCTCATATAGATGGGCTCGAAGTGAGAATTGTAAGCAAGCAACTCATCGATAAAACTCGTGATCGAACCCTTATGTGTACCACATCGTTTAATAACGTCGATAAGAGATATACGCCGTTGCTATGTCGGGAACTATGCGATCGGCATTTAAATCTATATCGATTTTATCATCAGCACGTAACGATCGTAGAAAGTCATTTCCGCGATAGATGCGTTTGTTATTTAGTTGCATGAAATTGGCAACCTCGCTTTTAAAGCGAATGAAGTTACATTGTATACATGCATGGTAAAGCAGAGCAGCTAAAATAGTTCGTTTTGCATGGCTACGCTTGACACAAACTTTCTTTGCTTGGATGAATACATCGGCTACGATTCCTAATACATTTGTGGGAAACGAGAGGTCATAATTTTGTTTATAAACAGTGTTGTATGCCTGTAGTTCTCGCATAATTGTTTGTCGTTGCAATTCTTGGTTATCCCTTTGCTTTGGGCTCGTACGGTCTAGATCATGTTGATACCGAAAGCTATCCGGACCTACTATACGCAGCCGAGTAGTAACGTTGATCGTTTCTTCGCATGATTCGGCATCGGAAACAAGACCACATGTGGGGCAAACTAATTCCGTTCCTAGCACTTTCATTGGGCAGAGACATTCGGGACATGTGTCCTTGGGGTTAAGACGTAACTGTGGAATAATACGTAGGCTTGCACAAATTTCGGAACCAAGCGATCTAAGAAGATCATCCATACTAGTGGTATATACCATAGGACTATCGATTATCTAATTGTTTATCGATATATGGAAAAAAGAAGGAAGATAGACTGGTAGTAGTGGAATACCAATTTATCTTCATTCTTTTTTCTTTTTTTGTATCGTGATTTCTAATCATCTAGGAATACCTTGTGGTTCTTCAATTCCACCAATACCTTTGAAAAGCAATCCTCAGTGCGGAATTTTGTTTCACGATATTTCGCCTCGCGGATGCGACGACGCTGCGTTACCCCACACTTTGAGCAAAGCCCGTACCTCGTACTACAGCCGCTACCACACTTCGCACATGGGGCAAATGGGGTGGTACCTCTTTGTATCTGCAAGTTGTGTTGAGCACAGTACTCCGATATCTTAGAACACTTCCTTACACATTTCGTGTCCTTTCCTCGCATCAAGCAACTACAAGTGACTTTCTCCATCGTTGCGAATACCTATATATATTATGTCTCTAATTGGTATCTTAGTTGATGTTATCCTTGGCGTCTGCATCGAGGGGATCTGCAAATGGGACCGTTCGACTCGTGCACTCGACTCATCTGTGTGATATTAATACGTACTAAAGTAACAACATACGTTAATATCGTGAAGTAAAGAATATACGTTAGTATCAGGGTGGATATACTGCATACTAATCACTCCTCTAATCGGGTGATCATGCGAATGCGTTTTTTGGATCCTGAAGGTTTTTTAAATTTTGGCTAAGTAATCGCATATATGATCTATGGTGGGCTGCCCATTTTAGCAGGCATCTAGTAGAACGTAAGCGGCGCGCGTGTTCATCCTCCAAAGGGAGCTGGAAGTGCTTAACGAGCCACTTAACGATATCAAGATGACCATTTCTACAGGCATCGCGTAGAGCATAATCAGCGCGTCCATCCTCTATGGTGAGCTGGAAGTGCTTAACGAGCCACTTAACGGCATCAAGATGACCATTTCTACAGGCATCGCGTAGAGCACAACCAACGTCTTCATCCTCTATGGTGAGCTGGAAGTGCTTAGCGAGCCACTTAGCGATATCAAGATGACCATTCCTACAGGCATCGCGTAGAGCATAATCAGTGTGTCCATCCTCTATGGTGAGCTGGAAGTGCTTAACGAGCCACTTAACGACATCAAGATGACCACTTATACAGGCATCTAGTAGAGCATAATCAACGTCTTCGTACTCTATGGTGAGCTGGAAGTGCTTAACGAGCACTTAACGACATCAAGATGACCATTTCTGCTGGCACAGCACACCGCACCGTACACGTAGCCATACTCTATGGTTAACTGGAAGTGCTTAACGAGCCACTTAATGACATTAAGATTACCATCTTCGCAGGCATAGAGTAGCGCAAAATTATCGTCGTCGTCGTCGTATACGTCCTTTGCGGAAATACTGAAAATCCTAGCCAAATTGTCTCGCTCGTTATCGTTACAAGCAGACCTAACACCAAAAAGGAGTACTCGTCTACTGAACTCTTGGTCTACGTTTTTGTAGCGTGCTAGAGATGCTGCATCGCCTATGTATTTGGAAGTCAAAGCGATGCTTGCAAATGACGTGGGGCCTGCATACTCTACGATCTTAGTCGAGATTTCTATGGGGAGGCATAATATGTTAGTCGTATGTATAGTACCCGTAAACATGTTTTTTATCATTCGGTACATGTTAGCCGTGTGCATAGCAACTGTAAACATATTTTATAATTCGGTATCTCCGTTATACATTAGAGTGGCGCTCCTCTAATTGGGTGTCAAAATGTGATAAAAACGGAGGTGCTGGATGGGGTCAAAATATGAAAAACATAGGTGCTGTGCCAGAACCCCCATTTTCTATACTACTCAATAAGTAGTATATAAAGTAGCGGTTCTGGTGTAGTACCTTTGTTTTCTGTTGTATATCACATCAGATGACCCCCGAGCCCCAACGTATTGTTTGGACTTTGTTGTGCCAAATTACAACATCTATGGTACTCGAGAGATAATAATTTGGGATTTGGTACAACAAGGTCCAAACGATGCGTTGGGGGGAGGGGGTCATCGGATGTGGCATGCAACAGAAAACGAAAATCGTCCCAGAACCGCTACTTTATATACTACTACAGCTAACATATAATTTAATTCACAAATGGTGAAATAAATAGCTTTATGCAACTAGGATTGTTAAGTTGAATTATTGTTACTTCCGGTGTTGGCAACTTCCGGTTATTACGAGGGGTGGTCCCCTTTGGGCACATGGATGGGTATCACGTGACATGATGCCGCTTTCTCGCCTCCATCTTGGATACGAACGTGGCTAAATTTATGGTCCACTTCGACCACAAAAAATCTGCCTCATCGACCTTCTTCAAAGAGTTAAAAGTTAAGTACCCTTCTAAATTGTTAATCGTCTGTCCATGTAGCACTATATTTACGAGGATCAACACTTTTTACCGGACTTTTCAGCAATTTAACCCAAGCGAGGTGATGGCTCAACAACAAAATTTAGCCACGAGCATTAGTTCTTGGCCATTCCTTTGGGAGAAGGCTTATTACTTTTACCTCGACGGAGTCCAATGAGCGTTTTGTTCATCGCTTGAGATCAGCAAGTCGTTTGAAGTCCGTTTTCACGACACAAGGGGGGCGAACAATTGAAAAACATAACGCTGTGACGATCTGAATAAATTATGAACGTGCAATTTATAATCGCGTGCAAAACAATTCGGAGAAACCGACACCGTTTCAGGAATACAACCAGTTGGTTGAAACCTTAAATAATCACCTTAAGGGAGGCTCTAGAGGGAATTGAGTTTGCCAAATTTTGGCACCATTCTTGACTGCGTAAGCCAATAACTGACATTTATGTCCGTGATAGCATTCACTTAAACGATTATGCCAACAAATCACTTTACAAAAGCTATAGAGAAGCCATATTATATACACTTAACTGTATAAACTTTGTATAGTAACGGTATCCGTGGAAATCTTGTTTTACATTTATTTTGCCTTTTAAGCTGGCCGACATTTAATTTAACAGGTTGCTTTTGCCACCTTTTGTACATAACTGCACCGGTCAAATGTACGGTTTATAGCACGATCCTTGCGGCTATTCACGTAGTGTTTGAGCCATTCATGTTTCAATGCCGTTGGGCTTTGCCACTTTATTTATGTGCTTGTTAGTTTTGGACTGTTAGTGCTCCAGATTGTTATTCTACAGCATTATAGCACTTTGTGGCAACACTGTGATTGTGATGTCAGCCATGCTATCCTGATGATTTAATTGTGTTTATTGTTGATGTAATTGTGTTGTCTTGTTGTGTTTCTTATCTAGTTACGTGTATAACACAGACGGTGTAAGTCGTTATTTTGTCAGTGTAAGCGGCTGTTATGTGTTATTATAATATGGATATTCTTATTATTACCATTCTTATTACTCTTGTTATTATTGTTACTATTGTTATTATTATTACTATTATTATTATCATTATTATTATAACAGGCTGTGCCTGTTTTGTATACTCATTGTTTATATGTGTATGAATATGTATGTGTTGTTTTAATTAGTTTTGTTTGTGTTTTCATGGTCTGTGATGAAGGATGATAATCCCATAGCACCTACATTGTAGCTGGCACAGTATTGGCATCGAAATTACTAGCTTTCGTATAGCTTATATAGACATATACATATAAGGCCCTTTTCTTAGGTTCACGTACTTTTACGTACTTATTTTGTACATATTTTCTTTTCTTTCCCCAGGACGAGTGTTTTTTTTTACCTTGTAGGGTAAGATTTCTGATTAGTACCTTGTGGGGTACAAGTGTTTATTACCTTGTAGGATAAGATTTCTGATTAGTACCTTGTGGGGTACGAGTGTTTATTACCTTGTAGGGTAAGATTTCAGATTAGTACCTTGTAGGGTACGAGTATTTATTACCTTATGGGGTCAGGTCTCTGATTAGTACCTTGTGGGGTATTAGTGTTATATGTACCCTGTTTTGTACGATTTTCTATTAACACCCTTTGAGGGGGAGTTTTCTTGTTGGGACCTTATATGGGGTATGATTTGTTATTAGTATCCAGTATGGTGTATATATTTTCTTATTAAGTAGTACTCCATGGAGTATAATTTGAGTTAATACCTTGAGAGGTATTACTTCCAGATACGTTACATTTTGTTAGTAACCTATATCTATAAGGGTTTATTTTTCATCGGTATTCGTCGCATATCAGGATTATACTCGTGGGACTGACACGATAAATCTGTACATAACAGTACTAACTCATATTTCCTTTCTTTTGTTTTGTTATTTTATTGTTTTTCTAGATGTTTTCAACAGCAGGGACAACAGATGACTAAATACGGGCCTTTGTTAGATGGGAAAGAACTTCGCTTCGTCAAGAGATTAAATACAAGCCTTCCCAGTCAAGATATAGCATCTGGCCTTGTATACCTCCAACATTTATTGGACACTACTCATTCGCATAATGCAATGATCAAGCTATTTATTATATTCAATGGGTTCATGTTTTAGCCGGTTTACTATATCCTGATAGTCCGATTATATATATACATATATACATACATACATACAATTAGGGATGAAGCCAAAAGAAAGGGTATATTTCAGCTACAACGATTCAGAAGTTGGTTGAGAGCTTTAATTTAGAAAACTTGCTACAGTTAAGAAATATATGTAGCCGCATTCTAGCATATTCAGTTTTTTTTCGGAATCGAGGAGGTTCTTCATCTCGAGTATCGAGATGTTTTTATTGTTACAGCGAATTCATACATCATCTATTAATATTGAAAGAAGAAAGACTGGCCAATTGCGTAAGGGTCATGCAGTACTCTTTTCTGAAGGCATCGTTAATGATATATGTCCGGTTAATATTTTGAAACAATATTTAGCTGATCGATTTATTACAAGAGTGAGCTTCCACTAATAGTCTAATTTGTTACTCTAGCATCAGAAAATATTTTAAGACTACTTTTAAGGAAATTGTTCCTGATATTTCTCAGTTTAATACTCATTCCTTTAGATTAGGAAGCGCTTCAGCAGTCTCTAACGCAGGAGTAAAAGATTAGGCTTTTCCAAAGAAATGGAAGGTGGAATCAGTTGCAGCAAGAGCAGTTACGTTTTAGATCTAGATTATCGACTTCAATCGTAGTTAGGCGCTTTTTCAGTTCACCTATTCCTTTCTTTGTTTCTATATAGGACAGGTTAGTAAATCTGACTGCCTGTCACTCCTAAATAACTATTCAATATGAACGTCTTGGTGTCGTGTGGCCATAAGATTGTCATGCGGTATGTCGTGAGGCTCTTGCGTGGCGCTGTACCCTATGGTAACTCAATTCCATGTGTGGCCCCGGAAGGTTGCTAGCTTTTGTATAACTTATATAATAGGCATACAAGGCCCCTTTCTTAGGTGCAGGTACTTTTACGTAATTATTTTCTATATATTTTCTTTTCTTTCCCCAGCGGTTAACAACGAGCTTCCTGACCGACTAATTAAAAAGCATGGCGGTTGGAAAACTTAAGAGTGTAAAATATCACTATTGTAGGGAAGACCTTAAGGTGGCCCGCGGCTATTTATTTTGGCAACGGGGTTCTTTTTAAATCGCGTTTTTGAACAGCTAAACATTATCCGATTTCTGAGAATTTTTGAACTTTCAATAAAGAAACATCGAATTTTATAAAAAGTACAATTAGAAAGTGATTAACAAAGAATTGCCGAAGATATCAGCGATTTTCGAAAACGTTGTTTTTTAGGAAAGAGCGTATATTTCAAAACCCAAAAGATGGATTTGTTCCATTTTACTTTCAACGAGTGTACAACCTCCAAGGTCTGTGACAGGCAAGTTTCAGGTTAATCGGCACCATACAAGTTTCTCAGCAAACGGCTGATCAATTTTAAGCTTAAAATGTTATGCTCATGCATCTGGTTCAACTGCCGGATAAATATTACAGTAATAATTAGATCGTACATACCATATGGAAGTTCAATACCACTTGAAACTTCTGTGCAAAAGGCAAGAAGATCGGAAAACTGCAACTAACGTTAGGCGGCGAACGAAGTAAGATAGGTTATTGCTGAATATTTGCGAAAATCGAGAAATTTGTATTCTTTCGGCGTCAAAAAAATTCACTCGTTTGTTTTTCTTAAGTTCCTAATATGACTTACAGTAGCATATTTTAAAGTACCTTACCGAGTTTCAGCGCGCTTTGACCATACGCTTTTGAGAAATAAAGGCTGTAAACTTCAGCTTGTGCGAGACTTCTAAAATCTAAATGCTTGGAAAACCCCTCATGATCGCTATATTATTCAATGTGTTTGTTTTGAATTTCCGCACGGGTTCTGCCACTTGGGAATCGCGAGGCAAGGAATAATTAAAATTAATATTGAAATTAAAATGAGGATTAATTTTGCAAGTGAAAGTAAGGTATTTGTAATAATAGTTCCAGGCTGAGTAATGTTTTGGTGCCAAGGAGTATCCTACTGTGGAAACGTTCTTCAAATGTTCTCCCCTCGTCGCTACTTACTACCATGTGGACCTAACACGTAACACCTGTTTCATGGGTTACTGCACACAGCCATGAATTGCAATGTAATCCTCATTTTAATTTCAACTATAATTTTAAGGATGATAATCCCATAGCACCTACATTGTAGCTGGCACAGTATTGGCATCGAAATTACCTTGCCTATTCACTCAGATTATGGCCATGTTATCGTACAGCATTATATGGAGCACTTTGTGGCAACACTGTGCTTGTATTGTCAGCCATGCTACCCTGCTCATTATATGTTGATGCTTGTTGTTGATCGTTATATAATTGGGATATATAGTTGTGTTTCATGTACAAGTACATGTATAACACCTTCAGGATTAGTACATTATTTGTCAGTGTGAACTGTTACCGGTTATCCTGCAAAATAAAATTGTTATTATTATTATTATATCTTTATTATTATTAAATGATTGTTATTATTATTATTGTATCATATTCTTTTGATCATCATTATTCCTATTTATAATTGCTAGTGCTGTGATTCTTATCAGCACCATTATTAGGGTAATAATAATTATTGAGGTTTTAATATGTTATTGCTGCTCATGCTGTGTTAGTATTGTTATTACTATTACTGCACAGTTGTTGCATCATTATTAATTTAAAAAAAATCGGTTTTGTTAATTGTAGGCCTTTTAGTATCAAGATCATTAAGCCTTTATGCTGAGCCTTATTAGAGGGCCATCCCTTGTAGTTGCCTTTTTCTTTTAATTTTCTCCACAGTGTGCTTCATTCTGCAATGCCCCATCAACACAAAAGTGGTGTAGCTGTGCCTTTCCCCTCTGCTGGAAAATGGTTACACAATCCAGCATATGGGTTTGCAATAATTATTGCAGTGACATGCGTGGTAAACGGACATCGAGCTCTGTATAGGAGCTATCGGGGCGCCATTCTATTCACATTGTCACGGTGAATTCTCCTGAACAGTGATGGCGAGCTTGCGGTTAATTACCGGGTTGTTAATTAGCATATATTTTATTTATATCTACTAAGCGGATTGTCTTTATAACCTTTTCGAAAACTCATGAATAATTAATGAGCATTTTGTCCAATCAGATGAAGCAAATCAGTCACGTGCATGCCCCTTTATACCTGATAAAATCTCATCATTCTAAAAGGCCCGCGGAGGGATTTGAATTCTGTCCCAGAGGGAAACGGGGTTAATGATTGAGACAATGGAATTGCTATTGATGTTTCAGCTTTCTCACTGAATTGCTAATTAGGATGAACGTTTTATATAAAGAATATTAATGAACATGAAATTTTATATAATGTTTCATCCTAATTAAGAATTCACTGATAAAGACCCAAAGATAGCAAAAAGTACACGGAACATAAGGTACCTAGATAATAATTTTTGCACTAAATTTACTAATATCAGCAGACTACCGAGATACACAGATAATATTTTTAAAATGAAGTTATCCGATACCATTACTTGTTTACCGAGCCACTGTTTAGTTCCAATTATTAAACCAAACTAAAAGCCGTAAAATTATAAAAACGTGCATCAAACTTACATATTTTGTGCCGGAGTCAAAAATTTAGAGTCTGTCGTCATGTCAGTCACATCGCTTTCCAAGTCTTGAACTTTATCGAGGTAAACCACGACACCAAATCCTTCAAGTGCAGATTCTTCTTGCATTGCGAAACACCGCTTCAAACAACATAGTATGGTAATTTTTTCATGTCATTCCCTTGAGATGTTCGTAATTGCAGGCGGTGATTACTCGAATATTTTGCATGGCGTTGTGAATACAAAGGTTCAATGGTTCATTAAGTAACCATTCCCTTGAGATGTGCGTCTTTCTTTCATTGCATTCTTAAAGAGTTTTTGAAGCCGTTTAAAACACTCACAGCACGTGTTTTATCAAGTCGAAAAATTATCGGGCTTCGCCCTCGAATTTTTAAACTTGATAAAACACTGCTGTTCGTGTTTTAAACAGTACATAACTGAACTTCTGTGCCGGCTGAGTTTACCATGTCAATTCTTATCTCCCCTATAAGGGGAATGGTTCTTGGGTTATTCATACCCAAACATACATAATTATGGGTTATTTATACCCTTACATATATTGCATTTGTATGGTTTGGGTTATTTATACCCAAACATACATAATTATGGGTTATTTATACCATTACATATATTGCATTTGTATGGTATAGCATGATCCCTGCGGCCAAGCAGTCCTAGTACATGTCTTGTGCCATTCATGCGTTAAGTACCGTTGTGGTCTTGTTCATCACCATTCATTTAATATTTTATGTCATGGTTTGTATGTCAGCCGTGCCGGAGGGTTATGGGTTTGTAGATTCCATCCTGTTTTAGTGGTTCACCATCCTCAAGCTTGCCGTACTGTTTGGGGGGTTCATTAGTTAATTTGAATGTTGTGGCGACCTCCGTTTTTTGTTTGTTTTTTGTTTTCCTTTTCCTAGAATGCCAGCTACCTGTTACAGGCAAACCGGCTGTTATCACACCTTAGACTACAAAGAAGTGTGAGGATGAAGCACCTTGGTGTCCAGGAAAAAATGAGCATTCCGTACTCACTATCAACATGGTCTCCCAAATGCCTCCACCCATTGTATGGTCATTTGGTGGTCAGCAACCGGTATCTGCTGTTTCACAGGCAGTTGTACATGCAATGTCTGCCCAGCCGTCAGTACTAACTTGGTCTTACTGCACTGTCAGTGTGTGAGTGACAGGAGGAACTCCTGGTTGATGCAACTGGTTTTGTTCATGTTTCTCATTGGACTTACACTCAATAATTAAGTTACTTGTCTGGTGGAGGGACTGGAGTTACGTCTTGGCTCCACCCAGATTTCCTATGTTTTTATCCCAAAGGGTTTTGCATAGGTTTTTTCTGGCCTCCCTGACGTTCTCCCATATAGCATATACATGTATGTATAGAGTACGTTTGTAGTTCCTATTCTGAGGTAGAATAACATGTATAGCAGGACAGTAGCAGGGGCACTGTTCGGGTCAGTAGGTTCATGTTAGTAACATATGCATGGTCATATAGTGGGACAGTAGCAAATGCACTGACATTCTGAATCAATCTATTTGTTCTGGTTAATATATTGTTCATTTGGGTTACACTCATATTGTCAATTATCATTGTCAATTATCAGATAAGTCTTTTGAGACGATGGAAGTCTGATGCCTTTAAAAAGTACAGTCGTCTTCCAGGTCTTTGTTGTAGGTTGCACAGTCTCCTTCCATTAATAAATATTGGGGTAAAAAGCTTGGCTGTAAGTTTGTCCATTGGACTAATGTGGCACAGTTTACAGGGGTAACTGATTTAATAACATTATCTTATTCCTAATGTTACCACTAGTTAGAACTTGCAGGGAGGGCGTTTATTCGCAGACTTATCAACCTGTCAATTGGGATAAAACTCCCTAGCCATCTTAATGTAGGGTGTAATATAAGACTTGAAAGTTTAGCAGCAGTTTGTTCACACATTTAATGGAAAGTCTATGTTCCTTGAAGAGGCCCGGCTGACCTCGGATGTCCTCAGGTTGTATTCCGTTGCAGCGAAAACCTTAGGCTTAGGTGTATGGCGAAGAGCTGTGGAAGCAAAAAATCATTTCATGCCTAGAACTTTTTTCAATAGTGTTAGGGCTCAGGTTGTGGAGTCAGCTGCTCTCCAATAAGAAAGCTTCATTTTATTCTGACAATGAGAGTGTAGTGCATATATAATAAACATGCAGATTACGAAAGACAAGAGTTTGTTAGTCCTGCTTCGGATACTGCTACTTACATGTCTAAATCATAACATCCTTTTCAAAGCCAAACACAAGCGGAAATAAGAATGTTCTAGCTGACAGTCTATCTCGTTTGCAAGTCACCCGATTCAAATTGCTTGCACAGCATTCATCCTCACTTGCAGCTGGGAAACTGAGAATTACCCTAACTACTTTATTTGACAGTGCATTATCGCCCTCGTCAATAAGCACTTATCAACAACCTTGGAAACTGTTTAAACAGTGGGTCTCTGGGTTTAATAGTGCTATAAATAAAAGCACTTTGCGTTATCCATTTCCTGGCATTGCTTTGGCTTTGGGTGGGGCTGCCCTGTCGCAGACTCTGGGCTGTGGCGGATTTTGTCCTCACCTTTGCTGAGAACTTGGTAAATCTCGTTATACATCTGTTTGTAAATTAATTAGACCAATAAATGGCCACAGCAGTGGCCAAATACGGCAAACTACGGTGTGTATTTAATTAGCTGTATTCTCAGCAAACGGAGCTCAGCACAAGCAATGCCAGGGTATTTTGAGGTTTAAGACTAAGGTGCATAAATATAATTTAATTCACGAATGGTGAAATAAATAGCTTTATGCAACTAGGATTGTTAAGTTGAATTATTGTTACTTCCGGTGTTGGCAACTTCCGGTTATTACGAGGGATGGTCACCTTTGGGCACATGGATGGTTATCACGTGACATGATGCCGCTTTCTCGCCTCCATCTTGGATACAAACGTGGCTAAATTTATCCCGCCTCCTCCCCAGTGCCACCACTTTTGTCACCTATTCGTGATGCGGATTTTGCCCTCACCTTTGCTGAGAACTTGGTAAATCTCGTTATACATCTGTTTGTAAATTAATTAGACCAATAAACGGCCACAGCAGTGGCCAAATACGCCAAACTACGGTGTGTATTTAATTAGCTGTATTCTCAGCAAACGGAGCTCAGCTCAAGCAATGCCAGGGTATTTTGAGGTTTAAGACTAAGGTGCATAAATAATCTTAGGAAAGCTACAACAATCGAAAATGAAAATCCACCTAACCAAAATAACTCGTTTCTGCACATACGTGCACACAGCGCTGCAATGGCGAACTCGTGGATGGAAAGTGTATTTTAGTGTGTTCCAAAGGGTAAACATGCGGAAATGTTCACAATTTAAGTTATTTTTGCTGTGTAGCGTGTAAACCACATGACCGATGACGTCATCATTACGTCAATCACTACTAAGCGAATCGTTGGGATACAATACCATGTCTGTGAATGTTCGAGCTCTCTAGCATTCGAAAAGAGGAAGATATCGGCATGTATTTAAAATCACGTGACCGATGACGTCAACATTACGATATCACCACTACGTGATTTATATGGGTACCCAATACCATGTCTGTGAAAGTTTGAGCCATCTGCCATCACAAATGAGGGAGAGACGGTCTTGTACTAAAAATCACGTGATCGAAGACAAAGTGAATCATGGGTACCCCTACCTCGTGCCACAGGTAGCCCGATCCGAAAACAAATGCACACTACGGTACAGGTTTGAGCCCAATTTGGCAAACCAAATAATAATAATAATAATAATAATAATGGCCACATTTATATAGCGCCATATCAACCACATTTTCATGGCGCTTTACATATGACTGACATATCCCGCCAGTGAATTATTTCGGACTGTTTGTCTTGTTTTGGAGCAAATCATTTATCAATTCGGGTTTATTTTCATAAATTTCATGGATGAAAATTCTGCATAATAAAAATACCTTCACTAGTTTATATTTCGCAAACTGGGTGGGGCTCTGAAGACGACACCTCGCATACCTACCTTTATCATATGACCCGTACGGCCCCGCGCACGCTTTCCTTTCAAAACCATTTAGAAAAGTCACGTGATGAGGGCCGGACGCATATCGCGTGAGCGAGCCGGAAAAAGCCGTCCGGCCCTGCACAATTGTTTCTTGCTGTTTTGCGGTTTGATATCGATCTACAACAAAATATGGTCGTATGATAAAAAACCTGAGTTAGGTCGGGCCGGGCAAATTTTTTTTTTGGGCCCCAGTTCAGACCAGTGAGCAACTTTACCATGAGGCCTTGCGCGCCCAATCCAAGATGGCGGACAAAGATGGCGGACTTGGGGAAAGGAAATTGTTCTCGGGGTGGTGCTAGTAAAATTTTGACAACTGTGAAGACGTAATTCAAGAAACCACGTGTATTGCCATAATAAAGGGAGGAGTGGGTCAGTAAGAGAGATACGTATACCCGAGTGAAAAATACATTTGGGCTCAAAAGCATCTTTCAGATGTACTTTGTTCAAAAAATGTATTAAAATTTGATAAAACATTTTCAGAGTTGAGAACGAGACCCTCAAAGTTGGCCCCCCGAAGACCTTGGCGCCGCCATTTTGTTTAAATTATAATAAAATGTCATTTGTATAGCACTCCCAGCCCCCCCCCCCCCCCCCCTACAGCACTTATGAAGCCTTTTTTTTTACTTTCCCAATACATGGTGCAGTTGTAAAACAACATTCATATATATTTATGTATTTGTTACAGTTGTACCAGGTAGAGAAAGGCAAGGAACTTATGATTTAAAATTTCTTCAGGGAATATGGGTTATCCAACAATCTTTAATTTTTTTGGTAGTCATTTTCAATCAAAATATTTGAGGTGGAGTACTTGTAAATTTTAGACTTATGAATATATTTTGAGTATGCTTTAGGAATATTTTATAAGGGTTGGGTGGAGATGGGGTGGGGGAGAGAGGGAGGGTAGGGTTATGCAGGTTATGTGTTAAAGACTAGTACCCCTTCCTAGGTATACTGATTTGTTTCAGTTCCACCTATTTCCTTAGTTGAAGTCTAGTATCTCTTTACAGTAACAACATTTGCAAAAACAATACAACAAAATGTACTTCTTTATTATCCAACACTGAACTGATTATTTGTGCCTGGTCAACAAGAGGATGCATGACTTCATGATCTCTTTATAAATAAGCTACCCTGTGGATCGAGGTTTTGAACTTTTCAGTTGTGATATTTGAAGTAAATGTACAGCATGTAATTTAGTTGGACTAAGGCTGTGTTCATTATAAGTATACCACAGGGGTGCAGGTGATTTATTCATAGTAACCCCCCTCTATCCTTTCAAAAAAATAATACAACCACCCCTGGCCATTTCCATATGCAAACCAGCATTATTACAAGCATAATTTTACAGAACTGTGATGTTGTGTCGTGAAACTCAGTTTGATACTATGTAGAAAAGCTAAGAATAAACCATAAAATTACTGTTATTACTACCAGTACTTTGGTGTAAATTATTCTAAAAAAGTATTTGTTGCTGGTATTCCAAAACTACACAAGAATATATTGTTCTTTGATATAAAACATTCATTAATTCCTTACATCAGGCAACCTAGCTGCATGCAACCCCCAAAAAAAATGTTTTAGGGAAGGCGGGAAAGTTTTTACAAATTTTCAGATTATCGGAATTGCATTCTCCTGCATTTTCTCGCTCTATTTAGTGCATTTAGCCAATATTCTATTCACCTACCATTTTAAGTGTAGGTCTTTATTTGACAAACATGCATTACATTTTTTTTTAACATATCCCCCCAAGTCCTTTCATTAATGAATTTTAAGATCCCCCTTCCTTCTGTTAAAAAAAATTGGGATCCCTTAAAAATCACTTCCCCCCCTCCCCATGTGGTATACATAATGAATGCAGCCTAACTTAGGAATAAGAAGAACCCTGTCATTCTTGGGTTGCAATTTTGTCACAATTGTTTTGTCAGAAAACCTAACACAGTATTTTTCAAGTGTTGAAGCTGTGTTACGACTACAAATTGTTTGTTGCCAGTTATATAAAATTACATATATACTAGCACACTTGTTATATAAAAGCATGCATGTACATTTTTCTTTGCTGATAAAACACTTTCACATTTACATGTACATATGGCTGTGTTTAAAGGTTTTGATTACCAATAAATTGATCATTAGTATTTAAGGTATCTGCACTGGCAAAAATGGTCAATATTTACCCAATTTTGAAAAAAATGTATTTGATTTGGAATAGACAGTAAATAATCGAACATTTACATGAAGAAGGGCCACATAAAAAATATTTAGCTTGGCATAAATTTGTACACATCCCCTTTTTGCTAATTGAATTATCACTAGACCCCCTGGTGCCTCAGTATTTTATATTTTGCGTTTTATTAAGCTTACACGTTGAAATGAGTCCATTTGACCTTATAATATTGTTGAAAATGGGATTTGAAAAAATCGTGTGGTTGGAAATCCATTTTCTGGTTTTACAACGCGCGATATCAGGTATTCTTACAAATAAAAGTTAAATATTAACAACGCCGTAACAAAAATGATTTCGATGACTTCCAACCACACGATTATTCGTTACAGTTTATGAAGTCTTCATGAGTGGTTTCGTAGGAATATCATAAAAGCATTCAGAGAAAAATGTATTTGAAATGTCCTTTCGTACGTAAGTATTCACAAACTTTCCTCTGGAACCCTCAAAATATGCTTTAAACTCCATAACTTGAGTTGTATCTTGTTGTCGGCCATCTTGGATTCAAAACCGCTGATCAGAGCCACCAAGGACTCTAAAAAGCCGTGATTTTAGTCCTCCCCCCTTTGGGAAGTTGTTTTTGTTTATCCGTTGTCAAGGCGTGCCTCACGAGCTCAAGCGTGACTTCCGGTACCTTTGTACGCATAGTCAATAATTAATCCGCTGTCCAAATGGGGGCTAAGACCTCAAGTAAACACGATGTCGAAGTCGATTGATGGCGTTTCTTCTGAAGAGGATATAAGAAAAAGTAAAGAAAAAACAAGTCTCAGCGAATAACAAATGAAAGGAAGAAAAGGTACAGACACAAGAGGAATTGGTTCTTCCCTAGAAATGGGAAGCAGAGGCCATGCAATTGCCTTTGTCGGCCTCGATCGGTCGCTATCGTTTGTTTCGTCGCAGAGAAACGTGCTACAACATGCATGATATTTGAATGTGTCTTGAACAGTCCTATCATGAGTCCTCATATAGCGGAGAGTGTTTTTCTGACTACATACCAAGCCTGGAAAGGAAGATAAAATTTAAGCAAGAATATTTATTGAAACGTTGTTTTATATATTTAGTTATGCGGTTGAAATTGATATGTATGATCGAGGCACGACAATTTATTCTCACAAACTGACAAAGCTTGACTGTATATTAAAGAACTTATAAAGGATCTTATAAATATATCGGTCAAGTTATGAATGAAGTACACTTCTAATCACTTCAGCGTTGAATGTAGACCTCAGAACCGTCTTCAAGTCTTGCAATCCCAAACTTTCCGCTATCTTGGTTTTGTCAGAGATACGGGCAATTTGCCACACTCAATTAGTCTTCGCTAGTAACCGACCCAGTCTTCCGCTCGTCCATCAGCTGCAACTTCCGGTCAAAGACGTGATTTTAAAAGCGTTTTGCAACGTTCAGATTATGAGTAAGTGGAAAAAAACTATTGAAAGTGATATTAGATGCAATAAACTATAATATACCCGAAAAAGAGGAATTTTAAAGGACCTAAATTTTGCCAGTGCAGATACCTTAACACAACTTTTAAATTTAAAATGCATGTTAAGTGTGTTCTAGTATATAATATTATATATTGGCACAAATGATGGATTCAAGCAATGTGTTGTTTAATTATAAATTAAAGACGTACATTATATTGTATTTATTGTATATATTGTTACTGTAAAGAAATACGAGACTTCAACTATTAGTCAAAGGGTTGAACGGAAACAAATCAGTATACATGAGGGGTAGGGTTTATGATTTAATAAGTGCAATTGTTCAAGTCACCCAAAATTACAATTACCGTAGTACCCTAATGCTCTTGCTCTTTCTCTTCCTGGTACAAATGTAACAAATATATACATACATACATATATATGAATTTTTTTTTTTTATAACTGCATATAAAAGTATTGGAAAAGTAAAAAAAAAAGGCTTCATAAGCATGGATGAGTGGAACTAGGGGGGGGGGGGTTCCTTAGTGAGTGCTATACTTTAAAAAATTATATTAATATATTATACAAAATAAAAATAATATAATATTTTCTTATGAATTACGACAAAATGTTTATAAAATATACTTTGTTCCTTTGTTCCTTGCGTAAGGAAATTAGTTTTTTAACATTCACTTTGTTTTACCGTAGTATTTATTAAGCTTGATCCCCTTGTTCTCTCTCAGGAACTGAGAATAATTGCTTTGCACAATCGGGAAAGAATCATAAGTATAATTAAAGATTACGAGGTCTTAAAACTTTTAATAAGGAAACTTAAAATTATCACCTTTCAACTTGCTTTTCGGTTGATGTCCGGAACTGAACGCAAAGAAATGTGTCAAATTAAACTAGGTATCGCAACCCGAACAAAATTGCACTATTCAGGAAACAAGAGTTTCCGAGATTTTTCAAACCCCTTCTTATTCGGCTCCATTTACAAATCCAGTTTAGTAAGAATACTGAAAATCCGCCCACGATCCGACGGCAAAAGCCGGTGCCGAATTCCGTGAACTATTATGTTCCCGCTAGCTACCCACTACGTAGTGTTCGCCTTAGTATTTGAACTTTTATGTAATTAGATTAAGTTTTAGCAATTAGTAATTACTTTGATTCATAAAATTATTTCAAGATTCGCCCAAAGGGCAGATGTTATATAATAGGACACGAGGTCCCCTACTAGATACAGAACACGACAACCCCCACCTCTATAAGAACATTGTTACTCTAGCCCCACCCTTACGCTACCCAGTTAAAAACATATGTATATGTGTGTAGATAAATTAATGAAAATAATTGCTATATAGCAGTAAAGAAAAAAAGAAAAAATACTTAGACATATTCAAATGTAATAAATGCGTAAAGATAATAAATAAATAAATGAATAAGTAAGTAAGTAAGTAAGTAAGTAGGTAAGTAAGTAAGTCAGTAAGTAGGTAAGTAAGTAGGTAAGTAGGTAACTAGGTAAGTAGGTAACTAGGTAAATCGGTAAGTAAGTAAGTCAGTAGGTAAGTAAGTCAGTAAGTCAGTAGGTAAGTCAGTAGGTAAGTCAGTAGGTAAGTCAGTAGGTAAGTCAGTAAGTCAGTAAGTCAGTAAGTCCGTAAGTCCGTAAGTCCGTAAGTCCGTAAGTCCGTAAGTCAGTAAGTCAGTAAGTCAGTAAGTCAGTAAGTCAGTAAGTCAGTAAGTCAGTAAGTCAGTAAGTCAGTAAGTCAGTAAGTCAGTAAGTCAGTAAGTCAGTAAGTCAGTAAGTCAGTAAGTCAGTAAGTCAGTAAGTCAGTAAGTCAGTAAGTCAGTAAGTCAGTAAGTCAGTAAGTCAGTAAGTCAGTAAGTCAGTAAGTCAGTAAGTCCGTAAGTCCGTAAGTCCGTAAGTCAGTAAGTCAGTAAGTCAGTAAGTCAGTAAGTCAGTAAGTCAGTAAGTCAGTAAGTCAGTAAGTCAGTAAGTCAGTAAGTCAGTAAGTCAGTAAGTCAGTAAGTCAGTAAGTCAGTAAGTCAGTAAGTCAGTAAGTCAGTAAGTCAGTAAGTCAGTAAGTCAGTAAGTCAGTAAGTCAGTAAGTCAGTAAGTCAGTAAGTCAGTAAGTCAGTAAGTCAGTAAGTCAGTAAGTCAGTAAGTCAGTAAGTCAGTAAGTCAGTAAGTCAGTAAGTCAGTAAGTCAGTAAGTCAGTAAGTCAGTAAGTCAGTAAGTCAGTAAGTCAGTAAGTCAGTAAGTCAGTAAGTCAGTAAGTCAGTAAGTCAGTAAGTCAGTAAGTCAGTAAGTCAGTAAGTCAGTAAGTCAGTAAGTCAGTAAGTCAGTAAGTCAGTAGCTAGTAAGTCAGTAAGTCAGTAAGTCAGTAAGTCAGTAAGTCAGTAAGTCAGTAAGTCAGTAAGTCAGTAAGTCAGTAAGTCAGTAAGTCAGTAAGTCAGTAAGTCAGTAAGTCAGTAAGTCAGTAAGTCAGTAAGTCAGTAAGTCAGTAAGTCAGTAAGTCAGTAAGTCAGTAAGTCAGTAAGTCAGTAAGTCAGTAAGTCAGTAAGTCAGTAGCTAGTAAGTCAGTAAGTCAGTAAGTCAGTAAGTCAGTAAGTCAGTAAGTCAGTAAGTCAGTAAGTCAGTAAGTCAGTAAGTAATTATAAGTAAGTAAGTAAGTAAGTCAGTAAGTAAATAAATAAATAATCAAGAATATTAACCAACAGCTACAAACCGACATAGCATTAATTCGACAACACTTAGGGCATAATAGCTTGTACGTACGAATATTGTCAGGATCAAAAATTGTGTTGAGTCTTTCAAAGAGAAAAGATTTAAGATCTTTTTTGAAAACGCCGAGAGAAGTGTTAGATTTAACATCAACTGGTAAAACGTTCCATGAGTGCACAATTCTGTTGAAAAATGAGTCTCTGAAAAAAGAAGTTCATGATTTCTGTACATTAAGGTTGAGGCCTGATTCAGAGCTTTTACGAAAAGATAAGTAACTTGACATCGCCAGATTTACATTTAAAGAAAAAAACAAGATTAAGGTATTCTAGCCAGTAATTAATGGGTAACAGGTTCTATCTCAGTAAACGTTCAGTATAGTTAAAGCCAGAGTTTTTACATATAAACCTAGTAGCTCTTCTCTAGATTTTTTCTATTACGATTACATTATAAATCAAAGACTGTGGTGTCCAGACTTGAGAACAAAAGCACAGATTTGAGCGCACCACATAAATATATAACAGTTTCAAGGCGTCTTGATTTAAGTTTCCCGCACAATTTTGCTTGATAAATCGTAACGTTTTATTGGCTTTGGCGGTAATTTCCATACTGATGTGGTCATTCCATTTCAAGTCTTTGGAAATTATAATGCCGATATCTCGTTCTTTGGTGACAGCCGTACTTTATTTCAGTGCTAGCACGTTTTTGGCTAATTCGAGGGTTGAAAGTAAAGTTCGTTGACCAATGACCAATCACAGAGGGAGTTCATTACAGTCCTTCATGGTGTGGATAGTCTGATAACATTTAGAGTCATCTGCAAATATTGCAAGTTTGGAAGATCTTATTACAGTTGGCATGTCGTTCACATAAATCAGAAATAAGATCGGACGCAAGATTGATCCTTGGGGAACTCCTGAGTTGACATCAGACCATGTTGAGAAAGTACCATTATCTATAATGACGACTCTTTGCTTCCTGCCAATTAAATAGCATTCGAACCATTTTAACAGTTTACCTTCTATGCCGAAATACTTCAGTTTTGTAAGAAGTTTCTTATGCCATACGGAATCAAATGCCTTTGCAAAGTCAAAATATATTTATAGTCTGTTTCTAAACCTTTGTCCAGCTCAGCTCCGATTCCATGAAACCCATGTAATGACTGTGAAACACAGGATTTTCCTTTCTGGAATCCATGCTGTAATTTATACAGAACGTTCGATACGTGCGGAACTAATTGTACAGCAACGCATTGTTCCTGGACTTTTGATACAATTGACAGCAATGAAACTGGTCGGTAATTTATAGCAGATAGCCAAGGCTAGACGCGAACTATGAGTTTGTTGTCAAGGTACATATTAACTACCGATGCTGTTCGTTTGCTTGGCAGTGGATCACAATCAGGAACAACCATGAAATTCAAGCCTATTTAGCGTATGGCAGTGCTGTCTGTAGCTCATTTGCTTCGTTCTTTCAGCAGCGAGAAAAGCGAATACGTCCTAAGATATCATTATATGACTCAATTGAACTTGTTAATAAGGTAAATGTAAATCTTGATAATATTTGTCAATGGCTGTCAGTTAACAAGCTACAATACCATCTTGCCAAATCAAAGTTCATGTTTATATTGATCGGCATAACAAAATAGATGAAACGCCAATGCCTATCAAATTGGGCAATACAGAAATAGCCCATGTAAGTTCGCAAAAATGCTTAGGGGTAGAAATTTATCAAAAACTCACCTGGGAAAATCATACTGACAAAATATGTAAGAAAGCTCGTGCGGGAATTGGCGCTATTTGGCGTTTGAAACCATTTGTCCCGATTTCTTCACTCGAAACAATATACCAGTCACTACTGGTCCAGCCCTATTTCGATTACTGTTCACCTCTGTGGGACACTTGTGGTAAGGTCCAGAAGGACAAGCTACAAAAACTCCAGTCTTGTGCAGCCCGAGTTATAACTGGAGCGAATTATGAAATACGATCGGTAGATGTTCTCAATCAATTACAATGGCCAATCCTCCAATCAACGCGACAAAGAACACAATCGGTTCTAATGTACAAAATCTTAAACAGTCAATGTGCGCCTCACCTTAGCGATTTGTTCGTTAAGGGGCCCATTGACATATTTAAATCGGCGTTGCTAGGGAAAGTTTGCAGCCTTGTAAAACCCGGAGAATTAAAGAGTGGGCAATAATTATCGTCAAGGTGACTCCTACGGTAAAGTATTGTAGTCTGATGACGTCATCAAGTGACGTCATGATGACGTCATCAAAATCAGAAAATTTCTAAACTTTCCAAGGATTTTTTATCTACTAGTAAGTTATGAATATTTTCCGAACCTACGAATTAAGGCGCATAAAACAGAGCATGCGTTTGCCATTACGACAAAAAATTAAGATTTTACAACACTTTTCAGTCCAATTTTAAGCTTTTTTGGCGAATGAAAAGCCATAACTTTGGCATTTATTGTCGGTTTCCAAAATCCATGCTCGAATTTGTGGAGAACGTGCTCAAGAACATTTTAACGGGAAAACGTTTGGTGTTTAGTGAAAGCGCGCAAAATGTTTAGGATATTTAGAAACCGGACGTGAAAAATTTAACGCATGCGCAAAAGTGCCTGTTTTGTGGTCGTGAAATAGTGGCAGAACTGTTGTTGCAGTAAAGTCTACAATAATTGGTCGAACAGGATGGCCAGTTTTTGGGCTTGGCTGAATACACCAGTCTGCAATGAGCTAGCTTCATTGTCTGCAATGAGCTTCAGACTGTGTGGAGGCAGTAGAGCACATGCCAGGAACCCATTTCGCGGCAAATCGAAAAGCCAATAGAAATCAAGCTAAAATGAGACCGATATTAGACTACTTTCACTTTAAGTTGAATCTCATGGCGTTCACAACAGTTTGTTTTCCGACATCAAAAATACTTTTTTAAGGATGAAAACTGACCTGTATTTTATTCAATCACAACTTTACCAGGAACCCGAAAGCATTATCTGGAAACACAAGTGTACATGTTTGTGGAAGATTTGAGTAGTTGAAAACCTGCCGGTCAAACATCACTTGACTTCTTGAGTGGCCGTATTTTTCGCCATGTTCTCGCTGGAAGCAGCCATTTCATCTTCTATATCTTTGACAACTCTATTTACAAGATGTTCTTTCAAGTCTATCAACAGCGGGAAGAGCTCGGCTACATCTCAGAATCCAATACAAGTTTTCTTTCCCATTCATCGACGATTTCCCACCGTACGCTTGCCGTTACGTTTTTGCTCGGAAAAGATTATAAATTATTTCCCTTTCTCTAGGTTCAAGCACAGTTAGGCGCCTTTCGAGTCCTGAACGATTCCTTCAAAATTATCGGATTGAGTTTCTTGTCAAGTATTATTTTCTTAGTTCACACGATAAACCAAGCTTTTCATTTTCCATCGACAAAAAGCACCTGCTACGGCTTGCTCCGACTTTTGAACACTTTACCTCATTCATTCATGAAAACCTTTCAGGTAAACCACGAATAAAACTTGGTTAAGCAAGTGTAAGTATTAAAACTATCGGGTGGCCGGTGGACACGCATAAAACTAGCCTGATAAAACAGCTGACTCATATCGCCTCTCAGGCTAGCGTAAACCGGAAGTCAAAATCGCATCTGCTCCTGCGAGCATAGCAACGGTGTTGCGTAGCAACGGAATATGTCAATGGCCCTTAAGGTCAGTGATTGCGAGAAAAAATATGAACTTAGGAACACCACTACAGATCTAGCGCTTCCAAGGCCGAACACAAATGTTCTTAAATGCAGTCTTCGATATAGTGGTGCTATGCTCTGAAACAATCTCCCAAGGGAGGCCAAGCTCACTGAATCTCTTAACAAATTCCGAAGAGACAGCTTGTGTATCTGATGCAGGGCTGCGCTGACTATTTTACCTGACTATTTTACCTGTACACATGGCAAATGAAATGTGAAATTTTAAGCTTATAATGATTCTAGTCATATGTTCCAACAAATGATTTGTATTTTATTATCTTAAATGCGTCTGTTAACTAGTTGCATTTTTCATTTTTCATTGTTCACATTAGAACGAGTTTGTGACAAGCTCTTAGGTGTAACGTGGATAAATAAAGTATTGTTGTATGGTTGTATTGTAACTCCCCACATGGAAACCAGCTTCCTGTAAGTTGTTTGTGACTAGCGTTCTTCAATAAAGATGTGTGTATGTATGTATGTAAGGCTTCCAAATCACACGCTTGATCGACTTTATAGTTGTTTATAATTTCAAAACCTACAACACACTGGGCCCCCGGGACTGGGCCACTTTTGCCAGGTCAGTAGCCGAAGAGGTAAATAGCTACAGAATGCAGTTATTTTCAAGGTATAATACCGAGGCTGCCGTTTGCTTGGGTGAAAGAACGACTTCACGTTCGTATCATTCACAGCTTTACTTGCATGTAGAAGTTTATTTGTAGCCCAGATTCACTACCTAGCAAAAGAGCCTGCCTGAAATGTGGCCCTGTGTTCCGTGGCCAGTACCTCATTTCCTGTAAAATTAGATTATGTCCATAATTTTTGTGTCCATAAGCTCAGTGTGTCTAGGTTATAAAATTATAAACAATTATTACAGTATCCTTGACTTTTGACACTTAAACATGCATGTTTTGACAGTCGTAGAACATTTCGCTTTTCTCAACGTTGAAAGAACGTAGCAAAGGAGCCACTGACAACACCGACAGACGCTAAATAGACTTCAATTTCATGGTTGTCCCTGACTGTGATCCACTGCCAAGCAAACGAGCAGCATCGGTAGTTATGTACCTTGACAACAAACGCATAGTTCGCGTCTAGTCTTGGCTATCTTCTACGTCATCAGTATGGAATTTTCTGGCTCGTTGCCCAGACGTCTCTATCGCGGGGAGAGCGATAAGAGTCGGTTGTTTTCTCAAACTAGGCCCGAAACCATAACCAGAAAAAAAAACGAATTAAAATACAGAGAGATTGCCTGTGGAGGAGGGTACCGCTGACACTATCTGATATGAAATCGACGACAAGCAACAGTAGCACGCCCAGGGGTTAACTGATCATAATATTTTCCTGGTTGAAATATTTCCCCCTCTGGCTTTCACACAGGACTTTCTATGTCTCTGTTAGACTCATGATGCTCTTCCTTTTGATCTTCGCTCGATCTTCGTGATAAATCAGTGACACTTCCAATCTCTGTACTAGAGCCGGCCGTTACCATTATAGTTGGAATTGGCCGAGCCTCTAGGAGCTCTTGGGAACTAGGTCCTATATCAAGTGAGCTATTATCGCTTAATGATGAGTTCCCGCTTGACTTGTCATCCTCGTAACAATTGCTTATCCTCAATGGGAGGTCCTCGGCTGTCAGACCAGCCAATGGTGTTCGGACTAGATATGGAATGTTGGTGTCGTCCATCATGGCCTGTTCTCGTGCAGATGGGTGGGGCGGCCGAATACCCTTCTACACACACCACACCACAAAAAGAGATGATTAGAAGATAATAATGAAATGACTAAAATATGATGATTTTAATTATACCATTTAGAAATCACTGGGGTTTCCTGCAATTTGATTGGTTGAAAGTAGCAGTGATTACATCCGACCAATTTGCATATTTGTTGTCTTTCTTTGCATATTTTTATTGACCTAATTAAAAAGAAGGGGCTTCACAAGCAAGCGAATGGAAATTTGAGAAGCTATTTCACAGCGGTACTATTGCTTCGATGGTAGGGATTTCATTCTGATTTACATGAACTTTTACTTCGATTTTCTCAAAATAAGTCGTTTCACCAAAATAACTGAAAATATGACTCTGATACATCATTTCGTGCATTGTACAAAATCCAAGCATGTGATTGGCTAATGAGCGTGAATTAATGGTGACCACATCACTCGAACCAGACCCTCTCTTACCTAGGGGAAGGGAGACCTAATACAGTGACAGCATGCCGGTGAGCCAGCCCTTTGTTTAGTTTATACGTGTTTGGACGGCTTGGAAAATCTCATTACAATCGCATATTTAACAGCGAAAATGTAGACAATTACTAGAAAGGTAACGGCAGGATTGAACTCTCTTTCCTGTGTGACAGAAGATATATATTTTGAGGCGAACATTTGAATAATCGGTCGTTGGTAATGGATGATTTGCGAGTGCTGGAAGTACAACTCAACAAGTCAACATGTGTCCGAGTGAACACAACTTTTACGACGCTCTACTAGTATTATTGAAGAAATGGATTTTATTTCCGAGACCTTTCTCTGTCAATAAGAGGAGAAAATTAAGGGAGAATCCAGTGGATGCATGGTTTGAAAACCCAGGATTTTTGATTTGGAAAATATTTGCATCGCAGCCGAGCACATGGACGGAGGCCGGTTTCAAGTCAAGATTTCAATTCACGGCCCCACTGGAATGTGCAGGTTAGTTATTTTCGAATGAAAGAAACTATTAAAGAAAGTAGACTATCTAGGAGTTAGGCCGGCTAAATACTTGATATTTGAATACATGGCTCCAAGAAAAACGTTTCCGAGTTAAAATTTACAATCATACTCACAACTAATTTGGCGTCAACTAAACTGACCGAATGCCTTAGTTGGATATTAAAAGTCCTGTTTTTATTCATTGTCTATTGAAACGACATTTCTTTGTGGAGATATTTACCGTAAAATGATATAATTCATGCGAAATATGACTTCTTTATGATATTGTTATTGACAAAAAAGGTTTTTCTACTGAACAAGCACTTTTGGAAATCACTGATGGTCTAAAACTTGGGATTGACAATAAACTTATTAAGTGTGGCATTTTTCTTGACTTCTCCAAAGCTTTCGATACTGTTAATCATGAAATTCTGCTAGCCAAACTTTACAAATATGGAATAAGAGACATTGCTCATGACTGGTTTTCTAACTATCTTCAGAATCGGAAACAATTTGTTAAAATTGGTAATTCACATTCTTCCATGTTAGATATTACCTGTGGTGTACCACAGGCTCTACTTTAGGACCTCTACTATTCCTACTTTATATAAATGATATGCCGAATTCTGCAAAGAAACTCTCATTTCGAATATTTGCTGATGACACCAACATATTCTATACTTGCAATAACCAAAAGGAACTGGAATCTGTCATAAATAGTGAATTGAAATATGTACTTAATTATTGTGTTATTAATAAATTATCACTTAATCTTAAAAAGACTAACTATATGCTCATTACCTCACCTAGGACTACTGCAAAAATTAGCTTGACCACACTTAAAATGGAACAGAAAAGCTATATTAAAGGAGCTCATTCAACCAAGATGCATTGCGAGCTCAAATTTCTCGATCGGCCATTTTCGGGGCCCCCGATAATGGCTCTGGAGAGCTTCTTGAAACAAATCCTATTCCATCGGTCTCACAGGGGCATACCAGTTGATTACTTATAGGGGAAAATGTTCCTTATTTATTAGCTTTTGTGTTCAGTCATATATTTCCGAATTTTCACCTGCCAGGGGAAATATTGAACGTACTCTGGGAGTCGCCTTTGGTCAGTGAAATTATTACTAGAGCCTGTGCTGGAGTTAGCCGACTGGTTGATCGTAATTCCTACAGTTTATCCAAACCAGGGCCTTTCTACATTGGCTTGATCGGCCCGCAGACCTAAATGACAAGAAATTTAAAGGTCACTGAGAAGAGCTGAGCCTTTTGCTTATCATTATCGGACACTTACAACATTTAAAGCAAATTGCTTTGACTGAAGACTCGAGTACGCGGTACACGCGCGGTACATGCAAGATTACAAATCTCGCAGTTTCTCTCTTAGTCTTATAGTCTTGGTTTTCGCTCAATGTACATGGACAACGCTGAGACAATTAAAGTAAGTAAAAGTGAAATGTTGTGTTGATATCTGCATGAGCGGCTGTAAAGTGGAAACCTATTTTATAAATGTTTCTTTGCTGATGAATATAAAACTTCAAGTTCAATCAAGTGCCGCTGGGCGCTCAGAAAACTGATTGATCGAATTTTTTTACCCAGTATATCCAATGTACGATTAACGGAAGTCAAGGGGCTTTTAAAATGACACAAACCGGCTGAAATTCAGGCTAACAAACAATAACATTTATACGGATTCGATTCCTCAAATTTGATTTAAAATTTGCATATTAACATTGGCGAGTCAAAATGTGGTGTGGAGAACGCACGGACCTTGAACACAAATAGAATGTGGCAAACAATATAGTACTTCAACATTTCAAACCAGCATTTTGGCAGGGACAACCTAGCTCCTTTCTTTCGACTACACGTTCTTGCATGCACAAGCCTAGAAAGGAAAGAACTCTAAATGTATAACGCTATCGTAGAATTGATTAATTTCCTTGCCACACGATCTGCATCGCTGGAACTTGGTCCAGAAGTTGGACAAGTTGGTTCGCTAGATCGAGCATGAGATCGATGGCTAGCATCACGTCGAGGATTTTTGATCGAAGAACCGTAGTAATTCCGCTAATTCTATTATATTTCTTCAAGTATAAAGGCAATAGATCTCCCCGCCGATCTCGGCCATTCAGTTCAACTCGTAAACTCTATTTATAAACAGCCCGATATCACATTTTCTGATTGGCAGCTGTCCGATTTCAAGTAGTTTCCCGTATGAAAACAATAACAGTGACTCGCAATGCATCTTGGTTGAATGAGCTCCTTTAAGTATCTTGGTGTATACATTGATGACCATTTAAATTGGAATACTCAAATTAAACATATTAATAATAAAATTTCTAAAAAAATTGGAATTATAAACAAATTACGACATTATGCAGACCTAAAAACAATTAAACAAATTTACTATACTATGATTTATCCCTATCTAAACTATGGATTAATGAGTTGGGGCAATACTTATAAGACTAAACTGTCTAAAACATCCACTAAACAAAACAAATGTATACGTAGTATCTTCTTCGCTAACCAAAGAGAAAGTGCTATTCCATTTTATCTAATACTCGGAATTCTAAAATTGGACAATATCTTTAAGTTTAAAATGGCCACCTTTGCTTTTCAAATAATTAACAACAAAGCCAAAATTCCTACTGTTTTTCATGATATTATCAAACCAGTTTCTGATGTCCATTCGTATAATACCAGGTATTCTGCTAATCAAAATCTTTACAGACCATTTTTACGAACGAATTATGGCCAACACACTTTTAAATTTATGACTTCTAAAATATGGGAGAACATACCAGTTACGATCAAAAGTTCAAATTTTAATAGTTTCAAAATGTGTTACAAACAATATTTATTAAGTAATCAACAGTAATTTTCATCCTCGTTCTGTCTATTAATTTCTCTTTTACTGTCTAGTATTTACTTAAATCTACCTTGCTGATGTTTGTATTTACTAAACTTAGGCTGTCACCGCATTTTTATTCTTCTCAAAGGTAGTGGTCAACACGAAAGCTTTGCTACTTTGACCACTACACACCATACTCTATAGAACACTTAAGCCGCTTTCCGTATTTATTTATCCTTTTTATACATTAAACATTATTTATTGTTACAACTAATAATCAGTGTACAAATAAAATGAACTTGAACTTGACAACGGATTTCAATTGAAATTCACTGCTGACAGTGCACTCAGTATGAATATTAAAGGTTAGATACTTTATATGTGTGCTTTATCGGCAAAATACAGTCACTTGCTGACTGTACGATGAACTCAAAATTTCTTCATACTGCATTCGGCCTTCGGCTTCATGCAGTATTCATTATTTTTCGTTCATCGTACAGTCAGCGCGTGCGCGACTGTATTTGTCGATAAAGCACTCACAAGCAGTCTCTAACCCTTACATATGTTTGGTAAGTCACTCAGATAGATAATTTATGGATTTACAAACTCTCGCTATGTATCTATTACATAAACAATCTACCGCATGTGAAAAGATCTCGACGTGTACTTTCACCCACAATCCTTTGCGCGTGAAAATCTTTAAATCCTTTATAAAATAAGAAAAAGGATTCCTACGGTCCAGAAAAAAGATAGCGGTTATACATACGACCACAGTCCCTTGCGAACCTAACACAGTCAAAATAACACATAGAAATCCTCTATTCTCTTCAATGACAGTATATTGGCAACAGCACTTGCACTGGCTTGTTTTTGAGATTTAAACATCTCGTGTAATATAAGTACCTAGGCACCAGGCTGTTAGAAAAACCGCATTTTTCTTATTTTCATAATTTTTTTATATCAAACTGTCAATGAGTAACACTATATCGTCCCCAGTGTCTTCTCGGTCAGATCCCAGATGGTGGCTACCCGAGAGAGGACCTTGGTAAAGGCTGGATCACGTGATCAAATACTCCCAGATTTTGGGAGTATTTTGTCACGTGATTTGGCGATCTAAGATGGCGGCCAAGCTAAATATGGGAATAGTTCATGACGAGTACAAACCATATGTATCCCAATCCGGAGTAAGCGAGAAGCGATTAACGGTATTTCCACTCGGCGAACGATGCAGTGAAAACAGGTCTACTAAATGGCTCGAAATTGAGTTTACTTGGATAGAGAAACAGTGGAAAGGTATCACAAAGCTACCAGGATGTATCTAAGCTAGAACAGAATCCTAAAAATCCGTTAATTTTCCGTTAGCGTTGAAGCGAAGCGATCGATAGCACATGTTCAGGTTTAACGGCTTCTCCTGACTTTCCCACTGATGAAACTTACAAGAAAACTACCCAGTAATGCACTTCATCTATTGCTCTACCTACACAACGTGTTTAAGGTTATTTAAAATCGTTTTATTGATAAAATGTGAGCAATGGAATCTACATACAAGTTCACCTCTCTGGACTCAGTCCGTTTGGCCAATAAAAAGCATTGTTAGAACAACCCTTGCGTCATAATCGAAGAACCAATCAGAATACGTGAAAGTTCAGCCTTTGCCAGGGTCTTCTCTCGGGTAGCCGCCATCTTGGTTCTGACCGAGAAGACCCTGGGAACGAGGTTGCCTTAGGCGCTTTATAGCACGAAGCCGTCGGGTTTTGGCCGCCACTTTGAATATAGACTGCTGACCACAATATTTGAAGGCTCCAATATGGCGGACTATGTGGCGAAGGTCCATGTTTTCGCGAGTTTTGGAGCATATTTTGAATCGTTTTTTGAAAGTGTTCGACCCGCACCCCTAACTTTGGGAATGTTTTTTCATAGTTTTCAAAATACTGCGGCTTATAAGTGATCAACTACGGTATATTCTATATATATTCTATATATATTCTATATATATTCTATATGTATTCTATATATATTCTATATGTATTCTATATATATTCTATATGTATTCTATATATATTCTATATGTATTCTATATATATTCTATATGTATTCTATATATATTCTATATGTATTCTATATATATTCTATATGTATTCTATATATATTCTATATGTATTCTATATATATTCTATATGTATTCTATATATATTCTATATGTATTCTATATATATTCTATATATAATGAGCCTGAATCCTTCGGGATCCTTTAAACCTAGTGATTCCTAAGTTGGCCCAGGTCAGCTTTGTCTGTCCGCCTGTGAATCAGTATGATCCTTAGGTTGAAAGCTAGTTTAAAGTTATTCCTAAGTTGGCCCAGGTCAGCTTTGTCTGTCCGCCTGTGAATCAGTATGATCCTTGGTTGAAAGCTAGTTTAAAGTTATAGGCTTTCCCATCTCGACCCAGAAAGAGAAAATGCCGGGAGTACCCAAGGTTACGTTCCACAATGACACCATCAACTGGCTGCGTTGTCAGCGTGGTTGGTCCTGATGGTGTAGTGGTAACACAGCGGACTAGTATGCCGAGGCCGTGGGTTCAAATCCCACTCAGGGCACATATTTTCTCTTTCACCTTTATTATGATTATTTATATATAGAGATGGGTTTATTCTTTATACTGTTGATATATATATATATCAATATATATCAATATACAGCGAAGTGCAAAAACTTTGACCCCCCGCTCCTCAACTATATCAATATATCGGGTGCATTATGGGTAGGAGTAAGTTCATTAAAATGCAACTACAGCCAAATATCCGCGCCGTTTGCAAATCATCACAGCGAAGACTTGTGTAGTTGATTTAAATTTCAAGAATTTATCTAGAATACAACACTTTTACTCGGAACAGGCAGGAAAGTTTAAAGTAAAGTAAATGCACTCTCTATTTTCTGTTTGGACAAATATTTTTCCTGATTTTATATTATAAATTAATGTTTACGTTAGCAGAACGTAACGCGGACGGAACTATCATGCCCAATTTCATCTGCGAAGCAATAATTCAACGCTATTTTTGAAACTGTTTCGCGGAAAATTGAAGAGATTAAAATAGCTTAAAGGTTTACACAATTTCATAAATTTATTGACAACAAATTCATAAAACATTTAATTATTTTGATTAAGAAACGGATAGAAATTAACGTATCCCATATCATTGCCATATTTTATGGTATTAAACGATTCTAAAAAATTCTAATAAACTCTGAATTATTCCTCTTGAAATTCTCTTATCCAGTTTTATTCAAGGTTCGGAGGGATCCTGTTTTTATGGTATAATTTGTTTTAGTAAAAGCTTTTATGAAAGGTACGTTCGATAATTCTTGGATTCGCATCGCTGAATGTTATTATTATTGTTGCACAGTTTTCTTTCATTCTTAAAATGTATTTTGTATGCTATTTAAATCTCATAATTGTGACGAAACTGTTTATTTAGCTTCGTCATTAAACCAAAAAGGTTAGCAGCTATGGTCCCATTTAACAACATCACTTTATTGTGAATCCTAGTTTCCTAATTTCGTATATAACGAGCCGGGACAAACTTTTGAATATTTAATTTTCGAAGTTTCATTTTGTAATTATATTGCAGCTCCAAACAACATCAGTTTTTTATCAGATTGTGAATTTCGTCTCATCGGGATCAGCTAAAAATAAACATTACACAATAGTTAAAGAAAACGATTCGATGTTCAAACTGTAAGAGGTTTCCTTACGTTACACGATAAAGTGTTTATTTTGCTTTGTCGATACGTTTTCCAACTATAAGCCAGGCTCTTGTGCAGTCTGTGCATCCGGTCAGCTTCGGTCAGTACATATGAATCCTTTCATTCTGCTCTTTGAAACGTTTTATCAGTCTAATAACACTGATCAGTTCAGTCTTCACAGAAGTAGAAGACAGAGAACGGAATAACTGCGCTGATATCGAGCTGAATTTTGTCATCGCTCTCAGTTTAGGTTTAGAATCACTGATAACAAATGTAGAATGTCAAAGTTTCAAACGAATTGGTATTGGCTCTGAACCCACAGATCAGGTGTAATCATGTCTCCTCTTCATGGGTTATCTCGATATTTTAGGTCATCAGAAGATATCCTAACAGCTTCACAAATAGCTCTGAATTCACACTTCGGAACCTGAAACTTCGGCATGATCATTTCCCGTTCTCTTTCCGCCGACCAGTGATATGTTCTGTTTTGCAAATATTCGATCTAACAGTAAATATATAGAGTGCATTTAAAGTGCCCCATGATCAGATTTTGACATATCAATGTTTTTGCATATTCATAAAGAAGAGTTCATATATTATTACCAGTTCAAATTGTTTTTCGATACAACGACAGGAAGTCTTATTTTTTTAGCTCCGAATATTGAATCTACACGTCCGCCATTACTGGAAGCCGTGCCCTTTGTTCAGCTTTAAACAAAGGTTTTAAACAAAGGTTTTAAACAAAGGTTTAAAACCACTGCTGTCTCAGAACATTTCCTCACCAATAATCACTGTCCTAATGACATGCAATTAATTCCTTTAGAACTAATTCATTCTAATCGAGATAGTGTACGCAAAGCTCGCGAAGCACATCTTATTGATAAAGGTCAAACACTAGAACCTAAAGGTATTAATAGAAAGGAAGAACTGTAAATATCTACTGTATATCATATTCCTTAGCTCCTGTATTTTCCTCCGTCTATCATCACGCTCATGACTCATGTAATCACCATGTTTGTAATTTCACACCACAGTGTCAGATTCCATAATTTTGAATTTTTAACGTTTTCTTGCCAGTTCACTTGTAAACCCTGAAGAAGGTTGGCCGTGCCAGCCGAAATATTGGTTATATAAATTACCCATTACCGTATAATCAGCCTTTCTTCGTTGTTAAAGGTTTATTCACCGGAAATGATGTCATACACTTAACGTTCGCATGCAGAACACAACGCCTGGAGGCATATTTCTACTAAAAACGTCTTCACGTACATAAGAAGAAAGTTATATTTATCTTTGCGAGGTTGGCTACTTTTTTATGCACGCTATTTCGCGCCACGAGGTTGTCGTGTTAAGTGTATGACATCACTTCCGGTGAATAAACCTTTGTTTAAAGCTGAACAAAGGGCACGGCTTCCAGCAATGGCGGACAGGATTTTACCGGTAAACTCTCCTAAAATTTGTGGTTTAAGATGCCCATTTGGGAATATATTTTTACTATTTCGGATATTTCTAATACTGATTGACCTATAGACACTGAAAAAGTGGCAAATCGAAATGGTAAATTTTCGTCGTAGTGGCACTTTAAATACTCAGGTTTATTTAAGCTGTCCTGCCTGTCCCGAGTAAAAATGTTGTATACTAGATGAAATCTTGAACTTTAAATCAACTGCATAAGTCTTCGCTATGACGATTTGCAAACGCGCGCGGATATCGGCTGTAGTTGCATTTTAATGACTTTACTCCTACCCATAATGCACCCGATATAGTTATATAGTTGAGGTGTGGGGGGTCAAAGTTTTTACACTTCGCTATATATACATGTATATATATACATATATATATATATACAGTATATATATAAGCCAATGTGTAGACTACTCAATTTTTGAGGACATAAATTTAATACAAATCTGTTTCGTAGACCGACGTGAAGTCGTTCCACTCTTCAGTTAATTGAAAGCATCATACAAAGTTTTTGAAAACGAAATTCTGTATGTATATAAAATTCAATATTAATCTTTTAAAAATAAACAAGAAAATAAAAGAAAGAAAAAAAGACAAAGGATGAAAGTTATAATTATGTAATAGTCACTAGATTATTTCTAAATGACAAATCGAGTGGTGTCTGATTTTTGTTATATTTTTGATAAATTGAACCTTTTCGAATAAGCGATTACCTCCGTAACAGAGAGCGTTTTCGAAGAAACAGTCTAATTTTCTTTATTTTATATTTGATTACCCTAAATGTAGTTTTCCTTGGATAAGAGTTTTCTCAGGACGAGAGTCCTGAGGCTGTGAAATTCTTATTTCAAGAATTGATCATATTTTCAGAGTCAAATCTATTGTGAATGTTCCCTTTCCCAAATATATATTTAAGAATTTAGGAACTGAAAATAATACGTTTTCAAGTGATCAGAAATTAAGAACTCCTGCCTTAGAGAAATAATTAAAATAAATGGGTTTTAGTGTGTATATATTTGACAATGTTCGTACAATTCGGTGAACATAATTATGTTAATATAGCGTACGTTTAGGCTACATTTATATGAAATTATATTGATTCGTTGCAGGATATTAACCAAAATCAAATCCCCCGCACTCCCAACCCAACAAAAACTCGGCTTAAACTCGGGTAATGAAGATAACCAGATATCGGGTTACCACAGTTAATTCAAATATTCAAAACAAGGAGAAGTTTGCAGCTAAGAAATAAAAGCCAAATGAGCTGAAAAAGAACCGGAAATCGAGATTCCACTCAGACAATCGATCCGTCCTCAGATTAGTAATCCGTATCTTGCTCTACGAGCTAAGTCCACATGCACAGTGTCAAATATTCAAAACAACTCGTCATGCAATCTTGTAAATCAAATTAACTCAAATCAGAAGAGAACTGAACTAAGCTCATTCAAATACCACGCTTTTTCGAGAAACAGATGTTGCCATATTTTCTTTCTTGTAATCTGCATTTGCATGGCCACTAAATTACAATGACAGGAATATTATTTATGCATATATTCTTCGATTTTCGACTCCAAACCCTGTCAGATATTTTCGACATTCTAATGGTCTACAGATTCAGCGTTGAACGAATTTCAATTTTTCTCAACGGGGAATCATTTCTTAATAATACATTTTCGAAAATATTTTTTAATCCTAAGCTAAGCGATCTTTTTAACAGGATTTCTGCTTCTACTCACCAACAGTCGATGATAGTACAAGTCGTATTTCTTCTTGATCGCAAACCCGCGTATCGACGGATCGAGATGTGCCTCAAATGTTGACTTGACTGGCTTCTTAACATCCCTACAGGGTCCCTTACAACAACACATGGAGATGAGCCACAGTAATACAAGGAAAGAGAACAAACCAATTGAGATGTACACCGCCAGTGATTCTGGGAGAAAGTTCATGGCGGTAGCGTTACGGGTTTCTGCCAGTAATGTTGTGACGTCATGAATTATAAGCGAACATGAAACTTCGAAATTCACAGCACACGGCTAAAGGTATTTGTTTTGGATATAAAATCCCTTCCACCGTCTTTTGAGAAACGCAGATCGATTGTGCTATTTAACGTAAATAACGAAGAGCAGTAGTGATGACAGTCAAATTACTTCTCACCCTCTGTGAAATCTAACCGAAATTAGCATATAGCAGATTTTGGATAAATTGAATTTCCTATGTTTATCTTAAACTGGCGAATCAAAAGGCAAACTCCGGATAAATATGTCAGACTTTTTCATATTAAAGAGTATCGCGTGAAAGAATGTAATCAGTAGCACGAATGTAAGCATTCTGTTTTCAGTGGGTATACATGTATTGATCGCAAGTGAAATATATTGGCGCATTCATCGTTTCAGGGAGAGTACTGGGGAGGGGAGGGGACTCCAACATAATTCAAACTGACAGGGTACCAGACCCGGAGGAATTTCTAAAAAGAGCGACATAAGCGTAAGGCAAGCAACACACGCAGACGCATATGCAGCACTTCAATAGCAGACTTTTGATGATACTTAAGCTTAAATTTATATTCCCATTTTCCGCGGGAAAATTATTTTAATTTACGCCGGAGCCTCTGATCTTATTGAAACATTTGCGCGTGACTGGAGAAGCATATATCGAAAGTAGGATATTGGTATTTCAGCCTTGTAAGAAGAGAAAATGTTTAATGTTGACGGCGGAAAATAACGTTAATTTCTGCTTATTGTACAAAATCATTCAAATCATATGTCAAAATCTTGCCATATATTTTATATCAGAATATGCCAAAATTAAACATACTAAATACCCGTACTCAAATTTCAAACCCTTGGATATCAGTAATCGCTGGCCGACCCTGACACGAACTATCAGAACATATTTCTGAGCGACTCCAGTTTTACTATCCCTGGAACAACTGCGTAAAAAAATCATGTATTCTTTCCTCGACTACTTTATCCTCTTACTACTAGTTGTGGATTTACAGTTTACACGAGAAAGGCAAGAAACTAAAACGTAGAGTTCGTTGGGCGATGGTAAACGAAACATATTATTGGGATAGCCTAATCACTCTACAGTGAAACGAATACAAAGTCATTTCTAACTAAAATACTGGGCATCTCGTTTATTTCCAATTGGAACGAGTATGTATATATGTATTATTATAAGGGAAGACATCATGGGTTGTAATAGGCAGTAAGTGAAATGCATTGGAAGGCAAATTGAACTCTCATTAGACTACACTACATCCTTATATATTATAATGTACAATAATTCATTTTGGACCAGTCATTAATCAGAGAGGGAGGAGAGCGGGTGCGAAATTGGTGAGGGTCACCAATTTTCATGCTGCAAATTAGGGGTGGTAGGTTGGGCTATAATATTCTAGAAGGGGAATAAGAGGAGGGGTCATCATATTGGGTTGGCCAACCCTTGAAAAACGTTGACTATACCTCTCTTTAATCGAATGCTATAAGACAGTCTTATATCAACAAACTAGATTTTACTGACTTTTTCGAACTGGCACCAAAGCGCACTAGAGCAAACCACAGCTATAAGCTACGCGTTAAATCTGCAAAATGTAACTGTTACTAATGGGCTCCTGTACTAAAATAGTCATTTTTGTTAGAACCATCAGCGAGTGGAATAACTTACTTGGCACAATAGTTGAAGCAGGAAGTTATAAACGTTTTAGGGCAAGACTTAAATCTTGTTTTAATACTTAACAGACACTTTAGCCTTTGTTAGCACTTAAGGCGTTTTAACTATAGGACATACATGTATTCTATATCTTCTATATTTAGGCTTGTATTATTGTTTTACTATGGTTGTTGTTTTGTAAGTGATTTAATATTGTTAGGGAATCGCTCATAGGGCTAACCTCTTGATTTCCTTCAGGGTGTTTCATAATTGTTCTCCAATATCACTTCTACGTAATTAATTAGTTTATACTGATCATTGTTGATTTTGAATTCGTATCCGTATTTGTGAATACTTTTTCTTGCACCTTGAATAAACTATGTATGTATGTATCACAAACTGAGCCGCATGGCGTTTTTCATAATTACCAGTCGCTTAGTTACTTACGTGACAAAATTACATACCAGCATAACAAGTTACAACATCGCAAGGTGAAAAATACATTTCTTAAGTGCATTTTGAGATAATCTACAAATTCCTTAGACTGATAAAACAGCCGCCACTCGTTGCGGGCTCAAAAGCTTGGTGGTTGTTACGAAAACTGATGAGTCCGTTGGGGGAATACAATGTATGACTGGCAAAAGTCTGCATGCATTTTGTTAATTAAATTTAAATTTAAATTTAATTTAATTAATTTAATACATTTTCACTGCCATAATTACAAGTAATATAAAAATGCACAAATCATGTAGCCGTCTCCTCTGGTTCCTTACCAGAGGGGACGGCTGAAATCCATGCTACAAAACATGGAAATTCATATGATCAATTAAATTAAATTTACAATAAATAAACAAAAGATGCAGTGGGACAGGACTGCAGGGAACACGTGAACCATACTTGGCAGGCCACCCCCCAAAAAACTACAAACACTAAAAATAAATAAAATACAATAACGAATATTACAAAACAGGAGCCCATACTCCTATATATAAAATTAAGATTATTACTCGGATAAATACCAAATCTATTATTAATAATAGGCCATCCATAAGTAACAAAATAGATACCAAAGCTATTGCATATGTAGAGGAAATCGCATGAACGCGAGTGCTATACTTGATTTATAAGTATGTAAAGTTCTATTCTTGGGTTGCAAGCAATCCCCAGAGATTCAAATAACAAAGCCGTGGCGGCCATGTTGGTGGACATAACAAGAGAAGCTAACGAGGAATCGTTTGTTAACGTCCACCAACATGGCGGCGATGACGTCACGTGCAACCCATCAATTAATTGCACGAGCCTTTATCAGGCGAGTGAATTTGAGAAATTTCAACATATCACTCAGTGCCTATAATTTAAGTATAGCACGAGCAGTTCATGCGATGTTTTGCTTATAATATACTGAGCAAACATTTACTGAGGGCATGCGACTGTGCACTCAATAAACTTTAGATGCACTCGTCATTGACCAATCGAAATCCAGATATTGTGTAGATTATGTTATAATAATATTTACAACAAACGATATGAAGATAAGATTATTACTATTAAATATTAAATATTTGGTTGATATATATACAGCTGCATATATTAGCTGCAGTCAGTTAGCGCGGGCGATGCGGCTATATCTATACATCTCATTCAAGAATATACTTTTCCATTGGTAGTTAGTTTATTTACTGTGCATGGTATAACCTTACATCAGAGTTAAATGACTTTGTACGGCGGCTTCGCCGATTCACTCGTGCTACCTGATCAGTTGCTCCCGCCCAGCCCCATTCTCCCTTGTGCAATGTCGGTAACAAGGCCGTAATGACTACCTCGCACTTGCAACTCTGACTGGACTTGCACTCAACATTTATACGGGGAAGGTGTGTTTCAAGGACTATTGTGGCCATAGCTGTGCTCGTTTAGCGTCAAGGTTATTCTAGTGAGCTCATGCTCAATTTTATTTAAATTACTCGGGCATTTTTGTCCGGCAGTGCAATATTATAATTTCTTTGTTTTTGTCGTCATCATTCCTGTTTCCGTAGTAGTCGTCTCGCCGTTTCCATGGATTACAAGTAGTGTCGCTTATGCACCAGTCAATTAAAACTCCTGTCCCCGACCCCCGGCAACACGTCGGGGAATTAACACGGACAATGCCAGGATAAAAGGCACATTTAACACTGCCCTTCCTCAGGATGGCCGGGAAATTAGTGACATGTCGAATCATGGGCTCTGGCCGATAAACAGCTTAGATCGCAGAGGCGGAAATTTAACATTAAGAGGACTGGGATCTACAGACCCCGCCCGGCTGCAGCACTTTCCCTAGGCAAAGGATCTATTACAGTACAATGGTATCACGATTTTGATCATTCTGCTGACTCAGCTAATCATTAACTCGTTCATGTTCACGAAGAAGGGATCTCAACTATGGAAGCAAGACCCTCTGTCCGAGCCATCATGGTACTTTGCGCGCGCAAATGATTTTCGTAGGCCTACGAAACTCAGAAAGATCATGCAGTGTTGTTATTATGTGACTCTCTAATCTTTCGAAATCCATCTCTAGTTTGGGCCATAGTGTAATTATTTCTAGATATTTACGTTTAACTGACTTTCTTTTATATAAATTTTTGTATATATACATTTTAAAATGAAACTTTCGTGGAATATGTCTTCGAATCCCGGTCTAGAGTGGCAAGTAGATGAATGCCGAAGAAAGACAACTGGAGCGAGGCGAAGCGACTCAACAAATAATCTTCAGCATGCAGTCCACATTTTGCTTTCTCTAGATCTACAAGAGACACTTGCGGTTGAAAAGGACTACCACGTGAGTTTACCGGCGTTTTGCTGCACTAACGACCGGCGGGCTTCGTTGGAAAGACAAAGCAACCATTACATGTAACACTTCTGGCATCAAGATCATTCGTAATTAGAATTTCGCACGGCTCAGCTCCACCGAGGTGTTGCCACTTAATATGTGTGAAACTTCAGATTTCCATTTTTAATAGCAGAGAAAGCAATGCTATCAAAACTACGACCACGGTATCAAACGAGACTCCGACCAGCCAAGTTGAACTGTTTCTTCGCTATGAGCGTGACTCGAATACGAGTACGACATTTGCACTCAAAAGATATCATTCGCGCACAAGGAAGTAGAGATATTCAAATATAGCCAGTAACAAAACCGAGCGGGTGACTGGAACCGAGTCAGTAAAACTATTCAATTAATAACTAGTCAAAGTGAGCATTGATTTCCAAAAGAACAGATCAAACGTAGCTAGTCTGGAAAGTTTGGTGAACTTTGGCTCAATAAGGCATCAAATATGTCAATGCTCTCTTATCAAGTTAATTAACAACCATATATTCAGTTGTAAAATTTTGGAGGGACACATAAATTTCAATTGCTTATATTCACTTGAATCAAGTCAAACTTGGCACACATGCTAATTTCAGCATGCTCTATCATGTGATGTACTACATTTTAGAATTAGAGTAATTCTGATAAACTCGGTCCCAGTCCCCTGTTCGTTTTGTTACCGGCCTTGTTTGCTTGTGGATTGTGAAAAGTATCACTCGTAAACCGAATTCGAATCTAAAGGCATATAACTAGCTTCCTGCTGAGTTTATTCGAAGCATCCGGGGAAAATTCATGGGCTGGATCGGGTTTTTAATCGGGTAGAAATTATGAAATTCGTTACCCAAAGCGCATGTGTACTTCTTTTATGAAACTAATAACCAATCGAGAGCATTTTAGTTCGACTGATAAGCTAGCTTTTATTTATGCGCTTTATGCGCTTTATAAGCTCTTTCTAAAATAAACCAAACAAATAAAGTGCGGCTGTTGATTAGCAAGCCGGCCAAGTTGATATCTAAGCTTAATCACACGAGTCAAATTTATTACGTAACCGTACAATTAAACTCATTTTTACCGAGTCTATTTCCTTAGCTTACATAAATATCTACTGTAAGTTAACGTCTCAAATGATCTCCGTACCCTATGAAAGTCTGCGCCAATCTATTTCTGGCTCAGTGGACGTCACGATGCTATTTTAAGATTCGGTTCCAGCTCCTCACGGATTTTCATCGCTCCATCTCATGAATTCAACCTTGATTTCAACAAAGAAAGAGGGGCGATGGATGCGAAGCTTCAAAACTCTGAATTATGGCTCTGTATTATGTGTTGCTGCATAAACTTACTACCCGGACTGGTATGGGACGGATCTGACCTGATCTGACTTGAAGACTCGAGAAAATGAACTTTGAATTTAATTAATATAAGCTACGGAGTGTAATTTGAAAACCCGTTAAAAATATTGCCGTTTGGATTTGACTGGGAAACTGTAGGCTGTATTAAGCCAGACCCGTAAGAAATTCGGATGTGACCTGGAAGCCGTGACTGAGAAACTAGAGTGACCTGAATTTCGTGAAACTATCAAAGGAAATGAAGCCGTATTCCATTCAGTTTGTAGCCGGATCGGCGAGCATGGAAAGTCTTCAAAAAAAATGAATAAATTAACAACCCGTATCGTTGTTATTGAAACTTCGCTTACCTTATAAATACTCGTTCCCTGTAGTTCATATTCATGTATAGCTAGATAACATACCAAGGGAACTGACCGGATTATTTGCTCTTTCATCAGGCTAATAATTTTAGAAACGTTCAGTTTATAGCAAGCAAGCACGCATCGACTTTTGACCACAATTTTGCGAAATTATAAATCCAGTTAATCTGAAACACTGACTGACTGAGTTTGGAATTATCATAAACAGACACTTACAATTCGCTAAAGAAATTAGAAATAGAACCTATAATATCGTAAATAATCGGACATGCTTTTGCAACACCGTAATCAATATGAATCTGTAAAGTAACTGTCGTGAAAGTAGAAAATTGTGAATGCTTTGGTTACTGAGTAAAACACTGAATGCATTCCTCTGCTCTCGCCGTAAAAATAAATCGGCGCAGATTATAATGCAGGGAGAGAAGCTAGTATGGGGATCGGTTCTCTTAGGTGATGGTATCTTGTCAATAATAATTATAATTTTATTGGGATTTAAAGTACTGTGCATGTGATCTGAATTCTGAGCTGGGATTGGTTTTCACCCTCATTAATTGTTCATGAATTTTACAATAATATTAATACAGTAGACACATGTACCCATTGGGTACCTATTTTTATCCGATTCAAACAGATCTGTGGAGGTAATTTTGATTTTACTGATTCTTTGATTCTTTGGGAGCCTGAAGATGAGTAAAGTAACTTTTGATAAAGATTTCGTACTCAGCTAGTAAGTATGCATAACTTTTGATAAAGACCTGTAACTCCTATGCGACATACATGGTCATTTCAAGTTCCATAATTGGAATAACACAGAATCACATAGCAATAAGGTGCATTCCAATAGACCAGTTCGCGGTAAATTCCGACATTTTGAAAGGGGTGCAAACATGGCGCGAAATACAGTATTTGTATGGGAACGGGATGGGAATCCGATGCCAAATAAAATCTGTAAAATCGAATTTCTGAAATATTCTTCAGATACAAACTTAAGATACCAGGTAAAAGATTAACATATCGAAATTTGAGGGATGTAGCTGTGCTGGGAAGCGTGCAATCGTGTTTTCAGTTTTTCATACATTGTCTGTAAATTTTCACGCGGAATTTGACTCGTTTTTACAGACAATGTATGGAAAATTGAAAACACGATTGCACGCTTCCCAGCACAGCTATACATCCCTCAAATTTCGAAATGTTAATCTTTTACCTGGTATATTAAGTTTGTATCTGAAGAATATTTCAGAAATTCGATTCTATTTGGCATCGGATTCCCATCGATTCCCATACAAACACTGTATTTCGCGCCATGATTGCACCCCTTTCAAAATGTCGGAATTTACCGCGAACTGGTCTATTATTGTTTCATTTCACAAGGACGATAACATTTTCGAGTCCGACCCTATGACCATAAATATTGTCCGCTCATATTTTATCTACTACATAAAAAGTACACTCTTTGCTATATGATGAGTGAAATATATATTGAAAACTGGGCTTTAATTAGGAATTATCAATAATATTATTACATTAATATGCAATGAATATGCCACATTCAAGTTTTATCGCAATATCATTTTAATGATAGTAAATAATGTTACAGTATTTGTGAGCACTTGTGCGAAATCATTAATTTTGTGGGACATTTGAATAAATTGATCATAAAGTCAATGACAATATTAACTGTAACGAACGTGTTGCTGTTAGGTGGCCATGCATGGTACGGTGTACAGCACTGTAATTTCAAAATGTGATAGTTTTGTGAGTAAATTAGCTAACTGCATTTTCTTCAGAAGTTTGTAGATGTGCAGTGAAGTATGTTGTTTTGCTGGATTTTTTCACTGGTGTAACATGCACGTAGCATAAGATGTAGTTGTCTTTATTTGCCATAGCTGTGGTAGAGAGATGGACAATAATTTTATAATACCATAAACTCCTGGTTATAAGCCCTGGGCTTCTACAAGTTGTAAGGGGTTTTAGGGGCTTATAACCGGGGGTACTTATAACCGGGATTTTATGGTATTGTAATTAAATAGAATAATATATAAATGGAAGTGGTGATCAAAATGTTTTTGAGAGTGGACATTTTGTATCAGTTATTTTTTAATGATTTGTTATTAGAGTAGATGCTATCCTAATGATTATTTTAACTGATGTTAAAACAAAACTAGAGTCTATTGTTGTTCTGCTCTCCAATCTCCCCCTCCCAGCTGCTGTTGTGCCTTGCATTGATATATTAGTCAAATATGCCATCCACGAATTCTCAGTATTACTTTCAATGAAGTGTTCAGGGTTATCCCTTCAATATTGCAAGATATTGAATACCTGCACCTGTAATGTCTAGGTGAGTGGTTAAGATCACCAAACATCTGGTGTGAAATAGCTCTGAAAAAACAGTTACCTACAACATCTAGGTCTCAATCCAAGTTGATGTAATCTAATTGCAATATTACACTGGAACTTTATAATACTACAGCTGTATTTTGATTACTACTATTTTAAATGCATGTAGGACCTGGATTTAATTCAATATCACCACTGAGAGGTCAAGAGCTCGACCTTTGATACACAAACTCTTTCACTTGTGAATGTACACTGAGCTGAATTTGTTAAATTGTAGTCCAATAAACAGGACTTAATATTTTCTGGTTTGCTTGAACGCCTGTCTGCTTTATAAAAAATAAACTCACATTAAAAAAATATATTAAAAAATCAGTCGTTTGTGTGTACATAAAGTGACATACCATAACTTATAATCGGTAGCTAAGTCATTTAGGAGCCGATTTCCTGAGAATATGTTTCAGTTTCTGTCTGGTTTTCTTCATCTTCGTGGATCTTATTAGTTCTTTATAACAGGTATATTCAGAGGATTCTCGATCTCTGTCTTTTTACTTTCGAGTGTCTTCTCTCATGGTGAATCTACATAACTTTACGGCCGAAGCTCTTACATTACTGCACGTACACTGATGTATTGATTATATTGCCTTTTTTATTGGCTTTACCCATAAAACATATATAACCACAGCTTTCCCTCGCTTATAAATTATGAAACGTGTGTTCACTTCACAGACTTCACCTTCAGTGAGAGAACTTCTGTTTTAATCCCTCAAGGGGGGGTTCTGGAAAACCCGAATAGCGAATAGCGAATACCGAATAGCGCGAATAGTGCGATCGAATAGTGGCGAATAGTGGCGAATAGTAAATATAAGTTAAAGATTAATACTTACAGAACGTAAGTCCTTCAACGAATACGAACCTAGACGAACCTGACGAGATAATCACTGTCAACATTCGCCATTTTGTTTTCCTCGTGTAACTCAGTTCCATGGATGGGTTACCTGTGGCACTCGAAAGCGAGGCTGATCACGGCGCATGAAGCGGATTGGGCCAAAGATATCGTTGCCGAAATGTTGGAGAAAATAAAAAAAAGTAAACATTTTCTACATACGTCATCGTGCACCTGACATACCTAGTTGGGTTAACCTGAGTATCAGTCCCTCTCTCCATGAGGGGGGTTGGGGGATGGGTGATGGAAAGGAAGGGGGAGAGGGACTGATACTCAGGTCATAGTTGGGTTCACTGTGGCCTCCGGTTTAGGTCGGCGATCACCAAAGACCGCCTGGGAATGCTTCGTGTTGTAGACATTTATTTTTATAATAGTTCTTTCTTTCTTTTTCGCCGGTATTTTTCGGATAGCGTGTTTTCAATTTTCCAAACATTTCTCTGTAAATTTTCCCGCGGACTTTGACTCGTTGTTACAGACAAATGTAACACGATGGCACGCTTTCCAGCGCAGCTACATCCATCAAATTTTAATAAATTTTAAAATAATCTTTTACCAGACAGTGAATATTTCAGAAATTCGATTTTACTGAAATTATTTGGCACCGGATTCACATATACAAACACTGTATTTCGCGCCATGTTTGCACCCCTTTAAAAATGTCGGAATCTGATCATGAACCGCAAACTCTCTGAATTTCTATAACGGGACCTTTAGCGTGTTGGTTTTTGTGGAGGGAGGAAAACCGGAGGACCCGGAGAAAAACCCTCGGAGCAAGGGCGAGATACCAACAAACTCAACTCACATATGCCGATATGGCGCCGCGACCGGGAATCGAACCCGGGCCACAGAGTAACAATATCGAATGGCCTCGCTTTCGAGTGCCACAGGTAACCCATCCATGGAACTGAGTTACACGAGGAAAACAAAATGGCGAATGTTGACAGTGATTCTCTCGTCAGGTTCGTCTAGGTTCGTACTCGTTGAAGGACTTACGTTCTGTAAGTATTTTAAAATCTTTAACTTATATTTGCTATTCACCACTATTCGCACTATTCGCGCTATTCGGTATTCGCTATTCGGGTTTTCCAGAAACCCCTCAAGGGGCTGTTTCTTTCCCCAAAGAGGCTCATTTGTTCCCTTTAATTGGATTTTTTTGTTCCCTTATCAAGGCCATATGGGGACAGAAACATTGTTATTTACACTTGCTCTTCCAGTACACCCGCAGTACACGAGGCCGTCACTCTCACTTTGAATATTCAATTTAAACATCGACCTAGCTAGAACTTGAAAGTACCTTTGAAAACCTTTCATTTGACCGGTTACACACAGTCTGCGAAAGCTGTGGCTAAACAAGTTTGTAAATCTTAGGAAATTCATGATAAAATAAGAATATTAATCTAGTTCCCCCAACGATAAGACCAACTCGCGACCGCGTGATCACGTAACCATCGACATATAGTCGTCCTCTTCATTGCCATTTTTTGATTGGATATTGTCGCTAAATGAAGATTCCGAGTAATGCACGTAAGCCATGGACACATTTAATTGATCCTGAATCAAACTTCACGACCACTTATTGACAATGTTAACACACATCTTACGCGCGTCACCGGACACGATAACAGTGTCTACAGCTTCTAAGAAGCAGTAGACACAAAAATGAAAGAAAAGTGGAAGAGTAATAATAGTAGCACATGTTTTCATTCTTTGGTATTACATTTTGTAAGAAACGGCTTTTCAAATGAAGAATATATTTGTAAGAGACTTCAATCTGGATTGTGTTGAGTTGACCCGGGCAGTAGGGTAATCCTACCTGAATCATTTTGCTTGTAGACCCGGACCGGGCTATCTTTGACCCTATTTACTCGGGCTGCCTGTGGCAGCACCGAGTCTTAAAATGCAAGCCGTTCTTTTTATTCCGTGCAGCAAGCTTTCTGCGCATGCGGTAAAGGTCAAATTCACACCAATCAGATTGCACTGTGCTGGTCACGCAACAATCGCCAGGTTAATTTATTTACATAATTTAATACAGTAAAGCAAGATGGCGGAGGACCCGCGAGCAACTTTCTCTCTAACTTGGAGTCCCATCTCTCAAATGTAAGCCATTTAATGTTTTATTTAACTTCATTCGTGCGAATGCCCTCCAACAGGCTCAGGATATTTCAACTGGCGCTCTTGTTTGAGGTACGTTTCGTAGGTAATAAACATTCAGCACAGAAATAATTTATGATGACCGAAGCAGTTATTCAACTCTCAAGCTAAACAAGACTCCTCTCACGGCCGAGGTTTTGGTTCGAGAAATTAAAGGCTTCCAACAGTTCCCTTTATAGTTCTGTAATATAATGAGCAGACTGCAGTTTTGGGAAGGAGGGTAAAAGCTTTTAAATAGAGATAAACAAAACGGGCATTTCAGTTAATAATCTTTATTCCAACAAATACTGATATGGACGCGATCAGCGAGCTGCGATAAAGAGCCGGCGCAGGGTAGAAAGAACAGTAGAAAAATATAGTGATAGCTCCATCATCGGTGGACAGGATATACATTTGAGACACTCATCTATTAGTACTCTGAACCTGCAGAACAGCAGACTAAATTAGGACCGAATTCGTATTTTTTTCGATCAAAAAAAGAATCAATGCCTTCAGTAAGATTCCCAGTCATATCAGTAATGGTGACTACCAAGCATTGTTGCTGGGGGAGATGTAAGAGTGACTCTAGATGTGAAAAACCTTCATAAATCCGGCGCTCAAAGAGATCTGTCTCGGAGAATGAAGCATCGATCGGTACACCGCTAGTAGAGGTTTCTCATCTTTTCTCGGCCTTTTTCAGTTGATCACTCACAGGAGAAGCTTTTCTGTTCCAAAACCTTTACAGCAAATTCAGTGAGAAATGTCAGCGTTGGATAAATGTTTGTACAAGAGACCTTAAAAGTACAGAACAACGAGACTACAACCCTTGCCATTTAGGTCGGACCGCTTCAGCAATTTCCAGCTATTTTTAACACAACCCCCCTCCCCCATTTCAATGTTGGTTTTCGAGCAGACTGAAATGTTGCCTTTCTATCCCAACATTGTGAAGGGGGAGGGGGGACAAGCGAAGTCATAAAAAATGCCCGCGATGTGTCAGAGGAGTTCGTTCAGTGTTCTGAATAGCCTTATTTTGTCGGGCGGTCCGTACTTAAATGGCGAAGGTTGTCTGAGGCGAGATTTTAGGTAGCTCACATGGTATAATTGTTAATAACGTCCAGGGAATTTAACGAAAACAGCTCAAAACGAGAGGGGGCAGTAAGCACTTGGTGGGAATACGGATGCGCTTGTCAATGCAAATTTGATGAAAAAGCCCGATACCCCGGGTAAAATAATATCCGAGGGCGTATCCAAATATTTTACTTAATTGTTTTCGCACAATTAGGTTCAGTGATCACACTCAATGCTCAAAAAAGTGGATAAAGGGGATTCGTTTATGCTGTTGATGTATCCGTTTCTACTGTTTTAAGTATTAATTCCGGTGCAGCATTCGCGTTTCATCAAATGTTCAAATTGTTTCATCAGTCTAGAAGCATGCGTGTTTCACAAAGCCCTTCAATCTATATATAGCTACTCAGTATAGAAACAGAATTCCACCGGATTCCGCCTCGCAGTGCTGATCTCAATCCGATAGAGAATTGTTTCAACATAATTAAGTCATCTTTAGAGAAAGACGCTATCAAACAGAAAATTACGCGCGAGTCGTTCGAGCAATTCAAAGCTCGTGTATCCCGGCATCTGAATAATATCACACTACAGTTCGTTGACAACGCTGTTGAAAGCATGCCAAAAAGATTGCAGACTGTTGTAGAACAGAAGGGACATAGGACCAGATACTAGAGATGGAAAAGGACAACAACGGTGGCATATCCTGAGAACTGTCACTGCCGATTTATTCGTGGTAACTGTAACCGTTACGTTACCCACTGAGCGTAGTGTAAAACTGTTCTCGGACTCGGCCGATCAAGCCTGCTCTTATAAATTTATTCATAACCCACTCCTGTCTAATATATAACAAATAACACAGTTTATAAAATGTAAATCCGTTCCAGAACTATTGCTATGGCTTGTTGGCCTTTCCCCCGTTCGGCCCTGCATTTCAGCCGTGTCACGGCAGCAGTCACACAACAGCATAAGCTGTTGTTTTCCATCGGCATTTCTCCTCTCCATTTTTCCATGCAAAGTCACTTATTTAGACGTATTTCCATGCACTTATACCGTTAAAACGTTTTCATAACATATATACTGTTTAAGTTGTGTCATATAAAGCATTCTAGAAGTACATAGGATGCGCCGAAATGCTGGTTTGAACATTTCTCCGTTGTAACGGTTAATAAATTCAAATTTTAGATGGAGTTTTATTTACAATGAGGGGAGAAATGAGCAAACTCTATGTTGAAAGCCTGTATCACACAAAGTGCTCAGTTCATCGTGTTCAGTGTCCAAAACTCATACTATAGAGCAAGTTTTCTTGGCTGAGGCTTGCAATTACAGGCAGAAATCATCGTTTTGTGTTGGAGAAATGAACGGAGAATTGTAGAGATGATCACTTCCGGCTACTGTCACGCGCGCTAAAAGTACAGTGAGTCCGTTCAACTGTTGCTTTTGCATTTTATTATTTGTTTTCGACTACAATAGATATATTTTTACATACAACCACCTTGATTTCGTCTTTAACATCAGAGCCATGTGATAGTGGTAGCGATTCGTTTCCATATTTGGCACTTCAAGCTCTGCGTGAACCTCTAAAGAAACCAGCCATTGAATAACCTTGTTGTTATTTTGCTCCCATCCTTCGATAACGGCTTGGGAATAGCTTTCTCTGTTGGGAAATTTCTCAGTGTCGGCCCTACTATAGGTCACTAGATATATTTTTCGCTGAATTCGGCCCTCGAGCTTCCGCCATTATTAACACAGCTGATATGAGTCGTGATTGAAAGTTCGTTAGCCGTTTCAAATTTTGTCCCATGCGCGGCTTCATTAAATGAATATTCACAAGTGATTATGACTTTGAAATTGTAAATGTGTATCGCGATCGGTATTAATAAATTTAGTAAAAATGTATTTAATTTTAAACTTTTATTTTTTAAAGCTGTAATTCTAAATATTTTTCATATGCACACCACTCCTCCCCCCTACTTTTATGACGTCACATAGGCATGACGTCACTGTATGTATGATCATATTAAGAATTTCATTTGGTGTCCATTTCGAAACAAACGCGGCTCAAAAAAGCTGGCACAATCTACTGAAGCTAATTAAATGCCCTGGACGTGGGTGCCGTCCGCTCGGACAACCCTTGCCATTTAAGTCGGACCGCTTCAGCAATTTCCAGCTATTTTTAACACAACCCCCCTCCCCCATTTCAATGTTGGTTTTCGAGCAGACTGAAATGTTGCCTTTCTATCCCAACATTGTGAAGGGGGAGGGGGGACAAGCGAAGTCATAAAAAATGCCCGCGATGTGTCAGAGGAGTTCGTTCAGTGTTCTGAATAGCCTTATTTTGTCGGGCGGTCCGTACTTAAATGGCGAAGGTTGTCTGAGGCGAGATTTTAGGTAGCTCACATGGTATAATTGTTAATAACGTCCAGGGAATTTAACGAAAACAGCTCAAAACGAGAGGGGGCAGTAAGCACTTGGTGGGAATACGGATGCGCTTGTCAATGCAAATTTGATGAAAAAGCCCGATACCCCGGGTAAAATAATATCCGAGGGCGTATCCAAATATTTTACTTAATTGTTTTCGCACAATTAGGTTCAGTGATCACACTCAATGCTCAAAAAAGTGGATAAAGGGGATTCGTTTATGCTGTTGATGTATCCGTTTCTACTGTTTTAAGTATTAATTCCGGTGCAGCATTCGCGTTTCATCAAATGTTCAAATTGTTTCATCAGTCTAGAAGCATGCGTGTTTCACAAAGCCCTTCAATCTATATATAGCTACTCAGTATAGAAACAGAATTCCACCGGATTCCGCCTCGCAGTGCTGATCTCAATCCGATAGAGAATTGTTTCAACATAATTAAGTCATCTTTAGAGAAAGACGCTATCAAACAGAAAATTACGCGCGAGTCGTTCGAGCAATTCAAAGCTCGTGTATCCCGGCATCTGAATAATATCACACTACAGTTCGTTGACAACGCTGTTGAAAGCATGCCAAAAAGATTGCAGACTGTTGTAGAACAGAAGGGACATAGGACCAGATACTAGAGATGGAAAAGGACAACAACGGTGGCATATCCTGAGAACTGTCACTGCCGATTTATTCGTGGTAACTGTAACCGTTACGTTACCCACTGAGCGTAGTGTAAAACTGTTCTCGGACTCGGCCGATCAAGCCTGCTCTTATAAATTTATTCATAACCCACTCCTGTCTAATATATAACAAATAACACAGTTTATAAAATGTAAATCCGTTCCAGAACTATTGCTATGGCTTGTTGGCCTTTCCCCCGTTCGGCCCTGCATTTCAGCCGTGTCACGGCAGCAGTCACACAACAGCATAAGCTGTTGTTTTCCATCGGCATTTCTCCTCTCCATTTTTCCATGCAAAGTCACTTATTTAGACGTATTTCCATGCACTTATACCGTTAAAACGTTTTCATAACATATATACTGTTTAAGTTGTGTCATATAAAGCATTCTAGAAGTACATAGGATGCGCCGAAATGCTGGTTTGAACATTTCTCCGTTGTAACGGTTAATAAATTCAAATTTTAGATGGAGTTTTATTTACAATGAGGGGAGAAATGAGCAAACTCTATGTTGAAAGCCTGTATCACACAAAGTGCTCAGTTCATCGTGTTCAGTGTCCAAAACTCATACTATAGAGCAAGTTTTCTTGGCTGAGGCTTGCAATTACAGGCAGAAATCATCGTTTTGTGTTGGAGAAATGAACGGAGAATTGTAGAGATGATCACTTCCGGCTACTGTCACGCGCGCTAAAAGTACAGTGAGTCCGTTCAACTGTTGCTTTTGCATTTTATTATTTGTTTTCGACTACAATAGATATATTTTTACATACAACCACCTTGATTTCGTCTTTAACATCAGAGCCATGTGATAGTGGTAGCGATTCGTTTCCATATTTGGCACTTCAAGCTCTGCGTGAACCTCTAAAGAAACCAGCCATTGAATAACCTTGTTGTTATTTTGCTCCCATCCTTCGATAACGGCTTGTGAATAGCTTTCTCTGTTGGGAAATTTCTCAGTGTCGGCCCTACTATAGGTCACTAGATATATTTTTCGCTGAATTCGGCCCTCGAGCTTCCGCCATTATTAACACAGCTGATATGAGTCGTGATTGAAAGTTCGTTAGCCGTTTCAAATTTTGTCCCATGCGCGGCTTCATTAAATGAATATTCACAAGTGATTATGACTTTGAAATTGTAAATGTGTATCGCGATCGGTATTAATAAATTTAGTAAAAATGTATTTAATTTTAAACTTTTATTTTTTAAAGCTGTAATTCTATATATTTTTCATATGCACACCACTCCTCCCCCCTACTTTTATGACGTCACATAGGCATGACGTCACTGTATGTATGATCATATTAAGAATTTCATTTGGTGTCCATTTCGAAACAAACGCGGCTCAAAAAAGCTGGCACAATCTACTGAAGCTAATTAAATGCCCTGGACGTGGGTGCCGTCCGCTCGGACAACCCTTGCCATTTAAGTCGGACCGCTTCAGCAATTTCCAGCTATTTTTAACACAACCCCCCTCCCCCATTTCAATGTTGGTTTTCGAGCAGACTGAAATGTTGCCTTTCTATCCCAACATTGTGAAGGGGGAGGGGGGACAAGCGAAGTCATAAAAAATGCCCGCGATGTGTCAGAGGAGTTCGTTCAGTGTTCTGAATAGCCTTATTTTGTCGGGCGGTCCGTACTTAAATGGCGAAGGTTGTCTGAGGCGAGATTTTAGGTAGCTCACATGGTATAATTGTTAATAACGTCCAGGGAATTTAACGAAAACAGCTCAAAACGAGAGGGGGCAGTAAGCACTTGGTGGGAATACGGATGCGCTTGTCAATGCAAATTTGATGAAAAAGCCCGATACCCCGGGTAAAATAATATCCGAGGGCGTATCCAAATATTTTACTTAATTGTTTTCGCACAATTAGGTTCAGTGATCACACTCAATGCTCAAAAAAGTGGATAAAGGGGATTCGTTTATGCTGTTGATGTATCCGTTTCTACTGTTTTAAGTATTAATTCCGGTGCAGCATTCGCGTTTCATCAAATGTTCAAATTGTTTCATCAGTCTAGAAGCATGCGTGTTTCACAAAGCCCTTCAATCTATATATAGCTACTCAGTATAGAAACAGAATTCCACCGGATTCCGCCTCGCAGTGCTGATCTCAATCCGATAGAGAATTGTTTCAACATAATTAAGTCATCTTTAGAGAAAGACGCTATCAAACAGAAAATTACGCGCGAGTCGTTCGAGCAATTCAAAGCTCGTGTATCCCGGCATCTGAATAATATCACACTACAGTTCGTTGACAACGCTGTTGAAAGCATGCCAAAAAGATTGCAGACTGTTGTAGAACAGAAGGGACATAGGACCAGATACTAGAGATGGAAAAGGACAACAACGGTGGCATATCCTGAGAACTGTCACTGCCGATTTATTCGTGGTAACTGTAACCGTTACGTTACCCACTGAGCGTAGTGTAAAACTGTTCTCGGACTCGGCCGATCAAGCCTGCTCTTATAAATTTATTCATAACCCACTCCTGTCTAATATATAACAAATAACACAGTTTATAAAATGTAAATCCGTTCCAGAACTATTGCTATGGCTTGTTGGCCTTTTCCCCCGTTCGGCCCTGCATTTCAGCCGTGTCACGGCAGCAGTCACACAACAGCATAAGCTGTTGTTTTCCATCGGCATTTCTCCTCTCCATTTTTCCATGCAAAGTCACTTATTTAGACGTATTTCCATGCACTTATACCGTTAAAACGTTTTCATAACATATATACTGTTTAAGTTGTGTCATATAAAGCATTCTAGAAGTACATAGGATGCGCCGAAATGCTGGTTTGAACATTTCTCCGTTGTAACGGTTAATAAATTCAAATTTTAGATGGAGTTTTATTTACAATGAGGGGAGAAATGAGCAAACTCTATGTTGAAAGCCTGTATCACACAAAGTGCTCAGTTCATCGTGTTCAGTGTCCAAAACTCATACTATAGAGCAAGTTTTCTTGGCTGAGGCTTGCAATTACAGGCAGAAATCATCGTTTTGTGTTGGAGAAATGAACGGAGAATTGTAGAGATGATCACTTCCGGCTACTGTCACGCGCGCTAAAAGTACAGTGAGTCCGTTCAACTGTTGCTTTTGCATTTTATTATTTGTTTTCGACTACAATAGATATATTTTTACATACAACCACCTTGATTTCGTCTTTAACATCAGAGCCATGTGATAGTGGTAGCGATTCGTTTCCATATTTGGCACTTCAAGCTCTGCGTGAACCTCTAAAGAAACCAGCCATTGAATAACCTTGTTGTTATTTTGCTCCCATCCTTCGATAACGGCTTGGGAATAGCTTTCTCTGTTGGGAAATTTCTCAGTGTCGGCCCTACTATAGGTCACTAGATATATTTTTCGCTGAATTCGGCCCTCGAGCTTCCGCCATTATTAACACAGCTGATATGAGTCGTGATTGAAAGTTCGTTAGCCGTTTCAAATTTTGTCCCATGCGCGGCTTCATTAAATGAATATTCACAAGTGATTATGACTTTGAAATTGTAAATGTGTATCGCGATCGGTATTAATAAATTTAGTAAAAATGTATTTAATTTTAAACTTTTATTTTTTAAAGCTGTAATTCTATATATTTTTCATATGCACACCACCCCTCCCCCCTACTTTTATGACGTCACATAGGCATGACGTCACTGTATGTATGATCATATTAAGAATTTCATTTGGTGTCCATTTCGAAACAAACGCGGCTCAAAAAAGCTGGCACAATCTACTGAAGCTAATTAAATGCCCTGGACGTGGGTGCCGTCCGCTCGGACAACCCTTGCCATTTAAGTCGGACCGCTTCAGCAATTTCCAGCTATTTTTAACACAACGTACCCCCCTCCCCCATTTCAATGTTGGTTTTCGAGCAGACTGAAATGTTGCCTTTCTATCCCAACATTGTGAAGGGGGAGGGGGGACAAGCGAAGTCATAAAAAATGCCCGCGATGTGTCACAGGAGTTCGTTCAGTGTTCTGAATAGCCTTATTTTGTCGGGCGGTCCGTACTTAAATGGCGAAGGTTGTAGGTCTGGCAATGAAACGTAAGTGGTTATAAATTACTGAAACCCTGACTATACCCACCAGCCTCGTCTACAGTACATCTACAATGCTTTGATTTATTTTCTGAGCACAAATGAAGTTAATTTCTTTCGGAGCTGCAGGTATTAAATTTGAAAACTCGATAAATGCAAACAATAATATAATGGTTTGAAAGAGCACACCAACATAAGCAAGATTGCCGAATTTTAGGATGCTATCAGTTCATACACAGCGCGAAATCATGAATTTACGAAAACGGAAATTGAGTCGTAAATCTGCTCGTGTCGAATTTTCGTCACGTTTAAGTATACGGAAATTTCCGTCTTTGTAACGTCGAATACCGACGTAAACATTAAAATAGACATTTCCGTTGTGATTACGTTTGACGTAAACTGAGGAAACTCATAGTCTTCAAAACAATGGTCTATGAGCCAAATATGTTTGGCTCAAAATCATCATATTATATTGCAACTGTTCGAACTAATTATGGTAAATTTAGTTGAAGATATCAAGGTACTGTAATTTGGAATTCACTTTCCGAAGAAAGTAATTACGAACATTCAGTGAAGAAAACTCTTTAAATCTAGACTACAAAAACAACTCATAGAGAACTATTAATTATTATTTTTATACCCAGCTTCTCTTCCAAATTTTGTATCTTCCAACTGTGTTACCTGTATGTTGTAATCATCGTTACTTATAAGTACTGAGTGTTATTTGTATTGTGTGTGATAATACACACTTTGTTGTATATATTTCTCACTTTTTTTCTTATTTCGTTCCGTGACCCAATAAGCATACTGTCTATATAAATTTATTTCGGGCCTACCAGACGCGATTAGTTTTTAAGCTACTTCTGGTATCTCAATACTTGAACAATGCTAACTATATTAATTAATTTGTAACTATTCAAGAGAGATCAAGAGAGAGAGAGTATGAATAAAGATGTGTTGTTATTTGTTTCTTGTTGGCATTGGGCATATGACTTTGCTTGTGCTCATAAAATTACTGTTTGCTAAGGTTTTTCTGCAGTGCCTACCTGTACGTTATTTGTAAAACGGCAGTCTGTTTTCGTCAGCTTGAAGCGCATGGATCTCGAATACATTTTTCTAGGATGAAAATAAGCTAAGGCAGTAAGTCGGCAAACGCTATATTTTGAAACTGAGAAGGTTTTATATCTTTGATTGACCGTCAACGCTGCTTCCGGCGAGTAGATCACGCAAAGGTGGTTGTTAAACATGAACTGTCAACCGATCACTTCCCTTATTACTCTAGCGGATCTCACGCAAATATTAATACTGTTCTTTTGTGAAATAACTTGAGCCCGCTCTCATCTACTCCCTTTCACCGCTATTTAAGGCTACTGTGGACAAACTGTTATTTTCGTCAAGGAAAAAATACCGAAGGAATAGCTGCACTGCTAGTAGTCTAATTATAATAAATATTAAAGGGTCCATTCTATTGCAGCCATTAGTAACTTGAGTTTTGACACTCTTATTAAAATTATTTTAATCTTGGTTATCAAATTCAAGGTGTCACGTAAACTACATACAGTCAACTCTCCGCTAACGGACACTCTCGTAAGCGGACAGCTCTACTTACGGACGCCTTTTCAAATCCCCGTTTTACCTCCCAGTCAAACTCTGTATTTACACATTCCCGTAAGCGGCCACTCTCTCGTAAGCGGACGCGAACACTTATAGATCGTTTTCACTGACGTCACACAAAAAATTCCCTCAAGAAAAGACTGATATTAGTAAAATATTTTTAACGTTGTGTATAGAGCAGGTAAAAATATGTAAATGACCGAAATTTTGGAGCATTAGAGAACTTCCTAACTGAGCTGTCGGACAAATAATATTCAAACAATTTAGTGTAATTTGTATGCGGCGGCCATGTTGGTGTACCTCTTTGGTACACCAAGATGGCGGCCGAAAACGTACTCTACAAATAAAGCTGTTTTTCCCAGCAATATGATTAGCATTCACTTAAAAACACTTTAGATATCACTTATAACGTTAAATCAAGTCTAACATTTTAAATTGGCAGAAATATATAGATTTCCATGACATTTAGGAAACACGCTGAGCTGGGCTGTCACAAAATTCAAAATACTGTAACTCAATAACGACTCATCGTATCGACGTAAAATTTTACAAGAATACTGAGAATACCGATACCTAAATCATATTAAAAGAACAGGGTTATAGATCATTTAGTTTAGATTTTAGAATTTTGTTTACGCTCTCTCGCAAGCGGACACCCCATGTATAATAATTGACTCTTGGCAATGAAATTTGTCTTTAATTTGCATTTGACACCAATAAAGAGTTTCGCTTTATATCTTCAGTTGCTATATTTGTCTACCCAATAAAACATAATTAACACCCGCTAATTAACTCTCCCGTAAGCGGACATCCACCCTATTTTTCTTTGGTGTCCGCCGTATGGGAATAATTCTCGTAAGCGGACAGCTCTACTAACGGACACTTTTTTCAATTCCCGAGGGTGTCCGCTTACGAGAGAGTTGACTGTATAACATTCAGCGATAAGTGGTAATATCGCGACTGTTGTCGTTAGTAAAGATTAAAACGGATTTGCATTAAAATTGTGTTTCAAACTGTTCAAGAAAATGTTTAATTGATGATCGAAGTTCACTGTTATCAGTGAACCATTCAGTGTTGTATCCGCGTGGGCCTGGATCGGAAATGTTATAGGGTACCGAAAACAAATACTCGTTGGTATTACCCTCTACCGCATAATGACGTTGACCTCTGCAAAAAAGCGGGAAAATCAGTTAGTCTTCGCCGAGCCGTGTCGACTGTAGAACGTGGTGCACTTCGTTTGTAGTTTTGGTGTTTGAACATTGTTTCATTTCACCTTGCCCGTTTAAATATGGTTGGGATCGAAGCCGGGACTGCATAAGACATTCTTTACACCTGAAGCAGCTAAAGTCGGCCAATGAATATGTGAACGAAATCGAAGGTCTCGGCAGGAAATTAAAGAACTACAAAGCGTGAGGGATGATGTGAGAACTCATTAAGAAATATCAGCCTGAGAACTTACAAAGAAAGGGTAGCCAAGAAACAAGAAATAGATGCAGCTTGTTCGGTAAGCTAAGATAATTGTACCCAATAGTATCATTAGTGAATTATAGTTACTTATATTCAATTCCGTGATGTAGGCCCTAGTGATACTAGCAGCTAGTGTATACAATTTTGGCGCCCATGTTCACGCTCTTCCCCATTTAATATTTTATATATGTCGCTTTGATTCCCGCGAATTTGCACTGATCTTCGCTATAAAAACTTAGTTTTATTATATTCCAACGAATAGCGACTTCACTCAAAAATGTCAGTTCTTTACGTCTGAAAATACCTTGCTGTGACTTAATGCGAATTATCACGAGTTATTCTCGCTGGCCAGGCGTAATGTCATCTGGGGTCAAACGAATGCTAACCATTATTTTCATAACAAAATATGTTTTAAGATGAAGAGAAAGGGTAATAAACAGTAAAACTAATTCCTGAAGGTATCAAGTACTTCATCTCACCGGGAGAAACATAATTGGTAAAGAAAACTGGTAAAGACATTAATATAGAAAACTGGTGTCACAGTAGCAATATATGTATCAAGGTTAAGAGCCGAATGATTTTATATGACAAAATGCCCTGTCAAGATAGAGAAAATGACGAGTTAATGAGGTAGTAAACAAAGAAATTAAATCACGGTAGGAAGGGATTTCTTATCATGTCAAGAAGAAAACGATTGATGATATCAATAATATAGAGCACTCGCAAAATTTATTTCACATTTTACGGCTAAAAGATCATAAGCTGGCTCGCGCGATTAACAAAATGAAGTAATATTCAAGTTGTATTATCTTTAGAGAGAAAAAAATGTTTTTTTTTTTTAATCAAACGCCAGCGAATAAAGTTTTATGTTCATGGATTTAATACTAGCACATTTTATATTCCACTTATTTACAGAAATCCGTGCACAAGGTATACCTTGAAATTGTCACAAAACGATTAATTTCAAAGTGTAAAATGGAACTGTGGCGAAGGGATAATGAACAGCAAGTCAAGTGCGAGTTTGGCCGTCTTTGGGCGGTCGAATAGCATTCAGACAAAATGACATTTCTATCACCTTTCTCTGTAATAATTGACGCTTTATAACTAATATAATTAGGGGAATGAATTTCTGTCTTCGACGAGCCATTCGTCTTTGAGCGGGTAGTTAGTCGGTGCGGTTTGGCCGTCTTTGAGCGGCCGAATAGCATTCAGGCAAAATGACATTCCTACCACCTTTCTCTGTACTATTTGCCGACGCTTTTTAACAATTAGGGGAATTAATTTCTGTCTTCGACGGGCCATGCGTCTTTGAGCGGGTAGTTAGTCGGTGCGGTTTGGCCGTCTTTGAGCGGCCGAATAGCATTCAGGCAAAATGACATTTCTATCACCTTTCTCTGTAATATTTGCCGACGCTTTTAACAATTAGGGGAATTAATTTCTGTCTTCGACGGGCCATTCGTCTTTGAGCGGGTAGCTAGTCGGTGCGGTTTGGCCGTCCTTGAGAGGCCGAATAGCATTCAGGCAAAATGACATTTCTATCACCTTTCTCTGTACTATTTGCCGACGCTTTTTTAACAATTAGGGGAAATAATTTCTGTCTTCGACGGGCCATTCGTCTTTGAGCGGGTAGCTAGTCGGTGCGGTTTGGCCGTCCTTGAGAGGCCGAATAGCATTCAGGCAAAATGACATTTCTATCACCTTTCTCTGTACTATTTGCCGACGCTTTTTAACTAATTAGGGGAATGAATTTCTGTCTTCGACGGGCCATCCCGTCTTTGGGCGGGTAGTTACTCGGTGCGGTTTGGCCGTCCTTGAGCGGCCGAATAGCATTCAGGCAAAATAACATTTCTATCACCTTTCTCTGTAATATTTGCCGACGCTTTTTAACAATTAGGGGAATTAATTTCTGTCTTCGACGGGCCATCCGTCTTTGAGCGGGTAGTTAGTCGGTGCGGTTTGGCCGTCTTTGAGCGGCCGAATAGCATTCAGGCAAAATGACATTTCTATTACCTTTCTCTGTAATAATTGACGCTTTATAACTAATTAATTAAGTGATTAATTAACGACAACGCCAGGAGAAAGAATCAAAAGTTTCAGGACCACAGGAACAGCCTATACGCTCTCAACAGCGCATGAAGCGAGTAAGTATACCAGCATGACGATTATATTATTGAAATAGAGCGAGAAAACAAAAGCAAACAAAGAATAAATTGTGAAAAGAAATTACCTCGTCTTTTTGTAAAATTGCGAGAGATTTTCAGAAAAGCATTTATTTACATTTAACGTCTTTATTTGGGTACAACAATTTCTAAAATCATTTAGTAGTTACAGCAGGTCTTAAAACCCTGAAAAGATACGTTTCCCGGCTTGCAGAAGTGTTGAATGTGGTTGTCTCTTTTTACGTGTAATGCTCATGCCTGAACTTTAATAACGACAATAAAATTATGGTCGTTTTCCACAGAAGCTTGCAAGAAGGAGAAAGGCTTTGGCATCGACACAGCTGTCAGGCAATGACTGAGAAAAAGCCAAAAGCATTTGATTCAAATTTCGCTCTACAGTGTATGTCAAGCGAGGAAAGCTGTCAGTGGCGAGGACGAAGTAGAAACTGGACCAGCCCCAAAGCACCGCAGATTTCGTCGTTTGGCCTGGGAGAGGACTAAATCCTATAACATCACTGACGAAGCTAGGCCATCGACGATCAGATATAAGAGAACTTAACGTCAGCGCAAAAACTGCTCGCTGCGCGTATAAAATATAGTTATTTCAGCTAAAAATCAACTCGCCTAAAACCCCAAAATATACCCGCTTGGGTTGCAAAATGGTACTAGAATAGCCAGCAGTTAAATAAGGTATATTAGATAGATATATAGCTTCAATAATCTCATATTCAACAACTGAGGAGTTTACATTAAATAATAAAAACACTTAAAGTGCCAATGAAATGAGCAAAATCGATCCCCTATTTATTTTATTAAATTATATGCCAAAATCAGGCGATAATTTGTATGCCGTTAAATATATGCTAATAACATGCGTGACGCCACTTGGTCTGCTTATTTTATTCACAAAAGTAAAAACATGACCAACGGCAAAGTTTCTATTTGAAAAAAATATCACCAACGTCCAGGTTTCTGTAGGTAAGACATATTTAGAATGGAAATGGGCAAAAATGCATTTATATTGTAGTATTTATGGAGACGAATTTATGTAGACGAATATAAATGCGCAGACCAAGTGCATAAAAATTGTCTGATATCGGAAAGTTTTGACTTCAATACGGAAAGAAATATATGTTCGCGCTCTCCAAATTGATTTTTTATTTCACAAAGTGACTAAGGTAAGCATGTCTTTCATTTCATTGGCACTTTAAACCTAATTGCAGTTTGGTAACTGTTTGTTTTGTTGTAGTTGAACACGAAGAAAGAAAATGTAATTCTTACGACTGGTAAATCCTCATTAAATCAATTAGTTATTCTTACATAGGACAGAGTAACAATGCTTTGCACACAAAGAGCATAATATAATGATTAATATAAGCAGTACAGAATATCTCCCGCACAATTAAGAAATACGTGCACGCTTTGCAGGAAATTGTGATCATTCAGTCAGCTATGTTAGTTTCCAGGAGGGCGTATATGATGAGTGGGTAGGTATGTGTGACCATGGAACCGGAACCGAAACCGGTTTTCCGAGAGAAAAGTTGCTCCTAAACCCGGTTTTCATGTTTGCGATTTATATCTGTCCAGAATAAAATTACCTTTCATTAATAACCGTCATTTGTTTGCCGAGTCGTCTTCAATCCGGAATTCGTTTTTTTTTCCCCACTAAAACCCGGACACCAAATCTTCTGTAAACAAATTTGATTTAAAAGTGACAAAAACAAATTTTGGCGGAGATGATTCGATACAGTTGATCTTAGAAATACAAATTAAACTAAATCTAGATTTGAGTAGTCTTTGTGTACTCGTAGTAATGGTTTTTGAATACCGTCATAATTCTAATTATTTAATTAGTCCAGCTATATAATAATGGCAGTCTTAAGCTTAATAGGCTTTTAGCACGGCAATCATGAACCAAATGTTCCCTTTTATTTTCCTCGATCACGCTTTTGTTTCCATGTGCGTTGCCATGTACATTGCTCATAGCATTAACTAATTCTATAAAGTGATTAGTTGTTAGTATTTTTAAAATGTTTTATGATAAAACTGTTTCCTGATATAATAAAAGATGAAGTGTTAGTAAAATCTTGTGTATTTACTGATGTTGAAATATCTAGCTATATATTTAAAATATATTGTCATGGTCTTAAAAAAAAGATAATGAAGAAGCAAAATAAAGTGACAAAGTTAATAAAACGTATATTCCAAAAAGCATGAGTTTACGATGACAGAAATTAAAGTTCACGGTCACGCTAGAGCTAACCTTAAACGTCACGTATACATAGGTATACATTACCGTGAACATAGGTATACGTTTGTTCGTAAACCTGAATTTCTGCCACCGTAAACGCATGACGGAAACAGAGTGCGGTTTTTGTTCGTTTCCGACGTTTACGGTGTAACGGAAACGTGACTTAAACATATGATTAAGTGCACGGATATTAATGAATACGGCAACGGAAACTTAAACGTTTCCATACGATTCCGTCGTATTTCTGTCAACGGAAACATTTATTTTCGTCCTGTGATAGTTTTAATGTATATCTGATGCTCTTCCAGCCATAATGCACTAGTCAATTGAAACCCCGGCCCCCTGACCCCCGGGACATAGCGGGGCATTAACGGGGACATGGCCGTGGAATAACGCACATTTAACGCTGCATTTCTCCGGTGGAACGGGGAAAGTAACGATTTGCAAAATTTGCGGGGATTTTAGCGGTGGTTGTAACGCCAGCCACGACAGAGCGGGACTGGGCCCGAGCATCAACAACGTGTATGAAACATGGCAAAAGGGACACAGTCGCTGGAAAATGCAAGTTGCATCCTTTGATGATAATCCCTTTTTTACCCATCGCTATTTTTAGTCCTTAGCGCTGAGCTGTCAAATGCCTCACCCCTAGGCAAGTATAGCGAATGCACCAAATTTCTTCGCCGTTTCAAAGCCACATTTCACTCACTCACTAGCCAGTTCACGGATAACTTTTCCGCCACAATTTTGATCGATGAAGCAAGCACGTCAATGTTGATCAGTTGAGCAAAGCAAACACAGGGAAAGGGTGGGGTTAACTTTTGACAAATGCCCCGGACACGGGCTGACGCAAAACAAATGCCCCACCCCATGGTCAGATCGGTTGTCAAATGCCCCATCTTGCCCGGGGGGAGATGGGCGGGCTTGGAATTGATAGAGACATGAGATCACTGTCGCCATTATTCACTGGAACTTCGGTTGTAATGCATGTATGTTCTTCTCATATCAGGTGCTTTTTCATTACAATGATCGTACGAAAGTTGTGGTTGCGGATAGAAATTCCACTATAAGAGTTATTGTCCCAAGCAAGCCAAGTGTTTGGCGTATCACATGCGGTGTTTTTGCAAAGATTTTACGAAGACTGGGGCGAACGGGTCGATATCGACGATGGTAATAATAAGCAAATATAATAGAAAATGTGCTTCGAATTCAGAAAAAGATTTTTTTCAAATAATGGAACAACAGATTGAAGCTTATGTATATTCAATTTATCAATGTCTCCTCCTAATTGAAAATTCTGAAGCACATACTGGGGCCATAGCCGGGCGGGTATTGTAACAGCCAACTGTCCCCTGATGGGCGGGGAAAAGGTCAAAACGTAACACGGTTAAAATGTTACATTCCCCGCTATGTCCCGGGGGTCGGAGGGCCGGAGTTTCAATTGACTAGTGCATAACAGCTTTGGTCTCCGATGAGTTTTATTGAATAATTTCCTATCTCCATTCGCCCATGAATACACTCGGCACGCGGCTACATTCTTTTGTTTTTGCCTTAATACAGGAAAACCTGACCTTTGTAACTTTTCAATGTTTAGGTGAAGTCTTACAACGATATTGCATGGGAAAATATGAGTTTGGGATACAGTTTAAATAGGACTTGACAGTCTATATAGTAAGCATGTCTCGTTGGTTGGCCAGCGAAGATGCAAAACTCGCTTGACAAGATCGACGTTTGTCGCTTAGTTTCAATCCTCTGTATTTCAGCCAAAGTTTAAGCTGTTCGACAGTATAATCATCAGGTTCTCTTTCAAAATATGGTCCAGGAAAGCAGTCATTTCTGGTAGAATAGACAGAGGACGAACTGAAGTGCTAGTCAATTCTTGTAAGTTGATACAAGAAAAGCGGTTTGTTTGTTTGAGTCTTGGCGGGGGCGCTATTAGCGTGCGTAACATAAATAAGTAGAGGTCAACATACACGAGAAAAACAAAAATATTAAATTACATATAGATACTAGGGGAGCAGAGAATGAATGTTCCCGCGCTACCGGCCACTCCTAAAGACTGCTAAATTCAGCTAATAATTCTTCCCTTCGGTTATTACTAGAGGATTACAAATGAAAGTGTATTTCATCTTCGATCTCATGTGGCCCGAGTGAAAGCCCAGATGGGCTATTGTTCCTTGTAAACGGGGACCGATAAAATAATTACGTCTTCCCAGGCTCTCAAGAATTCAGCAGTGGAATCTAATTGAATAAGAAAGTAGCCTGCAATGTAGGCGTTTTACTTGGGAAACCGAAATATATTTGGACGAGGGACTGAATGGCGCTTTTTCGTCCTCGCTCCATTCCTACTCGTCTGAAATTCATTCGCGAGCGGAAAACGTCCACGAAAGTGGAGAAACCACTAGAAACGCCTGTATTGCATGCTAACTGAGAAAGAGGACAGCTTGACAGCTACATCAATGTTTTAAAAGATTGCTGAGATAAGAAACTATCGTACTTCGCGTTTTTAATGGATTTCTGTTTTCTGCACACTGTATTTCAGTCACACTCGCCAAAGTTTACTGCAGTAAAACGCTATTTACTATAGTAAACCCTTTTTTGAATGTGAACCCCTTTTCGTAGTTTACCATAGTAAACTCATCTTTGATTACTGAGTTACGATAGAAACGGCGGGAGGATGAAAATAAACTTTACTGCAGTAAACCTGCCTGAAAAGGGTGGGTATATCTCGTTGTTGATTTAGGTGACATATGTCAACTTTTTTTGAAGCTTTTATCACGTACTCTGCGCATAAAAATAGATTTATTCCCGTTCGGTCCTTGCGTTCACGCGACAGTGTTAGGAGGATTTTAACATGCACAAGCGGCCGCCTCATCAGCTAGTTTCTCTGATGTACAGCGACAGGGATGTCGCAGTAAATTCGAGGCACGTTGCATGTATTTTGTTATCTAACAGATGTTTCTGTACTTGGCATTCAAAGCCAATCATGCATTTGGTTTACAGAAAAACTGCGATATTCACTCAGCAATTCACTCTGTTCACTGCAATCTTACTTTCTTCAACCTCTTTGTACTTGAGTCAAGGGCACCCAATGAAGTTTTCGGTAAAAAAGCTGTTCGGGAGAGTAAGTTAGCCTAAAACTTTCGGATTTGAAAAAAATTGTCGCTAGAAAATTGTTTTAATAATAATAATAATGGCCACATTTATATAGCGCCATATCAACCACAGTTTCATGGTGCTTTACATATGACTGACATATCCCGTCAGTGAATTATTTCGGACTGCTTCACGGCGCTAATAGCTGCCACGCAGTTTACAATGTTGAGTGTGGTTATAGTGCAATGGCCAGGCTGCTGTACCGGGTGACAATCCCCTGCTCTTTTTCGAGTAGTACAACAGGTTCTTTCACGTCCCCTTCAAATACTGATTAGAAGTAGAAGGAGACAAGGCCAACGGCTTATAAACGTCCCTGCCCAAGGACGCGGCCGGGATTCGAACCCCCGACCTCCCGCACTCTAGACCGTGCCCTACCAACTGAGCTAACCAGTGAGGCGGTTTTCTGAAATACTGGCTTGAAAATTTGTTTTCAATCCCTAGAAAATTATAGAAGAAAAGGGAGACTAAAAGGTTTCCCCTAAAATATTCGTGCGTATTCGTCTGATCAATAGAGTAAGAGCTTTCCCCTAAAATATTCGTACGTTTTCGTCTGATCAATAGAGTCAGAACGATCAACAGTGGTTGGAATAAAAAAAAATATATTATCACAAATCATTTAGTGAAGCGGCCACCTAAAGTTTTCAAGAACACATTTTCATTCACTAAGAAATTCTGACATCTAATTATAAAATCGGAAAAAATAACCCGTTTAGCAAATGGAGGTCACCTAAAATAATTGCCTAAAGGAAAAAAGAACCCCTAAAAAATGCGTAACTCCACAAAACTTTGCAACATGAGGTTATACTTGGGCTAGAAAATTCTTGTTTATGTTCTAAACTACTAACAAATTCGTAGGCCGGGAATATTTTGCCATAGTATTTTCGGTTGACGCGATTTCCACCTAGAAAATCCGAACAGCTAATAGCTTTCTAGAATACGTCAAAAGACATAGTAGGCGCCTTAAAATGGCTAGATGAGCTGCATACAACTGGTTTCAAACGAATTTCAAAAAGTAATCGTTGGGTGCCCTTGTTGAGTCATTTCGGCTAGAGAGGCACAAAGCCTGCAGATTGGAACGCAAAGAAGGGATCAGTGAATTAAAAGGCACATTACACATACATGTACGCCGATGTACGGCATCTGTTACATACACAAAGCCAGTCTGATTCAATAAGTCCACAAATATAGACAAACGTAACCCTTGAAACTCTGAAATCTTGTTTCCAGAGCGTTGAAAGAGCCGCGGCCGGGTTACGATCTCTTCGAACCATCCTTGAGCCGGCCCATGCTTAGCGCGTGTATAAAATCAGTTCCGAACTCACGACGGCGATAGAGTTAACTGCAATTGGCAAGTTTGCCTTGAAAGGTATACATTATATATAAACATTAAAATGATTTGAATTCTGTTAGCTCTCCTATAGTGAGCATATATAACAAGAGGCCCTGAGTGGCCTTAAATCGGTCCATCTATAGCATAAATGCTGCATGTACTGCATGGAGTTCTAGCATACTTTTGTGTCAACATGGTTTGTGCTAGAGTTGCCAGAGAATTGGTTATGTACTGATGCTCTGGTCTGTCAAATGTCAATGTGCAAATGCCCCACGTTTGCCGGGAGGGGAGGGTTAGGTTAGGGTTTAGGGTTATGGTATGCCGGGGGGGGGGGGGGGGGGGGGGGTTGGAAATGATAGAGCCATAATGCACACACAACACACACATGCATACATAGATGCTCTGCATGTACATTTTAGCAACAATTTCCTTCAATTCTGTAGTTTAATATTACTTTCTTTTCAATATTATTGTTCCTTGAGGATCGTTAGAATTATTAAAAAAACTTGGTATGGGTATTGTTGATTGAAGTGCAATGATTATTTGTGTACATGTAGTCTGCACGATATCGAGTCACTCAAATTTGATGCATTGTAATTATATGAGGTGCAGTACAACTACAAGAAATCAAGCAATTTAGAACAACAAATTCCACATAATATTGCTATTCATTGTGAATAGTTAGGTAATGTCGTTCTACATGTGAAAATAACAAAGTCATCTATTTGTAATTCTCAATAACAAACCAGTGGAGACGGCTGAAATTCAGGCTAAATTCTCAATACAATCTTTTTAATTGGGGTCGTAAACTACAGACCACCATTATCTAGTATTAGTGAGCTGCCACTGTGCTAGTGCTCATTTTCTACATCTTGAAGGAGACTGAAACTTATAATGGCAAGCCACAAAGAAACATGCAATGTCCACTAATTTTTTTCTATCATTGGGCAAGATTAATTTTCATTGCCAAATAATTATTAAAAGTACTCATACTCCTGAACGTGACCGAGTGAAAGTGACGATGCTGGCGCCAAGAACTGAGGAACAACAACAACAATTACATTTATTTTCTCATAAGATGATGGAAATGTATACGAGTAATAAGGCATAATAAGAAATACAATGACGAAGGTATAGGTCCTTAGTAACCTTAGGGCTATCTTAAGCCAAGACCACCTCAGATGGAAAACACTGAAACAAGATCTAGCTTGCATGGATATATAATGGTACCAAGAAAGGGGAAGGGAAAGAAAGAATGCCACTTGCATGTAAGTATACTCTCTCAGTTCTGGACCAAATTTATTTTATTTTATAAACTTGCAATAATGATAAATACACTACTCTATACATAATATCATTATGTCAGTTCTAAAAAAAAACATTAAAATAATATACTGTAGAATGCCTGAACCCAGAGATAATAATCAAATACAAAGAGGTACAGGCCAGATGTAAATAGACCCGGGAAGTAGAACAAAATAAAAAGTTAATAATTGTGTTAGGTGGTAACTGTCTTGTGCTTAGGAAAGATTGTTTTTTACCAGTGTCAACAACACGCCACAGATAAATATGCGATTTCCACATCAGAGTCATTTATCGTTCGTTTGAAAAAAATCTTCATTTCAGATTACTTACTCAGTTTATACTCACTCACTCAGTCACTGCATGCTAGATTTTCGTTCCCGAATTTATAAACATTTAAATACATGTGCATATAAATCATAATATTTTAAAAGGCACCTGTCAGTCAGAGAACTGAGAAATCGGGTCATTTCTACTATACTTTCGAGAGATTAATAACAATAAATAACAACACAACGACAGTCAATTGGTATAAAGGTTATCATGTTCAGATTAGCGGCTACTTACATTTACAAGCTGTTGTCAAGCATGTCGCATAATATGTGATAAATTCCCGTCCAAAGCCCGTGAAACACCTCTCAGAATTAGAAAAGACAAAAATCTTGGTATTGCACTTGAAGGAACCTTTGGTTTACACAAAAAAACAGCTGATATTAAAGGTTTTGCTAAGTCAAAACTCCCACTCGCCGCCATCTTGAAAAACCTGGAAATGTTGTCCACTGTCCACGTGACCAGCACAGTGCAATCTGATTGGTACGGTGGCAAAAAGAACTTCCAAAGAAGGCGCAATCTGATTGGTTGACGGCGCAAAATCTCGACACAAAAAATAAAGAATAAAGGAAAAAAACCCGAAGGCCTGGCCCGAGTAATGAGTAAAAGAAGAAAAATGCCTAAACTTAGCGAAGAACAGAGAACTGTCATCACTCCGTTTATAAAGATACCAGTGTGTCAACAGTACAGCACAAAACTCATCTGAATTTTGTTAATTTTTTCATTTGACATGTCGGGTAGGCAGATTTACTGCAGTAAAGAAAGCTCATGAGTTTTACCTCAGTAAAGATAAATTTACTGAAGTAAACCTTCAAGTGTGACCTCAGCCAATGCATAAGCCTAAAAGTATATCAATATTTACAATATTTCTAGTTCATTCTCGCTTCCAGAAGAGCAGTTCTCGACATATGTTGAAATAAAATTTGTTCCTGTTATCACCACAAACTGTGTTTCTTAATGTTCTTCATTTTGAAATTTTACCTCCTCTATCGCGTTAATTTCCTTTATTAGTCTCCTATTCGCGTTAATTTCAATTACCTTAATTAACACGAGCGTTAATTTCCTATAAAAACTGGTAATCAGAATGATCCTTTCACTTCACGGTCATGAGCTGCGCATGTTCGGGTTTTGGGCAATTTAATGATATGCAAAACGTTTGGAGTTGTGCACGTCGCAGAACAACAACACTTGCTCGAAAATGTTCAAGAATCCGACTTAAGACAAGAGTGCACTAAGCCACTAACATGTGAGATTGATGTGATATCGACGGACTGATTACTTCTCGTTCCTCGCGATAGTCTGTGCACAGACCTCCGTAATCCCTTCAAAGGAAGGAAAAGGAGGTCTGTACTACGGATGAGTTAATCGTGTTCTAGGTCACGTGGATAGTTACAGGAATATTGTAACCAGTCGCTGATTTTTACAAAGCGAATGGCTATGGGAGACGATCAACCAGAAGCAATATCAATTGGCCGGTAACAAAACGAGCAGGGGACTGGGACCGAGTTTATCAGAATTACTCTAATTCTAAAATGAAGTTTATCACATGATAGAGCATGTTGAAATTAGCATGTGTGCCAAGTGTGACGTGATTCGAGTGAATCTCGTCTGAATTATAAGCAATTGAAATTTATTTTTACATGCAATGAATGTATATATGGTTTGGAGGGACAACGTTAAAAAATAAGAGAGTTTGTATGGGAAAATTGACACATTTGATGCCTTCTAGCATCGTCAATATTGAGCCAAAGTTCACGAAACTTTCCAGACTAGCTAAGTTTGATCTGTTCTTTTGGAAAATAATGCTTTGACTAGTTATTAATTGAGTTAGTTTTACTGACTCGATTCCAGTCCCCCGCTCGTTTTAATTTGTTACCGGCTAATAGCGTAACTTCTCAAACCTCGAGTTCACTTGGTTCTCAAACTCTCGAATTCGTCCAATCTTCCACTTCCTCGAGGAAAGAAAGATCTCCATATCCCTTCCTTTGAAGGGATTACGTCGAGGTCTGTGTATAGGCTATCGAAGAAGGGAATTTATTTTATTTCCCCCTCTTCCCAGCGCGTCCTCCCTCTTTGTCTCTTGCATTGCCGTTAACAATAGGAAATGAACAAACTGAAATCTACAATGTGTACCGTCTAGTGTTTCTCGGCCAATGGAAATCGAGATGTAATTTATGCAAAATTATGCCGGAACACGATTAACGACAGTGTAGCACAGATGTCCCTTCCCGAGTTTTGAGGGGAGACGGACGGCTGAACACAGGCTATCCTCCCGATAGAAAGCATACTCAACATAATCATCACATGCAGAACCACTATTTAAGGAAGAATGCTTACTTACTGTCTGTGACATTAACACATTACAAATTGCTATTTTTATGTTTAAATTCAATACAAATCAATTACCTGAAACATTCAATAATACTTTAATGCCTAACAAACATGTTCACCATCACAATACCAGACAATCACATAACTACCACATAACCTCAAAAATACAAAACTAGGGCAATTCTCCATTTCTTACACTGGGCCGAAAGTTTGGAACAATCTTAGTAAGGTATAGCGACTGAATGTAAATCCTTGAGCAGATTCAAAACAAATAAAAGAACATATTAATATTAGAGACTAGCAGCACCTAATTTTTTCTATGATTTTTTAAATAATTATTTCATCGCATCAGTATGTCACCCGTTGACCATCATCATTTTAATACATCAATATTTTAAATCAACAATGGCAATGTAAATATTCTAGCTTTGTTTATCTTGTAACTAATATTGTAATAAGGGGTCTACAATAAATAAGCAATGTTATGCTTTCTAGTAGACTCCCCATCGCTACTATTGTAATTTCTAAATTATGATTATACATAACAATCTTGTGATGAAATAAATTTGATTTGATTGATTTTGATTTGATTGATTTGAAAACGTCCGTCTGACGATTTGAAGTTTGGGTGGCTTAGTAACCACGAATTGTTCAAGCAAGCAACCGTGAACGACAATCCTGCTGGTGTACGTTGGATCAAACTAGTGATCTAATCGGTTATCAAATAAAAAATAACTATGAAGAAGCAAAGACCGATACAACGTAGAATTTTGAAATTAGTGGTACAATATTTCGGCAGGCCACACCAGCCTTCTTCAGGTACAATGAAGAAAATTTACATTGGCGTGTATTTTTGAACGTGATACTGAGCTGTCATAAAACAGATTACAATATGATAGACCGTGAAATTTTTTTAAAAAGGTGAAAATAGATATCCAGTATGACTCTTCTTTCTTAGTAACCACGCCTGTTATTCATGACCGTGCCCCTTTTAACCAGGCTGGGCATTCCTGCCTCTTGCGTGACATCATGTCGTTACTGTTGGTGGTGTTCAGTACACCGGTTCAGGGAAGACCCAAACCCGACAGAAAAACCCGTAAGGCGAGCTTTACATGATACAGTTTGCGTATGATAACTTTAAAGCTCAGGCACGAAGCGGAACACGGAAGAACTGTAGTCTCGTCAGAAAGTTTCCAGTCGAAGCTTACTCTCAACGAAAAATACTTCCATGCTCTGTTTGCTTTCATAGCTAAACAAGTTATTGTTGTGGAGGCGATATGGTGGTCTTCCCTTGAATTCAGTACTTGAAGCCCTTCTGAAGTCTAGCGCTTCCTCTATTATGGCGTTTGGGGATGGAACATAACGTAGAAGGCCATGGTCCGCAAAGACAGACACTGGTAAACGGAATATTTATCTGTTTTGGTGTTCTATTTATCATTCTCTCCTTCGTGTTTCTCTCCGTTGCGTACAATGATGTCAAACAGTGCAAGAAGTACAACAATTGTACCGAGAATATCTACAAAAAAGGAAAAATCTTCCGAATCGCAGCCGCGACATTGTTTATTATTGGATTTGGTTTGATGTCGACATTTTGGTGGAGGCTTCGTTCATTTCAAAGCATCAGAGACCTACAACATAGAATGATAGAATTTGAAAACATTGGATTTGAGCGGTGGAGAAATTCAACACAGAAGAATTACTTGGACCACTCAGTTTTGCATCTCAGAAATCCTGGTTAACCGACCTGATGGGATCATAATCTTGCGGTATTCAGGTGTAGAATTTGTAGAAACTGTTCAAGGATATTGCCTTTTTTTGTAGCTGTGTTATCAAGGTGCGTGGATAAAGTTTATAGTACACCATCGTTAGTTATCTAGTCTAGTCGGTTCGCCTCGCTTTGTTCACAGGTTAAACAGGAACTGGCTACTCAAGGTAAAACGCAGCATTTTCCATGATAGAGATTTTCGTGAAATCTACTGCGCTCATAGTGAAAGGAAGCAGTAATATTAGCAAACAAATCCGCTTGAGCCGTTTCCTGTTGTGTCACTAATTGATCACAAAATTGGATTTACTTGTGCAATTACGTTTGTGTACGTGTGCTTCGTTCCGATTTCAGTCCCTGGGATTTTTAAATATCAATGATGTGCATTTGCCAAGATAACAAGTCATAACAGCCCACATACTGATTGCATGTGACTCATTGACAAAGAGCCAACAGTGTTCTGAGAAACTGTGCTCGTGTGGTTATATTATTGTATGTTTACTCATGTACACTGGATAGGTATTATTCATTTATCTAGCGCGACGAGTGTTATCCACCCTTTGAACAGCCGAGGCGCACCAGTGTGGTCTATACGAGAGAACTTAGAGAGGAAAACACAATTTAACTCCACACATTATACATATACAATATGCATCAATCCTAGGGCCTATAGAAGTGACCTCGCTATCTCCAAATTATGCAGCGAGATCAGCTTCTAGAAACATTGCTGTTCAGAGGCCGGTTGTTCATATGGTGGATATCAATAACCCTACCCACTGGATAAGGCCCTATCCTGTGGATAAAATAAGTGGGTTCGGTTAGTGATTATTCACTGGATAGGGATTTAATATCCACTGGATAGCGTGATCCACCAACTGGACTCTGATGGTCTTTACAAAACGGAAATAATTAACGAGAAAACCGGTTTCTGTAACAGGGTTAGGACCTGAGACGCGGTAGTAATACTATTATTGAATAGTTTAATATGTGAGCAATGATTGCTTACTCGAGAAAAAAAAATGCTTCGGTTTTATCGAATATGTGTATTGCAATATCACATGATATATATTTTAACTTTATAGGATAGCTAGGAAGACAAAAGTTCAATCTTTTGCTTTTAATCGATCATACATTTTGTTGTAAATAGCCGACAGGACATATGAGTCCGTCTTGTGTCAGCCTTTTAAACGAAAACCTACTGAACTGAATATAATATACTGATTGCCACACTCGTAAATCCATTGGATTAAAAGTTTGTCGTGTGCAGTGAACTAAGATAACCCTTTGCTTTTACTGCCGAAATAAAACAGTTTCTATGTTTTTCTGCACTCTTTTTGTCCGGCTCAGTGCAAATTATCGGCTTCCAGCTACGAAAAACCTATCTTGGTGAAAGAATTACTGAAACACATTGTACTCACTGATAAAACAAAGAAAAGGCGATCATTATAGTGATTAGGAAACTTACTACCCAAACCGTCAACACCCTATAAACAACATCAACTAAAGAGTATTTAGCCTGTTCACAGGCTCTAGACGAAATGACGAACAGAAAACGAGGCGAAAAAAATGTGCCCCTTTCCCACTATCCAGTGCCTGTGAACATGCTAAAGGGTATTTAGAAAATACAACGTCGGTGTTTTAGTGAAACTGAACTGCTAGTCACTAGGACTGACATTTAATGTCAGACAAAGGAAGACTCCGGCTCTTCCCTTTCAATTGATTAAAAATGTTTTCAAAGTTTTACCGTTTAAAAAGTCGGTTCGATTTATTTTTGATTTGACTTAAAGGGATACCCGAGTGAAAAACACATTGGGGCTCAAAAGAATCTTCAACATGTTCTTTGTTCAGAAAATGTATTAAAATTTGATCAAACGTTTTTAGTATTAAGAACGAGCACCTCAAAGTTGGCCCCGCGAAGACATGGGCGCCGCCATCTTTGTTTGCATTTACGGAAGTGACGTCACTTCGTCCCACCAGCGTATCGCGGCTACTTGTCTTTGTATGATTTTCACACGCTCGGAATTAAAGTGGATATATTTTCATCGAGATTGCAGAGGAATTCTTACAGAAACCGGAATTATGATGAAGACGACATTATGAGAAAAGTTCAGAAGACTGGGAGGAGGAAGAAAAGCATTGGGAAGGCGAGAAATTATCAGACAAACAACAAGGTCTCGTAACTGCCATTTAATAAAAGCAAAACAACATGGCTTAAAAGACTCGAGTGACTTCTGAATAAGTATAAGAACTACAATGTATGTGAGGTACAGTTAAGGCGTTTATCATCCTAAAAACACCTAATAAGTGAGAGAGTGAGAACGCTGGTGGGACGAAGTGACGTCACTTCCGTAAATGCAAACAAAGATGGCGGCGCCCATGTCTTCGTGGGGCCAACTTTGAGGTGCTCGTTCTTAATACTAAAAACCTTTGATCAAATTTTAATACATTTTCTGAACAAAGAACATGTTGAAGATTCTTTTGAGCCCCAATGTGTTTTTCACTCGGGTATCCCTTTAAGTGTAAATACTCAGTCCAATGTTCACCCATTTCACGTGCTCGCAGCATTCTTGTAAAAGATCACCCTATTCAACTCGCCAATTAGATCACGCGGTTTGATATTTCAACAATGTTGGGAAATTTATGAGGTCACGAGCGATCAATTTTCTTGATTCTCCCTATACCAAGTTGTCAGTGCCTTTTGAATCACGAAAAATCAAGGATACAACTTTCGTTCCGATCAGACCTTCTCAAAACTTGCTCGTAATGAAGAAAACGATAACTAATTATAGTACTACTAATTATGTAGGACCAAGTTGGTTCAGAGGGTAGATGAATTTCCATATCTGAAGTAAAACGAATGACAATTTGCAGGAAACAAACGAAATTCTTCTTCAGATATCGTCTAGTTCTTCAAAATGAAAAGAACGTCCATGTTCAAGAGCAAAGCGAATAGCTGTGGGAGACGATCAACCAGAAGCAAATCAATAGCCTCGGCGGTCAGGCGAGTTGCTACGAGCGCGACTTCTCAAACCTCGAGTTCCCATGGTTCTCAAATTCACGAGTTGTCCAATCTTCAACTCCCTCGAGGAAAGAAAGATCTCCAAATCCCTTCTTTTGAAGGGATTACGGAGGTCTGTGTAAAGGTTATCAAAGATCGCTAGAAGGGAATTTATAATAGGGCTCTGGAAGAATCCGATTTTTGTTTATTCTGATTGGCTGTTCTGAACAATGCAATTTTACCGGAAGTCAAACATAAGGTAATTTATTTGGACAAATGCATTGAAAATTGGGGGGTATCTAAACGCTAAGGACCGTTGGATTTTACCTAAATGGTTGTCGATCTCTTCAGGGATTCTTAGATATTTGCTTGCATCCTATCGGGAGTTCAAATCACTTCAGCGGCAAACTCAAATCATACGGTACATGAATTCGAAAATCGAACCCAACCAGCAGTAACAGTTGATACTGAGCCGAGGGATTTACCGTATTAACAGATAGGTAATACTACGCATTCTCATTTTAACAACATTGTTCGTAAGTGCTCTATAGGCAGAAGTGGCATTTTCCGATCTCTTAAACTTGTGAAGTGGCACTGATCGCTTAAATATAAGCGTTTGTACTGCTGAGAATGCAACGAACTCCAGCCTTCAAGGAGCTAAAATACGAGAGAATAGCAAGTAAAAATGCCTTGACTTGCTTCTACGGTGTATTCAGTTGCTGTTTGTGTGGTCATCGGGCTCAGGTAAGGCGATTTCAGCGATCAGTTTTCGATCCCCATGAATCCTCTTCACGTGTACTGGAATATGTAATGTCTTATGAATCCACCGATACCGAAACACGAGCCTGATGCATGAAAATAAAGCCTTAAAATCCAAACTGAAAACGGAAGAAGATGAAAGAGACTCTCTAAGGGTTGCCCTGACACTAGCAAGCAAAATATCACTATCAAAATACCGGGCGAACTTCCAAATCTAAACCAAAACATAGGCCTGAAGCGCTGAGCGAGAACGAACCCGAAGAAACGACTTCTCAGGTGACGTATGATAAGCATGCGCAGAGTTGCCGGAAGTCCGTGATTCGCGGACTTCCGGAATCGGATTCTTCCAGAGCCCTATTATTTCGTCGAGCATGCGCTGTAAGAAACAAATGGGGTCTGGGTACGAGATTGGCATTGCCGTTAACAATAGGAAATGAACAATTTGAAATCTACTATGTGTACCGTCTAGTGTTTCTCGGCCAATGGAAATCGAGATGTAGTTTATGCAAAATTATGCCGGAACACGACTAAATGATAAAGGGGCCGTCTCACCCACAGTGCTTAGCGTGCTTTTGTTATTGGTTATATCCGGGACTTTGACCCGGCGGGAACCTCACGAACTAAGCGTATTCTTTATGTTGGTGACATGATAATTTTGATTTGAACATGGATGACCTTGATGAAACTAATGGTACCTTACAAGTTGAATGTGAAGTCAACAAAGTGTTGTACAGCAGTACTTGGCTGTACTATAACATTTACGGCTCACCCGTCGCTGCTATAAACAGACTGAACACTCTCTCCGGGTAATACTAATTATGAAAGCGAGAGGTTTCTCTGGGGTTTCTCTCCTCGGTTTCATTTTTATTTGCAGACAGAGAGAGAGAGAGAGAGAGAGAGAGAGAGAGATCTGCTAGCAGGCAATCTCGTTGCTGGCAGTAGCAGAGAACCAGTTCAAGAGAGAACAGTGAACGAATTATAGCTCGTTTCAATGGGAAATTATTATCACGGCGGCTCTGTTGTCAAATTTCGTGCGAGTATAAACTTTGATCGATACCGTGAATCCGAAAATCTCGGCGAAATCAGTGTGTGAAAACCCTTCGAAACCAGAGAGAGACCTGTTTCCACAAGTTAAACGCCGAAGCCCTCAAAATGATTTTAGGAAATTGGTCAATTGACTATAATATTTACCGCTCACCCGTCGCTTCCGAACCCTGTGGTGTCACCAGTACTATAAACAGAGAATACTAATAATTATGAAAAGAGAGGTTTCTCCCCTCGGTTTTATTTTTCCCTGCAGAGAGAGAGAGAGAGAGAGATCATCTGCTAGCAAGCAATCTCGTTGCTGGTGTGAAAGAACCAGTTCAAGAGAGAACAGTGAACGAATAACAGCTCGCTTGAATAGGAAATTATCATCGGCAGTCTCGGCGGCTTTGTTTGTCAAATTTCGTGCGAGTATAAACTTCAAATGATCAACCCGGTGAATCCGAAAATCTCGGCAAAATCACTGTCTAAAAGCCCGAATTCCGCCCTTCGAAACCAGAGAGAGGCCTGTTTCCACAAGTTAAACGCCAAAGCCCTGAAAATGATTTTAGGAAACTGTTTTTGTTGCAAATTGTGGTCACGTAAGCCAGCCAAGGTGTTCAAAAACCCAAATTGGCTCAAAGATAGTTGATACTCGAATTAAGCGCTAATATATCTTTACATATAAAGATTAATGGTCAGAATAGCTTCTCCATGTTGTAGGTGGAAATCGTGGACACAAACGGACAATTGTTTCCTTTCGTTGAGGACGAACGAGACTGGCACCATCAGAGAACTACGGCCACCTGAAATAAAACTAAAATTTGCATGACCAAATAATTTAAAACACTTAAATAAGAGGCTCAATAGGAAGAGCAATAAAAAAGGTTCAACCTAGTATGATTTTTTTTACGATAGCTGGAAGGATGGCAGAGATGTAGAGAAGATTAAAACCACTACCATAAAACTCTGAATTTCGATGGCATCGAAAATGGCCGCTATGCTATGTGAGCGCGATAAGCACTGTGGGTGAGACGGCCCCTTTAACGACAGTGTAGCACAGACGTCCCTTCCCGAGTTTTGAGGGGAGACGGACGGCTATACACAGGCTACCTCAGTGGTAGTAGCGAGTTACAAAAATCTAGTCTCGAAGTAAGTCAAGTAACAAACGCATGAATTAAAATTTCGCAATGTTAGTAAGATAAAAACTTTCTAATGACAGCTATGTTTCTAAGTTCGGATAAAAGGCTGTTTTTACAAATTATGTTCACTTATTTATTCATAGAGAGAGTTTGTCAAACCAGACCCCAATATTCTTAGCCGACTCACATGTCTGGATCATGCAGTTCTATACCACCAGAATCACATGTATCTACGTCGGCGGTGGCGGTCTGTCATTTGGTGAGCGTTCAACACAAGTAGCTCTGTTTTATCATTATTAATAATTATTATTATTAATTACTAGAAGTAATCATAGATTATCAAAGTGCGTTCGACATAATTTTTGAAAGAGAAAGGACTGTGATAACAGTCTGAAAAGCTGAAAAATTGCTGTAATGATGTGGACAGTGAATCCTGATCAAAAATGCTTGGTTTTTAACTAATGTGAAAATTTTGATGTCTTGACTTATATGTTAATATACAAGGGGATGCATCTGGGTATAAAACTGTAATTATCTTTGTGTAACATTAAATCATTGGATGCTATGCTTATGTGGCTATTAAATATATGTATACATGTGGCATTGATTTGAGAATTCCTAGCACATTTTGCCGTGTGGTGTAAAGCAATGTGTAGAACACAAATCAACCCAGGCTATAGCTACATACATTTACATACATACATGCATACATGAACTTTATTTGAGTGTCAATAGTAATTAGCTGTAAAGCTAATTATTGGGGACACTATATTACAGGATATATAAAATACACTATATTACAGGATATATAAAATACACTATATTACAGGATATATAAAGTACATTGTACGTATAAATAAATATTACAAGCTTAGCTATAGCTACGGCTATTCAGATGTGTTTTAACTGCATTCCTGTTCCTAGAACATAAACTATATATGCATGTGTATAAAGTACAGCCCATGTAGTTCCTTCGATTCAGATCATTCACATTATTTTTCCCGGGTATTTTTCAAGTGAGAACAAGGTTGGCTGCTGAATATTGAGCGCCATTGTTAGTTCCAGAATAACTTATGGTCAATGTTGGCAGCCGGGTCCTGGCTTTGATTGCTTTGATCAGCCTTGTTTCAGGTCTGTTAGAAATTCAGTGTAGATTAATTGATTAGGATTTAGGGAACACAGCAATGAACTCAGCACTTTAAATTCCCCTCACCTTGTACTGTGTTGATATTCCAGTTCCTTGGCATATCAAAGTGTCGGTATAGATTAACTCTCTGCCTGAATGTAGTGTTAATTTGAATCCGTTAATTTGTATAACCAAGCAGATGCTGAAGATGTATACAGTGTCGCAACTCACACAAGATACGGCGATTACGGGTATCTAGAAAACTCGGACATAGATTTCTCTTCAGCCAGGTCATCTTACTGTTTGTAGTTTCGGTGTCTGTATGTACAGCGAAAAGCAGAATCCAGTAAAGCGAGCAAGCCAACAGAATTCACTCGGTTGTTTACAAATTATGGCGAGTTCTCTGTTCAACTTCGCTAGTGTCGTCACCGCGCTGACAAAACAGACCATGTTTGACTTCATGATATAGTTTGGACATCAGACTTTGTCGAATGCTACATAGATGGCACACACTTTCCTCAGGCTTTGATATATCGTACTTGCTAACTTTTTAAACATTATTGCATTGGATTGGGAAAATAATACACTTTATCAGTAATACTCGACGTTAAAATGGCGGCCGAGCATCGTGTAGCCAGTTCCCCGGCCGAGATAATTTATTCTAAAAAGTACAAACATACATGAGGACATACATGATGATATGAGGACATACACGAATCTCGATTTCTTTCGCTAAGGCAAGCACAGGTAGCCCACACAGACCACAGGGAGTCCACTGCAAGATTAGGATGCGTTCTCCTTCGTCGAACGCAATTAATGTTTTATTACTAGAAGTAATCATAGATTATCAAAGTGCGTTCGACCTACTTTTTCGTATGAGAACTAACGCCTCTCGGGTTTCAATAGACCATTTTCTCAGGTATGCGCACGCAATATTGGCCCGCCAAATCGCTTTTTGAACAATAGCCGCCAATTTTTGAACAATAGCCGATAATTTGAATAACAAAGGCTGACGCATCAGAACGAGTCTAACAAAAGCTAACAAAACTCACGGCCCGCCAAGAAATACTTCATGTAGGCAGCTTGGATTTAGTATTGGTTGAAATAATAGGGAGGGTTATAGGAAACCACTACGTGATTGCCTACGTGAAGTATTTACCGGCCCGTCAAGCCTGTTGCGTGCACATACTTGAGAACATCTCAACATTTGTAATACCACTCTAATTAGTGTTTTAAATAGTACATAGGAGTTAGTATAGAACACAATCAACGCTATTCAGATGTTTATAAACTGCATCCCAGTTTTCATTACCAAGGCTGTCTCCATAATACTAACTAAGTGTCAGTGATTACACTCCAGTGTAGAAACATAAAATATAGGTTTATGTGTGTAAACTACACCTTCAGACTGATTCAAATTACTCTTCAAGTAAGACCAAGGCTGGCTGCAGAATATTGAGTGTCGATTGTTATTGGATAATTTCTGATCATATTTAATAGGGCTCACCTTGTTTTTATATTTAAGTTCCTTGACAGATCCAAGTGTGGTTATACCCTGAATGCAGTGTAATAATTTGTATAACCACAATGAAACCACCACGATGCACACCAATCTCGTTCATGTGTAGTATTTAAAAAGCTTCTTCACAACTCACACTGAAATATTAAAATATCCATGTATTTCTCTTCAGCCTTCAGGTATGATTCATAGCATCTTGACCATTTGCAGTTTTGGTATCAGCAAAGCGGGCAGTACAATTCAATATCAATGCAGAGAGCAAGCCATCGAACAGCATATTTTTCGATCCCAGATTCACTCGGGTTCAGCACAAATTATGGCCGAGTTGAATGACTTTGTCAGTCCACCAGATGTACTACAGACTTTCCTCAGGCTTTGCTCAATTGTATTTGCGAACCTTTGAAACATCATTTCATTGGTTGTTGGAAAATAAGGCAAGAAACTTACCCATCGCGAGCAAAACAAAATCATGCTGGCATTCACCAAAATGGCCGCTCGCATCGTGTACGTGTGGTTACCAGTTCCCCGGCCGAGATAATTTATTCTAAAAAGTGCAAACATACACAAGAGGACATGAGGACATCTCGATTTCTTTCGCTTGGGAAAGCACAGGTAGCCCACACATGACCACAGGGAGTCCACTGCAAGATTACAGCAGAAACCCGCGTGTAAGAACCTAGTGATTTAAGAACCTTTAGGCAGAAATTTGGCATTTAAGTACCCAAAAATATAAGAACCTGTTTAGCCAGGCAAAGGTAAACAGGTTCTTATATGAGTCATTTGAGTTATGATAGGTAGCTCTACACTGTACATTTGAGACGTCTATCAATTGTTGTGTTTGGTTTGAATGATAAAAACGTTACAGTCATACAGGATCAGTTTTGTCACATGTAAAACAAGTTAAGTCTTGATAAGTATAATACAGATGATTTATGATAATATACTGTATTAGAGGACCACAGCCATGCTTGGTTGTTATATACTATGGTCAACAGCTACACTGTACTACATACATCTCTTTAAATATAAGGACCTATTTAAGAACCTAATTAGCCTAAATTGCTAACAAGTACCCCAAAATACAAGAACCTGTTTTGCCAGACTTAAAAAAATCTAGGTTCTTACACGCGGGTTTCTACTGTAGTATGCGTTCTCCTTCGTCGAACGCAATTAATAAGTTCGGTCATCCAGTTGTTTACATCTTAGCCTGCTTGCCATGTTTTTCGGTCATTTGTTTTCGGATTGGGTCACCTGTGGCAATTTTTATCCTTGCCCCATTTTGACCGCGTGCCACAGGTGACCCAATCCCAAAAAAAAACGACCGAAAAAAAACCCAGAATAGCTGGCAAGCAGGCTATTTACATCTCGAATGCACGCTTCAACCGATAGACCTGGAGTATTCAGGCTCACCAGCACGTGACGGTTGGAAAGTCATATAGATCTGACTGTCGTCGGCATAAAAATTAAAAGTGATAATTCATATTGTGGCGCTTGATTACATCTGCAAGGGGAGCTGTGTATTGCAAGTATACAATATGGGCCCAAGCACAGACCTGAGGGACGCTTGAGGGACCCGTGAGGCCGGTATGCCGTTTTGATGCCATCAATTCATCAGGAGTTAATTCTGGTCTAATCAATACTAGCTAATACTGCTGCGTTCGCTCTCAGTTTTCTGTACGAATTGAAGCCGGACTTGATCTTTCAAAATTAAGACTCTAACGGCGCCACGATAATACAGTGATTTGTAAATTCTTGATTACGAACAGTATCTGAACTCAGAACAGTCGAACGCGTAAGGGGCGATTTCAAAGCATATTTAAACTCTTTCCTGATCCCGTCGGCGACCAGAAGAACTCATCCCTGCCGCTGAGCCGGATACGCTTTTCACAACTTTTCTTTGCTCTTCTTAGGTGTAGTTTACAACTCCAATCGAAAATTTCCTATTGAGAATTACTAGAAAATCAAACATTTTAGAATGACAAAATCCACAAATATTGACAGGCGTGACAAGATCATGTGGAGTTGTCATTCTACATTCTAAAATGTTTGATTTTCTAGTGATAATCAATACGGAATTTTCGATTGGAGGCCTAAACTACACTTTATCCTCTTAACGTCTTGTATCCTAACTCCTCCAGACCAAAACTGATCACCTTTTCGACTACACTCATCAATCCCAAAGACCGGCTAAAACAACGTTTCAAAATGGCGTCTCAAAATATTTCTAGAATATATATAGGATTTCATGCTTCACGACGTTCTATCCTAATCCATACTTTATATTGTCACTAGGCTGCTTCTACGTCACCGATCCAAAAAAAATATCGGTAAATATGGCGTTAGTTCCACGCCATATTAAAAACAACTAACCGAAGCGTGGGGAAAAATAAATAAAGAACTTTGAGAAAGTCTACTGTTCAGGTTGTGCATTTTTTTTTTGCCAGGCTTTGACTGATTGTAGAGTGATTTTACTTAACCCGTGAAATAGATAGTAGCGTATTTATTTACATACTATTACACTCTTTTCTTTTGTGTTTATCTTGGTATTGCACACTAACTTCATATCTGTTTCACGGGTCAAGTAAAATCACTCTAATTGACAGACATTAATTAATTTGGGCAAATATAAGTTTCCTCTGATTGGTCGAGTGCGATGGGATCATATTCTGAGGCATAAGCAACTATCACTGGCGCTCCGTCGCCGACTGACGCGAGCAACACATCTAGCTAGCAGTTTTGCTGGAACAGGGACGGGACAGCGAAAAAAACACATCTTCCTACAACGATATGAAACTACCTGGCGGACTCAACATTCTGGGAAACCTATAGTGCATTAGGTACAAAAAAAAACTGTAGCAACCTACCTTTATATTTTAACAAAGAAGCTTTACTTGTCCGTGGACTACTTAATCAACCAGGAAGAGTTAAAGAATTGAACAAGCAAACAAGGCGGGACAGCAACGTTTTGAGAGCGAGTTATAGACTACAAGCGCCTGTTAAACGGATGACCAGCAGTACTTCCGCAAAGCATTTTAAAGTTGTTATCAGCATTACCCCTGGAATTATTGGAAGACTAAACTCAGAGACAAATGCAGCCGGGTGTAGAACTTACAACAGCAGTCATCGTATCGTCTGTTTTAGTGACGGTACTAATCCTTGCATGGTGTGTTGGGCTGTGCTATTGTAAAGGGCCATGCAAGGATATAACCAGGCTTAACAAGAATCTCACTAATCAACTTCCGAATAGCCAACATCCAACGCATCAAAGCTTGGGGATGTGGGTTCCTGGGTCGGGAGGAAGCTTTATTATGGAAATCAATAGATCAACACTCAACTGAAACCTAGGCGAGTTAAACGACAGGGCTGATAAAGAGAAGAATGTTCGTGTTCCCTCAAAATAACATGAAATATGCAAATTGCGGAATTGCTTATTTGCTTTCAGGTCTTGACATCATTGGTGTATCCGAGAAAAGAAAGAAGTTAGTTTACCTGTATGTTGTAAACACGATATCGTTAGGGTCATTCCTGAGGACGTCGTCTACACATATGGCGCAAATGGCCTAACAACTTGGTTATAGTGTAAAACTTTTACCACATTCGTAGAAAATTGTCAAAATAAGTCAGATAACTAAAGAATAACGGCCTATTTTTTTAAAAGGGTGGTTATGGTCCACATAATTATTGTTGAGGGCGGGTTGTTCGTAACTCACTTTATACTAGCCAGACTCGGTAGATTTTGTAGAGATAGTGTGACAAGGGAAACGAGCATGAAGAATTAAGGCGGAAGTGTATTAACTCTTTTACTGCTAAAGACGAATATACTCGTTTTTAATTATTGGCATTTCAAAATAACTGGTTCAAATGACACTTACAAAAAAATATTTCATACAAAAATGCATGTTTCACATCAAATATAGGCTTTCAAGTTTGTACTAACCTCACTTTCTGTCCCTGAACACTCAAATTTTGCCCAGCACCAAGCCATCTGTTCCGGAAGCACTTCACCGCAAGCAAAATTCAACCATATTTAACGCAAAGCATGCCAGGAAATCCAACTAAACAGCGGCATAGCCCTCCCCTCATTTTTCTTCTTCAAAATATGTACTAAGTCTAAAGCCATTTCGACCTACTAGCATCATATTGGAATCAATGGTAGGTAAATGTGGTCAAATATTCCAAAGAAGTAATGATATAGGTGGCTCCAGGCCTCCATTTATAAAGCCCACGCTAAAGTGACAGAAGAAATCCTAGTCAATTCTACGAGTGTGAAATGAAGCTCGTGCTCCATCACAATAACATGCACAGACTCAGTTCTTCGAGAAAGTGCTAATTTAAGCTTTCATCAGACTTAATAATGTCCTCCAGCACCCTATAAATGAAAAAAAAAATGAAAAAGCCTTAACTTCTGAGTGCTTCCTCGAACAAACATTGCTGTGTTGTCCGTTGGATAAGTTGATGATGTCAGCAAAATGGCCGCGTGCTAAATAAGTTGAGCCCTCAGTATTAAAGGTCAGTTGAAATTTCCATGATAACAGTTATTGCCTTTGTTTGAGGGGGAGGGTTCTGTTCAGTCTAAAGTCGCTAAAAAGTCACTTTAAAACCTCGCGGGCAGGACCTCGCGAGTGAGCTGATAAAAAAAAGTTCCGAATGTTTATATAGTTTTTAAAGAGGTTGATAATAACCTGAATAGTTTATGTTCAATGACAATTAAGGGTTGAATCTGTTTGTACATTTGTGTTTGGAGCTGGTCAGTCGATCATCATCATTTATGTAATGGGTAATTAATAAAGCAATATGGCATATCAATGGCTTGTTAACTTGTGCGCGCGCATGTGTAGTGTGTTTGTCAGAAGTGATTCGCGGACTTCCCGGCGGAATCGGATTCTTTCGTCGAACATGCGCAGTAAAAAACATATACAGTCTGGGTACGCGATTGTCATTGATAACTGTGACAGGTAGCCCATGCATCTCTGTAAATGGATATATTTAATAGCATTTGTATGAGATGTTTAGTGTTCCATATTCAACGTAAATCAATAAAAATCAACACAACTTACATGCGGCGGATCCAAGGGGTCAAATGGGTTTCAATTGAACCCCTTTCTTTCGGTTGAACTGCCCTTTCTTTCGATTGAACCCACTCGGTACGCAACCACTCTGTTCCGACAGGTTTGAACTCATTATTGGTTTTAATTTAGTATGAAATATAGACTGTCAAACAATCCCTTTCTGGACCTGTGAGGGGAGTTTAAACTGGAGTTCGATAGATTTAATAGGGAGATTTTATGATGGCAACTTTGTTTTCTTTATAAACATCTTATCGATTATCCCACCCAGTGATATCATGTTGGGTTTAGAGCGGAAAGTTGTGAACAGTAATTGTATGCCACTATAGTACCAGGCAAAGAATGCTTTCTAATGATTTGTGGAAAGATATGTTGTTTTGCGTATACAACGATAAAACATCGCTATCGTGAAAACAAATTGGCATTTTATTGGTCTTCCGCTGGGGATCTATTCACCTCGGGTTCCGCTCACGGATAACCCTTACACATTTTTACAAACATTTTAAACAGTAGTAAATGTAAATAATTTTATAAAAAGTATGTTTGTATTGTTTTGTAAAATTTCTGTAAATTGAATATTACACGGATCGGAAACACTCGGATAGAGTCTGATCAAAGTCAGGACCTGACTAATTCACAGTCGAATTCGAATTTAGCGTGTTGGATTTTGTGTAGGAAGGAAAACCGGAGAAAAGCCCTCCGAGCAAGGGCGAGATACCAACAAACTCAGCTCACATATGGTGCCGCGTCCGGGAATCGAATCTAGAGGTGAGAGGCGAAGCGCTTAACCACTGCGCCACCTCGGCTTCCCTGCAATCAAAATTTTATACCGAAACAGGAGCACATAACAGGAGTACATAACTAGAAGCGTCCATATGTCGATATGTCCTCTGTAGGTGACAAGAAAGGCTATTTATTTTCAAGCAAAACACTCTTCATTAAAAAGACTTCACAGTCGGAAGCCTTTTGTGATTGGCTGTGATCGATCCTTAGCGCCGGAAACTCGTTCTAAAAATAACTCAATAGCATATCCATGGACGCTCCTTGTCAGTATGGGCTCCTGATCACCGAAAATTACAACTGATTTCATTTTATCAAAACAGCAATATATACTTAGGTAACTTATTGAGCAACAAAGTTGTTCTAACTTTGGAGATAAAGCAAAAATAAAAAAATAAAAATCAATTACCAAAGTTTGGTTTACTAGCTAATATGTATAATATGCGAAACGAAACGAAATTTATGTCATCACCATTGTCGGAACTGATTGGCTAGCAATGGCTAGCAATGGCTAGTCGTCCGTAAATTTCTATCCCGAAGCGCGTTACCTATATTGAATCCGTTCGGTGATTTCGTGTTGGGATTAGAGCGGAAAAGTAGGATCGACAACCAATTCTTTTGTTCGCTCTATACTGACCGCGTTGTCAAAATGGATTAGTCAGTACACAACTATGCTATATGAGGACCCAGGAGATATAAACAATGGGTAACTAACGATGGTAGCCTACCAGAACGAGACATATAAACTTACATCACGTGTTGTGAAACTAAAAACAGATTGGCAAATAAGTCATAATAATTTCACACAGTAGCGTCAGATTTCTGCTATTGGATTTTAATCATCTTAAGAACGTGCGATTTGATTGGATGTTCAGCGTGCTTGATTTTCTTATAAATGCACGCTCAAGATCTGGATCACGGGCCGGATAGTTTAGAGGATCAAGTCACATTGTCCTCTTCGCATAATACCCCACCCCCACCCTGCATGCTGCAAAGGGGCTGAGGGCTCACACAAAAGGTTTTGTGAATTTAATGAGCCAATAACGCAGTCATGCATTCAGGACCAGGTTTTAACATATACATAACTTCTAACTTTATTACACCATCCTGGGTATCTCATGTGCCTAATATATGATTTACAGTAATCAAAATAAGTACTAATTCAAGTAGAATAATCCCTATTTAAATACTATAAGTATTACCCTTGTTGCTATAGGTGTTATTTTTTTCCCGCCGATGGCTGAGGCCTCTGGCGCACAGGGTACATATGTATGGACTAATTCATAAAAAAAACTGAGTATTAGCCGATTAGCCGATTCTCTGCTCTATTACGTCGTAGCCATTATCGTTAATTCATTATCGGTTTACTTAATCGTTTAGTACATTCATCCGATTAATAAACTGAGTATGTTTAATAAAGAAGCAGGCAGCATACACATCAATGCGCCGGAAACTGACAATATTCCCTATGAATTAACACCCCTCCGGCGCCGGGGAGTTCAGTATCATGATTTTGTCTTGATTACCGGTGAACGGCTAATGTTCACAAAAGGGATACGCGAAATCAGCAGCGAGCCAGTGTTTCAAATAAGGTGTGTTCTTCCTTCCCTCTTGTAATATTCATCCTCTTCATCATCGCTGACGACGTTCTCTATTAATTTCTGTCTTTGTTTTCTTGATTTTTGAGCCTCGTGCTCTTTATATCCAAAACACACAACGCACGTTTGACGAATTTTCTCGTAAGGACAAACAACGGTCACCATGCAGCACAGGACAACCAAAATAACAAATCCTGTTACTCCGATTATAAAGTAAAGTGGAATATGTTTGTATGCCATTTCTCTCAGCACAGTTTATGATCAAACCTCGCAGATGATGGAAATAAAATATTGTTTTCAAATAGCCTCACAAACATTAGTACGGGTCCAACAGTTTGACTCTTTTCTTGTGTTGTTCAACATGCTGTACCCTTCTGTTCGAAGCAAACAAAAATTACCATACAACTAGTCTTGATCACTGTCTATTGGTAGTGCTTGTGAAGAACGGCGGATTTCTCCAAACGATATGATAAATGTGGTAGTCGTGTAAATATTTATTCCTGTAGGATATATGAAACGGCGAACGTATATAGTTACTGAAAAAAAAAGCTGTTCAGTACTCACAATGGTCCATGTCCAACGGTAGCAGGTGCAAACCAGTAGATTTCGAATAAAAACGATATATATCTGCCTTCTTGATAACAATTGTCCTTATCTATATTGATTTGACCGAAGCCTTTAAGCGCCTAACGGCAGTATCCTCATAAAGGTTTGTGAATCCTGTGTTGTGTTTCCTTTCTCTGGTCAGTTCTCGGCGACGAATTAATAATAAACTGAAAGCGGCTGGCACGTAATGTCATGCAGTACATACTGTTTACTTATGTCAGCGACTGAATTCAAACAGGCGACTTAAATTTGCCTTAAACTGTCATCCCAAACCACCAAACTTGTCGGGCTTTTCAATGGAACCTTGAACTTGGGAAATATATTATTAAAACCCGTCTGCCTTGCGCGGGCTGGTATCCAAAACAGTGCAAACGATAACGAGTATGAACGTTAATGTTTGCGAGTTCATAAATATTCATGACGTTAGATATCGAAGAGCCAAAAACTGATACACAAAGGAAATCAGTTTAAAGGTTCGGCGCTAATGAGGTAATAGGCAAGTTTTGTATTCTCACGGACAAGCCCTCGCTGGAGTCTAAAACTGGGCATGAAACTCCATCGAGGACTCGTTCCAGCTCATATGTGAGAGTACAAGACTTTCATTTTGATCGGTCATGAAATTTTCTATATTTTGTCTTTGTGCCGTGTCGTTACGTGCTCATAACGTTAAGTAACTCTAATCCCCTCGGCCTCGACAGCTAATACTGATAACGGTTTACTGCTACTTATGCTGTCATCAGCGGCTCAAATGTATTCATCAGTGATGGACACATGGTTAATTTTATCGTAAGTGAGTTTGATGCAATGTCAACATAACCGTTATAAAAGCAGTGTTTGAAACTCCAGTCATGGATTTGGAAACTATTAACCGCCTTCGAAGCTAGTTTATTCGAGGTTTCTATTTTTATATTAGCACAGGCAACCCAAGCTATAATTCCCGGTTGGCACTATATTCAGGGCCGGCGGAAGCATTTTGGAAGTGGGGGCGCGAGAAATTTTACATATTTTTAAAATGATTACGTCAGCTAAAATTTCAAACTTGGCCGAAAAAGACGCCCCTGTTCCGCCGGCCTTGATATTACGTCAGCTGGATACATCTACCAGAACACTGTGCATTTCTTCTTATTCAGATTTTGTAACTCATCTGGAATACAAAGACAATAGACCAGTTCGCGGTAAATTCCGACATTTTGAAAGGGCAATTGCAAACATGGCGCGAAATACAGTGTTTGTATGGGAATCGATGGGAATCCGATGCCAAATAAAATCTAGCCTGCTTACAGGCTCTCGGGTTTGTTAGTTTTCGGGTCTTGTGTTACCTGTGGGCCGAACGAGGCCCGGAGCCGAGCGAGGCCGAAGGCCGAGCGAGGCGGAGGCGAGTGCGCCAGCACGAGAGCCTGCCCGGAAGGCCGGTGTTTCAGAGTAGCCGCCCCCTGACGCTGCATGACGTCTTCATGCATCAGTGAATTAACAGCTGTCAAAAAGTAACCAATCAGAGCGAAGTACAATGTAAATATTTGACTGTTCCACATGAGATTGTCTTGGTCGCCTGAATGTATGGATCGGCAGAAAGTACCGCAAAAAGTGCGTAGAGTTTCAGTGAATTTAACAATGCATAATTTCTGCCGTTCTTCTAAGAACCGTATTTCTACGGAAAATCTGTACGAAGTCTCTGATCGGGATGGCAGTCGCGGCAGTGTCAAGATGTTGGCGCGCGTGGAACTTGTGAATTCGCCGTTGTTGTCGAGTCGTTCCGTTGTTATCAGTTTGCTCTATGGGTTCTCATGTATTCAATAATTACTTCTGGAGCTTCATATGTATGTCGATTGGTCACAAGGATCTCCTCCTTTCAGTTTTCCTGGTTAGTTTGGACATTAGGGATTTATTCACGAAGATTTCGTACACTTAGCGAGCATATGTCGAAACTAGATAGTTCGCTTGTCACAGAAGTTCGTAAACTAGCGGTTTCGTAATGTTTGTTCTCGGAATTTTCATGCTAAGGATAATAACTTTTAGAGCTTCTGAATGTCTATTGGTCACAATAATATCCTCTTTCGGATCCCCGGGTTATTTTCGACATTTAGAGATTTATTCTTGGAGATGTCGTACAGTTTTATAGCGACCGTGTGTCGAAATTGTCACGAACGTTTCATACACCTTATTCCAATATGGCTGCTCTTATTTGCATAATGCCAAAAAACTTAGGATATTGGCGAAGTGAATGCCGTCTTTATTAAAGCATGCAAATGTAAGTAATACTGAGCAGTTTTAAGAGTTTGGTCTTTCATTGTTGCAAAGTTATTGACATTTAAATACAGTACAAATCACGAAAACGAGGCTAGTAGGTATAACTGGCTCAAACCCATACAAAACTCTCTATATTGAAATCTCGATAACTTAGTACCATTTTATGCTATCAACCCCTAACCTTCAGAGTATTGCTAATCTTGGCATACTCTTTAACGTGGTAGCATTCAACTGTTATTTACTGCTATCTATACTACTCAAACAAGATTTGTCATTTTGGAATAAGGTGTATAGCACTTCGATGTTTTGACTCGTATGTAGTCGATAATAACTTATATAGCGTCATATGTATGTCGATTTCTCACAAGGCTATCGTGTTTGAGTTTATGAGATTGTTATGCCAGCAAAGAAAGGTTTTATCTAACTTTTCGTACAGTCTGCACTCCATATCCTGCCTTCGTCTTGGTTTAATTCAGGAAACAATCTGACAATCAATCATAATGAAGCGGCTCGTGCAAAAACCTATCTGTCAACGATTAGCCAATCACAGTGCTGCGTTCGTGGACGAACGTGGGCTACTCTGAAACACAGACCTTCCGGGCAGGCTCTCATTCTCGGGTCCGGGCCTCGCTCGACCCACAGGTAACCCAACATTTCCACCCAACCCGAAAACTAATATTTCCGTAAAAACCTGAGAGCCTGTAAGCAGGCTAAATAAAATCCGTAAAATCGAATTTCTGAAATATTCTTGAGATACAAACTTAAGATACCAGGTAAAAGATTAACATATCGAAATTTGAGGGATGTAGCTGTACTGGGAAGCGTGCAATTGTGTTATCAGTTTTCCATACATTGTCTGTAAAAACGAGTCAATGTACAGACAATGTAACACGATTGCACGCTTCCCAGCACAGCTACACCGTCAGTACAAATTTACTTTTTCAATTGTCAAATCAAGAGCATGGAGCTAGCCCCGGGCTATTATTCTGAAACCTTGAACAGTTAATGGCGAAGAATACAATGGGGATTTTCTGGTTTCATGTAGAAATGTGTTTGAGAGGTTCCTGAATGTTCCTCAATGAAAAACAGGCGATAGAAGAGGGCACCCAACGAGTACTTTTTGAAATTCGTTTGAAACCAGTTGTATGCAGCTCATCTAGCCATTTTAAGGCGCCTACTATGTCTTTTGACGTATTCTAGAAAGCTATTAGCTGTTCGGATTTTCTAGGTGGAAATCGTGTCAACCGAAAATACTATGGCAAAATATTTCCGGCCTACGAATTTGTTAGTAGTCTAGAACATAAACAAGAATTTTCTAGCCCAAGTAACTTCATGTTGCAAAGTTTTGTGGAGATACGAATTTTTTAGGGGTTCTTTTTTCCTTTAGGCAATTCTTTTAGGTGACCTCCATTTGCCAAAGGTTTATTCTTTCGGATTTTAGATGTCAGAATTTCTTAGAGAATGAAAATGTGTTCTCGAAAACTTTAGGTGGCCGCTTCACTAAATGATTTGTTATAATATGTTTTTTTTTTTATTCCAACCAATGTTTTTTTCCCGATCGTTCTGACTTTATTGATCAGACGAATACGCACGAATATTTTAGGGGAAACCTTTTAGTTTCCCTTTTCTTGTATAATTTTCTAGGGATTGAAAACAAATTTTCTAGCCAGTATTTCAGAAAACAATTTTCTAGGGACAATTTTTTCAAATCTGAAAGTTTTAGGCTAACTTACTCTCCCGAACAGCTTTTTAACCGAAAACTTCGTTGGGTGCCCTTGTATTGTTGCTGGGTGTTTTATTCTCAGCTTCTCTCACTCTACATGTCGTCTCAGTGCAACACTTGCAACACACAATGAGAACTTGGGGCGCTCCTTACTGATAGAGCCACCTCAAAGAATGGTCCGCTGAGTGACACTTATCAATCACTATTACAATTTGATTGGTTAAGAACAAATGTAGTCTAAGAGCTAATATAATATGATGTAACTGACTCATTAGCTGAGTGTAAAAGAGTTGACAAAAGTAAGTTTAAGTTATGAAAACTAGTATATCAATAGTACACCAAGACCTACAACCCTTGCCATTTAAGTCGGACCGCTTCAGCAATTTCCGGCTATTTTTAACACAACCCCCCTCCCCCATTTCAATGTTGGTTTTCGAGCAGACTGAAATGTTGCCTTTCTATCCCAACATTGTGAAGGGGGAGGGGGGACAAGCGAAGTCATAAAAAATGCCCGCGATGTGTCGGAGAAGTTTGTTCAGTGTTCTGAATAGCCTTATTTTGTCGGGCGGTCCGTACTTGATGGCGAAGGTTGTCTGAGGCGAGATTGTAGGTAGCTCACACGGTATAATTGTTAATAACGTCCAGGGAATTTAACCAAAACAGCTCAAAACGAGAGGGGGTAGTAAGCACTTGGTGAGAATACGGATGCGCTTGTCAATGCAAATTTGATGAAAAAGCCCGATACCTCGGGTAAAAGAATTCCGAGAGCGTATCCAAATATTTTACTTGATTGTTTTCGCACAATTAGGTTCAGCTAGTGATCACACTCAATGCTCAAAAAAGTGGATAAACAACCCCCCTCCCCCATTTCAATGTTAGTTTTCGAGCAGACTGAAATGTTGCCTTTCTATCCCAACATTATGAAGGGGGAAGGGGGACAAGCGAAGTCATAAAAAATGCCCGCGATGTGTCGGAGGAGTTCGTTCAGTGTTCTGAATAGCTTATAGTACGGGCGGTCCGTACTTAAATGGCGAAGGTTGTAGTCTTGAGTCTTAAACGCCGGATTGAAGTAATATCTACTAAACTGAGCTAAAGGTCAACGCGAATAATCATGAACACCGCGTTAATCAAACAGTACAAAGAGGATCAAGGACTGCCTCCTTTTCTCAATATCTGTTCGAAAGCATATGGTTACATCTGTTGATGGTTTATCAAACCTCAAAACCTCGATGCAATATAACACTAATTACATTTTACTGGTTATATTGGTCACGGCACAAGGTCGCCAAAGATCACATAAAACATATCTAATTAAAAGAAGAACTGTGCGGTTCCTTCTTAATCTGATTATGATATGTTTGTAATTATTTCCTTGTCATCGTAGTTTTGAGTCTTAACCTTTATTTAAATTTTGAATCTTTTTATGTCGTAACAATATAATCATTCATGTAGCGGCCAAAGCGGCCATGCCAACGAAGCGAGCCTCAAAAGCTACGCAACACGGCCATAAGAGCAGCAGTTACACTGTGATAACGAAAATATCCTTCTGCAGACCACAGAATCAGTAATCGTGTCAATTATGCAGTTGTTGTAGAAAATAGTCGGCAATCCTCAACTCACGTGTCCAACTCAACTGCCGATAATGTGCATGTGTAAACAAGTCAAGTACATTAAATGGTTTTCGCTGTCGTCAGTAGCATTTTTACGCTTATCCTTAGATAGCTTACTTTCCTTCGTCGAGATTGAATTTGTATTCTAAAAGAAATAAAAGATGGTTCTCCTCGTTCGAGATCTTGAAAAGCTGCTAAATGCACTCGCGTCCGCTCGGTTTTTTTGTTTTATAAAATAACCCAGAGGCCAAACTTGCACGCTGATTGGCTGAAAGCCGTGTTTATATGAGAGACCATAGACATGGAAATTCGCTGGCATTGGCACGCGATTGTGAATGAAATCAAAATGGCAAACGACGAGGAAGAATGTCTTCACCAAACGTTGACTTTCAATCAGTATGATTTTAATCAGCAAAACCGACATATATATTTAACAAAAATACAACCAACCGACGAAGTTATCTAATTTGCTAACCTTCGCGGCGTAAGATTAATCTCGTGTTTTTCCTGTTCGTTATTTATAAAAGCAATATAACACGCTTTCCATGTCTTTGTTCTCATATATAAACACTCGGGATATGTTGGGAGAACGCAGAAAAACTTGAAAATCACTCGCCTAGCGGCTCGTGATTTTCAAGTTTTTCTTTGTTCTCCCAACATGTCCCGCGTGTTTATATAAGAGAACAAAGACATGGAAAGTGTGTTATATTGCTTAAATAAAACTTTTATTTGTTACTGATACATATACCCTTTACCGTATAATTAGCCTTTCTTCGTTGTTACTGTTTGGACATTTTCGCTGATTAGATCCCTCCAAGGTGATCCGGTACTATACTTCGTCCGTTGGTTCATGCAGTTTTTCAATATTCAAAATAAACACAGTCGCATATGTTTGGGTGCAAATTTGCTATCACCGGATTTACCAGGCGATGTTCGAATATAGCGATAACGTGAAACTCGATGAAAAAAAAAACTATGATTGGTGGGAAGGAGGGCCGCCTAATCGGGCAAAAAAAACACAGAACATATAATTCTAATGAATGAAATATTTATAACTAACGTTGTATTTATTTTAGGGTATATTTTTAGGCTAAAAAGACATTTAGGGTAGTTCATTAATTTTCGGGATGAGGTATTTTAGGTTCGAATAGGATAAACAAATATTACTTCCTTCATATACATGTCAATCAGATATTTTCCACCTCCCATCGCCCTTACGGTGTTCACAAGATTGCACCAAACTAAATATAGAAACAGCTCAAAGAAGGCACGTCAAACCAGCCTCGGCGCTCGCTGCAGAATCATAAACATATATTCATGTCTTTGCCTTCAGTTAATTTACAATAATAGTTTTGCTTGAACCATTTACAATGTGGAAACCGGGTCTAATTTCTACCCGATGCGGGTGCAAATGTGACGCTCCGTAAGAATTTTTGAAAGCCAAACCACAGTTTAATAGAACACAGCGATTGTGCACAGTTTTCACGGTAGATATTTCAGATACCGACAATTAACGTTTAATTCCGACACGCAAAGCTCGATCAAACATGATTTACAAAAAAATGTCTGGATCACGGGCCCGACAGTTTAGAGGATCAAGTCACATTGTCCTCTTCGCATAATACCCCACCCCAACCTGCAAAGGGCGCTGAGGGCCCACACAAAAGGTTTTGCGAATTTAATGAGCCAATAACGCAGTCATGCATTCAGGATTATACGGTAGAATCCAGGTTTTAACATATACCTAAGTTTTAACTTTATTATACCACCCTGGGTATCTCATGTGCCTAATATAAGATTTACAACAAGAGGCCCTGAGTGGCCTTAACTCGGGCCATCTATAGCATGTACGGCATGGAGTTTTAGCATAATTTTGTGTTAACATGGTTTGTGCTAGAGTAGCCAGAGAATTGGTTTTCTACTGATGCTCTTGTCTGTCAAATGTCAATGTGCAAATGTCCCACGTATGCCGGGGGGGGGGGGGGATTCGGGCATAGACGTCTTACAGAGAGAGTACACAGACTAACGTCCAGATAACCTTAAATTAATTGAATAATAATTACAATATATATAATTAAATCTGAGTTTAAAGGGTTGTTTTTGTATTCAACATATGGTGTGGTGCTATCTTATCTCGGCCTGGATTTTGACGCTATTTCTATATAGCATACATTCAAATATGTATTTTGCTATTTCTTTCTGTATGGCTGGTTGTTTGATTGGAGGGTTAATAAGAAATAAAAATATATAATTGTCAGTCATTCGGTTCATCTTTTTAATAGTTTGCTTTTCTATACTGGAGAAAAGAATATTCTTTTTTTCACGGTATAGAGGACATATCATCCTCTATGCCTTTTTTGCATATTTGGAATATTCTTTCTTCGAGTTTTTATATGGTTTTGTGTACTGCCCAGTTTTTATTTCTAATTCGTGGTTACTTATACTTAATTTTGTAAGTGCTATTCTATGGTTAGTGGTGGTGACCTGACTCAAGTAATCTTCATAGTTGTAGCTAGCCTCCTCCGCAGGCATCTCTATCAGATTTAAATCTCCCTCTCCTTTCTTCACCTGCCACAGGGAGCCCATAATCTGATTTCCTAAAAAAATAGAGATGCCTGCGGAGGAGGCTAAGTTGTAGCTACAACCTTCGCCATTTAAGTACGGACCGCTCGACAAAATAAGGCTATTTAGAACACTGAACGCACTCCTCTGACAGATTGCCGCGATTTTTATGACTTCGCTTGTCCCCCTCCCCCTTCACAATGTTGGGATAGAAAGGCAACATTTCGGTCTTCTCGAAAACCAACATTGAAATGGGGGAGGGGGGTTGTGTTAAAAATAGCCGGAAATTGCTGAAGAGGTCCGACTTAAATGGCAGGGGTTGTCTGAGCGAACGGCACCCTGGTCCAGGGCATATAATTAGCTTCAGTAGATTGTGCTAGCTTTTTTGAGCCGTCTTTGTCTCTAAATGGGCACCAAATGAAATTCTTAATATGACCATACATACAGTGACGTCATACCTATATGACGTCATAAAAGTAGGGGGGAGGGGTGGCGTACATATGAAAAAAATTGAGATTACGGCTTTAAAAAATATAATTCTAAAATTAAATACATTTTTACTAAATTTATTAATACCGATACACATTTACGATTTCAAAGTCACAATAGCTTGTGAATATTCATTTTTTAAAGCCGTGCATGCGCCAACATTTGAAACGGCTAACGAATTTTCGATCACGACTCATATCAGCTGTGTTAATAATGCCGAGCTTGAGGGCCGAATTCAGCGAACAATATATCTACTGACTTATAGTAGGGCCGACACTGAGAAATTTCCCAACAGAGAAAGCTTTGCCCAAGCCGTTATCGAAGGTTGGGAGCAAAATAACCACAAGGTTTTTCAAGGTTATTCTCGGTGTTTTGCCGAACTTCTTTTCTTCCAGCGTTAGCGTGACATATAGTTGGTGTAACGTGACAACGGTTCACCATACGGTTCACCAATCTATTCGATAATGCTGACCAAAGTCGGGGGAAATTCTCTCTTCAACCAATTTACATCGCTAACACATCCCGTATATTTTGCAATTCCGTATTATGAATGACTCTAGCGAAAATAGTCGCGCACTGTGACACGGTTCGCATGGTGAACCGTTGCAATAAAAAAACATACTTAACTTTTCTTTCAAACTACGGTTCACCATGAGAAACGTGTCGGACTGCGCGAAAATGTTCGCTAGAGGCTTTAATAATACAGAAATGTAAAATATACCGGATCTGTTAGCGATGTAAATTGGTTTAAGAGAGAATTTCCAGCGGCTTTGGTCAGCATTATCAAATAGATTGGTGAACCGTATGGTGAACCGTTGTCACGTTACACCAACTATATATGTCACGCTAACGGTGGAAGAAAACAAGTTCGGCAAAGCTCCAAGAGCACGCTGGTACAGCAAGCTGCTCGCCCTCAAAGATATTTGAGTGAAATGAAAAACTCTCCAATGAACCTGCATCATCTCTGTTTCGATCTCCTCCAACACACCTCCGCGAACTAAGGTCAGTTCTTCTTTTCCGGTACAAAGTGTCGGTGTTTCCTTCGTGAAGGCAATGTCAAACCTTCAATAGTGCTTTCCGAAGGAGTGTTGGGTCTCAGACGGTTCCAGTGAAATGTACAACCCGTGTCGCGACATATGTTGCAAGTTTAAAATCTCCCTCTCTCCCTACGAGCTTGTTATTTATTTGTAAATGTCAATTCCCCACAGCCTAGTATCGCAAGGTACAACTCGATTTATTTTATTTTTGTGAATAATGCCAGAAGTCCATAACATAGACTTCTGATAAGGCTACCTATTAATTACAGCTTCATAAAAAAGGGATTCTATCTATTTGACTGAATTATTTATTGTAATTACAAGTAAAATATTTGGATACGCCCTCGGATATTTTTTTCTCCCGGGGTATCGGGCTTTTTCATAAAATTTCCAATTGACAAGCCCACCCGTATACCCACCAAGTGTTTACTACCGCCTCTCATTTTGAGCTGTTTTCGTTAAATTGCCTGGACGTTATCAACAATTATACCATGTGCGGCTACCTAGAATCTCGCCTCATACAACCTTCGCCATTTAAGTACGGACCGCTCGACAAAATAAGGCTATTTAGAACACTGAACGAACTCCTCTGACAGATTGCCGCGATTTTTATGACTTCGCTTGTCCCCCTCCCCCTTCACAATGTTGGGATAGAAAGGCAACATTTCGGTCTTCTCGAAAACCAACATTGAAATGGGGGAGGGGGGTTGTGTTAAAAATAGCCGGAAATTGCTGAAGAGGTCCGACTTAAATGGCAGGGGTTGTCTGAGCGAACGGCACCCTGGTCCAGGGCATATAATTAGCTTCAGTAGATTGTGCTAGCTTTTTTGAGCCGTCTTTGTCTCTAAATGGGCACCAAATGAAATTCTTAATATGACCATACATACAGTGACGTCATACCTATATGACGTCATAAAAGTAGGGGGGAGGGGTGGCGTACATATGAAAAAAATTGAGAATTACGGCTTTAAAAAATATATATAGTTAAGGTTAGAAAACCACAGCAAAAACCGTGTACAATCAATCCTGCCAGACGTTGGATCAAAAGACAGATCTTGATCAGCAAGAAGAAGAAAATATAATGATAAAGTGTCTGAAGACTACTGCAATGCTGATCAAATACAACGCTTGTCGAGGTTTATACGATATTTCGGCTGGCCAGTACCAGCCTTCTTCAGGTTTATTTTACAGTGGAGGTCACAAATGGATACAAGGCTTATATAAATTGCTAATTACGTAACTATGAGCGGAAATTACAAAATCGATGACGTATGTGTTATACGATAGTAACACATTAAAAGGAAATTACGAAATAGGTTTGAAAAGATAGTACAGATAGAATAACAGCCGACAATAAAGGTCAAACGGTGAAATTACATTTCATCACGTCTATTCATTCCGAGTGGTTCGAGGGTTTTAGCTTTATAGATGAGATATGATTCACGTGCTTTTCTCACGGAATCGCGTTTAGAATAGATGACTTCTAAAGGAATAAGGAGCATGTCAGTACTAGAATGGTTAGGGCTGAGAAAATGTTCAGAAACGGCTGTAGGTTTAGATTTGATATTGGATTTATCTACAGGTCGTCTGTGTTCGTTAAAGCGGTCTTTGAGGCATCGTTTTGTTTCTCCGATGTATTGTGAATTACAGTAGTGACATTGAACCATGTAAATTACGTTTTTAGTATTACATGTAATGTGAGATTTGATATGGTGAGTTTCGCCAGTGGAGGAAAAAGTGTATTGTTTGAGGCCATGTTCGATGTAAGGGCAGGTAATGCAGTTTTTACCGCAGCGATAAGAGCCGGGTGGCAATGGAGAGGTGTTAGTATTGTTAGGTAACTGAGCTCTTACTAAAATGTCACTTATGTTATTACAGCGGCGGTGGGCTACTAAGGGAAGATTTTTGAAAATTATTTCGGAACGTTTAGATGAATAGAGAATGTTAGAGTGTTTATGAATTATTGATGAGATGTTAGGTAGTGCTGGATTATATGTAATGATAAAAGGAATACGGTCTGCATCTGGCTTGGGTTTGTTTTGTAAAGCATCAGTGCGAGAAATGTTAGATGCACGTTGTATTTGTGTCTTAAGGAAAGTGAGATTATAGCCGCGTTTGTTAAGGTATGTTATTAATTCATTAGTGCGTTTCTTAAAGCTATCGTCCGAAGAGCAAATGCGGCGAAGGCGAAGTGAAAGGCTATACGGGATAGAGTATTTAGTGTGACCGGGGTGACAAGACGTTTTAAGAAGGTACTGGTGTTTGTCAGTGGGTTTGGTGTACAAGTCTGTTTCTATAAGTCCGTTTTTAAGTAAAACGTTAACGTCGAGAAATGGGATGTTAATGGCAGAATGGGAAGAAGTGAACTTGATGGTAGGGTGGAGGTTATTGAGATAATTAATGAATATTTTCAGTCGATCCAGTCCTTCGGTCCAGATCACGAAAATATCATCAATATATCTCAACCACGTGTGTGGCTGGTAGGGTGAATTAGATAGTGCGTCACGTTCGAATTTAGCGAGAAATAAGTTGGCGAAGGAAGGAGCCATTTTAGTACCCATGGCTGTACCATGTATTTGTAGATAGTGTTGTTGATTAAACGAGAAATTATTCATAGTAAGAATCATGCGTATAAGGTCGCAGATGGTTTCTGTGGGTACATGTTTATTAACGCGGTTACGAAGAAAATAGCGACAAGCATCAATGCCTTCATTATGCGGAATGTTAGTATATAAGGAGGAAACGTCGAGAGTTACGAGCAAAGCGTTATCAGGGAGCTTGTTAAAGAGGGAAAGTTTATTAAGAAAGTCAGTAGTGTCCTTAACATAAGAAGGAGTGGTAGTAACTAACGGTTTAAGATGATAATCAACGAATTGCGAGATGCGTTCTGTGGGGTGGTTATTAGAGGATATTATGGGTCGTCCAGGATTATTGTTTTTGTGTATTTTAGGTAATATGTAGAAGCGTCCTGGTTTGGCGTCGTTATGTACGAGGTACTGTCTTGTTTTCATATCAATCATGTTTTCGTTGAACATACGATTAACGTATTCTGTTACTCGTTTCTGTATGTCGTTGGTTTTGTCGGCATCAAGTTGTTTATAAAATGTAGGATTGTTAAGTTGTCGATTACATTCGTCGATGTACCATGTTTTGTCCATTACAACTGTTCCCGATCCTTTGTCAGCGGATTTGATTACCACGTCGTGTCGTCGTTTGAGGTTATATAAGGCTTTACGTTGGAGTTTAGAAAGATTGTCAACAATACTGGTAGGTTTCGTTGTAAGTATGTCTTGTTTAACGGCGCTTAAAAAAGCATTAAGTGCAGCATCTCTGTCTGTAGGAGGTGTCCAAGAGCTTTTAGGGTGAAAAGGATTACGTTCGTATTTGCTATTAGTTTCGTCATAAAAGAATTCAGTGAGTCGCATACGTCGTGCAAATTCGTCAAAATCAGCATTAACTTCCGACCAGTTGATTAGTCGAGGATTAGGGCAAAAGGTTAAGCCGTGTGCAAGGACTTGGATTTCGTCATCAGAAAGAGTAATATTAGATAGATTAATTACAGCTGAGGTATCAAGAAGTACGTGTTTGCTTTTATCATGCTGTTTCTTAGTGTTCTTACGTCGGGTCCGTTTATGTTTCTGTACTGTTATGTCGTTGTGATCCGTAGTCAATGGATCTTGGTGGGCTTGTTGAGTTAAGTTGACTGTCGCGGTGTTAGTTATGGTAGAATGATTATGATTATTTCTATAAGAGAAAGTTGTACGTTTGTGCGATCTACGATTACGAAGTGCGAGTTCTAGAGATTGAGCCATACAATTAAGCTTATTCATGTAATAGTTAAAACAATAAGTAGTGCTGACTTGTCGTAAATGTTCCTTGTGTTGTGAAAGTTCCTTTTGAAGTGTTTTTAATTTCTTGAGGCATTCTTTGGTGAGTAGTTTGAGGTGCATGCGGCTTGTAGTGACTTGAATTTTCTTCCACTGTTTGTGGAACCACGGATTGCTTGTCTGTATAGTAGGTCGGCATTTGGATAACAGTCCATACGGGATAATGTTGTTGTTCTGGTAATAGTTGTAGTTGTAGAAGTGGTGTTGGTATCGAACAATTTTCAGCTGAATCTTTTTAGTAGTATTAAACAGTTTAGTAAGTTTAGGCGGGCGACTTTCATCGTGAGCAGTAATCAACGTAACAGGACCAGGATTAGGATGAATGTCCATGCAAATGGAGAGTAATGAGGTACTTGACGGTTGGAGTAGAAATGGAGGTTGCGAAGTGCTAATACTCTGGATTGTGGATACGCTAGAAGTAGAAGGTAGATGAGCCAATTTTGAATAGTTAGGATAAATCACGGTAGAGTAGTATGATAATAAAATCATGCTGGCAGTAGTTGCGGTTAAAAGATACATGAGAATAATATATCCTGTAGCAGCTTGTCGGGTATTTCTCCTAGGCAGTTGGCTTCCATTTGTCTTGGGGTGGTATTGACTGTAAGTCGACTTATGTAGGCCGGGCTTTTGGATGAAGAGTCCAATATGTGATCTCCACGTGGCGGTGTCGTTGCCCATCTTTGTTAACAGCAGGATGATCGGATCAATTCAGATCAACGGTTTAAATGTAAAATATATATAGTTAAGGTTAGAAAACCACAGCAAAAACCGTGTACAATCAATCCTGCCAGACGTTGGATCAAAAGACAGATCTTGATCAGCAAGAAGAAGAAAATATAATGATAAAGTGTCTGAAGACTACTGCAATGCTGATCAAATACAACGCTTGTCGAGGTTTATACGATATTTCGGCTGGCCAGTACCAGCCTTCTTCAGGTTTATTTTACAGTGGAGGTCACAAATGGATACAAGGCTTATATAAATTGCTAATTACGTAACTATGAGCGGAAATTACAAAATCGATGACGTATGTGTTATACGATAGTAACACATTAAAAGGAAATTACGAAATAGGTTTGAAAAGATAGTACAGATAGAATAAATACAACGTGCATCTAACATTTCTCGCACTGATGCTTTACAAAACAAACCCAAGCCAGATGCAGACCGTATTCCTTTTATCATTACATATAATCCAGCACTACCTAACATCTCATCAATAATTCATAAACACTCTAACATTCTCTATTCATCTAAACGTTCCGAAATAATTTTCAAAAATCTTCCCTTAGTAGCCCACCGCCGCTGTAATAACATAAGTGACATTTTAGTAAGAGCTCAGTTACCTAACAATACTAACACCTCTCCATTGCCACCCGGCTCTTATCGCTGCGGTAAAAACTGCATTACCTGCCCTTACATCGAACATGGCCTCAAACAATACACTTTTTCCTCCACTGGCGAAACTCACCATATCAAATCTCACATTACATGTAATACTAAAAACGTAATTTACATGGTTCAATGTCACTACTGTAATTCACAATACATCGGAGAAACAAAACGATGCCTCAAAGACCGCTTTAACGAACACAGACGACCTGTAGATAAATCCAATATCAAATCTAAACCTACAGCCGTTTCTGAACATTTTCTCAGCCCTAACCATTCTAGTACTGACATGCTCCTTATTCCTTTAGAAGTCATCTATTCTAAACGCGATTCCGTGAGAAAAGCACGTGAATCATATCTCATCTATAAAGCTAAAACCCTCGAACCACTCGGAATGAATAGACGTGATGAAATGTAATTTCACCGTTTGACCTTTATTGTCGGCTGTTATTCTATCTGTACTATCTTTTCAAACCTATTTCGTAATTTCCTTTTAATGTGTTACTATCGTATAACACATACGTCATCGATTTTGTAATTTCCGCTCATAGTTACGTAATTAGCAATTTATATAAGCCTTGTATCCATTTGTGACCTCCACTGTAAAATAAACCTGAAGAAGGCTGGTACTGGCCAGCCGAAATATCGTATAAACCTCGACAAGCGTTGTATTTGATCAGCATTGCAGTAGTCTTCAGACACTTTATCATTATATTTAAAAAATATAATTCTAAAATTAAATACATTTTTACTAAATTTATTAATACCGATACACATTTACGATTTCAAAGTCACAATAGCTTGTGAATATTCATTTTTTAAAGCCGTGCATGCGCCAACATTTGAAACGGCTAACGAATTTTCGATCACGACTCATATCAGCTGTGTTAATAATGCCGAGCTTGAGGGCCGAATTCAGCGAACAATATATCTACTGACTTATAGTAGGGCCGACACTGAGAAATTTCCCAACAGAGAAAGCTTTGCCCAAGCCGTTATCGAAGGTTGGGAGCAAAATAACCACAAGGTTTTTCAAGGTTATTCTCGGTGTTTTGCCGAACTTCTTTTCTTCCAGCGTTAGCGTGACATATAGTTGGTGTAACGTGACAACGGTTCACCATACGGTTCACCAATCTATTCGATAATGCTGACCAAAGTCGGGGGAAATTCTCTCTTCAACCAATTTACATCGCTAACACATCCCGTATATTTTGCAATTCCGTATTATGAATGACTCTAGCGAAAATAGTCGCGCACTGTGACACGGTTCGCATGGTGAACCGTTGCAATAAAAAAACATACTTAACTTTTCTTTCAAACTACGGTTCACCATGAGAAACGTGTCGGACTGCGCGAAAATGTTCGCTAGAGGCTTTAATAATACAGAAATGTAAAATATACCGGATCTGTTAGCGATGTAAATTGGTTTAAGAGAGAATTTCCAGCGGCTTTGGTCAGCATTATCAAATAGATTGGTGAACCGTATGGTGAACCGTTGTCACGTTACACCAACTATATATGTCACGCTAACGGTGGAAGAAAACAAGTTCGGCAAAGCTCCAAGAGCACGCTGGTACAGCAAGCTGCTCGCCCTCAAAGATATTTGAGTGAAATGAAAAACTCTCCAATGAACCTGCATCATCTCTGTTTCGATCTCCTCCAACACACCTCCGCGAACTAAGGTCAGTTCTTCTTTTCCGGTACAAAGTGTCGGTGTTTCCTTCGTGAAGGCAATGTCAAACCTTCAATAGTGCTTTCCGAAGGAGTGTTGGGTCTCAGACGGTTCCAGTGAAATGTACAACCCGTGTCGCGACATATGTTGCAAGTTTAAAATCTCCCTCTCTCCCTACGAGCTTGTTATTTATTTGTAAATGTCAATTCCCCACAGCCTAGTATCGCAAGGTACAACTCGATTTATTTTATTTTTGTGAATAATGCCAGAAGTCCATAACATAGACTTCTGATAAGGCTACCTATTAATTACAGCTTCATAAAAAAGGGATTCTATCTATTTGACTGAATTATTTATTGTAATTACAAGTAAAATATTTGGATACGCCCTCGGATATTTTTTTCTCCCGGGGTATCGGGCTTTTTCATAAAATTTCCAATTGACAAGCCCACCCGTATACCCACCAAGTGTTTACTACCGCCTCTCATTTTGAGCTGTTTTCGTTAAATTGCCTGAACGTTATCAACAATTATACCATGTGCGGCTACCTAGAATCTCGCCTCATACAACCTTCGCCATTTAAGTACGGACCGCTCGACAAAATAAGGCTATTTAGAACACTGAACGAACTCCTCTGACAGATTGCCGCGATTTTTATGACTTCGCTTGTCCCCCTCCCCCTTCACAATGTTGGGATAGAAAGGCAACATTTCGGTCTTCTCGAAAACCAAAATTGAAATGGGGGAGGGGGGTTGTGTTAAAAATAGCCGGAAATTGCTGAAGAGGTCCGACTTAAATGGCAGGGGTTGTCTGAGCGAACGGCACCCTGGTCCAGGGCATATAATTAGCTTCAGTAGATTGTGCTAGCTTTTTTGAGCCGTCTTTGTCTCTAAATGGGCACCAAATGAAATTCTTAATATGACCATACATACAGTGACGTCATACCTATATGACGTCATAAAAGTAGGGGGGAGGGGTGGCGTACATATGAAAAAAATTGAGAATTACGGCTTTAAAAAATATAATTCTAAAATTAAATACATTTTTACTAAATTTATTAATACCGATACACATTTACGATTTCAAAGTCACAATAGCTTGTGAATATTCATTTTTTAAAGCCGTGCATGCGCCAACATTTGAAACGGCTAACGAATTTTCGATCACGACTCATATCAGCTGTGTTAATAATGCCGAGCTTGAGGGCCGAATTCAGCGAACAATATATCTACTGACTTATAGTAGGGCCGACACTGAGAAATTTCCCAACAGAGAAAGCTTTGCCCAAGCCGTTATCGAAGGTTGGGAGCAAAATAACCACAAGGTTTTTCAAGGTTATTCTCGGTGTTTTGCCGAACTTCTTTTCTTCCAGCGTTAGCGTGACATATAGTTGGTGTAACGTGACAACGGTTCACCATACGGTTCACCAATCTATTCGATAATGCTGACCAAAGTCGGGGGAAATTCTCTCTTCAACCAATTTACATCGCTAACACATCCCGTATATTTTGCAATTCCGTATTATGAATGACTCTAGCGAAAATAGTCGCGCACTGTGACACGGTTCGCATGGTGAACCGTTGCAATAAAAAAACATACTTAACTTTTCTTTCAAACTACGGTTCACCATGAGAAACGTGTCGGACTGCGCGAAAATGTTCGCTAGAGGCTTTAATAATACAGAAATGTAAAATATACCGGATCTGTTAGCGATGTAAATTGGTTTAAGAGAGAATTTCCAGCGGCTTTGGTCAGCATTATCAAATAGATTGGTGAACCGTATGGTGAACCGTTGTCACGTTACACCAACTATATATGTCACGCTAACGGTGGAAGAAAACAAGTTCGGCAAAGCTCCAAGAGCACGCTGGTACAGCAAGCTGCTCGCCCTCAAATATATTTGAGTGAAATGAAAAACTCTCCAATGAACCTGCATCATCTCTGTTTCGATCTCCTCCAACACACCTCCGCGAACTAAGGTCAGTTCTTCTTTTCCGGTACAAAGTGTCGGTGTTTCCTTCGTGAAGGCAATGTCAAACCTTCAATAGTGCTTTCCGAAGGAGTGTTGGGTCTCAGACGGTTCCAGTGAAATGTACAACCCGTGTCGCGACATATGTTGCAAGTTTAAAATCTCCCTCTCTCCCTACGAGCTTGTTATTTATTTGTAAATGTCAATTCCCCACAGCCTAGTATCGCAAGGTACAACTCGATTTATTTTATTTTTGTGAATAATGCCAGAAGTCCATAACATAGACTTCTGATAAGGCTACCTATTAATTACAGCTTCATAAAAAAGGGATTCTATCTATTTGACTGAATTATTTATTGTAATTACAAGTAAAATATTTGGATACGCCCTCGGATATTTTTTTCTCCCGGGGTATCGGGCTTTTTCATAAAATTTCCAATTGACAAGCCCACCCGTATACCCACCAAGTGTTTACTACCGCCTCTCATTTTGAGCTGTTTTCGTTAAATTGCCTGGACGTTATCAACAATTATACCATGTGCGGCTACCTAGAATCTCGCCTCATACAACCTTCGCCATTTAAGTACGGACCGCTCGACAAAATAAGGCTATTTAGAACACTGAACGAACTCCTCTGACAGATTGCCGCGATTTTTATGACTTCGCTTGTCCCCCTCCCCCTTCACAATGTTGGGATAGAAAGGCAACATTTCGGTCTTCTCGAAAACCAACATTGAAATGGGGGAGGGGGGTTGTGTTAAAAATAGCCGGAAATTGCTGAAGAGGTCCGACTTAAATGGCAGGGGTTGTCTGAGCGAACGGCACCCTGGTCCAGGGCATATAATTAGCTTCAGTAGATTGTGCTAGCTTTTTTGAGCCGTCTTTGTCTCTAAATGGGCACCAAATGAAATTCTTAATATGACCATACATACAGTGACGTCATACCTATATGACGTCATAAAAGTAGGGGGGAGGGGTGGCGTACATATGAAAAAAATTGAGAATTACGGCTTTAAAAAATATAATTCTAAAATTAAATACATTTTTACTAAATTTATTAATACCGATACACATTTACGATTTCAAAGTCACAATAGCTTGTGAATATTCATTTTTTAAAGCCGTGCATGCGCCAACATTTGAAACGGCTAACGAATTTTCGATCACGACTCATATCAGCTGTGTTAATAATGCCGAGCTTGAGGGCCGAATTCAGCGAACAATATATCTACTGACTTATAGTAGGGCCGACACTGAGAAATTTCCCAACAGAGAAAGCTTTGCCCAAGCCGTTATCGAAGGTTGGGAGCAAAATAACCACAAGGTTTTTCAAGGTTATTCTCGGTGTTTTGCCGAACTTCTTTTCTTCCAGCGTTAGCGTGACATATAGTTGGTGTAACGTGACAACGGTTCACCATACGGTTCACCAATCTATTCGATAATGCTGACCAAAGTCGGGGGAAATTCTCTCTTCAACCAATTTACATCGCTAACACATCCCGTATATTTTGCAATTCCGTATTATGAATGACTCTAGCGAAAATAGTCGCGCACTGTGACACGGTTCGCATGGTGAACCGTTGCAATAAAAAAACATACTTAACTTTTCTTTCAAACTACGGTTCACCATGAGAAACGTGTCGGACTGCGCGAAAATGTTCGCTAGAGGCTTTAATAATACAGAAATGTAAAATATACCGGATCTGTTAGCGATGTAAATTGGTTTAAGAGAGAATTTCCAGCGGCTTTGGTCAGCATTATCAAATAGATTGGTGAACCGTATGGTGAACCGTTGTCACGTTACACCAACTATATATGTCACGCTAACGGTGGAAGAAAACAAGTTCGGCAAAGCTCCAAGAGCACGCTGGTACAGCAAGCTGCTCGCCCTCAAAGATATTTGAGTGAAATGAAAAACTCTCCAATGAACCTGCATCATCTCTGTTTCGATCTCCTCCAACACACCTCCGCGAACTAAGGTCAGTTCTTCTTTTCCGGTACAAAGTGTCGGTGTTTCCTTCGTGAAGGCAATGTCAAACCTTCAATAGTGCTTTCCGAAGGAGTGTTGGGTCTCAGACGGTTCCAGTGAAATGTACAACCCGTGTCGCGACATATGTTGCAAGTTTAAAATCTCCCTCTCTCCCTACGAGCTTGTTATTTATTTGTAAATGTCAATTCCCCACAGCCTAGTATCGCAAGGTACAACTCGATTTATTTTATTTTTGTGAATAATGCCAGAAGTCCATAACATAGACTTCTGATAAGGCTACCTATTAATTACAGCTTCATAAAAAAGGGATTCTATCTATTTGACTGAATTATTTATTGTAATTACAAGTAAAATATTTGGATACGCCCTCGGATATTTTTTTCTCCCGGGGTATCGGGCTTTTTCATAAAATTTCCAATTGACAAGCCCACCCGTATACCCACCAAGTGTTTACTACCGCCTCTCATTTTGAGCTGTTTTCGTTAAATTGCCTGGACGTTATCAACAATTATACCATGTGCGGCTACCTAGAATCTCGCCTCATACAACCTTCGCCATTTAAGTACGGACCGCTCGACAAAATAAGGCTATTTAGAACACTGAACGAACTCCTCTGACAGATTGCCGCGATTTTTATGACTTCGCTTGTCCCCCTCCCCCTTCACAATGTTGGGATAGAAAGGCAACATTTCGGTCTTCTCGAAAACCAACATTGAAATGGGGGAGGGGGGTTGTGTTAAAAATAGCCGGAAATTGCTGAAGAGGTCCGACTTAAATGGCAGGGGTTGTCTGAGCGAACGGCACCCTGGTCCAGGGCATATAATTAGCTTCAGTAGATTGTGCTAGCTTTTTTGAGCCGTCTTTGTCTCTAAATGGGCACCAAATGAAATTCTTAATATGACCATACATACAGTGACGTCATACCTATATGACGTCATAAAAGTAGGGGGGAGGGGTGGCGTACATATGAAAAAAATTGAGAATTACGGCTTTAAAAAATATAATTCTAAAATTAAATACATTTTTACTAAATTTATTAATACCGATACACATTTACGATTTCAAAGTCACAATAGCTTGTGAATATTCATTTTTTAAAGCCGTGCATGCGCCAACATTTGAAACGGCTAACGAATTTTCGATCACGACTCATATCAGCTGTGTTAATAATGCCGAGCTTGAGGGCCGAATTCAGCGAACAATATATCTACTGACTTATAGTAGGGCCGACACTGAGAAATTTCCCAACAGAGAAAGCTTTGCCCAAGCCGTTATCGAAGGTTGGGAGCAAAATAACCACAAGGTTTTTCAAGGTTATTCTCGGTGTTTTGCCGAACTTCTTTTCTTCCAGCGTTAGCGTGACATATAGTTGGTGTAACGTGACAACGGTTCACCATACGGTTCACCAATCTATTCGATAATGCTGACCAAAGTCGGGGGAAATTCTCTCTTCAACCAATTTACATCGCTAACACATCCCGTATATTTTGCAATTCCGTATTATGAATGACTCTAGCGAAAATAGTCGCGCACTGTGACACGGTTCGCATGGTGAACCGTTGCAATAAAAAAACATACTTAACTTTTCTTTCAAACTACGGTTCACCATGAGAAACGTGTCGGACTGCGCGAAAATGTTCGCTAGAGGCTTTAATAATACAGAAATGTAAAATATACCGGATCTGTTAGCGATGTAAATTGGTTTAAGAGAGAATTTCCAGCGGCTTTGGTCAGCATTATCAAATAGATTGGTGAACCGTATGGTGAACCGTTGTCACGTTACACCAACTATATATGTCACGCTAACGGTGGAAGAAAACAAGTTCGGCAAAGCTCCAAGAGCACGCTGGTACAGCAAGCTGCTCGCCCTCAAAGATATTTGAGTGAAATGAAAAACTCTCCAATGAACCTGCATCATCTCTGTTTCGATCTCCTCCAACACACCTCCGCGAACTAAGGTCAGTTCTTCTTTTCCGGTACAAAGTGTCGGTGTTTCCTTCGTGAAGGCAATGTCAAACCTTCAATAGTGCTTTCCGAAGGAGTGTTGGGTCTCAGACGGTTCCAGTGAAATGTACAACCCGTGTCGCGACATATGTTGCAAGTTTAAAATCTCCCTCTCTCCCTACGAGCTTGTTATTTATTTGTAAATGTCAATTCCCCACAGCCTAGTATCGCAAGGTACAACTCGATTTATTTTATTTTTGTGAATAATGCCAGAAGTCCATAACATAGACTTCTGATAAGGCTACCTATTAATTACAGCTTCATAAAAAAGGGATTCTATCTATTTGACTGAATTATTTATTGTAATTACAAGTAAAATATTTGGATACGCCCTCGGATATTTTTTTCTCCCGGGGTATCGGGCTTTTTCATAAAATTTCCAATTGACAAGCCCACCCGTATACCCACCAAGTGTTTACTACCGCCTCTCATTTTGAGCTGTTTTCGTTAAATTGCCTGGACGTTATCAACAATTATACCATGTGCGGCTACCTAGAATCTCGCCTCATACAACCTTCGCCATTTAAGTACGGACCGCTCGACAAAATAAGGCTATTTAGAACACTGAACGAACTCCTCTGACAGATTGCCGCGATTTTTATGACTTCGCTTGTCCCCCTCCCCCTTCACAATGTTGGGATAGAAAGGCAACATTTCGGTCTTCTCGAAAACCAACATTGAAATGGGGGAGGGGGGTTGTGTTAAAAATAGCCGGAAATTGCTGAAGAGGTCCGACTTAAATGGCAGGGGTTGTCTGAGCGAACGGCACCCTGGTCCAGGGCATATAATTAGCTTCAGTAGATTGTGCTAGCTTTTTTGAGCCGTCTTTGTCTCTAAATGGGCACCAAATGAAATTCTTAATATGACCATACATACAGTGACGTCATACCTATATGACGTCATAAAAGTAGGGGGGAGGGGTGGCGTACATATGAAAAAAATTGAGAATTACGGCTTTAAAAAATATAATTCTAAAATTAAATACATTTTTACTAAATTTATTAATACCGATACACATTTACGATTTCAAAGTCACAATAGCTTGTGAATATTCATTTTTTAAAGCCGTGCATGCGCCAACATTTGAAACGGCTAACGAATTTTCGATCACGACTCATATCAGCTGTGTTAATAATGCCGAGCTTGAGGGCCGAATTCAGCGAACAATATATCTACTGACTTATAGTAGGGCCGACACTGAGAAATTTCCCAACAGAGAAAGCTTTGCCCAAGCCGTTATCGAAGGTTGGGAGCAAAATAACCACAAGGTTTTTCAAGGTTATTCTCGGTGTTTTGCCGAACTTCTTTTCTTCCAGCGTTAGCGTGACATATAGTTGGTGTAACGTGACAACGGTTCACCATACGGTTCACCAATCTATTCGATAATGCTGACCAAAGTCGGGGGAAATTCTCTCTTCAACCAATTTACATCGCTAACACATCCCGTATATTTTGCAATTCCGTATTATGAATGACTCTAGCGAAAATAGTCGCGCACTGTGACACGGTTCGCATGGTGAACCGTTGCAATAAAAAAACATACTTAACTTTTCTTTCAAACTACGGTTCACCATGAGAAACGTGTCGGACTGCGCGAAAATGTTCGCTAGAGGCTTTAATAATACAGAAATGTAAAATATACCGGATCTGTTAGCGATGTAAATTGGTTTAAGAGAGAATTTCCAGCGGCTTTGGTCAGCATTATCAAATAGATTGGTGAACCGTATGGTGAACCGTTGTCACGTTACACCAACTATATATGTCACGCTAACGGTGGAAGAAAACAAGTTCGGCAAAGCTCCAAGAGCACGCTGGTACAGCAAGCTGCTCGCCCTCAAAGATATTTGAGTGAAATGAAAAACTCTCCAATGAACCTGCATCATCTCTGTTTCGATCTCCTCCAACACACCTCCGCGAACTAAGGTCAGTTCTTCTTTTCCGGTACAAAGTGTCGGTGTTTCCTTCGTGAAGGCAATGTCAAACCTTCAATAGTGCTTTCCGAAGGAGTGTTGGGTCTCAGACGGTTCCAGTGAAATGTACAACCCGTGTCGCGACATATGTTGCAAGTTTAAAATCTCCCTCTCTCCCTACGAGCTTGTTATTTATTTGTAAATGTCAATTCCCCACAGCCTAGTATCGCAAGGTACAACTCGATTTATTTTATTTTTGTGAATAATGCCAGAAGTCCATAACATAGACTTCTGATAAGGCTACCTATTAATTACAGCTTCATAAAAAAGGGATTCTATCTATTTGACTGAATTATTTATTGTAATTACAAGTAAAATATTTGGATACGCCCTCGGATATTTTTTTCTCCCGGGGTATCGGGCTTTTTCATAAAATTTCCAATTGACAAGCCCACCCGTATACCCACCAAGTGTTTACTACCGCCTCTCATTTTGAGCTGTTTTCGTTAAATTGCCTGAACGTTATCAACAATTATACCATGTGCGGCTACCTAGAATCTCGCCTCATACAACCTTCGCCATTTAAGTACGGACCGCTCGACAAAATAAGGCTATTTAGAACACTGAACGAACTCCTCTGACAGATTGCCGCGATTTTTATGACTTCGCTTGTCCCCCTCCCCCTTCACAATGTTGGGATAGAAAGGCAACATTTCGGTCTTCTCGAAAACCAACATTGAAATGGGGGAGGGGGGTTGTGTTAAAAATAGCCGGAAATTGCTGAAGAGGTCCGACTTAAATGGCAAGGGTTGTCTGAGCGAACGGCACCCTGGTCCAGGGCATATAATTAGCTTCAGTAGATTGTGCTAGCTTTTTTGAGCCGTCTTTGTCTCTAAATGGGCACCAAATGAAATTCTTAATATGACCATACATACAGTGACGTCATACCTATATGACGTCATAAAAGTAGGGGGGAGGGGTGGCGTACATATGAAAAAAATTGAGAATTACGGCTTTAAAAAATATAATTCTAAAATTAAATACATTTTTACTAAATTTATTAATACCGATACACATTTACGATTTCAAAGTCACAATAGCTTGTGAATATTCATTTTTTAAAGCCGTGCATGCGCCAACATTTGAAACGGCTAACGAATTTTCGATCACGACTCATATCAGCTGTGTTAATAATGCCGAGCTTGAGGGCCGAATTCAGCGAACAATATATCTACTGACTTATAGTAGGGCCGACACTGAGAAATTTCCCAACAGAGAAAGCTTTGCCCAAGCCGTTATCGAAGGTTGGGAGCAAAATAACCACAATGTTTTTCAAGGTTATTCTCGGTGTTTTGCCGAACTTCTTTTCTTCCAGCGTTAGCGTGACATATAGTTGGTGTAACGTGACAACGGTTCACCATACGGTTCACCAATCTATTCGATAATGCTGACCAAAGTCGGGGGAAATTCTCTCTTCAACCAATTTACATCGCTAACACATCCCGTATATTTTGCAATTCCGTATTATGAATGACTCTAGCGAAAATAGTCGCGCACTGTGACACGGTTCGCATGGTGAACCGTTGCAATAAAAAAACATACTTAACTTTTCTTTCAAACTACGGTTCACCATGAGAAACGTGTCGGACTGCGCGAAAATGTTCGCTAGAGGCTTTAATAATACAGAAATGTAAAATATACCGGATCTGTTAGCGATGTAAATTGGTTTAAGAGAGAATTTCCAGCGGCTTTGGTCAGCATTATCAAATAGATTGGTGAACCGTATGGTGAACCGTTGTCACGTTACACCAACTATATATGTCACGCTAACGGTGGAAGAAAACAAGTTCGGCAAAGCTCCAAGAGCACGCTGGTACAGCAAGCTGCTCGCCCTCAAAGATATTTGAGTGAAATGAAAAACTCTCCAATGAACCTGCATCATCTCTGTTTCGATCTCCTCCAACACACCTCCGCGAACTAAGGTCAGTTCTTCTTTTCCGGTACAAAGTGTCGGTGTTTCCTTCGTGAAGGCAATGTCAAACCTTCAATAGTGCTTTCCGAAGGAGTGTTGGGTCTCAGACGGTTCCAGTGAAATGTACAACCCGTGTCGCGACATATGTTGCAAGTTTAAAATCTCCCTCTCTCCCTACGAGCTTGTTATTTATTTGTAAATGTCAATTCCCCACAGCCTAGTATCGCAAGGTACAACTCGATTTATTTTATTTTTGTGAATAATGCCAGAAGTCCATAACATAGACTTCTGATAAGGCTACCTATTAATTACAGCTTCATAAAAAAGGGATTCTATCTATTTGACTGAATTATTTATTGTAATTACAAGTAAAATATTTGGATACGCCCTCGGATATTTTTTTCTCCCGGGGTATCGGGCTTTTTCATAAAATTTCCAATTGACAAGCCCACCCGTATACCCACCAAGTGTTTACTACCGCCTCTCATTTTGAGCTGTTTTCGTTAAATTGCCTGGACGTTATCAACAATTATACCATGTGCGGCTACCTAGAATCTCGCCTCATACAACCTTCGCCATTTCAGTACGGACCGCTCGACAAAATAAGGCTATTTAGAACACTGAACGAACTCCTCTGACAGATTGCCGCGATTTTTATGACTTCGCTTGTCCCCCTCCCCCTTCACAATGTTGGGATAGAAAGGCAACATTTCGGTCTTCTCGAAAACCAACATTGAAATGGGGGAGGGGGGTTGTGTTAAAAATAGCCGGAAATTGCTGAAGAGGTCCGACTTAAATGGCAAGGGTTGTCTGAGCGAACGGCACCCTGGTCCAGGGCATATAATTAGCTTCAGTAGATTGTGCTAGCTTTTTTGAGCCGTCTTTGTCTCTAAATGGGCACCAAATGAAATTCTTAATATGACCATACATACAGTGACGTCATACCTATATGACGTCATAAAAGTAGGGGGGAGGGGTGGCGTACATATGAAAAAAATTGAGAATTACGGCTTTAAAAAATATAATTCTAAAATTAAATACATTTTTACTAAATTTATTAATACCGATACACATTTACGATTTCAAAGTCACAATAGCTTGTGAATATTCATTTTTTAAAGCCGTGCATGCGCCAACATTTGAAACGGCTAACGAATTTTCGATCACGACTCATATCAGCTGTGTTAATAATGCCGAGCTTGAGGGCCGAATTCAGCGAACAATATATCTACTGACTTATAGTAGGGCCGACACTGAGAAATTTCCCAACAGAGAAAGCTTTGCCCAAGCCGTTATCGAAGGTTGGGAGCAAAATAACCACAATGTTTTTCAAGGTTATTCTCGGTGTTTTGCCGAACTTCTTTTCTTCCAGCGTTAGCGTGACATATAGTTGGTGTAACGTGACAACGGTTCACCATACGGTTCACCAATCTATTCGATAATGCTGACCAAAGTCGGGGGAAATTCTCTCTTCAACCAATTTACATCGCTAACACATCCCGTATATTTTGCAATTCCGTATTATGAATGACTCTAGCGAAAATAGTCGCGCACTGTGACACGGTTCGCATGGTGAACCGTTGCAATAAAAAAACATACTTAACTTTTCTTTCAAACTACGGTTCACCATGAGAAACGTGTCGGACTGCGCGAAAATGTTCGCTAGAGGCTTTAATAATACAGAAATGTAAAATATACCGGATCTGTTAGCGATGTAAATTGGTTTAAGAGAGAATTTCCAGCGGCTTTGGTCAGCATTATCAAATAGATTGGTGAACCGTATGGTGAACCGTTGTCACGTTACACCAACTATATATGTCACGCTAACGGTGGAAGAAAACAAGTTCGGCAAAGCTCCAAGAGCACGCTGGTACAGCAAGCTGCTCGCCCTCAAAGATATTTGAGTGAAATGAAAAACTCTCCAATGAACCTGCATCATCTCTGTTTCGATCTCCTCCAACACACCTCCGCGAACTAAGGTCAGTTCTTCTTTTCCGGTACAAAGTGTCGGTGTTTCCTTCGTGAAGGCAATGTCAAACCTTCAATAGTGCTTTCCGAAGGAGTGTTGGGTCTCAGACGGTTCCAGTGAAATGTACAACCCGTGTCGCGACATATGTTGCAAGTTTAAAATCTCCCTCTCTCCCTACGAGCTTGTTATTTATTTGTAAATGTCAATTCCCCACAGCCTAGTATCGCAAGGTACAACTCGATTTATTTTATTTTTGTGAATAATGCCAGAAGTCCATAACATAGACTTCTGATAAGGCTACCTATTAATTACAGCTTCATAAAAAAGGGATTCTATCTATTTGACTGAATTATTTATTGTAATTACAAGTAAAATATTTGGATACGCCCTCGGATATTTTTTTCTCCCGGGGTATCGGGCTTTTTCATAAAATTTCCAATTGACAAGCCCACCCGTATACCCACCAAGTGTTTACTACCGCCTCTCATTTTGAGCTGTTTTCGTTAAATTGCCTGGACGTTATCAACAATTATACCATGTGCGGCTACCTAGAATCTCGCCTCATACAACCTTCGCCATTTCAGTACGGACCGCTCGACAAAATAAGGCTATTTAGAACACTGAACGAACTCCTCTGACAGATTGCCGCGATTTTTATGACTTCGCTTGTCCCCCTCCCCCTTCACAATGTTGGGATAGAAAGGCAACATTTCGGTCTTCTCGAAAACCAACATTGAAATGGGGGAGGGGGGTTGTGTTAAAAATAGCCGGAAATTGCTGAAGAGGTCCGACTTAAATGGCAGGGGTTGTCTGAGCGAACGGCACCCTGGTCCAGGGCATATAATTAGCTTCAGTAGATTGTGCTAGCTTTTTTGAGCCGTCTTTGTCTCTAAATGGGCACCAAATGAAATTCTTAATATGACCATACATACAGTGACGTCATACCTATATGACGTCATAAAAGTAGGGGGGAGGGGTGGCGTACATATGAAAAAAATTGAGAATTACGGCTTTAAAAAATATAATTCTAAAATTAAATACATTTTTACTAAATTTATTAATACCGATACACATTTACGATTTCAAAGTCACAATAGCTTGTGAATATTCATTTTTTAAAGCCGTGCATGCGCCAACATTTGAAACGGCTAACGAATTTTCGATCACGACTCATATCAGCTGTGTTAATAATGCCGAGCTTGAGGGCCGAATTCAGCGAACAATATATCTACTGACTTATAGTAGGGCCGACACTGAGAAATTTCCCAACAGAGAAAGCTTTGCCCAAGCCGTTATCGAAGGTTGGGAGCAAAATAACCACAAGGTTTTTCAAGGTTATTCTCGGTGTTTTGCCGAACTTCTTTTCTTCCAGCGTTAGCGTGACATATAGTTGGTGTAACGTGACAACGGTTCACCATACGGTTCACCAATCTATTCGATAATGCTGACCAAAGTCGGGGGAAATTCTCTCTTCAACCAATTTACATCGCTAACACATCCCGTATATTTTGCAATTCCGTATTATGAATGACTCTAGCGAAAATAGTCGCGCACTGTGACACGGTTCGCATGGTGAACCGTTGCAATAAAAAAACATACTTAACTTTTCTTTCAAACTACGGTTCACCATGAGAAACGTGTCGGACTGCGCGAAAATGTTCGCTAGAGGCTTTAATAATACAGAAATGTAAAATATACCGGATCTGTTAGCGATGTAAATTGGTTTAAGAGAGAATTTCCAGCGGCTTTGGTCAGCATTATCAAATAGATTGGTGAACCGTATGGTGAACCGTTGTCACGTTACACCAACTATATATGTCACGCTAACGGTGGAAGAAAACAAGTTCGGCAAAGCTCCAAGAGCACGCTGGTACAGCAAGCTGCTCGCCCTCAAAGATATTTGAGTGAAATGAAAAACTCTCCAATGAACCTGCATCATCTCTGTTTCGATCTCCTCCAACACACCTCCGCGAACTAAGGTCAGTTCTTCTTTTCCGGTACAAAGTGTCGGTGTTTCCTTCGTGAAGGCAATGTCAAACCTTCAATAGTGCTTTCCGAAGGAGTGTTGGGTCTCAGACGGTTCCAGTGAAATGTACAACCCGTGTCGCGACATATGTTGCAAGTTTAAAATCTCCCTCTCTCCCTACGAGCTTGTTATTTATTTGTAAATGTCAATTCCCCACAGCCTAGTATCGCAAGGTACAACTCGATTTATTTTATTTTTGTGAATAATGCCAGAAGTCCATAACATAGACTTCTGATAAGGCTACCTATTAATTACAGCTTCATAAAAAAGGGATTCTATCTATTTGACTGAATTATTTATTGTAATTACAAGTAAAATATTTGGATACGCCCTCGGATATTTTTTTCTCCCGGGGTATCGGGCTTTTTCATAAAATTTCCAATTGACAAGCCCACCCGTATACCCACCAAGTGTTTACTACCGCCTCTCATTTTGAGCTGTTTTCGTTAAATTGCCTGGACGTTATCAACAATTATACCATGTGCGGCTACCTAGAATCTCGCCTCATACAACCTTCGCCATTTCAGTACGGACCGCTCGACAAAATAAGGCTATTTAGAACACTGAACGAACTCCTCTGACAGATTGCCGCGATTTTTATGACTTCGCTTGTCCCCCTCCCCCTTCACAATGTTGGGATAGAAAGGCAACATTTCGGTCTTCTTGAAAACCAACATTGAAATGGGGGAGGGGGGTTGTGTTAAAAATAGCCGGAAATTGCTGAAGAGGTCCGACTTAAATGGCAGGGGTTGTCTGAGCGAACGGCACCCTGGTCCAGGGCATATAATTAGCTTCAGTAGATTGTGCTAGCTTTTTTGAGCCGTCTTTGTCTCTAAATGGGCACCAAATGAAATTCTTAATATGACCATACATACAGTGACGTCATACCTATATGACGTCATAAAAGTAGGGGGAGGGGTGGCGTACATATGAAAAAAATTGAGAATTACGGCTTTAAAAAATATAATTCTAAAATTAAATACATTTTTACTAAATTTATTAATACCGATACACATTTGCGATTTCAAAGTCACAATAGCTTGTGAATATTCATTTTTTAAAGCCGTGCATGCGCCAACATTTGAAACGGCTAACGAATTTTCGATCACGACTCATATCAGCTGTGTTAATAATGCCGAGCTTGAGGGCCGAATTCAGCGAACAATATATCTACTGACTTATAGTAGGGCCGACACTGAGAAATTTCCCAACAGAGAAAGCTTTGCCCAAGCCGTTATCGAAGGTTGGGAGCAAAATAACCACAAGGTTTTTCAAGGTTATTCTCGGTGTTTTGCCGAACTTCTTTTCTTCCAGCGTTAGCGTGACATATAGTTGGTGTAACGTGACAACGGTTCACCATACGGTTCACCAATCTATTCGATAATGCTGACCAAAGTCGGGGGAAATTCTCTCTTCAACCAATTTACATCGCTAACACATCCCGTATATTTTGCAATTCCGTATTATGAATGACTCTAGCGAAAATAGTCGCGCACTGTGACACGGTTCGCATGGTGAACCGTTGCAATAAAAAAACATACTTAACTTTTCTTTCAAACTACGGTTCACCATGAGAAACGTGTCGGACTGCGCGAAAATGTTCGCTAGAGGCTTTAATAATACAGAAATGTAAAATATACCGGATCTGTTAGCGATGTAAATTGGTTTAAGAGAGAATTTCCAGCGGCTTTGGTCAGCATTATCAAATAGATTGGTGAACCGTATGGTGAACCGTTGTCACGTTACACCAACTATATATGTCACGCTAACGGTGGAAGAAAACAAGTTCGGCAAAGCTCCAAGAGCACGCTGGTACAGCAAGCTGCTCGCCCTCAAAGATATTTGAGTGAAATGAAAAACTCTCCAATGAACCTGCATCATCTCTGTTTCGATCTCCTCCAACACACCTCCGCGAACTAAGGTCAGTTCTTCTTTTCCGGTACAAAGTGTCGGTGTTTCCTTCGTGAAGGCAATGTCAAACCTTCAATAGTGCTTTCCGAAGGAGTGTTGGGTCTCAGACGGTTCCAGTGAAATGTACAACCCGTGTCGCGACATATGTTGCAAGTTTAAAATCTCCCTCTCTCCCTACGAGCTTGTTATTTATTTGTAAATGTCAATTCCCCACAGCCTAGTATCGCAAGGTACAACTCGATTTATTTTATTTTTGTGAATAATGCCAGAAGTCCATAACATAGACTTCTGATAAGGCTACCTATTAATTACAGCTTCATAAAAAAGGGATTCTATCTATTTGACTGAATTATTTATTGTAATTACAAGTAAAATATTTGGATACGCCCTCGGATATTTTTTTCTCCCGGGGTATCGGGCTTTTTCATAAAATTTCCAATTGACAAGCCCACCCGTATACCCACCAAGTGTTTACTACCGCCTCTCATTTTGAGCTGTTTTCGTTAAATTGCCTGGACGTTATCAACAATTATACCATGTGCGGCTACCTAGAATCTCGCCTCATACAACCTTCGCCATTTCAGTACGGACCGCTCGACAAAATAAGGCTATTTAGAACACTGAACGAACTCCTCTGACAGATTGCCGCGATTTTTATGACTTCGCTTGTCCCCCTCCCCCTTCACAATGTTGGGATAGAAAGGCAACATTTCGGTCTTCTCGAAAACCAACATTGAAATGGGGGAGGGGGGTTGTGTTAAAAATAGCCGGAAATTGCTGAAGAGGTCCGACTTAAATGGCAGGGGTTGTCTGAGCGAACGGCACCCTGGTCCAGGGCATATAATTAGCTTCAGTAGATTGTGCTAGCTTTTTTGAGCCGTCTTTGTCTCTAAATGGGCACCAAATGAAATTCTTAATATGACCATACATACAGTGACGTCATACCTATATGACGTCATAAAAGTAGGGGGGAGGGGTGGCGTACATATGAAAAAAATTGAGAATTACGGCTTTAAAAAATATAATTCTAAAATTAAATACATTTTTACTAAATTTATTAATACCGATACACATTTACGATTTCAAAGTCACAATAGCTTGTGAATATTCATTTTTTAAAGCCGTGCATGCGCCAACATTTGAAACGGCTAACGAATTTTCGATCACGACTCATATCAGCTGTGTTAATAATGCCGAGCTTGAGGGCCGAATTCAGCGAACAATATATCTACTGACTTATAGTAGGGCCGACACTGAGAAATTTCCCAACAGAGAAAGCTTTGCCCAAGCCGTTATCGAAGGTTGGGAGCAAAATAACCACAAGGTTTTTCAAGGTTATTCTCGGTGTTTTGCCGAACTTCTTTTCTTCCAGCGTTAGCGTGACATATAGTTGGTGTAACGTGACAACGGTTCACCATACGGTTCACCAATCTATTCGATAATGCTGACCAAAGTCGGGGGAAATTCTCTCTTCAACCAATTTACATCGCTAACACATCCCGTATATTTTGCAATTCCGTATTATGAATGACTCTAGCGAAAATAGTCGCGCACTGTGACACGGTTCGCATGGTGAACCGTTGCAATAAAAAAACATACTTAACTTTTCTTTCAAACTACGGTTCACCATGAGAAACGTGTCGGACTGCGCGAAAATGTTCGCTAGAGGCTTTAATAATACAGAAATGTAAAATATACCGGATCTGTTAGCGATGTAAATTGGTTTAAGAGAGAATTTCCAGCGGCTTTGGTCAGCATTATCAAATAGATTGGTGAACCGTATGGTGAACCGTTGTCACGTTACACCAACTATATATGTCACGCTAACGGTGGAAGAAAACAAGTTCGGCAAAGCTCCAAGAGCACGCTGGTACAGCAAGCTGCTCGCCCTCAAAGATATTTGAGTGAAATGAAAAACTCTCCAATGAACCTGCATCATCTCTGTTTCGATCTCCTCCAACACACCTCCGCGAACTAAGGTCAGTTCTTCTTTTCCGGTACAAAGTGTCGGTGTTTCCTTCGTGAAGGCAATGTCAAACCTTCAATAGTGCTTTCCGAAGGAGTGTTGGGTCTCAGACGGTTCCAGTGAAATGTACAACCCGTGTCGCGACATATGTTGCAAGTTTAAAATCTCCCTCTCTCCCTACGAGCTTGTTATTTATTTGTAAATGTCAATTCCCCACAGCCTAGTATCGCAAGGTACAACTCGATTTATTTTATTTTTGTGAATAATGCCAGAAGTCCATAACATAGACTTCTGATAAGGCTACCTATTAATTACAGCTTCATAAAAAAGGGATTCTATCTATTTGACTGAATTATTTATTGTAATTACAAGTAAAATATTTGGATACGCCCTCGGATATTTTTTTCTCCCGGGGTATCGGGCTTTTTCATAAAATTTCCAATTGACAAGCCCACCCGTATACCCACCAAGTGTTTACTACCGCCTCTCATTTTGAGCTGTTTTCGTTAAATTGCCTGGACGTTATCAACAATTATACCATGTGCGGCTACCTAGAATCTCGCCTCATACAACCTTCGCCATTTCAGTACGGACCGCTCGACAAAATAAGGCTATTTAGAACACTGAACGAACTCCTCTGACAGATTGCCGCGATTTTTATGACTTCGCTTGTCCCCCTCCCCCTTCACAATGTTGGGATAGAAAGGCAACATTTCGGTCTTCTCGAAAACCAACATTGAAATGGGGGAGGGGGGTTGTGTTAAAAATAGCCGGAAATTGCTGAAGAGGTCCGACTTAAATGGCAGGGGTTGTCTGAGCGAACGGCACCCTGGTCCAGGGCATATAATTAGCTTCAGTAGATTGTGCTAGCTTTTTTGAGCCGTCTTTGTCTCTAAATGGGCACCAAATGAAATTCTTAATATGACCATACATACAGTGACGTCATACCTATATGACGTCATAAAAGTAGGGGGGAGGGGTGGCGTACATATGAAAAAAATTGAGAATTACGGCTTTAAAAAATATAATTCTAAAATTAAATACATTTTTACTAAATTTATTAATACCGATACACATTTACGATTTCAAAGTCACAATAGCTTGTGAATATTCATTTTTTAAAGCCGTGCATGCGCCAACATTTGAAACGGCTAACGAATTTTCGATCACGACTCATATCAGCTGTGTTAATAATGCCGAGCTTGAGGGCCGAATTCAGCGAACAATATATCTACTGACTTATAGTAGGGCCGACACTGAGAAATTTCCCAACAGAGAAAGCTTTGCCCAAGCCGTTATCGAAGGTTGGGAGCAAAATAACCACAAGGTTTTTCAAGGTTATTCTCGGTGTTTTGCCGAACTTCTTTTCTTCCAGCGTTAGCGTGACATATAGTTGGTGTAACGTGACAACGGTTCACCATACGGTTCACCAATCTATTCGATAATGCTGACCAAAGTCGGGGGAAATTCTCTCTTCAACCAATTTACATCGCTAACACATCCCGTATATTTTGCAATTCCGTATTATGAATGACTCTAGCGAAAATAGTCGCGCACTGTGACACGGTTCGCATGGTGAACCGTTGCAATAAAAAAACATACTTAACTTTTCTTTCAAACTACGGTTCACCATGAGAAACGTGTCGGACTGCGCGAAAATGTTCGCTAGAGGCTTTAATAATACAGAAATGTAAAATATACCGGATCTGTTAGCGATGTAAATTGGTTTAAGAGAGAATTTCCAGCGGCTTTGGTCAGCATTATCAAATAGATTGGTGAACCGTATGGTGAACCGTTGTCACGTTACACCAACTATATATGTCACGCTAACGGTGGAAGAAAACAAGTTCGGCAAAGCTCCAAGAGCACGCTGGTACAGCAAGCTGCTCGCCCTCAAAGATATTTGAGTGAAATGAAAAACTCTCCAATGAACCTGCATCATCTCTGTTTCGATCTCCTCCAACACACCTCCGCGAACTAAGGTCAGTTCTTCTTTTCCGGTACAAAGTGTCGGTGTTTCCTTCGTGAAGGCAATGTCAAACCTTCAATAGTGCTTTCCGAAGGAGTGTTGGGTCTCAGACGGTTCCAGTGAAATGTACAACCCGTGTCGCGACATATGTTGCAAGTTTAAAATCTCCCTCTCTCCCTACGAGCTTGTTATTTATTTGTAAATGTCAATTCCCCACAGCCTAGTATCGCAAGGTACAACTCGATTTATTTTATTTTTGTGAATAATGCCAGAAGTCCATAACATAGACTTCTGATAAGGCTACCTATTAATTACAGCTTCATAAAAAAGGGATTCTATCTATTTGACTGAATTATTTATTGTAATTACAAGTAAAATATTTGGATACGCCCTCGGATATTTTTTTCTCCCGGGGTAACGGGCTTTTTCATAAAATTTCCAATTGACAAGCCCACCCGTATACCCACCAAGTGTTTACTACCGCCTCTCATTTTGAGCTGTTTTCGTTAAATTGCCTGGACGTTATCAACAATTATACCATGTGCGGCTACCTAGAATCTCGCCTCATACAACCTTCGCCATTTAAGTACGGACCGCTCGACAAAATAAGGCTATTTAGAACACTGAACGAACTCCTCTGACAGATTGCCGCGATTTTTATGACTTCGCTTGTCCCCCTCCCCCTTCACAATGTTGGGATAGAAAGGCAACATTTCGGTCTTCTCGAAAACCAACATTGAAATGGGGGAGGGGGGTTGTGTTAAAAATAGCCGGAAATTGCTGAAGAGGTCCGACTTAAATGGCAGGGGTTGTCTGAGCGAACGGCACCCTGGTCCAGGGCATATAATTAGCTTCAGTAGATTGTGCTAGCTTTTTTGAGCCGTCTTTGTCTCTAAATGGGCACCAAATGAAATTCTTAATATGACCATACATACAGTGACGTCATACCTATATGACGTCATAAAAGTAGGGGGGAGGGGTGGCGTACATATGAAAAAAATTGAGAATTACGGCTTTAAAAAATATAATTCTAAAATTAAATACATTTTTACTAAATTTATTAATACCGATACACATTTACGATTTCAAAGTCACAATAGCTTGTGAATATTCATTTTTTAAAGCCGTGCATGCGCCAACATTTGAAACGGCTAACGAATTTTCGATCACGACTCATATCAGCTGTGTTAATAATGCCGAGCTTGAGGGCCGAATTCAGCGAACAATATATCTACTGACTTATAGTAGGGCCGACACTGAGAAATTTCCCAACAGAGAAAGCTTTGCCCAAGCCGTTATCGAAGGTTGGGAGCAAAATAACCACAAGGTTTTTCAAGGTTATTCTCGGTGTTTTGCCGAACTTCTTTTCTTCCAGCGTTAGCGTGACATATAGTTGGTGTAACGTGACAACGGTTCACCATACGGTTCACCAATCTATTCGATAATGCTGACCAAAGTCGGGGGAAATTCTCTCTTCAACCAATTTACATCGCTAACACATCCCGTATATTTTGCAATTCCGTATTATGAATGACTCTAGCGAAAATAGTCGCGCACTGTGACACGGTTCGCATGGTGAACCGTTGCAATAAAAAAACATACTTAACTTTTCTTTCAAACTACGGTTCACCATGAGAAACGTGTCGGACTGCGCGAAAATGTTCGCTAGAGGCTTTAATAATACAGAAATGTAAAATATACCGGATCTGTTAGCGATGTAAATTGGTTTAAGAGAGAATTTCCAGCGGCTTTGGTCAGCATTATCAAATAGATTGGTGAACCGTATGGTGAACCGTTGTCACGTTACACCAACTATATATGTCACGCTAACGGTGGAAGAAAACAAGTTCGGCAAAGCTCCAAGAGCACGCTGGTACAGCAAGCTGCTCGCCCTCAAAGATATTTGAGTGAAATGAAAAACTCTCCAATGAACCTGCATCATCTCTGTTTCGATCTCCTCCAACACACCTCCGCGAACTAAGGTCAGTTCTTCTTTTCCGGTACAAAGTGTCGGTGTTTCCTTCGTGAAGGCAATGTCAAACCTTCAATAGTGCTTTCCGAAGGAGTGTTGGGTCTCAGACGGTTCCAGTGAAATGTACAACCCGTGTCGCGACATATGTTGCAAGTTTAAAATCTCCCTCTCTCCCTACGAGCTTGTTATTTATTTGTAAATGTCAATTCCCCACAGCCTAGTATCGCAAGGTACAACTCGATTTATTTTATTTTTGTGAATAATGCCAGAAGTCCATAACATAGACTTCTGATAAGGCTACCTATTAATTACAGCTTCATAAAAAAGGGATTCTATCTATTTGACTGAATTATTTATTGTAATTACAAGTAAAATATTTGGATACGCCCTCGGATATTTTTTTCTCCCGGGGTATCGGGCTTTTTCATAAAATTTCCAATTGACAAGCCCACCCGTATACCCACCAAGTGTTTACTACCGCCTCTCATTTTGAGCTGTTTTCGTTAAATTGCCTGGACGTTATCAACAATTATACCATGTGCGGCTACCTAGAATCTCGCCTCATACAACCTTCGCCATTTCAGTACGGACCGCTCGACAAAATAAGGCTATTTAGAACACTGAACGAACTCCTCTGACAGATTGCCGCGATTTTTATGACTTCGCTTGTCCCCCTCCCCCTTCACAATGTTGGGATAGAAAGGCAACATTTCGGTCTTCTCGAAAACCAACATTGAAATGGGGGAGGGGGGTTGTGTTAAAAATAGCCGGAAATTGCTGAAGAGGTCCGACTTAAATGGCAGGGGTTGTCTGAGCGAACGGCACCCTGGTCCAGGGCATATAATTAGCTTCAGTAGATTGTGCTAGCTTTTTTGAGCCGTCTTTGTCTCTAAATGGGCACCAAATGAAATTCTTAATATGACCATACATACAGTGACGTCATACCTATATGACGTCATAAAAGTAGGGGGGAGGGGTGGCGTACATATGAAAAAAATTGAGAATTACGGCTTTAAAAAATATAATTCTAAAATTAAATACATTTTTACTAAATTTATTAATACCGATACACATTTACGATTTCAAAGTCACAATAGCTTGTGAATATTCATTTTTTAAAGCCGTGCATGCGCCAACATTTGAAACGGCTAACGAATTTTCGATCACGACTCATATCAGCTGTGTTAATAATGCCGAGCTTGAGGGCCGAATTCAGCGAACAATATATCTACTGACTTATAGTAGGGCCGACACTGAGAAATTTCCCAACAGAGAAAGCTTTGCCCAAGCCGTTATCGAAGGTTGGGAGCAAAATAACCACAAGGTTTTTCAAGGTTATTCTCGGTGTTTTGCCGAACTTCTTTTCTTCCAGCGTTAGCGTGACATATAGTTGGTGTAACGAGACAACGGTTCACCATACGGTTCACCAATCTATTCGATAATGCTGACCAAAGTCGGGGGAAATTCTCTCTTCAACCAATTTACATCGCTAACACATCCCGTATATTTTGCAATTCCGTATTATGAATGACTCTAGCGAAAATAGTCGCGCACTGTGACACGGTTCGCATGGTGAACCGTTGCAATAAAAAAACATACTTAACTTTTCTTTCAAACTACGGTTCACCATGAGAAACGTGTCGGACTGCGCGAAAATGTTCGCTAGAGGCTTTAATAATACAGAAATGTAAAATATACCGGATCTGTTAGCGATGTAAATTGGTTTAAGAGAGAATTTCCAGCGGCTTTGGTCAGCATTATCAAATAGATTGGTGAACCGTATGGTGAACCGTTGTCACGTTACACCAACTATATATGTCACGCTAACGGTGGAAGAAAACAAGTTCGGCAAAGCTCCAAGAGCACGCTGGTACAGCAAGCTGCTCGCCCTCAAAGATATTTGAGTGAAATGAAAAACTCTCCAATGAACCTGCATCATCTCTGTTTCGATCTCCTCCAACACACCTCCGCGAACTAAGGTCAGTTCTTCTTTTCCGGTACAAAGTGTCGGTGTTTCCTTCGTGAAGGCAATGTCAAACCTTCAATAGTGCTTTCCGAAGGAGTGTTGGGTCTCAGACGGTTCCAGTGAAATGTACAACCCGTGTCGCGACATATGTTGCAAGTTTAAAATCTCCCTCTCTCCCTACGAGCTTGTTATTTATTTGTAAATGTCAATTCCCCACAGCCTAGTATCGCAAGGTACAACTCGATTTATTTTATTTTTGTGAATAATGCCAGAAGTCCATAACATAGACTTCTGATAAGGCTACCTATTAATTACAGCTTCATAAAAAAGGGATTCTATCTATTTGACTGAATTATTTATTGTAATTACAAGTAAAATATTTGGATACGCCCTCGGATATTTTTTTCTCCCGGGGTATCGGGCTTTTTCATAAAATTTCCAATTGACAAGCCCACCCGTATACCCACCAAGTGTTTACTACCGCCTCTCATTTTGAGCTGTTTTCGTTAAATTGCCTGGACGTTATCAACAATTATACCATGTGCGGCTACCTAGAATCTCGCCTCATACAACCTTCGCCATTTCAGTACGGACCGCTCGACAAAATAAGGCTATTTAGAACACTGAACGAACTCCTCTGACAGATTGCCGCGATTTTTATGACTTCGCTTGTCCCCCTCCCCCTTCACAATGTTGGGATAGAAAGGCAACATTTCGGTCTTCTCGAAAACCAACATTGAAATGGGGGAGGGGGGTTGTGTTAAAAATAGCCGGAAATTGCTGAAGAGGTCCGACTTAAATGGCAGGGGTTGTCTGAGCGAACGGCACCCTGGTCCAGGGCATATAATTAGCTTCAGTAGATTGTGCTAGCTTTTTTGAGCCGTCTTTGTCTCTAAATGGGCACCAAATGAAATTCTTAATATGACCATACATACAGTGACGTCATACCTATATGACGTCATAAAAGTAGGGGGGAGGGGTGGCGTACATATGAAAAAAATTGAGAATTACGGCTTTAAAAAATATAATTCTAAAATTAAATACATTTTTACTAAATTTATTAATACCGATACACATTTACGATTTCAAAGTCACAATAGCTTGTGAATATTCATTTTTTAAAGCCGTGCATGCGCCAACATTTGAAACGGCTAACGAATTTTCGATCACGACTCATATCAGCTGTGTTAATAATGCCGAGCTTGAGGGCCGAATTCAGCGAACAATATATCTACTGACTTATAGTAGGGCCGACACTGAGAAATTTCCCAACAGAGAAAGCTTTGCCCAAGCCGTTATCGAAGGTTGGGAGCAAAATAACCACAAGGTTTTTCAAGGTTATTCTCGGTGTTTTGCCGAACTTCTTTTCTTCCAGCGTTAGCGTGACATATAGTTGGTGTAACGTGACAACGGTTCACCATACGGTTCACCAATCTATTCGATAATGCTGACCAAAGTCGGGGGAAATTCTCTCTTCAACCAATTTACATCGCTAACACATCCCGTATATTTTGCAATTCCGTATTATGAATGACTCTAGCGAAAATAGTCGCGCACTGTGACACGGTTCGCATGGTGAACCGTTGCAATAAAAAAACATACTTAACTTTTCTTTCAAACTACGGTTCACCATGAGAAACGTGTCGGACTGCGCGAAAATGTTCGCTAGAGGCTTTAATAATACAGAAATGTAAAATATACCGGATCTGTTAGCGATGTAAATTGGTTTAAGAGAGAATTTCCAGCGGCTTTGGTCAGCATTATCAAATAGATTGGTGAACCGTATGGTGAACCGTTGTCACGTTACACCAACTATATATGTCACGCTAACGGTGGAAGAAAACAAGTTCGGCAAAGCTCCAAGAGCACGCTGGTACAGCAAGCTGCTCGCCCTCAAAGATATTTGAGTGAAATGAAAAACTCTCCAATGAACCTGCATCATCTCTGTTTCGATCTCCTCCAACACACATCCGCGAACTAAGGTCAGTTCTTCTTTTCCGGTACAAAGTGTCGGTGTTTCCTTCGTGAAGGCAATGTCAAACCTTCAATAGTGCTTTCCGAAGGAGTGTTGGGTCTCAGACGGTTCCAGTGAAATGTACAACCCGTGTCGCGACATATGTTGCAAGTTTAAAATCTCCCTCTCTCCCTACGAGCTTGTTATTTATTTGTAAATGTCAATTCCCCACAGCCTAGTATCGCAAGGTACAACTCGATTTATTTTATTTTTGTGAATAATGCCAGAAGTCCATAACATAGACTTCTGATAAGGCTACCTATTAATTACAGCTTCATAAAAAAGGGATTCTATCTATTTGACTGAATTATTTATTGTAATTACAAGTAAAATATTTGGATACGCCCTCGGATATTTTTTTCTCCCGGGGTATCGGGCTTTTTCATAAAATTTCCAATTGACAAGCCCACCCGTATACCCACCAAGTGTTTACTACCGCCTCTCATTTTGAGCTGTTTTCGTTAAATTGCCTGGACGTTATCAACAATTATACCATGTGCGGCTACCTAGAATCTCGCCTCATACAACCTTCGCCATTTCAGTACGGACCGCTCGACAAAATAAGGCTATTTAGAACACTGAACGAACTCCTCTGACAGATTGCCGCGATTTTTATGACTTCGCTTGTCCCCCTCCCCCTTCACAATGTTGGGATAGAAAGGCAACATTTCGGTCTTCTCGAAAACCAACATTGAAATGGGGGAGGGGGGTTGTGTTAAAAATAGCCGGAAATTGCTGAAGAGGTCCGACTTAAATGGCAGGGGTTGTCTGAGCGAACGGCACCCTGGTCCAGGGCATATAATTAGCTTCAGTAGATTGTGCTAGCTTTTTTGAGCCGTCTTTGTCTCTAAATGGGCACCAAATGAAATTCTTAATATGACCATACATACAGTGACGTCATACCTATATGACGTCATAAAAGTAGGGGGGAGGGGTGGCGTACATATGAAAAAAATTGAGAATTACGGCTTTAAAAAATATAATTCTAAAATTAAATACATTTTTACTAAATTTATTAATACCGATACACATTTACGATTTCAAAGTCACAATAGCTTGTGAATATTCATTTTTTAAAGCCGTGCATGCGCCAACATTTGAAACGGCTAACGAATTTTCGATCACGACTCATATCAGCTGTGTTAATAATGCCGAGCTTGAGGGCCGAATTCAGCGAACAATATATCTACTGACTTATAGTAGGGCCGACACTGAGAAATTTCCCAACAGAGAAAGCTTTGCCCAAGCCGTTATCGAAGGTTGGGAGCAAAATAACCACAAGGTTTTTCAAGGTTATTCTCGGTGTTTTGCCGAACTTCTTTTCTTCCAGCGTTAGCGTGACATATAGTTGGTGTAACGTGACAACGGTTCACCATACGGTTCACCAATCTATTCGATAATGCTGACCAAAGTCGGGGGAAATTCTCTCTTCAACCAATTTACATCGCTAACACATCCCGTATATTTTGCAATTCCGTATTATGAATGACTCTAGCGAAAATAGTCGCGCACTGTGACACGGTTCGCATGGTGAACCGTTGCAATAAAAAAACATACTTAACTTTTCTTTCAAACTACGGTTCACCATGAGAAACGTGTCGGACTGCGCGAAAATGTTCGCTAGAGGCTTTAATAATACAGAAATGTAAAATATACCGGATCTGTTAGCGATGTAAATTGGTTTAAGAGAGAATTTCCAGCGGCTTTGGTCAGCATTATCAAATAGATTGGTGAACCGTATGGTGAACCGTTGTCACGTTACACCAACTATATATGTCACGCTAACGGTGGAAGAAAACAAGTTCGGCAAAGCTCCAAGAGCACGCTGGTACAGCAAGCTGCTCGCCCTCAAAGATATTTGAGTGAAATGAAAAACTCTCCAATGAACCTGCATCATCTCTGTTTCGATCTCCTCCAACACACCTCCGCGAACTAAGGTCAGTTCTTCTTTTCCGGTACAAAGTGTCGGTGTTTCCTTCGTGAAGGCAATGTCAAACCTTCAATAGTGCTTTCCGAAGGAGTGTTGGGTCTCAGACGGTTCCAGTGAAATGTACAACCCGTGTCGCGACATATGTTGCAAGTTTAAAATCTCCCTCTCTCCCTACGAGCTTGTTATTTATTTGTAAATGTCAATTCCCCACAGCCTAGTATCGCAAGGTACAACTCGATTTATTTTATTTTTGTGAATAATGCCAGAAGTCCATAACATAGACTTCTGATAAGGCTACCTATTAATTACAGCTTCATAAAAAAGGGATTCTATCTATTTGACTGAATTATTTATTGTAATTACAAGTAAAATATTTGGATACGCCCTCGGATATTTTTTTCTCCCGGGGTATCGGGCTTTTTCATAAAATTTCCAATTGACAAGCCCACCCGTATACCCACCAAGTGTTTACTACCGCCTCTCATTTTGAGCTGTTTTCGTTAAATTGCCTGGACGTTATCAACAATTATACCATGTGCGGCTACCTAGAATCTCGCCTCATACAACCTTCGCCATTTCAGTACGGACCGCTCGACAAAATAAGGCTATTTAGAACACTGAACGAACTCCTCTGACAGATTGCCGCGATTTTTATGACTTCGCTTGTCCCCCTCCCCCTTCACAATGTTGGGATAGAAAGGCAACATTTCGGTCTTCTTGAAAACCAACATTGAAATGGGGGAGGGGGGTTGTGTTAAAAATAGCCGGAAATTGCTGAAGAGGTCCGACTTAAATGGCAGGGGTTGTCTGAGCGAACGGCACCCTGGTCCAGGGCATATAATTAGCTTCAGTAGATTGTGCTAGCTTTTTTGAGCCGTCTTTGTCTCTAAATGGGCACCAAATGAAATTCTTAATATGACCATACATACAGTGACGTCATACCTATATGACGTCATAAAAGTAGGGGGAGGGGTGGCGTACATATGAAAAAAATTGAGAATTACGGCTTTAAAAAATATAATTCTAAAATTAAATACATTTTTACTAAATTTATTAATACCGATACACATTTGCGATTTCAAAGTCACAATAGCTTGTGAATATTCATTTTTTAAAGCCGTGCATGCGCCAACATTTGAAACGGCTAACGAATTTTCGATCACGACTCATATCAGCTGTGTTAATAATGCCGAGCTTGAGGGCCGAATTCAGCGAACAATATATCTACTGACTTATAGTAGGGCCGACACTGAGAAATTTCCCAACAGAGAAAGCTTTGCCCAAGCCGTTATCGAAGGTTGGGAGCAAAATAACCACAAGGTTTTTCAAGGTTATTCTCGGTGTTTTGCCGAACTTCTTTTCTTCCAGCGTTAGCGTGACATATAGTTGGTGTAACGTGACAACGGTTCACCATACGGTTCACCAATCTATTCGATAATGCTGACCAAAGTCGGGGGAAATTCTCTCTTCAACCAATTTACATCGCTAACACATCCCGTATATTTTGCAATTCCGTATTATGAATGACTCTAGCGAAAATAGTCGCGCACTGTGACACGGTTCGCATGGTGAACCGTTGCAATAAAAAAACATACTTAACTTTTCTTTCAAACTACGGTTCACCATGAGAAACGTGTCGGACTGCGCGAAAATGTTCGCTAGAGGCTTTAATAATACAGAAATGTAAAATATACCGGATCTGTTAGCGATGTAAATTGGTTTAAGAGAGAATTTCCAGCGGCTTTGGTCAGCATTATCAAATAGATTGGTGAACCGTATGGTGAACCGTTGTCACGTTACACCAACTATATATGTCACGCTAACGGTGGAAGAAAACAAGTTCGGCAAAGCTCCAAGAGCACGCTGGTACAGCAAGCTGCTCGCCCTCAAAGATATTTGAGTGAAATGAAAAACTCTCCAATGAACCTGCATCATCTCTGTTTCGATCTCCTCCAACACACCTCCGCGAACTAAGGTCAGTTCTTCTTTTCCGGTACAAAGTGTCGGTGTTTCCTTCGTGAAGGCAATGTCAAACCTTCAATAGTGCTTTCCGAAGGAGTGTTGGGTCTCAGACGGTTCCAGTGAAATGTACAACCCGTGTCGCGACATATGTTGCAAGTTTAAAATCTCCCTCTCTCCCTACGAGCTTGTTATTTATTTGTAAATGTCAATTCCCCACAGCCTAGTATCGCAAGGTACAACTCGATTTATTTTATTTTTGTGAATAATGCCAGAAGTCCATAACATAGACTTCTGATAAGGCTACCTATTAATTACAGCTTCATAAAAAAGGGATTCTATCTATTTGACTGAATTATTTATTGTAATTACAAGTAAAATATTTGGATACGCCCTCGGATATTTTTTTCTCCCGGGGTATCGGGCTTTTTCATAAAATTTCCAATTGACAAGCCCACCCGTATACCCACCAAGTGTTTACTACCGCCTCTCATTTTGAGCTGTTTTCGTTAAATTGCCTGGACGTTATCAACAATTATACCATGTGCGGCTACCTAGAATCTCGCCTCATACAACCTTCGCCATTTCAGTACGGACCGCTCGACAAAATAAGGCTATTTAGAACACTGAACGAACTCCTCTGACAGATTGCCGCGATTTTTATGACTTCGCTTGTCCCCCTCCCCCTTCACAATGTTGGGATAGAAAGGCAACATTTCGGTCTTCTTGAAAACCAACATTGAAATGGGGGAGGGGGGTTGTGTTAAAAATAGCCGGAAATTGCTGAAGAGGTCCGACTTAAATGGCAGGGGTTGTCTGAGCGAACGGCACCCTGGTCCAGGGCATATAATTAGCTTCAGTAGATTGTGCTAGCTTTTTTGAGCCGTCTTTGTCTCTAAATGGGCACCAAATGAAATTCTTAATATGACCATACATACAGTGACGTCATACCTATATGACGTCATAAAAGTAGGGGGAGGGGTGGCGTACATATGAAAAAAATTGAGAATTACGGCTTTAAAAAATATAATTCTAAAATTAAATACATTTTTACTAAATTTATTAATACCGATACACATTTGCGATTTCAAAGTCACAATAGCTTGTGAATATTCATTTTTTAAAGCCGTGCATGCGCCAACATTTGAAACGGCTAACGAATTTTCGATCACGACTCATATCAGCTGTGTTAATAATGCCGAGCTTGAGGGCCGAATTCAGCGAACAATATATCTACTGACTTATAGTAGGGCCGACACTGAGAAATTTCCCAACAGAGAAAGCTTTGCCCAAGCCGTTATCGAAGGTTGGGAGCAAAATAACCACAAGGTTTTTCAAGGTTATTCTCGGTGTTTTGCCGAACTTCTTTTCTTCCAGCGTTAGCGTGACATATAGTTGGTGTAACGTGACAACGGTTCACCATACGGTTCACCAATCTATTCGATAATGCTGACCAAAGTCGGGGGAAATTCTCTCTTCAACCAATTTACATCGCTAACACATCCCGTATATTTTGCAATTCCGTATTATGAATGACTCTAGCGAAAATAGTCGCGCACTGTGACACGGTTCGCATGGTGAACCGTTGCAATAAAAAAACATACTTAACTTTTCTTTCAAACTACGGTTCACCATGAGAAACGTGTCGGACTGCGCGAAAATGTTCGCTAGAGGCTTTAATAATACAGAAATGTAAAATATACCGGATCTGTTAGCGATGTAAATTGGTTTAAGAGAGAATTTCCAGCGGCTTTGGTCAGCATTATCAAATAGATTGGTGAACCGTATGGTGAACCGTTGTCACGTTACACCAACTATATATGTCACGCTAACGGTGGAAGAAAACAAGTTCGGCAAAGCTCCAAGAGCACGCTGGTACAGCAAGCTGCTCGCCCTCAAAGATATTTGAGTGAAATGAAAAACTCTCCAATGAACCTGCATCATCTCTGTTTCGATCTCCTCCAACACACCTCCGCGAACTAAGGTCAGTTCTTCTTTTCCGGTACAAAGTGTCGGTGTTTCCTTCGTGAAGGCAATGTCAAACCTTCAATAGTGCTTTCCGAAGGAGTGTTGGGTCTCAGACGGTTCCAGTGAAATGTACAACCCGTGTCGCGACATATGTTGCAAGTTTAAAATCTCCCTCTCTCCCTACGAGCTTGTTATTTATTTGTAAATGTCAATTCCCCACAGCCTAGTATCGCAAGGTACAACTCGATTTATTTTATTTTTGTGAATAATGCCAGAAGTCCATAACATAGACTTCTGATAAGGCTACCTATTAATTACAGCTTCATAAAAAAGGGATTCTATCTATTTGACTGAATTATTTATTGTAATTACAAGTAAAATATTTGGATACGCCCTCGGATATTTTTTTCTCCCGGGGTATCGGGCTTTTTCATAAAATTTCCAATTGACAAGCCCACCCGTATACCCACCAAGTGTTTACTACCGCCTCTCATTTTGAGCTGTTTTCGTTAAATTGCCTGGACGTTATCAACAATTATACCATGTGCGGCTACCTAGAATCTCGCCTCATACAACCTTCGCCATTTCAGTACGGACCGCTCGACAAAATAAGGCTATTTAGAACACTGAACGAACTCCTCTGACAGATTGCCGCGATTTTTATGACTTCGCTTGTCCCCCTCCCCCTTCACAATGTTGGGATAGAAAGGCAACATTTCGGTCTTCTCGAAAACCAACATTGAAATGGGGGAGGGGGGTTGTGTTAAAAATAGCCGGAAATTGCTGAAGAGGTCCGACTTAAATGGCAGGGGTTGTCTGAGCGAACGGCACCCTGGTCCAGGGCATATAATTAGCTTCAGTAGATTGTGCTAGCTTTTTTGAGCCGTCTTTGTCTCTAAATGGGCACCAAATGAAATTCTTAATATGACCATACATACAGTGACGTCATACCTATATGACGTCATAAAAGTAGGGGGGAGGGGTGGCGTACATATGAAAAAAATTGAGAATTACGGCTTTAAAAAATATAATTCTAAAATTAAATACATTTTTACTAAATTTATTAATACCGATACACATTTACGATTTCAAAGTCACAATAGCTTGTGAATATTCATTTTTTAAAGCCGTGCATGCGCCAACATTTGAAACGGCTAACGAATTTTCGATCACGACTCATATCAGCTGTGTTAATAATGCCGAGCTTGAGGGCCGAATTCAGCGAACAATATATCTACTGACTTATAGTAGGGCCGACACTGAGAAATTTCCCAACAGAGAAAGCTTTGCCCAAGCCGTTATCGAAGGTTGGGAGCAAAATAACCACAAGGTTTTTCAAGGTTATTCTCGGTGTTTTGCCGAACTTCTTTTCTTCCAGCGTTAGCGTGACATATAGTTGGTGTAACGTGACAACGGTTCACCATACGGTTCACCAATCTATTCGATAATGCTGACCAAAGTCGGGGGAAATTCTCTCTTCAACCAATTTACATCGCTAACACATCCCGTATATTTTGCAATTCCGTATTATGAATGACTCTAGCGAAAATAGTCGCGCACTGTGACACGGTTCGCATGGTGAACCGTTGCAATAAAAAAACATACTTAACTTTTCTTTCAAACTACGGTTCACCATGAGAAACGTGTCGGACTGCGCGAAAATGTTCGCTAGAGGCTTTAATAATACAGAAATGTAAAATATACCGGATCTGTTAGCGATGTAAATTGGTTTAAGAGAGAATTTCCAGCGGCTTTGGTCAGCATTATCAAATAGATTGGTGAACCGTATGGTGAACCGTTGTCACGTTACACCAACTATATATGTCACGCTAACGGTGGAAGAAAACAAGTTCGGCAAAGCTCCAAGAGCACGCTGGTACAGCAAGCTGCTCGCCCTCAAAGATATTTGAGTGAAATGAAAAACTCTCCAATGAACCTGCATCATCTCTGTTTCGATCTCCTCCAACACACCTCCGCGAACTAAGGTCAGTTCTTCTTTTCCGGTACAAAGTGTCGGTGTTTCCTTCGTGAAGGCAATGTCAAACCTTCAATAGTGCTTTCCGAAGGAGTGTTGGGTCTCAGACGGTTCCAGTGAAATGTACAACCCGTGTCGCGACATATGTTGCAAGTTTAAAATCTCCCTCTCTCCCTACGAGCTTGTTATTTATTTGTAAATGTCAATTCCCCACAGCCTAGTATCGCAAGGTACAACTCGATTTATTTTATTTTTGTGAATAATGCCAGAAGTCCATAACATAGACTTCTGATAAGGCTACCTATTAATTACAGCTTCATAAAAAAGGGATTCTATCTATTTGACTGAATTATTTATTGTAATTACAAGTAAAATATTTGGATACGCCCTCGGATATTTTTTTCTCCCGGGGTATCGGGCTTTTTCATAAAATTTCCAATTGACAAGCCCACCCGTATACCCACCAAGTGTTTACTACCGCCTCTCATTTTGAGCTGTTTTCGTTAAATTGCCTGGACGTTATCAACAATTATACCATGTGCGGCTACCTAGAATCTCGCCTCATACAACCTTCGCCATTTCAGTACGGACCGCTCGACAAAATAAGGCTATTTAGAACACTGAACGAACTCCTCTGACAGATTGCCGCGATTTTTATGACTTCGCTTGTCCCCCTCCCCCTTCACAATGTTGGGATAGAAAGGCAACATTTCGGTCTTCTCGAAAACCAACATTGAAATGGGGGAGGGGGGTTGTGTTAAAAATAGCCGGAAATTGCTGAAGAGGTCCGACTTAAATGGCAGGGGTTGTCTGAGCGAACGGCACCCTGGTCCAGGGCATATAATTAGCTTCAGTAGATTGTGCTAGCTTTTTTGAGCCGTCTTTGTCTCTAAATGGGCACCAAATGAAATTCTTAATATGACCATACATACAGTGACGTCATACCTATATGACGTCATAAAAGTAGGGGGGAGGGGTGGCGTACATATGAAAAAAATTGAGAATTACGGCTTTAAAAAATATAATTCTAAAATTAAATACATTTTTACTAAATTTATTAATACCGATACACATTTACGATTTCAAAGTCACAATAGCTTGTGAATATTCATTTTTTAAAGCCGTGCATGCGCCAACATTTGAAACGGCTAACGAATTTTCGATCACGACTCATATCAGCTGTGTTAATAATGCCGAGCTTGAGGGCCGAATTCAGCGAACAATATATCTACTGACTTATAGTAGGGCCGACACTGAGAAATTTCCCAACAGAGAAAGCTTTGCCCAAGCCGTTATCGAAGGTTGGGAGCAAAATAACCACAAGGTTTTTCAAGGTTATTCTCGGTGTTTTGCCGAACTTCTTTTCTTCCAGCGTTAGCGTGACATATAGTTGGTGTAACGTGACAACGGTTCACCATACGGTTCACCAATCTATTCGATAATGCTGACCAAAGTCGGGGGAAATTCTCTCTTCAACCAATTTACATCGCTAACACATCCCGTATATTTTGCAATTCCGTATTATGAATGACTCTAGCGAAAATAGTCGCGCACTGTGACACGGTTCGCATGGTGAACCGTTGCAATAAAAAAACATACTTAACTTTTCTTTCAAACTACGGTTCACCATGAGAAACGTGTCGGACTGCGCGAAAATGTTCGCTAGAGGCTTTAATAATACAGAAATGTAAAATATACCGGATCTGTTAGCGATGTAAATTGGTTTAAGAGAGAATTTCCAGCGGCTTTGGTCAGCATTATCAAATAGATTGGTGAACCGTATGGTGAACCGTTGTCACGTTACACCAACTATATATGTCACGCTAACGGTGGAAGAAAACAAGTTCGGCAAAGCTCCAAGAGCACGCTGGTACAGCAAGCTGCTCGCCCTCAAAGATATTTGAGTGAAATGAAAAACTCTCCAATGAACCTGCATCATCTCTGTTTCGATCTCCTCCAACACACCTCCGCGAACTAAGGTCAGTTCTTCTTTTCCGGTACAAAGTGTCGGTGTTTCCTTCGTGAAGGCAATGTCAAACCTTCAATAGTGCTTTCCGAAGGAGTGTTGGGTCTCAGACGGTTCCAGTGAAATGTACAACCCGTGTCGCGACATATGTTGCAAGTTTAAAATCTCCCTCTCTCCCTACGAGCTTGTTATTTATTTGTAAATGTCAATTCCCCACAGCCTAGTATCGCAAGGTACAACTCGATTTATTTTATTTTTGTGAATAATGCCAGAAGTCCATAACATAGACTTCTGATAAGGCTACCTATTAATTACAGCTTCATAAAAAAGGGATTCTATCTATTTGACTGAATTATTTATTGTAATTACAAGTAAAATATTTGGATACGCCCTCGGATATTTTTTTCTCCCGGGGTATCGGGCTTTTTCATAAAATTTCCAATTGACAAGCCCACCCGTATACCCACCAAGTGTTTACTACCGCCTCTCATTTTGAGCTGTTTTCGTTAAATTGCCTGGACGTTATCAACAATTATACCATGTGCGGCTACCTAGAATCTCGCCTCATACAACCTTCGCCATTTCAGTACGGACCGCTCGACAAAATAAGGCTATTTAGAACACTGAACGAACTCCTCTGACAGATTGCCGCGATTTTTATGACTTCGCTTGTCCCCCTCCCCCTTCACAATGTTGGGATAGAAAGGCAACATTTCGGTCTTCTCGAAAACCAACATTGAAATGGGGGAGGGGGGTTGTGTTAAAAATAGCCGGAAATTGCTGAAGAGGTCCGACTTAAATGGCAGGGGTTGTCTGAGCGAACGGCACCCTGGTCCAGGGCATATAATTAGCTTCAGTAGATTGTGCTAGCTTTTTTGAGCCGTCTTTGTCTCTAAATGGGCACCAAATGAAATTCTTAATATGACCATACATACAGTGACGTCATACCTATATGACGTCATAAAAGTAGGGGGGAGGGGTGGCGTACATATGAAAAAAATTGAGAATTACGGCTTTAAAAAATATAATTCTAAAATTAAATACATTTTTACTAAATTTATTAATACCGATACACATTTACGATTTCAAAGTCACAATAGCTTGTGAATATTCATTTTTTAAAGCCGTGCATGCGCCAACATTTGAAACGGCTAACGAATTTTCGATCACGACTCATATCAGCTGTGTTAATAATGCCGAGCTTGAGGGCCGAATTCAGCGAACAATATATCTACTGACTTATAGTAGGGCCGACACTGAGAAATTTCCCAACAGAGAAAGCTTTGCCCAAGCCGTTATCGAAGGTTGGGAGCAAAATAACCACAAGGTTTTTCAAGGTTATTCTCGGTGTTTTGCCGAACTTCTTTTCTTCCAGCGTTAGCGTGACATATAGTTGGTGTAACGTGACAACGGTTCACCATACGGTTCACCAATCTATTCGATAATGCTGACCAAAGTCGGGGGAAATTCTCTCTTCAACCAATTTACATCGCTAACACATCCCGTATATTTTGCAATTCCGTATTATGAATGACTCTAGCGAAAATAGTCGCGCACTGTGACACGGTTCGCATGGTGAACCGTTGCAATAAAAAAACATACTTAACTTTTCTTTCAAACTACGGTTCACCATGAGAAACGTGTCGGACTGCGCGAAAATGTTCGCTAGAGGCTTTAATAATACAGAAATGTAAAATATACCGGATCTGTTAGCGATGTAAATTGGTTTAAGAGAGAATTTCCAGCGGCTTTGGTCAGCATTATCAAATAGATTGGTGAACCGTATGGTGAACCGTTGTCACGTTACACCAACTATATATGTCACGCTAACGGTGGAAGAAAACAAGTTCGGCAAAGCTCCAAGAGCACGCTGGTACAGCAAGCTGCTCGCCCTCAAAGATATTTGAGTGAAATGAAAAACTCTCCAATGAACCTGCATCATCTCTGTTTCGATCTCCTCCAACACACCTCCGCGAACTAAGGTCAGTTCTTCTTTTCCGGTACAAAGTGTCGGTGTTTCCTTCGTGAAGGCAATGTCAAACCTTCAATAGTGCTTTCCGAAGGAGTGTTGGGTCTCAGACGGTTCCAGTGAAATGTACAACCCGTGTCGCGACATATGTTGCAAGTTTAAAATCTCCCTCTCTCCCTACGAGCTTGTTATTTATTTGTAAATGTCAATTCCCCACAGCCTAGTATCGCAAGGTACAACTCGATTTATTTTATTTTTGTGAATAATGCCAGAAGTCCATAACATAGACTTCTGATAAGGCTACCTATTAATTACAGCTTCATAAAAAAGGGATTCTATCTATTTGACTGAATTATTTATTGTAATTACAAGTAAAATATTTGGATACGCCCTCGGATATTTTTTTCTCCCGGGGTATCGGGCTTTTTCATAAAATTTCCAATTGACAAGCCCACCCGTATACCCACCAAGTGTTTACTACCGCCTCTCATTTTGAGCTGTTTTCGTTAAATTGCCTGGACGTTATCAACAATTATACCATGTGCGGCTACCTAGAATCTCGCCTCATACAACCTTCGCCATTTCAGTACGGACCGCTCGACAAAATAAGGCTATTTAGAACACTGAACGAACTCCTCTGACAGATTGCCGCGATTTTTATGACTTCGCTTGTCCCCCTCCCCCTTCACAATGTTGGGATAGAAAGGCAACATTTCGGTCTTCTCGAAAACCAACATTGAAATGGGGGAGGGGGGTTGTGTTAAAAATAGCCGGAAATTGCTGAAGAGGTCCGACTTAAATGGCAGGGGTTGTCTGAGCGAACGGCACCCTGGTCCAGGGCATATAATTAGCTTCAGTAGATTGTGCTAGCTTTTTTGAGCCGTCTTTGTCTCTAAATGGGCACCAAATGAAATTCTTAATATGACCATACATACAGTGACGTCATACCTATATGACGTCATAAAAGTAGGGGGGAGGGGTGGCGTACATATGAAAAAAATTGAGAATTACGGCTTTAAAAAATATAATTCTAAAATTAAATACATTTTTACTAAATTTATTAATACCGATACACATTTACGATTTCAAAGTCACAATAGCTTGTGAATATTCATTTTTTAAAGCCGTGCATGCGCCAACATTTGAAACGGCTAACGAATTTTCGATCACGACTCATATCAGCTGTGTTAATAATGCCGAGCTTGAGGGCCGAATTCAGCGAACAATATATCTACTGACTTATAGTAGGGCCGACACTGAGAAATTTCCCAACAGAGAAAGCTTTGCCCAAGCCGTTATCGAAGGTTGGGAGCAAAATAACCACAAGGTTTTTCAAGGTTATTCTCGGTGTTTTGCCGAACTTCTTTTCTTCCAGCGTTAGCGTGACATATAGTTGGTGTAACGTGACAACGGTTCACCATACGGTTCACCAATCTATTCGATAATGCTGACCAAAGTCGGGGGAAATTCTCTCTTCAACCAATTTACATCGCTAACACATCCCGTATATTTTGCAATTCCGTATTATGAATGACTCTAGCGAAAATAGTCGCGCACTGTGACACGGTTCGCATGGTGAACCGTTGCAATAAAAAAACATACTTCAAAAACTCATGAATAATTAATGAGCAGTTTGTCCAATCAGATGAAGCAAATCAGTCACGTGCATGCACCTTTATACCTAATAAAATCTCATCATTCTAAAAGGCCCGCGGAGGGATTTGAATTCTGTCCCAGAGGGAAACGGGGTTAATGATGGAGACAATGGAATTTCTATTGATGTTTCAGCTTTCTCATTGAATTGCTAATTAGGATGAACGTTTTATATAAAGAATACTAATGAACATGAAATTTTATATAAAGTTTCATCCTAATTAAGAATTCACTGATAAAGACCCAAAGATAGCAAAAAGTACACGGAACATAAGGTACCTAGATAATAAATTTTGCACTAAATTTACTAATATCAGCAGACTACCGAGATACACAGATAATATTTTTTAAATGAAGTTATCCAACTACCATTACTTGTTTACCGAACCAAAGTTTAGTTCCAATTATTAAACCAAACTCAAAGCCGTAAAATAATAAAAACGTGCATTAAACTTACATATTTTGTGCCGGAGTCAAAAATATAGAGTCTGCCGTCATATCAGTCACATCGCCTTCCAAGTCTTGAACTTTATCGAGGTAAACCACGACACCAAATCCTTCAAGTGCAGGTTCTTGTTGCATTGCGAAACGCCGCTAGCTTCAAACAACATAGTATGGTAATTTCTTCATGTCATTCCCTTGAGATGTTCGTAATTGCAGGCGGTGATTACTCGAATATTTTGCATGGCGTTGTGAATACAAAGGTTCAATGGTTCATTAAGTAACCATTCCCTTGAGATGTGCGTCTTTCTTTCATTGCATTCTTAAAGCGTTTTTGAAGCCGTTTAAAACACTCACAGCACGTGTTTTATCAAGTCTAAAAATTCTCGGGCTTCGCCCTCGAATTTTTAAACTTGATAAAACACTGCTGTTCGTGTTTTAAACAGTACTTAACTTTTCTTTCAAACTACGGTTCACCATGAGAAACGTGTCGGACTGCGCGAAAATGTTCGCTAGAGGCTTTAATAATACAGAAATGTAAAATATACCGGATCTGTTAGCGATGTAAATTGGTTTAAGAGAGAATTTCCAGCGGCTTTGGTCAGCATTATCAAATAGATTGGTGAACCGTATGGTGAACCGTTGTCACGTTACACCAACTATATATGTCACGCTAACGGTGGAAGAAAACAAGTTCGGCAAAGCTCCAAGAGCACGCTGGTACAGCAAGCTGCTCGCCCTCAAAGATATTTGAGTGAAATGAAAAACTCTCCAATGAACCTGCATCATCTCTGTTTCGATCTCCTCCAACACACCTCCGCGAACTAAGGTCAGTTCTTCTTTTCCGGTACAAAGTGTCGGTGTTTCCTTCGTGAAGGCAATGTCAAACCTTCAATAGTGCTTTCCGAAGGAGTGTTGGGTCTCAGACGGTTCCAGTGAAATGTACAACCCGTGTCGCGACATATGTTGCAAGTTTAAAATCTCCCTCTCTCCCTACGAGCTTGTTATTTATTTGTAAATGTCAATTCCCCACAGCCTAGTATCGCAAGGTACAACTCGATTTATTTTATTTTTGTGAATAATGCCAGAAGTCCATAACATAGACTTCTGATAAGGCTACCTATTAATTACAGCTTCATAAAAAAGGGATTCTATCTATTTGACTGAATTATTTATTGTAATTACAAGTAAAATATTTGGATACGCCCTCGGATATTTTTTTCTCCCGGGGTATCGGGCTTTTTCATAAAATTTCCAATTGACAAGCCCACCCGTATACCCACCAAGTGTTTACTACCGCCTCTCATTTTGAGCTGTTTTCGTTAAATTGCCTGGACGTTATCAACAATTATACCATGTGCGGCTACCTAGAATCTCGCCTCATACAACCTTCGCCATTTCAGTACGGACCGCTCGACAAAATAAGGCTATTTAGAACACTGAACGAACTCCTCTGACAGATTGCCGCGATTTTTATGACTTCGCTTGTCCCCCTCCCCCTTCACAATGTTGGGATAGAAAGGCAACATTTCGGTCTTCTCGAAAACCAACATTGAAATGGGGGAGGGGGGTTGTGTTAAAAATAGCCGGAAATTGCTGAAGAGGTCCGACTTAAATGGCAGGGGTTGTCTGAGCGAACGGCACCCTGGTCCAGGGCATATAATTAGCTTCAGTAGATTGTGCTAGCTTTTTTGAGCCGTCTTTGTCTCTAAATGGGCACCAAATGAAATTCTTAATATGACCATACATACAGTGACGTCATACCTATATGACGTCATAAAAGTAGGGGGGAGGGGTGGCGTACATATGAAAAAAATTGAGAATTACGGCTTTAAAAAATATAATTCTAAAATTAAATACATTTTTACTAAATTTATTAATACCGATACACATTTACGATTTCAAAGTCACAATAGCTTGTGAATATTCATTTTTTAAAGCCGTGCATGCGCCAACATTTGAAACGGCTAACGAATTTTCGATCACGACTCATATCAGCTGTGTTAATAATGCCGAGCTTGAGGGCCGAATTCAGCGAACAATATATCTACTGACTTATAGTAGGGCCGACACTGAGAAATTTCCCAACAGAGAAAGCTTTGCCCAAGCCGTTATCGAAGGTTGGGAGCAAAATAACCACAAGGTTTTTCAAGGTTATTCTCGGTGTTTTGCCGAACTTCTTTTCTTCCAGCGTTAGCGTGACATATAGTTGGTGTAACGTGACAACGGTTCACCATACGGTTCACCAATCTATTCGATAATGCTGACCAAAGTCGGGGGAAATTCTCTCTTCAACCAATTTACATCGCTAACACATCCCGTATATTTTGCAATTCCGTATTATGAATGACTCTAGCGAAAATAGTCGCGCACTGTGACACGGTTCGCATGGTGAACCGTTGCAATAAAAAAACATACTTAACTTTTCTTTCAAACTACGGTTCACCATGAGAAACGTGTCGGACTGCGCGAAAATGTTCGCTAGAGGCTTTAATAATACAGAAATGTAAAATATACCGGATCTGTTAGCGATGTAAATTGGTTTAAGAGAGAATTTCCAGCGGCTTTGGTCAGCATTATCAAATAGATTGGTGAACCGTATGGTGAACCGTTGTCACGTTACACCAACTATATATGTCACGCTAACGGTGGAAGAAAACAAGTTCGGCAAAGCTCCAAGAGCACGCTGGTACAGCAAGCTGCTCGCCCTCAAAGATATTTGAGTGAAATGAAAAACTCTCCAATGAACCTGCATCATCTCTGTTTCGATCTCCTCCAACACACCTCCGCGAACTAAGGTCAGTTCTTCTTTTCCGGTACAAAGTGTCGGTGTTTCCTTCGTGAAGGCAATGTCAAACCTTCAATAGTGCTTTCCGAAGGAGTGTTGGGTCTCAGACGGTTCCAGTGAAATGTACAACCCGTGTCGCGACATATGTTGCAAGTTTAAAATCTCCCTCTCTCCCTACGAGCTTGTTATTTATTTGTAAATGTCAATTCCCCACAGCCTAGTATCGCAAGGTACAACTCGATTTATTTTATTTTTGTGAATAATGCCAGAAGTCCATAACATAGACTTCTGATAAGGCTACCTATTAATTACAGCTTCATAAAAAAGGGATTCTATCTATTTGACTGAATTATTTATTGTAATTACAAGTAAAATATTTGGATACGCCCTCGGATATTTTTTTCTCCCGGGGTATCGGGCTTTTTCATAAAATTTCCAATTGACAAGCCCACCCGTATACCCACCAAGTGTTTACTACCGCCTCTCATTTTGAGCTGTTTTCGTTAAATTGCCTGGACGTTATCAACAATTATACCATGTGCGGCTACCTAGAATCTCGCCTCATACAACCTTCGCCATTTCAGTACGGACCGCTCGACAAAATAAGGCTATTTAGAACACTGAACGAACTCCTCTGACAGATTGCCGCGATTTTTATGACTTCGCTTGTCCCCCTCCCCCTTCACAATGTTGGGATAGAAAGGCAACATTTCGGTCTTCTCGAAAACCAACATTGAAATGGGGGAGGGGGGTTGTGTTAAAAATAGCCGGAAATTGCTGAAGAGGTCCGACTTAAATGGCAGGGGTTGTCTGAGCGAACGGCACCCTGGTCCAGGGCATATAATTAGCTTCAGTAGATTGTGCTAGCTTTTTTGAGCCGTCTTTGTCTCTAAATGGGCACCAAATGAAATTCTTAATATGACCATACATACAGTGACGTCATACCTATATGACGTCATAAAAGTAGGGGGGAGGGGTGGCGTACATATGAAAAAAATTGAGAATTACGGCTTTAAAAAATATAATTCTAAAATTAAATACATTTTTACTAAATTTATTAATACCGATACACATTTACGATTTCAAAGTCACAATAGCTTGTGAATATTCATTTTTTAAAGCCGTGCATGCGCCAACATTTGAAACGGCTAACGAATTTTCGATCACGACTCATATCAGCTGTGTTAATAATGCCGAGCTTGAGGGCCGAATTCAGCGAACAATATATCTACTGACTTATAGTAGGGCCGACACTGAGAAATTTCCCAACAGAGAAAGCTTTGCCCAAGCCGTTATCGAAGGTTGGGAGCAAAATAACCACAAGGTTTTTCAAGGTTATTCTCGGTGTTTTGCCGAACTTCTTTTCTTCCAGCGTTAGCGTGACATATAGTTGGTGTAACGTGACAACGGTTCACCATACGGTTCACCAATCTATTCGATAATGCTGACCAAAGTCGGGGGAAATTCTCTCTTCAACCAATTTACATCGCTAACACATCCCGTATATTTTGCAATTCCGTATTATGAATGACTCTAGCGAAAATAGTCGCGCACTGTGACACGGTTCGCATGGTGAACCGTTGCAATAAAAAAACATACTTCAAAAACTCATGAATAATTAATGAGCAGTTTGTCCAATCAGATGAAGCAAATCAGTCACGTGCATGCACCTTTATACCTAATAAAATCTCATCATTCTAAAAGGCCCGCGGAGGGATTTGAATTCTGTCCCAGAGGGAAACGGGGTTAATGATGGAGACAATGGAATTTCTATTGATGTTTCAGCTTTCTCATTGAATTGCTAATTAGGATGAACGTTTTATATAAAGAATACTAATGAACATGAAATTTTATATAAAGTTTCATCCTAATTAAGAATTCACTGATAAAGACCCAAAGATAGCAAAAAGTACACGGAACATAAGGTACCTAGATAATAAATTTTGCACTAAATTTACTAATATCAGCAGACTACCGAGATACACAGATAATATTTTTTAAATGAAGTTATCCAACTACCATTACTTGTTTACCGAACCAAAGTTTAGTTCCAATTATTAAACCAAACTCAAAGCCGTAAAATAATAAAAACGTGCATTAAACTTACATATTTTGTGCCGGAGTCAAAAATATAGAGTCTGCCGTCATATCAGTCACATCGCCTTCCAAGTCTTGAACTTTATCGAGGTAAACCACGACACCAAATCCTTCAAGTGCAGGTTCTTGTTGCATTGCGAAACGCCGCTAGCTTCAAACAACATAGTATGGTAATTTCTTCATGTCATTCCCTTGAGATGTTCGTAATTGCAGGCGGTGATTACTCGAATATTTTGCATGGCGTTGTGAATACAAAGGTTCAATGGTTCATTAAGTAACCATTCCCTTGAGATGTGCGTCTTTCTTTCATTGCATTCTTAAAGCGTTTTTGAAGCCGTTTAAAACACTCACAGCACGTGTTTTATCAAGTCTAAAAATTCTCGGGCTTCGCCCTCGAATTTTTAAACTTGATAAAACACTGCTGTTCGTGTTTTAAACAGTACTTAACTTTTCTTTCAAACTACGGTTCACCATGAGAAACGTGTCGGACTGCGCGAAAATGTTCGCTAGAGGCTTTAATAATACAGAAATGTAAAATATACCGGATCTGTTAGCGATGTAAATTGGTTTAAGAGAGAATTTCCAGCGGCTTTGGTCAGCATTATCAAATAGATTGGTGAACCGTATGGTGAACCGTTGTCACGTTACACCAACTATATATGTCACGCTAACGGTGGAAGAAAACAAGTTCGGCAAAGCTCCAAGAGCACGCTGGTACAGCAAGCTGCTCGCCCTCAAAGATATTTGAGTGAAATGAAAAACTCTCCAATGAACCTGCATCATCTCTGTTTCGATCTCCTCCAACACACCTCCGCGAACTAAGGTCAGTTCTTCTTTTCCGGTACAAAGTGTCGGTGTTTCCTTCGTGAAGGCAATGTCAAACCTTCAATAGTGCTTTCCGAAGGAGTGTTGGGTCTCAGACGGTTCCAGTGAAATGTACAACCCGTGTCGCGACATATGTTGCAAGTTTAAAATCTCCCTCTCTCCCTACGAGCTTGTTATTTATTTGTAAATGTCAATTCCCCACAGCCTAGTATCGCAAGGTACAACTCGATTTATTTTATTTTTGTGAATAATGCCAGAAGTCCATAACATAGACTTCTGATAAGGCTACCTATTAATTACAGCTTCATAAAAAAGGGATTCTATCTATTTGACTGAATTATTTATTGTAATTACAAGTAAAATATTTGGATACGCCCTCGGATATTTTTTTCTCCCGGGGTATCGGGCTTTTTCATAAAATTTCCAATTGACAAGCCCACCCGTATACCCACCAAGTGTTTACTACCGCCTCTCATTTTGAGCTGTTTTCGTTAAATTGCCTGGACGTTATCAACAATTATACCATGTGCGGCTACCTAGAATCTCGCCTCATACAACCTTCGCCATTTAAGTACGGACCGCTCGACAAAATAAGGCTATTTAGAACACTGAACGAACTCCTCTGACAGATTGCCGCGATTTTTATGACTTCGCTTGTCCCCCTCCCCCTTCACAATGTTGGGATAGAAAGGCAACATTTCGGTCTTCTCGAAAACCAACATTGAAATGGGGGAGGGGGGTTGTGTTAAAAATAGCCGGAAATTGCTGAAGAGGTCCGACTTAAATGGCAGGGGTTGTCTGAGCGAACGGCACCCTGGTCCAGGGCATATAATTAGCTTCAGTAGATTGTGCTAGCTTTTTTGAGCCGTCTTTGTCTCTAAATGGGCACCAAATGAAATTCTTAATATGACCATACATACAGTGACGTCATACCTATATGACGTCATAAAAGTAGGGGGGAGGGGTGGCGTACATATGAAAAAAATTGAGAATTACGGCTTTAAAAAATATAATTCTAAAATTAAATACATTTTTACTAAATTTATTAATACCGATACACATTTACGATTTCAAAGTCACAATAGCTTGTGAATATTCATTTTTTAAAGCCGTGCATGCGCCAACATTTGAAACGGCTAACGAATTTTCGATCACGACTCATATCAGCTGTGTTAATAATGCCGAGCTTGAGGGCCGAATTCAGCGAACAATATATCTACTGACTTATAGTAGGGCCGACACTGAGAAATTTCCCAACAGAGAAAGCTTTGCCCAAGCCGTTATCGAAGGTTGGGAGCAAAATAACCACAAGGTTTTTCAAGGTTATTCTCGGTGTTTTGCCGAACTTCTTTTCTTCCAGCGTTAGCGTGACATATAGTTGGTGTAACGTGACAACGGTTCACCATACGGTTCACCAATCTATTCGATAATGCTGACCAAAGTCGGGGGAAATTCTCTCTTCAACCAATTTACATCGCTAACACATCCCGTATATTTTGCAATTCCGTATTATGAATGACTCTAGCGAAAATAGTCGCGCACTGTGACACGGTTCGCATGGTGAACCGTTGCAATAAAAAAACATACTTAACTTTTCTTTCAAACTACGGTTCACCATGAGAAACGTGTCGGACTGCGCGAAAATGTTCGCTAGAGGCTTTAATAATACAGAAATGTAAAATATACCGGATCTGTTAGCGATGTAAATTGGTTTAAGAGAGAATTTCCAGCGGCTTTGGTCAGCATTATCAAATAGATTGGTGAACCGTATGGTGAACCGTTGTCACGTTACACCAACTATATATGTCACGCTAACGGTGGAAGAAAACAAGTTCGGCAAAGCTCCAAGAGCACGCTGGTACAGCAAGCTGCTCGCCCTCAAAGATATTTGAGTGAAATGAAAAACTCTCCAATGAACCTGCATCATCTCTGTTTCGATCTCCTCCAACACACCTCCGCGAACTAAGGTCAGTTCTTCTTTTCCGGTACAAAGTGTCGGTGTTTCCTTCGTGAAGGCAATGTCAAACCTTCAATAGTGCTTTCCGAAGGAGTGTTGGGTCTCAGACGGTTCCAGTGAAATGTACAACCCGTGTCGCGACATATGTTGCAAGTTTAAAATCTCCCTCTCTCCCTACGAGCTTGTTATTTATTTGTAAATGTCAATTCCCCACAGCCTAGTATCGCAAGGTACAACTCGATTTATTTTATTTTTGTGAATAATGCCAGAAGTCCATAACATAGACTTCTGATAAGGCTACCTATTAATTACAGCTTCATAAAAAAGGGATTCTATCTATTTGACTGAATTATTTATTGTAATTACAAGTAAAATATTTGGATACGCCCTCGGATATTTTTTTCTCCCGGGGTATCGGGCTTTTTCATAAAATTTCCAATTGACAAGCCCACCCGTATACCCACCAAGTGTTTACTACCGCCTCTCATTTTGAGCTGTTTTCGTTAAATTGCCTGGACGTTATCAACAATTATACCATGTGCGGCTACCTAGAATCTCGCCTCATACAACCTTCGCCATTTAAGTACGGACCGCTCGACAAAATAAGGCTATTTAGAACACTGAACGAACTCCTCTGACAGATTGCCGCGATTTTTATGACTTCGCTTGTCCCCCTCCCCCTTCACAATGTTGGGATAGAAAGGCAACATTTCGGTCTTCTCGAAAACCAACATTGAAATGGGGGAGGGGGGTTGTGTTAAAAATAGCCGGAAATTGCTGAAGAGGTCCGACTTAAATGGCAGGGGTTGTCTGAGCGAACGGCACCCTGGTCCAGGGCATATAATTAGCTTCAGTAGATTGTGCTAGCTTTTTTGAGCCGTCTTTGTCTCTAAATGGGCACCAAATGAAATTCTTAATATGACCATACATACAGTGACGTCATACCTATATGACGTCATAAAAGTAGGGGGGAGGGGTGGCGTACATATGAAAAAAATTGAGAATTACGGCTTTAAAAAATATAATTCTAAAATTAAATACATTTTTACTAAATTTATTAATACCGATACACATTTACGATTTCAAAGTCACAATAGCTTGTGAATATTCATTTTTTAAAGCCGTGCATGCGCCAACATTTGAAACGGCTAACGAATTTTCGATCACGACTCATATCAGCTGTGTTAATAATGCCGAGCTTGAGGGCCGAATTCAGCGAACAATATATCTACTGACTTATAGTAGGGCCGACACTGAGAAATTTCCCAACAGAGAAAGCTTTGCCCAAGCCGTTATCGAAGGTTGGGAGCAAAATAACCACAAGGTTTTTCAAGGTTATTCTCGGTGTTTTGCCGAACTTCTTTTCTTCCAGCGTTAGCGTGATATATAGTTGGTGTAACGTGACAACGGTTCACCATACGGTTCACCAATCTATTCGATAATGCTGACCAAAGTCGGGGGAAATTCTCTCTTCAACCAATTTACATCGCTAACACATCCCGTATATTTTGCAATTCCGTATTATGAATGACTCTAGCGAAAATAGTCGCGCACTGTGACACGGTTCGCATGGTGAACCGTTGCAATAAAAAAACATACTTAACTTTTCTTTCAAACTACGGTTCACCATGAGAAACGTGTCGGACTGCGCGAAAATGTTCGCTAGAGGCTTTAATAATACAGAAATGTAAAATATACCGGATCTGTTAGCGATGTAAATTGGTTTAAGAGAGAATTTCCAGCGGCTTTGGTCAGCATTATCAAATAGATTGGTGAACCGTATGGTGAACCGTTGTCACGTTACACCAACTATATATGTCACGCTAACGGTGGAAGAAAACAAGTTCGGCAAAGCTCCAAGAGCACGCTGGTACAGCAAGCTGCTCGCCCTCAAAGATATTTGAGTGAAATGAAAAACTCTCCAATGAACCTGCATCATCTCTGTTTCGATCTCCTCCAACACACCTCCGCGAACTAAGGTCAGTTCTTCTTTTCCGGTACAAAGTGTCGGTGTTTCCTTCGTGAAGGCAATGTCAAACCTTCAATAGTGCTTTCCGAAGGAGTGTTGGGTCTCAGACGGTTCCAGTGAAATGTACAACCCGTGTCGCGACATATGTTGCAAGTTTAAAATCTCCCTCTCTCCCTACGAGCTTGTTATTTATTTGTAAATGTCAATTCCCCACAGCCTAGTATCGCAAGGTACAACTCGATTTATTTTATTTTTGTGAATAATGCCAGAAGTCCATAACATAGACTTCTGATAAGGCTACCTATTAATTACAGCTTCATAAAAAAGGGATTCTATCTATTTGACTGAATTATTTATTGTAATTACAAGTAAAATATTTGGATACGCCCTCGGATATTTTTTTCTCCCGGGGTATCGGGCTTTTTCATAAAATTTCCAATTGACAAGCCCACCCGTATACCCACCAAGTGTTTACTACCGCCTCTCATTTTGAGCTGTTTTCGTTAAATTGCCTGGACGTTATCAACAATTATACCATGTGCGGCTACCTAGAATCTCGCCTCATACAACCTTCGCCATTTAAGTACGGACCGCTCGACAAAATAAGGCTATTTAGAACACTGAACGAACTCCTCTGACAGATTGCCGCGATTTTTATGACTTCGCTTGTCCCCCTCCCCCTTCACAATGTTGGGATAGAAAGGCAACATTTCGGTCTTCTCGAAAACCAACATTGAAATGGGGGAGGGGGGTTGTGTTAAAAATAGCCGGAAATTGCTGAAGAGGTCCGACTTAAATGGCAGGGGTTGTCTGAGCGAACGGCACCCTGGTCCAGGGCATATAATTAGCTTCAGTAGATTGTGCTAGCTTTTTTGAGCCGTCTTTGTCTCTAAATGGGCACCAAATGAAATTCTTAATATGACCATACATACAGTGACGTCATACCTATATGACGTCATAAAAGTAGGGGGGAGGGGTGGCGTACATATGAAAAAAATTGAGAATTACGGCTTTAAAAAATATAATTCTAAAATTAAATACATTTTTACTAAATTTATTAATACCGATACACATTTACGATTTCAAAGTCACAATAGCTTGTGAATATTCATTTTTTAAAGCCGTGCATGCGCCAACATTTGAAACGGCTAACGAATTTTCGATCACGACTCATATCAGCTGTGTTAATAATGCCGAGCTTGAGGGCCGAATTCAGCGAACAATATATCTACTGACTTATAGTAGGGCCGACACTGAGAAATTTCCCAACAGAGAAAGCTTTGCCCAAGCCGTTATCGAAGGTTGGGAGCAAAATAACCACAAGGTTTTTCAAGGTTATTCTCGGTGTTTTGCCGAACTTCTTTTCTTCCAGCGTTAGCGTGACATATAGTTGGTGTAACGTGACAACGGTTCACCATACGGTTCACCAATCTATTCGATAATGCTGACCAAAGTCGGGGGAAATTCTCTCTTCAACCAATTTACATCGCTAACACATCCCGTATATTTTGCAATTCCGTATTATGAATGACTCTAGCAAAAATAGTCGCGCACTGTGACACGGTTCGCATGGTGAACCGTTGCAATAAAAAAACATACTTAACTTTTCTTTCAAACTACGGTTCACCATGAGAAACGTGTCGGACTGCGCGAAAATGTTCGCTAGAGGCTTTAATAATACAGAAATGTAAAATATACCGGATCTGTTAGCGATGTAAATTGGTTTAAGAGAGAATTTCCAGCGGCTTTGGTCAGCATTATCAAATAGATTGGTGAACCGTATGGTGAACCGTTGTCACGTTACACCAACTAGTATATATGTCACGCTAACGGTGGAAGAAAACAAGTTCGGCAAAGCTCCAAGAGCACGCTGGTACAGCAAGCTGCTCGCCCTCAAAGATATTTGAGTGAAATGAAAAACTCTCCAATGAACCTGCATCATCTCTGTTTCGATCTCCTCCAACACACCTCCGCGAACTAAGGTCAGTTCTTCTTTTCCGGTACAAAGTGTCGGTGTTTCCTTCGTGAAGGCAATGTCAAACCTTCAATAGTGCTTTCCGAAGGAGTGTTGGGTCTCAGACGGTTCCAGTGAAATGTACAACCCGTGTCGCGACATATGTTGCAAGTTTAAAATCTCCCTCTCTCCCTACGAGCTTGTTATTTATTTGTAAATGTCAATTCCCCACAGCCTAGTATCGCAAGGTACAACTCGATTTATTTTATTTTTGTGAATAATGCCAGAAGTCCATAACATAGACTTCTGATAAGGCTACCTATTAATTACAGCTTCATAAAAAAGGGATTCTATCTATTTGACTGAATTATTTATTGTAATTACAAGTAAAATATTTGGATACGCCCTCGGATATTTTTTTCTCCCGGGGTATCGGGCTTTTTCATAAAATTTCCAATTGACAAGCCCACCCGTATACCCACCAAGTGTTTACTACCGCCTCTCATTTTGAGCTGTTTTCGTTAAATTGCCTGGACGTTATCAACAATTATACCATGTGCGGCTACCTAGAATCTCGCCTCATACAACCTTCGCCATTTCAGTACGGACCGCTCGACAAAATAAGGCTATTTAGAACACTGAACGAACTCCTCTGACAGATTGCCGCGATTTTTATGACTTCGCTTGTCCCCCTCCCCCTTCACAATGTTGGGATAGAAAGGCAACATTTCGGTCTTCTCGAAAACCAACATTGAAATGGGGGAGGGGGGTTGTGTTAAAAATAGCCGGAAATTGCTGAAGAGGTCCGACTTAAATGGCAGGGGTTGTCTGAGCGAACGGCACCCTGGTCCAGGGCATATAATTAGCTTCAGTAGATTGTGCTAGCTTTTTTGAGCCGTCTTTGTCTCTAAATGGGCACCAAATGAAATTCTTAATATGACCATACATACAGTGACGTCATACCTATATGACGTCATAAAAGTAGGGGGGAGGGGTGGCGTACATATGAAAAAAAATGAGAATTACGGCTTTAAAAAATATAATTCTAAAATTAAATACATTTTTACTAAATTTATTAATACCGATACACATTTACGATTTCAAAGTCACAATAGCTTGTGAATATTCATTTTTTAAAGCCGTGCATGCGCCAACATTTGAAACGGCTAACGAATTTTCGATCACGACTCATATCAGCTGTGTAAAGGGGCTGTGTCATGGCACTGCGCATGTATCGAGTAATCGCTCGTTTAGTGGTTGTTAATTGGATACAAACAGTTAAACTTCCCTCCCTCAATGCTTGATTGAAAGGATTTTCAATATTTTCCCTGGAGACTGTTTATATACACCGTTTGTTAGTAATTTTTGCATATTTGCTTTGATTTTAAGCATCCCACATGGCCGAGAGGTTCGTTAGTTCATATCAAAATCGGTGGAAATAGCTCTTTCCGGGCCGGAAAAACGAATGAAAGTCTTACCGTGACACAGCCCCTTTAATAATGCCGAGCTTGAGGGCCGAATTCAGCGAACAATATATCTACTGACTTATAGTAGGGCCGACACTGAGAAATTTCCCAACAGAGAAAGCTTTGCCCAAGCCGTTATCGAAGGTTGGGAGCAAAATAACCACAAGGTTTTTCAAGGTTATTCTCGGTGTTTTGCCGAACTTCTTTTCTTCCAGCGTTAGCGTGACATATAGTTGGTGTAACGTGACAACGGTTCACCATACGGTTCACCAATCTATTCGATAATGCTGACCAAAGTCGGGGGAAATTCTCTCTTCAACCAATTTACATCGCTAACACATCCCGTATATTTTGCAATTCCGTATTATGAATGACTCTAGCGAAAATAGTCGCGCACTGTGACACGGTTCGCATGGTGAACCGTTGCAATAAAAAAACATACTTAACTTTTCTTTCAAACTACGGTTCACCATGAGAAACGTGTCGGACTGCGCGAAAATGTTCGCTAGAGGCTTTAATAATACAGAAATGTAAAATATACCGGATCTGTTAGCGATGTAAATTGGTTTAAGAGAGAATTTCCAGCGGCTTTGGTCAGCATTATCAAATAGATTGGTGAACCGTATGGTGAACCGTTGTCACGTTACACCAACTATATATGTCACGCTAACGGTGGAAGAAAACAAGTTCGGCAAAGCTCCAAGAGCACGCTGGTACAGCAAGCTGCTCGCCCTCAAAGATATTTGAGTGAAATGAAAAACTCTCCAATGAACCTGCATCATCTCTGTTTCGATCTCCTCCAACACACCTCCGCGAACTAAGGTCAGTTCTTCTTTTCCGGTACAAAGTGTCGGTGTTTCCTTCGTGAAGGCAATGTCAAACCTTCAATAGTGCTTTCCGAAGGAGTGTTGGGTCTCAGACGGTTCCAGTGAAATGTACAACCCGTGTCGCGACATATGTTGCAAGTTTAAAATCTCCCTCTCTCCCTACGAGCTTGTTATTTATTTGTAAATGTCAATTCCCCACAGCCTAGTATCGCAAGGTACAACTCGATTTATTTTATTTTTGTGAATAATGCCAGAAGTCCATAACATAGACTTCTGATAAGGCTACCTATTAATTACAGCTTCATAAAAAAGGGATTCTATCTATTTGACTGAATTATTTATTGTAATTACAAGTAAAATATTTGGATACGCCCTCGGATATTTTTTTCTCCCGGGGTATCGGGCTTTTTCATAAAATTTCCAATTGACAAGCCCACCCGTATACCCACCAAGTGTTTACTACCGCCTCTCATTTTGAGCTGTTTTCGTTAAATTGCCTGGACGTTATCAACAATTATACCATGTGCGGCTACCTAGAATCTCGCCTCATACAACCTTCGCCATTTAAATACGGACCGCTCGACAAAATAAGGCTATTTAGAACACTGAACGAACTCCTCTGACAGATTGCCGCGATTTTTATGACTTCGCTTGTCCCCCTCCCCCTTCACAATGTTGGGATAGAAAGGCAACATTTCGGTCTTCTCGAAAACCAACATTGAAATGGGGGAGGGGGGTTGTGTTAAAAATAGCCGGAAATTGCTGAAGAGGTCCGACTTAAATGGCAGGGGTTGTCTGAGCGAACGGCACCCTGGTCCAGGGCATATAATTAGCTTCAGTAGATTGTGCTAGCTTTTTTGAGCCGTCTTTGTCTCTAAATGGGCACCAAATGAAATTCTTAATATGACCATACATACAGTGACGTCATACCTATATGACGTCATAAAAGTAGGGGGGAGGGGTGGCGTACATATGAAAAAAATTGAGAATTACGGCTTTAAAAAATATAATTCTAAAATTAAATACATTTTTACTAAATTTATTAATACCGATACACATTTACGATTTCAAAGTCACAATAGCTTGTGAATATTCATTTTTTAAAGCCGTGCATGCGCCAACATTTGAAACGGCTAACGAATTTTCGATCACGACTCATATCAGCTGGGTAAAGGGGCTGTGTCATGGCACTGCGCATGTATCGAGTAATCGCTCGTTTAGTGGTTGTTAATTGGATACAAACAGTTAAACTTCCCTCCCTCAATGCTTGATTGAAAGGATTTTCAATATTTTCCCTGGAGACTGTTTATATACACCGTTTGTTAGTAATTTTTGCATATTTGCTTTGATTTTAAGCATCCCACATGGCCGAGAGGTTCGTTAGTTCATATCAAAATCGGTGGAAATAGCTCTTTCCGGGCCGGAAAAACGAATGAAAGTCTTACCGTGACACAGCCCCTTTAATAATGCCGAGCTTGAGGGCCGAATTCAGCGAACAATATATCTACTGACTTATAGTAGGGCCGACACTGAGAAATTTCCCAACAGAGAAAGCTTTGCCCAAGCCGTTATCGAAGGTTGGGAGCAAAATAACCACAAGGTTTTTCAAGGTTATTCTCGGTGTTTTGCCGAACTTCTTTTCTTCCAGCGTTAGCGTGACATATAGTTGGTGTAATGTGACAACGGTTCACCATACGGTTCACCAATCTATTCGATAATGCTGACCAAAGTCGGGGGAAATTCTCTCTTCAACCAATTTACATCGCTAACACATCCCGTATATTTTGCAATTCCGTATTATGAATGACTCTAGCGAAAATAGTCGCGCACTGTGACACGGTTCGCATGGTGAACCGTTGCAATAAAAAAACATACTTAACTTTTCTTTCAAACTACGGTTCACCATGAGAAACGTGTCGGACTGCGCGAAAATGTTCGCTAGAGGCTTTAATAATACAGAAATGTAAAATATACCGGATCTGTTAGCGATGTAAATTGGTTTAAGAGAGAATTTCCAGCGGCTTTGGTCAGCATTATCAAATAGATTGGTGAACCGTATGGTGAACCGTTGTCACGTTACACCAACTATATATGTCACGCTAACGGTGGAAGAAAACAAGTTCGGCAAAGCTCCAAGAGCACGCTGGTACAGCAAGCTGCTCGCCCTCAAAGATATTTGAGTGAAATGAAAAACTCTCCAATGAACCTGCATCATCTCTGTTTCGATCTCCTCCAACACACCTCCGCGAACTAAGGTCAGTTCTTCTTTTCCGGTACAAAGTGTCGGTGTTTCCTTCGTGAAGGCAATGTCAAACCTTCAATAGTGCTTTCCGAAGGAGTGTTGGGTCTCAGACGGTTCCAGTGAAATGTACAACCCGTGTCGCGACATATGTTGCAAGTTTAAAATCTCCCTCTCTCCCTACGAGCTTGTTATTTATTTGTAAATGTCAATTCCCCACAGCCTAGTATCGCAAGGTACAACTCGATTTATTTTATTTTTGTGAATAATGCCAGAAGTCCATAACATAGACTTCTGATAAGGCTACCTATTAATTACAGCTTCATAAAAAAGGGATTCTATCTATTTGACTGAATTATTTATTGTAATTACAAGTAAAATATTTGGATACGCCCTCGGATATTTTTTTCTCCCGGGGTATCGGGCTTTTTCATAAAATTTCCAATTGACAAGCCCACCCGTATACCCACCAAGTGTTTACTACCGCCTCTCATTTTGAGCTGTTTTCGTTAAATTGCCTGGACGTTATCAACAATTATACCATGTGCGGCTACCTAGAATCTCGCCTCATACAACCTTCGCCATTTAAATACGGACCGCTCGACAAAATAAGGCTATTTAGAACACTGAACGAACTCCTCTGACAGATTGCCGCGATTTTTATGACTTCGCTTGTCCCCCTCCCCCTTCACAATGTTGGGATAGAAAGGCAACATTTCGGTCTTCTCGAAAACCAACATTGAAATGGGGGAGGGGGGTTGTGTTAAAAATAGCCGGAAATTGCTGAAGAGGTCCGACTTAAATGGCAGGGGTTGTCTGAGCGAACGGCACCCTGGTCCAGGGCATATAATTAGCTTCAGTAGATTGTGCTAGCTTTTTTGAGCCGTCTTTGTCTCTAAATGGGCACCAAATGAAATTCTTAATATGACCATACATACAGTGACGTCATACCTATATGACGTCATAAAAGTAGGGGGGAGGGGTGGCGTACATATGAAAAAAATTGAGAATTACGGCTTTAAAAAATATAATTCTAAAATTAAATACATTTTTACTAAATTTATTAATACCGATACACATTTACGATTTCAAAGTCACAATAGCTTGTGAATATTCATTTTTTAAAGCCGTGCATGCGCCAACATTTGAAACGGCTAACGAATTTTCGATCACGACTCATATCAGCTGTGTAAAGGGGCTGTGTCATGGCACTGCGCATGTATCGAGTAATCGCTCGTTTAGTGGTTGTTAATTGGATACAAACAGTTAAACTTCCCTCCCTCAATGCTTGATTGAAAGGATTTTCAATATTTTCCCTGGAGACTGTTTATATACACCGTTTGTTAGTAATTTTTGCATATTTGCTTTGATTTTAAGCATCCCACATGGCCGAGAGGTTCGTTAGTTCATATCAAAATCGGTGGAAATAGCTCTTTCCGGGCCGGAAAAACGAATGAAAGTCTTACCGTGACACAGCCCCTTTAATAATGCCGAGCTTGAGGGCCGAATTCAGCGAACAATATATCTACTGACTTATAGTAGGGCCGACACTGAGAAATTTCCCAACAGAGAAAGCTTTGCCCAAGCCGTTATCGAAGGTTGGGAGCAAAATAACCACAAGGTTTTTCAAGGTTATTCTCGGTGTTTTGCCGAACTTCTTTTCTTCCAGCGTTAGCGTGACATATAGTTGGTGTAACGTGACAACGGTTCACCATACGGTTCACCAATCTATTCGATAATGCTGACCAAAGTCGGGGGAAATTCTCTCTTCAACCAATTTACATCGCTAACACATCCCGTATATTTTGCAATTCCGTATTATGAATGACTCTAGCGAAAATAGTCGCGCACTGTGACACGGTTCGCATGGTGAACCGTTGCAATAAAAAAACATACTTAACTTTTCTTTCAAACTACGGTTCACCATGAGAAACGTGTCGGACTGCGCGAAAATGTTCGCTAGAGGCTTTAATAATACAGAAATGTAAAATATACCGGATCTGTTAGCGATGTAAATTGGTTTAAGAGAGAATTTCCAGCGGCTTTGGTCAGCATTATCAAATAGATTGGTGAACCGTATGGTGAACCGTTGTCACGTTACACCAACTATATATGTCACGCTAACGGTGGAAGAAAACAAGTTCGGCAAAGCTCCAAGAGCACGCTGGTACAGCAAGCTGCTCGCCCTCAAAGATATTTGAGTGAAATGAAAAACTCTCCAATGAACCTGCATCATCTCTGTTTCGATCTCCTCCAACACACCTCCGCGAACTAAGGTCAGTTCTTCTTTTCCGGTACAAAGTGTCGGTGTTTCCTTCGTGAAGGCAATGTCAAACCTTCAATAGTGCTTTCCGAAGGAGTGTTGGGTCTCAGACGGTTCCAGTGAAATGTACAACCCGTGTCGCGACATATGTTGCAAGTTTAAAATCTCCCTCTCTCCCTACGAGCTTGTTATTTATTTGTAAATGTCAATTCCCCACAGCCTAGTATCGCAAGGTACAACTCGATTTATTTTATTTTTGTGAATAATGCCAGAAGTCCATAACATAGACTTCTGATAAGGCTACCTATTAATTACAGCTTCATAAAAAAGGGATTCTATCTATTTGACTGAATTATTTATTGTAATTACAAGTAAAATATTTGGATACGCCCTCGGATATTTTTTTCTCCCGGGGTATCGGGCTTTTTCATAAAATTTCCAATTGACAAGCCCACCCGTATACCCACCAAGTGTTTACTACCGCCTCTCATTTTGAGCTGTTTTCGTTAAATTGCCTGGACGTTATCAACAATTATACCATGTGCGGCTACCTAGAATCTCGCCTCATACAACCTTCGCCATTTAAATACGGACCGCTCGACAAAATAAGGCTATTTAGAACACTGAACGAACTCCTCTGACAGATTGCCGCGATTTTTATGACTTCGCTTGTCCCCCTCCCCCTTCACAATGTTGGGATAGAAAGGCAACATTTCGGTCTTCTCGAAAACCAACATTGAAATGGGGGAGGGGGGTTGTGTTAAAAATAGCCGGAAATTGCTGAAGAGGTCCGACTTAAATGGCCTCAGGTGTATTAAGGCCTGGGTCCCAAAATGGCCGCCGGCAAATCGAGAAGGGGTAGTCTATCTCTTTCACGTTGTAATCGTTTTACTTAAAACTTTGACAAACACGATGTTGTTATGACCTTAACAATTACATATGACAGTTTCCATAGAAACTGGAAATCTAACCTTTGAACTCTAATTAAAAAAAAAGATATGCAAAAGCCTCCTGCATTATGGTAAAGTGTTTTCATATGCCGGGTATATTTATGTATATGAATCAGAGACAATCCATAGTTTATAAATCCAACGAGGACACTAGAGAAACATATTATTAAATGGTCGTAAATTTGAGGTATCAAATTTCACGTTAGCCTAAATGAGTCTTCCACATAATATTTTCAATTGTCCTCGTTGGATTTATAAAGTATGGACTATCTCTGATTCACACGCATAAAAATCCCCGGCATATGAAAATACTTTACCATAATGCAGGAGGCTATAAAATAAATGCTTTTCATTAGAGTTCAAAGGTCACATTCCATGTTTCCATGGAAACTGTCATGTGTAATTGTTAAGGTCGTGACAAACATCATATTTTTCAAAATTGTATGGACAAATATTACAAAGAGAAAGAGATAGGCTACCCCCTATTGATTTGGGGTGGCCATCTTGAGACCCAGGCCTTAATGTACCTGAGGCAGGGGTTGTCTGAGCGAACGGCACCCTGGTCCAGGGCATATAATTAGCTTCAGTAGATTGTGCTAGCTTTTTTGAGCCGTCTTTGTCTCTAAATGGGCACCAAATGAAATTCTTAATATGACCATACATACAGTGACGTCATACCTATATGACGTCATAAAAGTAGGGGGGAGGGGTGGCGTACATATGAAAAAAATTGAGAATTACGGCTTTAAAAAATATAATTCTAAAATTAAATACATTTTTACTAAATTTATTAATACCGATACACATTTACGATTTCAAAGTCACAATAGCTTGTGAATATTCATTTTTTAAAGCCGTGCATGCGCCAACATTTGAAACGGCTAACGAATTTTCGATCACGACTCATATCAGCTGTGTAAAGGGGCTGTGTCATGGCACTGCGCATGTATCGAGTAATCGCTCGTTTAGTGGTTGTTAATTGGATACAAACAGTTAAACTTCCCTCCCTCAATGCTTGATTGAAAGGATTTTCAATATTTTCCCTGGAGACTGTTTATATACACCGTTTGTTAGTAATTTTTGCATATTTGCTTTGATTTTAAGCATCCCACATGGCCGAGAGGTTCGTTAGTTCATATCAAAATCGGTGGAAATAGCTCTTTCCGGGCCGGAAAAACGAATGAAAGTCTTACCGTGACACAGCCCCTTTAATAATGCCGAGCTTGAGGGCCGAATTCAGCGAACAATATATCTACTGACTTATAGTAGGGCCGACACTGAGAAATTTCCCAACAGAGAAAGCTTTGCCCAAGCCGTTATCGAAGGTTGGGAGCAAAATAACCACAAGGTTTTTCAAGGTTATTCTCGGTGTTTTGCCGAACTTCTTTTCTTCCAGCGTTAGCGTGACATATAGTTGGTGTAACGTGACAACGGTTCACCATACGGTTCACCAATCTATTCGATAATGCTGACCAAAGTCGGGGGAAATTCTCTCTTCAACCAATTTACATCGCTAACACATCCCGTATATTTTGCAATTCCGTATTATGAATGACTCTAGCGAAAATAGTCGCGCACTGTGACACGGTTCGCATGGTGAACCGTTGCAATAAAAAAACATACTTAACTTTTCTTTCAAACTACGGTTCACCATGAGAAACGTGTCGGACTGCGCGAAAATGTTCGCTAGAGGCTTTAATAATACAGAAATGTAAAATATACCGGATCTGTTAGCGATGTAAATTGGTTTAAGAGAGAATTTCCAGCGGCTTTGGTCAGCATTATCAAATAGATTGGTGAACCGTATGGTGAACCGTTGTCACGTTACACCAACTATATATGTCACGCTAACGGTGGAAGAAAACAAGTTCGGCAAAGCTCCAAGAGCACGCTGGTACAGCAAGCTGCTCGCCCTCAAAGATATTTGAGTGAAATGAAAAACTCTCCAATGAACCTGCATCATCTCTGTTTCGATCTCCTCCAACACACCTCCGCGAACTAAGGTCAGTTCTTCTTTTCCGGTACAAAGTGTCGGTGTTTCCTTCGTGAAGGCAATGTCAAACCTTCAATAGTGCTTTCCGAAGGAGTGTTGGGTCTCAGACGGTTCCAGTGAAATGTACAACCCGTGTCGCGACATATGTTGCAAGTTTAAAATCTCCCTCTCTCCCTACGAGCTTGTTATTTATTTGTAAATGTCAATTCCCCACAGCCTAGTATCGCAAGGTACAACTCGATTTATTTTATTTTTGTGAATAATGCCAGAAGTCCATAACATAGACTTCTGATAAGGCTACCTATTAATTACAGCTTCATAAAAAAGGGATTCTATCTATTTGACTGAATTATTTATTGTAATTACAAGTAAAATATTTGGATACGCCCTCGGATATTTTTTTCTCCCGGGGTATCGGGCTTTTTCATAAAATTTCCAATTGACAAGCCCACCCGTATACCCACCAAGTGTTTACTACCGCCTCTCATTTTGAGCTGTTTTCGTTAAATTGCCTGGACGTTATCAACAATTATACCATGTGCGGCTACCTAGAATCTCGCCTCATACAACCTTCGCCATTTCAGTACGGACCGCTCGACAAAATAAGGCTATTTAGAACACTGAACGAACTCCTCTGACAGATTGCCGCGATTTTTATGACTTCGCTTGTCCCCCTCCCCCTTCACAATGTTGGGATAGAAAGGCAACATTTCGGTCTTCTCGAAAACCAACATTGAAATGGGGGAGGGGGGTTGTGTTAAAAATAGCCGGAAATTGCTGAAGAGGTCCGACTTAAATGGCAGGGGTTGTCTGAGCGAACGGCACCCTGGTCCAGGGCATATAATTAGCTTCAGTAGATTGTGCTAGCTTTTTTGAGCCGTCTTTGTCTCTAAATGGGCACCAAATGAAATTCTTAATATGACCATACATACAGTGACGTCATACCTATATGACGTCATAAAAGTAGGGGGGAGGGGTGGCGTACATATGAAAAAAATTGAGAATTACGGCTTTAAAAAATATAATTCTAAAATTAAATACATTTTTACTAAATTTATTAATACCGATACACATTTACGATTTCAAAGTCACAATAGCTTGTGAATATTCATTTTTTAAAGCCGTGCATGCGCCAACATTTGAAACGGCTAACGAATTTTCGATCACGACTCATATCAGCTGTGTTAATAATGCCGAGCTTGAGGGCCGAATTCAGCGAACAATATATCTACTGACTTATAGTAGGGCCGACACTGAGAAATTTCCCAACAGAGAAAGCTTTGCCCAAGCCGTTATCGAAGGTTGGGAGCAAAATAACCACAAGGTTTTTCAAGGTTATTCTCGGTGTTTTGCCGAACTTCTTTTCTTCCAGCGTTAGCGTGACATATAGTTGGTGTAACGTGACAACGGTTCACCATACGGTTCACCAATCTATTCGATAATGCTGACCAAAGTCGGGGGAAATTCTCTCTTCAACCAATTTACATCGCTAACACATCCCGTATATTTTGCAATTCCGTATTATGAATGACTCTAGCGAAAATAGTCGCGCACTGTGACACGGTTCGCATGGTGAACCGTTGCAATAAAAAAACATACTTAACTTTTCTTTCAAACTACGGTTCACCATGAGAAACGTGTCGGACTGCGCGAAAATGTTCGCTAGAGGCTATAATAATACAGAAATGTAAAATATACCGGATCTGTTAGCGATGTAAATTGGTTTAAGAGAGAATTTCCAGCGGCTTTGGTCAGCATTATCAAATAGATTGGTGAACCGTATGGTGAACCGTTGTCACGTTACACCAACTATATATGTCACGCTAACGGTGGAAGAAAACAAGTTCGGCAAAGCTCCAAGAGCACGCTGGTACAGCAAGCTGCTCGCCCTCAAAGATATTTGAGTGAAATGAAAAACTCTCCAATGAACCTGCATCATCTCTGTTTCGATCTCCTCCAACACACCTCCGCGAACTAAGGTCAGTTCTTCTTTTCCGGTACAAAGTGTCGGTGTTTCCTTCGTGAAGGCAATGTCAAACCTTCAATAGTGCTTTCCGAAGGAGTGTTGGGTCTCAGACGGTTCCAGTGAAATGTACAACCCGTGTCGCGACATATGTTGCAAGTTTAAAATCTCCCTCTCTCCCTACGAGCTTGTTATTTATTTGTAAATGTCAATTCCCCACAGCCTAGTATCGCAAGGTACAACTCGATTTATTTTATTTTTGTGAATAATGCCAGAAGTCCATAACATAGACTTCTGATAAGGCTACCTATTAATTACAGCTTCATTAAAAAGGGATTCTATCTATTTGACTGAATTATTTATTGTAATTACAAGTAAAATATTTGGATACGCCCTCGGATATTTTTTTCTCCCGGGGTATCGGGCTTTTTCATAAAATTTCCAATTGACAAGCCCACCCGTATACCCACCAAGTGTTTACTACCGCCTCTCATTTTGAGCTGTTTTCGTTAAATTGCCTGGACGTTATCAACAATTATACCATGTGCGGCTACCTAGAATCTCGCCTCATACAACCTTCGCCATTTAAGTACGGACCGCTCGACAAAATAAGGCTATTTAGAACACTGAACGAACTCCTCTGACAGATTGCCGCGATTTTTATGACTTCGCTTGTCCCCCTCCCCCTTCACAATGTTGGGATAGAAAGGCAACATTTCGGTCTTCTCGAAAACCAACATTGAAATGGGGGAGGGGGGTTGTGTTAAAAATAGCCGGAAATTGCTGAAGAGGTCCGACTTAAATGGCAGGGGTTGTCTGAGCGAACGGCACCCTGGTCCAGGGCATATAATTAGTTTCAGTAGATTGTGCTAGCTTTTTTGAGCCGTCTTTGTCTCTAAATGGGCACCAAATGAAATTCTTAATATGACCATACATACAGTGACGTCATACCTATATGACGTCATAAAAGTAGGGGGGAGGGGTGGCGTACATATGAAAAAAATTGAGAATTACGGCTTTAAAAAATATAATTCTAAAATTAAATACATTTTTACTAAATTTATTAATACCGATACACATTTACGATTTCAAAGTCACAATAGCTTGTGAATATTCATTTTTTAAAGCCGTGCATGCGCCAACATTTGAAACGGCTAACGAATTTTCGATCACGACTCATATCAGCTGTGTTAATAATGTAAAAGTTTATAAATGAGCGACCACGAACAACACTCCACTGGTATACGTCGGATCAAACAATGATCTAAATGGTTCGCAGATTAAGAAATAAGTAGAATGAAGAATAACCAATACGACGTAGAATTATACGGATTTAATGTAGCACAATATTTCGACTAGCCATACTAGTCTTCATCAGGTGCTAAGGAACTTTTACAATGTGACTTGACAATATATAATGGTAAAACGGAAATGACGTAAAAAACATAATATGATAACGAAAGATAACTAACGGTGTGACTGATTAGTAGGTCTCGTCGCGTTTGTTAAGGCCGGCGTGTGCGTTTCTTTTTTATCTTATTAGCAGAAGACAAAGTGTTAATTGAGTTGATGTTAGGCGTGTCACTGTCAATGTTATCTATGTTAACATTAGTGTTGCGGTGAAAGGCAGAAACGGAAACGTGATTAGAGCCATTACGCAAGCAAGAAGATTTAGAAGCACGTCGGTTAGCAAGAACATTATCAAGCGATGAGGTCATGGAATTAAGCCTAGATTGGTAAAATAAAAAAACTTCTGGTGTACAAGATTTCTGAAGCAAATCAATATAAATATTAAGTTCAGAGGTTAAATAACAAATAGTGTTCTTACATTCTTTGATGAGCAGTCTGAGATAACGGCGGGCGGCAAAATGCGAGATGAATCTCCAGCGACGATGAAAAGTCTCATTTTGAGTGTTTATAGGTGGTATGCTTGTAAATAGCGATTTAGGGATAATGGAATGTTCTTGGTAATACTTGAAGTTCAGGAGGTGATGTTGATAGCGGGTAAGTTTAAGTTGAATACGTTTGGTCTTGTTGAAAAGGCTGGAGAATCTGTATGTAGTAGGATCGGTAACGTTGGCAGCAACGTGTGCAGAAGCCAAATTAGTAGAGGTTGAAGAAGGACCAGGGTTGGGTTCAATATCCATGCAGATAGTTAAAGCAACAGCAACAGCAAATAACATGAAAATAGGAGCATATTTGAGTGGTCTGGAAGTCTTGCACGATTGGCTAGATGATAAACTTGATCGCTTTGATCGTGAAGTGGAAAGAAAAGTCCCAATGTAAAATCTCCAAGAGACGATGTCGTTGCCCATAGCAGATAATGTCGGATCTGTAAAGATCTGTGGTCGAAATGCAATCCAATGTAAAAGTTTATAAATGAGCGACCACGAACAACACTCCACTGGTATACGTCGGATCAAACAATGATCTAAATGGTTCGCAGATTAAGAAATAAGTAGAATGAAGAATAACCAATACGACGTAGAATTATACGGATTTAATGTAGCACAATATTTCGACTAGCCATACTAGTCTTCATCAGGTGCTAAGGAACTTTTACAATGTGACTTGACAATATATAATGGTAAAACGGAAATGACGTAAAAAACATAATATGATAACGAAAGATAACTAACGGTGTGACTGATTAGTAGGTCTCGTCGCGTTTGTTAAGGCCGGCGTGTGCGTTTCTTTTTGATCTTATTAGCAGAAGACAAAGTGTTAATTGAGTTGATGTTAGGCGTGTCACTGGCAATGTTATCTATGTTAACATTAGTGTTGCGGTGAAAGGCAGAAACGGAAACGTGATTAGAGCCATTACGCAAGCAAGAAGATTTAGAAGCACGTCGGTTAGCAAGAACATTATCAAGCGATGAGGTCATGGAATTAAGCCTAGATTGGTAAAATAAAAAAACTTCTGGTGTACAAGATTTCTGAAGCAAATCAATATAAATATTAAGTTCAGAGGTTAAATAACAAATAGTGTTCTTACATTCTTTGATGAGCAGTCTGAGATAACGGCGGGCGGCAAAATGCGAGATGAATCTCCAGCGACGATGAAAAGTCTCATTTTGAGTGTTTATAGGTGGTATGCTTGTAAATAGCGATTTAGGGATAATGGAATGTTCTTGGTAATACTTGAAGTTCAGGAGGTGATGTTGATAGCGGGTAAGTTTAAGTTGAATACGTTTGGTCTTGTTGAAAAGGCTGGAGAATCTGTATGTAGTAGGATCGGTAACGTTGGCAGCAACGTGTGCAGAAGCCAAATTAGTAGAGGTTGAAGAAGGACCAGGGTTGGGTTCAATATCCATGCAGATAGTTAAAGCAACAGCAACAGCAAATAACATGAAAATAGGAGCATATTTGAGTGGTCTGGAAGTCTTGCACGATTGGCTAGATGATAAACTTGATCGCTTTGATCGTGAAGTGGAAAGAAAAGTCCCAATGTAAAATCTCCAAGAGACGATGTCGTTGCCCATAGCAGATAATGTCGGATCTGTAAAGATCTGTGGTCGAAATGCAATCCAATGTAAAAGTTTATAAATGAGCGACCACGAACAACACTCCACTGGTATACGTCGGATCAAACAATGATCTAAATGGTTCGCAGATTAAGAAATAAGTAGAATGAAGAATAACCAATACGACGTAGAATTATACGGATTTAATGTAGCACAATATTTCGACTAGCCATACTAGTCTTCATCAGGTGCTAAGGAACTTTTACAATGTGACTTGACAATATATAATGGTAAAACGGAAATGACGTAAAAAACATAATATGATAACGAAAGATAACTAACGGTGTGACTGATTAGTAGGTCTCGTCGCGTTTGTTAAGGCCGGCGTGTGCGTTTCTTTTTGATCTTATTAGCAGAAGACAAAGTGTTAATTGAGTTGATGTTAGGCGTGTCACTGAGGCCCGAATTCAGCGAACAATATATCTACTGACTTATAGTAGGGCCGACACTGAGAAATTTCCCAACAGAGAAAGCTTTGCCCAAGCCGTTATCGAAGGTTGGGAGCAAAATAACCACAAGGTTTTTCAAGGTTATTCTCGGTGTTTTGCCGAACTTCTTTTCTTCCAGCGTTAGCGTGACATATAGTTGGTGTAACGTGACAACGGTTCACCATACGGTTCACCAATCTATTCGATAATGCTGACCAAAGTCGGGGGAAATTCTCTCTTCAACCAATTTACATCGCTAACACATCCCGTATATTTTGCAATTCCGTATTATGAATGACTCTAGCGAAAATAGTCGCGCACTGTGACACGGTTCGCATGGTGAACCGTTGCAATAAAAAAACATACTTAACTTTTCTTTCAAACTACGGTTCACCATGAGAAACGTGTCGGACTGCGCGAAAATGTTCGCTAGAGGCTTTAATAATACAGAAATGTAAAATATACCGGATCTGTTAGCGATGTAAATTGGTTTAAGAGAGAATTTCCAGCGGCTTTGGTCAGCATTATCAAATAGATTGGTGAACCGTATGGTGAACCGTTGTCACGTTACACCAACTATATATGTCACGCTAACGGTGGAAGAAAACAAGTTCGGCAAAGCTCCAAGAGCACGCTGGTACAGCAAGCTGCTCGCCCTCAAAGATATTTGAGTGAAATGAAAAACTCTCCAATGAACCTGCATCATCTCTGTTTCGATCTCCTCCAACACACCTCCGCGAACTAAGGTCAGTTCTTCTTTTCCGGTACAAAGTGTCGGTGTTTCCTTCGTGAAGGCAATGTCAAACCTTCAATAGTGCTTTCCGAAGGAGTGTTGGGTCTCAGACGGTTCCAGTGAAATGTACAACCCGTGTCGCGACATATGTTGCAAGTTTAAAATCTCCCTCTCTCCCTACGAGCTTGTTATTTATTTGTAAATGTCAATTCCCCACAGCCTAGTATCGCAAGGTACAACTCGATTTATTTTATTTTTGTGAATAATGCCAGAAGTCCATAACATAGACTTCTGATAAGGCTACCTATTAATTACAGCTTCATAAAAAAGGGATTCTATCTATTTGACTGAATTATTTATTGTAATTACAAGTAAAATATTTGGATACGCCCTCGGATATTTTTTTCTCCCGGGGTATCGGGCTTTTTCATAAAATTTCCAATTGACAAGCCCACCCGTATACCCACCAAGTGTTTACTACCGCCTCTCATTTTGAGCTGTTTTCGTTAAATTGCCTGGACGTTATCAACAATTATACCATGTGCGGCTACCTAGAATCTCGCCTCATACAACCTTCGCCATTTAGGGACGAGGTCAAAACAATGGTACTCGATAGGGACCCACTTTTTTTCAAAAGGTTGGTGGGTCCCGGGTGATACCCCCCTCCACACACGCACGTTGTTGGCGGTGGTGGCGGATAACCCCTCCCCCCCTACCCAATTCGTCTAGGGACCCATTTTTTTACCAGTGGTGGAGGTGGGGGTGACACCCCCCCCCCCCCCAAATTTAGGATCTAGGGACCCATTTTTGTTTATTTGATGGTGGCGGCGCCGGCGGTGACCCCCCCCCCCCCCCTTCAAAAAAAAATCGTCTAGGGACCCTTTTTTTTACAGTGGTGGTGGTGGCGGCGGCACCCCCCCCCCCCCCCCCCCCTCCCCACAAACACACAAAAACAAAGCGGTGGTGGTAAATTCAGTAGCCTTACATACAGCCGCCTCCTCAACTCGTTGGGTGGGCTCTGGAACGAGCTGAGGAGTCGACTGTATTTCAGGCTATGTAAACGGAATCATATTCACATTGATGACTCAAGCACGTTTGAAGTATGGCGAAATATCGCAAAGAACATGCATATTGGAATATGAAATAAACATGCATTTATTAGCTGCTGTGTTTTGTCATTCATGTGGCCTTAGCGATTTTAGAGGGTCAGTTAACTCTTGAATGAACAGCAAAGGCAACCCCTTTAACATCGCTAAGATTTGGTGTTTCAGGCCACATGAATGACATAACACACCAGGTAAGATAAATTTATGTTTATTTCGTATTCAAATATGCATGTTCTTCGCGATATTTTGCCAAACCTTTCGGTAATCCTCATTTCCTATAAAATTCAATGCAAACACGTTGTGTGGCTTCCTGTGGCGAAACGAGTGGGTAAAGGTCAAGATGTTGGATTTTTACGTTCAAACCCAAAGTGGGAAATTATGGACATGGTGTTATAAGACAACTCCAAAGTCTTGAGAAGAAGTAGCCTTTTAAATTAATAGTTACACTCATATGTCCATAGCACACTTTCAGTTATTTTTTAGCGGTCAGATAATTCACTGAGACCAGCTATTCGACTTGTCACGTCATAACGGAACAAAATGTGCCGCATCATGTTAACAGCTAGCACAACATTTATAATAGAAGAAAAACGTTCAGTTCGATCTAAACGTTTGTGTGTAATACATCAAACAATTACTCGACAGTAGAATAAACTGTAGTACAGATTAGTCTGTTGAATCCGGCACTAGTTAATTTGCGTGTATACAATCTAATTGTTCTATCAGTTGCCACAGGCTGTCAGTAAAAGGCACTGTACCGAACTCAAACCGGAAGTTATACAAACAGCACTCATGTGGTTTACATGCTAAAAAAATCACAAGTGAACGGTTCTACAGTAGTTCTGTCGACGTGCTCGTACTTTCGTGGTGTAAGTAATGTATTAGCCTGCGACAGACAGCCGACTTCTTTGCAATTTGCGAGCCAGGAAACCCAACATTTACCCATTTACCCACATTTTCCAGAGGTTTCATTAGAGAGAACAGCCGCGGCGAAAGAGCCGCGAAGTGGCGAGCTGCGAGAATCGCTGATCGCCGCTTCGCCGCTTCGCCGCGGGCTGTCGAGTCTCTCTTAAGAAAACCTCTGGAACCAGGGTAGTCCAACATTCCATTTTCTTCCTCTTATTCCGACAATAAAAACAGTTGCCTGCGAGTGCAAAGAAGTCAGCTTTCTTTCGCAGGCTACTAGTAGGTGTAAATTAATTCGTAGCCTGTGAACAGCCGGGCTGGACTGTAAGAGAAGAAGATGGGGGGTCGGGAGATCCTGTAAAGATACCAGAATCGGAGTAGAGTAAGCTAGTAACCATAATCTCAGGTATCGATCACCACTGATTTAATAAACAACGTCGAAAATTATATGAGAGTTTGTGCCTACGTAGGATCTATTACGTAGTCCTTTGATAGACTTTCCTCGTACATCGATTCTAAAGCAGCCAGCAGTACTGTAAGGACTGGATAATGTCAGTCAGTGATAAGAAGACTAAAGTTGTCATTTTTCAAAAACAAAGTCGCAAGTCTACTCTTGAGAAGCATGCTTTCTTCTTGAACAATTCACGAATTACTAATGTTCCTGAGTACACATACGATTTCGAGTAATGGTAGTTTTACAAAGTCAAAATTAACTTCCACCGAGAAAACAAGACGTTCTATTTTTGGAGCAAAACGATATCTTAACTTTTCTAAACTGAAATGCCTACAAATATGTGCAATAAGCTATTTGATACCCTATCAGTTTCACCAATTCTATTATACAATTCAGAAGTATGGGGTGCTTACGATAAACTTAATTTTCAAAAGTGGGAAACAGATTCAATAGAAAGACTTCATTCGCAAATTCTTCAAGTATTATCTTGGGCTTAACAAAAGAGCCCCTAATGTAGCTGCTCGTAATGAAGTTGGAAGGATTTCTTTAAAGTCTTTGATATATCGCAACATGTTACATTTTTGGATGCACCTTCAGAATCTTCCTGAAAATAGTATCGCCAAACAATGTTTTCTTATTTCAAACGATCTAGCATCGTCCAATAAAACGAGCTTCATGACCTCAATTAATAAACTTTTAGAGCTTTTCGAAACACCAAGACAAGAAAGCTCTTACTCTCCTAATGATAGGTTTAATCCAATTAAAAAGTTTTTATCTGATATTGAAATGAATATTATAAAATAATCAAAGGTACATCAAATGAAACTCATTCGATTGAACAAGAAGCTCGTCTTTTATTCTACATTTAAACATGATACCAATAGTTCCGATTACCTTGACATGATTAAGAATATGAACCGCAGACAAATGGTAGCGAAATTACGATCAGGAAATCATAACTTGAATATAGAAGTTGGTAGACATGCTCATCCTAAATTACCAAGAGAACTAAGAATGTGTCACCATTGTTCGTCATCAGATGTTGAGGATGAAACTCATTTCATGTTCAACTGTGCTTCATATGCTGACATCAGGAAGGTACTAATTGATGAGATCAGTACACATCACAATTTTCTACAGTTAGATAATGATCACAAGATTTTGTTCTTATTCAACAATGTTGAGCCATTTGTATGTAAAAAAGTAGGATACTTCATCTTTGAAGCATTTGATCGGAAAAACCGATCGCTTACACGTACCACAGAGATTTAAAATCGTTCGCTTAGTGACAGCTCATTTACTTGTAAAGCAATACCATTTATGTATATGGGAATGCTAATAAAGTTATTGTATATTGACTCCATCAATCTTGCCACATAGCCATACATCATTCTTTGTAAATTTTGCTGTTTTAACCGGCTGAAAAGCAGCTTACTTTATTTTGCGAAACGAAACGAACTTGTAAGGTCTTGTAATTTGCAAGCAAATTATACATACTGAAGATTCCCAGCAGAGATCTCTATAACTGCTAAAATGGAGACTGCTCGCTAGCAGAGGAAAGTTAACTTATAATTAGGTAGCGTTGATCGTCTCGTTTCTCGGCTCTTTCTCCGTGTATCAATGTCTTCAAGTCAAGTAGTAACTCAAAATGGAGAATTCTAGCAGAGAAAACATAGACCGCATTCAGTCATACCGTTTCCGGCTCTACTGAGGAGAACGTTCCTGGAGAACATTGACGGTGGTGAAAGTGACAGCTTGCGCCGTGTAACACCCGCATATGTCCACATCACCACATGTTCTAGCCGCGCGACTTTATTTCTGCCACAAACAAATAGTCCATGCAGGAATTAACTTCCCACGCCGACAGCTTATAGGAACTTTTTGTGAAGGGCCGGGTTGAAATAAATTATGACACCATGTCGGGTAACTTAAAACCCCTTCATTGTACGCTGATGAACTAGCCGGGAAACCTTCAAAAATATGATCTTTGCCAGGACTGATACAAACTTTAATACTATGATGAATAAAGTGTACCGGCCGTACGGGCCACTGGTAAATTTGATGTTGGGCCATTTAGTCCAGTTCGCGGTTAATTTCGACATTTTGAAAGGGGTGCAAACATGGCCCGAAATAGAGTGTTTGTATGTGAATCCGATGCCAAATAATTTCCGTAATATTCACTGTCTGCAAACTTAAGATACCAGGTAAAAGATTAACTGATCTAAATTTGAGGGTCCACGATTACACGCTTCCCAGCACAGCTACTGATCCCTCGTATTTTGATCAGATCTTAAGTTTGTAGACAGTGAAGATTTCAGAAATTTGATTTTACGGAAATTATTTGGCATCGTATTCCCATACAAACACCGTATTTCGGGCCATGTTTGCAGGTCTATTGTTATGGGTTGCCACCGATATATTCATTTCGGTAGGTCATTTTGATTGACAACAACGCAGGAATTTCTCTTTTTCTAGCAGAGACACTCTCTCCAGCTCCACCGGCTAACGAGGGAGAAAAGTTATTTTCTCCTGGAGAAGAGAGGGTAAGAGAAAAGAACCTCTGCTAGCAGGGTTCCGAATGATCGGTTTGACTACAAACATTAAACTCGCACTACACCTGGACAACACGAAAAGTACCGATAGGCGATACTCTTTGACATGAGATGCTGCGATGCTGAAGCGTGCACATCTCGATGACAAGTCCCATCGGTACACTGTCGGTACGGATGAATATCCGACAGAAGCTGTCACTTTTATCACCCTAGGCTGAAAATTTACAGAAACGTTCTTCTTGGGAGAAACGGTCGACGTTCAATATCAGTGTGGATTTTCAGTAGTAAATCAAATACAGGTAGCCCAAGCTTGGGATCTGTATGATATTTAACAGCATTTGTATGGGATTTTTTAGTTTTCCATGTACAACGTAAATCTTGAATAAAACTCGAGAAAAACCTATACAGTGTCTTCTTGTGTTCCTTACCTATGTCTTTGCCATGATACAGCGAATTTCAGCAAAATTTTCCCTTAAAACCCTGGCTAACTTGTCTTTCCTTCGTATGGGTTAGGCCTAGGGTTTTAAGGGAAAATTTCGCTGAAATTCGCTGTAACATGGCACAGACATAGTTAAGGAACACAAGAAGACACTGTATAGGTTTTTGTCGAGTTTTATTCTAACCTGAATTTCAGCCGTCTCCTCCGGTTCGTTCCTCCCGGCTGAAATTCAGGCTAGTTTTATTCAAGATTTACGTTGTACATGAAAAACTAAAAAATCCCATACAAATGCTGTTAAATATTATACAGATCCCAAGCTTGGGCTATCTGTGAATCAAATTGCCAGTTTTTTGACAGCTTCGTTCTGTTGTTCCTAGACTTGCTCCAAGTCGAACTCGCTTAGTCACTGGGTAAGCGTGCATCGCTGTTTAGATCAGTTATTTGCATGGGTAGTTCACCGATGATGAGTACGCGTGAGAGTAATTCGGTTACTTTGTAGTTCTTCTACTTTCTCTTCTTAGGCAAAGTCAAACATTTTCAATACCCAATACTATCCAAAATAGGCTTTAAGGTTACCGTATACCTTCGCGGGTGTCCACCATAAAAAAATATACTCACATTTTGCGGTTATTCGGACTGATTCAACAGCGCTATATTAATCAGATAATGACAACCTTCAAAAGTGTACGTGGTTTGCAGATCTTTTACTTTGCTTGTACATAAGTCATCCTTTAAGTTTGACTTTGAAACATTTACGAGTGACGCTTTTGTTTGTAGGCTGTTTCGTAAGAACTTCACACCTCATGAAAGCTTCTGTCAACAGTCGCCAACCAGCCAATGATCCCTGTGGCTTTTTAATATGAATGATCCAGAAATTCGCGGTCCGAGAACAGAGGTTGTATTCGGTAAAACTCAGTATTCCACTACGTTGTAGTGAGATGAAAGTAGTGAGGAGACACAGCAAAAAAACAAACGAGGGCAGCAAAGCGAGAAAGAGAGATAGAAATCAAATTTGAATAATTTTTCCGAGAATATGAAATTTTCAGGTCTAAAGAAATTTGTAGTCCTTCAAAGTTGAAAGCTACACGGCACGGTCAGCTAGTTTGCCATATCCTACACAAATTGTTCCTAGCCGGCAGCGGTACAGTAAATCCCTGGCTACGCAGACTAATTCCTTGGGTGTTATATCCGATACGCGGAAATAGTCATGCTCAGGACATGCTAGAACTTCGCAAATTACAACTTCGAGCGAAGTTGTAGTTGTAGTTTGCAAAGTTGTAATTTGCGAATACATACTGAGCGTCGACCGTTTCTCTCTCTGAGGAAAACGTTCCTGGAAATGTTCAACCGAGGGTGATAAAAGTGACAGCTTCTGTCGGATATTAACCCATCAACACACTGATAACAAAACAAACTCTGACGTTAAACTGTATATTCATCAAAGTTCAATGCCGTTCAGTGACGTCAAAGTGGATTAAATTTTTAACAAATGCAAATAACTGCCATGGCGGCTGAAAAATGAGTTCGTTGGGTCAAGTAAACAAACGCTTGCCTTGAGAAATTATTTGAGATTATGTCAAAATTATGGCCCTTCTTGGCTGCAACCATTTGCTTCTCAAGTGTCTCTTAATTGTGTATGTTGTGAATACCTTTTTGAAGCAACAAATCGTTATAATATTTTAGGCAATTAAACAGCAGTCTCTCGCCGGAGTTGCCGTTCGGTTCGAGATAGGGAGAGAGTTACCGTTTGTAAATCATGCAGCAGAAAAGTAGAAAAGCATGGAAGGATAAAGAAATACTCTTTTACGGGAAAGAACAGTTCATTGAAGCGGAGTAGCATCCGTAAGACTAAAAATATATGCAAATTTACCGCCATTAATTCCAATCACGTCATCATTAGCGTTGCCGTCCTTGGATCTTAAATCTGAGCGGTCGTTGTAGTTTAATAACATATGTTGGTCGTCCTAGCCAGCCAGCCAGCCAGTCAAAACAGTCCTGCCCTCCCTCACCAGCCAAAAAGGTGGTGGGTCTCGGGTACAACCCCCTCTCTCACCAGGCCCAAAACGGTGGTGGATCTCGGGTACAACCCCGTCTCTCACCAGCCAAAAAGGTGGTGGGTCTCGGATACAACCCCGTCTCTCACCAGCCAAAAAGGTGGTGGGTCTCAGGTACAACCCCCATCTCTCACGAGCCAAAAAGGTGGTGGGTCTCGGGTACAATCTCCCTTCCTCACTGTCCAAAAAGGTTGGTGGTGGCGGGTCATACCCCACCCCCTAAAATTGGGTCCCTATCGAGTACCATTGTTTTGACCTCGTCCCTTAAGTACGGACCGCTCGACAAAATAAGGCTATTTAGAACACTGAACGAACTCCTCTGACAGATTGCCGCGATTTTTATGACTTCGCTTGTCCCCCTCCCCCTTCACAATGTTGGGATAGAAAGGCAACATTTCGGTCTTCTCGAAAACCAACATTGAAATGGGGGAGGGGGGTTGTGTTAAAAATAGCCGGAAATTGCTGAAGAGGTCCGACTTAAATGGCAGGGGTTGTCTGAGCGAACGGCACCCTGGTCCAGGGCATATAATTAGCTTCAGTAGATTGTGCTAGCTTTTTTGAGCCGTCTTTGTCTCTAAATGGGCACCAAATGAAATTCTTAATATGACCATACATACAGTGACGTCATACCTATATGACGTCATAAAAGTAGGGGGGAGGGGTGGCGTACATATGAAAAAAATTGAGAATTACGGCTTTAAAAAATATAATTCTAAAATTAAATACATTTTTACTAAATTTATTAATACCGATACACATTTACGATTTCAAAGTCACAATAGCTTGTGAATATTCATTTTTTAAAGCCGTGCATGCGCCAACATTTGAAACGGCTAACGAATTTTCGATCACGACTCATATCAGCTGTGTTAATAATGCCGAGCTTGAGGGCCGAATTCAGCGAACAATATATCTACTGACTTATAGTAGGGCCGACACTGAGAAATTTCCCAACAGAGAAAGCTTTGCCCAAGCCGTTATCGAAGGTTGGGAGCAAAATAACCACAAGGTTTTTCAAGGTTATTCTCGGTGTTTTGCCGAACTTCTTTTCTTCCAGCGTTAGCGTGACATATAGTTGGTGTAACGTGACAACGGTTCACCATACGGTTCACCAATCTATTCGATAATGCTGACCAAAGTCGGGGGAAATTCTCTCTTCAACCAATTTACATCGCTAACACATCCCGTATATTTTGCAATTCCGTATTATGAATGACTCTAGCGAAAATAGTCGCGCACTGTGACACGGTTCGCATGGTGAACCGTTGCAATAAAAAAACATACTTAACTTTTCTTTCAAACTACGGTTCACCATGAGAAACGTGTCGGACTGCGCGAAAATGTTCGCTAGAGGCTTTAATAATACAGAAATGTAAAATATACCGGATCTGTTAGCGATGTAAATTGGTTTAAGAGAGAATTTCCAGCGGCTTTGGTCAGCATTATCAAATAGATTGGTGAACCGTATGGTGAACCGTTGTCACGTTACACCAACTATATATGTCACGCTAACGGTGGAAGAAAACAAGTTCGGCAAAGCTCCAAGAGCACGCTGGTACAGCAAGCTGCTCGCCCTCAAAGATATTTGAGTGAAATGAAAAACTCTCCAATGAACCTGCATCATCTCTGTTTCGATCTCCTCCAACACACCTCCGCGAACTAAGGTCAGTTCTTCTTTTCCGGTACAAAGTGTCGGTGTTTCCTTCGTGAAGGCAATGTCAAACCTTCAATAGTGCTTTCCGAAGGAGTGTTGGGTCTCAGACGGTTCCAGTGAAATGTACAACCCGTGTCGCGACATATGTTGCAAGTTTAAAATCTCCCTCTCTCCCTACGAGCTTGTTATTTATTTGTAAATGTCAATTCCCCACAGCCTAGTATCGCAAGGTACAACTCGATTTATTTTATTTTTGTGAATAATGCCAGAAGTCCATAACATAGACTTCTGATAAGGCTACCTATTAATTACAGCTTCATAAAAAAGGGATTCTATCTATTTGACTGAATTATTTATTGTAATTACAAGTAAAATATTTGGATACGCCCTCGGATATTTTTTTCTCCCGGGGTATCGGGCTTTTTCATAAAATTTCCAATTGACAAGCCCACCCGTATACCCACCAAGTGTTTACTACCGCCTCTCATTTTGAGCTGTTTTCGTTAAATTGCCTGGACGTTATCAACAATTATACCATGTGCGGCTACCTAGAATCTCGCCTCATACAACCTTCGCCATTTAAGTACGGACCGCTCGACAAAATAAGGCTATTTAGAACACTGAACGAACTCCTCTGACAGATTGCCGCGATTTTTATGACTTCGCTTGTCCCCCTCCCCCTTCACAATGTTGGGATAGAAAGGCAACATTTCGGTCTTCTCGAAAACCAACATTGAAATGGGGGAGGGGGGTTGTGTTAAAAATAGCCGGAAATTGCTGAAGAGGTCCGACTTAAATGGCAGGGGTTGTCTGAGCGAACGGCACCCTGGTCCAGGGCATATAATTAGCTTCAGTAGATTGTGCTAGCTTTTTTGAGCCGTCTTTGTCTCTAAATGGGCACCAAATGAAATTCTTAATATGACCATACATACAGTGACGTCATACCTATATGACGTCATAAAAGTAGGGGGGAGGGGTGGCGTACATATGAAAAAAAATGAGAATTACGGCTTTAAAAAATATAATTCTAAAATTAAATACATTTTTACTAAATTTATTAATACCGATACACATTTACGATTTCAAAGTCACAATAGCTTGTGAATATTCATTTTTTAAAGCCGTGCATGCGCCAACATTTGAAACGGCTAACGAATTTTCGATCACGACTCATATCAGCTGTGTTAATAATGCCGAGCTTGAGGGCCGAATTCAGCGAACAATATATCTACTGACTTATAGTAGGGCCGACACTGAGAAATTTCCCAACAGAGAAAGCTTTGCCCAAGCCGTTATCGAAGGTTGGGAGCAAAATAACCACAAGGTTTTTCAAGGTTATTCTCGGTGTTTTGCCGAACTTCTTTTCTTCCAGCGTTAGCGTGACATATAGTTGGTGTAACGTGACAACGGTTCACCATACGGTTCACCAATCTATTCGATAATGCTGACCAAAGTCGGGGGAAATTCTCTCTTCAACCAATTTACATCGCTAACACATCCCGTATATTTTGCAATTCCGTATTATGAATGACTCTAGCGAAAATAGTCGCGCACTGTGACACGGTTCGCATGGTGAACCGTTGCAATAAAAAAACATACTTAACTTTTCTTTCAAACTACGGTTCACCATGAGAAACGTGTCGGACTGCGCGAAAATGTTCGCTAGAGGCTTTAATAATACAGAAATGTAAAATATACCGGATCTGTTAGCGATGTAAATTGGTTTAAGAGAGAATTTCCAGCGGCTTTGGTCAGCATTATCAAATAGATTGGTGAACCGTATGGTGAACCGTTGTCACGTTACACCAACTATATATGTCACGCTAACGGTGGAAGAAAACAAGTTCGGCAAAGCTCCAAGAGCACGCTGGTACAGCAAGCTGCTCGCCCTCAAAGATATTTGAGTGAAATGAAAAACTCTCCAATGAACCTGCATCATCTCTGTTTCGATCTCCTCCAACACACCTCCGCGAACTAAGGTCAGTTCTTCTTTTCCGGTACAAAGTGTCGGTGTTTCCTTCGTGAAGGCAATGTCAAACCTTCAATAGTGCTTTCCGAAGGAGTGTTGGGTCTCAGACGGTTCCAGTGAAATGTACAACCCGTGTCGCGACATATGTTGCAAGTTTAAAATCTCCCTCTCTCCCTACGAGCTTGTTATTTATTTGTAAATGTCAATTCCCCACAGCCTAGTATCGCAAGGTACAACTCGATTTATTTTATTTTTGTGAATAATGCCAGAAGTCCATAACATAGACTTCTGATAAGGCTACCTATTAATTACAGCTTCATAAAAAAGGGATTCTATCTATTTGACTGAATTATTTATTGTAATTACAAGTAAAATATTTGGATACGCCCTCGGATATTTTTTTCTCCCGGGGTATCGGGCTTTTTCATAAAATTTCCAATTGACAAGCCCACCCGTATACCCACCAAGTGTTTACTACCGCCTCTCATTTTGAGCTGTTTTCGTTAAATTGCCTGGACGTTATCAACAATTATACCATGTGCGGCTACCTAGAATCTCGCCTCATACAACCTTCGCCATTTAAGTACGGACCGCTCGACAAAATAAGGCTATTTAGAACACTGAACGAACTCCTCTGACAGATTGCCGCGATTTTTATGACTTCGCTTGTCCCCCTCCCCCTTCACAATGTTGGGATAGAAAGGCAACATTTCGGTCTTCTCGAAAACCAACATTGAAATGGGGGAGGGGGGTTGTGTTAAAAATAGCCGGAAATTGCTGAAGAGGTCCGACTTAAATGGCAGGGGTTGTCTGAGCGAACGGCACCCTGGTCCAGGGCATATAATTAGCTTCAGTAGATTGTGCTAGCTTTTTTGAGCCGTCTTTGTCTCTAAATGGGCACCAAATGAAATTCTTAATATGACCATACATACAGCGACGTCATACCTATATGACGTCATAAAAGTAGGGGGGAGGGGTGGCGTACATATGAAAAAAATTGAGAATTACGGCTTTAAAAAATATAATTCTAAAATTAAATACATTTTTACTAAATTTATTAATACCGATACACATTTACGATTTCAAAGTCACAATAGCTTGTGAATATTCATTTTTTAAAGCCGTGCATGCGCCAACATTTGAAACGGCTAACGAATTTTCGATCACGACTCATATCAGCTGTGTTAATAATGCCGAGCTTGAGGGCCGAATTCAGCGAACAATATATCTACTGACTTATAGTAGGGCCGACACTGAGAAATTTCCCAACAGAGAAAGCTTTGCCCAAGCCGTTATCGAAGGTTGGGAGCAAAATAACCACAAGGTTTTTCAAGGTTATTCTCGGTGTTTTGCCGAACTTCTTTTCTTCCAGCGTTAGCGTGACATATAGTTGGTGTAACGTGACAACGGTTCACCATACGGTTCACCAATCTATTCGATAATGCTGACCAAAGTCGGGGGAAATTCTCTCTTCAACCAATTTACATCGCTAACACATCCCGTATATTTTGCAATTCCGTATTATGAATGACTCTAGCGAAAATAGTCGCGCACTGTGACACGGTTCGCATGGTGAACCGTTGCAATAAAAAAACATACTTAACTTTTCTTTCAAACTACGGTTCACCATGAGAAACGTGTCGGACTGCGCGAAAATGTTCGCTAGAGGCTTTAATAATACAGAAATGTAAAATATACCGGATCTGTTAGCGATGTAAATTGGTTTAAGAGAGAATTTCCAGCGGCTTTGGTCAGCATTATCAAATAGATTGGTGAACCGTATGGTGAACCGTTGTCACGTTACACCAACTATATATGTCACGCTAACGGTGGAAGAAAACAAGTTCGGCAAAGCTCCAAGAGCACGCTGGTACAGCAAGCTGCTCGCCCTCAAAGATATTTGAGTGAAATGAAAAACTCTCCAATGAACCTGCATCATCTCTGTTTCGATCTCCTCCAACACACCTCCGCGAACTAAGGTCAGTTCTTCTTTTCCGGTACAAAGTGTCGGTGTTTCCTTCGTGAAGGCAATGTCAAACCTTCAATAGTGCTTTCCGAAGGAGTGTTGGGTCTCAGACGGTTCCAGTGAAATGTACAACCCGTGTCGCGACATATGTTGCAAGTTTAAAATCTCCCTCTCTCCCTACGAGCTTGTTATTTATTTGTAAATGTCAATTCCCCACAGCCTAGTATCGCAAGGTACAACTCGATTTATTTTATTTTTGTGAATAATGCCAGAAGTCCATAACATAGACTTCTGATAAGGCTACCTATTAATTACAGCTTCATAAAAAAGGGATTCTATCTATTTGACTGAATTATTTATTGTAATTACAAGTAAAATATTTGGATACGCCCTCGGATATTTTTTTCTCCCGGGGTATCGGGCTTTTTCATAAAATTTCCAATTGACAAGCCCACCCGTATACCCACCAAGTGTTTACTACCGCCTCTCATTTTGAGCTGTTTTCGTTAAATTGCCTGGACGTTATCAACAATTATACCATGTGCGGCTACCTAGAATCTCGCCTCATACAACCTTCGCCATTTAAGTACGGACCGCTCGACAAAATAAGGCTATTTAGAACACTGAACGAACTCCTCTGACAGATTGCCGCGATTTTTATGACTTCGCTTGTCCCCCTCCCCCTTCACAATGTTGGGATAGAAAGGCAACATTTCGGTCTTCTCGAAAACCAACATTGAAATGGGGGAGGGGGGTTGTGTTAAAAATAGCCGGAAATTGCTGAAGAGGTCCGACTTAAATGGCAGGGGTTGTCTGAGCGAACGGCACCCTGGTCCAGGGCATATAATTAGCTTCAGTAGATTGTGCTAGCTTTTTTGAGCCGTCTTTGTCTCTAAATGGGCACCAAATGAAATTCTTAATATGACCATACATACAGTGACGTCATACCTATATGACGTCATAAAAGTAGGGGGGAGGGGTGGCGTACATATGAAAAAAATTGAGAATTACGGCTTTAAAAAATATAATTCTAAAATTAAATACATTTTTACTAAATTTATTAATACCGATACACATTTACGATTTCAAAGTCACAATAGCTTGTGAATATTCATTTTTTAAAGCCGTGCATGCGCCAACATTTGAAACGGCTAACGAATTTTCGATCACGACTCATATCAGCTGTGTTAATAATGCCGAGCTTGAGGGCCGAATTCAGCGAACAATATATCTACTGACTTATAGTAGGGCCGACACTGAGAAATTTCCCAACAGAGAAAGCTTTGCCCAAGCCGTTATCGAAGGTTGGGAGCAAAATAACCACAAGGTTTTTCAAGGTTATTCTCGGTGTTTTGCCGAACTTCTTTTCTTCCAGCGTTAGCGTGACATATAGTTGGTGTAACGTGACAACGGTTCACCATACGGTTCACCAATCTATTCGATAATGCTGACCAAAGTCGGGGGAAATTCTCTCTTCAACCAATTTACATCGCTAACACATCCCGTATATTTTGCAATTCCGTATTATGAATGACTCTAGCGAAAATAGTCGCGCACTGTGACACGGTTCGCATGGTGAACCGTTGCAATAAAAAAACATACTTAACTTTTCTTTCAAACTACGGTTCACCATGAGAAACGTGTCGGACTGCGCGAAAATGTTCGCTAGAGGCTTTAATAATACAGAAATGTAAAATATACCGGATCTGTTAGCGATGTAAATTGGTTTAAGAGAGAATTTCCAGCGGCTTTGGTCAGCATTATCAAATAGATTGGTGAACCGTATGGTGAACCGTTGTCACGTTACACCAACTATATATGTCACGCTAACGGTGGAAGAAAACAAGTTCGGCAAAGCTCCAAGAGCACGCTGGTACAGCAAGCTGCTCGCCCTCAAAGATATTTGAGTGAAATGAAAAACTCTCCAATGAACCTGCATCATCTCTGTTTCGATCTCCTCCAACACACCTCCGCGAACTAAGGTCAGTTCTTCTTTTCCGGTACAAAGTGTCGGTGTTTCCTTCGTGAAGGCAATGTCAAACCTTCAATAGTGCTTTCCGAAGGAGTGTTGGGTCTCAGACGGTTCCAGTGAAATGTACAACCCGTGTCGCGACATATGTTGCAAGTTTAAAATCTCCCTCTCTCCCTACGAGCTTGTTATTTATTTGTAAATGTCAATTCCCCACAGCCTAGTATCGCAAGGTACAACTCGATTTATTTTATTTTTGTGAATAATGCCAGAAGTCCATAACATAGACTTCTGATAAGGCTACCTATTAATTACAGCTTCATAAAAAAGGGATTCTATCTATTTGACTGAATTATTTATTGTAATTACAAGTAAAATATTTGGATACGCCCTCGGATATTTTTTTCTCCCGGGGTATCGGGCTTTTTCATAAAATTTCCAATTGACAAGCCCACCCGTATACCCACCAAGTGTTTACTACCGCCTCTCATTTTGAGCTGTTTTCGTTAAATTGCCTGGACGTTATCAACAATTATACCATGTGCGGCTACCTAGAATCTCGCCTCATACAACCTTCGCCATTTAAGTACGGACCGCTCGACAAAATAAGGCTATTTAGAACACTGAACGAACTCCTCTGACAGATTGCCGCGATTTTTATGACTTCGCTTGTCCCCCTCCCCCTTCACAATGTTGGGATAGAAAGGCAACATTTCGGTCTTCTCGAAAACCAACATTGAAATGGGGGAGGGGGGTTGTGTTAAAAATAGCCGGAAATTGCTGAAGAGGTCCGACTTAAATGGCAGGGGTTGTAGTTTAGGGTTTAGGGTTATGGTATGCGGGGGGAGGGGGGGGGGGTGGGGAGGTGGTTGGAAATTATAGAGCCATGATACACACACAACACATACATACATGCTGTACATGTACATTTCAGCCACAATTCCCTTCAATTCTGTAGTTTAAAATTACTTTCTTTTTCAATATTTTGTTAACATTAAAAAAAAAAAAAAAATTCGCCTTAGTTTTTTATATGAGTAACAAAGTAACAATAGTAATACTGACTACAATACAAAGCGGCCTAGCGGTGTAATTTGTACAGGAATATTATTGACAGGAGAAAGTAATAATTAAGGTGTTTGAATAGTTACAATAGATTTCTTATACAGAGAAATTAACTAACTAGTATTAACAATTGATTTGACTAAGAATATTGTGCTAAATACAACGAACAGTTACTATTAGTTACAAGTTAAATAAGTGGAAGCTTAGGCAATTATGGCGAGGAGGCCTCTGGAAACCACAGGCTTATAGAGTAGAGACCTCCTCATAAGATTGATATAATAAAATGAGTTAGCAAATGCGAACAACAATGTAATTAAAGATAATTAGAGATGTGAAGGTGTAGAGAATGAAGTTTCATTTGTTAGTAGCAATGTGGTGGAAAAAGTTTTTTTTTAATTCCGGTAGTGTTAAAGACTTAGTTATGTAGAAGGGCAGAGAGTTCCATATTTTTGGTCCTTGATGAAGAATAGTAAATTGTTTGATATTAGTACGACAAGAGTGTGATCGATAATTAGTTGAAATTCTGGTACTATAACTGTGTATCTGATCATTTCTAGGAAATAAGTTTGAGAATAGACAATATTATTGTCGTTAGAATTATAAAAAAAACTTGGTATAGGTGTTGTCGATTGAAGTGCACACAATGGTTATTTGAGTAGTCTGCACGACATCGAGTCATTCAAATTTGATGCATTGTAATTATATCAGGTGCAGTACGACTCCGAGAAATCAAGCAATTAAGCACAACAAATTCCACATAATGTTGCTGTTCATTGTGAATAGTTAGGTAATGTCATTCTACATGTGAAATAAAGTCATCTATTTGTAATTCTCAATAACAAACCAGTAGAGACGGCTGAAATTCAGGCTAAATTCTCAATACAATATTTTCGATTGGGGTCGTAAACTACAGACCACCATTTCTAGTATTAGTGAGCTGACACTGTGCAAGTGGTCATTTTCTACATCTTGAAGGAGACTGAAACTTATAATGGCAGGCCACAAAGAAACATGCAATGTCCACTCATTTTTTTCTATCATTGGGGTCGCAGCAAGATTAATTTTCATTTCCAAATAATTCTTAAAAGTACTCGTACTCCTGATCGTGACCGAGTGAAAGTGACGATGCTGACGCCAAGAACTGAGGAACAACAACAACAATTACATTTATTTTCTCATAAGATGATGGAAATGTATACGAGTAATAAGGCATAATAAGAAATACGATGATGAGAAGGTAGGTCCTTAAGATAACCTTAGGGTTATCATAAACCAGGACCACATCAGATGAAAAATACTGAAACAAAATCTAGCTTGCATGGATATATAATGCATGTGGTAACAAGAAAGGGGAAGGGGAAGAAAGAGTGCCACTTGCATGTAAGTATACTCTCTCAGTTCTGGACCAAATTTATTTTATTTTATAAACTTGCAATAATGATAAATACACTACTCTATACATAACATCATTATATACGTCAGTTCTAAAAAAGACATTAAATACACTGTAGAATGCCTGAATCCAGAGATAATAATCAAATACAAAGAGGTACAGGCCAGATGTAAATAGACCCGGGAAATAGAACAAAATAAAAAGTCAATAATTGTGTTAGGTGGTAACTGTCCCTTGGTCTTGTGTTTAGGAAAGATTGGTTTTTCCCAGTGTCAATAACACGCCACAGATAAATATTCGATTTCCACATCAGAGTCATTTATCGTTCGTTTGAAAAAATCTTCATTTCGGATTACTTACTCAGTTTATGCTCACTTACTGCATGCTAGATTTTCCTTCCCCAATTTATAAACATTTAAATACATGTGAATATAATATTTTAAAAGGCCCCTGTCAGTCAGAGACCTGAAAAATCGGGTCATTTCTACTATACTTTCGAGAGATTAATAACAATAAATAACAACACAACGACAGTCAATTGGCATAAAGGTTATCATGTTCAGATTAGCGGCTACTTACATTTACAAGCTGTTGTCTTTATAGTCAGTGTTGATCGCAGAGCAGAATGTCACGAGTGTATCTTAAAGCATGTCGCATAATATGTGATAAATTCCCGTCCAAAGCCCGTGAAACACCTAGCTCTCAGCTTTAGAAAAGACAAAAATATTGGTATTGCACTTGAAGGAACCTTTGGTTTACCAAACAACAGGTGATATTAAAGGTTTTGCTAAGTCAAAACTCCCACTCGCCGCCATCTTGAAAAACCTGGAAATGTTGTCCACTGTTCACGTGACCAGCACAGTGCAATCTGATTGGTACGGTGGCGAAAAGAACTTCCAAAAAAGGTGCTATCTGATTGTTGACGGCGCAAAATCTCGACACAAATAAAAAATAAAAATGAAAAAATAAAGGATAAACACTTGCGATTTCTGACTCGTGCCGGCCAAAGGCCTGGCCCGAGTAATAATTAAAATAAGTAATAATTTAAGTAGAATACTCCCTATTTAAACGCACTATAAGTATCACCATGGTATCTTGATGTTATTATTTTCCCGCCGAGGGCCGAGTAAACCTCTGGCGCCCAGGGTATATATGAATGGACTAAATCATAAAAAGTGTTAGCCGATTCTCACAGTTAATGTTATATATATTAAAATATTATGAAATTAAATATTATACCAGTTAATAAGGTACATCCTAAGTACAAGTTAATACAATAAACTGAAATTATATTTAAATAATAAACATTCAAATCCAATTCAAATCTCAATATTTCAACCCATAAAAACATCAAACACCGGATCATAAAGCAATGTATATATATACGAGACACATTTTATAAACATGTTTCAACACTGGTTACCAGTTTGGAAAATATAGCGTTCGAATTTTTTGTTTCCAATGAAATTAAGGAACTGCAAATGTTTTCGTTTTCTAGTCTTCCTATACACAAGATGGGCTCATCAAAATGGGCTTGACTATAAAGTTATGATTATCATAGCTTTATCTGCAATCTAATACACATGGCCTGATTACATGAGACGGACTCGCTCGCTTAGCCGAGCCGCGCCTTATGTAATAGCAGAGTTAATCTTTGGTGTGTTTTACCAGCTCGCCTCATGTAATCACACCCACGGTGTTAACTTCCTTATCCAGGCTCCGTGTACTGTTACGTCGTAGTCATTACCGCTAATTCATCATCGGTTTACTTTATCGTTTAGTACATTCACCCGATTAATAAACTGAGTATGTTTAATAAAAAAGAAGCAGGCAGCACACATATGAATGCGCCGGAAACTGACAATATTTCCAATGAACACTCGTCTGGCGCCGGGGAGTTCAGTATCATGATTTTGTCTTGATAACCGGTGGCAATGCCATTGTTCACATAACTGAGGGATACGCGAAATCGTCAGCGAGCCAGTTCAAATAAGGTGCGTTCTTCCTTCCCTCTTGTAATATTCATCCTCTTCTTCATCGCTGACGATGTTTTCTATTAATTTCTGTCTATGTTTTCTTGATTTTTGAGCATCGTGCTCTTTATATCCAAAACACACAACACACGTTTGACGAATTTTCTCGTAAGGACAAACAACGGTCACCATGCAGCACAGGACAACCAAAATAACAAATCCTGTTACTCCGATTATAAAGTAAAGTGGAATCTGTTTGTATGCCATTTCTCTCAGAACAGTTTATGATAAAATCTCGCAGTTGATGGAAATAAAATATTGTTTTCAAATAGCCTCACAAACATTAGTACGGGTCCAACAGTTTGACTGTTTTCTTGTGTTGTTCAACATGCTGTATCACCTTCTGTTCGAAGCAAACTGATAAATTACCATACAACTAGTCTTGATCACTATTCATAATGCTTGTAAAGAACGGCGGATTTCTCCAAATGATAAATGCGGTAGTCGTGTAAATATTCACTGACGTAGGAGAGATGAAACGCCGAACGTTTATAGTTAGTGAAAAAAAATGTTCGAATTCAGTGCTCACAATGGTCCAGCAGTTCGTACGGTAGCAGGTGCAAACTACTAGATTTCGAATAAAAACGATATATATCTACCTTCTTGATAACAATTGTCCTTATCTATATTGATTTGACCGAAGCCTTTAAGCGCCTAACGCAGTATCCTCATAAAGGTTTGTGAATCCTGTGCTGTGTCTTCTTTCTCTGGTTCTCGGCGACGATTAATAAACTGAAAGCCGTTGACACGTCACGGTAATGTCATGCAGTACTTTCTGTTTACTTATGTCGACTGAATTCAAACAGGCGACTTAAATTTGCCTTAAACTGTCATCTCAAACCACCAAACTGGTCAGGCTTTCCGATGGAACCTCAGTGAACTTGGGAAATATATTATTAAAATCCGTCTACCTTGCACGGGCTGGTATCCTAAACAGTGCAAACGATAACGAGTATGAACGTTAATGTTTGCGAGGTCATAAATATTCATGTCGTTAGGGATCGATATTGAAGAGCCAACAACTGAACACAAAGGAAATGTTTTGAATGCATTCGGCGCTAATGAGGTAATAGGCTAGTTTTGTATTCTCACGGACAAGCCCTCAATGGAGGCTGAAACTGTGCATTATTTGTCTAATTTTAAATACATATACCCTTTGTGAAGTTCCCCGCAAATTGAACCTCCAGTGAGGACTCGTTCCAGCTCGTCCATGATAATACGAAACTTTGGTTTCGATTGGTCATGGAATTTTCGATATTTTGTCTTTGTGCCGTATCGTACGTGCTCATAACGTTAAATAACTCTAATCCCCTCGGCCTCGACAGCTAATACTGATAACGGTTTACTGCTACTTATGCTGTCATCAGCGGCTCAAATGTATTTATTTGATGGACACATGGTTAATTACTCGGGCTGCCTGTGGCAGCACCGAGTCTTAAAATGCAAGCCGTTCTTTTTTTAATTTTTATTCTGTGCAGCAAGCTTTCTGCGCATGTGTTAAAGGTCAAATTCACACCAATCAGATTGCACTGTGCTGGTCACGCAACAATCGCCAGGTTAATTTCTTAACATAATTTAATACAGTAAAGCAAGATGGTGGAGGACCCGCGAGCAACTTTCTCTCTAACTTGGAGTCCCATCTCTCAAATGTAAGCCAGTTTAATGTTTTATTTAACTTCACTCGTGCGAAAGCCTTCCAACAGGCTCAGGATATTTCAACTGGCGCTCTTGTTTGAGGTACGTTTCGTAGATAATAAACACTCAGCACAGAAATAATTTATGATGACCGAAGCAGTTATTCGGCTCAAGCTAAACAAGACTCCTCTCACGGCCGAGGTTTTGGTTCGAGAAATTAAAGGCTTCCAACAGTTCCCTTTATAGTTCTGTAATATAATGAGCAGACTGCAGTTTTGGGAAGGAGGGTAAAAGCTTTTAAATAGAGATAAACAAAACTTGAATTTATCAGTGGATTCTAAATACATTTTGGAAGCAAAGCCTCGTCTACAGTACATCTACAATGCTTTGATTTATTTTCTGAGCACAAATGAAGTTAATTTCTTTCGGAGCTGTAGGTATTAAATTTGAAAACTCGATAAATGTAAACAATAATATAATGGTTTGAAAGAGCACACCAACATAAGCAAAATTGCCGAATTTTAGGATGCTATCAGTTCATAGTTTTAATGTATATGCCCTTCCAGCGATGAGTTTTATTGAATAATTTCCTATCTCCATTTGCCGATGAATGCACTCGGCACGCGGCTACATTCTTTTGTTTTTGCCTTAATACAGGAAAACCTGACCTTTGTAACTTTTCAATGTTTAGGTGAAGTCTTACAACGATATTGCATGGGAAAAGATGAGTTTGGGATACAGTTTAAATAGGACTTGACAGTCCTATAGTAAGCATGTCTCGTTGGTTGGCCAGCGAAGATGCAAAATGTAAGTTGATACAAGAAAAGCGGTTTGTCTTGGCGGGGGGTCTAGACTTGTGACGTAATTACCGCGCTCCGCTATTAGCGTGCGTAACATGAATAAGTAGAGGTCAACTTCTTTAATTTACATACACGAGAAAACAAAAATATTAAATTACATATATATACTAGGGGAGCAGAGAATGAATGTCACCGCGCTACCGGCCACTCCTAAAGACTGCTAGCCAAAAATTCTTCCCTTCGATTATTACTAGAGGATTCCAAATGAAAGTGTATTTCATCTTCAATCTCATGTGGCCCGAGCGAAATCCCAGATGGGCTCTTGTTTTATCTTAAGTCAGTTTGATGCAATGTCAACATAACCGTTATAAAAGCAGTGTTTGAAACTCCAGTCATGGATTTGGAAACTAACCGGCTTCGAAGCTAGTTTATTTGAGGTTTCTATTTTTGTATTAGCACAGGCAATACCAAGACAATGATTTAAATTAGAATCACAAACAAATCAGCGCAAATGATTCTGGTAGTTTTTTTCAATCGACCTAATGGTGGAAACCGCTTGGTGCATTTAAGTTGTGTACCAACAACTCGCAATAGTAACAAGCGTAACCTAAAGTTAGTGAATACATAATTATGCAGCCTCTACTCCCGCAGTGACACAGGTTAAGTTTAAACGTGAGCTTGTGTTGAATGCACTGATCGAGTCAATAGGTTAGTAAGTTTCTTGTTTTAGTTTTGGGACTTTGCTTCTTTTGTAGAAAAGATTGGTGACATGTGATATGGTCTTTACTGAGCAAAGTTAGACAACATTTAACTCTTATGATACTCTTATATCTTCCCCATTGGGTCTGTTCCCAACACAGGAGTGGATGTGGCTATATTTAGAATTGCATTTCGCGCGAAATAAACAAATTAAAGGCCATGTTGCCTTAGCCAATCAGATAGCTAACGTCACTTCTTTCAACGCGGGAATTCGAATTGGTGGTTTTCACTCAATCCCCAGAAATTCAAATGACAAAGGGCATGGCGGCCATGTTGGTGGCTATGACGCCAAGGGAAAACCAGCAATTCTAAATATAGCCACATCTACTCCTGTGCTGGGGCCTGGGGGCCCAGCCCATGACATAGGAACGCTCCTGGTAATGGGATCCTGACACGCTCATTTGAATGCGTTTTTATATGATTTGTTTTGCATAGATTAGAGGGCATGAAGGACATATCACTCTTACACTCTCAGTGATGAGACAGCATAACTCTCATTTGAATGATTTCTTTTATGCCGATTAACTCGTGGATGCACGCATGTGCAGAACGAGTTATTGGGGTTAGGTGGGATACGAGATAATTTATTCATCGTTTTTTCTGTGGATCGACGACTCGCCGTTGACTTTCCGAATGACGTTTGATTTTCCGACGGTTACGTTTATGCATGGTACGCGTCCAAGGTTTCCAGTTAAAGTGCCTATCACCCTTTTGCAATTTTGATAGCTTATGAACCTCCGAAAAGTTTTGAGTACTTTTGTGAAGAAAGTTTTGGTTTAAAGTGAATACTTTATGTTCTACGCTTGTTTGAAATCGAGTAAATGTGACCTTTCCTGACCCATGACCGCGTAAGTAAAAGCCTGGGTCGAAACCTGGGTAGACGTCATCTTGACGTCATATAATTAATTCGGCTTTGCAATCATTTGAAGAAATACTCAACGTGTTGACTAAAATGACTTTTTTCTTTACTAACAACTTAAAAACTGTGTATATTTTCTATGCATCGATGTTGTTGTGATAAAAAGGCGCCATGGAGAATAATGCATTAATGAGATGACGTCTACCCAGGTTTCGACCCAGGCTTTTACTTACGCGGTCATGGGTCAGGAAAGGTCACATTTACACGATTTCAAACAAGCGTAGAACATAAAGTATTCACTTTAAACCAAAAAATTATTCACAGAAGTACTCAAAACGTTTCGGAGGTTCATAGGCTATCAAAATTGCAAAAGGGTGATAGGCACTTTAAGGTTACCGGATACCTCCAGGGTGCGTTTCCAGTCTAAATTATGTAGCGCCTCGAGGAAACATCCTAGATAAATTATTCATGTCTCATTTTAAAGCTTATAAAATTGGCTACAAGAATACATAAAAAGTTTTGAGTTCTTTGAAAATCTCGAATTTTGCGCCATCCCGTTTCTCCGATCTAGTGAGATGGCTTTCAGAAGCTCCGACTCCGTAAATATTTTAAAGTTTAAAAATCTGTTTGCTTTGTCGTATTTCAGAGGAATCGTATTACCAAACAGTGTCAGGGAATTTCAAAATTCGATTTAGTTCAAAAGTTATCATGCTTTCCATGAAAAGGCGAAAAATAATCCGAGTAGATATGCGGGAAACGTCGTCAAGAGCTCTATTTCTATAATTTTTGCAGCTGCAATATCAATTGACATTTTGTGAAAAATTCGCACAAATCGAATAAATTCCTCTTGAGTGGGAACTTTTTAAAAACTCTATTTTGATTGAAAATTGAAAACGAGAAAAATATACCCGTCTGTCGTGCGTGAATCTGAAGCCCCGCCTCTCCAACAATTAGCAAGCTCTTGGCCAATCAATTCTCATCACAGTTCAACTATCTGTCAAGATTTTCCGCCAATGTTGATTTCAGATCAAAGTTACGCGCCGCATCGAGAAAATGTTTGTTCTTTTTTGTGTGACTTGAAAAATGGTAGCGGAAGAGTCAGCTGGTTTCCCAGGCTAGAAAAATGGGAAAGACAAAAAGACCTCGAGGGGCAAAGCCAAGGTGAACACCTATAGAGACGCCTTGAATGCCAGCATAGTTAGTAGAGGAGACAGCGATTTGCAGGCGTCTGAAACACCACGGCGAGATCGTGGTTCAACCGATTCAGGGTCACCGTCAGACTACATTTCCATCTAAGCTTTCTTGGAAACAAATATTCTCTCAGCTGGCTCTTATCAATTCTTCTTTATGTTTAGATGTGGACCACTCGGCACTCCGTCTGAAAGTGAAAATACGAACGCTTGTCGGTTTTGCGAGGACTCCTATAATCCTCCTTTGTATATCCTCCTTTTTAGTCGTATGCATTGTTTGGCCTTGTTTTGCTTTTCATTTTTCTTTGTTTTTCAAGCAAAGGGCATCCTGCTTCCTTTTTGTAAGACATAAGGCCAATAACGACACCGCGGAAATACGTTTTTGCCGATGCGTTCACTTATTTTGCAAGTCAGCGGTCATTCGCAATAAATTAGAAACGCCGGCAGATTCAAAATATAACTTTCGTATTTTGTACATGCCTAGGAAAACCCCAATACTTAGCCAAGAAACACAATACTTAGCCTCCATACTTCATTACGACTTAGTTCAATGACTGTTCCTTAAAATAAATTGTGCACAAGAAAAATGGAGATTGCACACGATATAAACCCGACGAAGCAAAAGGCACACTCTTCGTGAAAGCGAGTGCGAGTTACGGTCATGATTTTTTTCATTTCGTAACATGCTGGGTGCTCGCTCAAAGACACGGCATTATTCTTCTACTTGCCATAAAAGTTTAAGCACTACAGATACCTGGAGGTATGGAAGATTAGCTTCAACACTATTCCTCTGTCAGCGCCATTTTGACAGACTTCGTCGGGAAAATGAAAAACGATGCTCGTCTCAATTCAATTTATTAACAAATACTACAAGGAGGAACATACAGAAGAAAGGCCAAAGCCAGAGGCTTAAATGGCCCCAAGTCTCCGTTGACTTGGGGCCATTCCCGGTGTCTTCATCTTGGGGGAGGGACTCCCATATATAAGGGCAGGGATGCTCGTAGGAAATATTTTCGTTTCGACCAGAGGTACTAAAATGGGCGTGGTTCAAGCTAATTTTGACCTCTAAAATGTACCAATAAAAACACACCAAGATTGGACAAAGCCAGAGCACATTCCCCCCAGCTACAACCCTGAAACTTGCTGGTGCAGCAAATGCCAGAAAGAAGTACCCAAGAGGCTTTTACAGTAAATGAAGATGAAGGTGGTGCAAAAAGACAGAAGGTAAACATCCGAAAAACTGCAATTTGGCCAACTAATATTAGCTTAAGCTTATTAAACCTGTCCCTGAACTGTGCGTCAAAGTACTATAAAGTATAACAATAATATTGTACAGGTTTGTGATGAAAGCAATACATCAGAGGAAACCCCTATGAACCCTGAAGTCGCTGTCCAGCAACAAGTGCCACAGATAATTTTATTAACAATGAACTCCTTTTATTTACAAGAGCTTCAGAACTTGTGATACAATAGGGGCATAGCTTGGCATTTTCAAGGTATACGCACGAGTGCAGTAGTGACCGGTTTTAACTGAGGGCCCCTCGTACAAAAAATACGTGGCTAAACAGGGAATTTTCGTCTCAAAGTGTACGCCCGTTACGCCCCTGAACTGGTTTTATTAAGAAAAATACTGTATGTCAAAGTACACACATACACCTATGGTAGAGTGCAACCAATTAATCTGTGAAACGATAGGCATAAATAAGTTAAATTTATTGTACTTCATGTAATAAAGCTTTTGTTTTACAATAAATTTTGACAATTCTATACTAGCTATTAAATAATTTTACTATTTCTAAGGGACTGTTCATTAATTATAGCTAAGGGGGGCTGGAGTTCAGAGTAGGGTGGGTACAATTTTCAAAATCAGTTGAAAGTGGGGGGTACATTTTGATGGTACAAAATGGACGGGCTACAGTTTTGTACAGGATGTATTCGGGGGGGGGGCAGTATGTTTTTAAGAATTAGGTGGTTTTTTTTTTTTGGGGGGGGGGGTTATTGTGCTTATATAGAAAATAAACTCCAGACCCCCTTAACTATAATTATTGAACAGTCCCTAAGTAACTGGGTGCATTTGTTGACCATATTAATTGTCAGACTACACTCCTTCACATGGATGGCAATAATCCAATTTTGGCTAACAAAATAATTTCAGGTAGGAAATCCAGCTTATTGGAAAATTAGAGGACAGTTTGGGCCGACGAGGCACCCACTTGGGAAATATTGAACGACAACAGAAACAATGAATGCCATTATGCCATCAGAGACAAATAAGTATACAGTATTATTGGTACATTGGGACAACCTATTTTTTATTGTTTGTATCCCAAAACCTATTTAAGTTTACACTGCGCACCACAATAAATGCCTAAATTTCAACTCGAGCAATGCCTTAGGAAGCTCATCCAATGTTTTCAAGTATCTCTTTGGAAAAATGACTAACAATACTAAATAAATTCAAATTTTCACAGAGCCTGGCCTCTTTGAAGCAAAGCCTGGATTATTTAAGTCAAGCTATGGTAAAGTGTCCTAAGAGACAAAATCTAGTAAACCACCAAAACATGAAAGATTTTAGCCTGCAGATCAGGCGCTTTGAGAAGAGACCCCAGAAAGTAGGTATTGCGAGCAAAGCGAGTTTATTGTGATGCGAGCAGAGCGAGTTGTTCTCCTCTCTCGTGCCAGTCTCCTTTTTCCATTTTCGCGCGGCCAAATTATTTAACACTTCCTTTGCATTGAAATAACCCTGAGGGCCTGTTTTGCAGGCTAGACAGACTTTGTCATCCACCATTCACCAACACTGTACCATGAGCTACAGAGTATTAAAACAAAAAAAGTATAGAGAAAGGAAATTAAAGCAAAAAGTAAATGTATAAGCCAAGATATGTTAGAAAGTCAGTGTTTTACAGTGGTTACAAGAATAGATTCAAATGCCATACATGAATGAAAATTTGGGCAAAACAGTTAGCTACTTTTAACCAGCTAGTGGAAAACGACAACCCAGCAAAGTACATAAATAATTCAAATAATTTTTATTGTTAGTTTAAGACTTCAGAAAGGAATCAGAAACATGTTGTGGAGTATTAAAATAATAGTTATGATACTGTCATTGTAGGTTTGGCCTCTGAAGGAATCCTTTGTATGTTTGAGCAAGTCACTGTAAACCTTGGCAAATCTCACATACTACCACGAGCCATGAACAGAGCTGGGAGACCATATGGCAAAACACCTTTGGCAAGTTTTAAGAAGGAATTTGTAACTAAGTCTCTTCCCCTTGGGTACAGATGGCCTTCTTATGAACCAAACCCACTGCTTGATTGTGACTTGGCCAACAAGAAATACACCGACTAACATGTGGGCACACATTTTATCCTCCATGTACATGTATGTGTGATGGCCATGACAACAGCCTTGGTTGCATTATCTGCCTTCCAAACCTCCTTTATGAAATCCAGAAGCTATCCTTGTCATGAAATCTTGGCCTCTTATCTGGTCTGATACACAATGAGGATGATGGTGGTGACAGTTCTAAGCTACAAAAGCCTACAACTGAGAAATATTTAGTACTTTCAGTCGTCCAAGTTCATTGATTATGTCCAAGATAAGATCAATTTAATTAACCCTTTCAGCCCCAAACACAACATTTGTTGTGTTTTACTGGTTACTGGTTACTTGCTTTTTCTGGGTTATAAAATTTCTAAACTGATACTCCTTAAAAAAATGGCTAGATTACAGAATACCCCACCACTTCGAAAGATCACTTGAAAAGCCCTTAAAAATTGTGCAAAACTATATATTTAGCTCAGGTGTATTTAGACTCGTTGTATGAATGATTTGAGGTCGAAAATGGGTAGGATTTTTTAATTTCAGGGTTAGGTTTTTAGAAGGTTTGTATGAGAATTTGAGAAAATGCGTTAATCCATTATTAATGATCAAGTGGTGGGGTATTGTGCAATCGCTCCCAACTTTAGAATACCCGGCCACTAAAACATAGGAGTCGTAGCTACTGGCTATACTGGCCACATACCGATACATGTACACAATCGTATAGTGTTGAGATGGCTACATGGCTACTTGACTTGTAAACACAATGTTACAATTATGTCATGCATGTTTGACTGGAATAGAAAAAAATCATGCATCTGTTCACAACTAAATGCATCAATGCTTGTTTATAGTTAAACACAGCAAAAGTATACGGTATACAAAATAAAACATTCCACGTATCTGTTCCTCGCTCAATCTAAGTGTGAGTATGGCCACATTACACAATGGTCTAGGTACACAAGCGCAGACACAAAGACACTAGCTGAAAGTATGTTGTAACGGTTTAGATTATTATTCAAGAATCCGCCAGTTATACAGCAAGGTTCTCCACGTACCATAGAATCGTTATCATTTGTGCAACGCCTAAAATGCCATCTCTCAACTTCATAGGCTTGCAGGTTAACATGAGAGTACATGGATAAGTTGCATCGATATTCAGAATTATTTTGTCTTTCTCTTAGGGAATTCGTAAAAAACACGGTGCATCAGCGAGTTCTTCCGAAGACAATTTGTCTGTTTGTTGGGTACGACAGCGTTCATGATTGGAAATAACAGGTATTTAAAATCATAATTTATTCAATATTTAGAAATGGTCACTTCAGAACTTTTTCCAAGTTGTTGCTATAGCTAGAACCATGATATATAATGCAGTGATCATTTACAAAATGAAACTGTTTCAATATAATATAATATAATATAATATAATATAATATAATATAATATAATATAATATAATATAATATAATATAATATAATAGCTCAGTCACAGTGCCTACCCGTTGTAACCGGCTCAATTCGGCCGATGTTTCAGGTAATGTTTTCTTCAAATATTTGTTAACTACATGTAGGTAATTTTTTCAAGACTTACATTGTACGTTTAGTGATGTTAGGGTTTTTAAATGTAAGATGTATGATTTGGATCAGTTTATTCACAGTAACATTTAAGAAACATTTTATTTCTGTGTTGTTTAGTGATTATAATTAGCCCTAAAACATAAATTAGTGAGCATGTACCCTTTGTTGACAGTTATATGATTTTTTTAATGTAGACGGTAAGGGTTTGGATCAGTTCACAGGAACATTTAAGAAGTATTATATTTCTGTGTTGTTTTAGTGATTAGCCCTAAACAACCCTAAATTACTGAGCAGCTATTGTTGACGTTTAGTTTTTTTTAATGTAGAGTTTGGATTAATTTAAAATTGTTTAAGAAGAATTATATTTCCGTTGATTAGCGACTAAAGAACCTTAAATTAGTGAGCACCCGTTGTTGACGTTTAGGGTTTACTAAAATATAGGGTAACGGTTTGGATTGATTCACAGAAACATTTAAGAAGCATTATATTTCTTTGTTCTTTAGTGATTTAAGCCCTAAAGAACCCTAAATTAATGAGCACCCATTGTTGACGGTTAGGTTTTTTAAAATTTAGCCACATTAATCCACGTCGCCTTATAATATCGTTTTTATTTATGATATCCTCCAGTTTTACATTAATGTTTATTGTTTACATAGCCGAAGCCAGAGGCTTATTTGGCAGTAGTGTCGGGTCAGAAGTAAATTTACAAATGTAGTCAGAAATTCTTGTTATTAGAAGGATAGATAAATTTAGCAAATTACATAGTTTCTATAAATTAGGTTTCTATTACTATAAATTTGGTTGATAGAATAAATTAAAGAATAAATGCGAGTCAGATATTAATTAATTAAGATAATAATATTTACTTACTAATAATCCCTTAGAGAGAGAGGTAATAATTCTTTAATATAGTTTTATAATTATAGATTTTCATAGAGTTACGAAGTGCTAGTGGAATTGAATTCCATATTTTAGGACCTTGTGATCGAATTGAAAATGAGTATTTATGAAAAGTAAAATGAAGATCGTATTTCTGTCTGGTATTATGATGGTGAATTGTAATATTTAGATCAAATAGTAAAGATATGGGTTGAGGTAGAACATTATTAACATGTTGAAAAACGAAGCAACATACTTGATAGTTATAAATATCAAATATAGTTAGAATATTTAACTGTTTGAATAGTGGATTAGAATGTGCGAGTGGAGGAGAGTGAGTTATAATACGAGCAACTTTTTTTTGACAAAGTAATAATGGTTGTAGGTGTGACTTATAGGTTGCTGCCCAGATTAAAGTACAGTATTGTAAGTATGGCAAAACAAGTGAACTATATAAAACAGAGAGAGTGGCTTTTCCCAAAAATTGTCGAGATTTTGATATAATTCTAATTGTTTTAGAAATTTTGGAAGTAATAGTTTGAATATGAGCAGTCCAGGATAGGTGTTGGTGAATGATAATACCTAGGAATTTAGTCTGTGGAGTCCTGTTAATTTTACACCCATTAATCTGAATATTAAGATCATCGAGATTAACTTTTTTTTTACTAGGATGGAAAAATATATATTTAGTTTTATCTGGGTGAAGAGAGAGTTTATTAGCATTAAACCATTTAAGAACTTTCTCAAGTTCTTGGTTCATAAAATTGAAAAGTGATTGAATATCATTGCCACTGGAGAATATGTTAGTATCGTCCGCAAAAGTATAAATGATAAGGATCTTGAAGAATAGCAAATATCATTGATATAAATAAGAAAAAGAAGTGGGCCTAAGATGGATCCTGAGGTACACCACATTTAATTAGTTTCCAATTAGATTGAATACCATCAATTTGAACACATTGATATCTATTTTTGAGGTAACTTGTAAGCCATGAATGAGCTATTCCTCGAAATCCATAAAAGGCTAATTTATCGAGTAGTATTGTATGATTAACAGTGTCGAATGCTTTTTTGAGGTCTATGAATAAACCAATAGTAAATTTATTATTTTCAAAAGCTTGGGATATGTTGTCAACCAGTTCTAGAATGGCCATAAAAGTTGAATGATTTTTCCTAAATCCGTATTGATGATTGAACAAAATTTTATGCTTATTTAGAAAATCAAGGAATCTCTTATATAATATTTTTTCAAGTATTTTTGATAGACAAGGTAAAATAGAAATTGGTCTAAAGTTGGAAAATACATGGCAATCCTCACTTTTGAAAACAGGTATGACTTTGGCAATTTTTAGTTTGTCAGGTACTATGCCAGTAGAGATTGAAGCGTTAAAAATAATTGATAAAGGCAAAGAAAGCAAATCAATATTAGATTTTATGACTGATATATTTATACCGTCAATTCCTTCACTTTTGCTGTTTTTTAGGGAGTTAACAATTGATATAATTTCAGATTGAGAGGTAGGCAGTAAAAAAATAGTATCATTATAGGAACCAGTTAAGTATTCTTTATGCTTGGTATTAGATTTGGGAAACCTTTTTGACAGTGAAGGCCCTACATTAGTAAAAAAATCATTAAATTTATTGGCAATTATAAGAGGGTCATTATATTCACCATTAGTATCTTTCATTGATGATGGGGTGGTTGTTTTACGTTTAATACCAATAACTGATTTGATAGTAGACCATGTTGCTTTTAGATCAGACTTTTGTTGTTCGAGTTTATCATGGTAATACTTCTTTCTCATAAGTTTCACAATATAATTATATTTATTTCGATACTTAGTATACTTGAGTTTGGATGCCTCTGTAGGATATTTTATGTAATTCTTATAAAGTAAGTAGTATAGAGGGTGAGGGTACCAGACCATTTTCCATCGTATGGTTCCACCAAGATTTCTGATCTCATACCCCCACCCTATTATTTATCGATCGTATTTTTTATTCTTCTCAAGGTCAAGGTCAAGGTCGAATTCTCCATAACCGGTTTAACCAGTTCAATCTTTGGATGTCAAATTCTTGGAAATCTCCATAACTGGTTTCAATCTTTGGATGTCTAAAGGCTTGATCTATAGTGATGTGTACGTATATTTTCGAAATGCGTTTGAACCAGCCGATTGATGGTTCTTCTCTTCGTTCTTCTCATACTATAGTATTCAACTTTTCATAGTTGCATTCTAGGCTATCCATTCTAATGGCTTCATTGCCTTGCCTGCTATCCGCTATTGCCATATATTGGCTTCTGCGAGTTTCTTCTATAGTATTTTCCTTTCTTTCTATTTCATAGTGCGTTCGAGGTATCTTGCATCTTCTCTATGTAATGGATGCTGGTGCATGGTACTCTATATTTAATATCTAATATAGTAGTATAGGATGAACTGCAATTCAGAAATCCATGATGAGATGAAAGACTTTGGAGAGTTGTGTCCTTTCTGCAATGAGCGATTGATAGATTACGTACGCGAGAAAGAGAGTGAGTTGTGTTGTGGCAATACAGAGATAATTAATGATAATGGTATGTATGTTTGCCAAAGCTGTGGTGTAGTTCATTCGTATGGTTTGGTGAATGGATATATCGATTACTACGAAAATAGGTATCGAATGAGACGTAAGTCTATCTACCATAGGAAATACCATATTGATAATATATTCATTGCGAAATTTGATTTACGATGTGATGAGTACATTGATATTCGTCGGTTGTTCAATAAATTCGAAAGTGCTATTAATGTTATATTGAAAGGGAAGAGGTATCCAATACTAGATTTTGTATTCTATAAGTTGTTCGAAATGAAATTTCGCGAATCTGGAATCAATAACTATCACATTCATATGCAAAAGTGTACTAGGTATATATCGAAGATTACTGTTAAACGATATGTGAGGATATGGAAGAAGATTTGTGATATGAATGAATGGTTATACATAGAGACTCATAATGGTGTTTTCGTAAGAAGTGAAGATAATTGATATGGCAATGATCAACTAGTTGCGTACTTCTTATTGTATCTCTCTCTGAATCTATCAACTAGTGGACATAGGTCACTAACTTGATCATCCAACCAGTTCAACTCTAATGTAAATCTTTCGATGTCGAGTTCTTCTCCACGCAGATATGCCATTATTTTATTCAAAATCTTTTGATATGATGTGTATGCAAATTTGCTCAGTTCGATTTTGGCATTGTAATTCTTCATCTTTAGAATGGCTTGAAGCAATAGTCCTGATCCCGAGATTGTGCCAAGAATGATTGGATTTAGTGTTATAGACCCAATGATTACGCCTGTACTTGTGAGACCAATTGACGATAAGTGTAGAATTGTACTAACCTTCTTGAATCGTTTGTATGCTCGCTTGTGGCAGAAGCATTGTTTGTGGTAGTGTGCATATAGCTTCTTTAACATTTCGACGTCTGCTTCACTTAAGTTCTTATCGATATGATTGAAATTGAAAACGTTAATTTTTGTTTTAACCGTGATTATTATATTATTTGATTATATAATTTTAAATTATTCAGATGTGTATACCAAAACACCATTTGATGTTGACTTAGTCATTCCTACGATTTCTTCTAAACTCATTTTAGACACCGTGTAGCCATTCCATGTTGCATTTGTATTTCTGTACACTCTATTCAAGGTAACGTTACCACCATCTGTTATCTTAACTTGCAATTTATATCTGTGTGGTTGTGTGTCAAGTGGTTGATGGAAGGTCGTATCTGATACGCACACCATTGCTTCGGTATCCTTAGGCAATTGGCAGCCAAAACCACTTCTATTACGAGTTAAAATTGTTGCATCTGGTAGGTTGTTAGTGCCAATGTCAGTGTGTATTCTAATGTTAATTTGTGTCGTAAATGACAATAATACCCACTTAAACCAAACATTTGCACCACCGCTATCATTGCCCAAATATAAAACACATGATAATCTTATCATATTGTTAATACTTTTAGGTGTGTATCGAATTTCAAATTCAGGTAGATCTATCCATCCAGTGTCGCTATGACTCCATAAATTTGAAATCTCTCTTACGATATAGGTAGCCAACTTAATAGAAGCTGAGTCATTTATCACCGTGATTTGTGTTTCGCAAGCAGGTTTCTTGATATTTAAATCGTTAAATACTCCCATTGATTATATTATTTGGTTATATTATTCTGATGTGCATATTACATCCCCATTACTATCAAAACTCTTCGTTATCCCAGAGACTTCCTCTACGATCATACTTGAGGTAACATAGCTATTCCACTTAGCATTTCCATCATTGTATATTTTATTGATTGTAACGGTTCCTGTGTCTTTCACTTTTATCTGTAATTTATATATGTGTGGGGTTTTATCAAATGGTACATGGAATGCCTTATGGGACACGCAGGCAAGAGTTTCTGGATTGATCGCTAATTGTGCACCAAAGCTAGCTCTGTTACGGGTTTGAATGATACTATTTGGTAAAGAATTCGTACCGATGTAAGACAGTAATCCACTACTCGAATTTACAACGACCCATCGAAACCACACATTAGCTCCTCCTGTGTCGCATCCAAGGTAAATAGTACACGATAATCGAATTAAATTTGTCGTTTCCTTGGGAGATATTGTGATTGAGAAACGTGGTATGTCTCCCCACTCCATGTCTGCGTGACTCCATAAGTGTGAAATCTCCTTTGCTATGTAAGTGACTGTCTTGATAGGAACTATTTCTTGCACTCTTTGTTCAATAATGTACTCATTATCATCGAAGACAGTAGGATTCACGAAGGTATTTGCATCTAATGCTCCAGCAATGATTGCAACATAGATAGTTATTAGCTGATTGGTTGACTGATTATGACTCAACGTAAATGATAGTTTACCTATGCTATTGGCAGATGTTGTTATGCTGAGCTCTTGGAAAGCAGTGTTTGTAGATCCTATCCTTCCACTTTTTAGCGTGTTTGAGATGAAACTTAGATTCTCTTCAATTGATAAAGAGCTTAGTATTATGGATCCAATGTTGTTTGCATAAGCTTCAACTCGAACTGTGTAGGTGCTATTGCCTTTTAACCCTAAAGTCGTATTATCATTTTTTGGTATAGTCATAGTCAACGTTTCTGTTGAGTTCGGTTTAAAAGTCTCTAGGATCCTAAAACCTCGATGTTCTGGAGTGATGTTATTCATAGAGTATGCGTCATCTACAATCATAAATGAGCTTACACTGCTTGATGATGCCCAATTACTAGACTTCATAAGGAAATTACCACAATTGAACGTTAGACTACTATGCATAACACTAGACCCAGGCCCAGGCCCTCGAGCACCAGTGTCACCTTTATCGCCTTTGTTGCCTTTCGATCCTATTGTGCCTTGAATTCCTATCAAACCGCGTGGACCTAATGCTCCCTGTGGTCCCATACTTCCTTTTGGTCCTGTTATTCCAATATCTCCCGTATCGCCTTTTAGTCCTTGAATGCCTTGAATACCGGTATCGCCTTTGTTACCTTTTGATCCTATCGCACCCGGATTTCCTGTCAAACCACGTGGACCTAATGCCCCTTGTGGTCCTGTACTTCCTTTTGGTCCTGTTATTCCAATATTGCCTTTATCGCCTTTTGGTCCTTGAATGCCTTGAATGCCTTGAATACCAGTATCGCCTTTGTTGCCTTTCAATCCTATCGCGCCTTGATTTCCCGTTAAACCACGTTGACCTAATGCTCCCTGTGGTCCTATACTTCCTTGTGGTCCTGTTATTCCAATATCTCCCTTGTCGCCTTTTGGACCTTGGAGACCTGGGTCGCCTTTTGACCCTCCTTTTGGATCTTGTTCTTTGTTATCCAAATCATTAAAAATCCCCATTCTATACTATTTGATTATATTAAACCTTTCCATAGAAATTTCTCCTAATCGTTTTCGCTGGCTTGTCAACGTATAAGAATGAATATGGTTCTCTAGTAGCGCCTCCATATTGCTCTTTGCTTACTCCCAGTTCTCGAGATATGAGGCCTCGTTCATTAGTGCTTGGAAACTCGAATACACAATAATGAGAACAATTCAATCGTATATCTTTTGGGGTCTTATAGAAACTTTGACTTAAGTAGATCACGCTGCAATTTTTATGTCTACCTCTAATAAAATAATCGATTAGTGGTTTCTGATTCTTTTCACACACAAAATCGTCAAATATGACAAGTTTTTGACTGTCGCTATCGATTTCATTACCACACTCAATGACGTCATAACCCACGTGATTGCTGATTTCATTAAACTGTTTTGCCAAATCCTGATACTTTCCTTGTTCTAAGTTCTTAGCGTATAGATAGATTTTGTCATAATACACTAGTGGTTTTCTGAGCACATGTGTCAAAACGTTTGTCTTACCACAGCCACTTGGTCCAGTAATTAACATTCTAAAATTGTTTTTCGGCATGAATGGATGAAGCTGCTTATAGTTCGTAACAGCATCATTTCCGTTGTCATAGTTTGGAATTTCCATCTTATCTATACATATTGAATAGACTATTTAACACTACGTTCTTGATATATGTCGTGAAAAAGATAAGTCGAGATAAGTCGAGATAAGTTGAGATAAGTTATATAACGTATATGTATACAATGGATATAAATGAGTTTAAAAAGCACGTCATTCCAAAGATTGAATCTGGTAAAATGGTCGATATTGTCCGTAAAGCCATTAAAGATGGAGAAAATAATAAGCAGGACAAATATGAAAAACGAAAAGAAGTGTACAAACCAATCGTTCAACAACTGGAAAAAGAGATAGATGAGATAAGTGGTTTAAGGGAAGAGTACGTTAAGTCTGCAAATAAGCCAATCACATACACTCAACAAGTTCAACAACTAGCTATAAATGATGGAAAAGATGAGATAAAAATCATAGCTAATATGGATAAAGGGTTTACGCCTGAAGAATTCGTCATTATGGAGAAACACAATCTACCATTACCCTCTAAGGTTCTATTAGACACACTAAAGGATGATAAAACAGTTGGTGATGTTTTGAGAGAAAGTAGCGATATTAATAAACTGTTGGGTCAACAACAAGGTCATATTTCTACAACGAAAAAATCTAGGAGTCAGAATAAAGATGAAATAGCTAAGTACAAGAAGGAGATTAATGCAATAAAAAAATATAGAAAACGAATAGGTTTTACTGAAGAAGGAATAAAGACACTACAAACAGGAAAGGGTATTTACAATCAACCAAAAAGGAATGCTTACAAGATCACAAGTGGTGGGCAATATGGCAACCTAAGTATAGATGTACCCCAACTGTTTGGTCAACTTAAATTGATAGCAAGTAAAGATGGTAAGAACGTATATAATACGATGGTTGATTTTGACACTCTCGATTTGCTCACGAAACGCTTTAATAGTAAGAAAAAATACAGCGATCTCTCTAAGAGTGTTTTCAACGATCTCAACGATCTATCCGAAATCCCAATACATAGAACATCTAAGAAGTACTCTAAAATAGGAGCTGGAGTAGTATACTATAATGATCCACAAGATCTATTGAATCGTTTGGAATTGCTTGGTGGCTCGATTGCGGCAGGTAACGATTCACTAAAAAACGAGTTCTCGGAGGTTGCGCACACACTGAGACGGTTGAATGTATTTTCTAATGATCATCTCGAGAAATTGTTGGATGAATATATTATGTAATCAAATAGTATAATGTCGAATGTGAGAGAAAGAGCAATATATATTTCATCTGTTGATAGAGAAAAGCGTGGTGTGAGTAAGTCTGAAGATTTCACCATAAAATTTAATCCTTCAATAATGCTTCCTTCTGACAAGGAACACGAAGTGGCTGTGGATAAAATATCAATGACATACTCATGGCAAAATATCACTCCAGAATATGACAACAACACCATAAAATATAGTCATGACGGAAGTACATGGACTACAGTGATATTCCCTAATGGGATGTATTCTTACCTTGACATAAATGACTATATACATCAAGTAATGAAAATAAATGGCCACAAGACCACAGTCAATGGTGTAGATAATTTCGATATTAACGTAATCTTCGTGTTAACCACATACAAAGTAGTTGTTGAAATTAGTAAGAACTACCAATTAGACCTAAGAGAATCGAATTTTGGAGAACTCATTGGATTCAATAAGAAAATCGTCAATACGACTGAGTACGGATCCAAGCTACCGAATATCACAAATAGTATCGACACGCTACACGTGAATACAGATATTATAAATGACAGCATCGTTGGAGGATCTAATAGCAATACTTTATTCGTCATTCCAACAGACGGTTTCACTCGATCATACCCATTTACTGTTGAGCCAAAAAGAGCATTATTCAATTCAGTTTCAACAAACATCATCAGCAAAATGCGTTTCTATATAACGGACTCAATAAGAAGACCAGTAAATCTAAATGGAATTGAATGGCATATGACTATAATATTGAGATCCACTACATTATAATCTAACGTAATATATATGAGGCATTGTGAATACAAAAAGAAATACGATCCTACCATAGGAAAGCGCGTCTATAAGCATGTTTACGGCGATGGTATATTCGACTCAGTCACTAATTTTGCACGTAGAATGCTTGGTAAGACCATAAAGAAGACAGTCAAAGATGCATCGAAGAAAGTCGCAACAACTGTATCGAATAAAGCTGGAGATAAAATTATTAATCTATTACAGAAGAATAGAGGAAATGAGCCTGAGCACGCTATCAATCAACCAATCAATCAACCAATCAATCAAGATGCTCCATCGGATTATGAGATAAACGAACGTGTTCAGCGTCTATTAAGTGGATCTGGAAAACTTCGAAGGCTAAGGTTGTAATTAATGCGATCGTTTTATCTAATCTATTAATATAACAATGGAAAGCTTTAGAAATCCTAAATATGTTCAAAGGTATGAAGATGTTTCTTTTGATCTAGAAACGCCTCTAGTAACGCAAGTAGCTAATGGAGGGAGTCAAGTCAAAACTGGATATAGATTTGTTGGTGATAATTCTGGTGAAATAGCTCCTTTTGATTGGTATAATGCTAGAATAGAAACCGACTTTAAGGTTCAATTACAGGCTGATGGTGGAAACATAGCTATTGATGACCATAATGGTATAGTAAATGGATCTCATTCATTGATTAAAGAAATCGTCATTAAAGTAAATGGTATACAAGTATACGACAATAACAATGCAAACCAAACCGTAAATATTAAGAACCTACTTGAATACGACGCTTCCTTTGCTAATAGTAGTGCTACAAATGAATTCTACTATCTCGATACTAGTAGAGGTGCTGAAGAGAGAGTCGCAGAGGCGACATACAACATAGGTTTTACCCGCAGGAAGGCATTGCTTGGCGTGTCTTCAACTGTGAATACAGAAATACCTCTCAATAGGTACTCATTTTTTGAAGCGTTCGAAGACGAACTTATGCCTAACACTAAGGTTGAAGTACAAATTACTCTAGAAAGTGATGCCAATCTAATTTGGCAAGCTGGTGCTGCTTGTAGAGTTCTTATTACGAAGTTTAAATTATGGGTACCAAGAATCATCTTCACACCTGAAGGAGAAAGCCAATATATGAGTAAATATCTGAAACCACATAAATGGTCTTATCTAAGGGAGATGGTTGAGAGAGGCAACTCTACTAGTCAACAAACAGGTACATTCAAAATATCTTCAGGAATTAATAGGCCACGACATATATTTGTATGGATATCAAATGACGCAAATCAAGATTTGCAAACAGCGAATCCATTTCTATACAACACTTTTTCAGTGTGCGATGCAAAAACACTTACGAGTTGCCATCTCGAAGTAGGGAATGGTAATCATTATCCCGAAAGCGAATACATGCCAAATACAGAGATGTCTAGAGTTTATAGAGGTGTGTTGGAATATGTACATGCTAAAAATGACTACAACGGAGGAACTCTTTTGACTAGGTCAAATTTTAGTACCATTTTCCCATTTATTTACTTCAACCTCGAAAATCAGAAACAAGATATTAAGGATGGTACTACAAAACTTGCATTCAAATATAAATTATCAGCAGCAACTAATGTAGACTACAGTGTGTATGCACTTGTTTTGTATGAACAAGACATTGAGCTCACACAATCTAACGGCAAGATATTATTGAGATCGTAGTTTTTATGTAACATATTAATATAGTAACGATGTCGTATTTCAAATACAATGTAAATCTAACTGATGGTCAAAAAGACAAATTGCTTCGATCATATCATAAGCGTGCACCAATCACTCTTCGACTGAAAAACGATCAACTAAATGGTTCAGATACTGTACTATTAACGAAAACTCAAGTAAACAAGATCCAAAAGAGTAAAAGAGATGGTACAGGATGCGACATAAAGATATCTCAAACGCAGATTAGGCATCAGGAAGGAGGGTTCCTCGGATCTCTCTTACCAGCATTGATGAAGGTAGGGTCAATGGCACTTCCGTGGCTATCTAAGGCTATTGGACCACTCACTAGTGGAGCTCTATCTGGAGCGGCCTCATATGGTGTGAATAAGGCATTGAAATCAGGTTCTGGTTTGTTCAATGTCCCACAAAATAAGGTCGACAAATTGATACAATACAAAGATTACCTAACACCTGCTCAGAAAAATCAGATCGTAAGTGCACTTCAAAGCGGTTCTGGTATGACCCTAAAACTGACTCGAAAACAGCAGTCAGGCGGCTTTCTCGGAACCCTCTTAGCTAGCCTAGGTATACCGATGCTTATCAAGGCTTTCGGAGGAGGCCTTCAGGTTGACCCACGTGCATCAAATTCAAGCACACAGAATGTGTACGTTCCTCCAAAACCCAAGGGAGGATACATCAATCCTCTTATGCTTCAGCCTCCGCCATATATAGGTAGCTGGGGGGACAATTTGACAACGAGAGGTTACGGGATTAAAAAAAAGGCCAAAAAACAAAAGGCATCAGGCTTGCTATTAGGAAAGAACAGCCCGTTCAACGGCATCCCCCTGCTAGGAGCACTTCTATAAAATTTATGAATAGACCATTATCTAATGTCGACATAATGAATTGGGTCAAACAACTAAATGTCAAATTCTTTAGGGGAGTCTTTTCGAGAGATACCTTACCAAAGATTATCAATAAAAACGAATGCGCTATCATCAATTTAGATACGCAAAATGGGTCAGGTACACATTGGATTTGTATTAGAAACACACACGAGAAGTATTGCGAGTACTTCGATTCATTTGCATTGTCGATCCCACGAAATATAGAACGATACCTATCACGCAGCAAAAAGCAGATATTTTACAGCGGGCATGAGATACAAGACCGTTCAAGCGTTTTATGTGGTTATTGGTGCTTGTATTACCTATTGGAGAGACAAATGGGAAAATCGATTTTCGATGTGATCCATAATCCACTGTTCGATATGAACAATCAAAGCATCAATCGTAGATTCTTAATCGATTATTTTAGTCTACTCTAATCGTATATGAGATAATACTGTATAAAAGAAAAGAAAGTAACTGATTGCGTTCCAGGTAGTGAGAGACATGAAAGAGCTAAGAATGGAAGACTAATGTTGAAGTGTACTTGTAGTTCTTGTGGAATAACTAAATCGAAATTCGTTAAGGTAGAAGAAGGTGCTGGTATAGGAGATGCGCTTTTCGAAGCAGGTATAAAGGGTTTGTACCAGATGGGCAAAATGGGTGCAAAGCGAGCTATCAAAAGCGATTTTGCTAAGAAGAAAGCATCAAATTATATCAAGGACATAGCCAATAAGATGATCGATCAAGGTGTTTCACAAACGTTAGACCAACTAGGTTCTGGGTACGAATTAAATTGGGATGGTAGTGTTAAACTACCTCATGAGTTATACCATTATCAAGATCCCAATTCACGCATCGATGGTGGTAAGTTAGATATTCATTCATTAATTGGTAAGTTGCCAAAACCAAAGGGTGGATGGACACCGGGTTCGTATAAATACATGGGTCCTTACAACCCACTCGAAAATCAACTAGAGTATGATCCAAACACTGGTAACGTTCTTGAATGGCATGTACAACCAAAGAATAAACTAGATGAAATATCGGCTCATCATGATATTTGTTATGACATGGGAAAGAATAAAGGAGATTGCGATAAGAAAATGGTTTCAGATATCGATCAAATAAATTGGAAGGACAAACCATGGGGAACCACTGCCGTTAGGAACATCATGAACACTAAACAAAAATTAGGTCTAGGCATAAAGAAGCCAAAAAACGAGAAGAGCCGTCGAGTGAAGAAAACTGGCAAGTAAAACTAGCAGATGAATTGCATAAACCAATAAGACGTAAATTCACTCGGCGGCGCGTTATAGCTAATCACATTGATGAAATATGGTGTTCTGATCTCGTTGAGATGCAACAGTTTAGTAAGTGGAATAAAGGCTATCGATACCTTCTCATGGTTTTAGACGTCTTTAGCAAATATGGCTGGATCTTACCATTAAAAGATAAGAAAGGTGAAACAGTTATGAAAGCTCTTCAAACGATATTCGATGAAGGAAGAACACCACAGTACTTTTGGGTCGATAAAGGCAAAGAGTACTATAACAAGCATGTGAAAGAGCTATTGGATAAGCATAGTATACGAATGTATTCAACTGAAAATGAAGAAAAGTCTTCCGTTTGCGAGAGATGGAACCGTACAATAAAGACGAAAATGTGGAAACAATTTACTATCCAAGGTAATACGCAGTATTTAGATACGCTGCCTAGAATATTGAAACAGTACAATAGTACAAAACATAGTTCCATAAAAATGACTCCTATTGAAGCATCTAAGAAGAAGAACGAAGGAACCGTGTACTTCAATCTATATGGCAATATGGAAACTTCAAAACAGAAACCTACGTTTAAGATTAGCGATAAGGTTCGAATAAGCAAGTACAAGCGTAAGGTATTTGACAAAGGTTATACTTCGAATTGGACTGAAGAAGTGTTTACAATCGACAAAATCCAGTATACGAACCCTATTACGTATGGGTTGAAGGATCTGAATGATGAGGAAATACAAGGTTCCTTCTATGAACCTGAATTATCGAAGGCCACTCAAGAAATCTTCAGAATCGATAAAGTCATTAGAAGGAACTACAAAAAGAAGCAGGCTTTAGTATCATGGAAAGGGTATAGTGATGAGTTCAATAGTTGGATACCATTCAAGAATCTAGATGCGATATGAAAATAATATAAGCATACAATATAGATGCATGCTAAATTAATCAAATTACTTGATAGCATAAGAAAAGTAATCGATACTTGCGAAGTACTACTGAAAAGATTTAAACGTATATTGTCTTCTATACGTATATATGGTAGAACTGAATAACGATAAAAAGAAAAGGAAGACTAGATGCGACAAAATATATGAATGTAGCAATGACCGAGTTAAGGCGTGGTTCAATACCCATAAATTCTATTGCCTATTATGTGAGAAAGAGATGCATCCAGCTTCGAAATATACACATCTGAAATCTAAGAAGCACATAAACGCACATCGAAAATAAAAAACATATAGATTCGATTAAACGTACGACGACACTTAAACGTATGACGACACTTAAACGTATGACGACATATTGTAGTATGCCTGAAAATCAGATGAAAACGAATGCAATTATTATCTCAACTAATAGTAATATGAATGCTAGCGATCTTAAGAAATTGTCTAAATCGAAACTTATCGAATTGCTATTGAAACGAAATACTATAAGACGTCCAAAAATTGAAATCGTAGATGACTACAAACCAGTTCCCACTCCACGAAGAAGCGTTAAGGACATGATCAAACACTATGAGGAAAACATCATCCTACCACCAACTCAATTCAGAGATGACTACAAACCGATCCCAGCTCAGAGGACCATTAAGAATACAACCAAAAGACCGGTTCCAGCTCCAAGAACTAAGATCATACAACTAGATAGAGCTATGAAAGGTTCAATCAGATCGTTTGAAGTCGTCATTAAGAACAATAAAGACCCACTAGTACAACTAACCAATACGAGAAAAGGCATTCAGACTCAATTCGAAAAACTACTGATTGAGACTAAAGGCTATAAATTTGTCGAAACGATAAAGGTTACATTCGAAAAACAACTATATGAAGACAAGACAACAATCAAAACGGCTTATTTCAATAGTACTGCATTTACGATAATAAACGAAAACAATATCATTGAAGGACTACAATCATCTGAACAACAGATAATAAACAAAATAGCCCAATGGATCTCCGAAGGTTCTGGATGGACCATAGAGACAATCGACAAACACTACATCAACATAGTCAAATATGAGCCTATGAAAGGAAGCAGCTACATCGAACTACCAACAGAGCTCAGAAATTCATCTAAAGGCTTGGTCAACATGCAGAACGTAGACAATGAATGCTTCAGATGGTGCCACGTAAGACACTTGAATCCACAGGTAAAGTACCCTCAAAGAATCAAGAAGAGCGATAGAATATCCATGAAGGATCTAGACTACTCAAACGTCGAATTTCCAGTAGCTACTAAGCATTACAATAGAATCGAAAAGCAAAACAGCATTAGTATCAACGTATTTGGATACGAAGAACGGAAGCCATATCCCATATTCGTATCGAAAGAAAGGTACGACGATCATATGGATCTTCTACTAATCACTGAAGGTACTAATAAGCACTACGTTCTAATAAAGGACTTCAATAAGTTCATGTTCAACCAAACGAAGCACAAGAACCGAAAGCACTTCTGTAGACATTGCTTACAATGCTTTGGATCTATAAGAGTGCTGAACGATCACAAAGACAATTGCATCCAGGTAAATGGTACGCAAGCAATCAAGATGCCTACTCATGAAAACAACGTATTGAAATTCAAGAACTTCCATAAACAGCTATCAGTACCATTCGTGATCTATGCCGACTTCGAAGCAATAACTAAGAAGATCGATGGCTGCAAACCTAACGACGACAAGTCGTACACCAAAGCCTACCAAAAGCATACAGACTGCGGTTATGGCTACAAAGTAGTATGCTGTTACGACGACAAATATAGCAAACCAGTGCAGATATATCGAGGTGAGAAATCAGTATACAAATTCATGGAAAGAATGCTTGAAGAAGTCAAATGGTGCCAAAAGACAATCAAGAAAAATTTCAACGAAGACATGGTAATGACGAAAGACGATAGGAATGACTTCAAAACCGCTGATGAATGCCATATATGTAATGTCCAATATAACGAAACCGATATAAGAGTTAGAGACCATTGCCACATAACGAGCAAGTATCGTGGTAGTGCGCATCAAGATTGTAACCTAAACTTCAAAATAAAGGCTGCAGAAATCAAGATACCTGTTATCTTCCATAACCTACGTGGATACGACAGCCATCTGATCATGCAAGAAATAGGTAAAGTCGTCAAGGATCATCCATATATTGATAAAAACGGTAACGAAAGAGAGCATAAAATCAACGTGATTCCAAACAATATGGAGAAATACATGGCCTTCATGCTAGGCAACAACTTGGTCTTCATCGATAGCTTCCAATTCATGTCTCAATCACTTAGCAATCTAGCGAATAACCTCCCAGAAAATTGCTTCAAGTACACTTCAGAAGAATTCCATGATGAAAAACTCGCCTTAATGAAGCAAAAAGGGGTTTATCCTTACGACTATATGGACAGCTTTGAGAAATTCGACAAGACACAACTACCAACGAAAGAAGAATTCTATAGCATCTTGAATGATGAACACGTTACGGATGACCAATACAAACGCGCCCAAAACGTATGGAATACTTTCAAACTGGAAACGATGGGTGAGTACCACGATCTATATCTCAAAACCGACATCTCGTTGTTGGCAGACGTATTCGAAAACTTTAGAAGAACGTGTATGCAATACTACAAACTAGATCCATGTCACTACTTCACTAGTCCTGGATTGAGCTGGGATGCTATGCTAAAAATGACTAAAATCGAACTAGAGCTTATGACAGATATCGACATGTTCCAGTTCATCGAAAAAGGACTCCGTGGTGGTATCTCGTATATCGCAAACAGATATGGAAAAGCAAACAACCAACACATGAAGAACTACGATGAGAACGCACCATCTAAGTATATCATGTATCTCGATGCCAACAATCTCTACGGGTGGGCCATGTCTCAGTACTTACCGACTGGTGGTTTCAGATGGATGACAGAAAAGGAAATCAATAAAACCAACCTAGCTAAGTACAACGAAGATAGTAAGAAAGGTCTAATCCTAGAAGTCGATCTGGAGTACCCAGAAGAACTACATGACAACCACAACGATTATCCACTAGCTGCCGAAAAAGTTAAGGTAACTGAAGACATGCTATCGAACTATTGCAAAGAGATCCAGAAGAAATACAACATCTCGATTGGACAAGTCCATAAGTTGATTCCAAACTTGAATGACAAAACGAAGTACGTAATTCATTATAGGAACCTTCAAATATACCTCGATCTAGGCTTGAAAATAAAGAAAATACATCGAGTATTAGAATTCAATCAATCACCATGGTTGAAGCAATACATCGATTTCAACACTCAGAAGAGAACCAATGCTAAGAATCCATTTGAGAAGGACTTCTTCAAGCTTATGAATAATTCCGTATTTGGGAAGACGATGGAAAATTTGAGAAAGCGAGTAGACGTTAGACTAGTAACCAACGAAAAAAAGTTACTACAAATGGCGTCTAAACCAACTTACGTGAGTAGTAAGATATTCAACGAAAATTTAATAGCAGTCCACAAAATCAAAGAAACGCTAACCCTAAATCGACCTGCGTACGTTGGAATGTGCGTCTTAGATCTCTCGAAAACGCTCGTTTACGACTTTCACTATAACTACATTCTAAAGAAGTATCACCGAGCTAAGCTTCTATTCACAGATACCGACAGTCTAACGTATGAATTGGAATCTGAAAATGCTTATCAAGATTTTTGGTACGATAAACATAAATTCGATAACAGTGATTATCCAATAGACAACCAATTCTATGATACAACGAATAAAAAAGTCATAGGCAAATTCAAAGATGAGGCTGCTGGAATTCCTATCACAGAGTTCGTGGGTCTCCGTTCGAAAATGTACAGCTACATGAAAGACAACAACATAGGTGCTAAGACGGCTAAAGGCATCAAGAAGAACGTCGTCAAGGAGAACATTAAACATGAAAACTACAAAGACGTGCTACTGAACAACAAACAGATGTCACACACTATGAAGACCATTAGAAGTCAAAACCACCAATTAGGAAGCTATGAAATTAACAAGATCTCACTATCATGCTTCGACGACAAACGGTATCTATTGGAAGACGGGATTACAAGCTATGCTTATGGCCATTATAAAATACGATAAACTAACAGTACATTTCAACTAAAATCGATAAATAATAGGGTGGGGGTATGAGATCAGAAATCTTGGTGGAACCATACGATGGAAAATGGTCTGGTACCCTCACCCTCTATACTACTAAAGTAGATTTTTTTCCCTACAAGAGTTTTGAAGTCCTGCCGAGAACCAAGGGGTATACTTCTTTCGAGTTTGCGTGTTAATAGTTTTTAGTGGAAAACAATTATTGTACAATGGTAAGAATAAATCAGAAAAGGAGTTATAACAATCGTTGGGGGAAGTGTAGGAAGCAACAATATCCCAGTTAATATTGCATAGTTTAGCATGGAAATTTTCAATGGCATTAGGTGTTATATGTCTTATTTTATAACTTCTAGGTAATTTTGTTGTTGTTAATTTAAGGTTAGTAATTTGGAAAATAGGAAGATGATCAGAAAGATCAGTATATAAAATTCCACTTGCCAAGTCATGGTCTAAATTGTTAGTAAAGATATTGTCAATTATAGTAGCAGAATGATATGTAATTCTAGTTGGTTTAGATATAGTTGGATACAGACTATTAGCTAAAAGAAGATCAATGAAGTCATTAGTAGGTTTGTGGGAGTCAGAGTTGAGTAGGTTTATATTATAGTCACCCATCATATAACATAATTTATTTTCAAAGCTAATTTTAGTAATGATTTGATTCAAAGATTCATTAAATGTTGAGACATTGACATCAGGGGGTTTATAAATGCAACCAATAATTATATTTTTATCATTAGGTTGAATCAATTCAACGAAGACCGACTCAACTACTTCTTGATTAATAGATTCAAGATCTACACGAGTTTTGAAATCAAATGCAGAATGAATGAAAATTCCCACACCACCTCCTTGTTTATGTCTTCTGTATTTTGATACAAAATTATAGCCTTGAAGAGAGTAAGTGTCATTAGTCGATTCATCTAACCATGTTTCTGATAAAGCAATGACAGAAAAAGGTAAATAAATGGTGGATAGATACTCTGTAAAGTCATTGAAGTGTTTCTTAAGACTTCTAATATTTATGTGGAGTGTGGAGAAACAATGGGGAGTGTTGGTGAATATGTTATTTAATTCCTTAGTAGTATAATAAATACAACTTGAAAGTATCTCAGAACTCTGAGAAAATATGTTTGTATTAGGATCAAGATCAGCTTTGTTAAGTAAGTGACGTGTATCAGAATCTTCTAAAAAAGGATTATAGTATTTGCCTTTGAGCAGATCATAATTAGAGTGAGAATTAAAATTAGAGTGAGAATCATAAAGTGCAAAGTAGAAATCATTATCATCAGAATAGTGGTTGAATGGGAGCATTTCAGATAGACAAGGAGAGCAGAACCAAGGGTCTTTACTTACAGATAGAGATTTATAATCAGAAATATCAAGCTTCGAGCATTTCAGGTGAATCCAATTATAACAAGTATCGCAAAAAATTGCTCTCGAATTATTGAATACTTTATGATTACAAACAGGGCATAGTGGTGAATTAACCATAAAGTATTGTTAAAGCTATATGTAGTAAGTAAATAGATCTTATATGTGAAAAAGAAATTAAAAACAAAAAATAATAGTACTTAGTAGTACGTAATAATAATCAGTAAGCTATTAAAGAAGCAAACTATGCAATAAGCTACGGTTGGAGACAGCCTCTCTTGCCAAAAATTAATGTTAGTGGGCCTACGTGTACATACATGTATCTCAATAATGTGTTTGTATGGATAGTTTTACCGTCTGATGGCAGTCAGGTTTTATCTGGAATAGGAATTACTTGGCCGTTAATGATTAGTTTTCCTGACCTGAAGCTAACACTTTTGCCATCCTTGAACGCCTCAGTCATTAGTGGGCGTGCACGTTTCTTTAACTCGTAATCCTCCTTTATGAGATCTTCAAGGAAGAACATATTCTCAAGTTGATCCGTATTTCTCAACCTTTTCGCTTTGCGGAGAACTTCATGGCGAAATGGACGACTATAACATTTGAATAAAATTTGACGGGGGCCACGGTTAGACTTTTTCCCAGCGCGGTGTGCATTCTCAATCTGGTCTTGATAATCTTCTTCATCATATCCTAATTTATCCAAGGCGGTTTGGACCAGAACAAAGCAATTTTCGTCTTCAATTTCAGGAATACCGCCGATTCTAAGATTAAAACTTCGAGAATACCTTTCCTGGTGATTGAGCCTCTCGTGTAGAATGTTTACTTTCTCGCTTAGTGCTTCGTTAGCGTCCATCAAACATTGGTTAGTTTCTTTCGTAGTAGAGAGTTCAGATTTTATGTCAGTGACACTTTCTTTCAATTTATCCACTTCAGCTTGGGTGAATTCTAGCGAGGAGCGGAATTCCAGTAGAATTGTTTTCATTTCTTCCCTTGACTCCATCGTTTCTTTATGAAGCGTTTGCTTCAGGTCGCGTATTTCTTCTAAGATGTCGGCCATGCGACACGTGTTGGTGTCATCATCTTTTGGTGAAACTTGTTTAGTTTTGGATGTAGACATTTTCCTCGTTTCAATGGGCATATTATGACATGCTTTAAGTTAAAAGATATTGGCAGAGAGAGGAGCTCTTTACAACACGTCTTCACTCCATGACCTACCGCTTCTCGACGTGACCTACCGCTTCTCGACGTCAAGCACGTAGCCATGTACCTCCATAGCCACGTTTAGCCAAGTACTCAACTACGTAGTCATGTAGTCATGTACCCATCTCTGTATACACCATACATTTGTATGTATATGTATGTAGCCAGTAGCCAATAACTACGACTCCCAAGTTTTAGTGGCCGGGTATTCTAAAGTTGTTCAAAACCAACATGCTAATTCCAATTCGATGTGTGCGTTAGCAGGATCCTGGTTTTGATCAGCCGTATGATTGTTTCATGTGCTCCTACAAATTCAGAGTAGGACTGACGTTTTTACTTTTTGGCAGATTTCAAGAAAATACATAGTAAATCTCTAAGTCAAACTTGTAAACTATCTCGTAGTTAAAGGAGCAGTATCACCATTCTGCTGCAAAAACTTGTAGAGTCAACAGGGGAATCTAAACTCGGTTAGGCAACCAGATCCACATATATATATTTGATCTATGTACATTTTATATCATCACGGAAATAAAACTTTATAGCCGTTCTTGCACTATTCATGCATGGACTTTTATCATGCATCGGCCATGTTAACTCCCAGGAGAATAAAAATCTTTCTTTTCGCCTGGTAAACTCGTTGTGAAACCCACCAGTGTGAGGCGACCAGGGACAAAACCATTGTTTTATCCAAAATGACTGAATTGTGATAACAGTCCATTAAGTAAGTATAAGTACTTGGTGCACATATTCATGCATGGCCCTGGAAATACTGCATTGTTTCACTCAATGTTTTTGTTTTACTTCATATACTGTGAAGGATTTCAATTTACATGTATCCCTTTTCAGTGATTTTGTTACCCCTGCGTCCTTTACGCATAAAAATGTCTAAAGACGCATATTTCTCACTGATCAAAGTGCACTCAAAACTTGTCACGCACCAATGTTGATAAATAAATCCTTTATATGATGCTTCAGATTTTATCTTGCAGTACAAATCTGGCAATTTGGTGTCATTTGCTGTACTTCTTTCGCGAAGCAAAACAATGTCTTGTCCGCCATTTTTTGTTGTTGGCCGTCGTGGGACTAGGAACGAAATAACACAGGATACCCACGCCATGTTTGCAGAAGTGGTTTCTAAGCTGCTGCTCACGTAAATGAAACTTCCTTCGGGATGCCTCCCAAAAAGGTATTTAAAACCCATAGACTTTGGCCTGGGACCCATAACTTTCTCCTGAATGAGTCCCAGGGACTCATCTAAATAATTTGTAACCAAATCACTGCCTTTTGTGTTTATAAGTAATTATGTAAACCATTCAATCTTTTCAATGATAACATAAGATCGAAGCCAACAAATTATACATAACAAGGAGCAGAGGACAGCGCAGAGCAGATTCAGAAGTGACCCATTATCACACAATTTCTGTAACCATGAGCTGCATACTTCTGTCACAAACAGGGTCCTAATAAACAAAGGGTACCTTAACAATTCCATGACCAAATTGACCCAAAAGAAAATGATATATGGGTTATTTGACACATAATTGAGCAGAATTCCTACCTTGAACACTGTTTCCCTGCTAGCAGAGTTTCTTTATCTGCTCTATGCCACTTACTATATAATGACTGTATCATGGCTCTTTCCTCAGTCAGTACTGCAGGGACGGCGGAGCGACATTTTAAGTGGGAGGGCTACAAATGTTCATTGAGCCGGAATGACCAAACTATCGTCTCTAACTGACTGAGAAGAAGCTAGGCAAAATAGTTTTTTTAGCAAAACAGTGGGGAGCTATAGTTCCCCGGCTGCGCCGTCCCTGTACTGCACAGTTCTTTTAGTAGTTTCTATGTGCATATAAGTATATGCTTTTAAGTGGCTTCAATCACGCACAAATCACTTAGTGGCAATGACGTAACAATGACGTCATCATTCACGTGATTTTAAGTAAATGCCTGTATCCATTTCTAATACCAGACAGTTCAAACTTGTACAGGTATGGTATTATTTCCCCACGATTTACTTAGTGGTGATGACGTAACGATGCCGTCATCGTTCACGTGATTTAAAGTATTTGGCAAAATAGCTCACTGACCATCCACGAGTTGCCCTTAGGGGCCCTATGTTTTTTTGTGTGGTTCTGCATAGATTAGTATGCATGAAGTATGACACTCGACCGACTCACGGTTAGCTTAGTGGATAAACGCCGCTCGATTGTGCGGGACTTTCGAAGTAGATAATTATACCAGCACTGACTGAGTACGCCCAAATTACGCTATTTTCGTTTAGAACGGTATAGTGATTCTGTTGATGGTTGTGGGTTTGAATAAGCGTAATTTGTTTTTCTTACACTGTGCCGGGTTTACATGTATATACCAGAAATAGTTTTGAAAATACTAGATACCCACTGATTCAAAGTATTATATCTTTGTTTAGAAGTAGGAAGCGATTTTAGCAAGTGTTATGAATTTCATTCGTACTGATTTTCTGAACTTAGGCAGACTGAGCGCGCGACCTCATTCTTTTTTCCGAGATTTCGAAAACATCGCCCGCGCGACACGGAGAAGACAGTTTTGAAAATATCCGGCAGTCCAGAAATTAGCCAGAATTCTCTTTGAACCCCATAGTAATGCTTGCATAAGTTAACGAAGCTTTTTTTTTGTGAGGGAAAAGAACTCACATGGAATTATAGCCGTGTACTCGGCGTAAGGTTTACGAGTGTTTGACAAACGATAACAAACTTTTGAAGCCACGCCATGGACGATGTCGATGATCAAAATACTACATTCCCTGCGGCAGTCGAAGCTTTTGCAAAAGAAATGTTCGAACATCCCTTAATAAAATAGATGTGGATGATAGGTGTCCTAGGCATTTCAAAGGTTAAAAAGAACTCCGTTCTTGTTGTCACGTTTTAAATAAAAGCTTTTAAGGGAATGCAGTCAGAAAAAAAGGGGAAAAAGACAGTAACAAAAATGTCGATTCTGAGACTTGAATTCGGGGCTTCGAACTGGTAAGCAAGAGTGTTAAAGGGGCTGTGTCACGGTAAGACTGTACATTCGTTTTTCCGGGTCGGAAAGAGCTATTTCCACCGATTTTGATATGAACTAACGAACCTCTCGGCCATGTGGGATGCTTAAAATGAAAGCAAATATGCAAAAATGACTAACAAACAGTCTATATAAACAGTCTCCAGGGAAAATATTAAAAATCCTTTCAATCAAGCATTGAGGGAGGGAAGTTTAACTGTTTGTATCCAATTAACAGCAACTAAACGAGCGATTACTCGATACATGCGCAGTACCATGACATAGCCCCTATGGCAACGACTGTATATATATATATATATATATATATATATATACAGTCAATGCCAAAAAGGTTGTCCAGCAGAACATAATATAATACTATAATATCCATTGTTTTGGGCTATTGTCTAGACCAAGACAATAGGCCAAAACAATGGATATTGTAGTATTATATTATGTTCTGTTGGACAACCTTTTTGGCATTGACTGTATTTATAGGTAATAGGTATAATTTCATCAGTCTCCGAAAGTGCTCAATAGCGAACTAGAGCGAAATAAAATAAAATGATGGTGAAGGTTACTTTTCACAGAACATTTATTGCTACTCGGAGTTTCATGTCCTCGTTAGAGGACAATCTTCAGGCAATATATATATATATATATATATTAATGTTGTCCTGGACATATGCACATATGGATTTATAGCCTTTGTTCAGTTCGCACCTTTTACATAAAGAACGGTAATCAGCCGTGAACGCGCCCTTTGTATTTGGTAACAAAGAGCCACGGTGGTCTAATGGTTAACGCTCTTGCTTGCCAGTTCGAAAGCCCCGAGTTCAAGTCTCAGTATTGGCATTTTTGTTACTGCGAAGATTTTTTTCATTTCTTTTCCCCCTTTTTTTCTGACTGAATGCCCTTAAAAGCTTTTATTTCAAACGTGACAACAAGAACGGAGTTCTTTTTAACCTTTGAAATGCCGAGGACACCTATCATCCACATATATTTTATTAAGGGATGTTCGAACATTTCTTTTGCAAAAGCTTCGACTGCCGCAGGAAATGTAGTATTTTGATCATCGACATCGTCCATGGCGTAGCTTCAAAAGTTTGATATCGTTTGTCAAACACTCATAAACCTTACGCCGAGTACACGGCTTTAATTCCATGTGAGTTTTTTTCCTTCACAAAGAAAAAAGCTTCGTCAACTTATGCAAGCATTACTATGGGTTTCAAAGAGAATTCTGGACAATTTCTGGACTATCGGATATTTTCAAAACTGTCCGCTACGTGTCTCGCGGCCGATGTTTTCGAAATCTCGAGAAAAAAAATTGAGGTCGCTCGCTCAGTCTGCCTAAGTTCAGAAAATCAGTACGAATGAAATTAATAACACTTGCTAAAATCGCTTCCTACTTCTAAACAAAGATATAATACTTTGAATCAGTGGGTATCTAGCGTTTTCAAAACTGTTTCTGGTATATACATGTAAGCCCGGCACAGTGTAAGAAAAACAAATTACGCTTTTTCAAACCCACAACCATCAACAGAATCGCTACACCGTTCTAAACGAAAATAGCGTAATTTGGGCGTACTCAGTCAGTGCTGATATAATTATCTACTTTGAAAGTCTGGGAAAAGTTGAGACCGTTTCAGGTTGAAAGTATTATTTTAGCTACATCGTCCGTACTTATCCAATATAAAAAAAGAAACTGCAAAAAGAAACATATGTAAACAAAACAAAAAGACAAGAAAAAAAAAATAAGATGCCGATACTGAGACTTGAACTCGGGGCTTCGAACTGGTAAGCAAGAGCGTTAACCATTAGACCACCGTGGCTCTTTGTGACCAAATACAGAGGGCGCGTTCACTGCTGATTACCGTTCTTTATGTAAAAGGTGCGAACTGAACAAAGGCTATAAATCAATATGTGGATATGTCTAGGACAACATTAACGGCAACGACTGTATATATATATATATATATATATAATTGTCAAATCAAGAGCAATGAGGCTTATAAGTGTGGCCAGAGGTGAGCGGCGGTACCGGGTATATCAAATTACGTATAATAGACTTTTCAGCATAACCAAAACGAGGAGAAAATCGGATTCATGTTCACAGTAACGTGGATATCAGAGTTTCGGAGCTGTTTTCTCTTGGTTCTGTATCCCCATTACTCGGACTTGTTACCACTATTACTCGGCACCGATAGTTATTCCCAATACTTAACTGTACAAATATACTTCGTAAACTCGCCAGGTCGTGTGCGCCTCGGCTACAGTGCGACAACCAACGAAATAGCCCTCTTCCGTGATATGCTTTACTTGTCACGCACAATTTAAGGTTTCATTACGAGGCTCCGTGCTAAATTAAATTTATTCACAGAGAAAAGAATAAATTTAATTTAGCACGGAGTCTCGTATTGAATCCTTTGTGCGTGACAAGTAAAGCATATCGAGGAAGTGAGACTATTCACTCATGCAAATTTTAAAACAAATTAGCCAATCGCATTAAAGAATTTGAACAAAGGAATTACCTCAAAATTAAAATTTTCATGGACGGTTGGTGCAAGGAAAAAGTACAGATTCTATTGTTCAAATACGTGTTGGTGTGGTTTGCTAATTAGTTTTAAAGTTTTCTTGGATGGCTAACTCAAACACAACTAGAACAAAGGCTTTTCTTCTGGGAATGTATATGAACGAAATATGAGAAGAAGAAGGATGATGCAAACTGCATTAAATTATGTTGTCAAAAAGATTGCTGCTAAATTTGTGTCTCATCACTGCGCTCTTGAGATTTTCGGAGAGCAATGAAACGCCAATGTACAATCGTTCGTGTTGCATATTCACAACTCATGCAGTAGTATTTAGTGGTCGCAAAACATGCACCCCACATGTCTTCATGGCCAATTTGTCTTCTCCAGGTAGCCATGTTTTTTTCATATCTTCTTCCGCCTTTCAGGGGCGGAAGGAGATTGCGGGAATGGAAAATTATTATAATAATTTAATACAACATTATAATAATTTATGTATTAAGTTCGGCTCATGAAGAGTTTGACGTTTGAATCAGAGTCGCTCAAAATTCGTAATTCCCGACGGCCCTTATTGAACTTAACGGCTGATTCAAACGTCGAACCTCTCATGAACTTAATATTCACCTATTAGGTTCGGCTCATAAGAAAATCGACGTTTGAACTGGGCCTAAGGTTTCTTTATTTGTTGCTGCCGCAGCGAGTGAGCCTGAAGCGAGCGAGCAAGGCAGCAGTTCTAATCTGTAAGCGTGTCCAATTCTCGATTTCTTTTTTTTTACCACAATGCATCACTTCTATTGTCTTTTTTTTACCACACTGCTTTGCACGGATCTGATCGTCACGTGACATTACACGAGGTGGAATCTGCATTGTTTGAGCTAACTATGTTCAACCGTTCTTTAATGCATTTCTGTGTATGCAATCCTTGTGTAATCATGAATTTGTTCAAGTGTAGACGTGTAGGCGAACTCTTTCTAACTCTGTGTGAACTATCAGTTTCCAAAGAGCAAGATCTCTTCTGTCATCAAGATGATGAGCAGCAAATAATTTTCTTCTATTGGCTTCGATAAAGTCAATCAGCCGGTTCAAAATACAATTAGCATTTACAATTACATTCTCAATTACAGTTGATTTCCGGTGTTTAAACTTCACCGGGGAGAACAGCAGTTTGTTGTGCCGGGAATCTTAAGAAAATGTTGGAAACTGGTAGGCTCAGGGAATTTACCGGGAGATCGTTGATATGTCGGGACAAAATGAAAATAAATCGCGACAACGTTTGAGTTATACACCACAGCTCAAACAGGATTCAGTCGCACGAAGCCCCAAAACTACAAAATATGTACATCTAACACCTTGGCATTTTTATCACCCAGTAATCTATTTTTTCCTGCCAAAGTGCTACTGTAGGTAATACACTTCCTTAACTGAGCGGAGCAGCATTCACTACCTGTTAGGTATCCTAGTTTAAATAATATAGCGACAACTGGCAGTGGTATAAGTGTTGTATTTTGCCAAATACCCGTGATGTTAACACTCAGTTCCGTCAGGAGCCCATAACCAGTAGCGTCCACATCTCCTATATATACAGGTGTCACAGCGTTTTTACAAGTTGGGCTATTTTTAGATTATTTCTCCAGCTAATTTGTGGGTTGCACCGTGGGGCAACAAAAGAGGACTCATTAGCTACGTTTGTTATACCAAACAACATGCCTGCTACGCTTTTGTGATTTTATTCCCTTAGTAATAATTGCAACTCAGCAATAGCGGGAAACCGTTCTAAAAATAACCTAATTGACATAGCCGCCTAGCATGCGGGATGAATGAATGAATGAATAAACCTTTATTTAAGCAGGGTAGTCCCTTCAGTTACAAAAATGCTATTAATAGGAGCCCTGACAATTAAATTATAACAATTAAACTATTAATAAATATTACTACTATTATTTAAAACTATTTACAAATATAATTGATCTACATAAAAAAACTTACAATAATTAAAACTACCAATAGATTGTAAAACTATTGTGATTTCAATCTATTAAAAATGGTGCATCATTATAATAAAAAAAGCGTTCAGCAACTTCAGTGCGCACCTTAGGTAAATGTAATAGATTAATTTGTCTAGTTGTACGGCCGGCGACGTCTCTATTAAAACTAAAATAATTCTTAAAAAACTGCGGGCAGCGATTGTTAATACTTTTCTTAACGAGTTTAAATACATGACTATCGCGCCTACATTGAAGAGTAGTCCACCTTACATTGCCCAAGGCTCTGTCACTATCGTCCAATTTTGTTACTATTCTTGCCGAGCGCCTTTGTAGTTTCTCTAGAGAGGAGCTGTTTCCCTCTCTACAGCAGGTCCAAACAGTGTCACAGTAGTCCATAATAGGGTAATAAGTTCATGTCCTAGATACACCAATATGTTACTGACGTTCTATGACCGAAACATAATAGAACGTAATTAACCTATTGTTGTATCTAGGACATGAACTTATTACCCATAATAGGACGAATGAAAGTGTATATATAATGTTTGCACAATGTGATGTTATATTGTTTCTGATACGACCTAACATTCCCACCCTATTACCAGCTCTTGATAAAACATACTTAACATGGGCATTCCAAGAAATACATTCATCAAAGCCGGAACTCCTAGATATTTATATCCATAAATGATGGACGCTCCTGGTTCCATACCGGCACAGACTGCTCCTCGCTATCTATCTTATATATTGTCCACTGAAAGTCCTCAATCTTGACGGATCGCGGGGGCAAGATCTCGTGCAAGCAGCTTTTAGTTCAATCGTATACAGCTATTTCTAATAATGTTGTCCCGGACAAAGACAAGCAACATTCACAGACCGAAATGGATTGTGGTTATTAACTGTGCGAAACGGATAGTGACTATAGTACAGTGGAATTCCGAAATCAATTCACAGGAAACCATTAATATTCGTCTTAAAGTTTTTGACCCAAAATCAAACGAATTCGCCAAACTCTCAACTACAATACAAATTCGGTCTGGGAATGTCGCTTGTGGTAGGTGTATCAATAGCTCAGTATATGTAGCGGGACTTGACAGTCTTTAGTACATCCAGTCAGGCGTCATAACTCTAATTCACCTTGAAAATATCGATTTCTCTTCGGCAGCTCTGGCTCTGGCTCAATTTTCCGCTTTGGTCGCCTAATGTACCCCAGCTCTTGCGTATCACCAAAACATTTGTTATAGCACTGAAGAAATCGTTCCCATGGTGACAAAGTACATATTGCTAGTGAAATCACTGTTAGCGCAATAATACCAACAAAAATAAATACGAAAATGAACGAAATACGTTTCCAAACCTCCATACTTAGTCAGTTCGATGATTCGCTGTCTTTTCTCGCGGGGATTTGTTAGATTTTTGTTACATTTACAGACGTCGGCAATGAAATGTTTACGAGATACCAAGAAATGCGATGAATATTAGTCTATCGGAACTGGAGTGAACCGTAAGAGAATCTTCGATCACTCAGCTTTGCGATCCTTAGCTTCCACTGCACAACTGGAATTCATTAATGTACCATGTACATAACAGTATCTCCGCCGTCTGAAACGGAGCTAGTACGTTGTCTTCTTGGTTATAAAAATACACTTTAAAACTTCAGCTCAGTCTTGAGTTGGAAACTTAGGAGCTTGATGTACGGATTCGGTGTAAAAGTAACGAAGTTATCAGTATTTTTGAGAGAATAAGGCGCGATTACTAGTACCAAGGATCAAAAGTTCTTGATCATCACTGTCAAGATACTAGCTTGGACCATTGTCTATTCCACAGTCTCACTGGCACAATCGTCCGGTGTTCTTTTTCACGTAAGATCCACTCGTGGACCCAACAACTCGCCACTACTCCGTTGCGCTGGGTTTCACTGAAGTTTAAACGTTAGAATAAAAATCTGAATCAGTGAAATGTTGTCAGCTGAATAATTCGCAAGGAGCTACAACTGAAGATCTCGGTAACACACGCAATGGTATTCAATTTGTTGCCCGACGGTAATTATGTTAAGCCGTACTCTTTGTTAGCATATGACATTTACACAATGTTCGTGTGTTTTGCCAGGCAACAATCAAAATAATCACTTTCGGGTCTCAAAGTTCGCAGTATTAGTCAATAGTAGGGCTTACTATACTAATGACTGATAGTCTTCATGTCACTTTGGAATAGATATAGAAAACAAGCGGCAACTAGAAAGTGTTACGGCATGCAGTTTTAAACTCTAATTGTGCGGTTAACTCCTTGACTATGCAGTTTCAGTAGAGTACCCTTGCTCCTTGAGACGTATTTGTTTGTCGCGGCTATCAAACAACTTTCTTTCAATGAACGGTAGACATGCACGTGTGACGAAACAACAAGCATTTATAAAGATATTCAGTAGCAGCCAAAACAATATTTTAACGGATTAATATAAAACATCCCTAGGTAACTTGAACCCAATCAGTATACGTAACTGTAGAACATACATGATGGCCAATATACTGAACTCGAATGAGGAACTCAATCCACTCACCTCAGCCGGTATGGTACGCCGGCAGCCAAAGGCATGTCATAATTGACGTCATCATTTGTGGGACGTTTTATTCCATTGTTGTTCAGTGTACGCAGTCTGTTGTTTGCACTGTACACATGCAGGTAAATGGTTAGACTACTAGGTCTAAATCCCAGGCTATTATGGAAACAGAAGAATGTGGAACCGAGAAAATGCCCTAGAGACTCTGCTCAACAGTTCGCTGACGCAACATGCGGAGTACTGACTATTAAAAATACTAATAATCGGAATTTTTCACATTTACGTGTTATAGTAAAACCGTCAGCACTCAAACAATTCCGCTATTCTGAGAATTGTGGCCTAGTGAGCCAGTTGAACGTAACTGTCGGGAATTCCTGGAAATCTGCCTTATCTAGATATGCCACCGGTTTGTTCTTTGATGGCTGTCATGTTATGAGCTTTTCAGCAAACTGGATCGAGACAATACCGCATGTCAGAGTTCATTCGTTGAGGATAAAAAAAAATTATGACAGGAGATTGCATGGCGAGTAGAAATACCAATTTTTATATGCCAGTGTTGACTATCAAGAGACTGCTTGACCTGTAGGTTTCTTTTTCCGGGCGGTTGTGTTTGTTAGTGTGTGAAGTATTGGTAAAATTCTCTAAATTTACTACCATTTAAATCATAGGTAACAGCCTTACACTTACTTGGCTGGATCCCTCTAGCCGAACGTAGGGCTCAAATTAAGGCTAGATTAATGTTTTAAATACTTCATGACTTGGCACCAAAAAGACTGTAACATTTTCAGGGATTCATATGCAGCCTCAAGTGGCTACCACAGGAATTCCAATATTAAAAAAGGTAGCTCTTCCGTTACCTTGAACAGAATTTTTGAAAAATAGTCTAAGCTATATAATGGTGCTATTTTGCTAAAATTCGCTGTAACATGGCACAGACATAGTTAAGGAACACAAGAAGATACTGCATGTATATAGGTTTTTGTCGAGTTTTATTCAAGTTTTACATTATACCGTCTTAAAACTAAAAAATCCCATACAAATGCTGTTAAGTATTATACAGATCTCAAGCTTTGGCTACCTATGGTTTAATCAGAGGTGGTGGTACATGTATCTTTACAGGATCTCGGCTTCCGCTGTCTTTCGCAGGCTAACACATTACACCACGAAAGTACGCCGAGCAGTCGGCAGAACTAGAATTAACCGTTCTGAGTTCTGAATTGCTTTAGCTCACATCTATTTTCAACCCGATTAATTCAAACCTGTAAAATTCGGTGCTGTTTGTATAAGGGACGGATCATTCAAAAAGTTATGCCTCCCCCCCCTTTTGAGTGACTTATTGTACTTTGAGTCCCCCCCCCCCCCCCACCCCCCACCCCCCCCCCACCCCCCACCCCTACCCTGGCATTGATTTTACTTTATGTTTATGTGTACAGCTGCAGCACCTTGCACTGCAAATTATTGTTTACGATTCAAGCTCATAGCGAGACCAGTGAAAATCCCATTCTGAAACAAATCTTTTTGAGAGACGAAACGTTATGTAAATTTATTGTGTTAATTTCTCCTGCAAAAGGAGAAAGGCAAAAAGAGGCTGCAGGAAACAAGTCACTACATAGAGGGAGAACCGAACACCTCTGAAACAGTTACTCACTATTTAGAACATAAAAGTATCTAGTTATCGACAAAATAGAGTGCGGTAGAGCACTTTGCATGCACCACACTTTTATTTTCTACCTGGGATGATAGAGAACAATAAAGTTCTGGTTATTAGACATTTTAACATTCCAATGTGCATTTCTTATCTTTCAGTTGAGTGGTTTACGCTATTTGTTATAAAATAAAAGCAATTACTCAATACTTATTTTGTTTTATTTCACAGGTTTTCGGTCCTCATTCTATGTTTGTATACATTATTTTTAGTGTTATTATTTATAAAAGATTGTTAGAGTAGAAGAAAAAAAACACTTTGTTCTGGTTTATAATGTTAATATTAATATAGCGAAAGAGATCATTAATCAAATAGGCAAACGAGCCTATAGGAAACAAGTCGCTATATTAATAAATAAAGAACCCTCATTTATTATCAGATGGAGTGAAATTCAACTTGAAAATAAAAAAAGGGTTTCACTGTGTCTTATGTCTTCAATGGGAAGAGTACGTTTCATGCTATGGAAACTGCATTTATGTGTTGCCTATGCAATTTCATCCCATCCTTCAATTTCATCCCATCTTTCTTCCAAGGACAAGAGATGCAGCAATTTTTTCTTTCAATTTCAATGTTAATATTTACACTGAATGAATGATCAGGTTTATACTTCGATACAAAATCTTGCTCCTTGCTGTTTTTGCTCAAACTTGTTTTCACTACAAATTAATCGCTTTAGATTTCTGGGATGAAGTTGGGAAGTTCCATGTAGGAATTATTTTTCTATGTTGCTGGCTGTGAATGAATTTTTTTTGGATAATTTTCCCTTGTATGAATTGTTTTGGGGGAATCCCCCATAACCTTTCTAATGGTCCGTCCCTAACCCTAAGATCTCTTTGAGTTCGGTACAGTGCCTTAATTTTATGACAGCCTGTGGCAACTGATAGAACAATTAGATTAAAGAAGCAAATTATAACTAGTGATTCGTGATTGCAAATATAACAGACTTATCTGTACTACAGTTTATTCTGCTATTGAGTAATTGTTTGATGTATTTAATACACACAAACTTTTAGAACTGAACGTTTTTCTTCTATTATAAAATTATGATAAGATATTTTGTATACTGTTAAACATGATGCAATATCACGTGACAAGTCGAATCATGCCTGTCACTAGCTGGTCTTTGAATTATCGGACTATTTTGCGGGCTTCGAGCCGTTAAAAAAATAACTGAAAGTGTGCTATGTATATTTGAGCCGTAACTATTAATTTGAAGGCTCGCTATTTCCTATCAAGACTGACCCTCCAAAATATCGATTTGGCGTTTCAGGCCACATGAATGACAAAACACAGCAGCTAAGAAAAAATCACGTTTATTTCGTATTCAAATATTCATGTTTTTCGCGATATTTCACCACACTTCAAACGTGCTTGATTCATCAATGTGAATATGATTCGATTTACCACCGCCAGTTTTTGTGTGTGTTGAGGGGGGAGGGGGGAGCACCGCCGCCGCCATCATCAAATAAACAAAAATGGGTCCCTAGATTCTAAATAAGAGAGGGGGGGGGGGGGGGTGTTTGCCTCCACCTCCACCACTGGTGTGTGTGTGTGTGGAGGGGGTATAACCTGCCAACCTTTTGAAAAAAGGGTCCCTATCGAGTACCATTGTTGTGATCTCCTCCCTAAGAGAAAAATAAAAATAAAGTTTTATCCTCAGTCACTGACTGAGGCTTGAATAAAATAAAATGTCAATTTTTCATGTTATTACCTCAGGCTTTTTACAGGAAACAGTCATGCACTTGCTGATAGAATATTTCACGAACGAATGAATTGACCTCGTGATCCCCATGGGAAAGGCGTTGCCATGGATGCTGGAGGGCAAGCCATCTTTAAAAACTCTGTTTTAGAAAGATCGACAATCGATTGGAGGTGAAAAATAGCATTTACAAACAGGTTTTGCTAATAACACTACCGATATCGTACAAGCGCCGTTAAATATATGAATTAAGATTGTTTTGCCATAATGCACAGTCCTGTACAATCACGTGAACGCCTCACTGCAAAAGGCCCATTTTCAATTGTCAGTTCGACCGGTTGAGTCAAAATAGAAAGATCGACAATCGATAGGATGTGGAAACAGCATTTATAAACAGGTTTTGCTAATAACAATACCGATCTCGTACAGGTGCTTTTAAATATATGAATTAAGATCATTTTGCCACCTAGTACGACCACGTGATTGCATTCCTGTAAAAGGCCATTAGGAGCCTTCTATTTATGTTAAACTAATGTAATGCGTGTATCGTCCTTTTATAAATAGACGGACAGATAAAAGATGATGAAGTCCTAATCTTGATAGAATACTGAACTAAACTGCATAACGAACAAATGCAATTTATACACAATACAATACGATACCCGCCCCGCATCCCATGAAACTTATCCCATACAAGCAAGAACATTTGCTCTTGCTAGCGTACAGGCCAGTGCGGACAGTTTATTTCCTTATTCCGCATGCGTAATGCAGTCGTTGAAAGAAATAAAGAAAAACACTGTCAACACAGAGGTCAAACGTGAATCAAAAACCCCTATGCAATATAAAGAGATTTCGTCGAATTCGTCACCAATAATGAAGAGAAAGGCAAAAAGGATAATAAACTTTACGATGAGGAAGCGAGTAAAGACTTTGTGTACCACAAGGCACGAAGAAGATACGTGAAGGTGAGGGAGCGAGTAAAATACACGCGGGGTGCAGTGAACATGCAGCGTATCAATGTATGATATGTGGATACCATTCGGTGATGAAACCATATACATATAGCCCGCTCCGGCTTATTATAAGTATTCGCATTATTCGCATTGAAAGACCTTAGTGAGTTCCTTCAGAGTTTCCCTGACAAACCGGGCAGTCTTATATTGCGGGATTATAGACCCTATGCATAATTCCTGGTAACTAGCGGCCCATATGTCTATTAGATAAGCTCCCTTTACCTTTAAAAAAAGCATGTCAACGAGGCCGGTAGGTCCTCTGGAATGTTGAAATTGAAGCGCCCGGGGAGATTGTGAAATGCACCGAACGAATGTTCAGTGAAACAATGCCGTTAATTTGCTATGCGCCTGGCTGGTTATACTATAAAGAAAAATACAGGATAAATGAGGACAGATTAGCAACAGTTTTCAACTAAACAATCATGTTCAACACGTTTCACACCTCCTGCTGGTATTTCAACTTCAACATTCCAGAGGACCTACCGGCCTCTTTTTCGTGTTGTGACCGCGCGAGTTATGCATAGTGTGTATATCGAGAATTCGAAGTTAAGAGAGGTTCGTGTTGAATACGATATTTTCGAGGGAGGACTCACAACGACAGCAAAATATTTTACAGAAAGAAACTAAAGGCGTTTGCCATTTACGAGAACTGAATGGTCTGATTGGCCAGTTCTTAAATGGAACGCGCATCAGTTCTAGGAACTGACTGGACTAGTTCTCAGAACTGAGACGTCCCATTTAAGAACTTATAACATATATTTAACGGCACTTGTACGAGATCGGTATTGTTATTAGCGAACAGTTGAGTGAACTACCGGAGAGGGCGTGAGCGTGACTCACGTCTAGTGACCTTTTGTTAAACGGAAGTTACCTTTGTCATAAGCCTAAAACATTTATGCTCTGCTGGCCGATAAGAACGAAGGCTTCAAAAGGGATTCAAATACAAGTTTTCGAGGTTTTAAGATTTTTAATAAAAAAAATATAACTTAGGAAACTCACAGTGACTTACAAATTAAGAAAACTTAAACCTGTTAAAGTCTTAGCATTAGCTTTAAAGTAGTTTTGTTGTTGTTGGGGAAACATTTCACACAGATACCTGAAATTAGAAACAGGGATGATTGTCTTTTTTTCCGTTTCGGCGGGAAATCGGCCGGGCCCATTCGTACTGCGAACGCGGGGCGGCGGGGCCCGTTCGCGCTGCGCTCATCAAAATCGCATGCGTGTGACATTTTGCGGCTGTGTGCCCTAAAATATGGTTGCACAATCATCTAATTGTTATTCGGGAATTTCACTGGCTTAATAATATCAGTCGCCATACGTACGGCGTTAATCACCACCGACAATTGCCTTTTAACCTCGCCCCAGTTGTTAGTTTCAAGTGCTTTATATGCTGCCGTGGTAACTCCAGGAAAGGTAGCATACATGCCATGCTCTATATTTCGAAATCCAAAGTTAAATGCCACGTGTCTATCGTAAGGCTTTCCTGCCAGCCCGTTGGGTGCTATAAACGCTTTCTCCACCTCAACCATTTGATCATTAACCACACGTAGCTCAACAGGATTGTGCTTGTGATTTCTTGTCATTTGTTCTTTTCTCGCATCAAATGCATTTGCAGCATCAACAAAACTGAAAACAGCTTCTTTGAGAAAGCGCAGGTGTTTTTCTGGAATATCAGTGTTAAAAAATAGGTTTGACCGCACAAGTTCACTATAGGAATAGTTTAATTGCTTGGCGTAGTCAAGCAACCTGAATGGTAGGAGTACCGAGTCCGCAACGTCGAGAATAATTCCACCACTTAACTGAGTTATGGCTCTATGGGCTTGAAAATTCGGATCTCCAAACTTTTCCATCCAATAGAATGTATCTTCTGTAGTATGATAAACAGGGTACATGATGGATTTATTTTTGTACCCATACCAGTATCCATAATCACTAGCGGGTATCCCAAGGTAATCGTAAAACATGACGTAATCGCTACTGTGAAATAAGTTGTAGATCATAGGTTTTCCTACATCGAGTAATGACGGATCTCTCGCCAACCATGTGTCGTAAACTGTCTTACCTTGGTCCCCCAGGGAATGTTTCACCTTTAGAGCCCATTTATACGTGATATTTTTAAAGAGCGGGCTAGCACGTGCTCTTAGTACGAAGTTACCAGAGACTGCGATATCGAGGTTAATGTAAGCCACAGCACGTTCAAGGAGAAGTTTCGACTTTTGTTCAACCCACTCGGAAGATCCAAACAGCTTCCATTCCTCAGCACCCCAACTGCAAATCTTAATTGACCTTCGGGGTCTCCATCCAGATTTCCGAAGTGTTCCGAGCAGCCGAGCGATTTCGTGAATTGTCGTTGTTCCGCTCAAAGCATCTACTGCCCCGAAGACCCAGGAATCCCTGTGGTTTCCGACCATGACGTAACGATCAGGTTCTTCACTTCCTGTTATGGTACCAATTACATTGTATATAATTGTTAAATTTCTTTGGGTATTGACCTCTAGTCTTAGTTTTAATCTTTCAGTTTGGAATCCCGGACCTGTTCTTGCGTTAAAATTGAGTCCTGTCCTCCACGAGGGAGGTGCTTGTGGTCCTGCAAATATATAATATACGTGAAAACAACATCTTTCAACATGGTCTAGATAAAACTGGCGAGCACTGATTGTCTCAAGGACGGTGCCTACTAATTACAAATATTTTTTTCTAAAAATCTTTATGGATTGTTTGAACCCCTTAAAGAATGCCAATCAGGATTAATGCTTTGCGAGCTTGAAGAATAGAAAACCGTTACAATCGCCATTTTCGTACTGTACGAAAATGGCGATTGTAACTATTTTCCATTGTTCAAATGTAAGCACGGGCTCGCAAAGCATTAATCCTGATTGGCATTCTTTAAGGAGCTTTTGAAATCAAAAAAATTACGGGGTACCCATACGTTTAAGAGAGATAATTAAGGATGAGAATCGCAAAAAAGTGCTGCATTAGCATTTTCTTTATCCGAGGAAATATTTTTTAATGCTATTGATATTTCGGAGGTCTTTGATGTGCCGATACCGAAGTTCACATGAATTATTTTGGGTTCCTCGACCTACATGGTTCATCGTTATCATTTCATCGGAGCAAAGAACTGGTAACTACAATCCGTGCTTTGTCATTGGTCTTTCGGCATATTGAATAGCGAATGAGACCTCAACAATACTCACAATAATCCCCGCTTCTATCGCTTTAGGTTAGTAGGATATTGCACAAAAAGTTGAAACATTCTATCAAAACATTAGGATGCTGTTTACTGCTTTGGGTTGTGAAAGAAAACCCTGTTTCCTTGGTGAATGCGGCTTCTATCGGAGGTTTTGACATAACCTCGGAAATGGTTGTCTCTCCTACATCGGAAGTGTCGATGGCAGATTCAGGTAATTTATTTACTTGTGCACTAATATCACACGGCTCTAGCTAGGAGTCAGATTATTAAACTACAATTTCACATACTATACTGCACGAAGCACTTCACTTTTGTTAGAAACCTCTAGTCTACCAAAATATTAGGGTGAAAAACCGGTTAGAATGCCAATCAAACCATTTATCTTACAAATAACTATATTTTTTACAAATTTTGCTTCGTACGGCCTCATTGGTGACCATGAACAGACAGAGATTTTTTTGTTGAAATGGACATCAAGTTTTAATTTTATAAAGACAAAAAACATTATGTAAACGTTGTTTAGTTTCTATAATACAGGTTGCAAAAGGAAAACACGGGGGTGTCCACGCGTTTTAAAAAGTTATGGGAATGGTAGTACTCTTCTAGCAAATTATATTTTCAAAAATTGTTTTTTTTTTTACCATGCCCTCCCTAGTAAGTCTAAAAATTGGTTTCTCCTATTTGCATTCAGGGAGATTTTCAAGTTGGCGGCGGGGAAAAGAGCCGGTCACGTCTTTCAATTTTCTTCATTGAAAGTCATTAACCTGTTGCTGCTTCCTTTGTGCTCAAACCCCATGCAGTCCTTCATTCATCCTTCTTCTTTGGATCTCCATGAGTACAAAGCTTATATGACCGTGTTCACACATTATTTATACTGCTGAGTCGTCCATGTTTCGAGATTCTTCGCCGGCGAAACTGACGAAAGCATCGAAAGGCGTAAGGCAAAGCGCCAGGCCAAAATACTTCAGCAATTCATGGCAGTCCAAACAACCTTCATTCAATTGGTTGGGTAAATCTCCTAAATCTACAATAGTCCAGTTTCGTATTTGAAAATTACCGCTGAGTGCAATGACTTCAGACGCATATACGCAGGGTTAGCCTCATTCTGAAGTTAAACATTCATAAATACTAGCGAGAAAGTGGGCTGTGTATTGTTGTAGTTTCGCGTTTTGCATCTTCTCGTTGGTATTTAAGAATGTTTAACTTCAGAATGAGGCTAACCCTGCGTACATGCGTCTGGAGTCATTGTATTCAGCGGTAATTTTCGAATATTCTTCGACCATCTCCCCACGATAAATCAGCGCTTGATAGACGGTCGGCTCTTTACCATTTCAGTTGAAGATTGTATTTTGTCGCCGTATGGTTTCAAATTTAAAGATTTCCCAAATCGTCCATTCCTCAAGCGTATCTTCCGATCCTTCATCTTTCTGTCTGCCAAATTACACAATTAACACAGTCAGTTGACTTTCGAAATAGTTCTGCAAATGTCCTGTCTCGCGGGATTACCCTGACTCGCGGGACGTAAGATGCGCAGAACGGCGTGCGCGCTGACATTAGTAGGCACCGTCCTTAATTAAAACATTTTTTTATCAGAGGGTGCTTTTTCAAGACTAGCGACGGTTTTCGAATCAGTGGGAATTACAGATTATTTACGGAAATTGCGCAAGTATGGTTTTTATTCACGAGTTATGAAGTATCCGAAAACGATCGCACGAACAAGCGATAGAGTTCTGGTACTTCCAATAACGAGTGAATAAAAGTCGTACATTATAAAGCATTTGCCATGATGTAATATCAAAACCAAATAAAAAATATTTAAGGTTTCAAATTCTCCACGGCCTTGTTTGTAGCTCAATGTTCATTTGCATATTATTTTCGTTCAATACTTCATAACTACAGAAGAAAAATCGAAAAGAAAATACCTTTTACTGACAGAACGATCACTTTCTAAGGCAAAATTGGATTAAACTTTGATAAAATATTAGATATTTCAAAGGAGGATGCAATAATAAGGTCATTTTCTGTCATTTTTTTCTCTGATATGGTTCATGCTTTAGGCAAACCGCTAAACTGCTATCGATTTAGTTATCTTCACAAATGAACTCGATCCGGTGCGACATGTGGCTGTGGTTCAAATACCTGTTTATTTTTATTGTTATCCAGTCTAAACGGTTAGTGTAGGCAATTGTGCAATTTCGTGTGCAATTTGGGATTAATTCGAATGAGTATTATAGTTGCATGAACTTGTAGGGCGAACGTAATTTGAGCTCTTTGAAAATCACACGAGTTTGATGTAACCCAAATTACACAAGAAAACCGTATGACTACCGTCTAATAACATACCTAACGTATAATACTTTTACAGTCGTTCGCTCATATACGAAAAACCATACACATCAGAGGCTATTTTCTGCAGTTTTCACCCTTTTGCTTAGGCTTTCTTTACCTAATATTTGCCAGGAATACATGTACAGGGTGTTCAATACTATATAAAGTACATTCACGTTAAAATCTCGGCAAAAACGTTAGTGTTGAGATACTGTAATTAGAAACATTACACTACTGTCGTGCTGTACTCCTTTGAATCCCCCCTCTTGATGCGCGTGCTTCTTTTATCGCTCTGTGCTTGCAAACTGGATTACAGGCAATAACATGTACAATAACTTGTATTGAGGTCTATTGGAAAGTATAGATCGTCATCAGTCTTTCTTTATATCACTCTCTTACCGCAGCATAAAAACATACTGATTTCGACGCAAATCTTCCGACCAACCCAAGGCTATACATAATTACTGTTTCCTTATAACCTGGACAGACAAATCAAACTGATAAAATAATTCAGTTGTAATTAATACGAAATATATTTACACGTATTTTATGGACTAGTTATTGTACACTTGTCTTGTAATAAATACCACTTATTAAACGATAACAATTTAGTCCGTACCCTAAGTTGTGGACCGGTCCGTACCGTAAGTTGTAGACCGAGCTTTTCCCTCTGCTTTATGGCATAAGCGCGAAGTGCGCGCTCCATTAAAGTGCGAACATGAGTGTCCATAACTTACAGTACGCACCGAGCAAGCGAGTTTAATTTGATATTTATTACATGGCTCAATAGTATTCAAAACCAGCTTTGCTTCAATTTACGGTCCGTACGGGGCGTTATGGACCGCAGAATGCATGACCAATCATAGCCCACGAAGTTACCCTGGCCATATAATAATGCAAGTTACCTTTTAGTCGCTTTAATAGTTCCATAGCTTGACGATATGATATTGGCTGAGCCGGAATATCCGGTAGATAACTGTTGTTATGCGGTATTCTGTACATTCCATCAGTCGCTGGTATGCCTGGCGTTAGCGGGTCACCTTGATACGAGGTTGTCAACATTGACCATTGAACAATAGCGTCTTTAGATAGCCATGGGGTGTTTGGATAGGTCTCGTTGTCACCTGTGCCTTCCTCCATTAAGAACTCAGGGTTGGGAAATGAGATGAAGCCAATTGCGCCAAGTTTAGAAGCCGTTTTAATCTATTAGACACACAAAAACTGATTTTTTTCTTATTCAAATATTACTTGTGATTTTTCATTTGCTAAAACTCACTATCAAAAACCCAACGGTGTTTTGTCCATTATCGACTCAACCCTCCCCTAATTTCTTACTACGCCTGCGCGAAATATCGAATCGAGCATGCGCTTGTAGTTATAAATGAAAAGGATCTGGGTTGGGAAAGGGTTTCGCCTGGTCACCGAAGCACGGCATGAAAAATGGGTATGTATGTGAGGGCAAGAGACTCAAACCCTGACCCTGTTTCACCCAATCCGAGCTCCAAAACCCTGATTGCCTCCTTTTTGGGAAAAAAAAACCCTTATTGCCCCTTCTTTAAATTGTTTCCAAAACACGGTCGGATATATATTCCGGCCGGTATACCGCGTACCGGAATTGCATGCAAAATACGGAACATTTCAAGTCGGGACGTGGTTTTGGGTAAACAAATCAGCAGATGGAGTTCTTAGATAAGTACTGAAGTACGAATTAGCGGCGTCACAATGTAAGGGAACCTCAGTGCTTGCATGTGGACAGGCGATCAAAATGCGGCAACATAATATATTTTTTTTACATAGTAGCTAAAAAAACAACTGAACCCTAACTGCCTAAAAATACTGAACCCCGACCCTGACTGCACCCAAATTATACTCAAATCCTGACCCTGATCTGCCCAAATCAGGTCAAAACCCCGACCCTACCAGCCCAAACTGAGCTCAAAACCCTGACCCACCCGGGCGGCACATACATAATACGTCACAAACAGGAGTACTCCCCGGGCTCCAAAGCCAACCCTACCCACGAACATGCCGGTATAACAGATGAAACGTACGCGTCGCTTGATCCTCAAGCGAAAACCACAAGGGTACTTACCGCCGTGTACATATTCCGTGACAATACTATTTTTCCTTTGACGCTGATGTTAAGAGACTCTAATTGCTGGTAATCGGATTCTGTTCCATAGTTGACGTATACGAGTTCTCCCTCCACTGTACCATTTGGTGCATACCCGACAAAGGGGAAAAATTCTTGCGTGCTGTTGATTCTCGGATCAGGATAAAGCTGTTGGGTAAAGATAAATATTATCAAATATGCGAGAGTTACATTACTTGTCCACGTTAGGAAAACTACAAAAGAAGATTTTCAAAACATATTCAAATTGGAACTGTCATACAAAACAACAGGATTGCAATAATTTTCAACACAACTCGTACAAAACTGACTTTTCAACTGTGAGCCGAAAATGGCGGCCATAGCGCGCAAAGCATGATGGTTGGTCTATATTATTTTGCTACAAAATGCCGGTATCCCTGGTTGCACTGGAGATAAAAAAATAACTGGAAAAACCGGTTTGTAAATGCTATTTTCCACCTCCTATTGATTGTCGAACTTTCTAAAACAGCGTTTTGAAGATTGTTACCCATCAAGTAAAGCCTTGTCCAATTGGGATGTGAAGCATTTTGTCTGGTTTGATAGTTTCACAAAGCGGACATAAACAAAACAAAAGGCCGCTAAGCATCACGGTTGGGCCATATTCTTTAAACTTCACTTGTAACTCACAATATAAGGCTCCGGTGGGTTAATCAAATGTTTATATTCTCCCAAGAGACCATCACATGAAATCTTGATACGTGACAAATTAAGCCAAATAACATATGCTCGCTAGATGAGCTATGTACTCTTAGAGCAAATGGTGATTCAAAATATTATTTATTAAATAAAACAAATATCGCAAGTGGGCTGTTTCCTAAGCTAAGTCCTCCCCGTCAACAGCAGCTACTCAAGTAAACGTTTCAATATCTCAAAATGGCTCGATGATCCACCAATTTGATTCATTCAAAATTAATTTGATACAAACGTAACTTTTCTTCAGTTTCAGTGGCATGGGGTGCAAGTTAAAATTAACGATTTACTTGCTCTCAGCCAATCACATTGCACTTTCTTCAGACATACAATACGAACTAATGTTTTTACTTAACAGCAAATCTATATGATTCAACATTCAGTACCTTTATTTTTCCTTCAATCATATATTCAACATTTCCATCTCGGATTAGCGATATGGTGTTTGGTTTTGCTTGTTGTGGATGTGACAGAAGAACTTTGTACTTGGGCATCTCAACTTCGTCGAACCCAAACTCTCGCCATTTCTCTGCAAGGTAGTTAGCGAGCACTGTCTGTCGGTCTGTTCCGGCCACATGAACACGAGACGAAAATAATCTGTGACGAATCATAGCGAGAAAGAAGTAAGTCTAGCGCACACTCTGACCTATTTCAAACTGTTAGCCGTTGAAAACTAGGAGTATATGTATACTGAACATATTTGATAGCGTGTCTTAACATAATTTTCCATTAGATAACAGCCGCAAGGTTTAAACATTACAATTTAAAATTCTTGATTGGATTATAATTTTTAATCATTAGTCATGCTACTAATTTTATTAATTTCCCGTTCTTTTCTCAATAGAATATGGAGAGGGTTGGGTAAAATACTGATCTGACGTTATCCAGGTTATCAATGCGTGGTTTCGACTAGCAGTCACTGGACTGAACACCTCAGTTCGCAACACCTTTACCTCTAAAGTCTTTTCTATCTTGCGACTGCCATTATGATCATTTTACGAGAGCTTGACGCGTGTTTTGTGTACAATGATTTTAATTAGTTTGTTTTTACTCCCTCACCCGTAGTGTAAGTACAACGTCTGATTTACTTGCTTTTCAAAAGTGATAAAAGCTTGACACCTTTTCATGATATTCACCCGCCAACCTCCATAGCCATACATCACCACATGTTCATATGACTAGCGTAACTATATTTCTACTACGAACACTAGCACATTTTGTCGAGGATAGCAAACTTCCGAATTTATTTTGTTCTCAAGGTGTAAATGACATCCTGGCTCTCTGCACTCCACCGTCCCGTCTCCATAAATGGGGACGTGAATAAAGAACCACAGTTGAGGATGCAAACAAATCACTTCAAACAAATACTTCACCCATAAAATGAAATACCCCAAAAATACCTTATCACCTGAAAAATACCCGTGCAAATTTCCACCAACCATTTTGGATTATTTAGCGACGAAAAATCGGCTGTGGTGTGGCGGTCTTAAGATCCACCTCTAAAAAGTACCAGATTCTAAAAATATTTAGGTTTTCCTTCAAGAACCCCTAAACAATACCGGATCACCAATTTGAACCCCTAAAAATACGATGATCGTCCCCCTGTGGTGATAACCTTCTGTGTCGGTAAATGAGGCCAACTTGACGTGATATTAGGGTGGGGATGGCTCCAGTGCCAAAATGAAGGGGATGCTCGGTGGTCATTTTGAAAATGACCCCTAAAAGGTACGTATATAAATTAAAATTCATAAAGTGATTCGTTCGTGTACTTTGTGAAAGAACCTTAATTAATATTATAATTCTGAACGCCTAAAATGTACGAATCGGGTTGCGTAACTAACTCGTGCGAACAAGACCCCCTAAAGGCATGGTTACAAGAACTTGTACCCTAAAAGAAGCGACGAGCACCCCCTAGGTTCAATATTGGGAGTCTCCCTGGGGGACCGATACTAGCGAATGAGAAGTGAACTCCATGTCGGTAACGAACTGCAGCTAGTCAGTTGATAAAAAGTGCCAAAAGCACCGAAACTGAAACTGCTAAAAAAGACAAAATGTTTGTGGTATAGAAATAAAACTACGCTAGAATGTACATGTGATATGGCTGTTTGCGAGTGAATATCACGACGAAAGCTGTCGATCTTTTATCCGAAAGAAATGAGCTATGATAAACACAGTCCTACTTTAGTTATGTATTCCCGGCGCAAATTAATACCATCACTGAAATTCCATAAATTACATATGCTTTTCGTTTCGCAGAAAGTAGAGTAAGCTAACATGAAAAAATATATATGTTCGGCGCTGAGACACATCAGGGCCACACCGCCGCAAAATACCACGCGCATATCCCCAGTTTCCCGCCGAAACTAAAAGAAAACAGAGGTAATCGCTCCTATTTCTAATTTTACTCAGTTGAATTTGATTTTAGGGAACATTTTGCTGAAATTCTCTGAAACTTGCACAGACATAGTTAAAGTGCAAGTATCATGTCAAAAAATAAAAATATATTGTACTATTGTGTTCGTTTCTCACAAAAAGGTATTAATCTTGCAAATTTTGTAACATTTCTGCCATTTAATCCCTAATTTTGGATACTTTTCATGGATACTATGACGTCATAAGATGAATCAACTCCCTCCCTAGAGAACACTACTACAACAGTGAATCAATCCCGCAATTCGGGTAGCGCTTATTCTAGTTTAATTTCTGCTCCTGCCCCTCAAAGAAAACTAAGTTAGACAACTGAAGTATATCACAAATAGAATTTTAGGCAAAAATAGTTCATGTTGTTTTATGGCGATACTTGCACTTTAAGGAACATTAGAAGACAGGCTTTTTGTATACGCTTTTGTCGATATTATTCAAGATTGACGTTGAACATGTGGAAAACTAAAAAATCGCATACCAATGCTGTTAAATGTAAAACAGATCTTAAACTTGGTCTACTAAGGAGGGGCTGGAGTGTAGAGTGGGTGAGTACAATTTTCCAAATCTGTTGAAAGTGGGGGTCATTTGTGATGTTAAAAAATGGGCGGGGTAGAGTTTTGGCTTTTGTGTTTTCGTGCAATAGAGTGATTTTTAATTTAAACTATTCAACAGCACTAAGGGACGAGGTCAAAACAATGGTGCTCGATAGGGACCCACTTTTAGGGGGTGGGGTATGACCCGCCACCACCAACCTTTTTGGACAGTGAGGAAGGGAGGTTGTACCCGAGACCCACCACCTTTTTGGCTGGTGAGAGATGGGGTTGTATCCGAGACCCACCACCTTTTTGGCTGGTGAGAGACGGGGTTGTACCCGAGACCCACCACCGTTTTGGGGCTGGTGAGAGAGGGGGTTGTACCCGAGACCCACCACCTTTTTGGCTGGTGAGGGAGGGCAGGACTTTTTTGACTGGCTGGCTGGCTGGCTAGGACGACCAACATATGTTATTAAACTACGACGACCGCTCAGATTTAAGATCCAAGGACGCGGGCAACGCTGATGATGACGTGATTGGAATTAATGGTGGTAAATTTGCATATATTTTTAGTCTTACGGATGCTACTCCGCTTCAATGAACTGTTCTTTCCCGTAAAAGAGTATTTCTTTATCCTTCCATGCTTTTCTACTTTTCTGCTGCATGATTTACAAACGGTAACTCTCTCCCTATCTCGAACCGAACGGCAACTCTGGCGAGAGACTGCTGTTTAATTGCCTCAAATATTATAACGATTTCAGTTGTTGCTTCAAAAAGGTATTCACGACATACACAATTAAGAGACACTTGAGAAGCAAATGGTTGCAGCCAAGAAGGGCCTTAATTTTGACATAATCTCAAATAATTTCTCAAGGCAAGCGTTTGTTTACTTGACCCAACGAACTCATTTTACAGCCGCCATGGCAGTTATTTGCATTTGTTAAAAATTTAATCCACTTTGACGTCACTGAACGGCATTATTAGACGTCCGGCTCGGGCCGGTGAGGATATGGCTGAAATTTAGGCTAAGCATTGCCCAAATATGGTGAAAACATGCTTGGAGATATTCATCAAAGTTTTGTGTGCCATTTTCGATTCTGTCATGTGTAGGTAGGTACACAAAACTTTGATGAATATACAGTTTAACGTCAGAGTTTGTTTTGTTATCAGTGTGTTGATTGACTAGTCTCTATGGGTTAATATCCGACAGAAGCTGTCACTTTTATCACCCTCGGTTGAACATTTCCAGAAACGTTTTCCTCAGAGAGAGAAACGGTCGACGCTCAGTATGTATTTGCAAATTACAACTTTACAAACTACAACTACAACTTCGCTCGAAGTTGTAATTTGCGAAGTTCTAGCATGACTATTTCCGCGTATCCGATATAACACCCAAGGAATTAGTCTGCGTAGCCAGGGATTTACTGTACCACTGCCGGCTAGGAACAATTTGTGTAGGATATGGCAAACTTCAGAGCTGACCGTGCCGTGTAGCTTTCAACTTTGAAGGACTACAAATTTCTTTAGACCTGAAAATTTCATATTCTCGGAAAACTTATTCAAATTTGTTTTCTATCTCTCTTTCTCGCTTTGCTGCCCTCGTTTGTTTTTTTGCTGTGTCTCGTCACTACTTTCATCTCACTACAAAGTAGTGGAATACTGAGTTTTACCGAATACAACCTCTGTTCTCGTACCGCGAATTTCTGGATCATTCATATTAAAAAGCCACAGGGATCATTGGCTGGTTGGCGACTGTTGACAGAAGCTTTCACGAGGTGTGAAGTTCTTACGAAACAGCCTCAAAACTCTCGGACCGGCGATTACTGCGCAATGGATACGATGATTTTTTTGGATTTTGACAGAAACTTCGACAAAATAAGTATTACTTATTAAGGAACAAACAAAAGCGTCACTCGTAAATGTTTCAAAGTCAAACTTAAAGGATGACTTATGTACAAGCAAAGTAAAAGATCTGCAAACCACGTACACTTTTGAAGGTTGTCATTATCTGATTAATATAGCGCTGTTGAATCAGTCAGAATAACCGCAAAATGTGAGTATATTTTTTTATTTATTTATTTTTATTTTATTTACAACATTTGGGCGTAACGCCACAGGAGACAAACAATAGGACTCAAAGTCCCCTACGAGGCTTGTCTCTCTCTTTATGGTGGACACCCACGAAGGTATACGGTAACTTTAAAGCCTATTTTGGATAGTATTGGGTATTGAAAATGCTTGTTTTTGCCTAAGAAGAGAAAGTAGAATCAACTACAAAGTAACCGAATTACTCTCACGCGCACTCATCATCGGTGTCTGTCTGTCGGTCTGTTCCGGTCACATGAACACGAGACGAAAATAATCTGTGACGAATCATAGCGAGAAAGAAGTAAGTCTAGCGCACACTCTGACCTATTTCAAACTGTTAGCCGTTGAAAACTAGGAGTATATGTATACTGAACATATTTGATAGCGTGTCTTAACATAATTTTCCATTAGATAACAGCCGCAAGGTTTAAACATTACAATTTAAAATTCTTGATTGGATTATAATTTTTAATCATTAGTCATGCTACTAATTTTATTAATCTCCTAAACTGAACTTTACCTCAATTTCCCGTTCTTTTCTCAATAGAATATGGAGAGGGTTGGGTAAAATACTGATCTGACGTTATCCAGGTTATCAATGCGTGGTTTCGACTAGCAGTCACTGGACTGAACACCTCAGTTCGCAACACCTTTACCTCTAAAGTCGTTTCTATCTTGCGACTGCCATTATGATCATTTTACGAGAGCTTGACGCGTGTTTTGTGTACAATGATTTTAATTAGTTTGTTTTTACTCCCTCACCCGTAGTGTAAGTACAACGTCTGATTTACTTGCTTTTCAAAAGTGAGAAAAGCTTGACACCTTTTCATGATATTCACCCGCCAACCTCCATAGCCATACATCACCACATGTTCATATGACTAGCGTAACTATATTTCTACTACGAACACTAGCACATTTTGTCGAGGATAGCAAACTTCCGAATTTATTTTGTTCTCAAGGTGTAAATGACATCCTGGCTCTCTGCACTCCACCGTCCCGTCTCCATAAATGGGGACGTGAATAAAGAACCACAGTTGAGGATGCAAACAAATCACTTCAAACAAATACTTCACCCATAAAATGAAATACCCCAAAAATACCTTATCACCTGAAAAATACCCGTGCAAATTTCCACCAACCATTTTGGATTATTTAGCGACGAAAAATCGGCTGTGGTGTGGCGGTCTTAAGATCCACCTCTAAAAAGTACCAGATTCTAAAAATATTTAGGTTTTCCTTCAAGAACCCCTAAACAATACCGGATCACCAATTTGAACCCCTAAAAATACGATGATCGTCCCCCTGTGGTGATAACCTTCTGTGTCGGTAAATGAGGCCAACTTGACGTGATATTAGGGTGGGGATGGCTCCAGTGCCAAAATGAAGGGGATGCTCGGTGGTCATTTTGAAAATGACCCCTAAAAGGTACGTATATAAATTAAAATTCATAAAGTAATTCGTTCGTGTACTTTGTGAAAGAACCTTAATTAATATTATAATTCTGAACGCCTAAAATGTACGAATCGGGTTGCGTAACTAACTCGTGCGAACAAGACCCCCTAAAGGCATGGTTACAAGAACTTGTACCCTAAAAGAAGCGACGAGCACCCCGTAGGTTCAATATTGGGAGTCTCCCTGGGGGACCGATACTAGCGAATGAGAAGTGAACTCCATGTCGGTAACGAACTGCAGCTAGTCAGTTGATAAAAAGTGCCAAAAGCACCGAAACTGAAACTGCTAAAAAAGACAAAATGTTTGTGGTATAGAAATAAAACTACGCTAGAATGTACATGTGATATGGCTGTTTGCGAGTGAATATCACGACGAAAGCTGTCGATCTTTTATCCGAAAGAAATGAGCTATGATAAACACAGTCCTACTTTAGTTATGTATTCCCGGCGCAAATTAATACCATCACTGAAATTCCATAAATTACATATGCTTTTCGTTTCGCAGAAAGTAGAGTAAGCTAACATGAAAAAATATATATGTTCGGCGCTGAGACACATCAGGGCCACACCGCCGCAAAATACCACGCGCATATCCCCAGTTTCCCGCCGAAACTAAAAGAAAACAGAGGTAATCGCTCCTATTTCTAATTTTACTCAGTTGAATTTGATTTTAGGGAACATTTTGCTGAAATTCTCTGAAACTTGCACAGACATAGTTAAAGTGCAAGTATCATGTCAAAAAATAAAAAAATATTGTACTATTGTGTTCGTTTCTCACAAAAAGGTATTAATCTTGCAAATTTTGTAACATTTCTGCCATTTAATCCCTAATTTTGGATACTTTTCATGGATACTATGACGTCATAAGATGAATCAACTCCCTGCCTCCCTAGAGAACACTACTACAACAGTGAATCAATCCCGCAATTCGGGTAGCGCGTATTCTAGTTTAATTTCTGCTCCTGCCCCTCAAAGAAAACTAAGTTAGACAACTGAAGTATATCACAAATAGAATTTTAGGCAAAAATAGTTCATGTTGTTTTATGGCGATACTTGCACTTTAAGGAACATTAGAAGACAGGCTTTTTGTATACGCTTTTGTCGATATTATTCAAGATTGACGTTGAACATGTGGAAAACTAAAAAATCGCATACCAATGCTGTTAAATGTAAAACAGATCTTAAACTTGGTCTACTAAGGAGGGGCTGGAGTGTAGAGTGGGTGAGTACAATTTTCCAAATCTGTTGAAAGTGGGGGTCATTTGTGATGTTAAAAAATGGGCGGGGTAGAGTTTTGGCTTTTGTGTTTTCGTGCAATAGGGTGATTTTTAATTTAAACTATTCAACAGCACTATAAAAAAGAACTTTATATTTTCAAGAGAACTCTATTAAACTGTGTTTGAATGGAGCAATACTGGCAGCTATTTTGGGCTCTCTGATGGATGCAGCATTACAGGAAGCACTAATTTCTGTGTGAAATTTCCTAGCCCAGTCCCTAAGTCTACTAAGAGGGTTTTCAAAGATGGCGGACTTGATTTCAGTTGCAGGGGATCAGAGGGGATACAAGTTTTGTACAGGACATATTCAGGGAGGTATGGTTTTAAGAATTCAATTTTTTGGTCTCTGCGCCCAGCGTATCACAACACGAAAGCGAAGTTCAGTTTTTGACACTGGAGATTTATACAGTAACAGTATTTACTGGTAATTGAACTCAAGGTCAGGATATTTAGAATCCATAACTTAATTCATAAAGTCAATAAGTTGACTAATTCCTGATAATTCATTAATAACTCAAGAATGCTTTAAATTTAGAAATCGTAGAAATGAAATGTAGAAAGCTGATATTACTGATGCATACATGGAACGGCCATAATCCAGTGTTAAATACGGAATCCTTACAGTATCACCGCCTATTGCCTTACATGGGTTTGTACTTAGATTCTTTCAATCATGCGCAATTGAGATTAATTCCGGTAGAAAATACATCTTTCATCATCCATTCATTTCCCAACTCGGTTTCTATCTATGACGATAACGAACATGATTCATTATATTAGTAATTAGATTGCCAACTCTGCATGATACGCGAGACGGAAAGCTGCAACAATAAACAAAACCTGGGTGTTGTATAAGTAATAAGAATAATCACTAAATCAGGCATTGTGAAATGACAGGTTCCTTTTCCTAATAACTTGTAAATCTGAGTTTTGGAGCTCTCCTTCTCTCGTAAGATTAAACCGCGTCCGGTTCTGAATCCCATGGCCGCATATATCGACCAACAGTCCAGTTTCGTATTCGAAAATTACCGCTGAATGCAATGACTACAGACGCATGTACTCAGGCTTAGCCTCATTCTGAAGTTAAACATTCTTAAATACCAACGAGAAGGTGCAAAATGCGAAACTACAACAATACGCAGAGTTGTGAATAGCCCACCTTCTCGCTGGTATTTATGAATGTTAACTTCAGAATGAGGCTAAGCCTGAGTACATGCGTCTGTAGTCATTGCATTCAGCGGTAATTTTCGAATAGGAAACTGGAGTATTTATCATAATCTATATATAGTTAGTATATACCACACCATTCAATAGTGCTTTTCGCGCGTTCTGATTGGCTAATCAAACAGTGAATATGATTTCATATTCATCATCGACCGAAGCAGTGATCACCTCGCGTGAGGTTTTGTCCATTTGATAGAAAATAAAATAACTATTTGGTGCTGGCTATTCAGTGATAATGTGTGGTATATACTAAACCAATTATTCACCTCAGTGTCGGTGAATAATGGTGGGTAAGAGCCCAAGCGGCTCCATAAATATCCACCACTCAGTTCACCTCCACCGGTGAATAACTGTTAAATATTGAGGAAAACCTAAAAGCGGAGCTAATAATTATCTGAATTGAAGTAACGACCAGAAAATATCGATAAATTATGTAAAGAAAGCAAAGATATAAATACACAAAAAGAACTGGGAAATAAAGGGCAATCAGCGCAAAAGGTTCGCTCAGAAGAAATAAGATGATAACGGAAAATGAAAAAGAATTGAAACTTTGAACAAGCTTGCTCGTTGTTCGAAATGAAGTCATCAGATTGCGTCAACAGAGCGCGAATCTAAAATTGAAAACTTCAATCAAATCACAGAAAATGGTCTGCATTTTCTAATTTTTCTAAAGCTTTCTTTATAAAATATTAGCCAGAAATACAGGAAAGTCAAATCTAGCGTAAATTTATGTCACAATCCCTGGAAAAACTTCGGTTTAGAAATACTTTGTGAAAATGTTTGTTCTACCGAGATCCGATCTTCAAGAGATTCAACGTAAAATCAAGTTGACGCAGAATTATCTGGTCAAGTGACAGTTTCGAAAGGCCTTCCAATTCTCCTTGGGCCAATATTTCAATCCAAGCCGCCTGGTTTTAGCAGTGCGCGCGCATGTACAGCGCATTTTCAAGTACGTCGCGCGTGCGTTGCGCGTGTGTTGCGCGTGGGAGTTCGGGTGCGGGGGAAACCGAAAGTCGTTTAATGTTTGCTCTCATCCTATATGTATGGTGTTCCTCTCGCGCGGACCTTTGCCGCCCACAGGAGCTGAGGAGCTCCACTACAAATGCTTTCCCCCTTCCCCACCCACGTTCCAATTTAGAATGCAATATATAACGTAAACAGCCGGCACATGAATGAAAATGAGCTTTTCAATATTATCATAAACTTATCAAATAAGTTCGTAAAACAAGCAGCTAAATACCTTTGAGCTGGCCTCGTTGAGAAAAAAAAATCGAAATCAGTATTGCCTGCTTCTAATTCTTCAAATTGCCTCGTATTAAATTATACTACTTCTTACTTATTACTCGTCATTCATGCAAGATTTGTTGATGCAAATTATTTGGTGAGAACCTAAAACCGGTACTTGGCTGTGTACGGGTCCATATAAAGATGCAGAAATTATTCTTGTTTTGAGTTTTGTTCTCTTTATTTTTGCCCAATAGTTTTTTGGAAAATTGAACTTTCCGGTCTGAAGTGGGGTACTAAATTTAACTGACCCTTTAGTCTTAGGTGGGGTAGGAATATTTGAATCAGATTAGGTCTCAGAAGGGGTAGGGTTTACATATCTATAGTATAGAGATATCCATACATGGCTGCATGGCTGCTGTGAATGATCAAAATAACAAAATATCAGAGCGCCAGGTTAAATCTTATTAGCTACAGAGGAAAAAGGAACAATACAAGATGTAACTGAGAACATTTTTGTTCTTTGTTCGTCATTTTTGTAGGGTGTGATGATTTTAAATTTCTTTTCGTCTATAACCAGTAAAACAAACGGAGGGTCGAGGCTTCATTGCCTTAGTTGTGATCTTTCTAGGAAATTGAAATCCCATACCTTTTTAACGTTAATCGGAAAACTATTTCAAGGCAGAAACAGGAATTAAAATGTTAAACATTTTAAGCTGCTAAAGTTTTACTAAATTCCAAGCTGGTTCTAATTTAGGTGTATATGCAGCTGGGAAAATATGTGAAAATCTACATGCATGATTGAAACGGATACGATGTATTTCTGTCATCATACTGATCAGTAAACAAAACTGCGCCTTGCTAATGTTACTTCCTACATGATAATTCGAACCCCTGTCTCGTTCATTCTAAAATTAGGAAGCACTCTTGAATCCAATTTTCTAAAATATTCAGGCATATTGAAGTGCTTCCGCCCAATGCCTCCACCACTCCCGTGGTTTCAGATTGTTCATTCCTAACACAAGACGATTGTATCATGTCACTTTTTTTTTATAAAATACTCGGTTTAACCTAACGCCAGGATTTACACTCCATAAAAACAATCGATAAACAGAGTTTACCTCAGGGACCCGCAGCAGAGCCAGTCGAATTACAAAATAACACCCTGACATAGACGATAAATACCATATGAACGTCCAAAAATGATTTTCAAACTTTTTCGATAGATGAAAGCTTATACGGTTCTCGAAACTTGATTTTGGTTAACAGGGATCCAATTTCAAGTTGCTCTAAATTTATTTAAAAGCAGTCCACTCGAATCTTTGCTATCCTTCATCAAAATTGTCTCAAACTTTCTCCAGTATACCTAGAAAGATTACTCTGCTAATTGAAGAGTTATTTTCGTCTTTCATAATGAAGGTTATCATTTGGGGTTTGGCAGTGCCCCTTTAACTCCACTGAGAGTTCATTGATTTTTTCTTAGATTTATGGAACCCGGCTACCGAAATAACATGCAGTGCCTGTGTTCTCGGCTTATCGTATTGACATGAAATCTACCTCCAGAAAGGGATCAGTTCCTGTAGCTTTGAGAAGGCCGAAAATATTTTTATTTGTCACCTCATGCAGGGGAATCAGAATGTGATAGCCGTTAAAACCGCCCTTTCTCATCTCTGTACATGTAAATATTCTGTCAGTCTGGCTACAGTCTTTTTTTAACTTGTTGTTCTTCTACTCTTGAGCTTTCTAGCCAGGTCTTCCTCCATTCTTTCAAAATCCGAAGTCGTTATACCCGCCTAATACTTGATAGCGTTTGATGCGCTTAGTGTTTGAGGTCATACAAGGAGTAGATATTTAAATCCTGAGGAACCCCCTAGTGCCATGTCAGTCAGTTCGGCCCAGTTTCTGCAGCATTGTAAGTTATGTAGTACATGGCAATTTGCAGGATCTTCTTCTATATCGGTCATTTGAATCAACGTGGAAATATGGTATAACATACGATTCTAACTTTTTCAAGCTTTAAGCATTCCGATGTACAGGTTACTCCAGCATATACCTTAACGTTACTCATTTAAAGAGGTCTGGTGTTTCTTGTCTTATTCTTTTATTTTCAGACGCGACTGATTGATTGTTTAATAGTGTTGGCAATTTGGCAAGTTTAATAGTGTTGGCACGTAATATATTTCTTATAATTTCTCACAATTTCCCTTGTGAATGTCGGTGAATGATTCCTTTACAGTTGCCGGAATACCTTAATTGGCATTCATGAACGGTATTTCCCATCCTGACAACGTTAGAGAAAGACCCCAACGAAGTTTATTTGTGTTGCATGTTGGCGCAAATAACTGTCTTTCATTTTAAACATGTCACAAGAGAGGCTGGGAGCACAGTATGCCATTATGCCTCTTATGTTCTCAAAATACATTAGGCAAAATGATCTAAGCTTGGTGGAATTTAAATGAAAAAGAAGGTATCAAACTTGTGTTATGCACCCCAGAGTATTGTCACAGTTGATTCTATTGGGCACCTCAATCCCAGACTTTGAGACGAACAATAAACATGCTAAAAAAACAAAAAGTACTTTATATAATGTTTACCGTTATTATGATAAAACAAAATAATAATAATGTTTCGAACCGTACTCAATTTGTAAGCATCCCGAATACCATAGAGTAAAGCAACACAGTAACACAGAATAAAGCAATTAAGATTGTTTGATATCCTGGACGGATGAAACCTCCCTGTCTAAACATAGAAGGTGTTGCCTTTACAAAGTAATTACGATCGAGAACTGTGCATGAAGTTTAATTTAGCCCTTCATGTCTTCTCAGACGAAGACGTTAAACAGTAGGGCATCGGAGAACTTCAAATGACTCTCTAACTGGTATGAAAATGGCTGAATGATATATGCAGGAAGCAAAATAAACAAACAAATCACCAAATCACGGTTACACTTCCTTCAATGATCAAGATGAGGCAATGTGGCTGCATTTAAATCAAATTATCTTCTCTCTATGATTTTCTTCAATGATGTTAGTATGCAAATCTTTGCGCCTCTGCCGGCTGCTGTCTTATTTAATTAATGACGAAATATATACAATCAACAAGAATGTACGCGGAGCTGTGGCACACGAGATTCTTACCTCAAATTCTCTCGTAGTAGTTCAACACTTACACCATCTTGGAACATATCATGGAAATCCTGGAAATCATGCCGTGCTTTTCGCTCTTTGCCGTTTTCTGAACTGGTTGTTTTCGAAGAGAAATAGCCTATCAAAAACCCACTACCAAACAATATTATAGAAAAGAAGGCAACAAAAATGCATATTCGAGTCTTCGATATGCGTTTCTTTCCGGATGGTTTTGAAAGATCGTATTCCATCTCAAAAGCAAGTTAATCTATAAATTCACGACACGCGTTTAAAGATAGTTTTAGTGGTAGTACCAGTTGTTTTACAAACTATAACGCAGGCCCCCAATGCCCTGCACGTCTTTGTGGCGGAGTCACAAAATTCTTTGTTGTTACCACAGCTGCGTCTCGATCATCCAATATTGTCAACACCCTCTAATTAAACTCTTCTATTAAAATATTTGAACAAAGAGAGTTCAAAGGCTTAGGAGAAATTTGCCTGGGGTTTGCTTATTGATGTATTTGATCTCTCAAGAGAGAAGGAATACAAGGAAAATTGAATAACACCATCCATATTCCTGACAACAAAAAGAAACACGAGTCGTCTTTTTTTAAATTAGCAGATTCCAAGCATGGTTAAGAGGATTACGGTGATAAAGTTATTGCTAGAGAATTGAAGCAAATCGGTCTAATTTAAGGCGGAAACCAAATACTGTCACAATCCAAGTAAATACCTCATATCAGAGTAGGCCTTTGTGCAATTTACTTTCAACAGAACATTTTGCGTTATGGCGTAATTTACAAGTACTTTATAAGAACTACCAGAATCTTTTCAAATTCTAATTCCTTTGGGAATACCAAGACAATGGCCTAGATAAGGTACACAAGAATCTGCACAAATACTGACAGATACAGAGTATTGGCCCGAGTATTGGGTAGTTTTCTTTACTAACAAGACCAGGTTTACTTTACTAATCAGACCAGGGCGCTTGAATATAGTTGAAGTCAAAACTCTCATAGCTCAACTCTCGTCGACTCTCAGGTCCGTTTCAATGTGCTTGAGTAAACTTTTAAGTTGATTATCACTAAATAAATAACTACTTTTCCGCGAACTAAAAAATAACCGGCTTTCGCATAAGTGCCGAGGTGTTTAGAGCTCCCAGAACAGTTAAATGTTGGCCAATCATAAGGCGAATCTCTAGCCTCGTGAATTTCAAATTACACGAGCTAATGTATTCCAAAAAACTAACGAGTGTCCGTCGTACAATGGCCATTCTGGGCGATGTACTCCCGGGCCGCGGCCCCGACACCGCCAGCTACGCAGGCTATTGTTGCAATGAAAATACATGTTATACATCAGGCAGACAAACAGACAAATCCTGTTTATATATATGGTACAAACATCAGTACAAATAAACATCAGTAAAATTTGGCGGAGCGGAGACGAAAGCTGAACCTCTCTCGTCAAAATGTCTCATAACTGAAAAAAATGATTATGATTTACCGATGCACCTTTTGAAATGTTTAAGAGAGTTCGACGAATTACGGGGGAGCTTGTTCCATGCATATAAAGAATGCTCCGCTGTATAAACTGAACTCCTGGGGAAGGTATGTTGTTTTATTCGGGGTGGGGGGGGGGGGGGGGGGGGGGGTGGCTGGGGGATCTGCCATAAATATCTTAAAATTTTCCGTGGCCCTCCTCTTCCCTGTACAAACCATTTTCATGACCCCTCACTTAAAGCTACAAGAAAATGTATGACCCTCCCCTTTATAATCCGACAAAAAACGATTTTTGGAGGGTTTTTCATGAGTGGGATGTTTCTTCAGATTTGGCAGTTCATGTGGGTAGTGAAAATTACCAGTGACTTCGGAATTAGTGATATCTAGCCCAGTATATGTACGGCTATAGAACAGTAACACTAAATGAGTGTCCATATTTCCATCCGCTTTACCGCAAATCTTGAAGAAGCAAATATAAACCAACAAATTAAACGGTTTATATTGATAGCAGAACTGAAACACATTCAATATATGGGAATGGAAAAACTGTTAGAAAAAATAAAGCTTGTCCCTACACAAATGTTTAATATTGTTTTCATGACCCTCCCTCATCCCCCATCCCCTCTCAAGCCCCAACCCCCTCCCTCATCCCTCTCCCCCCCCCCCCTCTCCCCCCCGCCCCACCAGAAAAAAAAGTACCTTCCCTTAGATTATAATTAGGGTTTCGAGACGTAAATATTCGGCTGGTAGGGGTGATAGTCGTAATTTTTAGGGTTTGAAATCGACGATTTAGTATTTTCTAGGGGTTGTCCAAGCGAAATCCATTTTCCAAGGTGATTTTTAGACCGTAAGGGGTGGGAAATCTTTCACGGTTTGATATTTTTTAGGGTATATTTCGAGGTTTTCCGACGGTCACCCCTACCCCTTTTACCTTGAAGAACCCCCCCCCCCCCCCCGGGCGTAAATATGTATTGTAGGTAAACTAGGGTGAGCTGACGGATGGTTTCATACATCTGATACAAATAGTAATAGTAATACGTTTTTCTTCCTCTTTGCAGATAATGTGTCGCAGTCAAGTTGGTCGACTTAGCTGAACAGGCAGTCCTAAACCTGTGTCATAGCTGGATTTAATTATAACTCTGGCTGCGCGCCGGATTTTGCAGCTTCTGTATAATTTTTCACTTTAACTACTGACACAAACCGTCCAAAAATGAGCCACAGTAATCAAAATATATTTTCAATTTCTTTTTTCGTAATTTATATATTTATATATATTATATACTTCTTTCAGGACAAGCATATCTATATAGCTGGGGCGGATCCAGGATTCTGTGTGACGGGATTCGATATACACTAGCGCCAAAATGTTTGGTAATTTCTTTGTTGTCTTTTGTAAGCGTGCGAGAGAAAGAGGGGTTCGTTGTAACCCGGCCCCGAAACCCCCCTTTTCTTTCTTTCCCCTGAAGTTTGATGTCGATGGTACAGTACTCTTTAGTATGTATTTTTTTCGAGCTCATAACTATAAATTGGGCACTACACCGTTCTTTTGCAGGGGGTGCTCCGCTGGGACCTAAGAAGCCCTACCCCTTCTCAGACCTAACAATTCTTCCTACCCCAGCTCAGACTAACATGTTAAATTTGGTACCCATTTAACTGCGTCACGCTTAGCTTTGTGCATGGTTAAGCTTTAATCGTTGTATCGTGAGGAGGGTCGTCGCGGATTCAAACCCCGGCCTGACCCACTGACTCAGGGTCTTAAAATAACTGAGTAGAAGGTGCTGTGCTGCCTTCTCAAGCATGTTAAGGCCTGGGTCATGGGCTTATACGCGTAAATGTCGTTTTTGCCAATTTCTCGTTATTAGAACAAGCTACGAAAACCAAACTTAGAAGTAATGTTGGCATCACGGTCCTTGACATTTTTAGTCATTTGGTTACTATGGAAACCGAAATTAAGGGTGCTCCAGCATTAAGCACGTACATGTATTTCAGCTTTAAGTCAAAATGGGCCGGTTAGAAGCATATTATTTCTCCAAAATATCTTTATATTCTTAAAGAACGTATAGGTCTACATATAAATCTGCCTAGTATGGTTGTCCATAAACCACGTGACCATGAGAATTGTAACCATAGCAACACTCTTCCTTAAATATCTCAGTTAATACATTAGCTGGACAACCATACTAGGCAGATATATATGTTTACCTATAGACTCTTTAAGAATAGAAAGAAACTTTGGAGAAAGAAATTGCTTCTAACCGGCCCATTTTCACTTCAACACTCAAATACGTGGTTAATGCTGGAGCACCCTTAATTTCGGTTTCCATAGTAACCAAATGTCTAATACTTTTAAGAACTGTGATACCAACATTACTGCCAAGTTTGGTTTTCATAGCTTGTTGAAGTAACGAGAAATCGGTAATAAACCATATATCCGCGTATAAGCCCATGACCCAGGCCTTAACATGCTTGAGTTTATGAAACAATCTTGTTCTCGAACTGCAAATGGTTAGAACTTCACGTATTCTCGGATAAGGACGTAAAATCGTAGGTCCCAAATCGGCCTCAAGTTTATCAGTCTCACCAGACTGTCACGAGTTACCGACGCTAAATAAAGTTCCTTTACTTTATTTTACTTTACAGACCGTAAACTAATTAAATTTTCCCAACAAGTAATGGGCCAAAAATAAAAAGAGAAATTGCCAAAACATGCAAGACAGAAACGGGAGACGATACAACACGGCCACAAATTCTGTAAATTACTTCTAAACCACATTGAATCCCGTTTTAAGAGTTTGTCTGCATTATTCTGAATTTCCTGTAGAGCGGGTAAGTAAGGGCCTGTTTACATGCAGGAGTCTTTTCATCCCGGGACGAGTTCCATCTCAGGATGAGTTTATCTCGGTATCTGGTCAATTGTTGTTCACATTATCCCGGTACGAAATGAATTCATCCCGGGACGATTTCAGCACAGGGATGAAATTTCTTCCAGGGATGAGAATTTCATGTAAACACATTGTTTTCCTTTCATGACCGGGCAGAGACGACAAATATTGAGCATAGCTTTGACACAGCGGTAATTGGCAGCTGGTAATTCTGCGCATGTGGCAGCCATTTTAAACAACGCCTTCCCGCCAAAAACGTTCACGCCAATGGCCTCAGCCGGGGATGGCTCGCTCCATTCACTTTCATCTAGTTCTACGTTTATTAAATTGTTCCACTACGCCACTGTTCTCCCGGGATTCACCCACCTTCCTTCCAGAGCACGGCACCACTGTACTTAAACTATACGCTTAACGAAATTAGTTTTCGGACTTCGAAGTGCTAAGTCAGTTTGTAAATTCCTAAGGTTATAGTTTATGCCACTTTCAGAAAGTCGAAGAAACGAGGTTCTTAGATTTGGGGCAAATTGCTTATTATATAGGAATTTTCTAAATCATTCATGCTTGTATTCTCTGGTGCCTTACATGAAGGATCTTCCAGTTTAGGGAGTCAAGGACATCAGCAGATCGAGTACTATAATCAGCCCCGGTTATAACTCTCGTCGCACGGGATTAGGCTTTTCGTAATTTTCTTGCAGGACCTCGACATTTTTGTAACCTCGACTTTTTACTCTCGACATTTTTTAGTACCCTCGACATTTTACCCTCGACATTTTTTATTACCCTCGACTTTTTCCCCTCGACTTTCGACATGTTTCCCTCGACACTTGGTAAGAGTGTGTTCCCACTAGAAAACATGCATTATTACGCAATAGAATTCTGATGTGCAACATTGATCGACTGGCTGGAATCGTTGGAGAAAAGCGCATTTGCTTTTGATACGTTATTTAATTGATTTGAGCCAATTTCGATACGCTGAAAATCGTTCCCGTTCGCTGATTTAAAGTCAAAACCAAACAACATCTACAGTCAAACATTGCGGTAACTTATTTAATATATGCATGCGCCAAGTTTGCTTCCTCGGAATTCACGTTCGGGCTAGGATAGGTGTAAAATGTGTCATTTGAGCATATCTTCACCGTCTTTAAGTCATTCGTCGTGAATATTGGCATCTGGGCTGGGACAATTAAGGCAACTATTCTGATATTCATTTTGTGAAAAAATTTAAAATGATGACGTCACAATCGATGACGTCAATACATCACCGTATTAAAAAGTTTAACATATGTATAATTTATATAGCTGGTTTGAAGGAGCTTCTCAAGAGATGATGAAAGCCGCAAACCGTTTCTTGATACGAGCAAAATTCATCGAGATATCACATGTTGAGTGAATTATACATGCCCCCCCTGAACCAGATTTATAGTACAAACAGACAGGGAAATACCCGTTGGTACACTTTGTTCTACGTTTGATTGGATTAAGTCAACTCTTGTTTGGTATTTAAGGCTAGCCGGTAGGGCAAAATGCTGTCGTTTTGGATTTTTGGATTTCAACCTCATAACGAAAATATTTGCGATTGTTAAATTATGACGTCACACATTGGATGACGTCACAGACAAGTTTTGTGCATTAACTTAGGATTGAAAAATGTTTGAGTGAAAACATTAATTATCCTTATTCTCCGATAGCTTGGTGATATTTCTGACAAGGTATCGGTACACATGTGACAATTATTGATTAGATTTAATTTACTGAAATCCGGGGGAACTTACCCTTCGACAGCAGGTTTTTGACAGAATTTATATAATATATTCAACAAATCATATCTCGGCTAATTTACGTCGTAGCGACAAACGGGTTTCAGTGTTCAAGACGTCTCGAGTATATCTATCAATACCCCTATGTAAAGGAAGTCGATATTTAAGAAATACGACATTTGAGAAAACATCAATATTATGACATCATCGATTGTGACGTCATCGATTTAAATTTTATCACAAAATGAATATCAAAATATTTGCCTTAATTGTCCCCACCCAGATGCCAATTTAATTTTCACGACGAATGACTTAAAGACGGTGAAGATATGCTCAAATGACACATTTTACACCCATCCTAGCCCAACGTGAACACGTGTATAAAATGCGATTTCTCTGTTTGTTTGTTTTTCATCATTACACGATTTTGCAGCTCTAATCTGCAAATGCATTCTTAGTAATCAGAGGGAAAAATCGACTATCATTTTCCGGTTTTAGCTCTTTTAGTATGACCACAGAAGTTAAAAACTTATTAACTCCGCTCACACCTTTTAAAAGGCCCGTAAAAACTACAACTCTGCAGGGGAATAATACCACCAACTGGACACATTCGCGGAGCTTTTTTTATGTTTTTTTATGCGTGACAAACACAGAAGCCCAGCAGATGAAAAAAACCTCGCAATCCTTCCAGAAGCAAACCAAGACAACCCGAATAAGAGAGGGAAAAAAAGGAAAAAAAGAAAACCCATCCAATTAAAAAAAGATTCTCCCGGCGGGCGTTGCCGTGCCTCACCTGCTCGAGCTACATAAGGTATAATTACATTATTTGGGTGTCCTCAAATGTGTGCCTGGTGACCGAGTGGTCTAATTAGATCGCGTTGAAACTCTTTTTCTCATGTTTTGCTACAGCTTATAGCATTTCTTTCTCTTCCGTACTCTTTTTCAATAATAGTAGTCAATCATTTCAATACACGGGACACAAATGACCTTCAAATCGACCACGTTGCTATATTTTCAAAAGTTTGTAATGTACACGATTCAATTTGTGAGGGAAGGTCAAGAAAAATTCTTTGATTTTCATAAACGTAGACATCTTGATACGATGACGTCACAATTCTTTCATTTATCCATTTATAATAGGTTTCTCCACATTTCCAGTTACCTTTAAGACCCTTTATTTTTAAATTTCCAGAAAAGTCATTCTGATCGTTTTTGCCTCCACTTGTTCGGCCCACCGTGATATAAGACAGATGAGTATATTTAAAGTCGTGCGGACTGGAATATATATCATTTTCACGAGTTTCTTTTAAAGCTTTCTGAATTTCAAATACCTTGGAGCTGATAAATTGAAAGTAGTAGTGGTCTTGGCAAAATAGAATATAGTTTGTTGACCACGCGTGAGGTCCGGATGTGTATGTAAACAAAAAATAACGAGACCAATATGCTATTATCTGGACTGAACAAGGTTGGTCAATATATGTTTTAATATATCTACCATGTTTTCACAAAAGGGGGTCTTAGGGTCTTAGGTTCTAGGGCTCCTTTTGTGAAAACATGGTAGATCTTGTGTACCTTTAGCTTTAAAAGCCAGTTACTCGTGTTTTTGCCGTTTTCTTGAAAGGGCAAATGGTAGTTAATGGGGGTTAATGGTAGTTAATGGGGGGGGGGGGGCTGGAATGTGAGGAGTGTGGAGGACTAGTTCAAACATTTTCGCGAAGAACTCGAACTTTTAATGGATTTCGATGCACTATACAGCGACACAACGTTCTCTTAATGTAGATTGCGTTTAACTGATTGAATTTTGCTGTAGTTTGAGTAAAAATACCAGGAAATGGTCTTTTTCTAACCTAAGCCTTACCCCTAGCTCTCAAATAAAGAAATTATGGGATAGATCTAACACAAGTAAATTATGGGATAGAAAGGCCAGAAAAGTCTTAAACTGTCATTTGCCCTTTCAAGAAAACGGCATAAAACGACTTACTGGCTTTTAAAGCTAAAGGCACACAAGATCTACCATGTTTTCACAAAAGGGGGTCTTACGTTCTGGGGCTTCTTTTGAGAAAACATGGCAGATCTTGTGTGCCTTTAGCTTTAAAAGCCAGTAACTCGTGTTTTATGCCGTTTTCTTGAAAGGACAAATGACAGTTTAAGACTTTTCTGGCCTTTCTATCCCATAATTTACTTGTGTTAGATCTATCCCATAATTTTTTATTTGAGAGCTAGAGGTTAGGCTTACAACCCTTGGCATTTAAGTCGGACCGCTTCAGCAATTTCCGGCTATTTTTAACACAACCCCCTCCCTAGGGTTTGGCACAAGTTGCTCGGCAACTTTTCGGCAACTTTTAAGATTTTCGGCAACTTTTAAGATTTTCGGCAACTTTTTGGATTTTCGGCAACTTTTTAGATTTTCGGCAACTTTGGACTTTTTCAACCAAAAAAATGTGTATTTTTTTACTTTTTGGGTACATTTATTAGTTTTCGATAGATAATTTTACCTCAATTGTTCTAAAAAACACACATGGTTGACCTTACGACCCGACTCAGGGCGCTACACCGCCAGTCAGCCACAGGGTACCCATTTCTGTATATGTGTGCTTGTCAACAAGGTCAGCGGTATCACATGGCACGTTTTTCAAGATGGCGGACGTGAGTGATTCAAATTCCAACTCTGCAGATGAGTCTGCAGATGAGGGTCCAAGTAATCCAATCGCGGAAGCTAAAAGGCTGGGGGCAAATCTCTCTACTCCAAAGAAAGCTAAAATAGCTAGAGAAAGAAAAATTCAAATCAATCCAGCCGATAAAAGTCGCTCTGAGCGTGGGGAAAATGACCCAAAGTTGAGTTCGTGGCAACGTGTTCAAGAACATAAGGATGAATACCTCACAGCAGTTAGCGGAAAGCTAAGATGTGAGGCTTGCAAGGAGACTATCAGTAAGAAATCTAGTACTGTCAAGAAACACATCCAATCCGCCAAGCATGTCAAGGCAAAGAAGGCTATCTTGGACAGCAAGAAAAAAGACCAGTCAGTACTAGATTTGATCAGAAGGAATGATCAAGCAAAGCATCCCAAAGGTGAAACACTGCCTCTTGATATGCGTCTGTATCGCTTTGAATTGATCGAATGCTTTTTAGCAGCTGGAATTCCTTTATCTAAAATTGACTGTCTACGCTCGTTTCTTGAAAAGTATGGGCATAGGCTTACGTCGGACAGTCACCTAAGAGAGTTAGTGCCTTCCGTTCTTGCAAAAGAAAAAGAGACGCTGAAATCAGAACTATCTCAAGTGAAGGCCGTTTCGACCATCTTTGACGGCAGCACTCGTTTAGTCATTGGAATGTCCAACAAAGGCTTGTCAGACTTCAAGTATTAGCAAAAAGCTTAAAGGCTAACGAGCTAGCCCAATGCTTGATACAAGCTCTGGCCGTTGACTTCTCGATCCAGCCCGGAGCTCTATTAGCGGCAATGAAGGACGGTGCGTCTGTGAACAAGGCAGCACTGCAACAAGTCAAGTTCTTTTTCCCACAGCTGCTGGATGTTACTTGCTTCTCACATACAATCGATAATGTGGGCAAGCACTTCGAGTTCCGTGTTCTGGACACATTCGCTCAATACTGGGTGAGCATGTTCTCGCACAGTGCAGCCGTGCGCCTTGCCTGGAAGACACTGCTATGCGTACCTATAGCCCGACACGATGGTGGAGCAAATGGGAGATGATGAAACAGGTACTGGATTATTTTGGTGACGTGGAGCCATTCCTCAGGGAGAATGATCAGCTTGTTCCTGCAACTAGAGTTCACTTATTGGAGATTTTCAACTCTCCTGCTGACTCTTAAGATCTTGAACTTGAACTAGCTGCTTTTGTTGACGGAGGAAATCACTTTGTCTCAGCTACGTACTATTTGGAAGGGGATGGGCCCCTTGTTTTCAGTTGCTACGAGCGGTTAGCCACAGTGTCCCATTCAGTAGCCTTGGCCAACTACCCTAATGTTGAAGGACTTGCTCGCCGCCAGGCAAATGGAAACGTGCCTGTTTTCAACCAGTTAGTAGCCAGGGCCAAAGCCTGTATCAATCCTGGTTTGCAGTTCTATCAGCGAAAGTTCAGTCAAGAATTTTATGATAATGTCCGTGCCTTTCGTAGTGCCAGATTGTGTTGTCCAGTACAGGTTCAGCAGCTTCACCCTACAGTTGCTTCTGTGGAAGAGCTAAGGAAGTTTTCCTTCCTTGATGATGACGATATAATACGAGGGCTCACCGCCGAACTCCCCCGGTACATGGCCATTGCAGATGGCACAGCTTTAGAGACCGAGGAAGAGAAGCTACTTTGGTGGTCAAGAAACGAAGCAACCTTGCCCAACTGGTCCTCAGCAGTAAAGAAAGTACTTCTAGTGCAACCGAGCTCTGCCTCTGCTGAAAGAGTGTTCAGCTTAATGAAGAATTTCTTTGGGAACCAACAAGATGCCGCCCTAGATGAGACAGTTGAAGCTTCGGTGATGCTCCGCTACAACCAAAACCAGAGGAGGAAAGTCGTCGTACTTTGAATGGTTGTTTCATGACTGATCGCATAGTATAAACAATAGGAAGTGACAACCTGATTTGGAACCTTCTTTATTAGCATAACAGTTATCATCGCTTTTGTTAGAGAACTTGTAAATATTAGTTTATACGTCAGAACCCCGGTTTTCACATGTCACAAAATGTGAGCACGTCAATTATGAATACGATCTCAGGGAGTGAACGTATTTTCCTGCAGTCAGCACGAAAGTAATCTTAAGAAAACAAAAACGCTTTTCGAGTTTGAAATAGCTTTGAAATAAAGTTTGATAAGAAACAAGGCAAGAATGTGTGAAATTTCAATATTTTTAACCTAAAAACAAGTTAAAAAAGCTTAAATATCTTGGCAACTTTTCGGCAACTTTTTGAAAAAAGTAGCAACTTTTCGGCAACTTTTGAGCACTTTTATCGGCAACTTTTGAGCAAATTATCGGCAACTTGTGCCAAACCCTACCCCTCCCCCATTGGGGGGGACAAGCGAAGTAATAAAAAATGCCCGCGATGTGTCGGAGGAGTTCGTTCAGTGTTCTGAATAGCCTTATTTTGTCGGGCGGTCCGTACTTAAATGGCGAAGGTTGTAGGTTAGAAAAAGGCCATTTTCTGGTATTTTTACTCAAACTACAGCAAAATTCCATCAATTAAACGCAATCTACATTAAGAGAACGTTGTATTGCCGTATAATGCATCCAAATCCATTAAAAGCTCGAGTTATTCGCGAAAATGTTTGAACTAGTCCTCCACATTCCTCCACCATTCAAGAACTAAAAAATGGTTCCAAAAACCAAAATACAACTTAAAAGTACAGCTTTCTGGATATCGGTGTGGGAAAAATGGTGTGTGCAAAAAGAAATTTTACAAGAAATGGAGAAATTTGAACCGAGCGAGTTAAATGTTTTGCTGGAGAGGTTTTATGCCGAGGTCAAAACAAAAAACGGCCTAGACTATGAGCCCGACAGCCTCAGAGTGATGTTAGCAGCACTCGACAGACACCTAAAAGATCATGGATATAAGTTTTCCCTGATACGGGACCGGGAGTTTCACTCCTCGAAGATGGTTTTAGAGGGAAAAGCCGGCGAAACAGCTTCGTCAAGCCCGCCGCGGAAAGCGCCCAAACAAGGCAAGACAACTTACAAGTGCTTTGGACGGAAGGCAAATTCGGAAGTGAAACTCCAGCGGCATTAAGTAATACAATGTGGTGGCTACTCACCCAGCATTTTGGCCTGAGGGGTCGCCAGGAGCACCATGACATGAGAATGGATGACTTCCGTATCTGCAAGGCTGACAACAGGCTTCAATACGTGGAATTCGCCGAGGGGCCAACCAAAACCTTCCACAAAAACAAAGTTTTATTATTAATAAGTCTTCTCTGTTTGTTTTTTTGAAAAACCCACTCATGCGGATTAATCCCAAATTGCACTCGAAACCGTATGATTACCACCTATACATATAGGGCAAGAGAGATACTGTCAAGGGGAAACGTTCCAGTTATAGACCCAACTGAAGACCAGCACTAGTCTGCTTGGTCAAACCAGCCGACAACAACTGCTGCATCGACCCAGCCCATAGCAGCCACGGATAGCCTTCGGCTGGACATTATATAGCCAGACAAGTTCTCGCTATGTTTCCAACTGGGGCAGAGTATGGTTCTTCGCTAGTGAACTGCCCAAGGCCATTCACTGATACGCATATCGACTCTTTAGCCAAGAAATCAGGGCGTGCTTTTTCCAACCTGGCATCCTCTGCACAGAAACCATTGGAAAAGGGGTACAAGTTTTTTATTGAACAATGAACAATGTATGCAAAAACGAATTGCCATAAAAGCATGAAAAAAAAATACAAACCGTATGACCAGCTGCTGTGACAAGTGAGGTTGAGATAGCTCACTGCAGCTGCCCAGCGGGTGCTGGGGGGTTCTGTAACCATACAATAGCAGCTTTATATACTTACGCGCATTATATTAAGCTGGGGTTAATTAAAGTGCCTACTACATTGGCGTGTACCGAAAATATATGTTAATGGAATATCTACATACGGTATGGTAACGTATCAGTATTAAACAAAAGTGAGGGGCTGACCATTAGAATTATGATTCGGGTGAGGGGGAGTTGATCTGTAGTCTGTGCAAGTCATTTGTTTTTACTTAGCTGTCAGGTCGCCTGATTTTCTCTCTCTCCAGGAATAGAGCTCCAAGTCATGTTTTTAAAGCTGTAGGATACTGTTTTATTTTTAAGAGAATCAGCTTACAGGATATTTATTTTTAAATTCACAAATACCCCCCTCAGGGCTGTCGGGTTCTTTTACGCGTTTGCCAAGATTCGCTTTCACTGAACAGAGCGACATCATAAAACAGTTTAGAAACTAAATGTGCAATAATAAGAGATTTTAACAAGACAGAAAACTCGTGGATAACTAAGGAGTAATTTTAGAGTTCAGTTCATGCAGGTTTCCACTGAATAACTTGCCATTGGAGTCATTCTTCGTGGAAGTTACAGAAGAGCTACTGCTGCCGTCCGCCATCTTGGATTTTCTACCACCGGCGGCCTCGATTTCGTGCAACCGGAAGTAAAACTTATGGGAAGCGTTTATTGAGTAGTATACATTAACTCGAGTTCTGGTATATGGTTTCGTTTTAAAAGTGCACAATTAATTAATAATTTACATGATTGTTCGATTTCCAACGGCTAGTAAAAAAAGGCTTATTATCTGTTGTTTCTTTTTCAGTTAACGAAACAAATAGTGCAGTTGGTCACCAGCGCTGGTGTCTTGATATAAGTTTAATGAAGTTTATCACAATTTATCATCCATTGCTAGAAGACACGGGTATTTATAACCATTACTGTGTTACACTTTACATGGTGTTATCTAAAATACCTGAGTGTTTTGTCTGTAGGCCGTTTGACACTTCCCTTCGGCCCTTAATATACTGGCACTCTGTCAAGCCAGCAAATGAAACGAGGTCAGGTAGATTAAAATAAGATCTCATATATTGCTCCTGAATTCTTTAGTACGATAGGCAAGGTAGATAAGATGCGAGATCAAAGTTTTTCTTATTCAAATCCAGTATTGGTTTAAGAAAACCTTATATTTTAGTTAATAAACTCTGCCGATGTGCATCATTTATCCTGTTTGGTTTATTAGTGTCGTGATCTTATTTTAAAATAATTAAAGTATATTTATTATCGTTAACGTTCACCTAGTTGACCAGAGTTATCCGCCTTATCGTAAGTCAAATAGGTACTAACTGGCACTCTGTCAAGCCAGCAAATGAAACGAGGTCAGGTAGATTAAAATAAGATCTCATATATTGCTCCTGAATTCTTTAGTACGATAGGCAAGGTAGATAAGATGCGAGATCAAAGTTTTTCTTATTCAAATCCAGTATTGGTTTAAGAAAACCTTATATTTTAGTTAATAAACTCTGCCGATGTGCATCATTTATCCTGTTTGGTTTATTAGTGTCGTGATCTTATTTTAAAATAATTAAAGTATATTTATTATCGTTAACGTTCACCTAGTTGACCAGAGTTATCCGCCTTATCGCAAGTCAAATAGGTACTAACTCAGCCGCATCGCAAACACTGTAAGAACTCCCTCTGGAAGTCCTTCCCAACTAAAACGCGTATAGTAGAGCATAATTAGGCAAAGAGTGGACATACCTCAACAATAAGCCGACAACTTCCATCAAATGCATCGAAGGGCTGCAAACGCCGGGTAGCAAATGACACAAGATACTGATGCATGACAAACTACATACAAAGAAAATAGCAATTAAAACTCCAACTACTACGATAATACCATCCTTTAGCCTGAGTCGAGATGTAACTGAGCGGCACGAGTCGGTTCGTTGAAGATTATTTGCACCCGTTGTTTCTGTATTTCCTTTTTATGTTTTCTTATTATAATCAAGATCCGAATGAAGGCATAGAATAGGAACACACTTGGAAGAATGCTAAAAAGGATGAGTTTTGTAAATGTGTCGACTACATCAGCCGTTTTGTCAGTTGGATCTATAACGACAGCAATGTAAGGAATCTCTTGAATGCCAGAAAGACCCCAAGCACAAAATATAAGAAGCAAGGCACGCGAAGGTCTCATGAATGATGTATACGTAAAGGGATGCGCGACTGCGATATAACGATCCAATGTTAGCACGCAGAGGTTCGTCGCTGATGCTGTTACAAAGAAACTAATAAAGACATCCAATATACTTTGCGTCTTCTCCGTGCAATGCCCATATTGGCAGATACGATTATAGAAGGGATGTTAAATGTTGCAATGAAATAATCAGCAAGAGCGAACGAAAGAATAAACCAGTTTACCAGTGCGCTACTATTGCGGAGAGTTTTTCTTGAAATAATCAATGCAATAACGGACGTATTTCTCACAAATGTAGTAAAAGCAAGTGCAACAAGTAAAATGGAAAACCACGAGCTGCTCGATGCGTTCAGATGGTCGCCTGTTGAATTAGTTGAGAGTGCAAAAGTTCCACTGCCCATCTGATGTTAGAAAACAAAAGTCGCTGTTCTTCTTACTTCAGACGATGTTAGTCACAAGAAATAAAAGACACTGCGATAAGCGAGCGATTCAAAGGGCGGTAGGAGTTCTGAGCGTAATTCTTCAGGAAATAAAACCGAAGTTTCGATAAATGATACATTACCCAGCATCATTCGATCGTTTCCAGTTTAAAATGTGACAATATTTTTGTCTAACAATCTAAAATTTTCACAGTCTTGCTGCATTATTTGACTGCGTTTAATCAGTACTATTTCGTTGAGAGCCTATAATATTGTTAATACTGAATTCATAGTTGTCGGTCGCCTTAATACGAACAACGTGAAGTGAGCAGATGGCAAGTATATTTAATGTATATAATGTATTTATAATCAAGCCTATAAGTTAGCGGAGGTCCAAGTGCATAATGCATGCTTCACTTTCAATAAGTAATTATTTTCTCCAAGTATACTGCCTACCACATTAATAGGCCAATATATATGGTAGTAGAAACTATTCACCTTTTCTCTCTAATATAAATATATCAAAAAGAAAGAATAGAAAAAAATCAGTCAAAAAAGAAACCTCGAGGTGAATATTGACATTTCTGTCTGCACAACCTTCAATCATATACTCCTCTATCTTATGCTGAATCGAAATGATTGAGCAACTGTTACGTTACTGAAAAAGAATAGGAAGAGAAAAAAGTACAATAAACAGTAACAAAACATGAGAAGAAGGAAAACATGACTCACGTCCGTCCCGTTTTTACGCAGGCTATTACAACACTCCGCCATCACGCACGTATTTTATTTCTGTACCCAAATAATACAATTCGGTCTAATGTACCGCGAGCAGGTGAGGCACGAGCGAGGACAGCAAGCTGGGAACGTTCGCGGACTCGCGCGGTGTGAAAGTGTTTTGACTTGCATGGTTGTATTTTTTTCCTTCAACGCCCCGCTGCCATTCACTTTCCCCAAGGCGGTCTTTAACTCCGGTATTAGCAGCTACAGAAGCAGCACCTGCTCTGAGACTGTGTAAACCATACGTGGATTTGGAATAGCTTACCTGTTCTAACGTGCTTAAAAATAATTCCCTGGCTCTAGAATAAGATTAGGGGCGATTACCTAATGAATAGCTCTGTGTAGACTTATTATATTGGATATTACGAAAAAACCTAGCATCAGATTTGAGATCAATATGCCCAAGTGTAATATAACGTTGTAAAATAGAAACAGGACAACTGATAATTTTACCGTTTTTGGCTATAGGAACTGATTTGCCCTCTCTGCATACATTATTTTTACTACTGGTAATATGAATATGTACACAATCCATATCTGGTGAAAAATATGTGTCGCTACATTTTAACATGTGTACTTCGTCAAAACGCAAAAAGGCGGCGTAAGCTGTGACGCAAAAAGCGGTAATTCTTAATTTTGACAGATCACCGTCTGGAGCTGTAAACTTACTACACACGGCCCTGATCATTTCACGGGTGACTGGTTCTTTTCTCGACTTGGGTTTTGTTGTTATACACTTGCCTGCCTCTAAAATATTTTTTTATGGATTGACAAAGGTTAGCAAAACCGTACAACCCATTAGCCCATGCGATAGAATAGCAAGCTAAATTAAGATTAGAAGAACTAGTACCCTTTTCAATAAGACTTTCTAAGTAGCTAGCTACTATCAAAGAATCGGTCGGGAGGACGGAGACACCACAATTTTTTTCTGCCCAAGCCCGGAAGTGTGCAAACGCTCTTCAATATTGGTCAGTCGTGCGTGGAGCTCGGGCTTGTATGGCACGTGCATGTAAATTACTTGCTAAGCGATGCAACTCTGGATGACGAGACAGAGTTGATATACAGTTCTCGAACACAGATTTACATGAAGGTGTGTCACATTTATTAAATAACACTTTTAAAATACAAATAGGCCAAGCCAAGCGGCACTATTGTACTAATTACTGAAGCCCAGTGTCCAGCATATATAACAACCTACATTCACTAGACTTTCTCAAAGTCCTTCTTAGCCCCCCGCACGAAGGACTTTTCGGTAGTATCGTCGTGTACCGTTGAGATCCGTGGGGAATCATCATACCTCGCGCGCTCGGAGGGTTGTCGTACCGCTATTATAGTATATATTATACTATAATAGAATATTATATGAACATGCTAATGAGTTGATATGAATCTGGTAAAAGAAACGACTGCAATCAGCGAATTCTCTCGTGGTCTAATGGTTAGGGTTTGGGTTGGTGGTGGGTAAGCCATTGCATTGATTCTTAACCGGTCCGAGTTCGAATCCCGGTTCAGGCGGTAATTTTTTTTATAGTGAGGATAACGTATAATCGTTCTAAAATTTCTAAGTGTCGATTCGGATGTTCCTATAAAATTTCTGAATCTCAAATTATTCATAGCGAACGTGGGTAACAAAGGGAATTTTATGACGCAGTTGGTTAAACGGTACACGACGATACTACCGACTTTTCCCCACTTGCAGCGCGCCAAATTTACCGGTTGATTTTTCAACCGGGGACGTGGCTTATGACGTACTAAGATTTGCCCAATCACAAAGTGTCAATTCTTCAGGCATTGTATGTTGACGTGTCAAGTCAGCCAACCGTGGATGTGGTATTTACAATTTGATTGTACTCAGAAAGAGTTTGTCAAAGGCGCGAAATGTAAGCTCCGCCCCTGAAACGTGTTTTCGCGCCAAAACATAATCCCCCGATTCAATTTCCTGCAAGTGAAACAAGTCGAACTCGCCTCTCGCTTCGATTCTCGCGCTCGATTTTTGACCCAGTAATCGCCTACCCAGTGGCTCAGCGAGTTCGACCTGGAGCAAGTCTAACATTCACCTAACATAACCATGCGGCATGTACTAGAATCCGGCGGTCAAAAAACAACACACTGAGCCATACGGCATGTGCTAATGCCCTGCGGCCAAAAACAACACACTAAGCCATACGGCGTGTGCTAATGCCCTGCGGCCAAAAACAACACACTAAGCCATACGGCGTGTGCTAATGCCCTGCGGCCAAAAACAACACACTAAGCCATACGGCATGTGCTAACGCACTGCGGCCAAAAATAACACACTAAGCCATACGGCATGTGCTTTAAACCATGCGGCCATAAAACCACAGTAAACCATGCGGCTATTTATATCGTCGCGACTTTATTATGAGTATTATAGGGCATAAGCCAGCTGCATCGTTATTGATATACAGCTCGATGAAATAGCGCTTGTGGTTTTATCGATTTGTAATCAGTCGGTTTGAAAAATTTAGCAGCAAAAAGTCATATTTAATTGCCAGAGTAATGTTTAACCCTTTGAGCCCCGAGGGCTTTTAACTGATATTTGGCTCATTCTAGACTGCAACAAACCCTCCCCCCCTAAGAAAACTGTAGTCACTGTTACCATGGAATTTTCATCTGACCAACAATACTGGGGGCTCAAAGTTTTTTGTCGGCCATTTTGGATACGTTGACGTCGCATTGTTATGGAGCTGGAGGGAAGTTTGTTTGGGGGAAAACAGAATTTAAGGCTTTTTAAAGCCTTTTTTCATTTTTAGAGTGCTGGAGGACATCATTAAGTCTGATGAGAGCTTGAATCAGTACTTTCTCGAAGAACTGAGTCTGTGCCTGCTATTGTGATAGAGAAAGAGTCTCATTTTCCACTCGTGAATGGGCCAGGACGTCTTCTGTCACTTTAGCGTGAGCTTTATTTTATAAATGGAGGTCTGGAGCCACCTATCATAGCTTCTTTGGAATATTGGACAACATTTACTTGCCATTGATTCCAATATGAAGCTATTAGGTCGAAATGGCTTTAGACTTAGTATATATTTTGAAGAATGAAGATGGGGGAAGGGCCATGCCGCTGTTTGGTAGGATTTCCCAGCATGCTTTGCGGTCGTTATGGATGAATTTAGCTTACCGTGAAGTGCTTGTGGACAGAATGGCCTGGTTCTGGGCAAGTTTAGGTGTTGGGAGACAGAAAGTGAGGTTAGTGCAAACATGAAACTCTAAATGTTATGTGAAATATGCATTTTTGAGAGAAAATGTAGAATCTGAGGAGAAATAATTATTTTTGAAAGTGCTATTTTAGTCTTTTTTTCTGAAATGAAATAATGTCAACTATAGTTAACTTATGCAAAGAAAGGAGGATTTAGATGAAATTATTCATTTTTAATATGCCTAATGCAGTTCAATAGGATCATTGGTCTATACATGAAGGTGTGTGGGAATCTCAGGGCATTGCTCTTTGAACTTAGTCAGATTTAAACCCTCAAAGCAAGTAACCAGTAATAGTGCCATATGGCACTCTTGGGAGTGAAAGGGTTAACAGAACCCGTATCTAGGAAAGCATCTTTGGTAATAAATATATGAAATAGCAGTGAATTAATGAGCAAACAATGAAAATATATTGAATAATTGAATACGAAAATCCACTTAAGTTTGACAGCATACTCTGTCCAGCGAAATGAGACAAAGGGATTTGAGCCAACAGTACACTAATTATTCGGTTTACTCGTGATCAAGGCCTGATTCAATCGTCGACCTTTTCATGCGCCGGACCTAATTAAAACAAAAGAAGCCACCTAATTATATTTTGTTCCAATTGCGTCCGGCGCATGAAACGTTTGACGTTTGAACCGGGCTTAACCTTCCGAATTCACTTGAGGATCAAGAGTCCGAAACTTTAGAAGTATCAATTGTACTAAACGGTTACTTTTGGTATACACTAAACATGCAGCTGTACGTTTTCGCTCCTAGATCGACAACCAACGGAGAAAGCGTTCATTAAACTCAATACATGTTCATACAATTTTACAGTTTTGAAGTTACTGGCTTTTTGATTGGGTGATTTTCGAGTACTACTTCTAATACAAAAATATATTAAACAAGAGGCCCTGAGTGGCCTTAACTCGGGCCATCTATAGCATGTACTGCATGGAGTTCTAGCATAATTTTGTGTCAACATCGTTTGAGCTAGAGTAGCCAGAGGATTGGTTCTCTACTGATGCTCTTGACTGATGCTCTTGTCTGTCAAATGTCAATGTGCAAATGCCCCACGTATTCCGGGGGGGGGGGGGGGTTAGGTTAGGGTTATGGTTATGGTATGCCGGGGGGGTTGGAAATGATAGAGCCATAATACACACACAACACACACATACATGCTGTGCATGTACATTTCAGCAACAATTTCCTTCAATTCTGTAGTTTAATATTACTTTCTTTTCAACATTGTTCCTTGAGGGTCGTTAGAATTACAAAAAAAACTTCGTATGGGTGTTGTTGATTGAAGTGCAATGGTTATTTGAGTAGTCTGCCCGATATCGAGTCACTGAAATTTGATGCATTGTAATTATATCAGGTGCAGTACGACTATGAGAAATCAAGCAATTCAGAACAACAAATTCCACATAATGTTGCTATTCATTGTAAATAGTTAGGTAATGTTATTCTACATGTGAAATAAAGTCATCTATTTGCAATTCTCAATTATTAACAAACCAGTGGTGACGGCTGAAATTCAGGCTAAATTCGCAATACAATATTTTCGATTGAGGTCGTAAACTACAGACCACTATTTTCTAGTATTAGTGAGCTGCCACTGTGCTAGTGCTCATTTTCTACATCTTGAAGGAGACTGAAACTTATAATGGCAGGCCACAAAGAAACAAGCAATGTCCACTCATTTCTTTATATCATTGGAGTCGCAGCATGATTAATTTTCATTCCCAAATAATTCTTAAAAGTACTCATACTCCTGATCATGACCGAGTGAAAGTGACGATGATGACGCCAAGAACTGAGGAACAACAACAACAATTACATTTATTTTCTCATAAGATGATGGAAATGTTTACGAGTAATAAGGCATAATAAGAAATACAATGATGAGAAGGTAGGTCCTTAAGGTAAACTTAGGATTATCTTAAGCCAGGACCACCTCAGATGGAAAAGACTGAAACAAGATCTGGCTTGCATGGATATATAATGGTACCAAGAAAGGGTAAGGGAAAGAAAGAATGTCACTTGCATGTAAGTATACTCTCAGTTCTGGACCAAATTTAGTTATGTTATGTTATAAACTTGCAATAATGATAAATACACTACTCTATACATAATATCATTATGTCAGTTCTAAAAAAAATATTTATACACTGTAGAATGCCTGAACCCAGAGATAATAATCAAATACAAAGAGGTACAGGCCAGATGTAAATAGACCCGGGAAATAGAACAAAATAAATCCAGTGTCAATAACACGCCACAGATAAATATGCGATTTCCACATCAGAGTCATTTATCGTTCGTTTGAAAAAATCTTCATTTCGGATTACTTACTCAGTTTATACTCACTCACTGCATGCTGGATTTTCGTTCCCGAATTTATAAACATTTAAATACATGTGCATGGGGGGCGAAACGACTGTAATTCTTTTAAAAGACCCCTGTCAGTCAGAGAACTGAGAAATCGGGTCATTTCTACTACACTTTCGAGAGGTTAATAACAATAAATAACAACACAACGACAGTCAATTGGTATAAAGGTTATCATGTTCAGATTAGCGGCTACTTACATTTACAAGCTGTTGTCTTTATAGTCAGAGCTGTGTTCTGTCACGAGTGTATCTTAAAGCATGTCGCATAATATGTGATAAATTCCCATCCAAAGCCCGTGAAACACCTCTCAGCTTTAGAAAAGAGAAAAATCTTGGTATTGCACTTGAAGGAACCTTTGCTTTACACAAAAAACAGCTGATATTAAAGGTTTTGTTAAGTCAAAACTCCCACCCGCCGCCATCTTGAAAAACATGAATATGTTGCCACTGTTCACGTGACCAGCACAGTCCAATCTGATTGGTACGGTGGCGAAAAGAACTTCCAAAGAAGGCACAATGCGATTGGTTGACGGCGAAATACCTCGACACAAAAAATAAAAAATAAAAAACACTTGCAAAACTCGACTCGGGCCTGCCCACAGGCAGCCCGAGTAATAATGTATTTTCAATCATCCGATCCTGAGTGTAAGGTTTGATGGTCATTTGATGTTTACTTCTCAAACTCATTAATAATTCATGACATAATCAGCCAACCAGGATCTCGTAATAGGTCAGGTGGATGACTTTGGAAACCCAATGAAACACCAGTTGAAAATCACTAGTGTTTGAGAACTGATTTGAAACACATGTGATAAAACTGTTCTTAATCTGCATATTCATAAACCAGTCTTCTAAAGATTGCAAACCTGACAATAACACGACAAAATGTTAGGATACTTATCATTTAAAATTGCCAAAGAACACTGCGACATTAAATACTGCAGTAGAATGTTTAAACTGACCCGCAAATGTATAAATACAAATACCTTTTATCTGAAGGATCCAGCGGATTAAAATCCATGCTTGGGTTCTTTTCAACTAAGTACCAGCGAATGGCACATACAATCTGGTACAGCGTTTCAGGAGGGTAGGGGTCTTTTGAACTCTTTGCAACCTCCTGCACAAATTTCGACATCCAGTAGTTTAGTGTCAACGCGTCCATGTCCGATAAAGGCTGACTAAGTGGCTGAACTTTATGAAAGTCATACTCCTTAAAAAGTCCGCAAACCTCTACTGAAGCAAACTTCACCCTTCTTGTTCGCTGCCATTCTTCAAAGAGACTAGCCACCAACTTGTTTTTATATCGAGTAGAGTTCGGTACTGACTTTTCTACACAAAGTTCCTCCTCCTCTGCTGTTTTGGGACAGCGAAACCTTCCCTCCGCCATGGCAAACACAAATATGTAAATTCTACTAGCATGCAGTGATTTTTACATAAAAATGTTGGTTTCATTAAAAACAACAAATACGTTCTAATGATTTATAAATGCAGGTATTGTATTCGTGTGAGAAGTTATTTCTCAAACTCGAGCTTTGTTGTTCATCAGGGATTCCAAACACCTCGAAACAATAAAATCACTCGGGCTACGCCCTCGTGCTTTCATTGCTCTCGGTGTTTGGAACCCCTGATAAACAACGCGTTCGCGTTTGAGAAATATAATATAAAACACCGTGTTTATTCACCCGCCTACTAGCTTGAAAGCAGTGTCCAAGGGAAATTTCGTAAAATAGTATTTATAATTAGTATCATGTTGATTTCGATGGACTAGACAATGAAAAGCTAGAAGTAATGACTTCGAGTAATAATCGATTCATTCTGAAATGTGCTTCGAGCGCTTTGTTGCACTATGCATCGAATAAAATTGGGTCAGTCAAAAAAGAAGAAAGGACATCCATGAATTTATTTATTAATTCATAGTGCCACTTAAAGATCACTTAAGAACTTCTCTAAATTCTCCATTATAGTTCAGGTATAGTTCAGGCGATGAATAGCAACTTAAGGCGACTTTAGCAATTTTGAGGGGGAAATTTGGGGAAATTTTAGGAGACTTCAGGCAACTTAAGGCGACTTAAAGTGTTTATGAAACCAAATTTTGCATATATATTTTATTGAAGAATAATAAAGCTCATTCTTTTCTGATTATCAAGAGTATATTTATTTTTCAGTTCCGCCTTCGGAAAGGTCTCTTTTTCGCCATTCAAATTGACTACTTTATGCTAAAAACTGTCCCGTTTGCCGCGCGGCCAAATGAGTTGCGTGACGTCACTGTGAGGACTCGCTGTTTATATACTACGAACATCGCAGACTCGGCGAGAAAGTTTCATAGAAAGCTAAAAATAAGCGAGGAGGTGGAAGATATTGTGTGACTGGTGGCCTTGGTTTTCTTCCCGTATTTAACTTTATCCCACGCCAAAATACATTGACATTGAAGTTGAGAAAAGCAAATATTAGTCAATGTGGCACATTTACTCATTCACAGTTTGTACAACAAAAAGTACAAGAAATGACTCACCAAGAGTCCACGATAACTTTAATACTCCTGTACTTTTATGCTGAAGCCAGAACAGTGAATGGCAAATAATACAATATAGGGTTTCTCTGGTTTCCTGTAGAAATTCGTTTAAGAGGATCCTGAATGTTCGTGAATGAAAAACGGACGAACCTTGCAAAGAACCCAGACGCAGCGCCATATGTGAGTTCAGTTTGTTGGTCTCTCGCCCTTGGCCTTGCTCCGAGGATTTTTCTCCGGGTTCTCCGGTTTTCCTAGCCTCCCTCCGCTAAATTTAGTGCTAAATTCCAATTTGATCTGTGGATTAATTAGCGGCGGGACTTGGATTTGATCAGCCCCCATGGTTGTTTCAGGTCTCGTTAGAAATTCAGAGAGAATTGCGAACGTATAGTCAAACTGAGCCTCAAAAGCTACGCAACTTACTGCCATGAGAGCAGCAGTTTAAACACTGTTCCTTGGGATAATGAAAATATCCTTCTTCAGACCAGAGAATAAATAGCCAGTGTCAACGATGCAGTTATTGTAGAAAACAGTCGGGAACCTCAACTCACCTAACTCAGTTTCAGATGCCGCTATTAAAATTTCGCTACAAACGCTTTCTGATCTCTATGAATGTTTTTCCATCAGGCATTTTCAACACTATCACAATGTGCAGATTAACTTCTCCTGTGCTGACCATACATGTACATTGTAAAAAGAAAGCACTTTGTGTTTCCTGCAACAGTTTTGATCAGTTAACAATTTTACAGCCCGTTTGCGGCCGGCAGTCTTGCAATTTCTGTTTTTCACTTTAATCAATCGACATGTTCTTTTTATAGCAGGTTATTTCATCCAATGAGAAACGAGCTTTCAGATCGTCAATGTCAAGCTATCAGAATTGAACCAATCAGCGACGAGAAATGTTGTAAACAAGTCGAAGTACAGTAAAATGGAGTTTTCGCTGTAGTCAGTTCGCTTAGTTAGATTTTTATGTGGGTTCTTAAAATTATATAGCTTACTTTCCTTCGTCTAGATTGAAGTTTGTATTATAAAACAAATAAAAGATGGTTCTCCTTGTTCTATAACAAAATAATGTACTCTCGAGGTCTTGAAATGTGCTAAATGCACTCGTGTTCTGCTCGTGCATCCGCAGATTTTCACGGACCTCAAGCGTGCAAAACAATTTGTATAGAACAAGGAGAACCATCTTTTATTTGTTAAGGATTGTGTTGCGTTCTACTGTATTTCATTTTTTGTAAATGGATGAACATTTTGCAATTTCATGAAGCCAGCTGAGATTTGTTTCCACATTGCCTCCTTGTCGATGAACTTCCCCTCTCCTGCTTTGTGCATTTTAACAGCCAATCCACCAAAGTACATCAGAAAGCTACAAGGAAAGTCAATTTGACCCTATTAAGATAAAGGTATAGTTCGATCATTTACGACTATATGATTCTTATTATTCCCAGTTGGAGCCTCTCAAAACTTTCTCTTTATTCAGGTTTGTCGGTCCCGAGGCAAGGTAACTTTATTCCATAACAGTTGGATCAATCATGTTGAATCACAGTTACTGAATACTGAATAGCTTATGAAATCGGATGGCTTCTATGCACAATTGGCACCGCCCTGAAACAAAGTCGAAGCTCCTTTAAAATGTTGAACACAAAATTTACCTCAAAAAGATCCGGATTATTGACCCTTTTGTTACTCATTTCCAAGCCGCTAATACTCCATGATGTCTGTCCATGTTAGCATTTGAAGGACGTTCCCTAAGAAAAGAAAAATAATAGCAGTTCAAACAGCAAAAGCCTTCTCTATTCTAAATCCACTATCTGGCCATCCCTACAAAGGTTTCGCAAACTGGATTGCAAAGTTTCGCAGCAAAAGCCTTGTCTATTCTAAATCCGCTATCTGGCCATCCCTGCAAAGGTTTCGCAAACTTACTTGCAAAGTTTCGCAGCAAAAGCCTTCCTGTCTATTTTAAATCTGCTATCTGGCCATCCCTGCAAAGGTTTCGCAAACTGAATTGCAAAGTTTCGTAGCAAAAGCCTTGTCTATTCCAAAACCACTATCTGGCCATCCCTGCAAAAGTTTCGCAAACTGAATTGCAAAGTTTCGCAGCAAAAGCCTTGTCTATTCTAAATCCGCTATCTGGCCATCCCTGCAAAGGTTTCGCAAACTGAAATGCAAAGTTTCGTAGCAAAAGCCTTGTCTATTCCAAAACCGCTATCTGGCCATCCCTGCAAAGGTTTCGCAAACTGAATTGCAAAGTTTCGCAGCAAAAGCCTTGTCTATTCTAAATCCGCTATCTGGCCATCCCTGCAAAGATTCCGCAAACTTACTTGCAAAGTTTCGCAGCAAAAGCCTTGTCTATTCTAAATCCGCTATCTGGCTATCCCTGCAAAGGTTTCGCAAACTGAATTGCAAAGTTTGGCAGCAAAAGCCTTGTCTATTCTAAATCCGATATCTGGCCATCCCTGCAAACTCTATCTCGTTTCACTGTGTCTTAACAAACCCTGCACAATGCAATACGAGATTTCCAGGCTTTTGTCCCAGTTTCGCCTTCAAAGTACGTCGTGTCGATACTTGTCCTGAAAGATAAGTTATCTAACAAACTGTAAATTAGGGTTTAATTCCTGGGGTCCTGGGCTTATACATGTTCAAAAGGGTTTTTGTGGACTACTGAGCATCGGAGCAATGAAAAGGACATTCTCAACAGGTAGACATAATGGTAAACTGAAAGTCTCTGCAAACATATTGGACTTGGACTTGTAGAACTGGCGCAAGCCTGGCTGCATCATATATGTACTTCAATGTTTCAATTCTATAGTGTTACGTTAAAAAGTGACTTTTAAAAACGTTGCTCTAAAAATATTTTCCGGGCTAAGATGTGGCGTACCAAAGTTGACCATTTAGTTCGAGATGGGGTATCAAATTTGACAATTTGGTCTGAGATTGGGTAGGAAAATAGGTATATCTTAGGTCTGAGACGGGGCAGAGGTTCGTGGATCGCAGCGGATCAACCCCACCTAAAATTGATCGGAGTACCCCCCCCCCCCCCCACGGGGGGGATCCACACCCGTTCCACATTTTGCAAACTACACGGACGATAAGCTAGGCGTGCGTGAATTTTACAAGATTCAACAAATGTATGTTGGATACGTCGAACACGTTTGCGTTTACGTGACAATAGTGTGAACTTCAAACTTTGTCAAATTTTGTATTGCATTCTCCCTAAATGGAACGCAACTAGTAGTAAAAAAGTGTGCAAGCTGCAAATTGCGTGTTTAATCAGTGTTATACGTACGCTTTTATTCAGCATCTAAGCAGCTTATCGTGTTTCTTGTAAAAAAATGTTTGTAATATATGTTATCAGGTTATATAGTTCAGAATCAGACTTCGTGTTACCCTCGGCTGCTAAGGAGGGTTCACTGCTAGCAGGGTAACTGGAGTACGTCTTCGGTTTTTCTCGATGATATTGTGCTTATATAAATGCACGGCCGGATGTTGAAATCATGGTATCGCACTCTGTTTGTATTCACTGATCACTGTCGTGATCGTGTGCGCTTGATCAGATATATTCGCGTTATCGATATCTTCCTGTGTCTGTTACAACTGTCACTGCATTAAAAATTTTGCAGCATTCGACTTAATGGCCTACGCAGTAAAATATACAAAACGAACAATGGAAATAAACATTCGATTCCAAATGGTGTTTTGTAGCGTACATTTGGGTTCGCTTTCGGAAGCCTTTAATCTGCAATATTCGTTGTATCGCGATCCCGCGAAGCCTTTAATCTTTAACTGATATCCCTCGTTGTATCGCCATCCCGCGTTTTACAGAGTATACTGGATTTTTCTGTTCTGTTCTGTTTAGGAAAGGCAATCTGTAGGGCGCCAGCCTCATCGCAATTCCACCGACTTCAAAGGAAAGTTAGGCTCATCCCCATACTTCGTAAACCTTCTTCGTTCAATCATTGTAATAAAACGACAGTTGGCCACAAAACCTCGCGCGGGACGAACTGAATAATGCCTCTATGATGGCAATTCAATTCCGTGGCAAATGGAGCTCAAACAATGGGAATAATAAACAACAATTTTAACTACCATTCTAAACGACAGTCTTCCCTTGGCAAATCGAGGAAATTTGGAATTGTTAGTTTCGTTATTTTGGGCGATAAAAAAAGTTAGAAAAGTAAGTAAGGCGAGCGGCTAGAACTAATTTGAAACAATTCAAGCGCGCGGCGCGATCATTTGAATCGCCATAATTTTATAAACTACCTGAAGTCGAAGATTAGCCTAACTGCTTGCTCGTTAGCGAAAATTCGGCTGTTTTTCAGGCTACTCGTTGACTCGCGTTTCTCTGATTTCACGCAATATTCTGCACATTTCGTAAGACATTTGGGTGTTTTGCAGTCAAAAGTCTTTGAACAGAAAAATAAAAATCACCTAAAGTTAACGTTGTCTGGCTGAATCGGAGAAAGTATGCGAATAATTAATATGGTGCCGACTTTTGTTTCTCCGTGCTGTGATTGATTTCAGAAGTTTTGCCATTGTCCCTACGGCCTAACATCGATTTAACATAACGGCAAAATATATGGATAACTCATTTGATTAGTCTGCCTACATGCTATCTGGTGTAGGCAGAGAGTCCCGAAATGAAGCTAACAAGTCCTATTGTTTTTTTCCCTTGATAAACTGGCACAAATAAAGTTGCGCCCTGTCAGTCAGTGTTATAGTAGTGTGAAAACGGCACGCTATTTTCGGAATATTCCTTTTACCATCCAGCGTACAATACGCGTGAGAAGCAAAAGTTAACTGAACCAGATATAAAATTTACAACGCAACAAATAACACAAAGTTCATGCAATAAGCTGTGAGCCCGTGAGGTACTTGAGCTTATTTCGTTCGCATGACGTGCCGTGCATACCACCTTGAAAAGCCGGAAACGATAATCTTGCCGCTGTTCAAGTTAATACAATCTTGGTGGCTAACAAATTGTAATATGAAAGATGTATATGACCAGCTATGTTACAATCTAATTTCACACAAACGTCTTTGGAAAGTTGCCGTGCTTGGAAAGTTTGGAAAGTTGCCGTACATGCCGTGCTGTCCTACGGTATTTGTTACGTATCGTGACTCTAGAGTAGTTGGATATAGATGGAGAGAGATAAACAAGAACACCAACCGTTTATTTGGTCGAATCAGTGCATACAATCACGACACCAAGTATGAGTTCGAAATAATGCTTGTGTTAGTTTGGAAATCTCAGCAAATCTCGTTATAATGAATATTGGCAGAAGAACAGCATGAGTACTTTTTTTCTTTAACTTAAATAGTACAAATTTTGTAAATATGCATGAAGCCCCCAGACGATTTCGATTTGTCTCTAAATGACTGAAATGATTAAAAAGAATGCCATGCTTATAATGCGAGAATTTAGTTTGCTTTAAAACATACTGACCTGCTTTCCGTAGCGAACACAGAAGAGTAATTACGACCTCTTTCGGTGCGAAGCACGCCTCGTGGCTTCTATCCGGTACCGGTATTCGTCTCGAATTTTTAGCTGTAGCATAAACAATTTGTTATGTTAACAATTTGTTATGTTAACCTAAACAGTATCAGAAAGACATGATACCAAAAATATAACAAATACAGTTTAACTCACCGTTCTTTAGCCGCTTTGACAACGAGTGCACGCACGGGATAGGCTCTGTAGCTTTCGATGCTTGAACATAGCACACCTTACGCTAGCCTGCGTCCCCGGCCAATTCGAACTCAACCAATATGACAGCAATTGACAGCGCAAGACAGTCACGCTTTGTTTTTTTCTTACTCTGATTACCTTTTTAACCGCAGTCCTGAAATAGAAAGGAAATGATGCTTGGCTATCACGTAAAGCCAATCAAATACCTGATCTGGTCATGTCCCAGAGCGTGCTGTGAGATTTTGCCAGTGGGTACTTATTACTCGGGCCAGCCTTCGGCCGAGTGTTGTATTAGACTGATAGAACGACCGTGTTTAAATAAAATATTTACTTACTTACTTACTTACACTCTCCTCTGGTTAGTAGTATTAGTACTACATCCCTTGGTGCCACTATATATATTTTATATATTATAAATATACAGGTTAAATCTAGTAGATTACATACTACATCAAAGATAATCAAGACTGCTGCCTTTAAAAAATCTTTGTTGTTGTTGTTGTAAATGGATGGATAAATAATGCATGTATCAGCAGCTTCCATCAGAAGTGGATCCATGGGAACTTTGTCAGAATTAATTGTTTGTTGCCCGTCGGTGAGGGGGAAGCTTACTTTGGTTATGGATCAGGAACTAAGGGGACTGACCTTGTATGAATTATTACTAATTGCTGTGCCCTATACCAGGGGATTTGATATGAACCATGAACCATGTGAAATGAAACTTGTTTGGTAAAGAGTTGTAAGTCTCATAACAGCAGAGCTAGAATGATGGAATTAATCATTCATATTCACTATATTATCACTGGTCTTGTGTTGCCACATGTATATTGCCTCAAACACATGTAGCCACTGTTACTGTTACAAACATGGCTGCAATTTGCTTTCCGCTTTCCATGGCAGCACTATAAAATAGGATTCTTTTTACATGAGTAATATAATATTCCTATTATATGACTTATCTGGAGACATTTAAAGAATCACAATTCTTTTTCAAAATAATTTATATATGTAACTCTTGTAAACAGAATCTAAAAGAATTTAATATTCTCTCAAAGGCTAATAAATTGCAAGTGTAAAATACTTTATAAATCGATCCTGCAAAGTTGTACCAACTACTCCTTGTTGAAATTCATATGGCCCGAGTAAAGGCTGGTACAGCCTATTGTTAACTATTAAAACGGGGTCCAACAAATTGTCAGCATGATTCACTGAGACGTTACAGTGACAGCTAGCAAATGGCAAGGAATGCCCAGCAAATAGCTAGCAATCTTTCGGAACAAGGCTGCCAGCCAGCTCTGGCATTAGTCGAGGAACGGCTATTTTGTGTAACGGCTCCAGTGTAGGGCTCCCTGATGTGACACTGAGCTCTCCAGTGGAATGCGTACATTTCCTCATGGGATACAGAAAAACAAGAAAACATTACTCAAGGGAAAAGTCATGTGACCTGAATTGGGAAAACAAAATAATTTAATAAATCAATGAATCAGTGGACATGCAGATTTGGAAGGCCTGAAACTATTTTGTATGGAAACGTCTAATGGAATTGAATAATGTACAGTTGAGTTTAATAAGTTATTTTATTAAGCTTTTTTAATTATTTTCTAAAACAAAGTACTTGTTTACAGTGACAGCTACCTTGAATATTTACCCATAGAAAAAAACTGTGTTTTTGCACAGTTAGTTCGTCCATGAAATACTCATTTACTGTTTGCTAGTATTATTAAGGGACCTACTGATCAACATATCTACTGGTAGGTAAATTAGGAATTACTGATGTAGCTTACCGTCAATGATCTTCGAACTGTCTTTAGTGTTTCGTTTTCCTCCAAGGATACCAGCCCATAAATAGCGATTCACGGTCCAAATGACGTCTTGATGAGTTCTTAGGTTGGTTCCAAAACTCTTAAACCCGCTAACGTTGTGTAAATCCATTGAAGTTGTAGGAAAAGACCGCTCAAAATCAGAAACTGCTTCGTTTATCGTGGAATCGAAAACCGAACCGTTGAAGTAAACCTGGTATACTCATGAGCGTTGCCGCTACCCGATTTGCAGTACTGTAGTTACCAGTCTCTACTTCTGCACCAGGAGACACGGTTGTACTCGTGGAACAACTGCGGACGAAATCGATTGATCGTCCGGACTATTTTCATAATATTGAATTATTTTTCATTCATTAATGCATAAGCAATGTACATGCTAACTTCCTCACAAAGTAGAAACTACTTAAATAGTTCTTCGCATCTGAGAAAATGTCCAGCTCTGCTTTATGTTTTATCCACTCGCTGCGGTCTACGGTATAGGAATCAACCCATGACACTAGACGTCATGCCTATGCGGTTTCAAAGAGCATTCAGTTAATTCTAACGTCAAGTTAATTACTCCTTCGGTGGAGTGATTTCAACTCCTTAAATGTTACTCCAAAGTGAGTCTCTGAAATTACAAGAGTACACTATAAAAACGAATTGTTCAAGCATAAAAACTATAAAAAACAACTCCTAACTTGGAGTTAAATGTTCAAGCATTGTAATAACTCGTTTGAGAGAGTTAAATTGACTCCATTATAGAGTATAGTAAAGTTCAACTCCCATGTGGGAGTTAAAAAAACTCCTTTATTGGAGTGAAAATAAATCCAAAACACTGTTACTCCCCTCTCAATAGTTATTTTAACCTCCTTTGTGGAGTAAAAATAACTCCCTGAAAATAGCAGTGTGTAGGAATAAAATCGCTTAACTCTTTGTCGTCCGGCCCTGTAAAAAGGAGACTTTAAAGTCTCCGCACGTCAAAATTCACCCCGCTTCCGGTTTTCATCAGAATTAATTAAAATAAACAGGGTAGTATCCCAGTATAATAAGCCAACCACTGATCCTGTTTGTTTGAATTTTCAACCATCACCTCATGGAGAAAAGCCCAATTGTTTCGTTTCTTCGATTTTCACGAATTTCGAGGAGCTGAAAATCGGCTCAAAAAAACCTTCCCATTTGCACTTGAAATCAAGAGCAAACACAAAATAACCACTCAGTCGTAACAGTACCTTGTTTAATATTTCCAACCAGCAGGTTTGTTTTCACAAAACACACCAAACGACGGTGAACCACTCCGATGTTTACACTGCATTTCACTCGACCACATTTTCCTGCTCCCACCTCCAATTGCATGCTGGGTAATGGACGAAAATATCACAAGGGGTCCCCCCCTCTGGGACTCCGGTAGGTTTTTTTTATAAGTCTTTTACCCCTACAACCAAGAGCGGTGATTTGCACTCAAGCCGTTGCTTTAAAGTGACAAAAACACATCCTAATAGGTTGAGCAGGGGTACAAGAATGCCAACTGCAGGATTTCAAGGATTTCATTGAAGAATTTGTTCCTGTGTCTGAAAGCACAAACACAACGGAAAAAAACCTGTGAAATCCCCTCACAAGGCCTACTAAAAGCAAACCAAGTACTTTTCAGCCATCCTCAGACTTAATGATGTCTTCAAGCTCTCTGACAGTGACATTTTTCTCCAAAATTAGAGCACATTTCATTGGAAACCCTACCGAAGCAGCCATACCTACCGTCGGCCAGTACGTAGAATTCTCCCGAATGGCATTGTGGGGAAAGTTTGAGCCCTTGGCTTAACAAGTCAGCAGTATTTAATTACCCCGGGCTAGCCAAACTGGAACTGTGGGGGAAGGGTTTAGTTAGCACTCAGGATTTCACCAATTGAGCTCATACACGATCGGACGACAAAGAGCTAAGGGAAAATTAAAAATAATAGGGTTAATATGCCCAATGCTAAAAAAGCTAAATTGACCCTTATTGTAGGACTAAAATGGCCTAAGAGCCAAATTAGAAATAATGGGGTCAATATGACCCTTGCTTTAAAGCTAAATTGGCTCTTATTGTAGCACCAAAATGACATAAAAGGGCCAAATTAGAAATCTATGGGGTCGATTTGGTTTTTAGTGGGGCTTATTTGGCCTCATTTTTCAAAACGACCCCTATAAGGGCCAATTCAGCCCTAGTGCCTTTCGGGATGGTTTGGCGTTTTGGGCTGAAACAGCTCTTTTGAATTTACAGTGTATTGTCGGGAATGTAGTTTCTACATGCGAAAATGCAGGTCGAAATGCAAACGCACAAGAATAGATGGTTTTCACTCAATCCCCAGAGATTCAAATGAGAAAGGGCATGGCGGCCATGTTGGTGTACCTAACAAAAGAAGCTAACGTAGAATCTATTGTTAAAGGTACACCAACATGGCGGCTATGACGTCACGTGGAAACCATCTATTAACGGCTCAAGAGCGAGATACTGAAAGTGACAAAGCAAGAGAAGGTAGGTAAGATCAAATGGGCAATAGTACTACATCCATAAGAGGTAATATGATGGCCGATCGTGCCCGACAACCAATCCAAGGAGGAAACACAAATAATCCACGCAGTAAAAGTAAAAGGAGCCATTTTAACGCTGTCGGACTCTGTCTTAGGAGGTATCGTTCAAAGAAGGTTTGCTGCTAACAGGTATGTTAATAAACAGTATGTCCCAGGAGGATTGGACGACATGATCTCTCACATCAACAATATGAGAAGTGAAGACTTTCAATATGTACTAGTTCATACAGGTACAAATGATGTTGGTGTGAAATCAGTGGAGGAAATATGCAGCAAGTTAGCGCTGATTGTAGATATGTGTGAAGAAAAATGGGAGAATGCAAAGACATTTGTGTCCGGTTTAACTTATCATAGGTGTGATAGCAGGAAAAACAATCTAATATATGAAGTTAATAGTCATTCAGAGAGCCTCTGTGCCGAACGCAGAAAGATCTCCTTTATCGATAACAATACTGTAATACTATCACGTGATGGGAGCATTGATAATGATGTTTATTATGACGATATATGTTCACCCTCGCCCCCTCGGGGTGGTATATCCAACGAAAGGTGAAAAGTTATCCGGAGCCCTACTATTACTATTACTACTACTACTATATAATTAGGAGAGCGCAGAAAAGGTTAGGGCTATCCCCATTTCGGCTATTTTTATCTTCAAATGGACCGTACCCAAGCGCGTGACAACCCCCTGTTACGAGATGATAAATTCCTTCCCATTATGCATAGGGGATTTTTTTATCTTCAAATGGACGGCGGCCAAGCGCGGGACATCCTCCCCCTTATTGTGCCACGATATGATAGACGTCCATTTGAAGATATAAAACCCACTTAACATAATGGGAGCCGCGAGATGATAACTGTACATTTGAAGATATAAAAGCCCTTATACATAATGGAGAGATTGATCGATCAACCCATTTCTCACGAAGTTGAAAGCCGATTACCAACGCCATTAATTCCAACTAAATATAAACATCCGCCAAAGATCAAGTCACGCAAATTACCAACACGAGAAGCTATATTAGAAAAGTTTGATCACATATTTGGCAGCCCAAACACATACCCAGGAGACATATCAGAGTTGCAACTGGGATTAAGATTTGAACCAACCCTAAGTGATATTTGAGACTATTTAATTAAGGGGAAAGCAAATGGAAATTCCAGAAGGTCACGAATTTGGATCAGATCCAGACGCATTTTTGCAGCATGTAAAACTGATGTTTCAAAACAAGTTACAAGAAGAGCTTTCAGAACTCTGCGGCATTAAATTTCAATTGACCTTGAAAGTAAGACTATCTAAAAGAAATTATGATGGGACCATAGAATTTGCTTAAATTTATCTTAGATCGAAATCGGAAGTCTTGATGGAAGTTACGGATTTAACTGACTTATTAGGAGGACGCTTGGCAACGATGCTCGAAATCTTAGAAAGGTTGTTGAAGCAGTCGAAAAATTATGGATAGATATTGCGAGATACCAGCCGCTGAGAGGGGGCTCTTATCTTCCATTGCCAAAATATGTAAGGCAGTAATCAATGTAAAAAACAAGGACGATAATTGCCTTAGATGGGCTTTGCGTTCGGCACTATTTCCAGAAACAGACCATTCAGATCGCCCATCAAAATATCCTAGGGATGATTTAAACGTTGGAGGTATCATTGCCCCTACGCCAATTACGGAAGTCCATAAAGTCGAAAAGCCAAACAACTTGGCAATAAACGTATTTGGGTTGGAGGGGGAAACGTAAGTGTTCTTCAGATTAGCAACCAACCCCCAACTTTAAAAAGGATCAACCTTCTATTGATACATGACGCAGCAAGGTCTAAGTTCCACTACACTTGGATTAAGGATTTAAACAGGTTGCTTCACGATCTAACGAAGTATAAGGGAAAGGAGCATTTTTGTAAAAGGTGCCTTCATGGCTATTCCCGGGATTATCTTTTACAGGCGCATTTTCCAGATAGGCATGAAGCAGTAAGGACAGTCATGCCAGAAGAGGGTAAGAATGTTGTTAAATTTACGAATTTTAAGAATAAGATGCCAGTCCCATATATTATTTATGCTGATTTTGAATCTTTGATTACGCCAATGGATGCAGCCAAAGGAGGTTCTACGCAAAAACCGAGAATCCACGAAGCGTGTAGTTTTGGATATATCGTTGTTAGATATTATGGCGAGACGAGAGATCTAATTATTTACAGGGGACCAGATGCCTCAATGCACTTTTTATGGGCTTTGAAAAAGGAGGAGGACGAACAAGTTACTTAGAATGACTCCAAAGGATTGGGAAGATTTTCGTGTCGCAACCCATTGCCATGTTTGTGAGGGCGGATTTTCAATCCACACTGGGTATAAAGTTCGAGACCAGGCTCATAACTGGAAGATATAGGGGAGCGGCTCAAAATATTTGTAATTTGAAACTAAGATTAGGGCCCTGCAAGGTTACTATTCCTGTCGTATTTCATAATTTGCGAGGATATGATTCTCATTTGATAATGCAGTCCATTTCTAAATTTGAGGGAAGGTTTAATTGCATCCCTAATTCATCTGAAAAATGTATTTCTTTGGGGCATCTGCGATTTATTGATAGTGTCCAGTTCTTGTTGAGCCCATTGGATAGCCTCATAAAAGCCAATAATTCAGATGATTTCCACATAACGAAAAAATATGCGGAGGGCGATCTGCTTTTAAGGAAGGGCGTTTAACCATACGAATATATGGATTCTTGGGTAAGGTTCTTAGACCCATTACCACCAAAATAAGCTTTTTTAGTAAGTTGGTAAGGGCATTAGCGATAAATCCTATGAACATGCACGGAATGTTTGGGGGGACTTCGGATGTTTGGGGGGACTTCGGATGGGAGATTATCATGATTTGTACTTAATATCCGATGTGCTTCCTTTGGCTGATGTGTTTCAAATATTCCGGGAGACGCCTATGAAGCAGTATGGGTTGGATCCTGCCTATTATTACACGAGCTCTGGGCTATCTTGGGATGCTTTGTTAAAGGAAACGAAAGTTGGGTTGGAATTATTGACTGATTATGATCAACATTTGTTTATTGAAAAGGGATTGAGGGGTGGAATTTCTATGGATTCGAAACGTTATGCTCCGGCAAATAATAAATACGTTAAGGTATATGATCCTGATCAACCAACAAATTATATGATGTACTTAGATGCAAATAATTTGTATGGATGGGCAATGAGCCAGGCGTTACCAACTGGGGGATTCGAGTGGGTTGAGACTACAATTTGTGTCACACAAATCCATGATGATAGCCCAAAAGGCTATATTTTGGAAGTAGATTTATAGTATCCAGGGCACTAACATGAGCTGCAGCATAATGCCTATCCTTTGGGTCCAGAAAAGATGAAAATTAAGGAGGAGTGGCTGTCAGATTATCGAGTTGGTCTATTGAAATCCAAATATACAGGTATTGATAAGTTGGTGCCAATATCGTTCATTATCGAAATTTGCAATTATACCAGACCAGAGCCCATGGTGGAGCCTTAATATTCGAAAAAAATACTGAGGTTAGAAAAAAGGCTACGAATGATTTTGAAAATATTTTTTACAAACTGATGAATAATTCCGTATTTGGTAAGACTATGGAAAATTTGCGAAAGAGAGTTGATATTCAGTTGGTTAGGGGTCACGAAACAGAAAAAATAAGGAAGCTGATTGCAACGCCGAATTTTACGATGCAAGACGTTTTTGACAACAATTTGGCGGTGATTCACACTGAAAAAGGCTAAGCTCGTCTTGAATCGACCGGTTTATGTGGGAATGAGCATTTTGGATTTGTCGAAGCACTTGATATATGATTTTTATTATAATATTTTGAAATATAAATATGAGGATAAGTGCGAATTGCTCTATACGGATACTGATAGCTGCAAGTTCAGACGGAATATTTCTATGAAGATATGAGTCATTATATGGAACTTTATGACACGAGTGATTAACCAAAGGATCATGTGCTGCATAATACCACAAATAATAAGGTCTTAGGGAAAATAAAAGATGAATTTGCTGGGTCGTCAATTGCAGAATACGTAGGGCTGCGTCCAAAGATGTATTCGATTTTACGAGCTGATGAAGGTGGAATTAAAAAGGCTAAGGGCGTCCAAAAGTATGTCGTGAAGAGGCACGAGCAGTTTAAGGAGGTCTCATGGGACAAAAAAGTGTGAGGCATGATATGAATATGCTGAGAAGTGAAAGGCATCAAATTTATGGAATGCGCGTCAATAAAATTTCGTTATCACCTTTTGACTCTAAGAGGTGTATTGCACCCAATGGAATATATACCTTGGCTCATGAGCACTGTCGGATATATTAATGAGTTACTGTGTCCTTAGGCACGATTAATAACTTTTCTCGGACGAATCCTCTCTTGGGACCATCTTGCAAATAATATAGCACAGGTTGATCCTTTTTAGTTACGAATCTGGAAATATGGTATGTTTCCAAAGACCCGTTGGGATCTGTAGCGCGGCGGCTGCCTCCTTCCAACTCAACAGGTTGGTATAAATATCGAACTAAGACGTTGGAAGGGAGCTTTTTTCATTTATTCCGCCCGCTCTGCCGCTTCGGACGTAGGTCTTGTGTTCAAGTGTTTTTCTCTTCACGGCTTCTGCGGGTTTTATTCCCAAAACGCGAGTTACATCGTTCTTCAAAGCTGCGACGACTGCGGGTAACCTTGCGACCCATTCTCTGTTACTTTCTTCGCCTTGCAGTTCCTTCCAATATTGGTATCCAAACAGCCTAATTGCTAGGATTTTATTAAACCTTTCTACGATACTTTGACCCCTATGGTATTCAACCTTGGTTCCATGATCTTTCAAAGTTTTGGAAACGACGCCCATGAATTCCGTTCCAGCATCTACTTGCAGCAGTTTGGAGAATTTTAAAACGCGTTTGTAAATTCGGGTGAGTGCAGCTGCGACTTCCCCGGAATCTTGATGAATGCTGATTATATTTATTTTTATTCGTCATTTTTTTTTTAATGTAAGCTTAATATGAGCCATCGTTAACTCACGCCATTCATGAATCTTGTATATATACACCAATCTTGGTATGCCCCACTTGGAAATCAGCTCGCGGGTCAATATTCAGTGTTGTAGTTGTAGTGGCTAGCGTATAAAAATAAATTATATGTTGTATGTAAGTCAAAGGCCCGGCTTCCTTGTAGCGACTGGCAATATCAACTACAGTCAAAGCATATTTGTAAATTCGCCTCCTGACTTTATCATGACACAAAAAGAGTAGATCAGCTTGATGTACTTCATTCGGGGTTGGTACTGTGGAGCTTGGTCTAGGAACGTATTTGGGAACAGGTAGATAGATTTGCCATATAGGTGTTTTTTTTTCAGCCAGTTCTTAACTGTTTCTTCGGGGACTTTTGCAGCCGCAGCTAGTTGTTTAATTGCAGAGGCACTTCGCCAATAACCTTTTGGTTCGTACTATAACTTGTTCATATGCTTATAATTCTAAGATAGTTAGGGTACTAACGGTGATATGGTTATAGAGACCATATTGCAATGCCCCAGAGGAATTCATCCTAGCCGCATCCCTATCATAGACTCTAATTTGTAACTTCACTTCGCTTATTCCTGCCAAATGTTCTCTAAAAGCGTAACCAAACTGTATTTTGGGTTTCCTTTTGGTGGGTTTGTGGCTGGTGCGAGAAATGCGCTGGTTCCCTTAATCCACTCTTCGCTCTATAAGGCTGAAGAGGATGAAAAATCAAAGATTGTTCTGGTCTCCCATGGAATTTAAACCCAAAGTGCAGATACTAGCCCTAATTAATCCAATATTTATTCCACTTACATCGGCTTTAATTCCAACTAAGTCCTGCCAAGCTGCCACAGAGTATGGTTCTTCTCCGGTATAAGCCAAGTAGGTGTTGTTCAGCGCTTCATCAGAATGTGGGTTCTGCATTAATATATCTAGTACGAATCGTAGTTTCCTTCCGTTGAAGTCTAAGACTTTTCCCGCCATTTTTACAGTGATGTGGAATGTAGAAATAATCGAAGATCTCAACTCGTGAGATAGACTAACCGGGAAGTATTCAACTGGGTCAAATGGATACGACGGCTAATACTTCACTGGGCTTTTCATTCGCGTAACTTCGAACTAGGCTACAATGAACTTCATAACTTTCAGGGACTTTACCACTTTACCGAGACCTCTCCAGTTGCTGCTGCTGCGATGCCTAACAAATTCAAAAGAGGAGCGTTGAATGTATCGGATTTATCGACTTTGCTTTAACGGGGAAGCCCTGTTTTTATAGTGACGTTGTGTTTGTTGAGTTCATATTTCAAAGTCTTTGGGACGTAGTGGGAATCTAGTATGATGCTCGAACCAGTTTTACCTCCTATGAGATTAAACCAACTATTGTACAAACTACAACGTACCAACTTCACTTTGGATACGTCGATAAGAGGGACATCAAGCGTCACCGTAAAAGGATTCTTGTCGTTTTCTAAGAATAGAATCATTATATGAGGTCAAAATTAAGTTAAACATTACCAATTTTTAACCTTTTGACTCAAATTAAAAATTTTAGGGCAGCCAAACCTCCCAACAACAAAGAGCCGCCTCCAACGTACAGTAATTCTGCCTGTTTTGGGTTTTTTCTTGGTTTGTAGTAGTTTTCGAATCTCGGCTGATCTAGCTCAGGATGAGTTTGGGAATACAGTCTGAATGCCGAGTCGGTTTCTTTCATGTTTTCATGGGCTATTAGTTCTTCGTGGTACTTTTCGAAGAGGCAATCTTGATATTGCCGCCGCTTCTTTTGCCAAGCAGCGTAGTCTCTTTGTTATTTTTCTAATGCTTTGTTATGCCGGACTCTTACAGCATCGCCCCCGGAGAGGGCACGGGCATTGTACATAACTTCCACCATTGAATGCCGTTACATTTAGCATTGCTCCACCTAGCATTATCGCAATCGAAGCCATATATAGCTTAATATTTTCAAATTTTAACTATTAGGTATAATCTTTTCCTTTCCCAAATAATCTTTCAAGGCAATGGTTCCTGCCATTACTGCGGTCATCTTTACGTAGTTCATGATGTTAGTTGCAGGGTTGCCAGTTAGGTCTTCTTTTAAGATCTTTTTTCCAATCCATCCAATCCCAGCAACGAGTCCTGTGATTACAGCGGCATCCGTGACGGTCTTGACAATTTTATATAGCTAGCTAATCCATGCCTAATCCATAATCCATGGTAATGTTTTCTTCAAATATGTTTTCAAATACATGTAGGTAATTTTTTCAAGATTCTAAAAAGGGAACTTACATTGTACGTTTAGTGATGTTAGGGTTTTTTAATGTAAGATGTATGATTTGGATAAGTTCACAGTGACATTTAAGAAACATTATATTTCTGTGTTGTTTAGTGATTATGATTAGCCCTAAAAACATAAATTAGTGAGCACCCTTTGTTGATGGTTAGGATTTTTTTATGTAGAGCAAGGGTTTGGATCAGTTCACAGGAATATTTAAGCAGTATTATATTTCTGTGTTATTTAGTGATTAGCCCTAAACAACCCTAAGTTACTGAGCAGCCATTGTTGAAATTTAGGTTTTTTTTATGTGGGGTAAGTGTTTGGATTAATTAAACAAAAGATTTAAGAAGCATTATATTTCTGTTGTTTAGCGATTAGCCCAAAAGAACCATAAATTAGTGAGCACCCCTGTTGACGGTTAGGGTTTTCTAAATGTAGGGTAATGGCTTGGATTAATTCATAAAACATTTAAGAAGCATTATATTTCTTTGGTGATTTAAGCCCTAAAGAACCCTAAATTAGTGGCACCCATTGTTGACGGTCAGGTTTTTTTTATTGTAGGGTAAGAGAAAGAAACATGTAGCCATATTGCCATGTAGCCAAGCACGTATCCATGTAGCCACGTAGCCATGCATGTATCCACATAGTCAAGTCGTGGCCATGTAGCCATATACCCCCATAGCCACGTAGCCAAGTACTCAGCTACGTAGCCATGTAGTCATATTGTATGTACATGTATGTAGCCAGTAGCCAGTAGCCAATAACTACGACTCCCATCCAAGTTTTAGTGGCCAGGTATTCTAAAGTTGTTCCAAAACCAACGCGCTAAATTCCAATTGGAGATGTGCGTTAGCTGGATCCTGGTTTTGATCAGCCCGTATGATTGTTTCGGGTCCCCCTACAAATTCAGAGTAGCTAGGACTGACTCGTTTTTCTTTTTGACAGATTTCAAGAAAAGACATAGTAAATCTCTAATTCAAACTTGTATACCGTAGTTAACGTAACTAAACTTGGTCAGGCAACCAGATCCACATATATTTTATTATTTGTCCTGATCTATGTACATGTACATTATGGAAATAAAACTTTATAACCGTTCTTGCACTATACACCTTTCAGCTTGCCTGTTTATTCCCCCATTTCAGACCATGTGATAGTTCTCCAGAGGATTCAGTGCTTTGTTCACCAATTATAGAAATTGGTACATTTCCTCTTGGGATACAGTAAAACGAAAAATCATTACCCAAGGGAAAAGTCGTGGTCTGAAATGGGGCAACAAATAGGCAAGCTGAAAGGGTCTATTCATACATGAGCTTATATCGTTCTTCGGCCATGTTAATTTATAACTCCCAGGAGAATAAAAATCTTTCTTTTTGCCTGGTAAACTCGTTGTGAAACCCACCAGTGTGAGGCGACCGGGGACAAAACCATTGTTTTATCCAAAATGACTTAATTTTTATAACAGTCGGCCATAAGTAAGTATAAGTTACTTGGTGCACATACATGTACATGTATTATTGCATGGCCCCGGAAATACAAGTACTGCATTGTTTCACTCAATGTTTTTGTTTTACTTCATATACATATACTGTGAAACATTTGAATTTACTTATGTTTATAAGTAATTCTGTACTGCAGTATTTTCAATGATAACATGCATGACAAGGTTCTTGCTAGGGCTGCACCTTGTACCATTGACAGAACAGATTCAGAAGTGACCATTATCACAAAATATTTGTAACCATTGGCTGCATACTTCTATCACAAACATCTAGGGCCCTAATAAAGAAAGGGTTTCTTAAAAATGCCATGACCAAATTGACACAAAAGAAAATGATATATGGGTTATTGACACATAATTGAGCAGAATTCCTAGCTAGAACATTGTTTCCCTGCTAGCAGAGTTTCTTTATCTGCTCTATGCCACTTATTATATGACTATATCATTCCCCTTTCCTCAGTTCATTTAGTATTTTCTATGTGCATATAAGTATAGGCTTTTAAGTGGCTCCAATTACGTACAAATCACTTAGTGGCAATGACGTAACAATGACGTCATCACAATATTTTAAGTAAATGCCCGTATCGCTAATTTCTAATTCCAGACAGTTCAAACTTGCACAGGTATGGTATTATTTCCCACGATTCACTTACTGGTGATGACTGGTGATGACTGGTGATGTGATTTTTGAAATGCACTGTATAAAATGGCCGGAAATAAAATTTCTTACTGGCATGTACAAGGGCATCTGGTTTATTCCTTACCACGACAAAATTGGCTGACCTTATCTTCATGCCATGCACATGATTGTGATACTGAACTCGTACTAAAATTCATGCAACGCTGATCAGTTATCTGATGGTATATCCCTAAAGTCTGAAACCTTTGAAATATTTGAACTTTTAGTCTCTCGAAGTAAACTAATTTAGAAAACTGAAGTATTTTAGAAATAGAAAGTTGGGCAAAAATAATTCATATTAATTCAATTTAAAGCTTAATCGATCAGGAACAAGTGCATGTACAATTGATAATTGTTATACATGTAGCTGAGTAACTTTGTTTGATGAGTCAATGAGTCATGATCTTGTCGAGTCAGTATTTTATTAATATTTTAATATTTTAAGCTGTAGGGTTACATGTATATTATTTTTAGATCTAGATAGGGTTATTTAAGGTCATTAAAGTTCTATTTGTACAAATGAAAAAGAGACCAACATTTTCAACTAAATTGATTTGATCATTACTCCATCATGACATTAATTTTAATAGCACTCTAACTTAATGACTGGCCCCGAGGGAAACAGTGTGTTTTGTTTCCCCGAGATCCTCGATGTTCCCCGAGACGGAGTCACGTGTGAAGATATCACTTATTAGAAAGAAATATATACTGGTATTTCATCGAAAATTATATATTAAATATAATTATTATCTAACACAGAAAAATGCCTCGGTTAAAATCTAATATAGAAAATAGCCTCGGTTAAACGTTTGCTATCGCTAGCTACCGGTTTGATATCCGTCTTCATCCCGTACACTGGTACTTTTGCTGAAGCTCGTCGACAGTCATTTACTCACAATGCACCCGATATAGCTGGGGGGGGGGGGGGGGGTGGGGGGGGGGGTGTTCAGAATTTAAGAAAATTGGAAAATTGCTGTAGATATATATATATATATAAATAATTATGAATAAAATTATTAGCTTTCCAACGATGACCGTCGCTAGTTAAGAGGATCCAAATGGATACTTATGGATACTTATAATTATGTACATAACCATAACTTTCCGATCTGTGTTTCGACGGCTGTAGTCAAAAGTACATGTGCATATCTTAGCGTACACTTTTACTAACCATTTTTGGCAATGTTCTTTTCATTCCCCAAATTTCTCTGGCAGATAGCCTGGTACTGAATTCATGGTTATCACTTCACTTCCACCGACTGACATATTCTGACCTTGTGGAGCAACCTGATTGGTACGGTAATGCACAACTGCAAACACTGCTTTCCTGAAACTCTCGCTTCGCCAGACGTAAACGATAGGATTAACAGATGACGAGCATGACATCATTGTGAAGCACCATTCTACGGCGATTTTGCTAGACGCACCAACCATAAGCAACACTGTTATTGGTAGAAAGGAAACCACGAGAGTTCCAACGATTATCGCAGTTGTTTTTGTCGTGGAGTTCTCCTTTTTTATCGTTGCTAATCTGTGGTTGAAGTTCAGTGACTGAGCTTGGGACATGATTAACTTTCGCTGCTTTGTGGCAATGTGGAATATTTTTGTGTACATCAGGACAAAAATAAGTATGGCTACGAGTCGAATATACGAGGTTGCTAACTTAAAAGAGGTAAATGTTCGCAGAAAAGCTTCCGTCAAAGATACAACCCAAACAACGCAAATCACGAACAAGGTTTTGCCTGTTGACATAATGGTCTCGTATTTGAAAGGAAACAAAATGGCAATCATGCGATTTACAGTCAAACACAGTAAGTTATTTAGTGATGCATAAAGGGATGTGGATGTCACGACGAAGTAGAAAATCTTGAATTGAGGATGCTCGTATCCGTTGAGGCTAAATACGTAGATAGGCTGAGAGATGACACAAACCAGAAGATCTGCAATGGCCAGGCTAACGATGAAAAAGTTCATTCCAGTTCTCAGTCGTTCGTTCTTGTATACAGCGATGCAAACGATGACGTTTCCTACTATCCCCAGGGCACTAAACAGAACATTGACGGTTGACAACAGAACAATATTCGCGAGTCCAAGTTGACCTTCAAATGACGAGCGATCAGCCTTCATTCCTGTTTTCGTTTTCTTTTAAATGCAAACAATGTTCTTTTCGCTTTACGTAATAGATTTATGGGAACGACTTCTTCATATGAAACTGACAAGTTCAGTTTTCCCTCTTTTAAAGGCAAACTCGTGGTGTATTATGACGTCATCAGCTAATGAATCCGATTCTGTTTATGTGAATTCGCTGTAAGAAAATAGAATAGAAACGCGTGTGAAAATAACAAATTCATTATCTAGTATCTTCTAATTTATTTACTCTAAGTGCCTCGAGCAAGAAAAGTAACACTCTGTACTGACTTCCTCGAGTTCTTCGCTTTGGCTTTTCTGTTACACAAGTGGGTCCACTGTAAAAGTGCTTTTGTAAGTGCTCGTTATCTGCTTTTTACTCCAGTGTTTTCTCCCTTTTAGAAATGTTCGCTCGCAAAACACTAACACGTCGTAGAGATAAACTATATATAAATCATTTTGTAATGGTCGTGTCATCGTTGTAGAGATTTCCCTATGGTGATCTGTGTTAATTAGTTCGTGGTGCTTCCGACCGAGTAAATAAAATTCGTGCGCTTACACCCTTCACGACGTAACACTTTGGTTTTTTCAATATGAATTACAAATAACGTAATCTCTCCTTGCTACTTCACAGCTTGATTGTAATGTATCCTCGCATTTCTTCTGACATAAACCTTACTGAAAAACTTACTAAAAAATATAGAACTACAAGCCTGAACTTTCGACGCAAAATAGTAACTAATAGTAATAATCGCTTTGGCCGCTAAGCGAGAAAGCATACCACAAAATAAACTTTTGCTTCTGTAGTTGCGCACTCAATAAAGGTTTCGGCTGAAATCATTGCCGATGTTTGCGAGGCATGTTTTCGAAATTTGCACGTGCAATCAGTCGGGCGTGAACGTGTTACTTCTGATTTTTGATAGGTTTATCAACATCGCTGCGACTTTCTGAGAACGTGAACAGAATTTTGAAGCCACATTCGTAATGGGAGATAGGTAAAAACTCCTGTTCTCTTACCAGAAAACTTCTACTGGGAAAGTGGAATTCATTTTCAATTAAATGGGTTTTAATGCATTGAATAGTCTTCCCAAAACTTCAAAGGTCAACAAAAAGTGGTAATTAGCATATTACCCCAGCCTAAAATAAACGTGGAAAGAAGTCAGATCGAAGTGAAAAATGAGGGAAGCCTGGCAAAAACAAAGAAACAATTAATAAACACTACCATAAAAAAAGGAAACTATTAAAGTTAAGTTAATAAAAAAAATATACCGAAAGGCTGTTGAAATAATTTGCAGTGCACATGACACTTGTAAATAAAATACGAATTAGTGTACATTCGTACTCAAATCTCGAAAACTTGCGGTTCTCGCTGGACTTCGTGCGTGTGCATATATTTTAGCTGTACTGTAAAGGTAGAAAGAAAAAATATTTTACAGCGACGTTTGCTCGCGAACAGCCGTGAAAATCAACCGTAAAAATCAACCGTGAGTCGAGTGTAGTGTGTCCATAACAGTTAATGTAGTGGGGAGTGTGCGAGGAGTAAAAGCAGGCCCCCATGAGCTTTAAGCTGTAACAATCAGCCTGCTATAACAAATAAAATATTTATTTTATTTATCAGCTTGTGATCGCAAGCAGATCGCGAGCAAGGTGCGAGCAGATCGCACTTCGTAATCGCGGTCTGCTCGCGATCAAATGTCCATATGTCTCTTGGTGGTACTGTACTTTTCGAGGCAATAATATAGAATTGGTAAAATGTATTATCATATTACTTGATACGCGCGGAACAACAACAAAAACCAAAATGCATAAAAGTATTTGAATGAAAAACGTAATATTGTATATTTTTGCTGTTTATGAAAATTGTACCTATGCAAAAATTAAGTAGCTTTTTGAAAGTAGTTTTTTGAAAAGGACAGTTCCCTATTCTTTTTTTTTTGGGACACAAGTGTTTCACATTTCCAGTCCGTTAACTTAGAACTCTACGAAATAAAAACAACTAACGGTCATCAATAATTGTAACTGTATCAAAGCGTTTTGTTCTTTCGCTTCAAGTTTTCGCCAGAATTATCCAGTTATTTTTACTGACAAGTCTATCAAATCACGTGCACATTCTACATCAGTCAGACAGTAGGGATAAACACACCAGTGCAAAACAGAGCACTACCGTAACTCCGACGATTTGATTATATGATATCCTTCGCCTATCAATGTTCAGTCAACAATATATTTGACACGTAAGAAATATCATATCCATAAGAAATATTGTATCCGGCCTCTCTATGGATAGAAATCTGGCAAAAAAAATACAAAACAAATTTTCAGTAACTGAAGTTAGTCTGATTATTTATGCGCTACATTAGAAAACACGTTATTCTTTTCCGAACTTGCACGAAACTATATGATTCTCTCAAATACGGTTAGCGTAATTATACAATCTTAGAAATGTTAATTTTTGTAATGTAAATTCGCCGTACATAAGCTGAAGTAGCGGAAATGGGTTTAATAAACTTGTTCGTAATATCTGACCTTTAATTACACCATTCCTTGTTTCTTTTTTCGAAAAGCCATTATCAGATTTGTGTCATATTATCAGTTAATAATAAGTAAAATGTATTTAGAGTTTACTGATTTAATTGTTGTGAGCAGGACTGTGTTGAAAGACCGTCTGATGAACTTTTTTCTGTATTTTATTATATTTATTCAAGATATTACACACTTACAGTTACATTTACAATAACACTGATATTAATAATTTGACAACATATATGATACATTACATTGCAATACACAATAACCAAAAATAGTATAAAAAAAAGAAAATCAGAAGGTATTAACAGTATTAACAGTATTAACAGTTTTATTTGCCAACAAAAAATAATAATAAATGATTACAAAAGTAATTAACAAAATGGCGAGGAAGCCCAAAAAGAAACCAGAAGGCTTATGTAGCATTGGGCTGCCTCTTTACAATATATGTGTATATAAAACAAAGTGGGAGTAGCGCGAAAACAAAAATAACAGAATGGAGAAAATCACACTAAGATAACAATTTATACCAGTATTGAGGTAACAAGTATATAAAAAAAATAATGAATAAATAATAAGCGATTTCAAAGACGGGAGAAGAGATATTTTTAAGCTTGGATTGAAACGAGGAAACGGTCATGGCATCACGAATGTCTGCATTCAGCGAGTTAAAAAATACTGGACCCTGATAATAAACAGAAAACTGTCTAATTTTGGTTCTACATGAAGGAATATAAAAAAGTTTAGAATGTCTAGTATTATAATTGTGAACTTGATAAATTCGTAGAAAAGATTTGTCAAAACTTCTAGGTAATAAATTATTTTTGAACAGGAACATGAACTTTCCTAAATTGAATAAGTAAATATCTTCAAATTTCAGAATCATATGCAGTATGCGCATCAAATTCCTCATTATTAATAACTCGCACTACGCGTTTTTGAAGCAGAACAATACGATTAAGGTTGGATGGATAAGTAGAGCCCCAACTTGATTTGTATATAATTCCTATTGATTTTGATATTTTACTGGCAAGATGGGAGATGTGAGACTTCCAAGTCATATTTTCGTCCAAGATCACCCCCAGGAATACGACCTCATTAAGGTCTCGATAAAGGTTCGACGTGTCATTTCGGAAAAACGCTCTTGCAACGTCGGAATTAAAGCCACATAGACGTACTATATACCGTTTTAAAGGTCTTGAATTGAAGAAAGTATATATTTAATCCGTTTTGAACAAATGTTAAAAGCGTAGATGTTGTATATATTTCTACGCGAAATGACTCTGTCCGCCAGAAGGAGTTCAGCCCTTCAGGCTTTGAAACATTTTTTTTCTTAATTAGCCCTTTCGAATCCCAAATAAATTGACTCAAATACTGTGTCGGGCATTTTTGATATATTGCGTATTACAGATTGTATCCCTTTTCAAAGTTGAAAAAGTAGTTTTTCATCCCATTTTGATACAACCCAGGTCATAAAACCTGAACGAAAAATAATTTCAAAATTCCCCGACACAGTATTTGAGAAACGGCTGTTTTCCACGACTCGTGAAAAACTTAGGAAAATTGGACAAAACGCTAAAAGGCTGGACTTCAACAAAGTTCTGTTTTTGGCCGAAAAAAAGAGCCGAGAAACAGCCCGATAAAAGGTTTCCGATTCATTTCACGGTTGACTAAGTGTCCCGCCTCCAAGTGTAATCTCATTAACATTAGCCAATCAGAGCGATTCATGTTGTGTTCAGTCTCGGCCGATTACAAAGTTCAGACGAGCCGCAGAACAGAGAAGCTATACAGTTCACCGACGCTCGATACTTCTACAGAAACTAGTTAGCTATAGTGTCGATTCCAGCTTAATTTAAAGAAGAAACACTCTTTTAGGAGTACAGAACTGAATGGCACCACAGTAAGCAAACAATTAATATCATGCAGGGAAAACCACTGCAGCGCAGCTCGATCCACACCATGTACACGGTAGACTGTTTATGTCATTCTAAAATGTTTTATCGCGCTGAAACAAAACCGGCAAACCTTAGCTTCCTGCATTGAATTCTCTTTAAATTTTTGGCCGATTGAAAAACTTTATTGCTTCATTCTTTGTGGACTTTCAGTCCTTCTTGGAACTTGAGTATAATCCCTCCAGCCATTGTTTGTCCTAAGAACTTTACACCCGCTTCCAAATTTACTCACAAACTAATTTATTACAAACTAAATTGTGTTGTGTTTTTTTCTCTCCTTTTTTTAATACGGCACCAAGAAAGATCTACTTTTACACTTTTGGGCATTGCATTATAAACGTAGGAAATCTTCACGAACGAAAAGTAGCGCAGAAAATCACAGGATCAGCGAGAATGAAATAACATGCCCAGTGAATGACAGCAGCTGTCAATCATTTTTCGCGCCTTTTTTAGCGGGAAATCAGAAAGTCGCATTTTTAAGGCTTTAAATTATTTTTTTGAGTTTAATTTTTTTTGTGATGCTAGATTAGGGCTTTTAGATTTAGAATTTGCGAAAAAACGCATTTTCAAAACTTTTCCATTTTGAACCTTTATCGAGACCTTAACCTTGTCAATCCTAACATTGTTTATTTCTATCGCCAGATCAAATGTTTGCCTTCTCTGCCTTGGTCTAAAAATCATATAGTTGGATTGTTTTACATTCACCGATAACTTACTAGCCTTAAACCAATCCGATAGCCCAGCCATTTATGTATTGACTGCATTCGACAGACAAGATAAATCATTATGAGAAAAAAATAAATTAGTGTCATCAGCAAATAAAACCAGATCAAAAACATTGGAGACGTTACAGAGATCATTGATGTATATTAAGAAGAACAGTGGACCTAGGATTGACCCTTGAGGAACACCACACTTAATACCATTAAACGAAGAACAGGTACCATTATATTCAACGTATTGGAATCTATTAAAGAAGTAATTCTTTATCCATTCAAGGGCCAATCCGCGGATGCCATAGTGTTGAAGTTTATCAAACAGAATCTCATGGTTGACCGTATCAAATGCCTTGGAAATGTCTAGAAAAATCCCCACTGTGAATTTTTTTGGTCAATAGCAGATGTAATTTTGTTGAATAAATGAAGGAGAGCCAGGGAGGTTGAATGTTTTTTTCTAAAGCCGTACAGATTATGAAACAAAATATCATGTCTGTCTAAATACTGCAATAAGCGATTATAGAAGACCCTTTCGAGCAGTTTCGAGAAGAATGGTAAAACCAAGACTGGCCTATAATTAGGAAATAATCTATTGTCGCCAGATTTGAATAACGGGATGACACGAGCAATTTTCATTTGGTCCGGAACAATACCAGATTCGATGGACAAATTAGTCAATGGTTCAGTAATTAAAGCAATATAATCTTTTACAGACCACATTGGAATCTTGTCACAACCTGCAGCCGTCCCTGGACGAAGATAATTCACAATTTCAATTATTTCTGTTTGAGAAGCCGACTCAAGAAATATAGAGTCCACGTAACTACCGGTAAGAAAAGAACGATGAGAATCTAACGAAGTGGGAATTTTCTTAGCCAGGTTTGGACCAACATTAGTAAAATAGTCACAGAATCTATTAGCAATTTCCAAGAGAAAGAAAGAGATTGTATTTTCTTCTTGCAACGCGTACGTATGTTTCAATATTATAAATTTTGTTCAATCTTGCCTATAAATACATTTATATGAGGTATTGTGTTCCTCAATTTGCTTATATAGATTGAATATTTGACTATTCAAATAAGATGATTAGTAAGTAAAACACTCCTATAACGAGCCAGACACTCTTAACAACCAAACTACCCCCTGGTGATAGGGGACCATTGGTCCCCTATCACCAGGGGGTGCTCCAGGAAGCAGGAGCATTCCATTTAATTAAGTCCAGCCTCATGTCACCTTAAAGTGCCTACTTTAGCGCCTAGATATCATAATCCGTAGGTGTCAATGTGTGATAAAGAACTACTTTTGCATTTTACCTTTCATCAGTCGACTACCCGTAGTAGTGCACGAAATTTAGTCATTCGTAGCCCGATTTTCAATACGTTTCGATCGAGGTCGACGATTTATCTGGTTTGCCGTATGTGCCTATCCGACTTTCAGCTAATTTCTCAAAATCAACAATGCATAATCTTTTTATTATTTCATAAGTCGGGAACGATGTGGATTTTACATTAATGAGACGAAAATGCGACTTACACGCTTGCCAATTACTGTTCGAAACGTCGCAGACTACGCTTATTATTCGGACCCCAAATTATTATCGCGGAAACTGAAAATAAAGCGGATGAGATATCGAAATGTAATAGATGTTACCCTGGCAGCAGGTTTCTCGTGTCTTGTTGTTCGTAGTCTAGTCGGTAGCTGCAGTTCGCGACCGGTAATTCGCGTTCTTTTGATCTGATTTTCGCAAAACGGCTACTCGTAGGTAGGCTAACTATTTTGTTTGGCCTACATATATTTTCAGCTTGTGTTCAATATCCCGAAGTGCTCAGGCATATTGTGGTGCCATGGACTTCAACCTGGGTAAACCAGCTGGGATACCGAACAACTCAAAAAATAAATTTTGTTTCGCATATCTCTTTTGGGCTTGTGTTCAATATCCCGAAGTGCTCAGGCATATTGTGGTGCCATGGACTTCAACCTGGGTAAACCAGCTGGGATACCGAACAACTCAAAAAACATTTTTTTGGCGTACATCTGTTTTAGGCTTGTGTTCAATATCCCAAAGTGCTCGTTAGTGCTCAGGCATATTGTGGTGCCATGGACTTCAACCTGGGTAAACCAGCTGGGATACCGAACAACTCAAAAATATATTTTGTTTGGCATATCTCTTTTGAGCTTGTGTTCAATATCCCGAAGTGCTCAGGCATATTGGTGCCATGGACTTCAACCTGGGTAAACCAGCTGGGATACCGAACAACTCAAAAAATAAATTTTGTTTCGCAAATCTCTTTTCAGCTTGTGTTCAATATCCCGAAGTACTCAGGCATATTGTAGTGCCATGGACTTCAACCTGGGTAAACCAGCTGGGATACCGAACAACTCAAAAATATAATTTTGTTTCGCATATCTCTTTTCGGCTTGTGTTCAATATCCCGAAGTGCTCAGGCATATTGTAGTGCCATGGACTTCAACCTGGGTAAACCAGCTGGGATACCGAACAACTCAAACAAATTATTTTGTTTCGCATATCTCTTTTCGGCTTGTGTTCAATATCCCGTAGTGCTCAGGCATATTGTGGTGCCATGGACTTCAACCTGGGTAAACCAGCTGGGATACCGAACAACTCCAAAAACAAATGTTGTTTCGCATATCTCTTTTGGGCTTGTGTTCAATATCCCGAAGTGCTCAGGCATATTGTAGTGCCATGGACTTCAACCTGGGTAAACCAGCTGGGATACCGAACAACTCAAAAAATAAATTTTGTTTCGCATATCTCTTTTCGGCTTGTGTTCAATATCCCGAAGTGCTCAGGCATATTGTAGTGCCATGGACTTCAACCTGGGTAAACCAGCTGGGATACCGAACAACTCAAAAAAATAATTTTGTTTCGCATATCTCTTTTGGGCTTGTGTTCAATATCCCGAAGTGCTCAGGCATGTTGTAGTGCCATGGACTTCAACCTGGGTAAACCAGCTGGGATACCGAACAACTAAAAAAAATAATTTTGTTTCGCATCTCTCTTTTCGGCTTGTGTTCAATATCCCGAAGTGCTCAGGCATGTTGTGGTGCCATGGACTTCAACCTGGGTAAACCAGCTGGGATACCGAACAACTCAAAAAATAAATTTTGTTTCGCATATCTCTTTTCAGCTTGTGTTCAATATCCCGAAGTGCTCAGGCATATTGGTGCCATGGACTTCAACCTGGGTAAACCAGCTGGGATACCGAACAACTAAAAAAACATTTTTTTTGGCGTACATCTGTTTTATATTAGGCTTGTGTTCAATATCCCGAAGTGCTCAGGCATATTGTAGTGCCATGGACTTCAACCTGGGTAAACCAGCTGGGATACCGAACAACTCAAAAACATAATTTTGTTTCGCATATCTCTTTTCGGCTTGTGTTCAATATCCCGTAGTGCTCAGGCATATTGTGGTGCCATGGACTTCAACCTGGGTAAACCAGCTGGGATACCGAACAACTAAAAAAAAAAATTTTGTTTCGCATCTCTCTTTTCGGCTTGTGTTCAATATCCCGAAGTGCTCAGGCATGTTGTGGTGCCATGGACTTCAACCTGGGTAAACCAGCTGGGATACCGAACAACTCAAAAAATAAATTTTGTTTCGCATATCTCTTTTCAGCTTGTGTTCAATATCCCGAAGTGCTCAGGCATATTGGTGCCATGGACTTAAACCTGGGTAAACCAGCTGGGATACCGAACAACTAAAAAAACATTTTTTTGGCGTACATCTGTTTTATATTAGGCTTGTGTTCAATATCCCGAAGTGCTCAGGCATATTGTAATGCAATGGACTTCAACCTGAGTAAACCAGCTGGGATACCGAACAACTCAAAAATAAATTTCGTTTGGCATATCTCTTTTCATAGGCTTGTGTTCAATATCCCGAGGTGCTCAGACTTCAACTTGGGACTGTAGATATTTTGGGGCACTTTCCCCAAGCATCACGTCAGATGCTTTACTTTCCCCTTTATTCTTGGTCACTTCTTCGGCGATTTGGTTTATATAGCATTGACTGCACATCAGAATTCTGGCACCAGAAATATCGCTGATCATGCTCCAAATGTGTGCCTTTGAAGCTCTTCTAGACCATGAACTTTAGGGTACTTCCCGCCATTTTCGCACCCATATAATTTCCTTCTACTTTATATATACATACGTGTTCGTTACTCGATTTCCTTCGTTCTCTTTTCAGGGATGTAATTTCCTCGTTTGCTCTCGCCAGACACTTTTAAGCTTTGGATCTCCTCGTAAGAGGCTGGCGGGGTCGGTGGCGGGTTGGTGTTTCGTCCTGACCGAGAAGTGATTGCGAGTGGTTTGTTCTTTTCAATTGTTGATTAGCCACTGGTAATTCTCTAAGATGAAATTCGTCTGATTTTGGCGCATAATTGCCGCCAAAACGCCGAATGTCGTAGCGAGACACCCACCTTTCCATCGATAATCCTGCAGTCATTCATCCAAATCCCAAAGCCAGCTATTTTATATTTGAACACTGTCGGCTAGTGGCGAAGAAAACTGCGAAGGGATCGTGCAACCAGGCTGTATGACAGGAACTTACAAATTTCACGCCGCAAATTTCCGAATTCAGAAGATGCCAGTGCTGCGGAGAATTTGCTGCTCGATTCAGCGAGAAAAACACGGCGCAAAGCGGATACGTCCATAAGTCGAAGCACGAGTCCAGTATGCGAAGCAATCCTTTACCTTAATTTCATAATACTGTATTTCCCGCTAATGTCAAAATGACACTGGCACTGAAGTACAGCCCCTGAAATAACGCAGGACCCGCCAGATCGAAGATGTTTTGTGTACAATCCTTTGCTGACATAAAGTAATTACCAGAGCGATCAAGCGGAAACCGCAAATCACAATAATGATTGATATTTGCCACGACTATGATGTCACTCCATAACAACCGGCCCGCACGCATTTCCGAACTTCCGATGATCTCTGGCTCGTTATGTTATGTTAAATATACCAAAGATGATGTCAATTTCCGTTAGGTTTACTACATTTACATTGTTTAAATTCATCCAGGATAAACAAGCTTTCCAATTTTTTTTCGTAATATCACAATTGAAAAATAAATGTTCGTCTTCTTCTATTTCACAGAGGGAATACATCGGAATCAACTATTCCAAATTTAAATATTTTTGTATTCGTATAAAGAATACAATTTAAAATTCTATATTGAAATTCTCTCATTTTTGTATCTAATGTTACAGAGAAACGGAGTAAATGCTTTTCCAATCAATCGCAACGTCCGGATATTTCTTCTGTAATTTAATTTGAGCACTTGTGAGTGTTTGTTTAGAGGCCACAAACTGAGTATAAAGTTTTTTTGATGAATTACTTAAAAGCTATTCGGTCTTTCCTCCTAAAGTTACATGTATACTGTATTTAAATATAACCCTTGTATGGTAATGACTGGATTTGATAACTGATCTCCACTGAATAGGAATAGTATTGACCACACCAAGGTTCGCTGGTGTTATTTATTTTATATTAAATCACCTTAAAAGAAATGTTTGCTGATTAGATATCAGATCACCTATTTTATATATATTCTTATTTTTGATAAAGTAGCTTTTATATATTGTTTTATTTTGAATAACAATGTGTCTGTTGTTCCAGATCATTTCACCGATGATGTCTTCATATGAGTTGAGCTCTTTGTTGTTCATAGACGACCATACATCAAAACATTATTTATAGAATGCGGGTATAAATATAGGAAGCTTACCGGTATCAAAATTGCAATGTAGCAAGAATTTTCCTTCCACCGTTTTAAGGTTACCGGATACCTTCAGGGTGCGTTTCCAGTCTATATTATATAGCGCCTCGAGGAACTATCGTAGATAAATCATCCATGTATCATTTTAAAGCTTATAAAATTGGCTACAAGAATACATAAAAAGTTTTGAGTTCTTTGAAAATCTCGAATTTTCCGCCATCCCGTTTCTCCGAACTAGTGGGATGGATTTCAGAAGCTCCGACTCCGAAAATATTTTAAAGTTTTAAAATCTGTTTGGTTTGTCGCATTTCAGAGGAATCCTATTACAAAATGTGTCGGGGAATTTCAAAATTCGATTTAGTTCAAAAGTTATCATGCTCTTTGTGAAAAGGCAGAAACATAGTCCGAGTAGATATGCGATAAACGCTATCAAGAGCTCTCTTTTTAGAATTTCCCAATTCCCCGACACTAATTTGCAGTACCAATTGATATTTTGTGAACATTTCAAGCAAATCGAATAAATTCCTCTTGAGTGGGAACTTTTTTAAAACTCTATTTTGGTTGAAAATCGAAATCGTAGAAAATAGAACTTCAAAAAATCTAGCCGGCTGTCGTGCGTGAATCTGAACCCCTGCCTCTCCAACAATTAGCGAGCTCTTGGCCAATCATTTCTCATCACACTTCAACTATCTGTCAAGATTTCCCACCAATGTTGATTTCCCATCAAAGCTACGCGCCGCATCGAGAAAATGTTAATATAGCTGGTTGTTCTAGTTCACTTGTGTGACTTGAAAAATGGGAAAGACAAAAAGACCTCGAGGGACAAAGCCAAGATGAACACCAAGTGACGCCTTGAATGCCAGCGTAGTTGATATATGACAGCGATTTTCAGGCGTTTGAAACAGCACGGCAATAGCGAGATCGCTAGTAGTAGGAGAGGCACCGAATTAGCCGTTTTTGGGGAGTGTTATGCTAATTTTCGGGGTGTTATGCTAATTTTTAAGGCGTTCTCATTAATTCAATGACTTCACGGTTCTATTGTCTTGGACTCATGAATAAAGTGTGGCGCTCTCATGAATAAAGTGCGATGCTCTCATGAATAAAGTGTGGCGCTCTCATGAATAAAATGGGGGTGAATAAATTATCTTTTGTATGGGGCTCATGAATAAAGTGTGGTGGAATCTGATGACGGCATAGAAGGCGGCGGATTTCAATTTCAGCTGCACAGCGGAACCCCTACAGAACTCCTAAAAATGTCCTTATTGTTTTCCTTACAGCTATTACCTTCTATCACTCGTAACGTAATTCTGAGATCAGAATATTTATAAACCTTTACAGTAAATCCACTATGACTCATAAGAGCAACTTTGCTATTGTCCTTAGGGATTAGCGATAACTGAAGAGCCATCAGTACAGTATGTCAGAAACAATAGCCCTAGTGTATCGAGGAAAACTCTTGAGATGCAATTCTTCTCTAAAACTGAACTATAATTGCCATACGAATAAAAACAAATCCACCAGATAAATTAAACAAAGTTTATTCAATTTCAAAAACACCTATTGACAGTTTGTTTTCCTTAGTCTCACAGAGTTGATAACTTTCTTATTTCTCAGTTCTTGGGTTAATATAATGTACCGTGTTACAAGATTACACTGATTTATGTTTCATTGATGTTTTTCTTGTTGACAAATGCTACAGACAGTTGTGTTTTTACCGAGGAGAGGAAAGTAGTAAGGTAGGGGTAGTTGGGTACAGGGGTACGTTTATGCAAATGAGGCAAAGAACAAAAGAAATGACGTCAAAAAGGTCAAGGTGTTGACCCCGATGATGTCAGCCTAGGTAATTTTACTTCCGATAAAAAAGTGACTTCTGACCTTTGACGTCATCAGCGGTTTTTGCAGCGTGGGCTCAAGTAATAACGTCATTCCGGAAATACGTCATAGGCAAAACGGCGAAAAGGTCTTGAAAGCGCAAGGGACGGTGGGGGTGGATCAAAAAGCGGGGGAAACGCGTCAGAGCCGCGCGGCGCGGCTTTGGGGTGGTTTAACAAAGCGAAAAAATAGCGCCTCTTTGAAAAACACAAACCCATCCCAGGGTACGAAAGCATGATTCTAATCATGACGCATTTCCGGTTTTGTTTTGCAAAAAGGTATATAATCTGACTGTAGTCTGAAAAACAATCTTTTTTTTGGTCACGATGGTCGTAACCGATAACGCCCTGGGCTGGCGTCCCGCTTGTTACAAGTCCATTCTTTTTAAGCCGAGGAAAGTGGATTGTGAACGATCCTCTGAAAAGTTTAAATAAGACATTTTGGCAAAAAAGGTTGCGTGAGGAGTACAAGTTCTTAAACGATAGGGATCACTGGAATGTGCAGGAGATTATCCGGCGCATGCAAATAGAGTACAAGGTGTTGACTAGTTACGAGTGGGCCTCCTATGTTTACGAATCAAACCGCGAGGACGAGACACGTGGCCAGTACTGGGGTACGGTATGGACATTGTTGGACGAGCCACTTGGAGATTATCATAATCCTAGATATTGGGATGAAGACTGGTGTCCGATCCGGAAGAGGTGGGTGAGCATGAAAGAAGAAAGGCGGCTCAAACGTTTAAAGCGGAAACACGTCATGAACACCAGTCCAGCACCTTGTAACGATGACGTACTTCCTGTGCATTAATGTTGCCTATCATAAATAGAACTGTACAACCGTAGTGAAATTACTTCTGATCAGTTTTGAAACATGGAAGGTGTCCGTCAAAAGTTCATTGTTTTTGTTGGCAAAGGCTGTGAATGTGAAAGCGCGCGATGGTAGTACGACAATCGTTTACCGATGTGGAAGGGACACAAAAGATAAATACCAATGCGCCTTTTACGCCAAACGAAGATGCAAAACGCCTAGAGCGCTGGTGGTTAAGTCTGATCCAGATGGTCAAACCTAACTGCAAGCCGGATCTGGTGGTAAGAGACGTGATGAAAAAATGTAGCAAACACAACCTGGTATTGAAGACAGGCATTTTGCATTCCGAGAAAAATCCTAACCGCATGTACCAAAGTTGTACTGCCCCACCCCCTAATGAGACATGTGACTTCATTTGGTTGGACGAGGAGTCGGCAGGAGGTCCACAATCGACCGTGACCGAGTACCAGTATCACGTGGAAGGTCTCCAACCTAATTATGTTCCCGAACGCCCTGTGACAGTTCCCTCCATGGCCCCTTATACCTTGGCACCCCCATCCTACTATGCCCCGCAGCAGCCTACACTCCCCCAGGCTACAACTACCTACGCCCCTATGAGGCAGTGAACAGTGACTTGAGACATAGTTATAGTATAGTATATTGACTTGATCCATGTTTTTTATTAGCCTATATTACATTGACTCGATCCATGTTATATATTTACATATTGTGAACACACCACTTAGAGAAAAATCAAAAAAGGAAAATTACACAAGCCAGCCAGTCAGTCAGTCAGTCAGCCAGCACACCACTCAGCTTAGTGCCATTATTATTATTGGACATTAGTTGTCACTGGAAATAGTTGTCACTTGTATAAATGTGCAAGTAATAATACTAGACAATAGTTGTCACTCGAAATAGTTGTCACTTGAAATGTACAAGTAATATTATTAGACAATAGTTGTCACTAGAAATAGTTGTCACTTGAAATGTATAAGTATTTTTTAACAAATGATTTGTAGTTATAATAATAAAAAATATGAAATTTTATGAAATAGCAAAACTATTTGTAAGAAAATACCGGAGTCTCCCATAGAATTCATAAATGCCATCGCTGGTGTCTTTGAAATAATAGAACATAGCCGTAGCGGCACTAAAATAAGACAAAGGGTCAAACAGGGGTGGCTAAAAATGGCGAAGTTCGGCCGGAAAAGAAAACCCATAAAAAATGGTAAAGTAGGTTTCTAATTCATCATGCGGTGTGACACGAATAATGAAACGCGAAGAAGAAGAAAAACCAGGGTAGGTTGGGGTATGCTTACAGACTTCCCAATGTGTCACAAAACGCGATAAGACATTTATGATTCTAGGGAAATTGTCAGAAATGACATGAGCAAATATTTTTAGATATGGTGGTAGAAAGAGAGGTGCTATAACATTTTACATTCCAGGCTCCGCAATCACGGCACCATTGAGATGTCGCGGTTCCTCTGTAGGATAGAAACATAAAATTAATTAATTAATTAAAAAAAGGCACGAATTAATAACTTACCGCATGCGCTGACGAATACGATGACGAATTAAAAAATACTTAATACTCGCCTGGGTCGTTCTAGCTTTCACAATACTAGCAATAAATCTGCTCATGTAATTTATATCGTGACAATTAAAATGCCTCCAGAAATTAACATCCATATGATCCGGTCTAATGTTTGGCATGGGTACAATGACAAGAGAAAAAGATTGAAAGAATAGAGGATTATCGTCGTGTGGAGTTATGATAATTGCATTTTGATCTGGGCTAAAATATTCTTGCCATCGTAGGAGGCAGAAATTACACCGACAGCTTGCATTATAAATATTTCTCATCAGGTCTATCCTAAAGAAATAAAATACAAAACAAGTTGTTTTTAATTACAGGGTTGTGTAATGAGAGACGAGAAGTTCATCCCCCAATAGTTCACGAGTATTAAATCTTAGGCAATGTTTACATAGTGAGAGATGTCGCATAATAGCAAACAATTTCTGTTGACCTTGAAGGCAACGATTCGATCTTAAATCAGGAAAAGAATTGATTGATGGAATAAAGCTAGCATAGGCTAATAAAGTTTCTCGGCTGGGAAAGCTAGGATAAATGTATTGATAAGAACACTTACTATTGAAACACGAACCAACATTGTAAACTATGGAAGTATCTTAACCGAGATTTTTGCTACAGATTGCGATCTACAAAGTTGACAGGGACAGTTTGTGTTTATACAAAGTTCTTGTAATGTAGTCACATAGTATGGCACATACCTTAACTGTCCGGCAAGCGGGCGTTCATTTATATGAGCAAAACACCCAAAGTTTGAATTTACGTCTTGCAGCAATAGGAGTGTTGGCAGAAACGCTCGGCGGTGTTTCGTAATATGGGATGTGATATAATCAGTCATAATACTTCTGCCAATTGCTTCTCGAAGTTCTATCGGGAGAATAATGTTTCTGATCATTAGCAAGAGATTCATGATTCTGTGAAAGTCATTCCAGTAACTGCACGAGGACATGTAGCTTTTAACGATATCCTGTACGATTTTGTTTTGCTGTTCCAGGAACTCATGGTCCGATTCGAGTGGACGATGAACTCTCACCATTGCGTTCAACACACGGCAGAGTTCTTCATTGTAAGGTGTATTCTCTGTGATTTTGAGCGATTCACTCAAGGTGGTCTTGAGTCGTTTCGGTTGAGATGCAGTTGCCATAGTTTAAGAACAGAACAGAATAGAATTAGTTTAGATTCCAATAAAGTGCAGTGGACGAACTTTAGCGGGCTTGATTTTCATCCACAGGCAACCCAAGACACAGGCAACTTTGAACGGCCAATACACCATCACTAATAAATCAAATCAACGTTTTAATCTGGAATCCTTCGTCTATGGCCTCTAGTCCCATCGAAAGAAATATAATTATCCAGGGCTTACAGTATATATGCACTTTAAGGTTTTAGACTGGTTGCCCAAAGGTCTGGTTGAATCCCTTTCTCTATTTTGTTTTCAGTGTGCAAATTTAAACAAGTTCAAAACTAATTTAAAAAAAGAACCCCACCACCAGAAAGACCACATGGAAATTATTATGTTACTGAGTTTGAAGTTATTTGAGTAAATAAGAACTGAATAGGAAGTGTTTGAAAATTGGTGGGATGGCATCACCCCCCCCCCCCCCCCTCCCCCCTCCAAAAAAAACAACAATACATACTGAACTCTATTATTTTTATGATTTTTAAATGTTTGCTATTCAGTTCTTATTTACTCTCACATCTTCGAACTTGCTAATTTCTATGTAATCTTCATTGTGGTGGGTTTCATTTAAAAATAATAAGTAGTTAATACACATATGTAATTTATAATAAATAGTCAAATTCATTAAATTTACACAATGGAATTGTATTTCCCTGGGAACTAACAACTCCACTTACTCATCCCTTACTCTACTTACTTTATTTGAACTCATGCACTGTTTTATTTTGTAAAAGGATGAATGTCATGTGAATGTGGAACAAGAAGCTGAAAGAATAACTACCCCAAGTCTGATATGAACTGGATCAATGGACAATGTACAAAGTACAAAGTTTTGTTATTGGCTGCGAAAGTGATGGTTGTCTGTCATTAATATGCCATACAAACATAATTTTGGAATATAGTCTTAAGGTTGATTTGAACTTTGTGAGTTACTAGATATCCATTCATTACAGTTTATCCAAAGGATTCAGGTGGTCATCGAATTGCAATAATGTATTCCTCTTTCTAAAATTATTAAATACTTAGATAGATAGATAGATCGTTTATTACTAATATTTCTCACTTACAGCAAAAACTGAATTACGGAGATTTACATTAATATGGTTCTAGATAAGTTAACTAAGTTTTAAGAAGGATATACTATATACTGCTCTAATTAAGCTAATGCTATTATTAATATTACAATTAAAAATTTCTAAATACATCGATTGTAGTTACTTACAGTTGTTATTGTAATCATTTGCGCCCGATATTATAAAGGTGTTTCTATATCTATTTGTTCTACATGATGGTATACACATAGGATTTCTACTCCTTAAGGTAACAGTTGGGCGTGTTGCATTAAACGGTAGGAGGCCATATAGATTTCCCTCTGGATGCGACAGTATCCTCCGAAATAAACTCTGGCAGAGTTGTGACCTACGGTCCGCAAGGCTACATAGACTACAATGTACTACATAGACTACAGGCTACAATGTACTCTTGATTACAAATTGCACTTGCACTTCAGTTGTGCAATTTTGTAATGGCCCATAATACGATTCAAACCAAATTAATTGCACTCCACTCAGTTATATTACCATTGTGTTGTAGTTCTAAAATTATGAAAAGTAATACTATAACTTAAAATATTATTAGAGACACTGTCAATCATGAACCTTGAAACTTATTTTAAAGTAAACTACAAAAGTAACACCTTAGTTAGAAGAGAAATATAATTTGAATATCCTGATTTTGTTTTGATAGAAGATGGCAAAAATTAAACTGGATTACGAAAATGTATTCTAGAAACTGGATTTTGGTTACAGTGAGCTCTAAGTATGGTTTAACAATGAATGCGAGTGGTATGTGGAATTTAGAGTGTTGAGCATTAGATAGAATGCCAGAGAGGCAAAGCCTCGACGAGTGGTGTTCTATCTAATGCGAGACACTCTTAAATTCCATAGACCAATGCAATCAGGTCTATTCAAGTTTACAATAATGTTTTGTCGTTGTTACCTCATGATAATTTTGGGCCTTGTTAGCTTGAATTCGGTCAAGTAGAATGTGTTTTTGTGCTGTTATTCTGGTACAATATGGCTCAGTGTTCAGAACTCGAAGCCTACAGTGTCTGGTCTTTGTAACTAGCAATACCAGCTCAGTATTTGTTATTTATAAATATATTCTTGTTATTATTTTTGGATAAAACTGTTGTAGTAGTTCTCAAACAATTGTAGTGTTTTATGACATTATGAAACATGATTTTAAGGTTTTATGGCTTTGTGTGTTTTATAAAATTACATGACATAGATTTTATTAAATTATAAAAACAATTACATGTAATATTTTTCATGGTTGAATTAAATGATATTTTAAACCTTTCTCCTTTTTTGTTGTCCTGTATTATTACCACAATGGCACATGAGAGTAAATAACTCCTTTTGGGGGTAAAACTTTGGGAGTTGAACTAACTCCCCATAAGCGTCAAACCAACGCTACTCACGAAGTTATTATTACTCCTGTATAAGTGAAAATAACTCCTTTATTGGAGTATAGGCGTTATGTGCTCGGATTTTCGGGAACGAGTGAGGTGACGAGCTGCAGAGTTCTGCACATACTGAAGCTTCTGTATGAGCTGCTGTAGCAGTCCAGATAGCAACGAGTTACAACAATCAAGTCTAGAAGTCACACAAGCATAGTGCTGATAGAATATAAACTTTCTAATAGTAGCAATATTTCGCAAATGAAAAAAGGCTGCCTTACAAATAGAAAGTACTTGTTTCTTCATGGTAAGTGTGTCGTGAAACCAAACACCAATGTTCTTGACAGAATGCGAAGCATTCATAAACTCATTGCCGGAATATATAGAGTCAATAGGTTGCTGCAGTCGATGGCGAGCATTTAGTAGAAGTAGTTATGTCTTATGACGACCGGTCCGCTAGACGTGATCGCGGTACACCAGTGTGGGTTTGGTTGCGGGATCATCTCATACGATTCATCGCGTACAATTGCCCCTAAAATCAGGTCATGACCGTGTGGAAGACTGAGAACAAGCACACAACAACTCTATTGCTTTTTCTCCGTTTTAGCAAACTGGTTTTGTCAACAAACTCGAATAACATTTGTATATTTACTATTGAAACAGGGAAGGAACATTTTTCACGAGCGAGAGAAAACTATTTTATTTCCCGCAAAAAATATTTTACTCAGGTCCCACGCGTCCAAGTCGCCAGTCCTCGGAAGCGCTCTTTGGCTGAGTTTTACCGTGTTTGAACTTGAAACTAGGTACGAAGCAGCTCGGTTTCTGTAGTAACGGAGGCCTGGCTACTATATTTTCCAATATGGCTGACGAAGAAAGCCTTCTGGCAAGAGAAAAACGCTCGCGAACTTGGGCAATTTGGGATACTTATACAGTTCTGTCTCATACAAACGGCCCCTACAGCGACCCCAAAAAACCTTGAGAAATCGCATAATACGTTTAATTTATTGGCAAACAAATACAAGTATCTTGAATGGCTTTAGAAGTACATCAGATTCCCGATGTTAACTATTTTATTGTGGCCCTTCGTAAAGCACAACAAGCTGGTTTTCTTCGCGACGGACTCATTTCCATACAAGACGCGGCCATTTCGGGGCCATATTCATGGCAAGAAAATCGCTAGATAGACCTACAGTACAGAGGTAAGGATTAAATTAAGTTGTGTTATTGTCGTAATGATTTTATTTCCCGATGTTAACTTTTCTTCGATACGTGCTGTTATCTTGCCATACGTTTATGAAAGTACGGCTGCACGCGTGGTTACTGTAAAATTTCGGAGTTAATGAGCTTGAAACTTGAAATTTGACGCCAAGATATTATGCAAATTAGAAAATACACCGGAAATGAACTCCAATTTTACGCGATGTCCTGCGGATTTCATGGTCACATACCTGCCGGACTAGATTACGAGACGTTCTTTAAGCTTTACTACTGGTTACCTTATAGCTTATTGGTGACCTACTCGTGGTGCTTGCTTACGAGAGGTTGGAGCTTATACTAAGGGAGCAGTCCGGTGTTAGCGTTGTCTTAATTAAGATTCCAGGTACTATGATGATTCCAGGTTTTATGAATAATCTTTAATCTGATTTGGTTTACTTACGTTGTATTACAATTATGAATCACTGTTTGGTCATGGAAAAATGGAGTTCATCTTACAATTGAGAGTGAATTTTGTGTAATGTGGATTTTTTGAAATATTTTCTTGAGAGTCAGGACAATTCAGCCTAATTCAATTCAATTATTTTACAGTTATCGACAGAGCAAGTTACAATGTGAGAATAGAAGGTAATAAATCTAGAAAACGAAAATGAATAGAATATGAAAACTGGTAGTTACACATAAATGTGCAGAGGCCAAAGTAGCAGAGCTTTCGAGTATCAGGGCAATGCTTTTGCAAATTATGTGAAATTAAGGTTAAAACTAGTGTACCTAATAGGTAGTGAATGCTGCCGCTCAGTTAAGGAATTGTACTAGATGAAAACCTACAGTAGCTCTTTGGCAGAAATAAATATATTACTGGGCATGCCATGGTGTTAGATGAATATATGTTGTAGTTTTGGGGCTATCATGCGACTGAAGCCTGTTCGAGCTGTGGTGCCATTTTCTCAAAAGTTGTCAACGATTTCCCGATAAATTTCCTGAGCCTACCAATTCATAAATCAGCTTACATCTCGCAAATCCGGCACGACCGTTATTAACGAGATTAAGCGTGACGAGACTCTGATAACCGAAATTATGCATGAACACTTTACGAGAATTGAACCAAAATTAGCCAAAAATATTCCTAACAATGGAACCTCATGTCAAAAGATATGAAATGTTCAGTCGGTGACAAGACCATTAAAAGAGTGCCGTCTGTCAAATACCTTGGGATACACCTCGATGAATCATTACCTGAAGTACCCATATAGAGAAACTCATAAAGCAAATTTCATCGGGTGTAGGTGCTCTTAGGCGTGTTAAACCATTTATCCCTTACACGGCAATGATGAGCGTCTATAGGGCCCTAATCCAGTCTCACTTTGACTATTGTAGTAGCGTTGGGGAAATCTAAATACAGGATTGGCGGACAAGCTACAAAAATTACAGAATCGTGCGGCCCGTATATTAGCAGGCTGCCACACATGTAGACGAGCTCCTAAGTACCTTGCGTTGGGAAAGACTACATGTTCAAAGAAAACAAAAAGCTGTTATGATCCATAAATCTTTGCACGGCCTTGCCCCAGACTAATAAGTTTAAACGTTGCAGTGAAATGACTCAATATAACCATAGAGGCTCGTGCACAAAAATATATTTACCTCGTCCACAAACAAATTTTGGCAAAGAATGTATTCGTTATGATGGGACGAAGTTGTGAAATGCATTACCTGAGGACATCAGGAAGTCCAGTAGTGTAAATAGTTTTAAGAACGCATTAAGGAAATATGTACCTTTTTAATATTTTAACAATATAAAAAGAAAAAGTCAAATCAAGGCAAGTACATACTAATAAAATGTTTTAAACTATTGTAAGGTTAGTCAAAAACAGTTGATGTTATCCTGTCGAGATTAAACAGCATTGCTGCACAGGAAATCGCCTGTGTTCGATAAAGACGAAGCATTTGCCACCCTAATTTAGCTTAAAGCAGTGACACGATCTACAAACCCTGATAAGTTGCGTTACTTTCAGACGGTTTTTCAAGATCTTAAAGAAAGAGATGCCGGCCCAAATGACCAATTTAAGAAACACCTTTGCGCCCTTCTATGAGACAAAAACCAGGGGAAAGTCATTGACATTATGTCTAAAGTAAACAAATCGTTCAAGGGACGACCTCAGTCCACCCGCAAAGAGCACAATGATGCAATAGGGACAACCGACGTTAGAAGGTCAGGCAGATCTTACGCTGATGGTTACTATTGCGGCACATATGGGCATGCTCAAGCCTGCTGCTTCAAGAGATTTAGAGATAATGGGACGAGTCAACCTCGACACGCCCAAAGACCTTCGGCCGGAATGCTTACTGGAAATGATGACTTCATCAGTACCTATACGCGGCTTAATTGATGCTAGGATATCACGCAATGTGATGTATAATGAACGGAACCAGGAAATTGATTTATATTAATTTACAAGGATTGCATAATAAAACGTATAGCGGTTATCACTATATACCTTCTCCTTGTTTCTTTATATAGTTTCCTAGTATCCTGTCATACACGCGGTCAAGCAGAGCATCTAAAACTATTTTCCAATGTTGTCTTGGGCAAGTCTTATATATCTTTCCTCCATTAGCATTCGCATCATCCTCTATCGCACCAAACTCGAAAAAACACTTTGACTCTTCCGAAACCCCGTAATCATTCAATTACAATGGGGAATTGCTATGGAATAGCCTACCTAAAGAGCTAAGAATGAGGTATCCAAAGGCAATATTTCACATCAATCGCCAGCACTGCAGTTCATTGTAAATATATCTAATGTAGTCCCTTAATGTAAATTGACTAATGTTTTACCGTGTTTAAATAAATCAATATGTCTGTCTGTCCTAATTAGGGCCAGCTCGCACATGCCTGTGTATTTTTAAGCAGCCTGTGTACGTTCCGAATCATTGGTCATGGGTAGTTGCTGTCTCCTGATTGCAGGTCCCCCCTGATTGCAGGTCCCCTTTGTCCTTGTATCTTACGAGTGGTACGACATATGCATTCCTTTTTTTCCACAGTAGTTTCTCTTTTAAATTACCAACTTTACATATTCCTTTTTTGGATTTAGAATCCTAGAGAAAAGAAAAAGTTCAATGAAGAATACAGCATCTCAAGTTGGGAATTTCAAGACTACTTTAACAATACATAATTTGGACAACATCTTGCAACGGTTCATTGCGTTAATTCGCTGTTTCGACCACAATCCCTCGCGTGGGCCAGCTCCACATTGCGCTCCTCCCCTCCCCACTGGAGGACATTTTTTGCAGCCATTGATACGATACTGAAGGACAAGATACGCACGTCATTGATAGACTATAGTTACTCTGTAGGTTATATACCGGGTTGTTTGTATAGAGTCCTAAAGCCTTGACGTCACGTTACCATAGGGATAACATTTTGCGTTCTAAACAAACCATTAGACGCTACATTTGGGGATTGTCACCCGGTACAGCAGCCTGGCCATTGTACTAACCACACTCAACATTATAAACTGCATGGCAGCTATTAGCGCCGTGAAGCACTCCGAACTAATTCACTGACAGGATATGTCAGTCATATGTAAAGCGCCATGAAACTGTGGTTGATATGGCGCTATATAAATATGGCCATTATTATTATTATTATTATTACATATAATTGACCTAGAGTTGACAACAATGGCTGCGCTTACGATCACTTCGCTACTTTCTTTCTTCGCTGATGAGCCAAAGTCCATAAAAAAGGAGAAAATCATTACAAATCTGACCATGTAAAAGGATTTATTTACAATCAGGGTATTATCAAGGGAGAAGTACACGCCAGCATCAAATACAAAGTCTACAAAGTATCGGTGAGTTTACGCACGAGCCATTAAATGTTTAAGGTTTTGTTTTGCTGATCTCGCTACAAACATGCGGATGTTGATAAACCATTTATATTCAAAGATTGACTAAGTAATTTTAAAATCAAGACATATACAAAGCGTATTAGATATTAAGCAAAATCGTTGTCAAAACAAACATGGCGCCACTTTGAAAAGGCTATAAAGCTTCAGCAAATCGCTTTTAAATGCAGAGTATATGCAGTTCGTCTAACATTATTATGCACTTGGCTTGATTTCAGATATATCTTGATGCCAAGAACGACATTCGGTCGACCGAATGCGAGTGCCGAAAGGGAACTTCAAGTGTAGCCATGCTGCAGCGCTGTTCAAATACGGGATACATAACCTCAGTAGAACGGACATTGAATGCCAATGGGGGAAAAAGAAAGCCGCTCCTACCATTCAGTCAGCTGCTGAGATGTTTCCTCCAGCAAAAGAGTATTGCTTTTTAACTCGAAAGCCAAACAAACAGGATAGAGACGCTCTGTTTACTGACCTAAATAACTACGGGAAATTCTCGGGGCTATACTGGATTATTTTATATTTTATTTTTATTTAAACATATATATTCTTTGTGTTTGCTCCAGGAGCAGGAGCTCATCTAGGGAGCTTATACACAACATTTATTTACAAATTATTACTGGAAACGAAAGGAGGAACTAAGCTACATACATATATGATCATTACAAGACTTAAATTGAAACAACACGAAAAGATTAATAGGCTAGAAAATGACAATACAGAAGGCGAGTTGCAAGGATAAATCAGAAAAAAACGATTTCACTCCATTAGAAAGATTTGGACTTCCTTAAAAATACATTCGTTTTGTGTTAGTGATAGGCTGGAGTCTCCAAACAGTAAAGTTCTTAACTTAAATTTGTCCGTGCAAGTTTGCCAATTACTAATAGTAAGTACAACAGAGGTAAGGAGTTTGGATCGTTGGGCAGCATACATGGGACAGTAAAAGAAAAAATGCATTGATGTTTCATTGGGAAATCCACAAAAACAACATGGAGAGGAGATGCAGTTTCTTATAAATAAGTCAACATTCAATTGCGAGTTTTTCATTCTTAGACGGGTATGCACAATTGAGGCAAATCTAGAAACAGAAAAGTTATACAATGTATTATACTGCAAACATTCAAATGTAGATTTCACAGCAAATTTAAAAGAGGCTAAGGTTGATATGTTACGTATTTTTAAATCTAAGCTGTTCCAAAGCTTAATGGCAGAAGCCGGGAAGAAAGAACGTTTATGTCTCTTAGTTCGACTAGTTGGCAGAGTATAATTTTCACCGTATCTAAGCGAAAGTCTCGTTCGTTCAATAACTTTTAAAGGGAGTAACTTATACAAACAGTCAGGTGTGAGATGCTTAACTATCTTATAGAGTAGAACTAATTTATGCATCTGTCTCCTTGTTTTTAAATCTTCCCATCCTAATTCATGCAAAAGTCTAGCTCTGCTGGTTCCTTTCATAGCCCCAGTTACCAATCTGGTAGCTTCATATTGTACATTTTCTAGAAGATCGCTTTCATTTTTAGTGCATCCATCCCAAACACAATCAGCATATTCCATAATTGGTCGAACAAGGCTTTTGTAAAGAACAATAAGAGTTGATCTGTTTACTTTATACTTAATACGTTTGAGTAGATTTAAACGTTTAGAAGCTTTTTGTTGAATGCCTAAAATATAATTTCTCCAAGATAAATTACTAGATAGTGTTAGCCCTAAATGAGTATGATTATCAACTTATTTTATAATACCATTTCCTAAAATAAGGGGTGGGTGCATTAGTTTGTTTATCTTAGCGGTAAACATAATACTCCTAGTTTTGGTAGAATTCATAGTAACTAACCAGCTATTTGACCAATCCGTAATATTAATTAAGTCAGCCGACAATTCTTCAGCTGATTGCAACGGGGAATTATCAACTATTTTAAGTAATGATGTATCGTCTGCATACAAGAAACAGTTTGATGATAATTTATTGGGAAAGTCGTTTATATAAATCAAAAAAAGCAAGGGACCAAGAACAGATCCATGGGGTACTCCTGCTCTTATTTCTAACCAATCACTTCTTTGTCCTTCAATTATTACTCGTTGTTTCCTTCCAGATAAATAACTTGCTATCCAGCTTAAAAGAGGGTCCCGAACACCTAATGACTTTAATTTGTGCAGAAGTCCATCGTGCCATACTCTATCAAAGGCTTTGCTAATATCGAGGAAAATCATTCTTGTATCAAACCCCTTTTCCAATGACTCATAAATTTGATGCACAATATAAATAAGCTGGTTAATTGTAGAATCTCCTGGACGAAAGCCAGCCTGGAAGGGATACAAAAAACCTGTTCTTATTAAAAAATTGTACAAACGAATAAATACGACTTTCTCGATTATCTTAGAGAGACTTTAAAGTAACGAAACGGGACGGTAATTCAATTTACTTTGCCGGTCGTCCTTCTTGAAAAGTGGAATTACGTTTGCAAGTTTCCATTGATTTGGAAAGTGACCGTGACTAAGCGATTTATTGATTAGGCTAGTAAAATATTTATATAGTCCATCAGCACATAATTTTATGATCTTGTTACCAACGCCATCATGACCGCAAGCTTTGGAAATGTCCACAAGTCTTAGTAGGCCGAGTACTTCGTCTTCAGTAGCTTCTAAGCGCGTGAAAGAAAAAAATCTGTTTGAAAATAATCCATTGGAGGAAGTATGACTGATCCCGTGTCTAATTCTGTCTGTTTAACAAAATGTTCATTAAAAATAAAAGCCTTTGTTTGAGGATCATAAATAGTTTCATTATTTTCAATGATTGCCGAAATAGAAGATATTGTTTTGTCGTTACAAAGAGATTTAACAATGCCCCACCACTTTTTAGCACACGTAGTAGGATCAGTAAGTATTTCATTAACCTTATCAAAATACCTCTTCTTTAAGATCCTTATTAAGTAATGGTCCAGATAAGAACTGTAGTAGAGTCCATTGTTCTGCGGCAATGAGCCTCCCCCACATAAAATTTTGCTTGAATATGCCTTAAGTGCTTTAGGAGTTATCTACATTCCAAACTATGTCTCGAAAATAAAGTATTTTTTTATGCTATTGGCTCTTTTTCTATGAAAACGCAGAGAAGCCACCATCCAGCCAATCGGATATAGAAAAAACAAAGGATTTTTCAATCGCAAATTTGAGAACTTTCCCCACACACGATATTCTTCGAAATTAAACCATAGTTAGTTTGATCAAACATAAATTCATACCACAAAATAATATCGAATGAAAATGCATTATTTCGATGGGTTTCTATTGAATTTATAAGTATCAACCAATGAAATTACGAGAAAGAATAATAGAAAATTAACACCTTTTAACATTCCTTGCCGTAGACACTACAGTTCTTATCTGGACCATTACTTAATGATGGTGTGTGATTACGTTGTTGTTTGTAAAGCATCCACGCTGTGTGCGTATTGCATTTAAGTAGACGCTTTAGTAATCTATTTCTTTTCCGTATTTCTCTGCGGATCTCGCTGGTCATCCATGGTTTATCTTTTGGTCTTATTGTTACTTTAACACATGGAATATGTTTTTCGACTATATTTCTAAACTGATTGAACCAATTTTCATAAACAATATCGATATTTTCATTGGAGTTAGTAATGAATTTCCAGTCGGCCTCCTCTAATTCAGTAACCAAATCATTAGGAACAACAGAATTAAAATTCCAAATCAGTCGAGTAAAAGCACGTTGTTTTGGTGTTAAAATTGACATTTTCGCGTAAATGACCGAGTGGTCACAGTTTGACGGTGGGCTCAGTGATCCGGAATTAACAAAATAAGCAGGCGAGTCAGAAATAACTAGATCTAAAAACGTAGAGCCATTTTCAGTTACTCTTGTAGGATCGGTAATTAATTGAAATAGATTGTTTGAGTCAAGCCAACTGTAAAGACGAATACCTAAATCGCAACTGTCTAAAGGATTTAAAGGATTGTAATTTGCATTAAAATCGCCAAGTAATACAATTAACTCATGGTTATTCAACCTACGCACTTGGTCAAAAATGTGTTGTAAATTCCCAAAGAAATATTCAATGGACTGACTATCATTTTTAGGAGGTCTGTAGCAAACGCCGCATAACATATTGCGAGTAACGAGCTTAATCTCGAGCCATAATAATTCCAGCCCGGCTCTTTCAAGATCACATCTACGTTTAACAATAAGCGATTCAGATAAATATAAGGCAACGCCTCCCCCATGTCTATGTCTATCCAAGCGAAAAGGTAAACTGAATCCCGGAATAACAATTGAATCGTTAGGAACACTTGCGTCAAGCCATGTTTCAGTAAATGCAAATATGTCAAACTTATTTTCATAGACATTTCATCAAATTTATCTTCCATACTCAAACTTCGAGCGTTTAAATGACCTAACAACAATGACGATAAGCAAGGCCCGGGATTCAGTTCAATATTTCCAGAAATTATGAGGAGCAAATGAAATATTAAGAAGCACATAAACAGACCGGGCAAAAAAGTACTTAACCATGATATACTAATAACGAAGTTAGAGATTGAAATTCTGAGCCGATTAAAAGTCCCAATAGCTGCCCGATATAATGCTAAGCTAATTCCCATTTATAAAAGAAGCAGAAACGTAAACTTACCTCATGTTGTACCTGTACGTAAGAATAAAGTAGGAATAGTACTGATAATATAAAGGACATAAAAGAGAGACGCATAATAAAGACCGCTAAGTTAATACCTAAGTAGAGAAAACAAGTACGAAAAAATAACATCAGAAAACAGATAAAAGTTTGGATGTTTAACACGTTCATAGATATTAAGTTGGATTATGAGCCCAGAACCTATCCCAGCCAGTAATTTTTTGGCTGTGTACTAAACGCCAAGAGGGTAGCTCCTTCACTTCTAAAGAGGCTACTGGGGGAGTATGACTTGACCCGTGTGAAGGCTGTCAACTGGAGGACAAACAAATGAGGAAGAGGGCATAAAAGCATTCAAGACGGCAACTAATCTAGTTATAACAGAAACTGGTATGTGGCTGGATGAGAGTGGTATTCTTGGTGCTTCGCCAGATGGGTAAGTTGGTACTAATGCAGTATTAGAAGTGAAGTGCCCTTATACTGCCAGGAACATGACAATTGCAGAGGCTCATGGGCACACCCTCCTTCTTCCTGCAGAAATCTGATCAAGGGCTTTACAGTTTAAAGCACGACCATGTATATTAACACCAGGGCCAGCTACACCTAACTAAGAGATACGGGTGTTACTTTGTTGTGTGGACGACAAAAGAAACTATAATAATGGTTATTGGGAATGACAGTGGTTGGACCTCTAAGATTGAACTTCTCAGAAGTTTCTATTATACCCAGCTTTTCCCAAAAATAATAGAGGGGAAAGTATAAAGGGCTTTGATATAATTGTGAGTGAATTTTAGGAAGGCTCTTTTTAGCTAAGCAACCCACATTTTTAGGACCATTATGCCAATCAGTGCATATGTTGTAAAAATATGAAATGTGTAGTCTTTATAAGCTGTTTCCATTTTTTATATTAGACTTTATTATTAATATAATAGTAATTTATAATTATGAATTTCTATTTACAGCATTTATGTTCCTGTTTTTTATAATGATAGTGCTATAGCAATCTAAAATAGAGCTCTCAAATCCAAATCTCCTATCCACTGGTCTGGTTATAGAAAGCTTAGATGCGAAGTCAACAAAGCGGTTAAGAAAGCTAAATCAAATTACTACCAGGATGTTATAAACAGTAATAGAGGAAATACTACGGGGCTCTGGAAAACCCTAAACGAAATAACTTCGCGTGACAATAAATCCTGTAATACGCCGTCATGCATCTTATCTGATGAAGTCCTTCACAGTAATCCTAAATCAATTGCACGTATCCTTAATGATTACTTCACATCGATTGGAACTAAACTTGCAAACACTATTAAGGAAAAAATCAACTAATTGGCCTCTCAAATACCCTCTACATCGACATGCTCTACTGTTTTCAGATTTAAAATCATTAAAGAAGCCTTTGTTATAAACAAAGGCCGACACTAACTTTTACACTAAGGTCAAAAAAGATCTCACTTCGGCTAATCAAAAGCTCGTCAAGGAGACCATTAATGGTTTAATTTCTAAACAGGAACTCCCGCATACTGCTAGTAACCTTATCGTTACTACTCCTAGAACTTCACACATATACTTTTTGCCTAAGACCCACAAAGCTAACAATCCCGGCCGCCCTATTGTTTCTGCTTGTAGTTGCCCTACTGAATTAATTTCTAGTTACCTGGATAAGCAGATGGCTCCTTTCGTACGATCTTTACCTTCCTACATTAAGGACACTAACCATGCACTCCAGATTTTTGACCAGTTTACATTTCATACCGACAATAAGTTCCTATTCACAATGGACGTTAAGTCTCTGTACACTGTCATACCCAATGACGAGGGACTTAAAGCACTTAAACACTTCTTTGACCGCCGAACTAAACTGGAACCTAGCACCGAAACTCTAATTCGTTTAGACGAGCTCGTTCTTACTCTCAATTGCTTTTCATTTTCTTGTGAATTTTACAAGCAGACTAACGGCGTAGCTATGGGCACTAAAATGGGCCCCAGTTATGCTAACCTTTTTGTTGGTTATGTAGAGGAACAAATTTTTGATCAGTACGACGGTCCTACGCCTGATTTTTTCGGTCGTTACATCGATGACTGCATCGGTGCAACTTCTTCTAGTAAACGGGATCTAGAACGGTTTATTGATTTTGTTAACAACTTTCATCCGGCCCTCGACTTCACATGGGAGATTTCAGATGTTTCTATCACTTTTTTGGATGTCAATGTTTCTGTTAGCGGCAATAGTCTAACCACTACTGTTCATTACAAGCCAACTGATTCGCACAGTTATTTATTGTTTTCATCTTCTCATCCTACACATGTTAAAACCTCTATCCCATATTCTCAATTCCTTAGGCTTCGCCGTTTGTGCAGCGATGAATCCGACTTCAATTCAAAGTCCGAGGAGATGCACCAGTTCTTTGTCGAGCGCGGTTATCCTAACGCTGTTGTGACAACTGCATTGAACCGCGCCCGTGACATCGACAGAAGCCCGGCTCTGCTACCGTCCAAACCTAAGACTGAAGATAGGATTCCGTTTCCATTAACTTACCATCCGTCTAATCTGTCTATCAAGAAAATTATCCAGAGGAACTTTAAGATTTTACAGAGTGATCCAGAGACCGCCTCTATTTTCCCGCAGCCTCCTCTCATTTCTTTCAAACGTGACAAGAATCTCCGTGATTCCCTAGTCAAAGGATCACTACAACCTAATCTTCAACCAGGCACTTTTAAATGTTCTAGGACACGATGCAATACCTGTGCTTACACTAAACCTACGACATCTATTTCAGGACCGAAAAGCTCTCTTAAAGTCAGTGATCATTTTGATTGTACTTCCAGTAATGTCATTTATTGCATCACCTGCACACTTTGTAACAAACTCTACATCGGAGAAATAGGGCGAAGATTAAGAGATCGATTCCGCGAACACTTGCTAGATGTTAGAACTAACAGCAAGGATCTCGCCAAACCTGTAGCTCGTCACTTTAACCTTCCTGGTCATTGCATTGATCACATCACTGTATGCGGCATTTCTCTGCATCAATGTACTACCGACACTCGTAAACGCAAATAACAGAACTTTATTTTCAAATTAGGAACTTTGTCACCTCACGGTATTAATGAACGCTTTTCGTTCATTTAATTTCAGAATTCATGTATTCACTCACACTTAGATCAGCATGTTTCCTTAGTTTACTCATCAACACTTGCTGTTACACCTATTAGCATTTCTATTGTTGGCGCCCTTTTCTTTGATCACAATTGATCCGAGCACATGTTTCCTTAGCGGTAATCATGCATTGGCGCAATTTCCTTTGATCCCAATTGATCCGAGTACATGTTTCCTCAGCGGTAAGCATGTACTCGACACTTATAAACCATTTCCCCACCCACAATTCCCTCTTTTACTCTGACGAAGGGCTAGCGCTCGAAACGTCAGCTGCTACTCGCTTTCCACGGCGGTTAGCATACCTCAATCGACTTTAGTTGATTACATACCATTGTTTGTTTATAAACAGCTGCGAATACTGAAAACTAATAAAGCAATTGGCCTCGACCGGATCAGCGCTCGCCTACTTAAAGATTCTGCCGATATCATTACTCCATGTCTAACCTTCATTTTCATCAAGTCTCTGCAAACCTCAACTTTTCCATCTGTCTGGAAAAAAGGCAAAGTAGTACCTATATTTAAATCTGGTGATCGTTCAAGTGCAAACAATTTCAGACCAATCACCATTTTACCTACCCTAACCAAGATCATCGAAAAGGCGGTACATCAACAGCTGTATGACTACATACAGGAACATAAACTTCTTGCACCTGAACAGTTTGGTTTCCGACCTAATCTTTCAACGGGTGTTGCTCTCGCACACTTAACTGAAAACATCCTAGATAAACTTGACAATGGCTATATCACTGGAGCTGTCTTTCTAGACATGAGCAAGGCTTTCGACACAGTCTACCATCAACTACTACTAAACAAATTAAAAGATTTTGGCTTGGATAGTGAAGATATTGCTTGGTTTAATTGCTACCTATCAAACCGCGTACAAGTGACATCAATCGGAAACTGTCTCTCCAGCCCCAGGGATATCACAATTGGGGTGCCTCAGGGAAGTATCCTGGGTCCTTTACTTTTCCTTGTATACGTCAATGATTTACCACGCTGCCTGAAAAACTGTAAATCGATATTATATGCTGACGATACCCTTCTGTATTACTCCGCCAAATCATCCCTCGATATTGAAAATAATCTAAACAGTGACCTAAAATGTGTGTCAAACTGGCTTGGTCAAAATCTACTCACTCTCAATTGCGTTAAATCGAAATGTTCATTGTTTGGCAGCAGTCGTCGTCTTAAATCATTCAATGGCATATCAATCTCCATTGACGGATGTCCTCTTGAACGTGAAAACTCATTCAAATATCTGGGTGTGACATTTAACGAAGACATGTCTTGGAATGATCATATCGAGAACCTCATGTCCAAGATAAACCAACGTCTAGGTCTTCTAAGGAGAGTCAAGCACCTTCTCCCAACCGATGCTCGCATAACATTATACAATTCTCTTATCCTTCCATTATTTGATTATGCTGACATAATCTGAGGGGATAAGAACAATGTAACACTAATGAACGCTCTCCAAGTCCAGCAATATAAAGTAGCAAAAATTATCTTAAACCAACCACTACGTTCATCTGCCACACAAGCTCTAGAGTCTTTAAATTGGGACCAGTTATGTAAACGACGTCATGCACATCGATGTATTTTTATTTTTAAATGTTTGAACAATTTTATTAACTTTAATTTTAACTTTAACTTAGTAATTAATAGTAATGTCCACCAATATAATACTAGAAATAAGTCTAAGATTCACTTACCCTCAGTCAAGACAAATTGGGGAAAACATACATTAACTTACCATGCTGCTAAAGATTTTAATGACCTAGGTTCCGATCTTAATAATGTAAATTCATTACTGCTTTTTAAACTAAAATTAAGTCAAGCTCACTAGCTCCTAGATTATCAATATATTTTTATTATTTTAAATTATTAATCTTAGAAATTATCTATTTTATTCTATATTACTTAGTTATAAATATATATATAATTTTATTGTTGCCATTACAGGGCCACCTTGTAAAACACTTCGGTAAATGGTGCACCCTGAATAAACATTATTATTATTATTATTTAGGTAGAGTGGTTTTACTTAACCCGTGAAACAAACATGAATAGTCAGTATCTAATAGTCAAATATAAACAAAAGAAAACAATGGAATATTAGTCTAATATCTATTTCACGGGTTAAGTAAAACTACTCTATTAAATAAAATTAATTTAAGAGATAATATCTAGTCAAAAGTGGCTCCTTCACATCCCTCTTTTATTAATGGCAACTGCAGGTTGACCAAAGCTGCACAAAGCTGAACAATAATGTCTTCATAACAGCGCAAAAGTGAGGGTATAAAACTTAGTATTCTGAAATCTTTAAGCCTTGCATTTGCACGCTCGACATGCATCCTACATCTTGCAATTGCCTTTGTAGCCCTCGCCTCACTCTCAGTGAACTTCCCATTATTCAAGAACGGTGGTATGTTCAGCGAAACATCATTTGGTAGGATGTCTTGAATGAGAAAACCTTTACTGAACAGATAAGATTAGGTCTCCTGCAGATAAATGCTCCAATAATCCTGATTTCTGTATTATGGCTTTATCCGACACTGATTCGGGATAATGTAAATTTGCATATGTCATAACAGCATTTGGAGCGACATCAACAATTACTTTAAAATAATTCATACCACTATATGATGAATATGTTGTGCTTTGCTGGCTCCTGAGACCTGGGGCTGCGACCTCAATATCAGTACAGTCTATCACAGACTATGCGACATGAGCTCAACTGGTCGAACGATGATGGAGAGCATAACTTATTATTCTACCTAGAGGGGATATCTGTCAGTATCATGATTCACTGATCATTTTATTTACTTTTGAGACGCCAATATAACATGGTATTGGCGTCTTAGAATAACAGCCTCTGGTTGGCTCTTGCGCGAGCCCTTGTAGTCATCTGGGTTCCCGATCAAGTTCAATAGTCGTTTGTTCAACAGCATTTATTGAGCGCGTCGTAGCAAGATTTCTAGAATTTCACCTTCAAATCGTTGTATATTGCAAGATAATAATTCTTCAATCCTAAAGGTAAGGTTGGCATTGTAGTTTTCGTCAGAAATACTCTTATCCGCTAAAAGTACAATTTTCACCGTCTCAAAGCAGTAAAATTGCAAAAGCCGTTCCAATCAAGCCCCAAAATTAGTCAAAGCTTTTGAGAATGGTATATAAAGGAAGGAAAAGCTTGGCTGAAACAAAAACAGAAGCCATTACAGTGCAGCTCTTCAAGATTTTATTTCATTGGCTGGAAAAATATGTTGCTTGTGTGTGATTCGCTGCTCGCTTTTAGTGAATGTCACGTCAAATCTAGGAAGAGTTTTCAAACGAGGAATATGCAGCAGAAACAGTTGAAATTGAAGCAAAAAGCTACAAAGTTATGTTTCAGAGATGACAAAAACTGGAGTTAACAGCTAAGTCGACTACAAATCAATTTGCTCGCATAAAAATTAAATGTGCAGTGGTAAAACTGTCCTGATTTCTATCGCGTTGTGGCTGGACGACTGGCTGTACACCTGCACTGCCTCTCCCCTTTTCAAATTGGAGCTTAGAGAATTTTCCGAGATTGGTATCAGTGAGGTTCTGCCATTTTCTCTTTGGACTAGTTGAAAGGGCATTTGAGTCTTGTGTATCTACAAAAGTGCTTACAATGGTGGAGTAATAGGCCTGTTGTTCAAACGGTGGTCTCGCGTTGTACGACTCGAATTAGAAGTGTCGCTCTTGTGGCCAGTGACACTCTTCACTCGGGAATTATCCACTCCTGTTGCTTTTAGGATAGCCACAGCAGTACAGCAGTAGCGCGAATACAATGTGGAGTGTAGGGGACCAAGAAATTTAGCCTTCTTGCTCATAATGATGAGTAGATTGCCAAGGATATGTTTCCCATTGGCGGATTACACTTACAGTCGCACGGCTCTCTTTATAGGCAACCTTCTCTCTTCTCTTTAACCAAAATATAGCATGATGTAAAAGCATGAAGTTTGAATAAGGCTTTCTGGGATTTTGTTTCCGAGCTGGCCCGTTGCATAGAGCTTTTCTAAAGTCTTCTTTTCGAAATAGCTTGTTTCGTCTAGGAAATTTCTCAATTTTTTGCCAGGTTTTTCAAATGTGAGTCCAGAGCATCGTTGGCGGGAACGAATAATTGGTCTCTTATCAAAGAAAATGGCTTGTGGTATGGTGCTTTAGTTAGAAAGAGTTCAAGGCCAGAACGGATAGCTCTCATTGAATCGCGTGAAAAATGTTCTCCATTCACTGTTCGCTCTTCGACGTAAATTTTTCGCAGAACCGTCGCAAGGGATTCAGGGGTAGAAACTTGGATTTTCTCTTTTATTCCTCTTTCAGTGCACCAAGCTGAAAATACTACAAGCTTCTGTATCCTTGTTTCGGTGACTTCTGGAAAGCGTGAAGCCATATTCTTGAGCGGTAGAACCCTTGGCGTAAATACAAATTTCGCCAGGAAAATCAAGTTGATATATACTGCCCACGGGCCGACTATAATACAAATAGACTGTGTCCGTCGAGGAACTATCGGCTGATAGTTGCCCGCGGAAATTTGATGTTCTTAAAACAAATATAAGCCCGAGAACGAAGTTCGAGGGCTTATATGAGAGTTTTAAGAACATCAAATTTCCAAGGGAAACTATCAGCCGATAGTTCCGAGACAAACACAGTCTATTTGTCGTTATTGTTCATCACAAAATTGTCTTCCGCTCGCAGCGGCCACTATTTTGTGGTGTACTATAACGGCTGATAGTTTGCATCCGCGGACGATAACTATCACGCCACGTGATCGCTTCAGCCAATGAGCGCGCGCCAAAATTTTGTTGTGAACTCATAAAACTAGAATAATTTTATAAGCCCTTGAACTGCGTCCTCAGTCTTATATTTGTTTAAGAACATGACATTTCCACGGGCAACTATTCAACAATGATTCACCAAAGTGGAGGTGAATAGTGGTGATAATTACTGAGCCGCTTGTATTAGTATATACCACACATTAGTAAATAGTCAGCACCAAATAGTTATTTAATTTTCTGTAAAATGGAAAAAAACTCGCTTGGAGCTGAATATGAAATCTTATTCACTGTTTGATTAGCTAATCAGAGCGTACGAAGAGCACTATTCACTGGTGTGGCATATACTAACAGCCGATAGTTCCTCGACAGACTCTACTTGTATATCAATGTTCCTTGATGGACACACTCTATTTGTTAATAGTGTCTGCTCGTCATGTGATCAATATCCAATCTAGCCTGCTTGCAGGCGGTGGAGGGTGTTTTTCGCGCAGCAAACGGATCATCGCCGTCATATTGGCCGAGCGTGATTGAGACCTGGGATCGAATGACAAATGGAGGGGGGTTGGGGGTGGGGGAGAACAAGCAGATCTGAAAGACCGCCTGCACGAAAGCCCCTGGTTTCTGAATTACGCCCACCACGCACATGATTTCCGTTAACTTGTAACCCATTCTTAATTGACCAATAGGAGTCGACGTGTGACAGCCTGCCAATTTTGATTTGGTTTGATTGAAATGCGTCCAATATTCAAAACAAACTTCGCTCGCTGTCAAATGTAATGCAAAATGCTAGTAAAATTGTCAATTGGTTCTTAGATACGGAAATTTCAATAAAACCAGCTATTTTTGTTCAAAGTTCTCCATGGAAAGGACTGCGACAGTACCACTTTAGATATATATGTAGACAGTTCGGTTGTTATAGCTTGTTGCGTTCGCCCAATCAGTCTCTCAAAGAGTTTTCAAATTCTCCGAAATACATACATTTAATACAAGCTGCTTCACAAAGCCGTCCAGGCCGCAGTCAGGTTTCTTTCTTAAAATAATTAAGCTCGCATAAAGATAAATACAGGATGGAACAAATCTCTAAACTTCAAAGAAAACTCCGATGGAGACAATTTTGTCTGGAACTCGATATTGAAGAACTCGTGGTAAATGTTGTGATCGTCTTTCTCTGACAACTCGAAGTCCATCTTAGTGAATGTTTGCCGAAAGAAATGGACGACCGTTGCATAAATGTATTGAGGCGGATTTCTGATTATTTCCTTGTTCAACGGCCGTGAAGTCAATAGCCGGGTTGCATCTCTGCAATTTGGTCGACAACAATACTTTTCAGTGGCGAATTAAATCACGGTTCGTTGTCAAGTTATCTTTACCGTAAACAAAGCCTGTCGAAAGCACAGCCAGAACGGCAGGTTTAAAGTACAGGTCACAATTCACAGGTCAGGTTGTTAAATAAAGGCTCTGTATACTAGCTTTCTCCTGCTCTGTTTTCAAAGTACCTTTAGTCTTTACCCAGCCGCGGAGAAAGAAGCGAGCAGCTGTGTTCTCTCTAGAAAACCTGTGGAACCGGGGTTAAGGCGAAGGAGATAACTTTGAAAACGGAGCAGGAGGAAGTTATATACAGAGCCTGATATTTACGGTTTACGAACTTGCGAAAAGAGAACTCGACAACAAACCTCTCGCAATTCGCCGATCGCCGCCTTCGCGGCTCTTTCTCCGTGGCTCTTTCTCTCTAGAAAACCTCTGCAACCAGGGTACTTTACCTTAGTCTTCAAAAAAGACAAAGCCTTTTGTATTAATCGCCATATTTTATCAACTGCAAGCTCACTACACAACTCTTATTCTAGTTACGCCGCTTCCTTGCTTTCAACACTTGCCGCGCGATAAGCTTTGATTGACACCGTTTCAGCCAATCATATACCCCGTCCGCTGGTGGACGGGATTTAACTTTTGTACTCAGAAACCAGGGGTGTTCGTGCAGGCGGTCTTTCAGATCTGCTTGTTCTACCCCTCCCCCCTCCATTTGTCATTCGATCCCAGGTCTCAATCACGCTCGGCCAATATGGCGGCCGTTTCGATGATCCGTTTGCTGCGCGAAAAAACACCCTCCACCGCCTGCAAGCAGGCTATATCCAATCAGAATTGGAGAGAATGTCCTGGTGAACTATAATGGCTGAAGATACATGTAGTTAGTGAGGAATGGAGCCCCGAGTCAACTACATAAGTCTGTTAAATAATGTTTTAATTAGCATAACAAAGCTATATGGTTCTTTCCAACATACAGTAGATTTGATTTATATACAATTATAGAAATAAATTTTCTTCAAATCAAAACTTTTATTAAGCATTCAACATTAATAAGTCATAATAACTTGTTATCTCGTACAAGCGGCTTAATTCATAATTTAAACACATTTTAAAGTAACTACCTGCATGCTTATAATCAAGGAAAATGGCACACGCAGCTTGTTCATTAAATACCGACGAAGCTTGGTACAAGATTGTAACAATGTTTAGAAAACAACAGTACTTTGTATATTTGCTGTTGAAAATATAAAACGTACGGTATGTCACAAACTTTAAATATAGTAGTTTGATGCACTCATGTAAATTTATAATCATTTTTTCGGTGTATTACATAGATATCTATATGTATGTGTGTTTATACCATGCCTTCAATGAAAATAAACACATTGTTAATTGAATTATGGTTGAGAATTCTAATATTTATATGAATTAAGACATGGCTATATACATCTATTGCACGTACATTGCAAATGCTTAGGTACATTGCACAGTTGCTAGAATATACTGGGATGGGAAAACAAAATTGATGGATATCATGGGTACATGTCGGTTACTGTATCAACACTGTATACAGGGTAAGATATGGAAAGTGAAAGGTTGATGTATGGGGGAAAAGACATGGATTTTGTATGGAGGATGTATGGTAATGACATGGGTATTGTATGGAGGTGTATGATAATGAGTGGGTATTGTATGGGAACTGTATGGTAATGACATGGGTTCAAGAAAAAGTACGGTCTTATATCAGTCAATCCGATATATTATTTACGACCTGTTCAGCATAGGTTGTACTCGGTAGATGTAGATGTGGACATTCAAAAATAATTTTACAGTTTCCTCAGAGATTGCGCATAGTTTAACTCTTTCGGGTCCGAGCCTGTAAATATAGGTCCCCTGACACCTATATGAGAAAAAAATATTGCATCACATCTAGACATGCCGGAAAGACCATGTTGCGATATTATGTGAAGGGATGAATAGCTTCAAAGTCAAAGCTATAACAGGGATCGCTTGACTCTTTCACTATGGAGAAAAGCTCATTTGTTTTGGCGTTCGTTTTTGTTTCTTCGATTTTCACGTATTCTAAGGAGCTGAAAATCGGCTCAAAACATCCTTTCCATTCGCACTTGAAATCAAGAGCAAACACAAAATCAGCACTCAGTCGTTACAGTACCTTGTTCAATCTTTCCAACAAGTAGGTTTTTTTGCACAAAACACACCAAGCGACTGTGAACCACGCCGATGTTTACACTGCATTTCTCTCCACCACGTTCTCCTGTACCCACCTCCAATTGCATGCTGGGTAATGGACAAAAATTCCACAAGGGGTCCCCCCCTCTGGGACTCCGGTAGTTTTTATTTTATAAGTCTTTTACCCCTACAGCCAAGAGCGGTGATTTGGACTCAAGCCGTTGCTTTAAAGTGACAAAAACACATCCTAATAGGTTGAGCAGGGGTAAAAGAATGCCAACTGCAGGATTTCAAGGATTTCATTGAATATTTTTTTTCCCGTGTCTGAAAGCAGAAACACAACTGAAAAACCCTGTGAAATCCCCTCACAAGGCCTACTAAAAGCAAACCAAGTACTTTTCAGCCATCCTCAGACTTAATGATGTCTTCAAGCTCTCTGACAGTGGCATTTTTCTCCAAAATTAGAGCACATTTCATTGGAAACCCTACAGAAGTTGCAATACCTACCGTCGACCAGTTCGTAGAATTCACCCGAATGGCATTGTGGGGAAAGTTTGAGCCCTTGGCTTAACAAGTCAGCAGTATTTGATTACCCCGGGCTAGCCAAATAGGAACTGAGGGGGGAGGGTTTAGTTAGCACTCAGGATTTGACCAATTGAGCTCACACACGATCGGACGACAAAGAGTTAAGAACTGAAAAGGAACAAGGGACGAAACTCGATATATTTGCTTTACGTCACTTCCCCCGTTACTCCAGGCACACAGTATTTGAAACTTGACTAATAATAATAATGCGTCTTTATTTGACGAGAGTATAGATTGAGTACTGGTTTCCCAGGAGTTTAAAAAAAAAGTTAAAAATGCGAAAGTAAATAAACTGACAAAAAAGGATAAAAATATGCTCAACATAGGGTTAACAAAAATATGTACAATTTACAAACACTTTACCTAATACGAACGAGAAATACCATACTAGAACAGAATTCTCTTTGGGCAGTTCCGAAATACATCTTCCTTTCTATAATACTCTAGGCCTGCAAGACTTCTGATCCTCATTCATGGATTACGATAGATACCCTTTTTAGAAACAGAATATCAACAATTTGAGTTGGTAGATCTTTCGATGGAGTTTTATGAGCATGTTTAAAAAGGCAGCAATCTCGAGTTTCATCCCTCGTCTATTTTCTCCTTACTGTATACGCGCGCGCGAAACCTGGGAAAACGTTGAAGTTGTGTTTTAAATTTTCATGGTATAGCCCCTATAAGCATCGCGAGAGCGTGCTGCATCCGCGGGGTACAGGGACTTACAGTATAGCACGAGGTCAAAGCCCGGTGAGGTCAGTCTTCGCTTCTTACGCTAGAGAGAACAGTTTTGTGGATATTCAAGGTACGTAACGATTCCCTTGTTCATTCCCTGCCTTTATATTGTAATCATGAGTGGCAAATTACCTACGGTACTTATCCTAGGACATTCTTTCGTGAAGCTTAGAGCAGGTTTTGATGCACTAGCTAAGCCGGATTTCGAGCTTGGCGAGTCTTGCGTAGTTCACTTACACGGCGTTAGTGGTCGGACTGTTTCAGATATTAAGCACCGCGATATTTCTGTCGTAGCGAACCTCTTGACCGATATTTTGATTATTGAGTGCGGCACAAACGATCTGAGCGCCGCTAGACCTGAGGTAAACGGTTTCTCGTTCGGAGAGCTGGTTTCGCACTTGCGAGCTAAGTTCCACGTGCGGGTTGTTGTCGTTTGTCAAGTAATACCACGTCAGCATCGAGGTAGCGGCGTTTCTGACGTCGAATTTAATGTTCAAGCACTTATACTTAACTGCTACTTATGGGTTGTTTTGGGACGATTTTACAGGCCCTTCACTTGTTAAACTCGGCTCCCATAGATAGCTAGAGCACTGCGTTTTTAAAGTTTACTTCCTTATGTTATATATAAAAAACGAGAGCTAATGTTTTACCAGGGGATCCAAACACCGAGAAAGATGATTGGACATCAAGATCTTCATGTGGAGTTTCGACGTGTATCAAGGTACACGCACCTGCCCAAAATGGAATGACGTGTTTGACTGTTGACCTTATTAATTATTCATGAGTTTGACAAAATTATTTCATTGATTGACCATAGCCAATTCCTCACATACGTTCAAGTATTCCTTTCAAACCTTCGATTTCTGTTCTGTGGTTTATTATTGGTTTTGTTGTATGCATGTGTCTCCATATATAGGTCCATTGTTAAGGGTTTTGATCCCCTATATATGACTCATATTCCACTGTAATCAAAGCTTGTTAGAATACTGTGTGTTGTATGCCTACATTAATAGGCTAGAGCACTATGCACGTTGTTGCATTGTCAACTTCACAGTGTTTTCAGTATGCCTATCTAGGCTACGGCAACTTGTGGGTTGTTGCATTGTCAACCCCATGTTATTTTCAGTATGCCTAGTTATTTTGCAGCATATGGGGTTTACAATCTGCGGCGACATTGTGTTGTGCTATTGCCATGCCTATCCTGCTACGCTCATGTTGTAATTGTGAATGTCTGTAATTTTGTGTGGTTCCGTATGCATGTTACATGTCCATGTTAACACTGTTTCCAGACATTAGGCGAGAACACTGTGTATGTGGTTGAATTTGAATCCGAATCCAATGAAATACTTTAACTGGTCGCTTGTTATATTGTATAGCTGTTTCCAGCTGTGCCTTCGCTTAAATGATTTTGCTAATTCAATTATTGGCTTCCGAAATGTATGATATGACTTTAGGATCAACATCCATTGCAGGCATACAAAGCGATACGATATGTTCCATTCTGTCAAGTTGAAAACAAACATAATTGAGGTCGTCTTAAGTAAAATTTCGATAAATATCCTGTAGCATTCGGCTAATTTCAGCCTTGATGTCGTCCGCCGTCATTTGTTTCTGTTTCAATCGCATCGATCGATATTGCATCGTTAAATAGCCGAGCCGTTATCGGTGTGCCTACACGAAGTACGTTTCTGACAATATTGGACGTACAACGACATTGGTGTGCACAGTTAGAACGTTGGGTGTGTAAACACATGGCCAAAAATCAAGGACAGTTCAGCGATACTACCAGTACTAGCTACGAGAGCACAGATAACACTTGGGAACCAGAGGAAAATCTGAATGCTCGAGCACTAAGGTTGGTATTTGTTAATAACGATTGACTTTTATCACTCGAAAAATTATCCTTCCTGTTTTACTTATAGAAAACCTTAGGCAGATTGTGTTGATTCCCTCGTTCTGAGGGATGTTAGTGTAGAGGGAACTAACATCGAATCTAGCTAGAACAGCTGAATCCGGAACTCGTGTTTTCTCGATAAAGTTGATAAAATCTTTAATGTCTTTAATGTAGGACTCTTGACTTTTTGCTATGGGTTGCAAAAGAGAGTCTACAAAGGATGATATGTGTTCTGTTGGACCGCCACTTCCAGATATAATAGGTCTGCCCACTGGTATTTTCTTGTGTATTTTAGTGAGCGTATAGAATTCTGGTATGCGGGTAGAGTTTGCTCTTACGTTGAGCCATTTGTGTGTCATTTTGTCAATGTGTCCGTGTAAAAATAGTCTGTTGACTATTTTACGAACTCGAATTTTTGTTTCGGATACCATAGGTTTTTCTAGAGGCCGGTAACATTTCTCGTTAGAGAGCTGACATTTGGCCTCTTCTACTTTCGTTGCGGTATCCATAATGACTGTTGTAGTACCTTTGTCTGCTTTTTTGAGTATGAGTTATTTGTTGTTCTTTAGGCTTACTAAGGCTTGTCGTTCTTTTAGACTAAGGTTGTCTATGACTGGACAAGTTTCAATGTTGGCTAATTTATCCCGTGTTTCATCAAGATACTGTTCAAGCGCTATTGATGGTTGAACCGGGGCTTTCCAGTTCGATTTTACATAGAATGGGTTTAGCGGTTTTTAAGGGGTATTACCCTTGTGAAACAGGATTCAAGCTTTAGTCTGAATGCTAGAATATTCTAGAATATTCTGGGATTATTCTAGAATGTTCAAGAAATGAGCATCAAAGCAATTCAAGCTTTTTCATGTTCTAGAAATTCCAGCTTTTTCCAGCTTTGTTTTTCTGGAAAAAGCTTGAATAACCTGGAATGGATATTACATTCTAGAAATTCCAGCTTTTTCCAGCTTTGGTAATCTTGGAAAAGCTTGAATAATCTGGAATCTGACAGGTTCTATTTAACATTCTAGAAATTCCAGCTTTTTCCAGCTTTGGTAATTCATGGAAAAGCTTGAATAACCTGGAATGGATATTACATTCTAGAAATTCCAGCTTTTTCCAGCTTTGGTAATCTTGGAAAAGCTTGAATAATCTGGAATCTGACAGGTTCTATTTAACATTCTAGAAATTCCAGCTTTTTCCAGCTTTGGTAATTCATGGAAAAGCTCGAATAACCTGGAATGGATATTACATTTAGAAATTCAAGCTTTTTCCAGCTTTGGTAATTCTTGGAAAAACTTGATTACTTTCACAAAAATGAACAGTCGTATCTATTTCCTATCCACATGCTTAAGTTGTCACAAATAATTGCACACATTTACTATAATTATTTTTACTATCTGAGCAGTTTATCGGATAGTCCACAGTTATACTTTCACTACCTTTTGGCTAATTAATAACTACACTGTATATGTTACAAAGATAGTTAATAGATAAGGCTATCTAAAAACTATCAACACAAACCTATCCAAAAACTATCTGCATTTAATGTAGTAGAAAACTAGCCTATCTAAAAACTATCCGAAAATGATAAAAAAATTGGATAGTAAAAAACTAGCCAGGTTTGTGTTCTTGCAGTTAGGTTTCAGATTATCCGAAAACTATCTGCATGTATGATAGTACAATGTAGAAAACTAGGCTATCCAATAACTATCTGAAAATAATAATAAAATATGGATAGTAAAAAAACTAAGGAGCATAAAGGAGGGCTAAGGAGCGTAAAGGATGGCTAAGGAGCGTAAAGGATGGCTAAGTAGGGATAAGGAGGACTAAGGAGCGTAAAGGAGGGCTAAGGAGCGTAAAGGAGGGCTATTGAGGAGCGTAAAGGAGGGCTAAGGAGCGTAAAGGAGGGATAAGGAGCGTAAAGGAGGGCTAAGGAGCGTAAAGGAGGGCTAAGGAGCGTAAAGGAGCGCAAAGGAGGGATTTCGGCTACTAAGGAGATGCTATCGAGACACTATGTGTTGGGACATTATGTGCAGCTACGTGAAGTAGTTCCCATCGTGGGGACGTGTTAGACTATGGAGATGCGAACCTTGTTTATAAGTTACGAATTAACCTTTGACAATATACGGGTATTATAATATACTTTCAACCAATCACGTCGCGGAGAATACCAGGTATCGTGTTCGGTAACCAATCCGATTCACGGGACGCACGCTTTCAATTAATTTGGCGCTCAAACTCAAAGTACGTACGTATAATATTACTCGTCAACCGTCTTCTACACGTGAAGTTGGACTGTTTGTTACAAATTCTCTGTCTACTGCTATGGTTTTTAGCATTATCAAACTCTTATTTCTTTAATAACAATCTTCAGGATTCCTCAAGAATCGAAGGTAAGTGCAGCATTGTCAATTTCGCTCAGAAAAGTACGTCGATTACGACGTTAGAACCGATTTCAGTGTAACGTGCACCGCGCAAATTTAGCCACTAATCTGAAGTCTCTCGAAGTCTGAAGTATTTGGAATACGAAAGAGCACCAAGTTATTTGATTCAGTACCTCAAAACCATGATAAACAAGTGAGAGCATGTATGTATCAAATAAGTGCGTCGAATGTATTAATATAAACATTGAAATCCGTTGTATTATTTGACCGCTTTTTACGGTCGATCTGCCCACTCAACCTGCTAAATCCTTATTAAAGGATTTTGATGAGTTCGCACGCCGAGTGCGCTAACGGTGTTCGCTTAACTTCTTCCGTAGGAATACATTTTAACCCTTTCGCTAGTAAACTAACCTCATTATCGGATAGAGTTTGACTTGAAACATTGTGGATATACGCTTCGTTTTGAGCTCTACTCTTGCTTATCGCAATGCTTTTGAGGTTTAGGCGGCGTTTAGAACGTTTTTTTGTTGCTTCGGCATAATGGTCGCGCGTGTAATGAGTGAAGCTGACACCAATATAGTTTTCAACTATTGTTTTATTGTCCATTTTAATGGAATTTACTAATTTTTTGAGTTCATCAAATTTTGCATGAATAGTCCGTAGATTGGCCGCTTCGGGATTTCTGTAGTGGACTCGTCTGGCGGTTGTTAACCGGGTGGCATCCTTGACCTTCTTCTGAGTTTGTTTCAACAGGGATGGTTGGACCTCGCAGAGGTCTTTTAGCTTGGACTCGAGGTTTGTAATGGCCTCATTGTCTTGCGCTATGTTCTTGTCCTGTTGCGTAACCATTAAGTTCAGCAGGTCATTCTGTTCCTTGGTACAGATTTGTTTCACCTTTTCTTGGAAAGCAGGGTCTGCTCTCAGGTGTGGATGTGGCCGGTACTGGAGCCCCACAGGGAAGTTGGATTTGGACACAAATTTTCTGAGGGTCATTACAGACTTTTTGGCTTTCGCTCGTCTCGTCTGGAGGTTGGCTAGTCTGTTTCTGATTGTGCGGTATTCCTCTGGGTTGACTTTGCGTCGTTTGGAGGGATGCTGTGAGGTGAGATTTTCCCCGTTCTCATCAATTTCAGAAGTGCGTCGCCTTTTCACTGGAGACTTGATTGGTGAGATGGCAGGTGGGCTTTCAGACATCTCGGTTAAAATGGCAACGATTTCTTGGCCAGAGATTTCGAATTATTGAGCCATAGTAGTTTAATTCTGAATAGAACCGTCTTAGTCAACTTTGGTTTGCGAGACTAGTATCGGATAAGTAGAGTTATCCTTCTTCAGTCGTAGCTCTGTGACCGCTCTTGCAGCTTGTCATGAACTAAATGTTTATCATTTGTAAAAATTATATTCAATTCACAGTGTTTTGTTTTACTTAATTGTTCCTCAAAAACCTCTTACCTGTTGGTTCAACTTTTTAAGGGTACATTATGTGTATTAAAATTATTATAATTGTAAACCATGAAATATCTATTTTTACTATAATATTATTTATTTCACCCTTCATAGCTAAAAGCAATAACTTACAAATAAATAAATAATTAGAAAATACATAAATACATAACTAAATAGAGAAAAATTGTATTGTACATTTGTACATAGGTACATAAATGAATGAATTATAGTCAATAGCAGTTGTACTGTCTTCACTGTTTTCTTTTTTTCTGGCAACATCATTATTTTTCACAACCCCTTGCCCAGAAAAGATTTTCACTGTCCAATACTTTTGCAGAAATATAGAAACATGATACACCATGGAATGTATATATGGGGTAATATTGCCTCGTTTGTATCCCTGCCGCTTATCTCTTACAGAGATAAATAGGTTGACCCATTCTCTTGCTTGGTTGAAATAAATCAATATGTTTTCATCTGAGGGGTTTTCATCAGTGATTGTTTGGTATACCAAAAGATTTCCATATCTCGACCACAGTTGAGCAGGAGTTACCCTGTATGATTTCACCAGTTAGTTTGTCTGGCAATTCATGTGAAAGTTTATTTTTATCAGAACCAAGTAAACTGGTGAAATCATACTGTCCAGCTCCTTTCCCATCTGCATTTGTCTTCTCCGATATGTCAAATGTCACTCCACATGGACGAATTGTTGACTGTAGAGTGTTGATGTGAACTTTTTTTTGTTCTCCCCTTTTTTTTTTTTGGGTCGTCCGTGTAATCCCATTCACATCATCAAGAAGGTTTTTCAGCAATACATCCATGACCCGTAGTAAAAGATGAAGTTCGTCTAAGACAAAATGATCTAATTCAATCATGAGAAGGGGCTCCCTGTCACAGCTAAAGTTGTATTTCCTTTTTTGACAAGCTTCTCATTTCCTCCTGGAGTGGAGGGGTGTTATAATGGTCCAAGTCAAATTTCATATTCCTCCTTTCATCCTTGTGGATTTTACACCAACAGCATGCATAGTGTGATGTTGCCCCTTTCAATCCTAGCATAAGTAGTGTGAATTTATAATCACCTCCTAGAAAGAATTCTAGATCAACTTCTGTGTTGTCAAACATAATTTTGTTCTTGATTATTGCTTCGTTGATGTCATTAAAAACTTCCCTAAAAGACTCCTTCTGGGTTTCATATTTTTCAGAACTCTTCACAATTGCTACCGTTGTATTTCCCTTAGCAGCCATGATGTCTTCCCCAGCTTGTAAAATTAAAAATAATAACAGTATGAAGCTAGAATCTCTTGTCATCCTAAGCACTATCACCTGATATCTTGATGCGAAGTGGCTCATCTTTCTTTGTAAAGTCTTCATTTGTTTCCAAAAAATCCTTAACTCTTTCTAGAAGAACATTAAAAGGTATTTGTGCACCTTCTGCATTTCCAGGGGTGGGATTTATGTGGCTGATCTCTCCTTTGTTTCACCAGGTAAGATTTAGGGAGGCCTTCAATATTCATTGTTAATTCATGGTAAAAGCTGTCTCCCACAGCAAATTTGTCAAGCAGAAACAGGATTTGTTCTATATTTTGTTTTTCTTCTGAAGAAATTAAATCAATTCTTGATGTGGCCTCTCCTTCTGTTGTATGGTTGTCACTTGATTTTTCAGAAGCTGCCAAATCCAGTCTGGGACTCCTTTACAGTAAGACTATTGAGCTCTAGCCCAAATATTTTCGAAAACCAAAGAGCTACCTTAGTACGGCTAAGAAAAACATTCAAGGTTCTTGATTTTTTTTTCACTTCAGAAATATATTTTCCCTTGTAGCTTATGTCTTGTGACTTTTCAAGTATCTTAATGTATCTCAACAGTTCTTCATTGACTTTTTCAACCCTTGATTTTTCATCTGTTGTTTTATCTAGTTCCTCATATAGCAGCTTTATCTCAGCCTCCAGATTCTTGTGATTGTTTTTCCACTCCAGTAAATGATCCTGAACGAAAGCATTTGTATCTTTTAACTGGCACACATCAACTGTTTACTCCTCAAATATGTGAAATAGTTTAACTTTTGCATCCATCTTCTTTCTTTTAGCTGACCCTGGGCTCTTTTTGTATTCTTGTGATACAAGGCTACCTAGAGCTTTATTAACTTCTGCCCTCGCACTTTTATCATCACTGATGCAAAAGGCATGCCCTGGTATAGCCAGTTCCAACAAATCAGTGTAATCTGCAGGACATACCAGTGCTGGCCGACGTGGTACTGTACTGGGTAGTGCTAGTAGCTTCCTCTTCTGTGACAGATGATTTTTTTCTTCTGACTAAGGTACTTGTGCCAGGCTATGACACATTTCTGGTTACTGCTTTAGCTGCATAACTCAATGAAGGAGTTTCTATACCCACTAATAAATCGAATTCTGATTGAAATATTGGAATGTCAGACCCATGTGAATTGATCAACAATATATAAAAGTATGAGATGAAGTTTCAGTCTTTACCGAGGTAAAAGAGATTATGTTTTTCCCGCGCAAAAAATAGACAGGTAGCCCAATACTGTATGTTGGGGTCCCTGTGGTAAACATAAACAGTCCAAAATAGAATTGAAACAGACGCAAAATGTTGCGCTAATTTTAATTAATGCTTTTCTGGTTCTAAAATAGATTTCAAAACATTAATTGCTATAGTAAAAAAACGTTATTTACTTTATACAGAGGAAGAGAAGTACCCGGGCACAGGTATCCCAGCTTTGAATATATCATCAAACTAGTGTTTATTCTTTAAAAACCCAGTCCCTTCTCGGTTAAAGAAAGGCAAGATGGCCGACGAACAGCTTAGAAACTCGGGGAAGAAAACAGCACAAATTCAAGCACATTTCATAAAGTTAAAACTATATTTGCAGCCAAATGCCAAGACTATTTAGTCCAAAGTTTGGAGCATTTCTGCCGAACGACTGTCATGTTTTATTGGGCTAAACTACATGGGAAATGTTGATCATTTATCGTACTTCGAAATAGGACGTACAGAGATGTTTCTTCAGAGAGTGAACCAGTGCGTCAACAAAGGGTGCTCACTAAGTTAGGGTGTTTAGAGATACATGTAGTCACCAATTTAGGGTAACACAGACTATAATCCTCCTTCAATAATCATGTGAACTATTCTAAACCCAAATCCAGCATTTAAAGGAAAACTGAAGCCTAAAATCAACTTTAGCTCAATGAGTAGATCTAAACATGAAAAGAGTCATGCCGAAATTAATTTTATTATGTTTTGCGTCAAAGGAAGAAAATCTGCAAATCTTCCTCCCAACCGCCGCTAAGTACTGACGGCTCAATTCCTGTAATATGTGACGGACGATACGGGGAATTAGTTTTGTCAAGTTGTTCTCGGCTTTGAATAGATGGACTAACGACTCATAGTTGTACACTATTGTGCTTTCTTTGTGCTGAAGGTGTGGTTTTGTTTCCTTGGTATGCATGACGTACCATACGGGGAAAAAAGCACTGAACTGAGCCGCCACACAAACTCGCTTTATCAGCGGAGAATCAGCTATTTTTCGATCGACCTTGAAAAAGTATTTCCTCTTTTTAGACCTGCACCACAAAGAAATATAATAGCAGAACTTATTTCTCTTCAATACAAGTTCGTATAGTCGTCGGATTGTTTTAGGGTTTAGTTCTCCTTTAAAATAACCCTAACATCAGTTAACATAACTTCCCTTTTAGAATCTTAAAAATAAACCAGATTTACAAAAATGAACTGGTTTAAAAAAATTTAACCACAACAGCTATATAGCGACATTTCTGCTATTTAAGAGGCAGTTATGGAAGGTAAAGATGCTGAACTTTAAGAGGTTTTACTACTTTAAGTTGCATAGTAGTGCTAACTATTATGGAGTTAAAAGTTTTGAAACGTACAGACATTGGACAAGTATTAAACGAGGTATGGAATTTTCGCTTTTATCTTATTTCTCCATTTTTAAAGTGCAAGAAATCACAAACTATGCATGCTCGACAGCCACGATGTCCTCGATTCTTGCCCATGAACATTGGGTGTCCAGTTCTTGTTGGGTGTACAATCGTCATTGTAAAATAGCAAGTTCGAATGACATAATTGCACATTCAAATGGAATAATGTCAAGTTCAAATCACATACTCGCAAGTTGAAATCGCATAATGTCATATTGAAATCACATAAAGTCATATTTAAATAGATTAATTACAAATGCACACCCAATGTTATTTTTGACAGGGAAACCGCTTCATACCTGCTACTGTCTGACTTCGAAAGTACAATTGTACATGATAAAAGTAACCGACAGTGGTGCAGAACAGTGCCCTTGCTACTGCCTGACCTGAACATACAATGCATGGAAATGTGACCCCGTAACATGTCAGGATATCAAACTGGAAATGTGAATATGTTTTTCAAAAGCATCAGACTTCCAGCACCCCAAAAGGGGAATCTGGGTGGCTAATAGACCACAGTCAGCTGCATATGATGCTGCCCCGTTGCGAGAACTATGGCCCTTATATTTAGTAGGGTCCAGACCACAGTGCCTAATAGCCAGAGACAGCAATGCGGAAATGTAGTCCTTGACACCGGTGCTTCGTCAAGTCTGAAATAATGGTCCAACTGCAGGGCCACGCAAAGAAATATAATTCAAAAGTGCTTCTACAGGGCAGACATCAGGATGACGGGTGAGTATAACTGTTATGGGGTGCTGATTGTGATTGTGTTTGACATTATGAAAGGAAACTTTCAAGGAAACAGCAGCACCAGTTGCATTGATCAGCTTGTCTACTTGGCTAATCTGTAGATTATGTAGTGACTGACAAGTTTCAGTCATCTCACCTATTCGCAGAAATGCGAAGAATGACATTGAACATATGGATGACATTGAACATATGGCTTTAAACATGCAACCTTGATATGTGGTGATTGATATTGAGGAAGAGAGCCTATTTTGCCATACCCCTTCAGCATTTCCAGAATAAAAAAAAATTAGTTGGCTTTGGAACACCCGCCAAGTATTAGCTGTAGAAGCTGCCAGTCTGCGTACAAACACAATGAGGGTGACATGATGACACGTAGCTTTGTTGATAACATTCACCAAAGCTTCATTGACAGTTAAAAAATAATTAGTGCTCTCGGTATGTTGCCAATCGATGACATTACTAAGCAGCAGGAGTATACAGTATCTTTTTTCATTGAAGGAAGGATCTGGCTTTTAAGAAAATGTTTCCCATTTTCACTGAAACAGGTGGTAGATTAACAAGACATGACCAGACTTAAAAACGTTGTAACCCTTCACAAGAGGCTTTACAGTTGAGAGTTGCTTTTTGCATTCCACTCTTTCTCTCATGAAACGCCACACAGTTCCAAAGGTAACTTTTGGGATTCCGGTTAGGTTGCTTTTAAACCATTTGGGAAATGCCTGTGCGAGCTCAGGCTCGGCTTTTTCTAGCAGGCCAAGTTCAGCTTTTTTTGCGGAGCAGATTCATACCACCGTCTGGATCGCGAAGATATTTGGCATCCAAGCCATTCTTGAAATAGTCTTTCACACTGTGTTATGAAAAAATAGAATTCGAACATCAAACTTCAACTATGACTGAGCAAAAAATACAGAGTATCATGACTTTCAGTACGATTTTAGTGTTCTGTACCTGTTAACTAAAGCACACTTTTTCCCCGTCGTTTCCGCTCCTCTACAAACCAACCATCGTTTCAACTGAGCAACATTGCTCAACAGTTTCTCGCGGAACTTTCGCTCTAGGAATGTCAGCTTCAGTTAAAATCACAGCTTGATCTGTGTTTGGAAGTATAGCTTCGCCTTCGCTCGACGCCATGTTTTGTTATGTTGTCCTTCCAAACGATCCCAAGAGCCTGAGCGGTCGAAATTCGCACCCACATGCTATTAAAGGTCAAATTGATATCATGCGGGATTATATTACTAGCGATAAACGGCTGAAATGGCACATTTCATTCACTGAATTTCAAGTGCGAAGCCTGTTGTTCTAGTAGAACTACTGCATGGATTTTCACGAAATAAAAACACTCTGCAACCTCTAGGTTATCCATAGCAAATTTCCAGCCGGAAAGTTCGGCTTAAACAAACGTTTTTTCGACACGAAAAGAATCACAACATACTTCAGCTCCTATATTATTTATACCAGCTTGCTCGCGCCAAGTTTTTTTTAACTCTCTAGTCACAATCAAAGTTTTTCAATTCAGTACATTTGCCTTAAAATAAAATACAACTAGGCAGTGACTGGTGCTAAGACAAAGCTAGTCTGAATCGGTTGACATCCTTGTCATAAATAATCTGCTTCTTAGGCAACCTAAAGTAAGTTAAGGCTACTAAAGTTTGCCTAGCCTGGATATCGCTGGTTTGACAAGACAAGAAAGCTGCCATTTTGTTTTTTCTCTCTCACTCAAACTGCTGGGCGTTTTGTATGCAAAAACTAATTTCTGCACCGAATTGAGTGGAATAAAAGCTATTGAAAGTCTCTTGGTTAAATATTATCCAAGTGTAGTACAATCAATATTTGCCCATACAAGTCAAACGCATTCTCAAACATTTTGTCATATTCTCAAACTTGCTATTTCTGCAAAATCCTCACAATTCGGGTACTGTTTTGGGGGAGTTGGGACTTATTTATGGCAATATCAACCAAAATTGGAATATTCTTCATAATCAGAGGAACATCCATATATTTTTCTCTGTAAAATGTCAAATTTAGACTTTTCCAATGAATGATAAGACTGCAGAGCTCCTCTAAAACCTCTAAAGGAAAGAGAAAAAATATGTTGATTTACAGAAGGTTACTTTTGTGCAAAATCTAAATATCCCACAGGAGATCAAAGTTATCAACATAGCTGCTATTAGAAGGTAAGATTAATGGAGTAGAAAATTTGTTAATTGTTGAATGTTAATCCAACCTGTCTGCTCTGAAGTTCAGAGTACCCAACTTGCCTGCTCTGATTTTCAGAGCACCCAACTTGCAAATTGCCTGCTCTGAAGTTCAGAGTATCCAAGTTCCCTTCTCTGAAGTTCATAGTATTCAAGTTCCCTACTCTGAAGTTCAGAGCACCCAATTGCCTTGCTCTGAACTTCAGGGCACCCTACTTCCAAATTGCCTGCTCTGAAGTTCAGAGCTAGTATCCAAGTTCCCTGCTCTGACGTTCAGAGCACCCTACTTGCCTGCTCTGAAGTTCAGAGCACCCAACTCAGTTGCTTGCATGCTCTGAAGTCTACTGAGAATATTCAAAACACAATACGTTCGATAATCTCAAAGGTTTTTTCTGAAATTACAAGGATACTGATAATTTACCAAATCCTTAATCAAACGCACTAGTGAACACATCAAGGTTAAGACGTTTAAGTCCAGAAAATGTACGAGAAGCAAATTTGCGACGAAGCGTAAGAAAAATTCAGACAACTGCAATTAAACAGTATACACAATCTATCAGATCAATCAGTAACACATATAGGTTTAGATTATTATTTTAATAATAACTTCATAATGCATGTATTAAATTTTCACTGTTACAAATTGATCGTCGGCACCCGTGAATCTGACTTTTCTGCATGATGGACTTTTGGCTTATCCCTTTTCTATAGATGTGCTCTACACTCAGACTACAGTAACACTTTTCTGAAAAAGGAAACATATCAGGTAGTTAATAGTGACGGGATGAAAATCAATCAGTTAGTGACACTACGCCGGGACAGTTTCTGAAACTGCAGTGTTTGCCAACTACATAGGCTCTAAATACATAGGCGGAAGAGACCGGTTCAAGGTTCAACATTCTAGTGCTCAGTGAAGTGGAGCTTTGATAAACCGCGATAGGGGAATTATAATTCAAACTAACATTTCAATTATTCAGAGTGAAGGCTTTCAATTGGCTTTTGTTTCAATAGAGATTGATAGATAGAGACGGAGAATTCCCAGCGAGATCAACTACAAGTCACAACTCAAGGTTTCACCTGGCCGACTACATCCGGGGTTTTATTACTGTAACACAGGTAGCCCATATTGTAACAGCTTTAACACGTCCGAAGCCGTCGCCACGGGGGAGGTTCAAGGGTTTAAAAAAACGAACTACGATAATTTGCATCTTCCTCTTCATTTATACTGATATTAAAGGCATCAAAATACCACTGAGTTTGAACACTCTTGAACTGTATTTTACGTATACATGCAGAGGCGACTACGTATATACGTGGTCAGGCCCTATTTGAACGGATGATAACTGGTCAATAAATTGTTGTTTATATATACAAGCAGGCAATTTCGGCATTGAGAATCGTTGAATGAATTTTGAACTGACTATAAAACCTGAGTTCCAGTTCAGTTCATTGACTTGTTTCGTTTGACTTATACGCAATAATATTATCAGTTGTGGAAACCTTGGTTTGCTTTGGATTAGTTTGTAAGAGCAACTGACAAACTGATAGTAACAAACTGACCGGTCGAGGTACAAATAAAAGGCACTTACACCGGAGGCCGCGGTACTGGTGAAAGAAATCTTGATCTAAAGTTACACGCCCTCTAGAGCTCTCTAGTAATTTGCAGCTTGCATGTATATTGTAAATACTGTGGTTTTCCTCATCATATGGCTAATGCTTCGTAAACTTACCTTCAGTCTTTACGTGTAATCCTTGAGATTCCTATGACGAACCAGTAGAACAAGGCTATAAAGACAAATGGCGCTACAACGATAACGGAGCTGCTACAACGCCGCGGTGTAGCTGAACTTTTGAAATGTGACAGTTATTATAATTTGGTTTGTGTCGGTATTCAAACTTGGCGCGCCGACCATGCTGAAACTAATGCGTGATCCAATTGGTTAAAGTTGACACTTCACACTGAGCGAAATCATGATGAAAATAAATGAATTCATTGTGCACAGGTACGTGTCTCACGTGTTGGCTGGAAAATTGGCCATCTGATAGTCGTTGGCTTCAGCTAACACTTGAACAGAATCGAAAGTAAAATTTATAACGGCTACTGATGGATTCTATTTTGAACAATTTGAAATCACGGCTTGCATTTTTTGCTTGCTACACAGGCTTACAATGGAATTTAATATCCCGCTAGGACGAGGTGTCAACTTCATAACCAGCACGGAAGCGCAACTGATTGGAATTACTGGCACAAGCCAAATTATAATTAACTTGTTACTTCAGTTTCACTCAAGTGACGTTTTAGCGCCAATTGCTCTTAACCAGCATAAGCCTCGTTCTTCTGGTTCTTCATAGGAATCTTAAGGATAAATACACGTACGTTGAAGGTAAGTATACTAAGCATTTGCCATATACAGTACTGTATATAATATGACGGTAAAAACCACATCATTTATTTTTAAGCTGCCAGTATCCGCGGACTGTGTAAGCTGTATGCATGTATAAACGTAAACTCGACCGGTCAGTTTCTCTCAGAAACCCAGCCAAAGCAAACCAAGGTCATGACATATTTCGAGCTAGTTTTTCTGAAAATAGCAGTCAATCGAGCCGGCAAATTATCGAGTCAGTGAACTGAACAAGTTCAAAATTTATTCAACAAATCAGTCAGTCTTCAAAGCTTATAAACCACAATTAATTTACTGACTTTATGAGTGCAAAATAGTCTACTCGCCCCGGTTGATTCTGAATAAGGACGTTCGTTTATACAGTAGTATAGTTCGATCATCCTAGTATTAAACCTCTTGAACCTTCCCCGTAGCGTCACGGGCCTCGGCTGTGTTAAAGAAAGCAGGGAACTGTTGAAAAGATGCCGAAACCGTTTGACCGCGGGAATTTAGAGACTTATATACATGTATATATAGCTAGAAATTTCTTTCCCTAGCGGTAGGGCGGATTATCAGTTTATGCTTGGCTGCGTGGAAGTTAATGTTTATAAAAATTACACCGAAGCACAGCTTCAACACAAGAATTAGAACCTTCGAACTCTTATGTTAATATGTAGTTGTCGAATACTGTAGTTTCTGCCGTTCCGGTGTCACTTAAGTTTGAGTTTTAATCCTGTCACTCCTAACTAGTACCAGTTAACATGAACATATATTATGTTCTCTTTCCAGAGAATTGTTGATGTAGCCAGAGCAGATCTACCGCAGAAGAAGACAAAAGTAATATGTTAAGAAAAAGATTTAAAATCATTTACATCGCAGTCCATTTCAGACATTGATATAAACCATGCAGCAAAGATAAGTCGATCAATATATTTTCAGGTTCACGGGCCGAGCGAAACCCGACTCGATCAATTTGTAAAAACATGCCACGAAATGAATAAAATAAAATCTGGAAGTAACCGGCTATCTTTGATTTGATGCATTAGGTGTACCGATTAATTACGGTTTATAGTTTATAGTTCTTTGAATGATAGTCCGAAAAAAGTGCCAGAAATGCTGAAGCACTTTTAATATAGTAATATATATATATATATTATCAAAATATTTACCTCGATCTTTTCTGACAAATTCAAAAATCCATTGTCAGAAGATAATTTATTTGTCTTAATCCTTGATGTGTTCACCAGTTTAGTTTAACTTAAGGTTTTGGCAAATTATTATCAGTTTTCTTTGTAATTTTGGAATAATCTTCAGTTCAGAATATCCCTCGTTTACTTCGAAAGTATTGTTTTGAATACTCTACACTTTATATCCAGCAATTTGAATCCTCTGAACTTCAGAGTAGGGAACTTGGGTACTCTGAACTTCAGAGCAGGCAAGTTGGGTGCTCTGAACTTCAGAGTAGGGAACTTGGATACTCTGAACTTTAGAGCAGTCAATTTGGAAGTTGGGTGCTCTGAACTTCAGAGCAGGCAAGTTCAGTGGGTACTCTGAACTTCAGAGTAGGGAACTTGGATAATCTGAAGTTCACAGGCAATTTGGAAGTTGTGTGCTCTGAACTTCAGAGCAAGCAATTTGCAAGTTGGGTACTCTGAACTACAGATTAGGGAAGTTGGATACTCGGAACTGCAGAGAAGGCAATTTGGCTTTCTGGGCATTATTTCAGCTCAAGTTAAAGGTTTGTTTTACAGAGATTAATAAAGTTCCCTAAAATGGAGTGTATTTTAATGCGATTTTGCAGAAAAAAAATAGATGAGAATATGACAAAATGTTTGAGAATGCGTTGTGTTTCCACATAAAACGTTTGAAAATGTTACTCGTCCATTCACGACTTTCGCTTTCCAAACACTGGCGCAACGTGTGGTTTGAATAGACACAGAGACAACAGAGAAACTTCACAGCAGTAAATTAGAAGTCATTTCGGAATATTTACCTTAGACAGCGGCATATCTACAGCATGACCAAATCCTTTCGAAAGCTTAGAGGCGTCTTCTCCGATAACACTTTGTACTCACGCTCACAGCTACCACAAAAAGTCGTCAATACAGTTTCGGAAAATCATACACCATTCGAAAAAGGAGACGCGATGCTCCTACAAACACACGCGTTAACTTAAATGAAATCCACCTAACCCAAATAACTCGCTCCTGCGCATGCGTGAATACACGAGTTAAAAAAGGACACAAAATCGTACCAAAACAACTATATATCCTCCCATATTAGTACTATAAACTAATTGAGATTTTGAGACGCGATACCGAATTATATTGCCGGCCAGTTGGGAGAAAATATATTCCGTATTGGGCGGAGTCGCACTTCACAGCACTCTTACTGCATGCAAGGCAAATGATTGTGCTTTCTCAATCGTTTAAATTTTATCGACCTAAAGAAAGCCTTTAATACGATTCACATCATTATTAGTATGCACACAGTCAGATCACTGTTAGTATACACGCACAACCAGCCAAATTGGACTATTAAATGAACAATCAGATACGAAAGTATGCATGCACAGTCGCATCACGTAGCAGCGCCAGAGTAACAAGAAGCTGCACACAGGGGAACTAAACACTAAAATCAACTCAAAATCTATGCAAAGATATATTCGAATTAAATAAATTGTTCGATTTAATTTTTCTATGTTACGCGTCTATCCGCTCAGATGGGTCAAATCTTGCATTTTGTGACATCAGTTCCCGACATTGAAAAGCTGGACTAAGTGCGGCTCCTAAATGCGAACGAAACCATTGTGTTATCTTTGTGCTGGAGGGTGATATTACGAAATTTGCACAAGTAGAACACGAGTGCACGCAAGTAGAACACGAATAAACATGAGCAACTTCACGTAAGCCAGGATACCCTAGGATAACACAGGTAGTCCAAAAATACTAGGATCCAAATACTATTATATTAGGATCTGAATTATAACTCGCACGAGTCAAAACACGAGCGAAGATGAGTACACTACCGCTTAATGATTTAATTAACACAAAATCATAATAAAATAATAAAAATTGTGTTATCGGCTTAGTTGTTCCGGGTTACCTTTGTTATCAGTGCGTTCCGTCTTTGTATTTCCGGGCTACCTGTGCTATCCTAGGGGAACGCCATTCAATCGGACGGCTGTACGACCGAAAGTAGCTAGTAGCGACCCCCCGAAAGTAACGACCCATCGAAAGTAACGTATTTTGTTTACCCCCCGTAAGTAGCGACCTTGGTGTCCGTTTCATTTTAGTTCCATTATATACACAGCCAAGCAATTAAAATTATTTTTACACTTTATGAAATGTTCAAAAGTTCGTAATGCGACTTGCGAGACCTCTAGGCTGTCAGAACATAACAACATAACAGGAGTCTGAGTCACTAGCTTGCGAGACGTTATCGCATTGGATCTGATCTGATAAGTTTTCAGGAAATTTCAAACTAAATTTACACCTCGAAAGTAACGTCTGGTCAGGGCTGCAAAAATTGAAAGTAACAACCCTCGCTATTTTCGGAACTCTCACATATAGCTCACTTCCGGTTGCCGTACGCATGTCTTGACCTCTTAGACATGTCTCGTTCTAGTCTACGACCGCGCGCCAAACATTGCCGGTAAACGCAATTATTACTCGCTTACTCGTAATATGTTCACCATAATAAATGATTGTTGCGAACGAGGACCGTTCTCTAAACCGGCAGACACTGAAGTAGTACTGTGTAAAGTTAACGCACACTAGTCACGGCACAATCTTCTCCATGTCCGTTCTGCGCTGAGCTCCTGTTATTGTACGTTTTGTCTTCCAACTTTATAATTGGCTCACATGTACAATATTTCCCACTAGAACACCTAAACTAAACTAAATATACGATATAGTTAGATGACAAGTCCCAAACTACATCTCGGACCGAAGTAGTTTTACTGGCAAGTTTAGCTCGACGGAACTGTGTACCCTGCGAGAAACTGTGTGAAGTTTTCGCACACTAGACACGGCACAAACTTCTCTGTTAACGCCGAGTACTATTTATCGTTTGTTTTGCAATTTGTCTTCCAACTTAATTCGCTCACAATTTCCACTAGAACACCTAAACTGAACTAAATATACGATATAGTCAGATGACCAAGACTCAAACTTCATCTCGGACTCGGATAAGGGAAAACTTAGCCGGTGCAGTACTATAGTTTAAAAGTTAAAGTTCCTGTTTGTTCGACGCAGTTCGGTTGAATTCAGTATCATTGACACAATGCATGTAATTAATTATTACGAGTCGATCAACTTCTCAGTTTAAAGTGGTCCCCTTTAGTTTATTTCTTCATCCTGAAAACGAGCACAGCATACGGGTATACTAAAAACATTTGCTTAACTACATTTTGTAAAATTCTTACCGGAAGAATTGTTCTTGTGACATGGTTATAAAGTTCAATGAGGGTTTCTTCAGTTTTCCCCATATTAACAGACATTATAAGGCCTCTCAATCCAGTATAAAGACTCTCTGGCTAGGTTTATATTCTGTCGTATTAAAACATGCCTTAGCATGTAGTGTAGTTGCCTGACCTGCCTGACCCAACCTGTCAACAGTTTTATCATTGACTTATTTGTGTCATCACGCAACGCTTCTTCCGTGCCGCCCACGATGGAATAGATCTTCGATCGATATCTCCTTGTCTCGCCTTGTCTGAGAGCTTTGCCCTTTCTTATCTGAGCGCGCCTGACGAAATCTACCCTGAGATTATAATTCGATACCTTTTATATCTAAACGTGTTTGGATCCACTTAAGCTGAGATTGTATTTCACTCACGTTTTTAGATCTGTTCTGACAGCACAGATCGAATGTATTACGTTTTCGTGTATTTTTAGGTCTATAACAGTTCCTTTACAAGAATCGTAAGATTAAAAAGTAGTTAAAAAGAACTGATAGCGCCTCGAAGTCTCACGCGTTCCTAATTTCACATTCCCACAGTGGTAATTAAACGGTGATGATATTATGCGATACAAATAGCGTTAAAGAAATCTATAACGTTTAACGCGCATGCCTCCTGCTTTATCGCTCGATCACAGCGGCTCCGACCCACATGATTAGTGGCTAGGGTCTGAACTGATCAACTTCTGTCGTCGATAGAACAAAAAAACGATTAATAAAAAAACGACACAGACTGCATTTTAAGACTCCGGCCGCTGCCATAGCAGCGCCGGAGTAATAATAAAAAAAAGACACAGACTGCATTTTAAGACTCCGGCTGCTGCCATAGCAGCGCCGGAGTAAAAAGTTGAACTCGTTAAAAGAATAACAGAACTTATAACCCTGCGTAAACAGAACTGGATATGACTTAGGGGGTGTTTACATGATACTGGAACAAGTTTCATTCCGGATCGACTTTCATTATAGACATATTTATGCCTCTGTCAACGCTTATAAATACCCCGGCTTTCTATGTTAGTTAATTAGAACAATATACCAATTTGGAATGATCTACCCAGCTACACTGTATAGGCATCTTCAATAGACCGATTTTGCTTGTATATTTATTGTCCCAATTCAGGTCACCTGACTTTGCCATTGAGTATTAAATGTTTTCTTGTTTTTCTCTATCCCAAGAGGAAATGTACAAATTCCTCTAATTAGAAAACAAAGCACTGAATCCTCTGGAGAGCTGTCACATGATCTGAATTGGGCAACAAATGTACAAGCTTAATCGGTCTATTAACCACTTCAAGGAAGTCATTTAATATTCACATTAGCTTTTTGTCGCTTGAATGTTTTTTGTTTGTTTTATTGTTTATTTAGTTGTTTAGCATACCGCTGTGCTAAATGCCAATATCGGGATTACGCTTGCCTATATTATTTGTTGATACTTATTAAACTGAAACTGAAACTGAAACATTATACAGAGTGGTCGAAAGAGAGGCTAGGTCAGTGTTATGTGAAGTTGATTTATTATAATTACTGGGAGCAGTTGTAGTAGGCCTTTTGCAGTAAACAGTCATGTGCTGGTATAATACTTTGTTAACGAATGAATTCAGTTTGTGATCTCCATGGAAAAGACATTGCCATGGATGCTGGATGGCAAGCTATCTTTAAAAAAGGCTATTTTATAAAGATCGAAAATCGATTGGAGGTGGAAAATAGCATTTACAAACAGGTTTTGCAAATGACCCTACCAATCTCATACAATTGCCTTTAAATACATGTACCGGTAAATGAAATAGATTTGTTTGCCATCTAGTACAACCGCATGATTGAATTCCTACAAAAGGTCATTCCATCATTACTCGGGCTGCCCGTGGCAGGCACGAGTCTTAATCTGCAGGCCGTTATTTTGTTTTTGTTTCATTCAGCAAAATTTCTGCCCATGTATTAAATTTCAAGTTCACCAGCAATCAGATTGCACTGTGCTGGTCACGTAACACTCGCCAGGTTAATTTATTTACATAATTTAATACAGTAAAATCAAGATGGTGGAACCGCGAGGAAATTTCTCTCTAATTTGGAGTCCCATCTCTCAAATGTAAGCAGTTTGATGTTTTATTTAACTTCACTCGTGCGAAAGCCTTCCAACACGCTCAGGATATTTCAACTGGCGCTCTTGTCGGAGCCGAAGGATCGCGTTTTTTACCCAGATGGCCAGTGAATTTATATACGAGTCGGCGACCCGAAAGGGCTCTATGATGAAAGCTCCACATATCGAATTGGAATTTAGCGTGTTAATTTGCTGCTGAAACCAAAGGCTTCTTCGATAGAAATGGCAAGATGTTGTGTTTTTCTAGGAGGACAAAATATTTCTCGTTTAAGCTTCTCTACCGCCACGGCTTTGTTATTTGAATCTCTGTGGATTGGTATACTCAAATATACTGCACAATACCATACAACTGAATAAGAAGTCTTTAACAAAGCCAAACTCAACTTCAACTAAAGAGCAAAGCCTGAGAGGGAAAGTGAAACTGAACAGTGTCTTGTCAGGTCATGAAGGTACGCTGAGGTTGAAATCATTGCGTGTTTATATCTGCATTTCTTTGTCGATTTATTGCGATAGTCAGTGTACTTTTTTACCAAGTCTATTTATATCCAGTGTTATCCTTCTGATCATGATTATATACGTCAATCTCTGGAAGAATGCAGATATGCCAGTAGAAGATAATTGCAAATTTTATTAAGTCGAAGAACTAGACACGTACGCGTACATAATCACATGTACACAGAGATGTGCTACAAACACTCATTGTTATAAAACGAGTCGCAAGCACATATTAATTACTTAAAGACTCTATGTCGATCGGCATGCAATTCGGGCGCTTTGGAGGTTTCGTATCATACGAAACCTCGAATTTTAGCGAGTTAGACGGTATGGTTCAGTAATCTTCTTCCATCCTTGTAATCATAGCGACTTTTTGGAAAAAAATACTCTCAAAAGACGTATAAGTCAATCAGTTAACTTTACATTCAGTTATTTCGCAAAAATCATTCAATTCTAGACTCTTGTTAGACCTGTTATGAGTCATGAGTTTAGAGTCGTCCATCTTAGATGGCGTCCAAGGAACCAAAACGGCAACTAGGTAGAGGAGGACGGCCCAAAAAAACAGTGACTTTGAAAGTTATATACTTAAGAGAATCGGTACAAGACCAGTGGAGGGATTGGAAAGCCTCGAAGGGTTATTCAAGACTCACGGACAGTGAATTCGCTCAAGTTTTACTGCAGTAACTAGTAAGTAATACTTGAAATTATTTGCGCTCTGTACTTGAGTTTGTAGTCTGTTCTCACTCTCTGCTCTACTCACATAAATAATATTGTTCTTATCTTTATTACATATTGGTCTCGTCTTCAGTTCATGTCCATCAGCACAACAGGATCTGGAGGTGATCAGCACGAGCAAAGTCTACCTCAACAACTTTATACATGTCATGTCACTATCATTATGTAATTTCATGAGTGAGTACAGTTGCATGCAGGTTTCACAGTCGTATTGGTCTGATATACATGTACATGTAGGCTATACAATTTACCTTTAGCATTCTTGAAGTTCTTCAGTATTTAGCTTCAAGTTTGGATAGGTTAAGTCTTCTATAGGGTAGGGAATTTCATTTTTTCTTGAATGCATTCTCAAAATTACAAGAGTAACCTTGTAATAGCTAGGCCCAAGGATCATGGTTTCATACTAAAATACTATTTCTCTAATCATAAGCCTTAGCTCTGTGGTGACAATTAGAATCACAACTTGAGAATTATTTCCAAAAACACTTATCCCTTATATTACAGCACATAATTTTAAAAGAAGAGCTTATGACAAGTAGCCAAATTAAAAGGGTAGTGCCTCTGCCACAACAACATCCAAGACATCTGGCTCCAACTATTGCTTTACGAGAAAGCCCAGAATTGATTTATTTCGTTACTTAATATTGCAGCAGATTTAGGGCTAAGAAATAATTAAATAAATATCCCTTACAGTGTATGTGACATAGTAGTGGATATTTACAGTATGACTACTTCTAACAGGACCACCCAACACTAACCAGCCAGTCACAGCACAAGTTTATAACAGCTAGATTGCAGAATACCCCACCACTTCGAAAGATCACTTGAAAAGCCCTTGCAAATTGTTCAAAATTATCCATTTAGCTCGGGTGTATTTAGATTCGTTCTATGAATGATTTGGAGTTGAAAATGGGAAAGAATTATTTGAATTTCAGGGTTAGGTTTTTAGAGGGTTTGTATGAGAATTAGAGAAAATGCATTATTAATGAACCAAGTGGTGGGGTATTCTGCAATCATTCCGTTTATAACAAATGATCCAGACTTTGGTAGTCCCCAAGCCAATCAAATTTAAAGGCCCAGACATCAGTAGCTTCCAAGCCAATCACATTTGACAATGTGGTGGCCCATGTTGAAGTTGTGACACCGTAACTTGCCATGTCACTTCACAAGGAGGTAAATATCCACCAATTGTCACTGGATCTGTGTTGAATAATGTTTTTAGTATATACCACACAAGTATTATAGTGAGTAGCTTAGCCAATTAGATTGCAGCATTGCTGATAGAGCACAATTGATTTCTAACAACTAATATGTCAGATAAATGAATAGGCCCACAACAGAAACTCTATTGTTGTTATTATTGTTGTTACTCTGTGTTTTTTTTTGCAACAGTGCTAGCTGGGCACTTTCCACTATGCTCTCATATTGCCTAGTCATGTGTCTGGTCATCTTTGTCTAGTGAGAGCACAGGAATTGTTATTTTATTTGAACAATACATATTCACAACTTTTTCAACCCAAAATTTTACAATTCTTGGAGGGCACTTTGCAATAAACACAATAGCTTTTTTAACTTCCATGGGACAATGTTTTTTGGAAAAGATTAGTTGTTCCAGGAGAGATGAATAACTATTGTATCTATGCAAAGTGTCCTCTCACAAATTGCACAATTTTGGGATAAGAAAGCAGTGAATACAGACTTTCTGTCTTGAGCCTATAATCTGATATTTTCCTTGGAAATTTGATGTTGTAATACTCGATGTAAACCTGATATAAACCCTCAACTTTGTTTCTCTGACTAATATTTGTGAGAGCCCACCTGACTCCACTCCCTATGCTATATCGAAAGTGGGCTATAGGAAAAGTATTTGTAAGGGGTGGACCATTAGAAACCACTTGATTGTGGTTCAATGACAACTCTCCAATAAAACATTGTGCAAGGAAAAAAGTTAACCAAGAAATTCCTACAAGCAGATGATCACCACAAAACAATTAATGCAAGCAAACTTGTTTAAAGAATATTCTGTAGATAAATTAGTTTGAAAAACGATCTGTGCACTAATCCCCCCCCCCAAAGCCATAGTCATTTTTAATGGTAAATGCCTAACTACAAACAGCAATCCAGAATGTGGCCATCCCTTCATGTAGGACGACACAAATCAATACCAAATTGTATTGTATTGTGTTCTCCGGGGTCGACTCCCTATATCTTGCTGATGGCAATGCTCATCATACCTTTTGGGGTAAAAATGCATATTTTGGTACCTCTGGGTGTTTAATTTGAAATGCCAACAGTACCTTTATGGTATTCAGAGTAAACCAAGTAAGATATTAAAATAGCTAGTATTGCCACCTCTTAGGGTAAAAAATAATTTTGGCCATGCCCAGAAAAATAAGATTTTGATACCTTTTAAGGGTTCCTTTGGAAAGTTTCAACAAGCATCCCATCACTTTTATATGGGAGCCCCCACCCCTCTGGGGGGACTTTTCTACTCCGATCTCAAGCCGATATACATGTAGACATCGTCTGGGGAGGGATCTGTTGATGGATCTTTTTTATGGCACAAGAAGGAATAACTTCCTTTCCCCAAATAGCCATGCTCCCACAAAATAACTGTTGCTGTAGCTGGCCATTGAAACGTCTAGAGGATCCACCCTAATTTCACCTACAGCGAATGGCAATTTTGAGAACATGTCTGTCTAGACATAGGTTTCGTCTAAGGCGTATGAAGTGATGCATTCCCTTCATCTGTAACATTAAATTTTATTCTCAGGAGCAAGGCACAACGTTCCTGGAATTTTGGGTTCTGGACCTGGATTCGTGACTCATGACAAATGACAAAATACAGACTCTTGTTTTACACAATTGTGTTTTATTGGCAATTGCAATGATTGGGTTTGTGGAGTGTCTGTTGCCTGATGACTTGTTAAAGACTGGTGAGATGAGGATAATCGTGCAATCAATACCCTGGTTAGGACAGTTAGGACAGACTCTCATGAAAATAATACAAGTATAAAGTTGAACTGCAAAATATCCTATCGCCGTATCGGCTCTGTCTTCGTGTAGAACTTCGGCTTCGCCGGCAACCTTCCGTAAAAAAATTAATTGAAAGAAACACAGATAAATACCGACCGTATTGTCTATTGACTTGTTGGCGTTTCATAGAAACATAAAACTCACCATAAACATTAATCCTCTGCAATTCGTCTTCCGATGTCTTGAGAGGTCAAGATGGCCGTCCGAAGGCTAGCGAGGAACGCCAGGTCGAATTCTTGAATCAAAACAAAAACAAACGCCCGCAATGGATGCTGGTCGACATAGAGTCTGTAAACGAATTTTAGGAAAAAGCAGAAAAGTGAGGCGAGTTAGAAAACAAAACCGTAAGGACGGAGAAGAGATAAATCAGAGATTTTTTTTTAAATGGAGAAATATTTTGTTTGTAAAATCACGTCGAAAAGTGAACCAGGGAACCAGGGAAAAATGTAACTTTCATACTACAGTATCTCCAATCATTTCACAGTTATCTCCAAAAATCTGAATCATAAAAAAATCATTAAACATTACAAAGTTTAAGAGTGTGACAAATTAATGGTAAGAAAAAATACATATTTACTGAGGGTACTGGCTTCCTGAAATAACTGAGAAGTTAAAAATGCCAGGAGCCAGTTTACATGGAATTGAAATTAAATTAGTAGGTCGCAGGACATGAACAAATACATATACAAACTATTCCATTTGGTCAAGTTATTTACAATATATACGCTGGCATATATATAGTAATACAATTAATACAGTGTTAATAAATAAATAAATAAATAAATAAATAAATAAATAAATAAATAAATAAATAAATAAATAAATAAATAAATAAATAAATAAATAAATAAATAAATAAATAAATAAATAAATAAATAAATAAATAAATAAATAAATAAATAAATAAATAAATAAATAAATAAATAAATAAATAAATAAATAAATAAATGAATGAATGAATGAATGAATGAATGAATGAATGAATGAATGAATGAATGAATGATTAGATTCATGTTCCCTTTTGTAACAGTGCATGTCCCCTTTTGTAACCTGTGTTCCCCTTTGTAACCTGGTCAAGTTACAAAAAGGACCAACTGTTCCCTCCTTGACTAAGTTACAAAAGGGAACACATGTTCCCTTTTGTAACCTGGTGTTCCCTTTTGTAACTTGGTGTTCCCTTTTGTAACCTAGCCAGGTTACAAAAGGGAACGTTATGTTCCCTTTTGTAACTTAGCATGTTCCCTAATGTAACTCCATGATTTTTGATTTTTTAATCTTGCGCTTTTGACTTTTTTCACAAGGTTTGAACACAGTGCAGTGTGCCTTGTTGCTGTCCAACACAATACTGGATAGTTCCAAACAGAAGTTTATAGTTTAACTATAATTTACGACACATATTTTCATTTTTTATGGATTTTCTTTATTGAACCAAAGCTTCAAATACATTTAATTCTTCTTCTTGTATTTAATTATTATTATTACATGATTGACACAGTTTTCTTTGTTATTCATGCTGCTTTTATTATATCACTTATATACCAGTTGAACAATCAAGTAGCTCAAAGCACGGGGAGGGATTTGCTATTCAGCGAGGAAGAGTGGGGCTTTATATGAATAGAAGTATCTGTATATGAATCTAATTAGATATTCAAGGCATTTTCGGCTATCGCCGCTAGAGAAGAGTAGAAAACCAGCGACTTGTAAGTCATATCTTGGTTCTCTATCCAAGTTTTCTTTGTTATTCATGCTGCTTTTATTATATCACTTATATACCAGTTGAACAATCAAGTAGCTCAAAGCACGGGGAGGGATTTGATATTCAGCAGGGAAGAGTGGGGCTTTATATGAATAGAAGTATCTGTATATAAATCTAATTAGATATTCAAGGCATTTTCGGCTATCGCCGCTAGAGAAGAGTAGAAAACCAGGGACTTGTAAGTCATATCTTGGTTCTCTATCCAAGTTTCTGCGTTTTTTAATCGTTGACAACCCGAATGACATCGTAACATGTCAAGATGACGCTCGAAAAGTCAAGGAACAGGTTATGGAGTGGATGAGTTCCTATAATGGACCTATTGCAGAACGAAGATGGGAGAAGCAGATGGAAGATCCTGAAAAACTAATTACGCCAAAGGACATTCAAGCCTTCGACAAATCGGATCATGCCCGGAGTGCAGTTACGACACTTGGCCAATGTGTTGATCGTGCAAAGGCCAACTTACCGCCAACACTGACAGAGTACTGTCAAGTACGAGATTATCTTGTTACAAGCATTTGTATCAACAATGCTTGTCGCCCTGGTCCATTATCAAGTATGACACTCGGCGAACTGAAGAAAATAAAAATGGAGGACAATCAAATTGTCGTCACCGTGCTTAAACATAAGACCCAGAAAGCCCACGGTCCAGCACCTTCGGTTTTTAGCAAACCTCTCTATAACTGGGTGTTAGCTTTCGTGTCATCCATGCGCAGCAAGTTGTCAGGGGCACGTACACAAGACCAGGATACTGTATTCTTGAGCTGGTCTGCCAAGCCGATGTCATCATCTATGATATCTGCCCAGATTAACTCATACTGGCAAAAGTGCACAGGAAACAGCAAAGATCGTGTAAGTGCAACCGCATTTAGGAAGGCTGCCGTCTCTGAGGTCCACGATAAGCACGGCCACCCTAAGAACGACTTGGCAGATTTGATGAGCCACAATCCTAAAACAGCAGAAAAGTTTTACCTGATCAGGCAGAAGCAGAAAAACGCCGCTAAGACCTCAGAATCCTTCCAGAAGATATTCCACGGAGAAACAAAGCAAGGCCTCGAGGAGACTAATGTAACGCCACCAGATGCGGAGCTTGAAACAGTACAAACAGTGAAGGCAAGACGCCATGTTTGGAATGAAGAGGAAGAAGACGCAGTTCGCGAGCTTTTTACTGAGGAAGAATGCAGAGGACAACAGCATCTCCATAGAGGAAACAAGGTTAAAGATAAAATAGTATTCTCTTCTGAAGCACATCAAAGCCGAAAAAGTGCGCGATAAAGTGCGATCCTTCTTTGTTGGCGCAGAAGAGATTCTTCAGCTCCCGAACGAGAAAGAAACTATAAGTCAAAGAGTAGATCGTCTGGACCAAGATGACGAATTAGCATCTTCAATTTCCCTCTTTACAGGGAGTTCCCGCAAAGGTAGTGCCTTTTCAGATGTCCAAACAGAAACACTGGTGACCCTCTTCGAAGATCTTGTCAAGTCAACAGCAATGATCGTAAAAACATCAGTAATGAAACGCATTGGTGAAGATCCTGGCTAAACTTGGAGAATTCAAACCTCTACAAATTTGTGACAAGATCCTAACGGAGCGTCGAAGGTACAGGAAGTTATCCTAAAGTACTACAGAGGATTACACAGCCAGAACATTCCGTTTAATGATTATCAGACCCTCAGGGAAACTATTAATAAAGTTAACGATGCATGAATAGAGTCCAATTTTTAAGGGTTTTTATTGAAGGAAATCGAGAGTCTAAGTCGCATAACGATTCCACGTGCATGTTGTTAAAATACCTGCAGTTTGCTTTTTCAAAGGACATTTAGCGAATTACTTAACTAATGGAAGAACTACACCAGCCGTTGGAGAAGAACTTTGTTGAAATTATGTTTGTTTATTACTCACGTTTACGTTCAGTTTCGTTGCCACTTATTCTTGATCTTGCTGTAATATTGCAATGAAATAAAAAAAACTGAACCTTATATTATTATGTTCTTATATGAAATATTATCAATAATTAGGCCAATGCCATTTTTGCGATGTCCAGCCGTGTAAATTTACAGTTAAGTTGCTTTACACATCTCATAATATAAAAAGAAAATCAGTATGTGTCAATATTCAGTTTCATATATTGTGCAAAAATGTCGCATAGAAAAAAAGACAGACAGGACTATTCTTCTTCTTTAACATTATTTGGAAAATGGTTTGCCTGTTAATATAACGAGAAATCATTCAAAATAAAGGTTTTTACCTTGGTTACTTATTAATTTGCTTAATTGCCTGTAAAGAACGGAGGGAAATAATAATAACAATAATAATGATTTTCGGTCGTTTTCACGCCTCGTTCCCTTTTGTAATCCGACAAAATATACCGCCGAAGGCATAATATCGAAAATTATGAAACAAACCTATTATTAGCAGCACTGCCTTATGGCGTACTTTACAAAACTGAAGTCCGAAATTCAAGCAAAAAAAGTGAGGATGAGACCCCTGACTTTTTCCTCTCGGATGCGGTAAGTGTTCCCTTTTGTAACATTTAAGCAATTTCACACCATTCAGGAAAAAAAACACAGCACCTACAAAAGCAAACATTTCTGTCTGATTTGAAGGTGTTCTACACATAATGTATTGCTTATGCATACAGCAAAATGTGGTGGTTAACCGTGGTTTTATGGAAACGTTAGAGTGAATTGCAGCAAACCCGATAGAAATCGTAAAAATGCACTTTTTTGTGTTGCATGCAATTTTCTGTTTCCCTTTACTAAAAACCGCATAACTCAGCTAAACGTCAACCAATTACTTTAAAACTTGGACTGTACTTGTCTCAACTCACATGCTATAACGTCCGAAAAAATAACAAAGATACGATTAAGAAAACTGTTGTAATGACATGTTTTCTTCGATAACCTAATGTTTTGCACTTTTTATGTTTTTTCGTAACCGTACTCGACCATGCAGAGCGTGCAAGTAAACCTAAAAAATCTCGTCTGTTTTTAAACCGAAATCAAAACCTGTGTGGAAGTTTGAGGGCAAGAGAACACTTGTAGGCGACGTTCTATCCCGCGGATATCACATATTTAGGATTTCCAAGGTTAAAAACTGGACAAAACCACGACCATGTTCCCTATTGTAACATTTCGAGCTTATTTTGCGTCCTTGTCAGTCACACGAAAAGTATTTTATCGCATACATACTGAGATTTACGAATGGAATCACTCATGCGAAAACTCACTTCACAATTTTCCTTAGCCAATCAGAATCGCGAAACGAATTTTTCACACGTGCGAAAAGCGTTTCGTCCAATCAGAAAACACCTGCCAAAACATATCGGGTTTTCAAACTGGACTTGAGCTCGGAGGCGCCACTTTCATTCACTACGAAAGTTGGAGGTTTTGACTTTTTTTTAAACTAATGTAATATTGACCTGTAAACAGCCAACTAACGATGTTAACACTTTCAAGTCAATTGAGGAGTATATTATCGACCAAGAAAACAAAATCACAAGAGCAAAAACTTAGAGAAACAGCCGTAAAGTTACTCAAAGAGACACAGAAGAAGCGAAATTCTACCGAAAGAACTCAACAGATATTGAGATAATCTATGTGAAATCATTCTTAGTGTCAAAAGAAAATACGGCGAAGATTACGAGCTTTCAATCCTTCGTGGAGTGATTTCAACTTCCATAGACCATCGACATTTGAAAAATCGTAAATATTCTGTGACAGAGAAAACCTACAAGCCGTGAGATGTCTGGAAACTCGTAGCAAACAACTTGGACAAAAGCAGGTATACTAATCTATTGACGATATAAACTTGCAAACTTTATTTGTTGAATCAAAGACAGTTTCATATTGATGTTGAAAACTATTTCAAGGCTGATGTCAGTTTAGAAAGTACGATTTTCTTTCCATTTTGATTGTATCGAGCATAAATTTTAGTCTACGTTGAGTCGGATACGAAATGCAAAACAAAAAATTGAAAGCTACAAATGTACGTGTTCAATGACAAGACCTAAATAAAACCTGTTTGATACTGGAGAAAAATCTCAGTATGTATGTAATAAACAAATTACAAAATGGAAAGTGCTTTTGTATGGTATTTACACACTTGTTTGTTTTCACAAAACTCACTCGCTCGTACCTCGCTCGTTCGTTTTGTGAAAACAAACTCGTGCGTAAATACCATACGCCAGCACTTCCCATTAAGTAATCTCTATTTATCACATACATACTGAGATTTACGAATGGAATCACTCATGCGAAAACTCACTTCACAATTTTCCTTAGCCAATCAGAATCGCGAAACGAATTTTTCACACGTGCGAAAAGCGTTTCGTCCAATCAGAAAACACCTGCCAAAACATATCGGGTTTTCAAACTGGACTTGAGCTCGGAGGCGCCACTTTCATTCACTACGAAAGTTGGAGGTTTTGACTTTTTTTTAAACTAATGTAATATTGACCTGTAAACAGCCAACTAACGATGTTAACACTTTCAAGTCAATTGAGGAGTATATTATCGACCAAGAAAACAAAATCACAAGAGCAAAAACTTAGAGAAACAGCCGTAAAGTTACTCAAAGAGACACAGAAGAAGCGAAATTCTACCGAAAGAACTCAACAGATATTGAGATAATCTATGTGAAATCATTCTTAGTGTCAAAAGAAAATACGGCGAAGATTACGAGCTTTCAATCCTTCGTGGAGTGATTTCAACTTCCATAGACCATCGACATTTGAAAAATCGTAAATATTCTGTGACAGAGAAAACCTACAAGCCGTGAGATGTCTGGAAACTCGTAGCAAACAACTTGGACAAAAGCAGGTATACTAATCTATTGACGATATAAACTTGCAAACTTTATTTGTTGAATCAAAGACAGTTTCATATTGATGTTGAAAACTATTTCAAGGCTGATGTCAGTTTAGAAAGTACGATTTTCTTTCCATTTTGATTGTATCGAGCATAAATTTTAGTCTACGTTGAGTCGGATACGAAATGCAAAACAAAAAATTGAAAGCTACAAATGTACGTGTTCAATGACAAGACCTAAATAAAACCTGTTTGATACTGGAGAAAAATCTCAGTATGTATGTAATAAACAAATTACAAAATGGAAAGTGCTTTTGTATTGTATTTACACACTTGTTTGTTTTCACAAAACGAACGAGCGAGGTACCTCGCTCGTTCGTTTTGTGAAAACAAACTCGTGCGTAAATACCATACGCCAGCACTTCCCATTAAGTAATCTCTATTTTCTTCATATTAGTTAGGGTAATAGGTGCCCATAAATGCCTTGCAAACACTGTGTTTTGGTTAGCTCTAGTTATTGTATATGGCGTAAGGCTAACTTTGAAAAAATGTTACAATAGGGACTAAAGATGAATCTAAGAATGAATGAATGAATGAATGAATGAATGAATGAATGAATGAATGCATTAAAAAATAAATTAAAAAATAAATTAAAAATAAAATAAAAAATAAATTAAAAAATAAATTAAAAAATAAATTAAAAAATAAATTAAAAAATAAATTAAAAAATAAATTAAAAAATAAATTAAAATATTAAAAAATTAAAAAATTAAAAATTAAAAAATTAAAAAATTAAAAAATTAAAAAATTAAAAAATTAAAAAATTAAAAAATTAAAAAATTAAAAAATTAAAAAATTAAAAAAATAAAAAATTAAAAAATTAAAAAATTAAAAAATTAAAAAATTAAAAAATTAAAAAATTAAAAAATTAAAAAATTAAAAAATTAAAAAATTAAAAAATTAAAAAATTAAAAAAAATTAAATTAAATTTAAAAAAATTAAACAATTAAAAAAAAAAAAAATTAAAAAAAAAAAAAAATTATATATATATATATATATAAATATTAAAAATTACACTCGTTCTCAATGACACGTGCAGGTTCGAAACGAAACTCCAGACTTCGAAGTCGTTTCTGGTGGATGTCAATCAAACGGTTTCCATGGAGTTTGAAGTGAACCGTTGTGTGACTGAAATTCGGGAAACTAGCATTTTATAAACATGGCAAAATCTTTCCCAAAGTCGCTTAGATGGAGAGTAATCATGCTTAGAGCCAAGCGTTTGCAAAATAGGGAAATCACATAAACTTTATGTGTGAGCGAGCGGTTTGTGTATAAGATCAAAATATGGAAATCGCATAAACTTTATGTGTGAGCGAGCGGTTTGTGTATAATATGAAAATAGGGAAATCACATAAACTTTATGTGTGAGCGAGCGGTTTGTGTATAAGATAAAAATAGGGAAATCGCATAAACTTTATGTGTGAGCGAGCGGTTTGTGTATAAGAAATCTGATTGTTTATATAGCTTTAAAGGTCTTGGAAAAAGAATTATAGTTATTTTTATTCATTCAGTTGCAGATATGCTCCTTATAAGAGGTTTTATCGAGCAATACCCTCGAGCTCTACCTCTACGAGCCAAATTCGACAGGGCAAATTTTTTTTTTGAAACTCTCAGGACATGGATTATCGGCAATGCTCTCCACTCTCGACTGACATTTCGGTGAGGAATTCAAGCAAATAACAATCGTTTTTCGGCTTAGTATCCGCCATATCTCTACCTATGTCGCCTCAAATTACTTACGATTTCGTTGACCTCCTACACTATTTATGTTTATCACATACATACTGAGATTTACGAATGGAATCACTCATGCGAAAACTCACTTCACAATTTTCCTTAGCCAATCAGAATCGCGAAACGAATTTTTCACACGTGCGAAAAGCGTTTCGTCCAATCAGAAAACACCTGCCAAAACATATCGGATTTTCAAACTGGACTTGAGCTCGGAGGCGCCACTTTCATTCACTACGAAAGTTGGAGGTTTTGACTTTTTTTTAACTAATGTAATATTGACCTGTAAACAGCCAACTAACGATGTTAACACTTCCAAGTCAATTGAGGAGTATATTATCGACCAAGAAAACAAAATCACAAGAGCAAAAACTTAGAGAAACAGCCGTAAAGTTACTCAAAGAGACAAAGAAGAAGCGAAATTCTACTGACCGAAAGAACTCAACAGATATTGAGATAATCTATGTGAAATCATTCTTAGTGTCAAAAGAAAATACGGCGAAGATTACGAGCTTTCAATCCTTCGTGGAGTGATTTCAACTTCCATAGACCATCGACATTTGAAAAATCGTAAATATTCTGTGACAGAGAAAACCTACAAGCCGTGGAGATGTCTGGAAACCGTCGTAGCAAACAACTTGGACAAAAGCAGGTATACTAATCTATTGACGATGTAAACTTGTAAACTTTATTTGTTGAATCAAAGACAGTTTCATATTGATGTTGAAAACTAGTTCAAGGCTGATGTCAGTTCAGAAAGTAAGATTTTCTTTCCATTTTGATTGTATCGAGCATACATTTTAGTCTACGTTGAGTCGGATACGAAATGCAAAACAAAAAATTGAAAGCTACAAATGTACGTGTTCAATGACAAGACCTAAATAAAACCTGTTTGATACTGGAGAAAAATCTCAGTGTGTATGTAATAAACAAATTACAAAATGGGAAGTGCTTTTGTATGGTATTTACACACTTGTTTGTTTTCACAAAACTCACTCGCTCGTACCTCGCTCGTTCGTTTTGTGAAAACAAACTCGTGCGTAAATACCATACGCCAGCACTTCCCATTAAGTAATCTCTATTTATCACATACATACTGAGATTTACGAATGGAATCACTCATGCGAAAACTCACTTCACAATTTTCCTTAGCCAATCAGAATCGCGAAACGAATTTTTCACACGTGCGAAAAGCGTTTCGTCCAATCAGAAAACACCTGCCAAAACATATCGGATTTTCAAACTGGACTTGAGCTCGGAGGCGCCACTTTCATTCACTACGAAAGTTGGAGGTTTTGACTTTTTTTTAACTAATGTAATATTGACCTGTAAACAGCCAACTAACGATGTTAACACTTCCAAGTCAATTGAGGAGTATATTATCGACCAAGAAAACAAAATCACAAGAGCAAAAACTTAGAGAAACAGCCGTAAAGTTACTCAAAGAGACAAAGAAGAAGCGAAATTCTACTGACCGAAAGAACTCAACAGATATTGAGATAATCTATGTGAAATCATTCTTAGTGTCAAAAGAAAATACGGCGAAGATTACGAGCTTTCAATCCTTCGTGGAGTGATTTCAACTTCCATAGACCATCGACATTTGAAAAATCGTAAATATTCTGTGACAGAGAAAACCTACAAGCCGTGGAGATGTCTGGAAACCGTCGTAGCAAACAACTTGGACAAAAGCAGGTATACTAATCTATTGACGATGTAAACTTGTAAACTTTATTTGTTGAATCAAAGACAGTTTCATATTGATGTTGAAAACTATTTCAAGGCTGATGTCAGTTCAGAAAGTACGATTTTCTTTCCATTTTGATTGTATCGAGCATACATTTTAGTCTACGTTGAGTCGGATACGAAATGCAAAACAAAAAATTGAAAGCTACAAATGTACGTGTTCAATGACAAGACCTAAATAAAACCTGTTTGATACTGGAGAAAAATCTCAGTGTGTATGTAATAAACAAATTACAAAATGGGAAGTGCTTTTGTATGGTATTTACACACTTGTTTGTTTTCACAAAACTCACTCGCTCGTACCTCGCTCGTTCGTTTTGTGAAAACAAACTCGTGCGTAAATACCATACGCCAGCACTTCCCATTAAGTAATCTCTATTTCCTCCACATCTGGGAGTTGTATGGCGACGTTTTATTTAGCATGCAGACCAGTGTTGCCATAGAAATATAGTTGAGTGACATCCACCAAATTGACGTTTTCCGTTGGAAATTCAATTTCGAACCTGCACGTGTTATTGAGAACGAGTGTAAAAAATAAAAAAAATAAAAAAATTGCTACAATACGCGCACGGTGATTAAGTTTATTTACAAATGGCTTTTTTATTTTATTTTATTTTAAATGAATATTACAAAACACGAGTAGTCAAAATTGTTTTACCAATACAATACAATACAATACCTGAAGCATAAACAAACTTTATTATATATGTACTGAGATTTACTCCAAAATAAATTGTCAAATAAAAATGATCCGTTAAGGACTACAAGCAATGTGATTGGTCGGACGATTTCTCTCACTAGTGAAAAATATCGTATGACCAATCAGAGGCCGCAGACGAAATATTTCACTAGTGACAAAAGTCGTATCGGTTTTGCCGCCTTTCACTGGCGGCTTCACTAAGCAAAAAGTGAATCACGGCGTCTTCTTCGAGCAATTCAAGGTTTGCAGATATAACTTCAGTAGAGGAATTTATCGAAGGACAAGTAAATGAAAATACCAAGAAGAAAACTGAAGAGAATGTCGCTTTGCTTAAATAATTTTTGACGCTAAAAGATGAGTCAATGAGGCCGGTAGAAGAAATTCCCCCACATGAGCTCAATTCATTCATCAGCGAATTTATCATAACAGTAAGAAAGAAAGAAAACAACGAAGATTATGAACCCAATTCGTTGCGTGCTATGATTGCCAGTTTTGAACGGTATTTAAAGAAGAAGAATTACGGCTACAGCATTATGAAAGACGTCCAGTTTGAAAAAGCACGAGCGGCCTAAAGTCAAAACAAAAAGATCTCAAGAAGAAAGGCAAAGGTAGTAAACCAAACGCTTCAGTTCCCCTCACAGAGGACGAAGTAAAACTGCTGTATGACAAAGAATTATTAGGAAAGTCAACTCCTGAGTGTCTATTGAATACAGTTTGGTTCACCAACACAGTCCACTTCGGACTCCGTGGATGGATAGGATATACGGATGTAAAGAACATCGTGATATGTGTTGGGGTGATGTGCAACTGTCGGAACATAAAAATCTTCAAAGTGTCACAAAATTATCCAGTGGTTTCTGAAAAACAGCAGGTAAAAATGTCTCGTACTTTGAGTGAACTGACGACAGGGAATGTGCATAGCTTAGAGAAAACGAATTCATCTCAAGTTGCAGAATGCTCGACTGAAATTCATTCAGCTAGCACGGCAGCAGATTATCAACATAACCAGCAAGCGATGTCGCTTTTCACGGGCGCTGTTATTCATGGAGGTCAATTCAGCATTTCTATTAACAGCCTCAATCAATCCCCGAAGTTGGCAATCCAAGAAGCTGAAGTGGTCTTCTCCAAAGAGGTACAAAAGTACTAGATTCTGACTCTGATTAGAAATTCGCAAAACAGTCAACTGAACTTTTCAAACTACGGTTTTGAACGGCCCCATTTAAATCTAAACATTTTATTATCATTTCTTCATTTAAAGAATGATTGTTTAAAAGTAAATTTAAACAAAACACGCTCGAGGACTCGCTCGTTCGTTTGTAATTCTTCACAACTCGTGAATAAAAATCGTACGCACTCGCCAACCATGAAGTAATCTCTATGTCTTCTGAGGCCCTGCGCAAACGAGGAAACATTGTTGCGGAAGCACAAATATTTATGAAACATTTCAGAAACAGTTTTGCTTCTCGGAAGCAAAATTTGCTTCCGCAACAAATGTTTCACATGCGCGCAAATGGGGAAACATAATTTGGCAACAACAATGTTTCCTCGTTTGCGCAGGCCTTAACGGACTCTCGATATTACGGAATCACGGACACTTCATGTGGTCCCAAACAACCAATTCTATTGATTTTACTCTCGATACAGCGCACACCTCACACACGTAACATGACAAAAGTTGCTATAATGGAAGAGTTTATAAATGAGCGACCACGAACAACACTCCACTGGTATACGTCGGATCAAACAATGATCTAAATGGTTCGCAGATTAAGAAATAAGTAGAATGAAGAATAACCAATACGACGTAGAATTATACGGATTTAATGTAGCACAATATTTCGACTAGCCATACTAGTCTTCATCAGGTGCTTAGGAGCTTTTACAATGTGACTTGACAATATATAATGGTAAAACGGAAATGACGTAAAAAACATAATATGATAACGAAAGATAACTAACGGTGTGACTGATTAGTAAGTCTCGTCGCGTTTGTTAAGGCCATTAGGTTCAAGAGTGTTAGCACGTGTTATGAGATAAGCTTCTCTAGCTTTGCGAATAGCATCACGAGAAGAGAAAATATGTTCTAAAGGAATTAAAAGGATATTAGATGCAGAGTGGTCAGGGTTAGATAGAAAATGTTCAGATGCAGTGGTGGGTTTGGATTTACTGGAAGGTTTGTCAACTGTCCTAATGGCCTTAACAAACGCGACGAGACTTACTAATCAGTCACACCGTTAGTTATCTTTCGTTATCATATTATGTTTTTTACGTCATTTCCGTTTTACCATTATATATTGTCAAGTCACATTGTAAAAGCTCCTAAGCACCTGATGAAGACTAGTATGGCTAGTCGAAATATTGTGCTACATTAAATCCGTATAATTCTACGTCGTATTGGTTATTCTTCATTCTACTTATAATGGAAGAATTCATTGTCTGATAGTACTATATTCCTGGTATATTTAGCTTGTTGTTGGCTTACTTTTTGTCATTTTCGAATTTGTTCGCTTTATAGGCAAAAACTCAGTCACAGCATTTCACATTATCCATCGTCGTCTCTCTCATAGGTTTTTCTTATAAATGTTCCCTCGCACCCCGCTATTGCGTACTCTCACTATTACGGACACCAAAATGCGGTCCCGAGGGAATCCGCTATAATGAGAGTTGACTGGACTGCAGTTAGTGTTATTTTAAAGTAATTAACTGAAATCACTTTTTTTACAATTCATATAGTGCAGTGTAAAACATTCAGCATGTCAAATGAGCAAAAGAGAGAGTTATTTGTTTGGAAAGAGAATCATGAGAAACTACTTCTGAGGGAAGTGTTATGTGTAGAGACATACCAGTTTCGACCTGGAACAAAAGAAAGAGGAGCATCTTGGACCAAGCTTGCAGAAAGTCATACGTGTGCAGGTCTAAAGGTCAGCCAGAGATCTGTAAGAGAAAAATTTGACAAGATGATAAGAGAGTTCAACAAAAAAGAAAAGGATGAGCAGCAAGCGAGTGGAGTTGCGGTAGAGTATGGAGAGCTTGATCAGTGCCTCACAGATATCAAAGAGCGAATAGCAGACTTTGATGGAATGAGAGAAAGTGAAGACCAAAAGCAAAAAAGCCTCAGCAGAAGAAATGCGGAAGAGAGCAACAGAGAAACTGCCTGAGACGAAGAAGCGGAAGAACAGTTCAGATCTACAAGGTGAATCAGAAGAAATAGAAGAGAAAAGAAGGAGAGAAGCCATGCCAGTGTCATCGATGTGATGAAGGATTCCTTGGAATTTAAAAGGAAAGAGAAAGAGCAAGGGCAGGCCATGAGAGGGAGAGAATTGAACTGGGAGCTGCTGAACAACAGCAACAACAGCTGTTTCAACAAAGCATGCTACAACAGCAGCAACAGTTCCTACAACAGCAGCAGGCCCTAAACATGTCAATGACAAATGCTCTTCGTGAGCTCTTGAAGAACATCAAAAAGTAATTAATATTAAACAATTTCATATATGTTTATATATTGATTTATGAGGTTAAATTATTTATCAAATATAATACAGTTCACTTTCATTGACATTACTGTATATAGAGAGTTTAATGTGTCTTGAGTATATAGTTCATAAATTATACTAGTTAAGTTTTATATACATGTACTGTTTCAAAAACAAGCAGCAGTGTTTCATCAAATGTATAAACATGATGGCATAGTGATTAAAGTGATACAACTGCAAATTTCTCTCTATCCAAAGCTTATATGGTTACCGTAATATCATCACAGAACACCCCATCCAAAAATATGTGGATCAGTATATACATGACTGTATACTCTATAGCTAGCTCGAGCCTCAGCTGTTTCTAGCTTGCTTTGGTGAATGCTGTACATAACCAAAATATTTACTTAAGGTCATGACAACATGTCATTCACCAGATTACTAGTCTTATATTATCTATTAATATAGTTTAATTGGAGAAAAAACTTCATATTTTATAAACCAAGACAGAGCTAGTGTAAATACTTTCCAAAATAATTGAAATTGTCCGATATTAACCCTTTTTTTCACCGAGGGATATAGGAAACACTATATCTTTTTACTGCCTAGAGCGTGTAAGCTTCTGTACTGTAAAGCCCGGCAGATCAAACGAACATGAGAGTGCATGAGCTGGAGTTCAAACTCTCACTCTCGTTTGACTGCAAACTCTAATAACAACTCTCATGAAATTCACTTTCATGCGCTTTCATCGAATTTGAACATGTTCAATTTTTGTATGAGAGTTGATGAGAGTATTCGTCAACTCTGATGCTTGTTTGACCAGGCTACATGACGAAGAGAGTTGAAAAAAACTTTCACCCACTCTGACATGCCTCACTCTCATGCTCCATTTGATCAGGGCTTAAAGGCTTGGGATTTGTTTATCATTTTGTACAATATTGATGATAGCTGTATGTTTTTATTTCCCCCTCCGTGACAGTGATTTTTGCATTTTTAGCGGGCTATAAATTAATTGTAATATATATTTATTATTACATTTATTATAATTAACAGTCTGCCAATGTCTCACTTTCGCCTTCTTCTTATAATTAAAAGTTGGTATCCAAATGGCTAATATGTATTTTAGTTTTATATAACTTTTATCAAAGTCCTTTTTTATAAATTTTCATGTCCAAATTACTGTGGAATTGCCAGAAAATAAATACCTCTTATAAACTGAGTGTGGGGTCCATACAGGAAATTATTTACCACAAATTGACCAATCATGCACATCACATTAACTTACTGAGCCATATAACAATATTTGAAATTACAGTTTGAAATACTCTTGAAGAGTTGGGGGTGTTAGATTAAAAAATACACTGGTAGTATTACCATACAGACACGTTAGAGCATTTCTCAATAAAGCACAAATAGTATACATCTTCCCTTGACTTAAGATATGGCAAAAGGTTCACAGGTAAAACTTCCCCCCCAAAAAAAGAATTTCGCATGTTTAGAATGCTTTAGGTCTTAGCTTTATTATAGCAAAAAAATCCAAACTAAAATTCCTTTTTAACGCCCCGAAAAAAACATGTTTTAATTTCCCGCGAAAAATGACGCGCGAAACATGATTGACAGACGCTGACAGCTACGTGACAGCGACACGCGAACTAAGACAACAATCGTCTTTATAGTGCGCTACGCTTCGTTTGTTTTTGTTGAATTGCATTCTATCTAAAATTATGTCGTCGAAACTTAAAAGAGGCTGTCCTTGGGTATCTTCGAAGAAAAAGAAGAAGTTGAAAACAGGTAAATTTAGTTCGACTAAGAAGGCAAGTTTGGCGTCGAGCGATAAAGGCTCGTGGTTCAAACAAAAACAATGGCCAAGCGAAGAAGATCTGTATGTTTAGCAAGAAGTTGCGCCGTTTGAATGAATATAACTTGTGTTCGACTTATGACCCAGAACTGTTTATCTCCTTTATCATGATGGCTTTAGCATCATTTACAGTTGGCCTTCATATATATTTGACCTTGCACGCTGGGTCAGATACCCCCTCTCTAGTTATCATCCTAGCCTCGCTAGGAATTCTGGGTATTCTGAGTTTCCAAGATGGCGGACGAGCGAAACTTGGAGGGGAGGATTCAAAGAAATCTATTTTTGTGCAAATTGGATGTGTTACGTGAAGTCGAGGAAGGCGAGGGGCAAAGGAGGGAGAAAATTCAAAATGTTTTCAGAGAAATTGATGGGATCGTAGGTCTTGTTTGCGCCAAACACAGCCAACCACACAGTGATTGCCATGCTTTGGTGGATATTTGGCCGATGGCTGAGCGCACGCTCTATCGCATTCATAAGAGTGTTATTCGCCGTCTACGCCAGACACCCAGCACAGTAATGCCATGGTTCGCTAGTTTTACCCGAGAGGTACCTGACGAGGTGTTCTCGGTCATACTTAACGGCGTGGTTAAGCATAATTCTTTTGGACATACATTGTCAGAAACTCCAGCAGTCACTCGGATAGCTATAACCGACAGGAGAAAGGCCAAATACATTTTCAACCGCATGAATGATGTTAATTTTCATGTTCCTCGAACTGAGCTTTTAGTCAAAAACTTTCCGGACGGTTCTCGAGCAGAAGTTATTATTTCTTCAGAGCAAAGCATGCAGATGAAATATAATAAGAACAGTGAATCTCTTCAAGTTTCATTTCACTTCGGATTGTGGAATGCTTTTGGGATAGCCCAGCACTGAACAGCACTATAAGATAGATCTACTCGTTGCAGTAAGGTAAATGATATGGGTTTGTACCGTGAATTATATATTGATAATTTTGTACAGAGTTTATTAAGTTCTTCTTATTACAGCAGTTACCAATCATTTTTAGGTCTTTATATTTACATGATGTGTTGATGTGAAAATTTGATATCAAGGTATTATCCTTGCTGTAAAGAGTCTTGCACATATTTTTATTAGTGCAATATTCCTTGTAATCTCATGTTAGTAGTAGGTAGGCCAAATTCAAAACTAGCCTGTATTTTGTTGTATTTTTCACCCACATTAAATAAAGATTCCTATTTTTATTATAAAGGTTATAGTGTAATATTTATCAGATTAATTTTTATCTGGCTCCAAAAAGTACCCATAATTCCTGCCACCTCTCTTGTGGAGGTACATTCATTAATTTCCAGTTGTCTGTAATTGATTATTTAAGGCTGGTTCTCAGTAGTGATACAAGCATAAGCATAAGAACATAAGCAAGCACAGATTGTACTAAATGGTTAGTTAACCCTTTATACTTGGTAGAACAAAGAATTCATCAAACCTTAAAATTACAATCTGCATTTGTGTATGTTGTTATGCTAATGCTTGTGTCGCTAGTGGGAACCAACCTTCAAGAACCTGTCCTCCAGGGAGGGGTTATGGGTATTTTCTGAAACCACATAGTACACAATATACATGTAATTTAATAATAATAAACTTTTATTAAAGTGTCAATTAAAATCTAGCTGACAGAGTTCAAACTAATTGGGGACACTATTTACAAAAAATAATGATAAATGATAAATTATCTAATCTAATCTAATATGTGTTAAAATATTAAAATATATAATATATATTAATAAATATGTAAAAATAGAATAAGGATATAGAAACCTATATACTCTATGTTCTCATTGATGAAATTGTAAAAAATATATAATGTCTGAAGAAAGACTAATCTAATTAGTGCATAGGAAACAGTCCTTGCACTTGTCTGTTAACTGGTCAGCAACATTTAGCTTTCTTACACACTATACCAGTTTTCTCTTTTACAAAAAAGGCTAGAAATTTCTAAAATCCAGTCATATTTATTTTAAGTGATATCCTCATGTGTGACAATATCATTTATAATTTCACGTGTGATGATATCATTTATATCTTCACGTGTGAAGATATCACTTTTTAGAAAGAAATATACACTGGTATTTCATCGATAATTATATACCGGTATTTAATATTAATAATAGCATGATCACTGAAATGGCATGCAATCCATATGGACCACTATTTTATCATGGACATTGCATATGCTCTTTTAAAACTGATAGCAGGTTTTATTTTTTTGACTAGCAGTTTTAAGAGCTGCTACCATTATTGCACAAGCAAAGGATGTATCTTACCAGATGAACAGCTTTCCATTATGAGAGCCATTGTGTTGCTTGAGCATATTTCACACTCACCTTTGTTAAGGTCTTTCTCGAGATCTAGACCGCAGAAGCAAAAGCCATCTTCATAGGAGTGAGGTGGAATGTACTGATCTTTATTACATGTAGGTCCCTTGGGTTTAGACTTGCCCTTCTTTTGGTGTTGTTCTCTCAACCAGATGTTTGCAATGAAGTCATGCCTCATTACCTGTTCCCATCTTTTTGGTTTGATTGTGTTTTCAGCAAACTTAGCCAGCTTTGTGTGCTTAGCCTCTCTCCCCTGTGTGGTGTTTAGGCCAAGTCCATATCCAACATCTTTGAAAAGCACTCCTGCATAGAATGGGATGGAATATCCTATGGTCCAGGTAGTTGGACTAGGTTGGATATCAAACATTGCACACACATTGAAATACAGATGACAGTTTTCTTTCAGCATTTTAATATCCTCAGCTGAAACTGATACCCTACTGTAGAGAGACGCACAGTTTCTGAGCTTGAGACCATGAAATGCCAGGGAGTGCAACTTTATGGTGCGTCTTCTATCAATCCCTGAACATCCAAGGAGGGTTGAGATTATTTGCATAAAATTCCAGCAGAACAACTTGCTTTCTTTTCCTGTGAATCTGTAGGAAAATTCCTCTCCCCTGCTATTTCCTCCTTTTTCATTGAACCACCTATTGATATTTTTTAGAAGTCTACTGCACTTAACTTGCGACTCAAGGCAGTTTAAGTATGCGATGAATGCACAATCACGTGGGAGCTTAGTGGTATCATTGCCTGCTTTTGCTAAAACAGCAGTTGTTGTCAAAAGTTTGGCAATGACTAGGACCTGTGTATGCCACTTTTGCCAGGCATTATTTGTATTATGCAATGGGTCAGGCATTGCCTTGTTGATATATTTACCTAAAAATGGCTTAAATTCCTGGCGAGAACACTTACTTGCAATAAACTTGGTCACCTTTGTTCTCTCGGTTGTTGTGCACTTGTCTTTAATTTTGATTTCAGCTTTGAAACTACTTACCTGCTGAGCAACTACCAACCTTCGTTCATAGCTCCAAGGCTGCCAAGTGCAAGTGTTATCACCAATACTCCCACCCATGGTCCTGTAATTTGATGATGAGACATTTGCATAAGTGGAAAAATAAGTGGCTGCATTGCTGAGTTCACCCCCCATACAGGCATGCCATTTTTGATCTGCTGGAATTAAACTGCATTTATATTTTACTGTTCTACCACACACAGTGTACTGTTTCGCTTCTATAGCTTCCATTTCAGCTACAACATGCTGCACATAAGAGTACATTAACGGGTGTGTTTCAGAGCAATTAGAACCCATTAACAGAAAGTTATTACTACAGCTAGCTACCCCATCAAGGATATTTAATATGCTGACAAGGAAGGCAGTTGCTGTATCATCCTTACCAAAAGGTGCACCGTCTGCCCCAATGGCAACATGAAAACAGCCATCCTGCCCGTTAAACCATGTGATGGCATCTGGTTCTTGTAAATACATCTCGCTTATTCTTAACAAAAGCTCCTCTAGGTTTTTGTAAACCCCATTTACCTTTGGTTTACTAAGGGATACTGCAAAATCATCTAACTTATAAACATTACCAAGGTCTAAACCATTGATGTAATTAATGAGCGTGTTATAGGGTACAATACGTGGGACTGAAACATTAGTCATGAAATTGAAGCTTTCTAAAGAATCATTGTTTCTCAGTTCTTGATATTTTCTCTTGCTAATCAAACCACCTTGGTATAGAACACCAGCACTGCGAAGAACATTTTCTGGGCTGGATTCAAAGGCCTTTACTTTTTCACGTACGATTGAAGGTAAACACCTCTCCATGCAAATTTTAGAAGTTGAAATATAGCTTTTCAACTGTTTTAGACTGACATCAGTAACAACAGTTGTCCAAAGGCCATCCATAACTGCAGTTTTATCATTATGATTAGAATTTGGACTGGTATGGATCTTATTAAGGGCTTCCAAGGTTTTAGCTTTACGTCTTGCCTGTTGAGCAGTCCCAAGTTGAAGGCGATGGCTGTTACTTGGCTGCACCTTGCTTTCAATATTTATAGATGGAGGTCTCCTTGCTACAACTGCAGGACCATTGTTCTCCAGGTCATCAGCAAGTGCTTGCTCCTGTGAAAAAAATAACCAGTTCAACAAGAAGTTTAAATTCAGCTTATGAAGCAACTACTGTGATAAGCATGGCACTCTTTTGTATAATATTGAATAAACTTTGTAAAGAACAAATCAGTAAGGAGGGATTTACAGAAACTCAACATTAAGGGGGCATATACGTATACTGTAAATCATGAATATCCTGATCCAACAGGGCTGATTTATTTGCACTCAATGCATATGAGCTTGTGGCAAACACCATGGACCCTTGAATTCAGTTGCTAGTTTTATGATACCCCTCCAGAAATAATGACCGGTCCCCAGTAGTGTAGTAAGAATTGATTTCTGTTTTAAAACTCTATCAAACTACCTCAGAAAATAGATTTTAAAACCATTAACTACTTGCAGGTAAAAACACAGACGAAATTAAACAGCCAATAATGGTTCCTGATTAGCTAAAATCATTGGTGAGCCTGAGGGAAAGACAAAACAGTAATAAAAATACATTTTATGAATCGTGAAATTATTATTGTTGATATTCTCCAAACAATTTTAATACATACTCTATATGAAACTAGGGAGAATTCCGTAACTAATCAGACAAACGGCGAATGTAATTGTCGACACTTATTATGAAATAAAGGCACAATATCGGTCCCAAAAGTAATAAAAAAATATAGGCTTACCTTTCTCTTCCTATAAGCTGTCTTTGCATGCAAACGCTTGTTGTTTACATCAGCTTTTATTTTCTCTTCGATAATAGCTTGCCGCGCCAACTTCTTCTGACGGACCTACTCGCCAAGCGGGAATCTTCTCCGTTTGCGTGTAGTGGTCTCCAAAACGCTTGGTTGAAAAGAGCCATATTTTATCAGAATGATACACGAATAAATTATATTTAACGTGGAAAGACTGTTTTATAATCGTATGGTTTTCGAATTTTGATTTGCACGGCAGTAAAGGCAAAACACGGCAATTCAAAAGTAGGTAAAATCATCAGTTTTCGAAACTGTTAGCCGTAATACCCAGCTTAGTGTAAATTCAATATCTCTGGTTTGACTGGTCCAATTTCTACGCGGAAAAAAGCGATATAAAGCTGAGCTTACCTCTTGTCCAAAAGTGCCGCCATTTTTTCAAAATAGTGCTTCGTTCTGAAAGAACACCACCCCCCAAAGGAGAGATGTATTCCCTCTCTAGACTTCCGGTCATTGTGTTACTGGTTCCCAGTCTATTTTTCTTGGGCCGCGTGACTAAAACTGACAGAATTTTCATGATAGGTCAAGGGGTGGTCTGTGACCCAGCGTGTTGTGTTTTTCCCACGAGCTTCACGATCTCTGCGTGCTTTCCCCATGACTAGTCGAGGTATTTTTTTTAAGTCCATGAAAGCAAAATATGTAATAATGTCCACAAATACCCACTCCACTGCTATCCTAACAGCACTCATAGAGGAATGAATTCCTCCTCAGCAGCCGTCAGATGCCCACGTTAGTATGGTGCTTGCAGGTGAATCCTGAGAGGATATGCGGGATCACCATTCAAGCACAGAGGTTGCCCCGTTGGAGATTGGGAGCGTAGTTCGAGCTCCTCTAATAGCCCTGACATCCTTAGCATCCCAGCATCATGTCGCTTACCCTCTACAAAGCAAATTGAGTTAAGCAAAACACATTTAGCGGCCAATTATCAAAGTCCTGGAAATTTACTCAGTATAAGATACTGTAAATGAACTACCTCTATTAAGTGGCCACAGCCACCAGCTGTGTGCAGCCCATAGAGTGATTTCATATTGTTTTAACCTGTATCAAATGGTCAGCCTGAATTTTATGTGGCACTAATTTTCTTACCGCCACTGGAATTGATGTAAGAAAAACATCTGAAATCTGAGCTAAAACAGAGACTGCATGAAAACATTACTTAAGGTACAATTGTCTACATTTATTGTACTCATAGTACCCAAGGCACTGTTTGTATTCAACACAATATGTCACTAAATGATAATTTCACCACACCCAAAATTCATTTTAGCGGCCCTCTAGCTATTAAGCTTCCACTCTGTATTATGCAGCCACTAACCCATTCCACAAGGGCGGCTGTTTGATACAGGTTAAAATCATATTCATAATAACTAACTTCTAAGGGAGTGTTCACTAGTTGGATTGTGACATGTTGTGTACATGAATATCAATAGGTGGGTTTAAGTAATATATCCAACGCAAGGACCCCTTGCGAACTGAAATCCCAGACTTTTTGGATATCCTAAGATTTCCTACAAAATCCTAGAAAATCCCAAAAAGTCCCATTGATACGAATAGGTGTGAATTCGCACATTTGAAGTTGATCGCGGTATCCTAGAAAATCCTAGGAAATCGCAAGGTTTCTTTTGAAACCATATGCAGGCTTGGAAATCCTAGGAAGTTCTAGGTTTATCTGGTATTGCTTTTCTAGCTTTCTCAGTTCATGTCTTTAAGCTTGATCATTAATTAATGCTGTAAAAGTGACGTGTTGCGAGTCATCGGCGCGGGAAAAATACAGACAAATGCAACTGCTCGCTCTCCAGAACAGCTACAGCCCTCAGACTTGCCCAATAAAATATTTTATCTAGTATCTCAAGTTTTCAATACATCTTTGTTTCAGAATTGGGATTTTACGGAAATTATTTGACATCGGAATCTGACTGTCTCTCAGGTCTTGCTATTTAAAACCCAACAAAATCGCGACCCTGGTCTATTTGGAAAATAATTCGAAGATGTTCGTTTAAGATATCAAATATAAGCTAAAAGTTTTAACTAGGTACAGCTTCTAACCTTTCCCTTGGTAGCCGTGGATCTTACGTAGGTGGTCTTCCATTCTTTGTGGACGTGAGAGCTAGAGAATCCTTGAAATGCAGTCAAGAGCGGCATACTTCTTTCCGTTTCCGATATCGGCAAACGGCGAAATATTCTCTTGACCTACATGTATGGCTAATTCCTTCATATTCCAACTCCTTTACGAAAAACCATGGACTACACGACGGACCTACAGCTGCAAGGAATTTGTTTCATACCTTCTTTGTGCTGTAGCTCGTATAATATTCATGATTTTTGCCATCTCTCGTAGCTCGTGTAATTTCACCGCCATGTTCAATAACCACAGGCATCCCAATCTCCACTTTTGTATTTCGGGTTACCTGTGGTAATATCCTCGAGAAGAGCTCTGTGAATGTATTTTTCTCATAACATGTAACACATATCTTAAGGAATAAAAGAACATTACTGTATTTAGTTGATTGAGTTGTACTTTGACTTTGTATTTTTCTAATCGCCTATGAAATCGGGCTATGAAACCAAGCCGTAATGACCACAGGCAACCCGAAATATGAAAAGTAGATTTTGGGATGCCTGTGCTTATACAAAATGGCTGCGGAACAATGGCAAGTCACGAGTATGTTATACGAGCTACAATGATGGCATAAATCCTGAATATGATATGAGCTACAACATAAAGAAGGTCTCATACTCAGAATCACGCAATGGACTTTGACCAGTTCCAGGCCGGATTGTTTTCGTTGGCCAATCAGAACGCCTGAACATTGAAAGCCGTTTCTTCGCGCTTGAATTTGATCGAAGGGCTAGTTCGGCAGTGTTACGATCACTGCGATTGATTCACCCACTGGCTTGCTCCCTAGTTTTCAACAACAAACATGCCCTGACGGCCGTTGTTCAATGGATTGAAGACCCGAAGATGATAACACCGAGATTAGCGTTAAGTGAGCGACAAAGAAATGGCAAATTATTGGGGACCGAAGCCTTGACATGAAACCTGAATCAGAATGGAGGGCGAAATCGTTTGATCGAAAACGTTCTCATGTACGGCTAGTTCGGCAGAGTGTTACGATCACTGCGATTCATTCACCCACTGGCTTGCTCCCTTAAGTTTTCAACACAAACAAAATTGCCCATGGGCCGTTGTTCAATGGATCGAAGGTAGTGACAGAGCGACAAAGAAATGGCAAAGTATATGGGGACCGAAGCCTTGATGAAACCATGGAGGGCGAAATCGTTTGTGTGATTACGAAGAGAGCTCCTAAAAAGAATCCTATGATATATAAAGCATATAGTCTGTGGTAAGTGTAGCTGAAATACAATTGTCTTTCTGTGGTGATTTCATGTTTATATTGGCCGTAAAGTCGGATTCGTGGTAAACGTATTATTAAAACCACATTTTTCTTGTCATGTTTCCCCATTTTACAGACAAGCCTGCCAAAGCGAAAGAGGCTTTCTATCAGCTAACTGCTGACGATTCAGGTACGTATAAAGCTATTATAGAATTGCAGATGAATATTGATTGTTGCCTCCTGAGTGAGTCACACTATACAGTAATATTATTACTGTATAATTCTGACTCACTCAGGAGGCAACAATCAATATTCATCATGATCAGCTGCAGTCAATGGGCCATTCCATTTTTTTCCCAAAACCCCCCTATGGAAGACCACTGGAATCCAGGGAGATGGATTGAAAATCCAATGGGGAGGGGGTTCACAATTCTGTGGATTCCAGTGGGAGACCAGGGATTGAAGGTGAATTTCCAATGGGGAGGGGAATGACAATCATTGAAAATCCAAGGAGGAGGTGGTATTTTTTCCAATTCCAATAGGTTGGGCGTGGTAGAAGTTAGAAAATCCCAAGGGAAGGGGAGGATTAGTCAAAATTGAGCTCCCCCATAGGGGGGTTTTGAAAAAAAAATGGAATATGGCCCAATATTCATCTTCAATATTATGATTAGTGATTTGTTTCGTTTATATGTGAATGCTGGGACGATTTCCAGCCCTCTTAAACCGGGCTCAGACTCGCCTCCATATACAGGCCCTTTAATAAACGGATTGAGTGGATTTTTCATAGGAAGTCAATTGGGAATCCATAATAGAGGCGGTACATGTAATTCACTGGCTATCATCGATTACTTTCGACAGTCAGAAAACTGCTCTAATGAAATGTGTCAGTGATATGTTTAAGCTTGGGCATTTTCCAATATTCAACATTCTGTTTCACAAACCCTTGTTCCACCCACCCCCACTCCTCTGGAATTCCCATTCCCCCTCCCCCCATACATTTGATCTCCTATTATAACAGACCCGTAGTGGGGTATGGAAATGTTATGGAATCACACATTCAGAGCACCAGTGCTGCTTCACAAATGGTAACATGATTATGTTTTAAGTAAGCTTAAGCTTTAATTGGCTCACAATTAGTTGGTCAAATCCTCAGAAACATTGAAGAACAAGCATGACAAACTGAATTCCTATAAACAGTTAAGCTTAGGGAGGTGAACATATTAGTTCTTAAAGTTATACTGTACAATGTACATCAGTTATTTGTTTTAACCAGCCAGGGTGGCACGGGGAGCCGGGGTTGTGCAGTGGTGAAGCACTTTGCCTGTCACTCTGGTTCGATTCCCGGACACGGTGCCATATGTTAGTTGAGTTAATGTTGGTACATTTTACATGTATCTCGCCCTTGCTCCGAGGGTTTTTCTCTGGTTTATCCAGTTTTCCTCCATCTGCAAAAACCAACACACTAAATTTCAATTCGATCTGTGGATTAGCCGGGACCTGGCTTTGATCAGGCCCCGTGGTTGTTTCAGGTGTTGTTAGAAATTCAGAGTTCAGAGTCCACTTGCTGGTAGTAATTTATATCTTACGGAAAAGGCTATAGCAGCTGCTGAAGCAAAAAGTGAGTACAATTCTAGGGGCACAACTTATTTTTTCTCTTTAATGACTGCAACCAGCTAGGTTGCATTAATTAATTTTTGTATCCAAATACAAAATGCACCCCCCCCCCCCCCCCCCAACATTTAACATTACAGTATTAAAATGCTCTACATGTAATTACTTTTGTAGCCCCTGGGGGGCTCATTTCAGAATTCGTCTTGGAAAGGGGGCCTTGCAGTTGATTTCACATAACTTTTGCCAATGGGTTCCATTATGATAGAAAAATGATGGGCATTTGACGGTTATCATAATAGAGAGGGAAGCTTATTCCCAAAAAGATATGATACCGTCAAAACCCTAACATTTTTCTACCAAGATTTGGTCACATTAATTAGGAGCCTCCCATTTCTTGTAAGCATGGAAATACAAATCCAAGTAACAATGTGGCATGCCATGTTTGCCTTCCCCCTCTTAACATTTGATTTCCACTAAGGCTAATAAAACTAAGGCAAGGGAGGGGGGCTTATTCCAAAACTTTGTGGGTTTGGTTTTGTGAAGTAAATTTCTTAAAGGGGCTGTGTCACGGTAATAGACTTTACATTTGCATTCCGGGCCGGAAACAGATATTTTCACTGATTTTGATATGAACTAATGAACCTCTCAGCCATGTGAGATGCTAAAAATCAAAGATGAGTAACAAACAGTGTATATAAACAGTCCCCAGGGGAAATATTGAAAATCCTTTCAATCAAGCATTGAGGGAGGGGAGTGCAACTGTTTGTATCCAATAATTATTAACAGCCACCAACCGAGTGATTACTTGATACATGCGCAGTACCATGACATAGCCCCTTTAATATTTGTTCATTCTATTTCATACATATATGTACAATGTAGATGAGCCTGAAATTACCCATCCCCCAAACAAAAAAGGGAAGGAAACAGCTGCCAGTGCAAACATTTCTACAACTAACAAACTGAGTCATACACATGTACATGTATGTAGCTGCTTTGCAAAATGTATCAAATGGATTAAACTCAAGATGCATACATGTGAATAAAAACATATAGTGAATGATCATACTGTAGATACATGTAATTCTTATTAAAAAACCTTGTAAGTGTACATGTACATGTAACTTGTTGATCTTTGTTATTACTTAATTAATTCACAGATGTCACTGAGCCTGACCTTCTCAGCCACAAAACAAATAGGAAGGAAAACAGCTGCCAACACAATCACTTCTATAAGTAAGACTGTGTCATATACATGTACATGATTGCATTTTGCAACTAAATTATACCAAATGCATGATAGTCAATTATTCACACTAAAGACCTGTGAGCTTAAAAATGTACTGTATTTCCTCAAATAAGTCACCCCTCAAAAAGTGCCCATGGCCCTTTTTAGTCAAAATTTGAATACAGTCAAACCTCTATTAAGTGGTTATGCACCAATTTGTTGGCCAGAGGCTCCATAAAATAATAGGAAATCAAATGTATGGAGGAAAATGGCAATTCCAGAGGGGTGGGTAGTTGGGTCATGAGGCAAATTCCCTCCGTGGTGGGAGTATGGATATTACAGTGTATCTGAAATCATACCAGTCCTGTGATAATATAATTATACTAATGTAGCCATCAGGGTTCCAAATACTGTTTATAAACACAGTAAAACAAAAATGTTTAAAAATACTTGCCTAGAGGCAAGTACAATCTGAAAAGCACTTGTCCAGAAGCTTCGACTCTTATTTGTACAATAACCAAGGTTCTCAGTAGATTTCTCTACAGCCAGTCAAAAGCAAATTGTAAGGTGAACCAGCTTTTTGTCATACATTGCTGCTAAATTTGGTCAACACAAACTTTGAACAGTACATTAAACAGGACATTATTGCAAACCATATTACTATCTTATTCAGGCTAAAAAGGACAAACATGAAGAGATGATCTATTAAAAATATTAAATGGGGAAATATTTGAGAAGCGAAAATGTATACATGTAGATTCTACTTATTTGAAAGGGCAAAACAGAAAAAATATATTTTACAATTAGTCGGTAACAAAACGAGCGGGGGACTGGGACCGAGTCAGTAAAACTAATTCAATTAATAACTAGTCAAAGTGAGCATTATTTTCCAAAAGAACAGATCAAACTTAGCTAGTCTGGAGAGTTTAGTGAACTTTGACTAAATATTGACGATGCTAGAAGGCATGAAATATGTCAATTTTCCCATACAAACTCTCTTATTTTTTAACGGTGTCCCTCCAAACCATACATTCATTGTAAAATTTTGGAGGGACAAATAAATTTCAATTGATTATAATTCAGACAAGATTCACTTGAATCATGTCAAACTTCAATGGCACACATGCTAATGTCAACATGCTCTATCATGTGATGAACTTCATTTTAGAATTAGAGTAATTCTGATAAACTCGGTTCCAGTCCCCTGCTCGTTTTGTTACCGGCCAATATAGACACATTTTTCTGTTTTTATTTTTAAGATAATTACTGTATACATGTATATTCATTAAACACAATTTTTTATGTGCTATGAAAATTATTTTAAAGAGACAATTACAATGTATGATGAGATGATGTTAAAAACCCTGAAAATGTATTTCAAAGGAATATTAAAGTAATAATCTTGAAAAGTAAATGCACGTGTTTGTAATTTCCTCACTTAGAATTTACGGAAAGATTCAGATATTGTGTATATAATTGTCAATGCAAGGTTCTACGGAATCAGTTCGGAATGGTTGACCCTGATAGACTGTTGATGACAATTAGATAGCGAATTTTGAATGTTTTATCAGAACTGCTCAAAAACCATGCTAGCCTATAAACATGCTTGAGCGTGGATTGGTCGTCACTAAAACCCTGAAAAATGCCCTGAAAAGCTGTTTAATATAGCATGGGCAATCCCAGAACATTCTAGAAATTCCTAAGACATCCTAGAAATTCCTAAAAGTCTATTCCTAGATAGTCCCAGCATTTCCTACAAAACGGAAGGAAAATGTAAACTGTAAATCCTAGGATTTCCCACAATATCCTAGAACCATGCATCGTGAATGCTTTGCCATGAATATTTTGAGAAATCCTAGAAACTCCTAGAACATCCAAGTGTCCAAATTTACCGTGAAAATTCACACCTCAAATCTTAGAAAATCCTAGGACAATCCTAAGCGGTTCTAGGATTTGAATCTTAAGATATCCAAGGATTATCCCAGAAGATCCTAAGATATCCAAGGCTTTTTTCGCAAGGGGGCCAGCTGTTCTAGAAGTGGTTTTCTAAATACGGTTAGACGGGGTGATTCAAATTGTAAAATAAATTGGGCTAACTATAGCATCCTTCGGCAGCTCTGGTAGGAAACCTTTGGCACCCTCAACTCCTTTCATACCGGTGGATGAAATACCAACCTCATCCTAAACCCATACATAATCAACACTCCTTATGTACATGTGTGAATAGGCCTTTTGCAGGAAACAGTCACGTGCTGATATATCACTTTAATAACCAATTAACTGAGCTTGTGATCCCATGCGAAAAGTTAATACTGGACGGCAAAGTCAAACTTCCAAACACTGTTTTAGAAACATAGACAATCGTTTAGATGGAAAATAACACAATATACAAACAGGTTTGCTAATAACACTACCAATTAGTACAAGCAAATTTTTTTTGCTGTGCAGTACCTGACCATGTGATTGCATTCCTATATATCCATTGAACCTCAGACTGATCGATATTCAAATTTCATTATTGAATTAAAATACATACTGATTAATTAACATACAATTTAGTGAGCAATGTTTGCAAAGCGAATAATGAACAATGAAAACAAACCTTGATTGATTTTGTTAAATTATACCTGTGTATCATTATGCAGTGATTTATATAATTATGATAAATAGCTTAACAATATACATAAATAAAAGGTATGAACATGACTCACCTACTAGACCATAGAGGTTAGCTATGAGTCCATTTGGAGCCAAAACAGATTGAAATTTCAAAGCATGGACTCGTTTATGGCCATTGTACATTATTCGCTGATTCTCTCTAGGGCGACAAATGGGCCTCACAGTCCCATCCACGAATCCCCAACAGTTCGGTAATGCAGCTCCCTTGTCGCGTATAGTGTCAGCAAATCTCTGTAACGATACAGGATGTAGCCACGGCTGATTCAAGGTCTGAAGAAGATGCCCATGATTCTCATATACAAAATCAGTAACTACTGCCGCGATTTGGCAGAGTTCAGGTACAGATCTTCCGAATGTCGGTATCATGTCAGAATATCTACATGGGTAGGCAAATCTTTTGATGACGATGAATAGGCCTTCCATCCCTGTCGCAACAGTCCCGTTTGGACAATCAAAAGAGTCTGGAATTCCCAAAGCTTCAGCCAAAACGGGTAATTCGGATCTGCCGACCCGAAATTCAGCTCTGCACTCATCGTCCGTCATGCGATTGATGTCCAGGTGATCGTAATTGTAGTAAGGAAAAGACGTATTTTTCTTATTTAAAACGCCAAACAAAATACAAAATTCTTCTTCGTCCACTACCTCGTTCATATACATAAAAGCTAACCCATTTTCCATAGATGTTCTGCTAAACATAATTGAAAAAACCAAATGAAGAGTGCGAAGAAAAAAACTCAACAAACTCATAGTCATTTGTTTACATCTGAACGTCAAGATGGCGGAAGTCACGACGGCTACCAATTTACTCGGTCCCAGTCTTCTCGCGGTCAAAACTCGTACTCGTTTCCGGTTCTGAAGCTCGCTAATCAAACTTCTCCTGTGACGTTAATTTCATCGCCTTTGTGATTTTTTTAATACTTCGAAAGATTCTAAAACCTAGAAAAATCTGAAGTGTTTCAATTCTCGGTGAATCGTGTGCTCATCGACGCCCGCCAATGTTTTGTTTTCTTCGTGTTCATACCAATACTTGAATTAATATATTGCTTGATAAACAACAAACCGATATCCAGTGAATGAATCAAAGAAAATAGTTTTATTTTCAGTTTATAGGCTAACACAGTAAGAACTTTCATTTTTAAGTCGAGTTTCAATAACAGCAGGAGTGTAGCGGTCAGATATTTCCCGGAGAACATTAATTCGTATTGAATATGTAAGTCAGTTTATTCCCAGCGATGTCATTCGTAAGCACCGCACCACCGACCACAGTGACAAACTATCGATGTCCTAGTGATCGATATATCTGATAATCTCAAAGCATCAATAGTGTTTAGAGTATAATGAATTCAGTAGTGCAGAATTAGCATCGAGGGTCCGAGCAAAGCGGATGGTCTGATATAGCGCCATGACCCATTAATTGCCCTGTGGCGCTTCACAATCAGTAATATAAACACAAAAATTATAAATATAACAAAGTACTAAAAATGTAGAAAACACATTATTAAAACGAAATATCTAAAAATGCGTTTCTTTAAAAAGATGTCTTTAAATGTGATTTAAAAATACTAATTGGCAGAGCGCTCCATAATCTCGGGGCCGCAACCGAGAAAGCTCTGTCACCGTAGCTCTTTAAATTAGACCTTGGAACTGTAAGTAAAAAAACTTATGGGAAGTCCTTAGACTACGCGTAGGAACATAACGGTTAAGCATATTAGCAATGACAAAGGAGATAAGTTATTAAGTTCTTTAAAAGTAAGTAGTGAAATCTTAAAAACGAATACGCTGTTCTACATGTAGCCAATGAAGTTCCTTAAGTATTCAAGGGTGTTACATGAGTAAATTTAGTATTCCGAGTAACCAAATGTGCAGCGCAATTCTGTGCGTATCGCAGTCTTTGGATTATATATTTAGGCAAACCACACAATAATGAATTGCAGTTATCTAATCTACACGTTACGAAGGCATGCACAAGTGTCTTAGTGCAGTCATCTGAAATATACTCCCTGGTTTTTCAATCTTCCTAAGGTGGAAAAAAGCAGACTTACAGATAGTAGTGACATGATTTTCTTAGGATAAACCATTTTCAAACACTACTCCGATGTTCCTGTCTTCGCCTACTGAAAGTGCATCGAGAGACGGTCGCCGACGATGTTTAACACTGATAATGAGAAGCTTGTTACGTAGCATCCATTGATCTATGTCACTAACGCAAGCTTCGATTTTAGTTACAGACGACGCCTGATCTTCAGATATAACTGGGTATCGTCCGCATAGAAGTGAAATCCCATATTATAGTGCCTTACAATATCCCCCAGTGGAGAAGTATATAATAAATATAATATTGCGCCAAGGACAGAACCATGTGGTACCCCACATACTAATGAACGACTGGTGGACCTCTCTCCTCTAATATTAACAAACTGATGTCTGCCATTTAGATAAGATCTAATCCAATTACTCCAAAATGACAAGCCAGCCTATTGAGCAAAATAGCGTGGTCTACAGTGTCAAACGCAGCTGATAGGTCTAATAACAATAAAATAACAGTGCGTTGATTGTCAATAGCATTAATAATATCGCGCAATAACGCGTTGTAAACCATGTCCTATAAAACATCGAAACATGTGTATTTACACCATAATGATTTAATCATTTTAAATGATTAAATTGGTGTCGTATATATTAGGTACTTATTGACTTAGTGCAAGGCCCGGATGGAAATATATTTTGGCTTGACGTGTTTGAATGCGCAGGCCTGAAAAACTGAGACGTCCAGCGTTTAATAAATATGTTTGTAATAAGGCCTATTTCCATTTTGCGATACCTTTGAAAATTTGAAAGTATGAAAAAACCTTAGGATCGGAGAATGGTGCCAATTGGATTTCTCAACTTATTGCATATTTCCATTGTATGGAATCCGAACTTCCATGGTTTTTCCATGATTTTGCCATTGTTGTCCATGCATACCGCTATGGAAATTAGTATTTTTTTTCAAGTAATAGTATCTTGCTCTACACGTAGAAATATACAAAAGTTAATTCGATGCAAAAACTAGTTAATTCGATGCAAAACGACATGATACAGGGCAAATGAAATTGGTATCCTTTTCTGCTTACACAAACACCGCTGTGTAGATTTTCATCGTCCAATAAAATCTCACGAGTTTGAGATTGACGACTTGTCTGTTTCGGTTACCAAGGGCTTCCTAATAAAAAGCGCGCGCACTAGTTCTCCTTTTCATTTTGCATCTATGTAATTAACCGGTAATCATTAGTGTGCAGCGTTCAATTAACGATTGATAGTGCTCGTGTTTAGAATTTTCAGACATCACACACTATTAATCGTTAATCGAATTTGCACACTAATGATTACCAATACATATTATTACTATTATTATACAACGTATTCACGTGTACTGATGCTTTAGATCAACAAACTGGGATCTCTAACATGGAAATAACCACGGTTATATCACAGAGCACCCATAAATCAAAATGTTTGGAACGATTTAATAGGTTAGTATGAAATTCAGAAAATATATTCAGGCTGGGATTTTGAATTGCATACACCTAATTTGCAGAAGTTACACGTTTAATAAGGAGAAATAACTATTTCCTCTAAAAGAGGACGTTTGTGTTAGTAAACTGTATAAGTTTAAAAATGAAACGATATTTCTCTGCATAGTTATTGACGTTTTTGAATCTGAAAAAAAAACATCAAAACGAGGCTATGTACGCTTGACTGCATTTAATTGAACTTAATTCGAAAAGAACAGGGATATTGTTTAAATGTAGGCTTCACAAAAATAGATATATCTAAGGAAATGAGTTGAGAAAATAAAATAGACTTGTATCTTGTACAAATCTTTATGGTTGTACCGTAGAACTTATATGAACAATAAATTAAATCAACGAAGACAGTTCAAGGTTATTACTAATATGGTGATCGACGTGCTCCAATAGCAAAGTGCACCTTACTTCACTCACACCGCAGTCACTGTTACAATTTGACAGTTTCATTATGGCGTCATTTTACTACAACTACCAGAATCCTTTTCAAATTCTTTTTCTCATTCAAATTTATCAACTCCTTTGAAAATTTCAAGACAATTTTCCCAATTAAAGGAACTAAAGAATCCGCGCAAAGCTAAGAGTTCTGGTAGTTGTAGTATGTGACGCCATAATGCAAACGTCCTAAACGTCCTATATCCCTATTCTAGGTGATTTTAATATTGATTTGCTAAAATATGATTCCCACCAAGTCACTGATGATTTTATTAATACTATGGGCTCATATTTCTTTCAACCCTACATCTTGCAACCCACTCGTATTACATCACATTCTGCTACTCTAATAGATAATATTTTTTTTAATTCTGTCGATCATAGAGTAATTAGTGGTAATCTGATGTATGATATTTCTGATCATCTTCCAAACTTTTTAATATTTTGTAAATCTTTCTCCACTCGTACTAAATCTACTATCTTCAGAAGAGATTACTCCAAATTGAATGAATCAGCCTTGTATGATGAAGTAAAATCTATTGATTGGAGAGAAATACTCTCCAAATGCCATGATCCTAATAGTCTATTTGATGGTTTCCACACCAAGATTTCTGAACTTATTGATAAACATATACCACTTAAAAAAAATTCAAGACGGCAACAGAAAGTTAACAGTAAACCCTGGCTGACTGCAGGTATTAGAGTTTCGATACAAATAAAAAATAAAATGTTTAAAAAATTCATCAAGACCAAGTCAGAATATTATGCATCTAAACTACGTCACTATCGTAATAAGATTAATCATCTAATTAGACTGAGTAAAAGACAATATTACAATGAATACTTCTCCGTTTATTCAAATAATAGTAAAAAGACTTGGTTAGGTATTAAACAAATAATTTCAACAAAACCTCAAAACCCATCTACACCTACTAAATTGATCATTGACAATATTGAAATAACTGCAACTAAATACATAGCTAATGAGTTTAATAATTACTTTGTTAATATTGGTAACCAATTGTCTAATAATATTCCACCTGTTGATGTGCACCCCACTCATTATTTACCACCTAAAGACCCTGGGAGTTTTCTTCTATTTCCTACTTCTTCCTCTGAGATTGAGAATGAAATTTCTAGCTTAAATATAAGTAAAGCATCTGGCCCTTTTAGTATTCCTACGAAAATCTTAAAGCTTCTAAAGGACTTAGTTTCTAAACCTTTAGAGATTCTTTATAATTGCTCTTTTTCATTAGGCATAGTACCTGACCATTTCAAAGTTGCACGGGTTCTTCCAGTGTTCAAAAAGGGCTCAGAAACTTCCTTAAATAATTATCGTCCAATATCTCTTTTGCCAATTTTTAATAGAATTTTGGAAAAATTAATGTATAAAAGATTAATGAATTTCTTGACTAAAAAGAATATTCTCCATAATAAGCAATTTGGCTTTAGAGAAAGTCATTCTACAGACCATGCTATTTTATGTATAATTGATAAAATACAAACTGCAATTGAAAATGGACTCTTTTCCTGTGGAATATTCCTCGATTTGAGTAAAGCTTTTGATACGGTTAATCACTCAATTTTATTAGATAAATTAGATCATTATGGTATACGTGGTGTAGCTAAAGACTGGTTTTCTTCATACCTCAGTAACAGAAAGCAATTTGTTTCAATAGGTAGCGCTTCTTCTGAACACCTTCCCATCTCTTGTGGAGTTCCTCAAGGGTCAGTTCTTGGCCCTTTATTGTTTCTATTGTATATTAATGATTTTAATCTCTGTTCTAAAATTCTAGACTTTCACCTTTTTGCTGACGATTCAAATCTGTTCTATGCTAATACAAGTCTGACTTTGCTTGAATCTGTATTAAATAATGAACTTAAAAGTATACAAACTTGGCTTTGTGCCAATAAATTATCTCTCAATATTAGCAAATCCAATTTCGTCATTTTTCACCCACCTCAAAAGAAACGTACCTTTATACCTAAATTGGTTATTGATAATAAATATTTAAAAGAAGAAAAATGTATTCAGTACTTGGGAATAATGTTAGACTCACATTTAAATTGGAAATGCCATGTTAATCATGTGATGAAAAAATTGAAAAGGAACATCGGATTAATCTCAAAAGTTAGATACTTCGTAAATAGCAGTACTCTAGTTAATCTTTATTATGCTCTCATACATCCTTTCCTTTCTTATAATTTAATTGCCTGGGGAAATACTTATGAATCTAATATTAAACCTCTATTCCTTCTCCAGAAACGGGCACTTCGTATCATGACTTTCTCCTCCTTCACAGAGCATACCAATCCTATTTTTAAGTCTTTACATATAATTAAACTTCATGACCTCATTCAGTTACATACAGCAATCTTTATGTTTAAATTTTATCATCATCTCTTGCCCTCAGCTTTTAATAACTTTTTCACTCCAATCAAGAATATACATAATTACAATACTAGACTGGCCTCCAAGTCCTCATTTGCTCTCTCAAAAACACGTACTAATTATGGCATTTTTAATATACGATTCCAGGGACCAAATGTCTGGAATCAAATAGACGAACCAATGAAATCATTAAATCTGTCTTTATTCAAAAAACATCTAAAGAAGTCTTTTGTTGATAATTACTAAACCACTTGTGTTCTTTTCTATTGTATCTATAATAATAATTTATTATCTCTCACGCTCTCATCCATATATTCTTTGTTTGTCTGTTTTCTGCATGTGTGTACACGTCCTGTACTTGTGTGCCTTGCCGACCTGCATTTTTCTAACGTTTTTGTCATCTATTTAAACAAGGAGGTCCAGCTTTGACAAGCCCTTATGGTTTTTTTGCATCTCCTGTACCCAATTTTGTTCGTTCATTTATGTAATTCGAAATTCTCATGTACTATGTTTGTAATTTATGGGTCAAATAAAACTTACTGTTACTGTTACTTACTGTTATTGCAGTAACCGCAGTCACTGTTACAATTGTTTACATCAATAATTTGTATCAGTCACACTTAATTAGATGCTAAATATTTTTAAAAAATTTAAAATGTAATGGGGAGTTTTACTCCAAGTCCCCTGCACTCTTCATTGCTGTTCTCATCCCTATAAATGTAAAACCTGTTATTAAAAGCTCTTCTTCACTATTTTGTTTTCAATATGTAAAAACATATTATAGCTAGAGGTTCGAATTAACTGTATTGCATTGCCCATTGTATTGTACGGCTTCCTTCGTATGAATGACACTTGAATTTTACCTTCATTACGATTTGATGATTATTAGGGCCTGCTTGTTTTTCAGTTACTCCAGATATCCATCATATCACTAGCAGGGTTAGAAATTAGGATTTTTAAACGAATGACAAGCGAGGATGTTGTCTTGAGATGAAGCTGCTTGCTTAAAAAGAATGAGCTGGCCTATACCGCTCAAAACGTGGCATGATATTGGCTCATCCAACAATAGCAAACAAAAAAAGTGGACCAATCAGAATACAGGGAAGGAAGAGCTACTATGTGAAATGTCTGTTCTGAAATAAAGAAGTTCCGATAGCTAAATACATTCCATGGACACATCAGTACCGCCTCTCGCAACTGCTGCAATGTATCTATTTTATCACAAATGTTTACAGTATGTTTGTTCCTTACCGAAACTCCTCCGAAACCACTCCTGGAAATGTGAAATGATGTTGATACAACGACGAGGTATTTATTACTTGTCGAGCGAAACGACGTAAGTCATTTCTAAGCATTCAAACTTCAAGTTGTTCAAACCATTTAACAACAAATTCACTTACTCAACAAACTCATAGTCATTTGTTTACATCTGAACGTCAAGATGGCGGAAGTCACGACGGCTACCAATTTACTCGGTCCCAGTCTTCTCGCGGTCAAAACTCGTACTCGTTTCCGGTTCTGAAGCTCGCTAATCAAACTTCTCCTGTGACGTTAATTTCATCGCCTTTGTGATTTTTTTAATACTTCGAAAGATTCTAAAACCTAGAAAAATCTGAAGTGTTTCAATTCTCGGTGAATCGTGTGCTCATCGACGCCCGCCAATGTTTTGTTTTCTTCGTGTTCATACCAATACTTGAATTAATATATTGCTTGATAAACAACAAACCGATATCCAGTGAATGAATCAAAGAAAATAGTTTTATTTTCAGTTTATAGGCTAACACAGTAAGAACTTTCATTTTTAAGTCGAGTTTCAATAACAGCAGGAGTGTAGCGGTCAGATATTTCCCGGAGAACATTAATTCGTATTGAATATGTAAGTCAGTTTATTCCCAGCGATGTCATTCGTAAGCACCGCACCACCGACCACAGTGACAAACTATCGATGTCCTAGTGATCGATATATCTGATAATCTCAAAGCATCAATAGTGTTTAGAGTATAATGAATTCAGTAGTGCAGAATTAGCATCGAGGGTCCGAGCAAAGCGAATGGTCTGATATAGCGCCATGACCCATTAATTGCCCTGTGGCGCTTCACAATCAGTAATATAAACACAAAAATTATAAATATAACAAAGTACTAAAAATGTAGAAAACACATTATTAAAACGAAATATCTAAAAATGCGTTTCTTTAAAAAGATGTCTTTAAATGTGATTTAAAAATACTAATTGGCAGAGCGCTCCATAATCTCGGGGCCGCAACCGAGAAAGCTCTGTCACCGTAGCTCTTTAAATTAGACCTTGGAACTGTAAGTAAAAAAACTTATGGGAAGTCCTTAGACTACGCGTAGGAACATAACGGTTAAGCATATTAGCAATGTACAAAGGAGATAAGTTATTAAGTTCTTTAAAAGTAAGTAGTGAAATCTTAAAAACGAATACGCTGTTCTACATGTAGCCAATGAAGTTCCTTAAGTATTCAAGGGTGTTACATGAGTAAATTTAGTATTCCGAGTAACCAAATGTGCAGCGCAATTCTGTGCGTATCGCAGTCTTTGGATTATATATTTAGGCAAACCACACAATAATGAATTGCAGTTATCTAATCTACACGTTACGAAGGCATGCACAAGTGTCTTAGTGCAGTCATCTGAAATATACTCCCTGGTTTTTCAATCTTCCTAAGGTGGAAAAAAGCAGACTTACAGATAGTAGTGACATGATTTTCTTAGGATAAACCATTTTCAAACACTACTCCGATGTTCCTGTCTTCGCCTACTGAAAGTGCATCGAGAGACGGTCGCCGACGATGTTTAACACTGATAATGAGAAGCTTGTTACGTAGCATCCATTGATCTATGTCACTAACGCAAGCTTCGATTTTAGTTACAGACGACGCCTGATCTTCAGATATAACTGGGTATCGTCCGCATAGAAGTGAAATCCCATATTATAGTGCCTTACAATATCCCCCAGTGGAGAAGTATATAATAAATATAATATTGCGCCAAGGACAGAACCATGTGGTACCCCACATACTAATGAACGACTGGTGGACCTCTCTCCTCTAATATTAACAAACTGATGTCTGCCATTTAGATAAGATCTAATCCAATTACTCCAAAATGACAAGCCAGCCTATTGAGCAAAATAGCGTGGTCTACAGTGTCAAACGCAGCTGATAGGTCTAATAACAATAAAATAACAGTGCGTTGATTGTCAATAGCATTAATAATATCGCGCAATAACGCGTTGTAAACCATGTCCTATAAAACATCGAAACATGTGTATTTACACCATAATGATTTAATCATTTTAAATGATTAAATTGGTGTCGTATATATTAGGTACTTATTGACTTAGTGCAAGGCCCGGATGGAAATATATTTTGGCTTGACGTGTTTGAATGCGCAGGCCTGAAAAACTGAGACGTCCAGCGTTTAATAAATATGTTTGTAATAAGGCCTATTTCCATTTTGCGATACCTTTGAAAATTTGAAAGTATGAAAAAACCTTAGGATCGGAGAATGGTGCCAATTGGATTTCCCAACTTATTGCATATTTCCATTGTATGGAATCCGAACTTCCATGGTTTTTCCATGATTTTGCCATTGTTGTCCATGCATACCGCTATGGAAATTAGTATTTTTTTTCAAGTAATAGTATCTTGCTCTACACGTAGAAATATACAAAAGTTAATTCGATGCAAAAACTAGTTAATTCGATGCAAAACGACATGATACAGGGCAAATGAAATTGGTATCCTTTTCTGCTTACACAAACACCGCTGTGTAGATTTTCATCGTCCAATAAAATCTCACGAGTTTGAGATTGACGACTTGTCTGTTTCGGTTACCAAGGGCTTCCTAATAAAAAGCGCGCGCACTAGTTCTCCTTTTCATTTTGCATCTATGTAATTAACCGGTAATCATTAGTGTGCAGCGTTCAATTAACGATTGATAGTGCTCGTGTTTAGAATTTTCAGACATCACACACTATTAATCGTTAATCGAATTTGCACACTAATGATTACCAATACATATTATTACTATTATTATACAACGTATTCACGTGTACTGATGCTTTAGATCAACAAACTGGGATCTCTAACATGGAAATAACCACGGTTATATCACAGAGCACCCATAAATCAAAATGTTTGGAACGATTTAATAGGTTAGTATGAAATTCAGAAAATATATTCAGGCTGGGATTTTGAATTGCATACACCTAATTTGCAGAAGTTACACGTTTAATAAGGAGAAATAACTATTTCCTCTAAAAGAGGACGTTTGTGTTAGTAAACTGTATAAGTTTAAAAATGAAACGATATTTCTCTGCATAGTTATTGACGTTTTTGAATCTGAAAAAAAAACATCAAAACGAGGCTATGTACGCTTGACTGCATTTAATTGAACTTAATTCGAAAAGAACAGGGATATTGTTTAAATGTAGGCTTCACAAAAATAGATATATCTAAGGAAATGAGTTGAGAAAATAAAATAGACTTGTATCTTGTACAAATCTTTATGGTTGTACCGTAGAACTTATATGAACAATAAATTAAATCAACGAAGACAGTTCAAGGTTATTACTAATATGGTGATCGACGTGCTCCAATAGCAAAGTGCACCTTACTTCACTCACACCGCAGTCACTGTTACAATTTGACAGTTTCATTATGGCGTCATTTTACTACAACTACCAGAATCCTTTTCAAATTCTTTTTCTCATTCAAATTTATCAACTCCTTTGAAAATTTCAAGACAATTTTCCCAATTAAAGGAACTAAAGAATCCGCGCAAAGCTAAGAGTTCTGGTAGTTGTAGTATGTGACGCCATAATGCAAACGTCCTAAACGTCCTATATCCCTATTCTAGGTGATTTTAATATTGATTTGCTAAAATATGATTCCCACCAAGTCACTGATGATTTTATTAATACTATGGGCTCATATTTCTTTCAACCCTACATCTTGCAACCTACTCGTATTACATCACATTCTGCTACTCTAATAGATAATATTTTTTTTAATTCTGTCGATCATAGAGTAATTAGTGGTAATCTGATGTATGATATTTCTGATCATCTTCCAAACTTTTTAATATTTTGTAAATCTTTCTCCACTCGTACTAAATCTACTATCTTCAGAAGAGATTACTCCAAATTGAATGAATCAGCCTTGTATGATGAAGTAAAATCTATTGATTGGAGAGAAATACTCTCCAAATGCCATGATCCTAATAGTCTATTTGATGGTTTCCACACCAAGATTTCTGAACTTATTGATAAACATATACCACTTAAAAAAAATTCAAGACGGCAACAGAAAGTTAACAGTAAACCCTGGCTGACTGCAGGTATTAGAGTTTCGATACAAATAAAAAATAAAATGTTTAAAAAATTCATCAAGACCAAGTCAGAATATTATGCATCTAAACTACGTCACTATCGTAATAAGATTAATCATCTAATTAGACTGAGTAAAAGACAATATTACAATGAATACTTTTCCGTTTATTCAAATAATAGTAAAAAGACTTGGTTAGGTATTAAACAAATAATTTCAACAAAACCTCAAAACCCATCTACACCTACTAAATTGATCATTGACAATATTGAAATAACTGCAACTAAATACATAGCTAATGAGTTTAATAATTACTTTGTTAATATTGGTAACCAATTGTCTAATAATATTCCACCTGTTGATGTGCACCCCACTCATTATTTACCACCTAAAGACCCTGGGAGTTTTCTTCTATTTCCTACTTCTTCCTCTGAGATTGAGAATGAAATTTCTAGCTTAAATATAAGTAAAGCATCTGGCCCTTTTAGTATTCCTACGAAAATCTTAAAGCTTCTAAAGGACTTAGTTTCTAAACCTTTAGAGATTCTTTATAATTGCTCTTTTTCATTAGGCATAGTACCTGACCATTTCAAAGTTGCACGGGTTCTTCCAGTGTTCAAAAAGGGCTCAGAAACTTCCTTAAATAATTATCGTCCAATATCTCTTTTGCCAATTTTTAATAGAATTTTGGAAAAATTAATGTATAAAAGATTAATGAATTTCTTGACTAAAAAGAATATTCTCCATAATAAGCAATTTGGCTTTAGAGAAAGTCATTCTACAGACCATGCTATTTTATGTATAATTGATAAAATACAAACTGCAATTGAAAATGGACTCTTTTCCTGTGGAATATTCCTCGATTTGAGTAAAGCTTTTGATACGGTTAATCACTCAATTTTATTAGATAAATTAGATCATTATGGTATACGTGGTGTAGCTAAAGACTGGTTTTCTTCATACCTCAGTAACAGAAAGCAATTTGTTTCAATAGGTAGCGCTTCTTCTGAACACCTTCCCATCTCTTGTGGAGTTCCTCAAGGGTCAGTTCTTGGCCCTTTATTGTTTCTATTGTATATTAATGATTTTAATCTCTGTTCTAAAATTCTAGACTTTCACCTTTTTGCTGACGATTCAAATCTGTTCTATGCTAATACAAGTCTGACTTTGCTTGAATCTGTATTAAATAATGAACTTAAAAGTATACAAACTTGGCTTTGTGCCAATAAATTATCTCTCAATATTAGCAAATCCAATTTCGTCATTTTTCACCCACCTCAAAAGAAACGTACCTTTATACCTAAATTGGTTATTGATAATAAATATTTAAAAGAAGAAAAATGTATTCAGTACTTGGGAATAATGTTAGACTCACATTTAAATTGGAAATGCCATGTTAATCATGTGATGAAAAAATTGAAAAGGAACATCGGATTAATCTCAAAAGTTAGATACTTCGTAAATAGCAGTACTCTAGTTAATCTTTATTATGCTCTCATACATCCTTTCCTTTCTTATAATTTAATTGCCTGGGGAAATACTTATGAATCTAATATTAAACCTCTATTCCTTCTCCAGAAACGGGCACTTCGTATCATGACTTTCTCCTCCTTCACAGAGCATACCAATCCTATTTTTAAGTCTTTACATATAATTAAACTTCATGACCTCATTCAGTTACATACAGCAATCTTTATGTTTAAATTTTATCATCATCTCTTGCCCTCAGCTTTTAATAACTTTTTCACTCCAATCAAGAATATACATAATTACAATACTAGACTGGCCTCCAAGTCCTCATTTGCTCTCTCAAAAACACGTACTAATTATGGCATTTTTAATATACGATTCCAGGGACCAAATGTCTGGAATCAAATAGACGAACCAATGAAATCATTAAATCTGTCTTTATTCAAAAAACATCTAAAGAAGTCTTTTGTTGATAATTACTAAACCACTTGTGTTCTTTTCTATTGTATCTATAATAATAATTTATTATCTCTCACGCTCTCATCCATATATTCTTTGTTTGTCTGTTTTCTGCATGTGTGTACACGTCCTGTACTTGTGTGCCTTGCCGACCTGCATTTTTCTAACGTTTTTGTCATCTATTTAAACAAGGAGGTCCAGCTTTGACAAGCCCTTATGGTTTTTTTGCATCTCCTGTACCCAATTTTGTTCGTTCATTTATGTAATTCGAAATTCTCATGTACTATGTTTGTAATTTATGGGTCAAATAAAACTTACTGTTACTGTTACTTACTGTTATTGCAGTAACCGCAGTCACTGTTACAATTGTTTACATCAATAATTTGTATCAGTCACACTTAATTAGATGCTAAATATTTTTAAAAAATTTAAAATGTAATGGGGAGTTTTACTCCAAGTCCCCTGCACTCTTCATTGCTGTTCTCATCCCTATAAATGTAAAACCTGTTATTAAAAGCTCTTCTTCACTATTTTGTTTTCAATATGTAAAAACATATTATAGCTAGAGGTTCGAATTAACTGTATTGCATTGCCCATTGTATTGTACGGCTTCCTTCGTATGAATGACACTTGAGTTTTACCTTCATTACGATTTGATGATTATTAGGGCCTGCTTGTTTTTCAGTTACTCCAGATATCCATCATATCACTAGCAGGGTTAGAAATTAGGATTTTTAAACGAATGACAAGCGAGGATGTTGTCTTGAGATGAAGCTGCTTGCTTAAAAAGAATGAGCTGGCCTATACCGCTCAAAACGTGGCATGATATTGGCTCATCCAACAATAGCAAACAAAAAAAGTGGACCAATCAGAATACAGGGAAGGAAGAGCTACTATGTGAAATGTCTGTTCTGAAATAAAGAAGTTCCGATAGCTAAATACATTCCATGGACACATCAGTACCGCCTCTCGCAACTGCTGCAATGTATCTATTTTATCACAAATGTTTACAGTATGTTTGTTCCTTACCGAAACTCCTCCGAAACCACTCCTGGAAATGTGAAATGATGTTGATACAACGACGAGGTATTTATTACTTGTCGAGCGAAACGACGTAAGTCATTTCTAAGCATTCAAACTTCAAGTTGTTCAAACCATTTAACAACAAATTCGCTTACCCATTTTGTCCTTCACAGCGAGTCTCTATTTAATTTGCATCTTATCAGATCGGAATACTAAATTAATAATAATGCAATAGTGCTGCCCTGCCATTGGTTTCAGTGTCATATTACCAATCAAAGCGGGTTCCAGATTTTCTTTGAAAGTTGGAGTAACAAATACAATCAGCTAATGTAATTAGTTTGATTGCTATACCAACCCTGAGGTTTAAACCACACCCGCTGTGAGATTGTGAGTCGGATGAATTTGGAGGACGCACATCATGAAAGGAAAGTAGATTATAAAATCTTTAGATTCAATTCAAGGACCACAAAAAGTTGTTGAGCAATACCTTCTACAAACGTGAAATAAATCTACATACGACAAAATAGGCTATTTTTGTCTTTAAGACATTGTTTTCATCATCCTACCCTGCAAGCAGAGGTACATTTCTCTTTACTGACTAATGAGGGAGAAAAGGATTCGTTACCAGAAATCTAGGTAATTTCTGACCAGCGTAGAAGTCATTCTCGTTCCCAGTGCCTCCTCAACTAACTGAAAAATCGGAGGCTCTGGTAAGACACGAAACCGGATGTCCTAGATTCTAGGACATTGAAACTGCGCATGCTCTTAGCATTCTTCATCGAAGCTATTCAGTTCGCACTTACAAAGCTAAATACAGTTTTCTTTAAAAATTAAGCAGTTGGAAGCTATTCGTGTAATTAGTTTAGAAAAGGACTGATTCTGTGTCCTTCAGACCGGTTATGGGAAGTCGTTTATTTGCCAAAGTTTACCGGTTGTGTTTGATGCACTTCAACTTCAAGGATCATCCAACTCAATCGTGGTCGTTGTATCTCCCCTGAACGCAATTATCGAGGAGCAAATTTCTAAACTTAGGGCTAAAGGACTTCAGTGTGCTGTGTTGAGGATTGCTGAGGACTTTGAAGTTACGGTAATTTGAAACCTTGCCTTGCCATTGATAACAGCAGTTTATAACAATATATGAGGCTGAAGTTGCCATAATTCAAGCTTAGTGAAAAGTGGATTTGTATTGTACTGGGATTGCTGTATCATTATTTTGTATAATTGCCATAGGTTTGTGTAGATAAAAATAGTTTTCTTGAAATGAGGTAATTTCCCTTGCCCCAGTGATGGTCAGGCTACATTGTATAAATTTGATCAAATGTTAAATGCGATTAATGAACAAGATTTTGAATAACTACTTAAAGTATGCATGCTCCAAATAGGAGTCTCTCCTGCTGGTCCTCAGTGGTTGAATGTTATCAAGATGGGATTTGAAATATGGGTTCAGAAATCAAAGTAAGGGACCGGTTATTATTTATGAAGGAGGGGGAATAGGTGGGTCATGTGCATTTTCTTTAGTCAATAAGGGGTGGGTCATGTTGTTCTGAGTAGTAAAGAAGGGGGGGGGGGTTGTGATTCAAAATGATATTATCACCAACAGAGAAAACAACCCGAAGTGGATGCAGAACGGGACACTGGTCCACACGATACATAGGTTATGTGCATCTTCCAACAGTGTTCCACAGGTAAGATCACAACGTACTATCGTTTACGACATGGTCTGTTAGTGCCAGCCCTGCTCCACGTGCCCAATACCTATTAGAATGGTTCTCCAGAATGATGTGTGTACTTGTGTGTGTGTTGAGGAATCCCCCTGTCATGGACTTTGAGAGGGGGGTCGCTTGTCATTTTCAGGCCTGAGGAAAGGGGGGGGGGGCTTTATTGAATTTTGTCTTTAACAATAATTTTCCCCTACCCCGGCCCCTCCTTCATAACATAATGACTGGTCCCTAAGTGTGTTCTGGCATATACCATTAAATTAATAAACTCGTGGTGGCCATATACAATTTTAGCCCACTTGTTTATTAATTATCATTATGGCCTCTACATAACTATTTTTACAAAGAAAATAGGACTAAATTGCATTGTTTTAATTTTAACAAATAGATTCTGACTATCAGGTTTTTCATCATGAACAGGCTTTTTTTAAGTGTCATTATAATTATATTAAGTTCACTGCCCATAATAACTTCTTAATATGTAAAAAGTGACAGCATTTATAAGAAAAGGATACTTTGCAGTAAATCTGGTAGATCTGCTATTTAGTATAGACAGACATGTTATAAAACACTGGATGTACCTGTTTTGTTGTGCCTTTCAATGTCATCCAGCTACACAACCTTGAATCCCTTGATGTTTCACAGACTTTTCAAACACTTTTTAAATTATTTATACTGTTTAACTGATCGATATATCCCTATAAAGTTACACCTAATCACGAAGAGCACAAGACTTGGATGAATTACAGAGTGGGCTAGTGCTTGAAAAATATATAATAATTTCAATTTATTTCACATTAAAAATATTTACAGAACTGCACATTTAATATTAGCGGTTACTTTTCGAATTGTAAGTCGGATTTTTATGTTGGCTAGCACTTACGTGTTAGCAATTCAACTCCTAGTTCCCTTTTCTTTTGCAATGCATCGTTTGCAAAGTGATTTGCTGTCTCGGTTTCTTCTTGATCAGCAAACGTTCGGTTGGCCATATGCATCAAAGGCAACGTACCTTGGCTCCACGAGTGTTTGTTAGTAGGCAAAGAAAATATTTCTCTTGACGTTTGAATAAAATCGTTCTTCTGTTCAGTCATATTTTTAAACACATAACTTCTATATTTACTTCAAAATACAAGTTTTCATGCCGGAGAATCTGTTTATGCTGGAAGGAATTCTTTTCGTAAAACCGGAAGAAAGCGCTATGCGCAGCAACCGTTTTATTTTTCTTCATCGCGCAGCCGATTTGGCTGGCCAATCAAATTAGAGCCTGGTTTGAGTCTTACCTGAGAGCCTCCGATTTTTCAGTTAGTTGAGGAGGCACTGGGAACGAGAATGCGTAGAAGTGAATCCGGCGTTCGCCAGTCTCTAGCGCGCATGCTCAGTTTTGGATTTCCAAGTTCCAGGATCGACTAGAAAGGGGAGGTTGTGTAACCTTTATATTCAAATCAGGTTTTTATTTCTCGTATCCAAATAAATGGCCAGGCATCTTCTTCTCCCTTTGTTTTACTTTGATAATTCCGAATTTTCCTGTTCTGCAAGTAACACTGGGGTCTGCAATCCCTTCAGCAGTATTTACACAAGATTGCAGGGGTATTGAGCTTAACATAATTGAGAGGGCTTTTATCGAAGAGTTTCTGATCGATTTCGAAAACTGAAGGAATGTTTTGAGTGTCAAAATGTCTTGCGCTTGTGATATAGTTATTACATCCAAGATTTAGGATGCGGCAAGGTTCGGATTGAGGCAGAGGTTCCATTTCTTCCCCGTTTGTCAGTGCAATTGGAAAAAGAACAGAAGGGGATTCGAGCTGATCAAAAAAAATTGAGACTCATTGGTCGTCGCGTGAGAAATGCTATTGAAATTATGGTTGTATACCGTCTGACCGCTGTAAATCAGAGCGTGAATTAAACGCAAAATCCAATTGTTAATTTGTATCCACGCAAACAAAATACGCCAATTTACAGAGAACTACCTGTTTCCATGAACATCGTTTAAAATGATGGAGCAGAGTTGAACATTCCAGTTGAACATAGATAGTAGAGAACTGACGTTTTCATAGGTACAAACCGATATGGCTAGTTCTATCTGTGGAATATTACCGTCCTCAAATACATGCATACATACCAACGAAGTACTACATATATGAGAGTATGAGAATAACCCAGTAAAGTCGGTTACTGAGAGTAAGTTACTTGGTGTATACCTTGATAGTACTCTATCGTGGCAGACACACATCAACTATCTCAATAAGATTATAAGTTCTCGTTTATAGAATTAAGCAATTTCTAACGTTAAATGTACGTATCATGTTTTACAATGCCCTTATTCCATCCACACCTAACATATTGTAATACCCTGTGGGGAAATTGTTCTACTGCTGACAGCACGACAACACTAAAACTACAAAAAGGGCTGCAAAATTAATATTTGACGCACCATTAATAACACCTTCTGTCTCACTTTTTAGCAAGTTGCAGTGGCTTTTTATCTATGATCAGGAAATTAATGATAGTATATACAGTTATTAATAATCAAGCACCTGATAGTTTGAAGAAAAAAGTTTATTAGAACAATAGCCTGGGAAACCAGCCGACTCTTATCGCTCCTCCACTCGCGAAAGAGACGTCTGGGCAGCGAGGCAGAAAATTCCATACTGATGACGTAGCAGATAGCAGTCACGGTTCATAATTTAGTTGCACTTCTCAGAAGCCGAATGCGAACAACAGAGTTCTTTTCAAGGAATATAACTACCGAGCTGCTCGTTTGCTTGGCAGTTGATCACTCGTCGCAGGTGAAGAGGTATGGATGCATATTCGCTTGTCTAACTGTTAGAGCAATACACATCGAGGTCACGTACTCGCTTGATGCTGATTCATTTATCGATGCATTTCGCCGTTTTCTGGCAAGAAGAGGAAAGCCAGTGTTGATCAGAAGTGACAATGGTACCAATTTTGTGGGTGGAGAAAAGCACATCCGCAACAGCATCGCCCAGTGGAATCAGCAGCAGATTCACGAGGCTCGCCTTCAGCAAGACGTTCAGTGGGTTTTTAACCCCCGGCTGGATCACATCATGGCGGTATCTGGGAGCGGTTCATTAGGACCACGCGGAAGGTCCTCGCAGCTCTTCTGCAGACACTGATGTGCGAGGTTGAAGGCATTATTATATTAATGGACGTCCCCTAACGAAGGTATCTGGTGACCCGAAGGATCTAGAGGCACTCACGTCTAATCGTTTACTGTTGCTGGGATCAGGACCAGTTCTCCCCCCTGGCATCTTCAAGAAGGAAGACGTATATGCTCGGTAGCGACAAGTGCAGTGCTTAGCTGATCAGTTTTGAAGGCAGTGGACTAGAGAGTATCTTTGCTTGCTGCAGACTAGACAGAAATGGAACCGTCCTCGAAGGAACTTAGCTGTGGATGATGTTGTCCTTGACGTGGATGATACATGTCCCCGAAGTATGTGGCCGATCGCCAGGGTAACAAGGGTGATGCAAGCTCAAGATGGATATGTGCGAAGAGTCATGTGAAGACCAGAACTTCTGAGTTGGAGCGTCCGATTGCTAAGTGTGTGCTACTGGAAGCAGCTGAGGATGACATACCCTAGGTCATGCAGAGTTCAACGATGCCTTCGTCGCAGAGGCCAACGATGCAACCTTTATATTCATGATCAAGAGATTTAACTTTATTAGTTAGTGATAATTTCTAGAACCTGTGGATTTGGACGCTTAAATGTACCCCCTTTTCACATTTAAAGGGGTAGGAATGTAGGTTCTAGTTCGCTTGTTGATGTTTGGGTCCCTGTGTCCGCACCGTCTATTAGTGCCCAGGCCCCTCGGGCGGGAGAAAATAATGGCTGCCACTGCGTCTTTTGGATGGCGGTCAAGTCCTCGATTAAATCCATATACGTCGTTTTAAAGATTGATCTCATATGGAAAGTAGACAGTGGATTAAGTTTACTGATTATTACTGACCAGATTTGTGTACGAGGCTCAACTGTGTTCGAAAGTATTGTTATTTTATCGCATGAATGTTTACAGAAGTTGGTGCTACATTTCGAGCTGTACGAGCTATCAAAAACGCATTCTCAAACATTTTGTCATATTCTCAAACTTGCTATTTCTGCAAAATCCTCACAATTCGGGTACTGTTTTGGGGGAGTTGGGACTTATTTATGCCAATATCAAACAAAATTGAAATATTCTTCATAATCAGAGGAACCTCCATATCTTTTTCTCTGTAAAATGTCAAATTTAGACTTTTCCAATGAATGATAAGACTGCAGAGCTCCTCTAAAACCTCTAAAGGAAAGAGAAAAAATATGTTGATTTACAGAAGATTACTTTTGTGCAAAATCTAAATATCCCACAGGAGATCAAAGTTGTCAACATAGCTGCTATTAGAATGTAAGATTAATGGAGTAGAAAATTTGTTAATTGTTGAATGTTAATCCAACCTGTCTGCTCTGAAGTTCAGAGTACCCAACTCGCCTGCTCTGATTTTCAGAGTACCCAACTTGCAAATTGCCTACTCTGAAGTTCAGAGTATCCAAGTTCCCTTCTCTGAAGTTCAGAGTATTCAACTTCCCTACTCTGAAGTTCAGAGCAACCAACTGCCTTGCTCTGAACTTCAGGGCACCCTACTTCCAAATTGCCTGCTCTGAAGTTCAGGGTATCCAAGTTCCCTGCCCTGACGTTCAGAGCACCCTACTTGCCTGCTCTGAAGTTCAGAGCACCCAACTCAGTTGCTTGCATGCTCTAAAGTCTACTGAGAATATTCTAAACACAATACGTTCGATAATCTCAAAGGTTTTTTTCTGAAATTACAAGCAAACTGATAATTTACCAAATCCTTAATCAAACGCACTAGTGAACACTGATCAAGGTTAAGACGATAAAGTCCAGGAAAAGTACGAGAAGCAAATTTGTGACGGAAGCGTAAGCAAAATGCTTCAGAAATTTCGGACTCTTTTCAAGTCACAGACAACTACAATTAAACAGTATACACAATCTATCAGTACAATTAGTAACACATATAGATTTAGAATATTATTTTAATAATAACTTCATATGCATGTATTAAATTTTCATTGTTACAAATTGATCGTCGGCACCGGTGAATCTGACTTTTCTGCATGATGGACTTTTGGCTTATCCCTTTTCTATAGATGTGCTCTGCACTCAGACTACAGTAACACTTTTCTGAAAAAGGAAACATATCAGGTAGTTAATAGCGACGGGATGAAAACCAATGTTAGTGACACTACGCCGGGACAGTTTCTTAAACTGCAGTGCTTGCCAACTACATAGGCTCTAAATACATAGGCGGAAGAGACCGGTTCAAGGTTCTACATTCTAGTGTTCAGTGAAGTGGAGCTTTGATTAATCGCGATAGGGGAATTATAATTAAAACTAACATTTCAATTATTCAGAGTGAAGGCTTTGGCTTTAACAGGTCCGAAGCCGTCGACACGGGGGAGGTTCAAGGGTTTTAAAAAACGAACTACGATAATTTGCATCTTCCTCTTCATTACTGATATTAAAGGCATCAAAACACCACTGAGTTTGAACACTCTTGTACTGTATTTTACGTATACATGCAGAAGCGCCTACGTATATACGTGGTCAGGCCCTATTTGAACGGATGATAACTGGTCAATAAATTGTTGTTTATATATACAAGCAGGCAATCTCGGCATTGAGAATCGTTGAATGAATTTTGAAATGACTATAAAACCTGAGTTCCAGTTCAGTTCATTTACTTGTTTCGTTTGACTTATACGCAATAATATTATCAGTTGTGGAAACCTTGGTTTGCTTTGGATTAGTTTGTACTGAGAAACTGCGACGAACTGATAGTAACAAACTGACCGGTCGAGGTACAAATAAAAGGCACCTTACACCGGAGGCCGCGGTACTGGTGAAAGAAATCTTGATATAAAGTTACACGCCCTCTAGAGCTCTCTAGTAATTTGCAGCTTGCATGTATATTGTAAATACTGTGGTTTTCCTCATCATATTGCTAATGCTTCGTAAGCTTACCTTCAGTCTTTGCGTCTTTAGATTCCTATGAGGAATCGAACCAGTAGAACAAGGCTATAAAGACAAATGACGCTACAACGGAGCTGCTACATTACGCCGCGGTGTAGCTGAACTTTTAAAATGTGACAGTTATTATAATTTGGTTTGTGTCGGTATTCAAACTTTGCGCGCCGACCATGCTGAAACTAATGCGTGATCCAATTGGTTAAGTTGACACTTCACAGTTCACACTGAGCGAAATCATGATGAATATAAATGAATTCATTGTGCACAGGTACGTGTCTCACGTGTTGGCTGGAAAATTGGCCATCTGATAGTTGTTGGCTTCAGCTAACACTTGAACAGAATCGAAAGTAAAATTTATAACGGCTAGTATGGATTCTATTTTGAACAATTTGAAATCACGGCTTGCATTTTTTGCTTGCTACACAGGCTTACAATGGAATTTAATATCCCGCTAGGGCGAGGTGTCAACTTCATAACCAGCACGGAAGCCCAACTGATTAGAATTACCGGCACAAGCCAAATTATAATTAACTGTTACTTCAGTTTCACTCAAGTGACGTTTTAGCCCCATTTGCTCTTAACCAGCATAAGCCTTGTTCTTCTGGTTCTTTATAGGAATATTAAGGATAATTAAATACACGAACGTTGAAGGTAAGTATACTAAGCATTTGCCATATATATAATATTAGGGTAAAAACCACATCATTTATTTGTAAGCTGCCAGTATCCGCGTACTGTGTAAGCTGTATGTATAAACTCTACCGGTCAGTTTCTCTCAGAAACCCAGCCAAAGCAAACCAAGGTCATGACATATTTCGAGCTAGTTGTTCTGAAAAAAGCAGTCAATCGAGCCGGCAAATTATCGAGTCAGTGAACTGAACAAGTTCAAAATTTATTCAACAAATCAGTCAGTCTTCAAAGCTTATAAACCAGAATTAATTTACTGACTTTATGAGTGCAAAATAGTCTACTCGCCCCGGTTGATTCTGGATAAGGAGGTTCGTTTATCACAAGCATGAGTTGTGTCCAAAGTGATGTATTTAATGGCAGTAGTATAGTTCGATCATCCTAGTATTAAACCTCTAGAACATTCCCTGTGGCGTCACGGGCCTCGGCTGTATTAAAGAAAGCAGGGAACTGTTGAAAAGATGCCGAAACCGTTTGACCGCGGGGATTTAGAGACTTATATACATGTATATATAGCTAGAAATTTCTTTCCCTAGCGGTAGGGCGGATTATCAGTTTAAGCTTGGCTGCGTGGAAGTTAATGTTTATAAAACATATGCCGAAGCACAACTTCAACAAAAGAATTAGAACCTTCGAACTCTTGTTTTAATTTGTAGTTGTCGAATACTGTAGTTTCTGCCGTTCCGGTGTCACTTACGTTTGAGTTTTAATCCTGTCACTCCTAACTAGTACCAGTTAACATGAACATATATTATGTTCTCTTTCCAGAGAATTGTTGATGTCGCCAGAGCAGATCTACCGCAGAAGAAGACAAAAGTAATATGTTAAGAAAAAGCTTTAAAATCATTTACATCGCAGTCCATTTCAGACATTGATGTAAACCATGCAGAAAAGATAAGTCGATCAATATATTTTCAGGTTCACGGGCGGAGCGAAACCCTACTCGATCAATTTGTAAAAACATGCCACGAAATGTAGTCATACTGAATAAAATCTGGAAGTAACCGGCTATCTTTGATTTGATGAATTAGGTGCACCGATTAATTACGGTTTACAGTTCTTTGAATGATAGTCCGAAAAAAGTGCCAGAAATGCTGAAGCACTTTATAGTAATATCTATATTTTATCAAAATATTTACCTCGATCTTTTCTGACAAATTCAAAAATCCATTGTCAGAAGATAATTTATTTGTCTTAATCCTTGATGTGTTCACCAGTTTAGATTTAACTTAAGGTTTTGGCAAATTATTATCAGTTTTCCTTGTAATTTTGGAATAATCTTCAGTTCAGAATATCCCTCGTTTAACTTCGAAAGTACTGTGTTTTGAATACTTTACACTTTATATCCAGCAATTTGAATCCTCTGACTTCAGAGTAGGGAACTTGGATACTCTGAACTTCATAGCAGGCAAGTTGGAATTTGGGTGCTCTGAACTTCAGAGCAGGCAAGTTCAGTGGGTACTCTGAACTTCAGAGTAGGAACTTGGATAATCTGAACTTCACAGGCAATTTGGAAGTTGTGTGCTCTGAACTTCAGAGCAGGCAATTTGCAAGTTGGGTACTCTGAACTACAGATTAGGGAAGTTAGATGCTCGGAACTGCAGAGAAGGCAATTTGGCTTTCTGGGCATTATTTCAGCTCAAGTTAAAAGTTTGTTTTGCAGAGATTAATAACGTTCCCTAAAATGGAGTGTATTTTAATGCGATTTTGCAGGAAAAAATAGATGAGAATATGACAAAATGTTTGAGAATGCGTTCAACGTTGTACCTGTAATTGTTATGTTAATTACAGAAACCGTCTTCATCATCGTCACCGTCTTGAACCAGTTATAATATCCCTGTAGTGTAGAAAGAAACTGTTTGAAAGATCGGCACCTACAACACTTGAGTTTTGTTTTCATTCCGATTTAATTAATCTTAGAAAACATTAGCCAATATATTGGATTTTTAGGTAGTTCAGCCGGATATCCTTCATCCGCCTTTCACATTTATATTTCTATATTTGGTAACAGCTTCTATCTATGATCTTATTTTCAAGAAAGTACAGTATCAGTAGGTATAATACGTGTTTGGGAGTTTTAGCGGCGGGACATGCATGCGCTGGACATGCGCCCTCTGGGATAAACAATACTTGTTCCTAAAGATTGTATTAGAGAAAGTGAAGTTTTTCAAGTCTTCTTCTAAAATCTCCGCAAGTAATACGTAACTGAAACGCAAAGAGGAGAGATCCTCACTCGCGCTTGTTCAGTACATGCTCCACTGAAACTCCGAACACGGGCAAAATAAAAATGTATATCATAAAGGATTCTTCTTAGTTACCTTTTAAAATTGGCTGTATCACTACTGCCTTATCTAGTTAATGCTGTCCTCAATCATTAGGCGAGCACAATATGTCGGCTAACCCTCCGATCAGTCTTGGAGATTAACGTTTTAAAACGAATGACGAACACATTTACAAGCACGTTCCCTAGAGAAGCTGCTTGGTTAAATAGAAGAGAGCACTATGTGATATGTTAGAAATAAAGGAGTTGGGAGAGCTGAAGAAGTTCCATGGACACATTAGCACCGCCTCTCATCTGTTGCTAAGACAATAGCCTTAGCTTATGACTTATATGTTCCTATCACAGTTCTTGCTGACCAGTACTAACGATTAACTGTGTGAGAATATTTAGTTTACTTTTGAAAACCAATATCTGAGTGTATATGTAATCATAAAAGCTGAGTTCCAAATTAGCTGGATTTAATCATATTAATATCGGGCTATGCAGATTTACATATGATGGCTCTCTTACGTATACTTTTCATGGGGCATTGATAATAATACAAAAAGAAACACAAGGAAAATGGTGGCAAAGATAATAATGATAATAATAATATCTGTTTATTTACCATATTTGCAGCTAGGGCTGAATTACAATATATTATACTGTAAGTATGTGAATACAGTGTCAACCTTATCATAATATAATCATCATCATTGATATATAACAGTTACGAAATCTTTATAGCGCTTGGTTTTACCAAAACATTTCCGTGTTCGACTTAGACCAGAGCGCAGGCCAAACTCATGATGTATAGCATCGTTTCGTACTAGATATTAAAGTGGCTCGATACCAGTTGATTTGTGTACAAATTTCATACACGCGTAGGTCAGGCGACTGTTAAAAGATACAAAAACAGAGCGCTGAGTTACCAATATTCTCGGCATTGATGGATAAGTAATGACGAACATTTTCGGAGTGAGTTTTTTTATTACCCTGATGAAATAAAGCGACGAAACGTTTTGCCAATACAATGAAAATAAAGAGCAACGTGAAAGTTAGGACAAAGAGTTTGTGAAGTCAGTGAAAGTCCTAGCGGTAATTATGAATCGAAAATTAAAGCTGTTTTGGAATGGAACTTACAAATCTAACACTTAATCACAGTACAAGAGAGAAACAACAAAGATAATTATCACTGGTACCTGCATTGCTCAGCAGATGGTGACCTCGATGTCTTTAACTCCATCAATAAATCCAGAGTGAGTTAAATCCGACACTGGAGAGTGGAGTGCCGAGTGGCCGCCAGCACGTATCAAACAGCTTTCTTGAAGCCTCTAGACGTACATTTTTACAGATTCATCTCAGATGTTAACCACTTCAGAAGCTGGAATAGTATCGTAAACTTGTATCAACAATTACAAAGGTTGATCCTGGCCAATTCTTGACTTCAGAAATAACAAAATAATCCATCAAAGCCGACAATCTTTAGTTCGATTCTTCTCTTTCATTTGGCAATATTAAACTAAAATTAAAAAGGCGGAAAAATGCACTTTGCGCGCGCGCTCCAAATTCCGGAAATGGAAATACTGGTAACCGGAAGTTACCAAACATTTTAACAATACATTCCATTGCATTTTTATTCGTAATATAATTGTTTATATCAGTAACAAATTAACAATAGTAATACTGACTACAATACAAAGCGGTCTGATTTGTACAGGAATATTAATGACAGGAGAAAGTAATAATTAAGGTATTTGAATAGTTACAATATATTTGCCTTTTACAGAGAAATTAACTAACTAGTATTAACAATTGATTTGACTAAGAATACATTTGCTAATATATTGTGCTAAACAACGAACAATTACTATTAGTTACAAGTTAAATACGTGGAAGCTTAATTAAGCAATTATGGCGAGCAGGCCTCTGGAAACCACAGGGCTTATAGAGTAGAAACCTCCTCATAAGATTCATATAATAAAATGAGTTAGCAATTGCGAACAACAATGTAATGAAAGATAATTAGAGATTAAGTGTAAACATTGAGGTTTCATTTGTTAGTAGGAAATGTTTTTTTATGTTTTATTCGGGTAGTGTTAAAGACTTAGTTATGTAGGGGGCAGATAGTTCCATATTGTTGGTCCTTAATTGATGAAGAATAGTAAATTGTTTGATATTAGTACGACAAGAGTGTGATCGGTAATTAGTTGCAATTCTGGTACTATAACTGTGTATCTGATCATTTCTAGGAAATAAGTTTGAGAATACAAGTAAATGAGCCATATAATAAACTACTTATTAACCCCGCTTGCTCGGTCTGTGCAGAGAAATATCAGACTTCGGTCCTTTTTTGTACAGAAAAGTCCTCGGTCTGATATTTCTCCGTACAGACCTCGCATTCGGTTAATAAGCAGTTAATATATAAGTCTAGGGAGCCTGAACGGTTCATAAGGATATCAACTGTTCTTGCTGATGGACAGTATACTGTTCGTTATATCAAGAACTATTATAATTAACACTGGATATTAAACTATAGACAAAAGCAATGTTACAACCATATACACTAAACTAGTCTCTACTCTGTTCAGCTGGAAGTTGATTTTCTCAAAGTTTATTCTTGCATAACCATGACTTTCCGAGATGTATTTTGACTGTTGTAGCGAAAAGTACATGTGCGTATCTTAGCGCACTTTTACTAACCATTTTTGTTTTCATTCCCCATATTTGTCTGCCAGCTTGCCTGGTAGTGAATTTATGGTCATCGCTTCACTTGCACCAACTGACATGTTCTGTGCTTGTGGAGCAAGCTGATTCGTACGGTAATGCACAACTGCAAACATTGATTTCCTGAAACTCTCGCTTCGCCAGACGTAAACGATAGGATTAACAGCTGACGAGCACAACATCATTGTGAAACACCATTCTACAGCGATTTTGTTAGACATACCAACCATCAGCAACACTGTTATCGGTAGAAAGGAAACCACGAGGGATCCAACGATTATCGCAGTTGTTTTTGTCGCGGAGTTCTCCCTTTTAAACTTTGCTATTCTGTGGTTGAAGTTCAGTGACTGAGCTTGGGACATGATTAACTTTCGCTGTTTTGTGGCAATGTGGAAGATGTTTGTGTACATGAGAACAAACACAAGCACGGCCACGAGTCGAATATACGAGGTTGCTATCTTAAAAGATGTAAATGTTCGAAGAAAAGCCTCCGTCAAAGATACAAGCCAAACAGCACAAATCACGAGCAATATTTTCCCTGCTGACATAATCGTCTCGTATGTGAAAGGAAACGAAATGGCAATCATGCGATTTACAGTCAAACACAGTAAGTTGTTTAGTGATGCATAAAGGGATGTGGATGTCACGACGAAGTAGAAAATCTTGAATTGAGGATGCTCGTATCCGTTGATGCTGAATACGTAGACAGGCTGAGCGATGACACTTACAAGAAGATCTGCAGTGGCCAGACTAACGATGAAAAAGTTCATGCCAGTTCGCAGTCGTTCGTTCTTGTATACAGCGATGCAAACGAGGACGTTTCCTACTATCCCCAGGGCACTAAACAGAACATTGACGATCGACAGCAGAACAATGTTCGCGAGTCCAAGTTGACCTTCAAATGACGTGCGATCAGCCTTCATTCCTCTTATCTCAGTTTTCTTTTAAATACTGTCTGCAGTAGAGTTATGGGTACGACGGACTCACATAGGCTCAATATATATCTTCACAAAACATCTACATGCTAGTGAATATGACTTCACCAGATGAAACTAAACACGTTCAGTTTTACCCTTTTTAAAGGCAGACACCTCAAGTGGTATATTATGACGTCAATCAGCTAACGGATTCCGTTTTTTTCTGAATCGCTGTAAAAAAAAGACAGAAATGCGTGTGAAAACAACAAAATGGTAGACATTATCTTCTGAGTTATTTACTTTAAGTGCCTCGAGTAAAACGAGTAACACTTTATTCTGACTTCCTCGAGTTCTTAGCTGAGAATATTGTTTTACACAAACGGCTCCGCTATAAACGTGCTTTCGTAAGCGTCAGTTATTTGCTTTTTACTCAGTGATTTCTCACTTTTAGAAATGTTCCCTCCCAAAATGTTAACACATCGCAGAAATAAATATAGGGCCCCTAAGGGCAACTCGTGGATGGTGAGTGAGCTATTTTGGTATATAATAAAAATCACGTGACCAATGCCGTCATCGTTACGTCTTCACTACTAAGTGAATCGTGGGAAAATAATACCATACCTGTCCAAGTTTGAACTGTCTGACATTAAAAATGAGGGAGACATTGGCATGTACTTAAAATCACGTGACCGCTGACGTCATCGTTACGTCATCACCACTAACTAATTTATGGGAACCCACTACCATGTCTGGCCAAGTTGGAACTATGTAAGGTTAATGTGTCTTCCCTCTGTAAATAAAGAATATTGTATTGTATTGTATTGGCATGTACTTAAAATCACGTGACCGATGAAGGCATCATTACGTCATTACCACTAAGTGATTTGTGTGGACCCAATACTATGCCTGTCCAAGTTTGAACTGAGTGTCTGGCATTAGAAATGAGGGAGATATCGGCATGTACTTAAAATCACTTGACCGATTACGTCATCGATACGTCATCACACTAAGTGATTGATAGGGACCAACTACCATGTCTGTCCAGGTTTGAAGTGTCTGGCATTAGATGGGCACCGTCAATGCATCTTCTCCAGCATGACCAAATCTTTTCGAAACCTTGGACGGTCATTCGGAAATTCTACGGCGACTCGTCCAGTCACAGAAAAGAACGACGAATAAATTACCCTTAACCCAATAACTCGTTCTGAACATGCGTGCATCCACGAGTTAAATTACTATTGTGTGTGGAATAAACCTAGCTTGATTACGTCTAGAACCTTCGCTTGATAACGGTTATTTGTGTTGACGCATGCAGTCTAAGTAGTTCTGGAACTTCCAATCTGTACAAGGATTGTGTGACAAAGTTATTATTTGGTATAGCTAAATCAAATTGATCTTAAAATCAAAATGCCCCGCTGAACTTCGAAATCACATATCGAAGAGGTTAAAACGAGTTTTTATCCGTTCCACATCGGCGCAGAATTGAGTTTTGGGGAATCTAACGCTAGCCAATTTTATCAAATATAAACAGTGCATGACACGTCAACTGGCTGTAAGACCAAAGAAAACATATATTTTTTTAAACAGGCTTATTATTTTTCTCACTAGTATTCTTGAAGGTTCTCTCTCACGATTTATAACTGCAGAAAATCTTGATTTGTGCCTCATACTCCTAAGATTGATCAGTATTCAAGCCTTTACTAGATAACAATACAGTGCTCAGCTGTTCGCGTTCGACCATCAAATTCAAACTATTTGACATTTCAGTGATATTTACCGTATCATTTCTCGAACTGATTACATTATTGGTATTCTGTATATTACTAAGCTTTTCCATTAGCTTTTGTTTGGCTATTGTATGGCTTTGTTTAGCTTTGCTTTCCTCACTTTCCAAAATCTTGGCTTTCATTCCCCTGTGAGCAGGGGCGATATCGATGTTAGTTAACATCTCCTCGTCGTTCAACTGAACTTTAAGCTTATATTCACCCTACCGAGTACGAGTAAAGAGTGCAGTACGTTCTATCTCTGAGCCTAGGGATGTATTATAAATGTGCCATGAGACTCGGGGAGCTTTATCGCGAAAACAGTTCAGTGTACATTACCATCTCTATTTATGTTGCATCCAAAACGTTCACAAAACTGCCAACACAGTACATTCAAGACATTAAATTCTGCTTATCTAAGCCAAACGCGCTTATAAATTTCCGGGCTTCTCTCGTAAATACGACACGCGACCAAATGTCTGTTTTTAACAATATAGTTGTAGCGATAAATTAAGTTTAATGCATTTCGGAATAATAATTACCTTTAACAACACGGCCAATGCCATAAACTCCGTCAATACATCTTCGGGAAACCGAAGAGTATTCGGACAGCCGACGGAGAGTCCCCGATGTTCACGATGAAGAAATTAGCTCGGAGAACTAACCCTATAACTCGTGTTCTGCGCTTGCGCGCATCCACGAGTAAAAACGAAATCAGTAAATATATTTTTGTGATTATCGTGGTTGCTGTGGGCACCTGATGTGTGTTAATTAGTTTGTTAAGCCCCGGTCAAACGTACGCAACATTTCATGCAACATCGTGCAACATTGTTGCGTGTAGGGGTGGACAAACGAACGCAACATGTTGCAACATGTTAGATGTTTTTTACATGGTACTTTAAATTGAACTTATCGAGCCACGAGGCGAGAGTTGCAGGGCACAGCAATTTGTCGTTCTATTTTTTTCCGCTTTATTCCCTGCTAATGTTCGAGGTTGAGTAATTTACTTACAAGTCGTTAATGAACAGTTAGGGGAAAAGATAATTTGAGAGTCTTAAATAGTTCCAGTGCTCGGTAATTCAGTAATTTAATTACTGCAACTTAGGCGAAACCGACAAGATATTCGCTGCTAGGAATTAAGAAGAATGCAAAATCCAACAAGGTCAGTGAAGAAGTGGAAGACTTCGACGTATCCGAAATGATCAAAAGTGTATTTCAAATCTGATACGTTCAAGGAAACTATTAATAACTCCGTGAGCAGCGCGTTACAAAGAATGATCGAGGTCACAGATGAAAGTAAAATCAAATCAGTAGTCGAAGCAGCAGTTGAAGCAGCAGTGAAACCGTTGTACGAGAATATATCGGCAGTCGAAGAGATAGTTAAACCATGGCGTGAGAAGTTACTTGCATTCGAACAGAGTTTAGCCAAGGTACAGGAGAAGAGCAATGACAACGAACAATTTTCACGAAGGCAGAACATTAGAATATTTGGTATTGATGAAGAAGAGGAGGAGAACTGCGAAGAGGTGGTCGTGCAATTCTGCGACAAAGAGCTTTCCGTTAAACTCAATGAAGGGACAATTGATAGGGCCTACTGCGTGGGAAAACGAAGATCCGATGGCAAACCTCGAGCGATCATCGCAAAGCTCCAACACTATGTCACAAAGGTAACCATTATGAAATGTAAGTCAAAATTAAGGGGTAGGCAGTTCTTCGTAAATGAAGACCTAACGGCTTATAATATGCAGATATTCCATCGAACCAGAAGAAATTATGACGACCGTTTACGTGTTTAGTCTACAGACGGCAAGATTTGTGTCCGTCCAAATGAAGGTGATCAGGTGATCCAGATCAAAAGCTGCCGATAACTAGAACGCTTCGCAGATCGAGATGTCGAATAATTTGACTTAGAATATGACTGTATATGACCCTGGACTTCCTATTTGGAATTTGATAATTAACGTTTTTCCGTCTGTTAATATATCACTTAATCTTTCTACATAGGTTCTAATTTAACTTCACTTATCGTCATTATGTTTATATTCGTATTTACTTTGCTACTATATTATGGTACAGGTGCAACATGAGGTGTGTTTCTATTGATTATTTTATTTTAAATGGGAATTTGTTTAGCCTTATATCGAGCAGCTATTGGGTTATTTAACTGCTAGGGAGTTTCAATTCATCATTTTATCATTAGCGTTTTTTGGTCATATATATTTTTGCCTGATTTGTTTATGTGTTTTCTGATTTTTCGGTTGTTGCTTATAATTTTTGGAAATATTGAACTGAATCCTGGGCCTCGTTCATCGTCACTATCGGTTGGGGCATTTGAATGCTCGTAGTTTAAGTATGGAAGACAAATTTGACGAAATGTCTTCTTTAGTATGTGAAAACAAATTCGAGTTATTTGAAGTTACAGTAGTGACTAGACTGTCTACAGCAGTAGAAATTCTGGAACGGCGATCATTACCAAAGACTGTAAGTAAATCTGCAGAGCTATTATCAGGAAATTATACAATATTTCACTTGATTTAGTTATTATGGTTTTGACGAATTAGTTGACTGATTTACCAATGCAAAGAAAACGAATTTTCATTTTGTTTTAAAATGAAGTGTTGTATAATTGTATATACATGTAAAAAACTTAATATGTTATAATTGTTCTGTTTTCAGAAAGCCAACAATAAAACATAGTTGTAACCGAATGCCTTTGGCAAAATAGTTTTGTGTTCATTTAATTTTGTTTATGTTAGAAGTGGGTGTCACTAATTATGTTGTGTGGGACTTTTGTGCGGTTCTGTATAAAGGGAGGTGCATGGTTGGTGTATGAAATCAAGAGCCTCCATGTGGACTTTCTCACCCAAGCTTTGTATTTGCTTTACACGAAACAGTACTTCTTGTTGTCCCCAAGCACAAGCAAAGTGAAACAAATACATGTGTTGGATAATTGAAAGAGATATAAATAGCCTCCATAGCATACTACATGCACATGCACTGTTTATAATTGTAACATATATGGTACAACTTAACAGAGGAAGGACTACACAGATTTTTAAAATGTTTTTGGTTTAATGTTTTTAACATTCAGCAGCATTCTCTACTATCTTGCTGAGTTTATATCCAACAAACTGGTGACATAACACAGGATGCAATAACTTTCCACAAAAGTTAAGCCTTAAAACAGTTGAAACTGTGTGTATGTATTTCTCTTTTTTTCATTTGCCTAATGATTACTAATACATAATAATATTTGTACAGGAATCTATAAGCAATTACATACAATAAAATTCATTGTTAATTTCTTTGAAAAACTTGGTAGCTCCCTCTTTCATGAGCCTTTTTTGGAGTTACACAGAAACTACATTATTAGCATAATTAATGCAGAGGTTCATTAATTTTCAGTGTAGCTGGCTTCGACTTTGAAGTATAGAGCTCTGTGAATATGCCTTCAGTAATAAATGTATGTTAAAATACAAATATTGTATGTGTAGAGCTGGCTATACATGTATATACAGCTATTTCAGGCTATTAATATAAGTGCAATGTAGATGCATGCTAGTTCTGGAGCACTGGCTGTAGCCAGGTTATTTTGAAACCCCTGTGTGACCATTTCCTGTATGTCCCCATTTTCTGTACACCTGTAACGTAGTATACTTATTTTATGAAGTGTGTGAACATTAAGTGAAGGTTATTTTCTGAAATTATGTGAAGGGCTAATCTAAGAAACATGTCAATAATAATGAGTGAACATGTTCTTAACTTGATTTTTAAAATGAAATTTGTATGAATAGATGGTTTGCACTAATCCCCAGAGATTCAAATGAGAAAGGGCATGGCGTCCATGTTGGTGTACAGAACAAAAAAGCTAACGAAGAATCTATTGTTAACTGTACACCAACATGGCGGCTATGACGTCACGTGCAAAGGGTCTATTATGTGAAATTATGTTAAAGGTTAACTGTGAATTGTGTCTTTGTTAACTGCAAACAGTGTATATATTATTTTATGTGAACTTATTTCAGAGGTGAATCATGCGTATATGTTTCAATTGCTAATGCAGTACCTAATGAATCATATCAAGGCAGGAAGAGGGTCAGCTTTTTATTGGATAATTTTGAGGAAGGAGGGGGAAGGGTTAGGTGCCCAGTGAATGAATGAGATAGCCCAGTCTGTATAATAAGCACAATTAATTTGGGTAAGGAAAGCAATGAGGGGAAATTTGTTGGAATGAAGAACATGTTTCTAGTTTCCAATAGCGTCCATTTTATAATAATAACAACAATAATAACAATCAGACAGTGTGTATTAGTAAAGAAATAATTAATTAATAATAGTTCTATTATAATGATATTAATGCTAAGAATCTCTGCTTATGATCATGCATGTTCATTTAAAATCAACATTTTTGAATATAAGTTTTAAAATGCCAAGTGTGTATTCTGTATTAGGCAGACCCTTTTAAAATGGCTAGGCGGTCTGCTATAACCTAAAGCTCAGGGATTCTCTGATGGTAAACTATTTCTGAATTTAAGGTTCAGATACAACATACATAAATATGTAATTTATTATAATATTAGTATTTTGATAGCTACTAAATATTATTTTGTCAAAAATTTAACTTTAAAAAATTAAAAACCCTTGTAATTTGAATTAACATGAACATGCAATGTACGTGTGAGCAGAGATTCTTAGTATTGATAATATTCATTAGTCAATTAGTTATATGTAATGTTTTGCACATGTATCTGATTGTTAATGTTAGTATCATGAATGAAACCTCATTAACCTCCATAGCCACCATGATTTTCCTTTCCCAAATACATTATCAAACCTACATATTAAACTGAATCAACTATCACATTCTTTCAATCAACACTTACAATGTTACCCTCATTCAAAATTTGAGTTATAACACCAACACATACATGATTTACTTCTAAATTTCATAAAGAGTTTTGGCATATTTTAAGAGATAAACTTATTTTTAATGTTTCATAGATACATGTGTTCTTGTTTTTGTGGAGAATAAAGATGACGAGAAGTGATATGGTGCTGAAAAGCATAAATTTGTCTAGTCTTAATTCCATACAGTTGTGTTCCTTCCAATGCTGTTAATATATGGGGCCAGATAATTGTCATTTTTTTCTACATTAAAAATAAACAGGTTTAAAACACTTTGTCTCAAATAATGAGAAAGTATATAGATGAAAACTGTATACGTTTGTGTTTGTTTTCATAGTTTGCTATATTTGCCTGACTTTGCTTTTGTTTGGGAAGAATAGAGAAAGAGAGAAATAATGGTGTTTGAAGTCTGTATTTCAAAACAAGTAATCTGTATAACCAGGTGCTCCTTTACTATTTCGGTCCAGATATTCCAAAACAGCAAACAAACACCGAGTGAATTGGGAAGAGAATCAAGTTTTACTATTTTACAGGAAAATAAACAAGACCAGAGGTACTGCTTCTTTGCTTGATCTGCATAAAATGTGTATAAAACGTGTTTATATTGGGCATTCGTAATTAGGAGTTGTTCAATGCTTAAAGCTTAGCGAAAGCATTTGCATATCACTTGACGCTAACCAGTTTCTAACTTGACCCGTTGTTACCGGGTCCAAAATTCCCATATTTTCATGTATAATTAATACGGTCCACTTGTCTTTATATTTAAAAAGTCTTTACTTACAATCGGCTGATCAAGCCTACATATACGTTGTATAAGTTACCTGTAACCTCTTATCTCCCAATAAACACTACTGGTTCGCGGCTCTCTTACACTGTCTTGTTTGATGGAGAATATACAATATAAACGTTTTCTGTGCATCGGAACGCAATTGTAGCGTTCTTTCTATGGCGTACCATCCCCGCCAAAATTCATGGTTTGAATTCGAAGTTCTTCACATGAATTTTACACTCAAGTAGAATATTTCATATTGTTATTTTGTATTTTATAAGCTTTATCAAGGTTTCAACATACGTGTTTTATATTTGTCGTTCAAGTTTTAAATTCGAGATTGTCACTGTTCATTCTAAACTCCACGTCATGCATTCGTCGTTCGAGTTTCACATTACAAAGTCGACGACTTTTATTTTCAACTCGACGTTTTGAATTGAACTTCACGCTTCAGTAACTTCCCGGTTGACCTTGGGAACCGCTGACATAAACAACGCAGGCGCAACAGTCAGTCGATCACAAAATGGCGGCAGAGTTTGTATTCTCCGTAGTTCAAGAAACAATTCAACTACTCGATAACTGCCAACAGGAGGATGATTATAGTAGCATAGTGCTTCGTTTAGCCATAATGTTTTGTCAGAACTCGATATTGAAGAACTTGTGGACAAACAAACTACGAGTGCAAAGTACACAGGTAAAGGTTGTGATCGTCAACCCTATCGAGAAGGGTAGAAACGAAGAAGCTCGGTCTTTCTCTGAGGAGTCGAAGTCCATCCGCTTAGTGAATGTTTGCCGAAAGACCGTTGCATAAATGTATTGAGGTGGATTTCTGATTATTTCCTCTACTGTACATCGCTACTAAGTTCAACGGCCGTGAAGTCAATAGCCGGATTGCATCTCTGCAATTTGGTCGACAATAGTACTTTTCAGTGGCGAATTAAATCACGGTTTGTTGTCGAGTTCTCTTTTCCGTAAATATCATACTCTTTCCAAAGCCTGTCGAAAGCACAGCCAGAACATCTTTACCTAGAAGCCTAGGCTCTGTATAGCTTCCTCCTGCTCCGTTTTCAAAGTACCTTTACCCAGCCGCGGAGAAAGAAGCGAGCAGCTGTGTTCTCTCTAGAAAACCTTTGGAACCAAGGTAAAGGCGAAGGAGGGTAAAGGCGAAGGCGAACTTTGAAATCGGAGCAGGAGGAAGCTATAGCAGAGCCTACTTCTAAGTAAAGATCTTCTGGCGCTATGGAAAGAGCATGATATTTACGGTTTACGGACTTGCAAAAGAGAACTCGACAACAAACCTCTCGCAGTTCGCCGCTTTCTCCGCTGAAAGCAGGCTATCTGCAACACGGCGAAGGGCAGCTTTCGTATAAATAGTAATTATTTCTTAACGGGTTCCATAGTCAGTAGAACACAGAGATCAAGCACGTGTGTTGTTCCTGTCACATCTGTGCCTGCGTAGCGCCTGCGTTTATTACCAGACCTAACAACTCCAAGGACGACTACCGACATGTTCTGGGTACGAGGTTCCCAAGGTCAACCGGGAAGTTACTGAAGCGTAGCCTGCGTAGCAAGCCCAGGGGAATGGGGAAGAGGGGAGAGGGAATGGGGAGAGGGGAAGAGGAGAGGAGGAGGAATGGGGAGAGGAAAAGGGAAAGGAGGGCTTGCAACCACACCGCGGCCACACAGCGGTCAAACGTCTGCGCATGCGTCAAAAGTCTTGCAACAACAACCTATTCAAAAACAAATTCAAAGCGAGCCGGCGGCCGTCACTGTTCACAAACCCGCTTTCAAACCTTGAGAACTTCTTTGGTAAATTACGATTTTTTTGGGTAAACTCACAGTTTGAAGTTTGTTCAATTTCCCGTCGACTGTGAAAGTAAAAAGCTTAACTTTCAGGTATTTTTCTTAACTTTTGGGGGTAGAAGTTCACTGTAATATGTTTTAAGGTAAATTTGCGCGGGAAATACCAGACTAATACGCACGCGCAGACGTTTGACCGCTGTGTGCACCGCGGCAAAACGGAATGCTCCGCTGGCCAAAAGAACGAAGGCTCTGCTATCAAATACAAATTACCGAGGGTTTCAACTTTTTTAGTAAATAATTTTATAACTTAGTAAACTCACAGTGAATTACAAATTAAGAAAACTTCAACCTGTTAAAGTCTTAGGCTTAGCTTTTAAGTAGTTTTCTTATTTTTTGACAAAACAGTTCACAAGTGGATACTTATAAGCAGAAATTTTAAAATCACGGGTATGTGCCTGTTGTTTCATTTCAGCTCTGTCGGCTGCAACACAATTTGAAATCGTGCTTTGATGCTCGCACAGACTGTAATAGACGTTCATATGTTCGGTGTTGGAGGGCGTACTGTTCCAAAACTACAGGAATATGGCCTTGGTGTGGTTTCGTGCATTTCCCCCAATATTATCATTTTAGAAATTGGCACCAACGATTTATCGGGGGCTATGGGGCCCGAGACAGTCGGTTCCGTGATCGAGAATTTTGTTTGCTTGGTGCGACACGCTAAATCATTATCTTAATGTTGTGCTGGAGCCTCTGCCTAATGTGTTCTGGTGGTCCCATAAAAATATCAATTATCTTTCCCAAGGTTTAATGTCAAAAGATGGTGTTCACCTGAATCAATCGGGTCAATATCATTTATATCGTAGCTATAGGGGAGCCATCTTGAAAGCATTGTTCATGCTTTAAATAACACGGTGTCGTACTTAAAACTCCTTTATTACAAGGCAGTTCAGTGTGTTGTCCCTTATCCATTTGTATTCATTCATTGATCGTTAATGTGTGTTATATTATGTATTGGGGAATTCGTTCTCCAGAGGGTACGATCCTCGAATTATTATGTTTTGGGGGATTCGTTCTCCAGAGGGTACGATCCTCGAAATATTATGTTTTGGGGAATTCGTTCTCCAGAGGGTACGATCCTCAAATTATTCTTTATTGTGGCACATATAGGGACTTGTTGGTGCGGCAGACTTTATGTCTGTCATGGCTTGGACCTGGCACTTTTTTCTTATATTCTGCCAACAACAATCATTCTATTGTTCATCAATTGTTATTCGTGGGCTTTGTTTCTGCCTTTTTCCGGATATTTTTGTGTCGCAGCATGCCTCCTAAGCGATCCCAACCGCTTAAGCACCTATCTGTTAAGGCCACAGAGGCACTGGTGGCAAGGCCAATTCGAAGTGTACGGGGTGCCACACCAGCACCCGAACCAGCCTCAATACCCGCACAGTTCATTATTCCATCGGTGGAATCAGTTGTGGAGCCTCCGCCGTCCATCTCAGCCCCAGCATTCTCCTTTCCTCCAGGCTTCTTCGAACGCCTGGTCTCCACAGTTACGGAGGAAGTGGCAAAGACACAGTCACCAATTATTCTGGTACCTCAACAGGATCTGCTTCTCTGTCACTTCCCTCTATCAGTCCAGGAGCTGATGCAGCAGCTATAGCTATCTCGGCTGTCACCCTCGGGGCTTTGCCAACTACCCTCCCAGTGATATGTGCAGCATCTATTATACAAGGGTCTGTAGATGCTGCACATTTTTCCCTGTCAGGTGAGCACGTTGCTAAACCCACACAGCTATTTCATTCAGTTAGCTAGTCCATAGATGCCAGGATCTCCTCTAAGCTGCGGGCAAAGATATGGAATGGTGATTACATTGATTTTGGCTCTCTTCTGGGAAATCCTATGCTGGATGAAAAATTCCAGATTTGAATTAGCAACGCCGAAGGGGGCAATGCACCCTCTCTCACTAGAACCATCTAGTAGGCCTAAAAAGATTAGTACAATTGATGATTTGATGCCGCGTTCCATAACTTTGTCGGAGTTTACACATTCAAATATCCTAATGAGGCACCAGCCCTCATGAAATATGGTGATATTATTAGGGACTTGGCCATCAGGGGACAAAATTGGCGTTTTTATGATGATAACTGTCGTTTTTAAGGCAGACTCATGCCAGTGCCTTACCATGGGGGGGATATAAATGGTGAATTGGGGCTTCGGTATCAGTATCCACAGAATCGTAGCCCCCAGTTTAACCGCAATCTGGGCCCCATGCAGTCAAGCAATGCTAACCCAAACAGATTGGGTCCCCCTGCTGCTCCCCCGGGGTATTGTTACAAGTACCATGGGGGCTCGCCCTCTTGCGGCTGCCAATATAAACATTCATGCTTCAAAGGTGATGGTGCACATCCAGCCACAAAATGTAATTTTCGTGGTTCAAAGCCATTTTCAAACAAACCTCCCCTGGTTGCCAAGTAACGACCTTCCAACTCCGATAAGAATTGAGCGTTTTCTTTTTCTTTTGTCTGGGTATGAGCAGGCAACTGTGGATTTCTTGGCTTCTGGCTTGCTTTACTGATTGTTTTCGTCTGCAATATGAGGGTCCTAAGCACTTATTCAAAGCCAATAATTTAATTTCGGCAATACAGCACCCAGAGATAGTTGATACTAAGCTTAAAAAAGGAACTGGATTCTCATATGATGGCTGGTCCTTTCCAATCCCCACCTTTCCCTGTTCTTCGGGTTCCCCCTCTCGGGCTTGTTCCCAAAAAGTCACATGGCGAATTTCGGTTGATCCACCATCGATTAATGATGGAATATCCTCTGATCACACCAAGCTGTCCTATGCTAACATTGCCGATGTAATTGGCCTTATTAAGTCTGAGGGTCCTGGCTGGTTTCTGGCAAAAACTTACATTAAAAATGCCATCCGTATCATACACATTGGAGTTGGAGCTGCCTCCCATGCTGCAGATCGTGGGATGTCTGATGCACAAATTAGAATTCTAGGGCGTTGGAAGTCTAATGCCTTCCAAAAATACATTCGTGTCTCTAATTTGACTTCTTAAACTCCCCATATTCATGCCTACCTTCTGCCAGGTTATATAAAACAGTGGTCTTGATGAGGGCTGTTAGTGCAAAGGTGACACTTTAATGTAAAGCTTTATTATTACGTACCCCAGAAAATGGTTAGCACATTAAGGCAACCACTTGCTTTACAGCTCGTTTTCAATATTATTATTGAATACCATTATCTTAGTCTAAATAATTGGTTAGCAGTGGTAACCATACAATCTATTAGGCTAGTACGCCATGACAATATTATAGAATTTATAGTGAATGGTTAGCAAGGGCAACCATTATATTAGCTATCAGCTATTAGCAATGTTATTCGTATTGAAGTATCTATTATTTTACTAAATGGTTAGCAGGGGCAACCATTATATTAGGCCAGGAGCAATTATATTATCATCTATTTTATACTGAATGGTTAGCAAGGGCAATCATTCTATTAGGTCAGTAGTACTAAGTTCTCATAGGAAGCCCCCGCTCTCAATCGCACCGGAAGGGAGCGGAACTTTCGGGGCGCTCCACGCCATCGCTGCGGGGAGGTGGGTGGGGCGTTGTCCCCTGACCCAAAGACTGTTTTTAACCGAAGTGCCCAGCTTCTGGTCTTTCGAGTGATTTATACTGCTAGAGGAGGTGAGCATACCACGAGGGGTATGCACCCCTTTGGAATAATAGCTTAGTGCGCCCGTGCGAATCGAATTAGTGGCGCTTTTTCGTGTGGGCACCAGTGAGAATAGCAATTAGATTATCATCTATTTTATACTGAATGGGTAGCAAGGGCAACCATTCTATTAGGTCAGTAGCAATTAGATTGTCATCTATTTTATACTAAATGATTGGCATGGGCAACCAGTAGGCCAGTATTATTATATTATCAACATGAGACATTTGTCAGTACTGCATTCGCCTGGGGTGGGGTGATGCTTTTGGCGTTTTCCTTGCCTTCACCTTTACTGGACAAAAAATGATTAGATAAACATTTGTAAATAAGCAACTACTTACTATTGAAATGGATTATTTTTTATTAAAAGCGGCTATGGGCTTTGGCTCATAGCCATATTTTTCCAAATCATGCCTGTATGCGAGTCATAGTATCTTGCCCAGCAAACAAGCTCAGTGAATGCAACACTTTGGGTATTACGCTTTGAAGGAAGGGGGAAGGCATAAAAGCAATTTAAACCAAATAAGTATTACCATTAAATAATATTCTTCGAATTTCCTCTCCGTCAGCTTATAACTCTAAAGGAGTAAAACATTAACGGTTAGCAGTAATGCTAGTTGAATCAAAACGTTTTGTTCTTTCGTTTGATGTTCTCAAAACCCTAGCCATAATTTTCCAGTTCGTTTTACTGGTTAATCCAGCATATCTTGTAACCATTCTCCTCAAGTCAGAGTATAGAGACATAACACATCTAGTATAGAACGGAACAGAGCCCAATCTCGTGATTTGTGTATTTATACGTTTACAAATATCGTATTTATACGCTTACCAATATCGCTTAAATATTATAAATCGTTCCAAAACATGTATGTCAGAGAAATAAATACACGACTTCGCCCTACAATGTTTCAGTTGTGGTTATTCATACCTCTGAGCTCTTCTAGGGTCGTTTCCGCAGGAGAGGGTGAAAATACAACTCCTGGCTTCTACTTTGGCTAGCAAAAATGTTACCATAGTCAGCCGGTAAACCAACGGAAAATAAATCTCTGCATAATGCTATGAAATGGCAATTGTGGTAAGTTATTAAGAGTTGCTGTTGCAATTTAATAGATATTCGTTTAATAGATGCCCCCACCCTGTCCTGTTAAGTTGCTGTTCGGGTTCGCCAGGCCGAGGCTCTTCGACGGTTGATCCTTCCCGGAAATTCCCATGTCCAAATTCATAGGCTGCCAACCTCGAAGGCCTTGGAAATGGGCGACAAATTGTTCGATTTCTCCAGAATGTGGTATCGCTGGATCTTAAAATTCGGGTATAGATGAGTTCATTTATCATTCTATCGCCTGTGTGAGCGAAGTGTGTGTTTCGTGGCAAAGATTTCTGGTTATGCATCGGATATTTATCGGTTGTCTCCAGCCTTTTTCTTTTATTAGAAAGTGAGGGAAGGAGGATTCGAAAAAAAACAGCGGGAACGACCGCTAGAAGAGCTCAGAGGTATTAATAACCAAAACTGAAACATTGTAGGGTGTACTTGTGTATTTATTTCTCTAACATACATGTTTTGGAATGATTTATAATATGAAATATTCAAACGATATTTGTACGCGTATAAATACTCAAATCATGAGATTGGGCTGCCTGTGGCATGAGTCGAAAGCAAAGGACATAGTTGTGAACTGTTGTAGAAGGAAAGAGTCGTTCGAAGAGATTAAAGGAAATATAGTCCCATAGAGTGTGAGAGTTATTGAAGGGAGAACCGGCAAGCGGGGAGATTACGCTGGAGAGATTTCGCGACAATAAGCACATTAACGACGGAGCTAACAGGGAGAGGAGACATTTCCACTCTGTAGTTTCAATTTACGTTTCCCACGAGTACCAATGCTCTTGAACAATCGGAGTAATCCAATTTTCATATCATACTCAGATAAACCCATCCATAAAACATCCTGACGAAAACAAGTAAACTGTATCACATTATTTCGTATTCGAATAGAGAAGTGCATCATTAAGCGAAATAACTACAATAAACTGAACTAACTAAGAAGTGTTGACGCACATATGCTAACATGTAGATAGGATGTAGCTGTTTTGTGAATTTATATATTGAGCCTATATGAGTCCGTCGTATCCATAAACCTACTGCGGGAAGACTATCGTCATCAAGTTCATCAGACGGTCTTTCGACACAGTCATGTTGACGACAATTAAATCAGTAAAGCCTAATTACTTTTTACTTAACCCGTATAAGTATAATTTCATCAGTGAATAAAGAGATTCTGATTGGTCGAGAATTACGTCATACCTCGCTATATTCAGCTGAAGAGCGCCTGGAGGTTAATATGACTTACAAGGCATTTACTAAAATGGCCGCCCGCATATTTCTCGCCAGTGTTTCTCACAACGAAATAAATAATATGAAAGAAAATGAGTTTCCAAAAGCCAGCAAAGAAGCAACTAAATAAACTTAAGTATGGCTTAACTTGAAGCTTTGTTTAATACATATTCACAAACAAAGTACTTGGTGTTCCTGTCTATGATCCTCCAACTGAGTTACTGACATTACTGTGTTTTGAGACATTTTGAGTAACTCTGGTCCTGTTAATAGTTCTTCTCGCCATTATTCTTTGTTAACCGGAGCTTATAAATGTATGCAAGCTGACACTAACGCCACTTCTTCGACCTTATATTTCATCGATCAGCTTTGCTCCTTCTACATTTACAATTATTAACCTGAAGCTCAATGGTATATTTAAATATAGAGGGAAACGTGGTGGTCGTCTGATGATTGGGAGAAGAGTTAATCAGTGAAACGATTATGCAAATTATCTTATTGGTTGTGGCCATGCATTAGAACTAAATCACAGATATATTAATTGGAATACTCTATCCTAGTACTTTCTTATTATTGAACCTTCAAAGAAAACAGTTTGTACATCCAACTGTGTTAATTCTATCTACAAAATTCCAGATCCGTACGTGAGGGAGTTTTTCCTGTAGAAATATTGTTATTGTTATTATTAATAAAACTAGCGAAATCAAAGACTTTGTTAATCAATATATTGATATTCTGGCTTTAACGGAGACGTGGCTTAGACCTGGGAATATTGACGGGCTCGAGTCATTGTGCCTGTTGTAATATGCTACATGGTACTTGAGAACCAAGGCGTGAAGTGTTCGAGTACTCTTAAGGAGAGTTTAGACATCAAATGTATCAACAGTCAAAGGAACGGTTCATTTCAGTCGTTTGAATGTATGGATATTCGTTTCAAGAACTCGAAAACGAATAATAATTGTGTTAGTGTGCTTGTGCAAGCTGTGCTAGTAATAACATGATTGTAGCTGCTAAATCTGAATACTAATCGACTGTTATAAGAGAAAAGTCGTGCGACACAAAGTTCCTTATCAAGACTGTGGAGAAACTGTTTTATCAAAATCCATCTGCTACTCTTTGCAAGTAAATTTGTAAAACTTCGCAATAAACTTGACAACACATCAAAGACAAATTATTCTGCCTGATGCTGATGTTGATATGTGCCTTAATCCGCTTCTTCAGTTTAATCAAGACTTGATAGATTCAAGGTTGCGATGTTAACACCTTTGCTGAAATAAATGTGATGCTGATCATGAACAATTTCCTAACTTCCGTCCTATTTCGAATCTGATTTTCTTGTTTAAAATTATCGAAAAGGCAGTGACATTACAAATGAACCTTAACAACAACATTTAATTTAATTGTCTGCTTGAGGAATTCCAATCAGCCTACAACGTTATCATAATACTGAGACTGCCCTTGTTAGGGTTCAAAAATGGCATTTTGAGTGTTGTTGACAATAATAAATCTGTTATCCTACTTTTGCTTGACTTATCTGCTGCCTTTGATACTGTGGACCACGCTATTTTGTTATCCAGGCTAAGAAATCGTTTTAGTATTAGTGTGTGCTCTCAGCCATTTCGAATCATATATTGAATCTCGTAAACAGTTTGTTACAATGAATAATATGCTACATGGTGTACCAAAGGGCTCAGTGCTGCGTTCGTAACTCTACTCGTACTTATACACAAGTTCTCTTGAAGCCAGAGCAAGAAGACAAGATGTACAAAATGTACTTTTTTAAATCTCTACGCTGATAGCACGCAGTAATATTTGACTTTCAAGACAAACTGTCCAAATGAATTACTAGCTATCGTCGAAGACGTAGACCTACTGAATTGTGTCTCAGGGAAATCAGTGACTGTATGTTACGCAACAAGCTGAAGTTAAATCAGGATAAGACTGAACTTCTAATTATCAGTTCAAAGTATCACCCAAGGCCCTTCATTGAATACCTTCAAATTGGAGATGATATAATTGAGCCCACTGCTAGTGCTAGGAATATAGGATTTTTTTGAATAATGTTTTAATCGAAATGAACCTGTTAAAAAGATCTGTTGGAACTCCTTTTTTCATATTAGTAAATCATCTAAAATCAGAAAGTATTTAACCCAAGATACTGTTGAAGTAATTATTCATGCTTTTATAACCTTAAGGCTTTATGGACTCTCTGGTAAATAGGCTTCAGCATGTTCAATATTCAGTGGCGCGTATTGTAACTATAACTAAAAACCATTATCATATACTGATGAATCTACACTGGCTGCCTGTACATTTTGGAATCATCTTTAAATGACTATTGTTAATTTGCAAGGCCTTAAATGGCATTTCGCCTAATTACATCCGTCAGCTATTGAGTTACAGTACATTATCACCTTCTCTAAATCTAAATATTCATCGAAGAAGTTACTTAATGAACCAGTTGTTAAGATGCAAACGTATTGAGATAGAGCGTTTTCAGTTGCAGGACCTAAACTCTGGAATATTGATATTAGAGAATGCACATCGGTATTTTATTTAAAACTAAGCGTAAGACCTACCTTATTAAGAAAGCTTTTATAATTAGCAATTTCGTTATATTTGACATTCTACTTTTATCATTCTATTATTTATATATTGTCTTATTTTTAGCTTAATTTTAATTGACATATTTTTTATTGACCTATTTTAATTGATATATCGATATTATTAATTTTAACAACCTTATTACTGTCAAGCGTCATGAACAATTAGTGGTAATGGCTGTATAAAAATATATATTATTATTAGTGAGTATGACTTCACCAGAAGCAGCAGGGGTACTGAGCGCACTCGATCTGTCTTGGCATTCGATTTCATTTAGAGAAGACACAATGCAACCAACATGTGACACAACGAAATCCACATGTCAACACCAGTACCACCCACCCACCTGCCGCTATTGCTATCCCCATTGGTGATCCACTTTATTGTATTTCGACACCCTATTAGAGAAGGGGGGTACTGAGCGGACTCGATCTGTCTTGGCATTCGATTTCATTTAGAGAAGACACAATGCAACCAACATGTGACACAACGAAATCCACATGTCAACACCAGTACCACCTACCCACCTGCCGCTATTGCTATCCCCATTGGTGATCCACTTTATTGTATTTCGACACCCTATTAGAGAAGGGGGGTACTGAGCGGACTCGATCTGTCTTGGCATTCGATTTCATTTAGAGAAGACACAATGCAACCAACATGTGACACAACGAAATCCACATGTCAACACCAGTACCACCCACCCACCTGCCGCTATTGCTATCCCCATTGGTGATCCACTTTATTGTATTTCGACACCCTATTAGAGAAGGGCTAGCATACAGTATATGCATCCATCGTTACATACCCATTCGTTGTACACTTTATTGTATTTTGATAACCATTTAGGGGAAGGGTTTGTATAAGGTATATCATCATTGCTACTATGGACGATCTGGCTGATGAGATGCTTGCAGAGGACGTACCAATTCCAGAAAATAATGAGAGATATGACCTAGACATCCAGGTTCCAACTCCTATAAGACTTCCAGATGACCAATGGGTGGAACTCTTGATAGATGCTAAGGATGAGTTTGAAGTCGATGGTGCAACTGCCGTCTTCTCTACGTGGAGGGTAGAAGCAGAGGACCCATTATTTTCACTTTGCTAAGCGCAGCTGCACTGAATTCGTATAAATTACCGTGTTGTTTTGGTTCGTATGTAAATTTCGAGACAGCGCGTGGGAGGTTGTCTGTGGTGACGAAACAAAGTCGTACGCAAAATTCAGTCTCGAATTTCGGTCGCCAAATTTTATTTGCATGCCTTAGCGCCCCAGTTTCACTCGTTCAAAGTAAATTGGGGCGCTTAGGAATTTTAGGGGGAACTTAGGAATTTATACATTTAGCCCCCTTGGCTGATGAAACGATAGTACGTGACAACTCAACGGGAATTTGCATATGAAACAGACTGCTCTTCGATCAACCAGGTTGGTGGCTTGTGTTGATGTGAAGCTAACGAATACAGTAGAAGGAAAAAGATGAAAGTGATTACTAGAGAGATTCTGGCGACATAGGTTTTCGATCTTCGTTTTTTCGACTAGAATTCTTACTCGGCGGTTATCGTTAGACTACTATTTAGTTTGTGTTTATCATAGATAGGTTTGAAGTGTGAATGGTAAGCAAGCAACTCACCGATAAAACGTCCGATCGAACTCTTAGAAAAGGGGGGTACTGAGCGGACTCGATCTGTCTTGGCATTCGATTTCATTTAGAGAAGACACAATGCAACCAACATGTGACACAACGAAATCCACATGTCAACACCAGTACCACCCACCCACCTGCCGCTATTGCTATCCCCATTGGTGATCCACTTTATTGTATTTCGACACCCTATTAGAGAAGGGGGGTACTGAGCGGACTCGATCTGTCTTGGCATTCGATTTCATTTAGAGAAGACACAATGCAACCAACATGTGACACAACGAAATCCACATGTCAACACCAGTACCACCCACCCACCTGCCGCTATTGCTATCCCCATTGGTGATCCACTTTATTGTATTTCGACACCCTATTAGAGCATTTCGGTCGCCAAATTTTATTTGCATGCCTTAGCGCCTAAGTTTCACTCGTTCAAAGTAAATTGGGGCGCTTAGGAATTTTAGGGGGAACTTAGGAATTTATTCATTTAGCCCCCTTGGCTGATGAAACGATAGTACGTGACAACTCAACGGGAATTTGCATATGAAACAGACTGCTCTTCGATCAACCATGTTGGTGGCTTGTGTTGATGTGAAGCTAACGAATACAGTAGAAGGAAAAAGATGAAAGTGATTACTTGAGAGATTCTGGCGACATAGGTTTTCGATCTTCGTTTTTTCGACTAGAATTCTTACTCGGCGGTTATCGTTAGACTACTATTTAGTTTGTGTTTATCATATATACACTGTAAAAACATGAGAGTCGTTTTGACCCCTTAGGAAGAGTCGTTTTTTTACCCCAAAACGGCCCCTCGAAAAGAGTAGTTTTGACTCCTTTTGCGATTACTCTTTGGAAGGGTAATTACTACCCTTCATAAGGAGTAGTTTCGACTCTTGCTAGAGTACGTCGAAACGACCCTTCAAGGGGTCGTATCACTTTCGACTCTCCAAAGAGTCGTTATTGCTCTTTCTAGAGTAATTTCTAAACAACTCCTCAAGAGTCCAAGGCACTAATCTACTCTTTGGTGGAGTAGTTTTGATTCTTCCAAGAGTCGTTTTTGAAGACTCCTCAAGGGTAGAATTTCCAAACTACTCTTTAAAGGGGTTGTTTTGACTTTATGTGAGAGTAACAATACTACTCTTATAAAGAGTTATTTTGACCCTATATTTTCCCAAAAAAAATTGAAATACTTTCCTCTCATAATGCCCCATCATGTACAATGGGTGATTTTTAAAGAACATTCCTCCAAATGCATGCCATATTAAACAAACAACACCATAACATTTAATTGATAAAAGCTTTTAATTTCATAGCTGAAATCAGTATAACCAAAAAGTATTTGGTTATGCCTTGTTAACTTACATGTAGTATACAATATAATATATAATATATCATGCAACCTTTAAACAGTGTATGACAAACTTTCTTGAACTCCCAACCATATATATACATATATATACATACAATTTGTGAACTATAATTAAATTTCCTTGATAAATATAAAAATAGACACTTGGAATAACATATAAAATAAGCTTAACTGTAACATTTTGATAGTTTCCATTCTTGCTTGCTTTCATAAAATAAATATGTGCTGAACGGCTAAGCCAAATACTATTTTTATTTATAGCAATGATTTTTTAAATGGGAAATATTAGACCTATGTGATCTACTTGTTAAGCAGAACATGCTTATTTTGTAAAGAACTTTTCACTTTGTCTGGAGAATACTTACTAACTGCATAACAGTCACAGGTAGTTTACATGAATTAAGACCCAACATTATTGTCTGAAAGAACATTAACAAATTGCTCTGTACCGTGTAGTCAAAATTATATACAAAGTATGTAGAGATTAACAAGATGACAGCCCCCAACAGCTTGATATCCTTAGAGCAATCACATACAATTTTTTTTTCTCCGCCACAATGTAAGTCCCCTGGATTGACTTGTCAATGTCATCCCCTTCCTAATATAAAACAAAAGAAAGGAAAACATCAACACTTTGTACAACCTATTTATACATTATTCAGCCCAACAGTTGTGACAATAACCTTCAAGTAGTTGTGGCTCAACTGCTTGAAGGTTATTGTCAGTAATGATTAAATTTAGTGCCCTCCTTCCAATAATATGCAACCCCTAACCCACCCACCTCTTACTGTACATCCCAATAAGTGACCTCTAGGGTGTTTACCATTTTCAGGGGGAAAAAACGGTTGGGGGAGCATTGTATAATGATCGGGCTTCTTCCAAAACCAGTCGACCAACTGGAAAAGGTGGTGTTTACCATCTTCAGTTTCTTCGCGAAGAAAACAAGTGGGAGAAATGCTCAAATGATATGGGAAATCCCAGTGTTCCATTCCGAACAGGAAGAGAGGCATACATGTACATGTACATCTAGAGGTACTCCACAAATTCCGAAATATTGTTCTGTAAATGGACTGATTCATTTGATATTTCAACCAGAATTTCTGGTATTTTCATGTAAATGGTAAGCACCCCTGATCTAGTCTGCCCCTAGAGAAAGCTCTGCCAGCAAATGATAGGTTTTTGTGTTGAGCATGCGTAAGCATTTTGTTACGCGTTGCTACGATATGCTGACTTAAACCCATTATTTAATTAAATAAATGAGTTGTGATATACATGTATGACCCTACAAACTGTATTCACACACATTTTTAAAAATTATGAAACTGGGATTTATATAACCTGGAATTTTCTGAAACACTCTCACCTCAAAAACACCTGCATGTATAAATCATCATTTTTTAAGTAGTGATAGTCTATTACATTTTATCACAGGCAGCCTAATCTATGGGTTTGTGGCTGTTGAACTGTATATAAACTGCAGTAAGAGATAATGGGGATTTTAGAAAATCCTTAAAATAATTTTTCACATACAAATAAACATACCCTCCTTTGATATGTTGTTTCCTTTGTAACAATATTGTGCACCTTTTTAGTTGATTTTCTCTCGTTCCCAATCTTCACCACTCCCAATGAGTGGAAGGTTGGTTTGTCCACACTCGAATCACACTCAAATTGTCCAACTCACCTCGAATATTTGCCTCAAAATGTCACTAATCTTTGTTGCAATACCACAAAACTCCGGACATCTCTAGTACGATAAACAAGCTCAGTCCTGACAAACTTTCAGAATCCAGCAATGCCTGTATGAGTTAAGGCTGCCATCAGCAAGCACTTAAATGCTTGCACGAACTGCATCATAAGTCAGCCCTGAGGCACATCAGCTTAACCAGAACTACACGTACCAACAACTCCATTCATCCCACATTAAACACATTATAATACAGTAGAACCCACCTATCCCAAACTCTCAAGGGAAGCGAGAATTTGTTCAAGATACCCGGGAGTTTGAGATGACCAAGGAAGCAGTCAAGATATAAAAAATATCTTGATATTAATTACCCTATATCATTATGACGTCACAGCTTGTTTATGAGGGGGACAGAATCGACTTGAACAATAGAATTTTGAACTAAATCTGCTCTGCTGAGGAAAATTTAACTTTGAATTGTCTGGTTTCCAGATATCAGCTGTATCAATGTTTATCCCACAATATTTACCGTATTTGGTGGCTGTTACCGCTATTCTACGTTCTACAAAATGCATTTGATACCGATTTCCTTTGTGTTGTTGCTGTTTTGTCCCCCTCCCGCGACCGTGATCCTTAGCGTTTAAACAATAGATTGTTTTGATTTGACATCATAATGATATAGGTCAATTCTAGTTCGAGATAACAGAGTTCAAGATAGTGGGATTCTACTGTAGATTATAAATTACAATTATATTAGATAATTTATAAGTTACGATTTAAAAGTAAACACTTGTATCAACCAACATCCATAGCGATAGTGAATAACACTAAATAGATGTTATGTACATAAAGATGAAAGACCAGATTGTTCTTACATTGTTCATGTACATGGTTAAATTGTTTTAACTTTTAGGTAATTTTTCAAAATTACTAACCTTTGATTTGCAAACTGGTGTTCTCAGAGCTACAGGGGTTGATTCAATCTCTAAGATCCTGTCATATAATCTGCATTTGAACTCTGAAATAAAAAAATATATATTATAATAATAAAAATACTATAAGGCTTCTAAAATGCTTACCATTTTGTATTCTAACTGTCACAATATACATTTATGTGCATACAGGGTTGTCAGCAGAAGCCATCAACTGGCCTGTTCCCCAAAACGTAGCCGCCTGTTCTGTCATTTTAAACAAGGTTCTTTTACATTTGTAGTAAGTTCTGCTGCCAGCTGATAAAAATTGTACTGACAAACATGGCATAGCATGATTGCTCATGCAATCTTTAAAATTATACACAGAAAAAAGTAAACAGAATAATATTACCTCTATTATATTATTAATATTGAATCATTGCTTGATGTAGAAGCCGGTGACTCTGGAACTACTACTGGTGAACTTTGCTCTGCTTTCTTAGGTACATTGTACAGGCACACTGTCAACATCAAAAACCTGCAATTTAAATATATTTAAGCTTACAATGTATTTATACATGTACTTGTCACCAGAAAACAACATCGCAACAATCAAAACGAAACTAAAAAAGCTATCACAATCTGAATCAGATTCCAGGGTCATTTGATGCTGAAATTAATTTTTTTCAGTTTAGCTAGTAAATAAAGGGCTCTTTCTCAGTACATGTATATCAACTACAGAAACAGGGTGTCTCTCTATATCTCAGGGTTTTCAATAACATTTGAAATAAGTGGCAAAACTTGAAGAGTAGGCGGCGAGCATCGAGCGCCATTGGCGCAATTATCACGTTTTCCCTAATTTGTCAATCAAAGTAGGCGGCAATTTCATGTAAAATACCCAGCGAGATTCGCCGGCTTCTATTGAAAACCCTGATATCTATGTATCACCCCCATTGACTTATTGAGTAGTGCTACTTTATAGTTAAATAAGACTTTTAAAAGCTCACTAGTACCAGCAAAAAATAAAATAAATCGACTTCAAACCCTATTCTGTGTTCTTCAGACCTCCATGAGAAATATTTCAAACTGTATAACCTTCAGAATGTCTTTAGATGTCAGAAATCCTAGCTGTCTCATTAAATGCTAAGTTACGTATTTACTAAGAAAATGGTGTGAAAATATAAAGTCACGAGTTTAGGAGAGTCTGTGAATGAATGGCACCGAGAGATCAGCTTGCGAAAGACAAAATAACCTTTGAATACCAAGGTTATTCACAAAGAGGCAACTTCACAGTTATAATATGACTAGGTAACTTTGGTAAGGTAAGGATATCTGCCTACATGTGTATATTCTGAAATAACAAGAGCCCATCTGGGCTTTCACTCGGGCCACATGAGATTGAAGATGAAATACACTTTCATTAGAAATCCTCTTAGTAATAACCAAAGGGAAGAATTATTAGCAGTCTTTAGGAGTGGCCGGTAGCGCGGTGACTTTCATTCTCTGCTCCCCTAGTATATATATACATGTATGTAATTTAATATTTTTGTTTTCTCGTATGTAAATTAAAGTAGTTGATCTTTTATTGAAAACACTACTTATTCATGTGTGTATGTATGTTCAGACTACTATCGTGCAGCTAGCTAGAGTCTTGAGATATCTGTCAGCAACTCGCAGCTAGTTAATAAATTAGTACTGTTCAGACCTAGTAACTTAGTAGGTTTTACTTTTTGTTTTTCCCTCTTCTGGTTTGTTTCTATCTCTAAAGGGGGCATGAATGGGGTTAACTGACTACTGACAAACAGCCTTAAAAATAACTGACAACTGACAAATGACGATTTTTTTACTGACAACTGACAACCGAAAAATAACTGACAACTGACAAATTTGGTTTTTGTGGGTCAAACATTGTAAATTTTCTCTAGTAATGATTAACTAGGGCTAACTGACAACTGACAAATGGCCAAAATTTTAACTGACAACTGACGTGTAGACCCCCCCCATTCAGACCCTCTCTAAAAGATAAAAATTTGGTCTATAACTGCCCTTGGCGCAAGTGTTTCGTAATCGCAAATAATTGACCGCCAAAGTGCTCAATTGAAATTTCAACCAAAATATTAAAACTGTGCGAAAAACTGCTACTGACTGGTGTTTGGCGATCCTCGTTATCCATGATGGCTCAATTGACGTACAATACACCCGGTAGTTGTCGTGGTAAGAGAAATTACCTTAGAGCGAGTAGTGAACGTGGTCGTAGCGAGAGCTAGAAGTCGGCTAGATCGGATGATAACACTGACTTGACATTTGTGTACATTTCAAAACCTTAAAATAACTAAAATCTGGCATCGATGGGCTTTTAGCGCGCTAGATTCTATTCAAGCTACCTCGCTAGGTAGCTTGGAACTTCAAAGTATTCCACCGACCACTAGCTAGCTAATCACCAGAGCAGAAAAACTGTTCAGACTAAAGAAGCTCGCTACCTCCTGTGGTTAGCTAGCTTGATTTACTAGCCTGAACACGGCCACACGTTTACAATTTAGTCTGCAGGTCCGATAAAACTGCAGGTTCCAGTCGTAAACAGTCCGAGTTTGACCAAAGTGAAACGATCGAGCTGCTCGCGTCCGTAGATATATATTTCTTCGTTTGCACTTTTGACATGATATAATTCTTCAAATGGCACCATTGTTTTATTTCTTATGTTTAATAATACAGTTCTCAGCTGTAAAAAAAATAGAACATTCTATGGAAGATTGCTTGTCCTAAAGTTTGGAAACGTAACACATGCATTTGACGCTAGAAAGTTCAGTACTCGCGGAAGTACGCAAGGTCAATTTACTAGTGGCAGTTTACTAGTTTGCACTATCGGCTGTTATGGAATGGAAACATACTTTCACAGCTTAATATGTATGTCGATTGGTCAGAAGGATATCTTGTTTAAATGCTACGGTCCTTTCGGCATCAGGAATTTTTTAAACGGGAGTTTTCGTACAGTATTTCAAGCTATGCTGTAGTGCGAGTTCAGTTACGCCACAAATGTCGGTGAAACTAATACCGTGTTCATTATTATCGGTTTTCTCTATGGGTTCTCATGTATTCAATCATTACTTCTGGAGCTTCATATTTATGTCGATTGGTCACAATGATTTCCTCTTTCAGTTTTTCCCTTTAGTTTGGACATTAGGGATATATCCTAGGAGATTTCGTACAGTTTAGCGACCGTTGTGTCGAAAGTAGAAACGTTCGTTTGTCATGAAAGTGCGTAAACAAACTGTCACAAGCGGTTTCATAGCAGCTCGATGTTTGACTCCCATATAGTCGATGATAACTTATATAGCTTCATATGTACGTCGATTTCTCACAAGGATTTCCTCTTTCAGTTTTTCCCGTTAGTTTGGACATTAGGGATTTATTCTTGGAGATTTCGTACAGTTTAGCGACTGTGTGTTGAAAGTAGGCCTTTCACTCGGGCCACATGAGATAATTTGAAGATGAAATACACTTTCATTTGAATTTGATTGAAAACAGATCAAAAACTCGGGGAAATGTCCGGCTAAAACTGTATGAATAAATGTGAAATGAAACATAAATTTCATAGCAAGAAAAACATGTAATTCCTAATTAGAAAGCACTTCTAAGTCCGCTTCTCAAATTCACAGACTGTTTTACAAAAACATTTGGGCAGTTCAGTTGACCTTTCAAATAATTTATTCTGAGGTACGCATACTCTAAATCACAGAGATGTTAAATAAAGCGATAATTAGAAGAAAAAGTACATTAACAGACAAACTGAGAGGAAATGTATTCAAATCTAAAAGAGTTTACTTACAGTACTTACGTAACTGAATCTTTCGTTTTGGTTCTATTGTTAGCCGGTTGTTGAAAGCATTCCACCTTCGTGCACATATGCACTGAATCGGAATGAAAGTCGAAGCCTACCTCGAACTTAACTTTCAGCTAACCTGTTTCCTTTCATTCCACAATGAATAATAATCTCATAAAGTAAGCCCGTAGCTTTCAATAAATTTGCCAGTGTCTGAATGAAACAGCTAGATCTTTTCCAATTTCTCTCACGAGTCACGGCAGAAGACAGTCTCAAAGAACTTGAATTTTGATCCTCTTCACAGTAACGTAATTTAACGTCTCCGATCAATTCCTCTCTCTTTGCTGGCAGTTCATGCTTCTTGTTCGTGTAGTTGCCCCACTGAGCCGTAACCACAAAACGAGCACAGCATTTCAGTTGGCATACACTGCGTACATCTGCTTAACTAATTAGATTTGTAAAAATCTTAGCGGATCATGTAAATATTCCGCTTGGCTCAAATATGAGGGTTTCTGCCGTCAAAGTTCATTTTTTGTTTCAGTTTTCCCCATATTAGCAGACTTGATAATGTCTCGAGCTCTCCGAATCCAGTAGAAAGACTCTGGTTATTCTGTCGTAAAACATGGACCTGACCCAAATTTAGGTTGTATTGCATAATTGCCCACGATGGAATAGATTTCTGACAATGACTATTTGAAATTGATATCTCCTTGTCTCGCCTAGTCTGAGCTTGGAACTTTCTTATCTGAGCGCGCCTGAGGAAATCTAACCTTTGTTTGCGTGACCAGCACAGTGCAATCTGATTGGTTCGAATTTGACCTTTAACGCATGCGCAGAAGCCGTCTGACATGGATTAAAAATAATAATAATAATAACGACTTGCATTTTAAGACTCGGCGCTGCCACAGGCAGCCCGAGTAATAAGATCATTACATTCTAATCTTGGTCGGACGGATAAACATGGTCAAAGTCCATACAGTGTACATACCATGGCTCAATAAATTGACTGATTAATGCTTCCTCATCCTATGGGAAAAAAATAGAGCATCTAATTAGTTTTGTGCTTACAGAAGTTGCGGTCTGGACATTGCCAAGTGGCAACTAATATGTTGATTTTAATTTTGAGGCCTGACTATATAATAGCACTATTTTTAGAGTATGATGTAATTGATACAGTCACTCTGCTTTGGTAATATTCAACTCTAAGATCTCACATGTTATGGTCACTCTGCTGAATATACCCAGCTCGAAGATCTTGACATAATTATATGTTACTCTACAACAGTACCTTGAATACCAAGTCTGAATTTGATACATCTAACTGAGACCTGTCTGACCATAATGACCTAGACCCTCTTTATAGAGTAACCATATTACCCCCACCTGATGCTCAGTAAACTCTCTACATTCCTATCAATTAGATGCAGCTTGAGTTATAAAATCCCTTTAACTATGACAGCTTTCAGCAGGCTTTTCTCAGTACTGACTAACTTGAAGTCAATCATATTTTGGAAAACTTGCCGGAACACAAGAATAAAATTAGTTCTACTGTATATCCCAGAAGCACTCAGGGAGCCTATAAGCTGCCAGGACTTCCTACTGGATGAACCAACTGGGGATACAGAACTAACTTGAAATCCATCTTATTTTGGGAAACTTGCAAGAGGGGTAGAAAAAAATTAGGTCTACTGAAGCAGGCCTGGAAATATTTTTTCCTACTTAGCAGGAAAAATAAGTATATTAGTAATTTATATGCATGTGGCCATTTTCTGTGACATTGTTGTTTTGTCTATTTATTTAGTAGCTTACAGGAAGTATGCGCTTTTAACTAGCGCCGGAAGTTGTCACAAAATTAGCATATTGGTGCCCGTGAAGACTTCCGAGTCGAGACACGAGGTTCAGTATGGTTTTGACTTTTGTGTTGTTCTTTTCATTATTTGCTCGCTTAGAAACGTCCTTGTTAAGTTATAACTATACTCAACCACAACGGAATGGCCTAAGATTGTAACTAGATGGCTAATTCGAATCGCCAAAGTGTATTTAGGTGTAATGACACTTCATGTTTTCACTCTGCTCGGCCCGGTCGCAGATTTATAAAGGCAAGAGAAAGCAACCCTGTTAGTTCATCCATGAAATACTCATTTACTTTTTGTTAGTATCATTAAGGCACCTACTGATGAACATATCTACTTGTAGTTGTAAGTAAATTAGTAATTACTTTAAAACTGATGTATAAGGCTTACCGTCTGGCGACTATCACAGTATCACTATCAGGCATAACATCTCGCACTGTATTTAGTCTTTCGTTTTCCTCCAAACATACCAGCCCAATAGCCATTCAGGATCCAAACGACGTCTTGATGAGTTCTTAGCTTGGTTCCAAAACTCTTAAACTAGCTAATCTTCTGTAAATCCATCGATGTTGTAGGAAAATACCACTCAGAATGCAGAAAGTGCTTAGGTTCGCCGCGAACCGTTGAAAACCTGATATAACTCATGAGCATGCGTCATAGCGTTGCCGCTGACCGATTTACAGTACTGTAGTTACCAGTCTCTACTCGTGTATCAGGAGACACGGTTGTACGCGGCCCCTGCGGAATAGATGGGATTGATCTTGCGGACTATTTTCATAATATTATTTTGTACTATAGTATATTTTTCATTTATTAATGCATAAGAAATTTACATGCTAATTTCCTCTGAAAAAAACTCTGAATTTATAACGAGACCTGTGGGCAGTGGCTTCTTTTCTTCTAGATATTTCCTTTTACTCAACAATGTTAACTGCTTCAAAAATTATGAAATGTAACAAAACAGGAAATTTATCAGGGAGTGGATTGATTTCCTTTTTTTTCTCCTCACTTTTATGAAGTGCTGTCACATGACTCTTACAAAGGGACGCATGACTCCTTCAAAAGAGTCGCATGACTCTTACAAAGGGTCGCATGACTCTTACAAAGGGTCGCATGACTCTTACAAAGAGTCTGCTTACTCCACTAAGGGTCGCGTGACTCTTTGAAGAGTTAAAGAACTCCTATGAAAAGTGGTTTTGGCACTTTATTGGAGTCAAAACTACCCTTGGGGTCAAAACTACTATTGAAGAGAGTCAAAAACTACTCTTTGGTTAAAGAGTAGAAATCACTCCTTGGGGTCAAAACGACTCTTATGTTTTTACAGTGTATATGGGAGTACCCCCAGGAAGAAGCAAGGCATATAAAACCAAAAAATTAAGGAATTAAGGTGTGATAGTGTTTATTAATCTAATATATATTTTTACATGGTCTAGTGGATGTCAAAGGGGCACTGTCATTGGAATTGAATCTTCAAGTTTCTTTAAAACAAAACTACAAAAATAACACCCTGAATTCGAAGAGTAATACTATGTGAATGCCCGGATATGGTTTTCAAAATTTTTCAATAAAGGATGACAAAGTGGATTACAAAAGCTAATTCTATAAAGAGGCCTGGTTAGGGGTATTGGGGATAAGGGATAACTAGCAAAATAATGACTGGGATAATTTATAAGGGGATAACAAACCAGAAAACAGTAGGGATAAGGGATAACCAAAGTCCATCGGGATAATCGATAACAGCCATCTGCATCTCAGGGATAAGTGATTAACTATCCTGAAAAATATAGGGATAAGGGATAACAGCACCCCACCTCCCCCTAATAACCGGGCCTCTATAAACTTGATTTCGGTTACAGTGAACATATTTCAAGTTGCTCTAAAATTCTCTTAAAAGCAGTATTTTTCATCCACTCAAATCTTTGCCATTCTTTATCAAAATTGTCTCAAATTTTCTCGGCTAGTACACTGCATACTCTGGTAATCTGAGTAGATATTTTTGTACCCTGCGAGCAGAGGCAGTGGTTAATAATGTATGCCTGTTACTGGCTAATAGCAAAATAAGAAACAAAATATATAACATTCTCTCCAATGACTAAGTAGGGATATATAAAACTTATCAAAGTCCTGATATTTTTCTTTGCTTCAAAACTGGACATGTAACACCCACAGATTCAGTATCAAACTAAAATAATATTCTAAGATCATTTCTGCATCTCCTCAAGTACATGTAGCTAGCCATAGCCTGTCCTTTTCTAAGTTAAGGCAAAGGAAACGAACATTTAAATAATACAACATTTATGAATATTTTCGTAGCTTAATTAAAGTTAAACACAGGATTTTTTTTAAGTGCATGAACGAGCGCCTAGAGTAAACAGTATTTATCCCAATATTCTTTTGAGTCCTGAGCAAAAGCTTATTGTGTTTGACCGATTATTCACTAGCATTAAAACAAGCAATCGAAAGAGTTCACTAAGTTGTGTTTAGCGTCCGCCATGTTTGCCATGCCTGAGATTCGAGGTGAGTTCGTTTGAGCGTCCAAACTCTATTTTGCGCAGCATATTTGACAAAATACCGGATCAAAAGTAAAGAAAAACCTTTACTTTTGTTCTGTATAAGACTTATTTCGAGATGAATTTAGTAAGTAAGACGAAAAAACGCTTCGAAGTCCAGCTATGATACCACGGCTCAGTCAATCTCTGTTGGTTGTCAAGGGAGAGCTGGTTAGCTTGCAACCCAGTATGGCGTTACTATGGGCCAACAAGTCACGTGACCGTCTGTTGCAAAAGGCCTATTGTAGCGTTCTTTCAGTAGTCTGGATTATGTGTTAATTGGGCTCAGAGAAGTCACTGGAGAATATCAGTCCATGGTGTGAAGTAACAAAGTAATCGTGGTATTTCTTGAGCGGCGAGAGGTCCCTGAAAAAGAGCTTTAATCCACTCCCGCTCGGCGACCATCTTGATTCACTTTTAATAAAGTGGCTAGTGCGCATGTGCTCCGTTTTTCCGCTCTGTCTACTGTCCCAGTTTCACGCGGAAATAAGAAACGAAAATGGCCAAGAATATGAGCCATGTCATTGACAACGGTACTCATGGTCCTCAGATACACGCCCTAAGCCAAGTCCTACTGCCATCCACTTCTGGAAATATATTCAACTTCAGTCCATGTGACTTTGAACATCGTAGGAGATCACTCAGCACAAGCGAGTCTCGGTCAATCCAAGCCATCCAAACGTCCTTTCAAGCGAGTGATCCTCCAAGATTCCGATTCTGATTGACTTTTAAAATATTTGATTTTCTGTTCCAAAACAAAACGCGCTAAATTCCAATTCGAGATGTGCGTTAGCTGGATCCTGCTTTTGATCAGCGCGTATGATTGTTTCAGGTCCCTCTAACAATTCAGAGTAGCTAGGACTGACAAGTTTTTACTTTTTGGCTTTTAGGCAAACTTGTATACTCGTAGTTAACATTTTGCTGTAAAAACTTGTAGAGTCAACAGGAGAATCTAAACTTGGTCAGGCAACCAGATCAACATATATTTTATTATTTGTCCTGATCTATGTACATGTACATTGTATCTCATTATGAAAATAGAACTTTATAACCGTTCTTGCACTATAGACCCTTTCAGCTTGCCTGTTTATTGCCCCATTTCAGACCACGTGATAGTTCTCCAGAGGATTCAGTGCTTTGTTTACCAATTATAGAAATTGGTACATTTCCTCTTAGGATACAGAAAACCAAAGAAGCATTACCCAAGGGAAACGTCGTGGTCTGAAATGGGGCAACAAACAGGCAAGCTGAAAGGGTATATTCATACGTGGGCTTTTATCCTGCTTCGGCCATGTTAATTAATTCCGAGGAGAATAAAAATATTTATATTTGCCTGGTAAACTTGTTGTGAAACCCACCAGTGTGAGGCGACCGGGGCCAAAACCATTGTTTTATCCAAAATGACTTAATTTTTATAACAGTCGGCCATAAGTAAGTATAAGTTACTTGGTGCACATACATGTATTCTTGCATGGCCCCGGAAATACAAGTACTGCATTGTTTCACTCAATGTTTTTGTTTTACTTCATATACTGTGAATTGAATTTACATGTATCCCTTTTGTGTTTATAAGTAATTCTGTACTGCAAGTAAACCATTCAATCTTTTCAATTATAACATAAGGTTGAAGCCAACAAATTATGCATGTCAAGGTTCTTGCAAGGGCTGCACCTTGTACCATTGACAGAACAGATTCAGAAGTGACCATTATCACAAAATATGTGTAACCATGGGCTGCATACTTCTATCACAAACAGCTAGGGCCCTAATAGAATATAGAACATAGGGTTCCTTAAAAATTCCATGACCAAATTGACACAAAAGAAAATGATATATGGGTTATTGACACATAATTGAGCAGAATTCCTAGCTAGAACATTGTTTCCATGCAAGCAGAGTTTCTCTATCTGCTCTATGCCACTTACTATATAATGACTGTATCATGCCCCTTTCCTCAGTTCATTTAGTATTTTCTATGTGCATATAAGTATAAGCTTTTAAGTGGCTTCAATCACGTACAAATCACTTAGTGGCAATGACGTAACAATGACATCATCACATGATTTTAAGTAAATGCTCGTATCCCTAATTTCTAATTCCAGACAGTTCAAACTTGCACAGGTATGGTATTATTTCCCACGATTCGCTTACTGGTGATGACGTCCATGTAACGATGCCGTCAAGGGTCACATGATTTAAAGTATGCCAAAATAGCTCACTGACCATTCACGAGTTGCCCTCAGGGGCCCTATGTTTTGATGTAGCGCTCAGTTTTAACCAGATCAGTGGAAAATGTATCTGGACATTTTCAATGTATTTAGACATTAGTTTAGTTGAGGGTTTAATATTCTACAAAGATGGCGGCACATTTGTGAAAATCAGACAAGAAAATTAAAATTCTGTTGTGTGATCATATTATTTTGTTTCAGAACAGAAAGCAAAAGCACATATATACGTACCTAGATCAGGAAAGGTTGTCCGATCCAAAGAAACAAACCAAGAACGAAATCGAAAAGGATTATGTTATTAACTTTGTACTGAAAAAGAGTGGCTCTGAGAAACTGATTTCGAATTTTAAATAAACTATTTATAAGTACGCACGCTGAAAACCTTTGTTAAACATGCGAAACTCTACTTTAATTAACCTTTCAAGAGTTGAAAGCATGAAGACCGGTTCGTGAGTAACATAATAAGCTTTTTATGCTTCCTGCTAAGTGGTTACTGCTATTATCGTCTCAAACGTTCATATAGCCGGCAGCTCGATAATTCCTCACTTAAATGAGACTATTTCGGAATCACTCTACTCTATATTAGTGGTTGGTGGAAAACAAGACTTCATTTATTAATGAAGTTTAACTTAGCTTTGTGGGTATTGCCACCGCCGCACCTTCTACATCGTTTCTCGAGTGCTGGTTTGTTAAGTCTCATGGAGGAATCTGAACCCGGTTGAAGACTAAAGAGTCTATTAATGGGGTCTTTATTTATGAGAGCGATAGTGGGATCTAAAAGATCCTAGCAAGGTTATGCTGATTTATTGCAGTGTTCTGAAAAGAACTGTTTTACAGTGCTAAATTAGCAAGACCGGTTTCGGAAACTGAAATTGGTTTCCTTCATCAGTTGCGTGTAGCATATTCTGGTCTGGTTGCTCATGTGGATAAATAAATGAAGTTATTATTATTTATTGTTATTATCGATCTGTAATTTGAAAAGAATTGTTGATGCTGTAACGAGCAGACGAATACGTATGGTTCTCTGCCAATTTCAGCCTCGTACTATATTTTAAAACGTATGGGACTTAAATATTTCGTGATGCGCGTAATCGTTCAAGTAAACCCCTTTGAATTTTGTCGTTCCTACTAAAAAGGTTCGAATTTTCAAGAAACTGTTTATAAGTACGCATGCTGAAAAAAAGGGATATTAAGGTAACAATATAACCTGACCTTTCAAGTATTAAACAATTTGATTCAAACCGATTCATAAGTCAGGTAATATGCTTTTTATGCTTCCTGTTAAATAGTTACCGCTATTCTCTAGGTTTTTTATTGGTTCGTTTCTGAACAGTTTATAGTTCAGTCTTTCCCAGCATATTCTTGGACATCGAAGACGCCTTGTATTATTTCGACCCGACCGATGGTAAAACGATGCAAAATGACCCGGCAAAAAACTACGTCTTTTTGTGTCAAACAGTTGAAAATATTGAGAATAGATGTTTTAAAATATTTTGTATTTCGATGCTAGGTTTTCGTATTATTTACGGCGATGCATAAAATCGGCAAACTAAATTCGAGGTTTTTCAGTGACCTCGCGCCACTAGCGTGACCACTAGCGTGACCGTGGAACACGTTTCGTGACCTTTTGTTAAACGTGAGTTTCGTATGCATTAATACACGTTGTGTTGTTTTTCCACCAACCACTTCTAGCAACGTGCCTTTTACAGAGTGATTCCGAAATATTGTCATTTCAGTGAGGAAGTCTTGACCGATTTCAATAAGTCCATTGTATATTATTTACTCACATTCGTAACGCCGATTCTCCGGGGTCAGAATGACCGCCAAAATTATATACCTGGTGGTTATACTTATTGTCATCGGTGCGCCTGTTGTTAAAGCTGTCGGGGAGCAAAACCGGCAATTCTGGTTCGAAAAGCAGTTCTTCAGGCGACGAATTACCCTCATTTATCCACGAAATTAATAAATAAGTAAGCCAGTACAGCTGTACTAATTTTGATATGTTAAACACGTATTAGGTAAATCAAAACCTATAATATTTATTAACGTTTGGTGTTCCTAATTTTCAGTTTACTGATTTACTCTTTGGTCGAAAGAGAAACAACAACAAGACGGCGTTCACAAATATGAATCTGCTTTGGGCATGATTGTGAACCGAATACTCAAGGGAATCTTTGCGTGATGCTATAGAGTTGCAAATATAGAAATTACAGGCCAAAGTGAAGGTAGAACGGATAAAAGACGCTAGGAAGACCACATTTTCACGCTTGTATGTGATAAGTTTCATATGGAAATTTAATTTAGTATACTGTGGATAAATAACGTTATTATTAGTTGTTATTACATGGATCTCTAATTTGTTAAGAAACGTGACTCGTTGCTGCAGTAACGAGTAGACACATGCGTCTTGTTCTCTCTTAATTTCAACCTCGTTTACTGCATTAAACAAATGAACTTAAAGATTTCGACCGTAACTCGCGTAATCGTAGACACCAACCCCTGTGAATTATGTACTGAAGCGCGTATTCCTACTATAATGGTTTCCAAAAATGAGCAGACAAATAGTTTCGTGATGCGCGTAATCGTACAATGCAAGTCAACCCTTTCAATTTTGTCGTTCGTACTAAAATGGTTTCCAAAATGGTCAGAAAAATAAAGGTGGATGTGTTAGAGTTTTTAATTATAGAACGCGAGTTTAACGTTTCCGTTTAACAAATAGAGTGTTTTTCTCGAGAGACTATCGGCTGATAGCTGCCAAACACCCTTTCGTCTGTGCCGCAACGTTTTAACATTTCAATTACTTAGGTCCGTTTGAAAAGGCAAACTTTTTATGCGCCCAACTTAATAGATTATCGAAACTCTTGAAATGGGACATTGGTAAAAGGTTTAGTTCCAAATATTATTTATAAAGGTTTTTATCCCTCTTCACAAAGCAATTGGAAACCATAAGATACTTCTAATATTAATTCCTTTTTATTGAAATAGTGTATTTTAAATAGTTTTATAATCACTCTTCTAAAAACAATTGGAAACCAATCTAAGAGGCTTCTAATACTAATTCCCTTTGATTGAAATAGTTTCTTTCAAATAGTTTTTAACCCTCTTCACAAAACAAATGGAAACCAAAAGAGGCTTCTAATACTAATTCGGAATGAAGATAAATAAAGCATTAATTAAAAATCCATTTCCGAAAGACTTGAAATGGGTAAATATTGGATCATATCTTGGTAAAAGTTTAATACATTTTCAAATACTTTGTAGTCCTCCTTACAAAACAATCGGAAACCACGAGGATTCTAATATCTTTCTCTTGAACTCAATAATCCACAGTCTCTAAACCGGTTTTCATCTGTGATGTGTTCTCTCGAATCTGCATCTCATTAGCCAGTGAGTGCAGATACAGCTGAGTGCATTTTAGTAAAGTGCTATCAGATACCCTATACATAGCGCCTCATTCAAAAATATAAGTTAACTGACGACGAAAAATGTTTTTGGTGTCATTAGAACTACACTCAGTTCGGGAGGTCGATGGTTCAAAATTCCGGCCGGACCAACGGCACTCGGGGTCTTAAAATAACTATGTAGAAAGTAGGTGTTCTCGAACTGGAAATGGTTAGACCTTCACAATGTCTTGCATGGATAAGGACACATAAATCGTAGGCCTCTGAGACCTCCATAGAGGGTGTTAAGCCTCTTGAGGTTCACCGTCTAACTTAGAGTTGTATTTAAAACAAAAACAAACCGTAAACTCCTTCAGTGTTACTAGGTTAAGTCCGACACTGTTCAGAGAGCGAATTTGACTTTCTCTTAACAGCAAGTGCATTCTAATTTAGTAACTGATATCCCCTTTAAACTTCGAAATCATTATTTTCAAGTGGTAATCACGCAAACGGCTAAAATACCGATTTATTATCCTTATCTGTTTATTGTAGCTTTAGAAATGGCCTCTTACATTTTCTTTTGGTGGAATGCAAAAGAAGTGTGTGCAATAAGATGAAGCATACTTATACACTTTCAGTTTCGTTAATAATATATTGAACCCAGCCCAATAAGTTAGTCACCTAATCATAAAATCTAGGAAAAAGTAAATGATTGTATTTCGTAACAGCAACTTACAGCACAACGTTTGCCCGGTACAATATTTTCTAAACAAGTGTACGTGCCAGTAACTTACATTTATACCGAGTATATACACTGATTAAACATAGTCATGCTAATAAAGAGACGTGTGAGATATAGGCCGAGTAATTTATAAGAGCAACCAACCTTCGTATTCGTGAAGCCAAGTTCCCACGGCGAGAGAGAAAGGAAAATGACATCTGCCGGTGTACGATGCTTTCTTTTTGATACCGCTGCCGTTTTTAAGAGGCATGCGTGGTGCTCATGGTCACACCGACAAAGAAAGCATCCTACACCTGCATATGTCTCTTTCCTTTCTCTCTCTCTCTCTCGCCTGAGATTTTTTGCCTACCCGGTCTGGCCCAAAAATCCAGATTGGACCATTTTTTGAAGATGTTGATTTTTGCTTCAAGTCTGTGCTATATTCCTTTCCAATTGTGAAAAGCAATTCATTTTCAATTTCAGCCAACTGAATTTCTAGTCTTTCCAATAAACTGCCTCAAATAAAATACATCCTCCATGACTGAGAAACTTGACCAATAATTTGAGCGACTAAGTTTATTGTGTTAAAAAATGAACAACATTAGCTTCGAAGACCTGATTTTTGGGAACCAGAGAGCATTGTAGAATAATTCCTTCGAAACTGCAACTTACTGTAGAACTCTTGATTAAATATGCAACTCACAGTTTAACCAAGGGTCAAGCGTACCGTGAATATCACTAGCACAGTTTGCGTCTCATTAGAAATGTCTGTATCTCAGCTAGTCTTTCTCACAACTTACCGGCCTCCAAGCACCCAATCTATATGTTTTAATTGTTTATCCTGTAGCCTGTTGTTCTCCCGAGCAGTTCAATGTTCATATATATTATTACGTGTCGGGCAAGAACACTCCAGACCGGTCTATAAGCAATTCGAAACACGTTAAACCCTGCAGTGTTGCCCACTCCTTCCATCCCTCCGTACACTTCCTCGTTATTTCGCATATTTCCTTCCTCAGTATACTTTATATACGCAGTCTCCCCGCTCAGCTGCAGTGTTTACTGTATAGCATCCGGCCCTTGATGAGACTGCTATAAAGATTTTGTAGACAAACATTGAACTTGCTCCATTTCCCTGTGAGCTCACTGGAGTCTTTAGTTCCCAAGTCTTATTTGCGTATTAAAGCTTTCATCTTTGATTTATACGCTCCTTTCCACTTCACAGATTGTGATTTTGACCCACTGCTTGTCCCGTAGACTTTAATTACTGCCCTCCCAACTTCTCTCATTCTCCCTTCATTTACGTATATATTGACGCCCTTCGTCTCCTCAGTCCCCTATCTTATTTGCTACCCTTCTACTGCACTACATAGATATTTTTCATTTCTTATGTCCAACTATACATGTTTATATGTACATACATATTTCTTTTATCTATTTTTTGTTCTCTATGCGCCCTCCATGTACAGACCCTATAATTGTTTTTTTCCTTTATAACATTCTTTTCTAATACGTACCTCACTATTTAGTTTATTCCTACGTGCTTTCTTCACTTTCTTCGCATATTATTTTATTCAGATATTCTTAGGTTTACCCACTATTCGCTTAGTAATACATTTCTCTGTATATATTGGCTATAAAAATGTTTGTATTTATGGCCATGAAAATACTGCACCATTTTTCTTTCTTTTTTGGTATGTTTTTGTTTCTATTTCTCTCCTCGCCTCTCAATTTTAAGTCAGAACCCTGTCGTAAACCATGGAGTTCACATACCCGCACCTTACACCGAAACCCCTACAATTAACAACTTTCAAGCCTTTCTTTTTGGTACTTTATTGATTCATTTTCTGTAATTTGAAAAAGGGTGTATTGTTCACTTCACCCACTAGTTTTATTTCTTTACTTGCCTACATTAGATTTCATTTAAATATTGCTACCACCACTTCCCTTTCACATTACCTCTCGACCTTACATCAGAGGCAGTTCATACATGGGGTTTTAATACCCACACTAGACACCGAAATCCCTATCATCATTTTTCAAGTATTTTCACTCTATATGTAGGGAGTTTTTATTTCACCGTTATTCCTTACATATTTATTTGTTTAACTCATGTTTCCCTTTCTACCACTCCACATCCCCCTATTTCAGCTATTTTGCCAACATGCACCTATATTAGCTTTAATAAATTTCTTCCCTTCCAATCACCCCATCCCTTAACCAACACCCACAAACTATAGCGATACTTACTGCCACGTAATCCATTGTCATTAATGTGCCAACCATAGAACCATTGGATTCTGACACAAAGCGGCCTTTTGAAATCATGCTTGGTACATTAGCATACCAATTGTAATGTTTATCAACACAAAATATCGCTATACATTAGATTCCTGTTTGATGTCTAGGTGCGAATACCGGCACGTAACACAAAAACCACAGGCAGCCCAACATGTGTTCTAATTATTAAGGACATCTTCAGCTTAGTGAACACATTTTTTAAGTTATATATCAAAAAGTGTTTGACCGTGGTATCAAAAAATCGAGTAAGCAAATTAATCTCTAGGGATGCAGCTTTCGAGGTGTTTTGATACCACAGGCACTGAAACGTTTATGATATTACTTCCCACATTATTTCCCACATTACTGGTATTCATAAATCACTAGGAAATATTGATTGTCTGGTATTTTGTTATATATAATTGTTTATCGCAAGGTTGTGATTGTTATTTTCGGCATGATAGTTTAGTGGGCATGAGAGGGGACTAGCAGTCGGAAGCGAGGTTGGAGTCACACTGCAGACGTGGATTTTTATTTCCTTCTTTTCCTGAAACAGGAACCGCCTCAACTTTCATTGTCAATCAGTCTTTGTCAAGTAAACATCTCTGTTAACGTTCAAAGCTCTGCAACAGGTGATGCTCTGCTTGAGTGATCTCCGACATTTGCCATCGCGCGAAATGCAAATTGCAAACTTGAATATCTAAAAATACACTAAAGAGTTTGCAAACAGTTCTAAAATGCAATTGACAGGCATAACTGAGCAACTAGCTTCTGTAACAATAGGTCATGACGTCATAGAGAGTCATGTGATTGACAGTCGATCATAGCCCTGTGTAGATTTGCAATAGCCGAGCTTGGTTTACCCTCACTTGTGTGCGACTCGTGCTTTATTACAGCTTCCTGATGTTTACTTTTTCTCGGCTTATTTTAATTTTGCCTTCAGCAATTTAGTATTACAACAGGAGAAGACTGATTCCTTGCTTTCTTGCTTGACTGTTCTGAATTTGAAATATAAATTTCGAATCCCAAAGGGCGAAAAGGGGGAGGATCTTTTCTCTTTTATAGCGCGGGTCCTTGTTTGACTTCTCGCCATTCCTTTGAGTTAATGCTTGTAGCTTATGTAAGTGTCTTGATCCGTGTTTGAGCTAATCGGGACAACTTCGATCTGGCGTTTCATTGGACATCAAGATTCATCTGTCATTTGATTGAACATCAAGATATCTCATGAGATCTTCAATGAGATCTTCATGTGGAGTTTCATCGTGTATCTGAAGGTACATGCACCTGAGTAAAATGGGATGGCTTGATTGGCTGTTGATAGCTTTCATTATTCATGCATTCGTTGAAACGACCATGAGAAAATAACAATCACAACCCTTGTGATCAATAATTATATGCAACAAAATACCAGACCAACAATACTTACTATTGATTTATGAATACAGGTATTGTATATCCGATTGAGAAATCATATCAAAAACTCGGCCTTCGTTGTGTACCACGGGATCCAAACACCTCGAGTTCGATATTTCATATATTCTCGGTGTTCGGATCCCCTGATAAAACCCTTGCTCTCGTTTTTTTATATATAACTGGAAAAACTAAATTATTATGTTTTTTCGATAGTATCCAGTGAGTAATCCTTAGTCATACCTTGGTACTCTCATACTGAGCTTATAGATAACTGTTGCGCGCCTCGGTGTCTATGAGATCGTACACGATTCGAGTTGGTGGAATAATAGTTAAACAGTGTTCCGATCAGAACTTTACTGAAATCGTGCCTTCTGATTGGCTAGTGTCCCAGCCGGTCTTGATGAGTAACCGCATCGGTTAATATTCGCCCCCCCCCCCCAAAAAAAAATCTCCCTGATGAAGTCTGCAGTAGTCAGACGAAACGCGTAGGAAATAAATACGTTTTACAACTAAAAGTTCGCATACGTGCTGCTCACTAGTCTAGTTTTTTTAAAAATATCAATGTTTTGACGAGATTGTAACGTAAACGTACCGTAGCATTGAAAATATTGTATTCTCAGACTACGCCTCTCGGGTTTCAATTGTTTTCTCAATATTTGGATCCCCTGATGAAACACTACAATTCGTGTTTGAAATAGTACTTGAAAGCCTAGAAAAAGGGCTAAAACTGCAGATAATTGCCAGTGTTTGTGATTTGAGCGGAAAAGTGCACAGTTCAAAACTGACAAATTTATCGCTTGTAAGGGTGGCGCTAAATCACCCTTACGAAGCGATAAACCACGGGGAGGCACTAAATCACGGGGAGGCGCTAAATCACGGGGATATCATGGGGGCAAGCAAGTATTTTGTTAAATAATACAATAACTTACCTAGGCTCGGTTTCAGCCGTTGGGGTGTCGTTTCTCCAAAGCCTCCCCCACTAACGGCTGGGCGCGCGGTCAACACACCGTGTCCGTGACGTCATTTCATTAACTTCAATATTATTTATTTATTTGCGTGTAGCGTAGGTTCGACTCCGCGTAAACTTTCAAAACACATTGGAATTCTTTAAACTAAAACTCCAAGTGTGAAATTAATTCGACGTAGGTAAAGGTTTTATTTAATACCTGTTATTATTAGCTCTCATGTTCACAGTCCAAGTTTTCAAGGAAAGCCCGGCTGTTGAGACACTCGCTGACAGAAATTAAAAGCCGAAATTTATATTAAGTTCAGATGTTATCTCGGAACTCTGAGCTGAGCTAGAGTCGAGTATTCCCGCTTAGTACTTGTGTAGAGTATGTCTTGGAGACATAAATTGTACAAACTTTTTTATTTATTTGCGCTTTGCCACACATAGAATACATACATTAACAATAGATATATATATATAGATATATATAAAGAATTGAGGTTCAAGAATACATGATACAGTTGATATAGTGGCGAGGAGGCCTCAGGAAACCATCAGGCTTGTAGCGAGGAGGCCTCCTCGAGATAGTATAAAAAAATAAATAAAAGGACAGCGTATGCGCGTCATGACCGATTCAGTATGTAACAATAGAAGAAATTTTTTTTTTAAATAAAATAAAAAACTATCTTTGTAGAAAATTGAACAGTCCTTTTTTGAAGCAAGTTAGAGTAGTGGAATTTGTGACCGAAGAGGGCAGCGAGTTCCACACTTTTGGGCCTTGGTATAAAATAGTAAATTGTTTAATATTGGTACGACATGCATGAGGTCGATAATTAGATGCCAATCTGGTGTTATAGTTGTGCACTTGATCATTTGTTGTAAATAAATGGTGAAAAGACTGAGGCAACAGTTGATGGTGGTATGAGAACATAAATTTACCGGTTTGTAATGAGTTAAGTTTAAAGATGTCAAGTATATTCAAACGGGCGAATAAAGGAGCAGTATGCGCCCGAAATTCAGAATTGGTCAGGGCCCGGACAGCGCGTTTCTGCAAAAGAAATATCCCGTTCAGGTTTGTAACATAAGTTGAGGACCATACTGTGTTGCAGTAACTTAGGTAAGGGTAAATTAAAGTATAATATAGAGAAAGTTTAGTTTTAGTGGATAGGTAAAATCGTGACCTATAAATTATTCCAACAGACTTAGATACCTTTTTACATACATGGCTAATGTGATCCTTCCATGTCAGACTTTCGTCAATAAATACTCCTAGGAATTTGACTGCTTGTACCTGTTTGAGCAATTGGTTATTGAATAAAAGAGTCACATTAGCGTTGATGGTCTTTTGTTTTGTTTTAAAAATTATATAGTTAGTCTTCTTAAAATTAACAGATAATTTATTACTTTTCATCCAGGTGTCAATCTGTTGCAGTTCGTCATTTAACACAGAAACTAACTGGTTAACATCTGAATGAGAATAGAATACGCTGGTATTATCAGCAAAAAGTAAAGATTCTGACAATTTTGCAGCATTTGGCAGGTCATTTATATATAAAATAAAAAACTTAGTACATAGGACTTGAAGAATTGTAAAACTCATTTGATGCAGCGATTTTCAAGTGAATCGGTGATTGCAGAGTTAAACGCGTAAACATGGCCTGCGTCAGACATGATTTCCTCTCTTCTATAAACTCTTTTAATATGGAGTCTCAGTCTTTTCTTCGCCGATAAAGGCAGCACTAATTTTCTTTGAAGTAAGAATAGCCGGGCTACCTTGGGCTTGCATCGGTAAAGTTAAATGAGAAATGACTCAACATTACGAGCTGCGACCTTTGAGCTGACGGTTTCCCAAGTGACTTCCAGAGCTGAGCCAGTGCGTTTACTGACAAAGTAAACTAACTCTCTTACTGCTTCTTTGTGTGAATCCTTGAATTCTTCGAAACCAAACTTTTCCAGAGCAAATTTAAACGCATTTTGGAACAGCAATCGAAAGTCTTTGGTCCGGCTTTCAAAAGTTTACAATGTAAATTATGCAAATCAATTCAGCGACAGGATTTGAGTAGCAAGGTTTTGATTGGCTAAAAACCAACAATGTCTCAGCTCGCGCGCCCAGCCGTGAGTGGGGAGAGGATCGCGGGCTCACCGAAACCCCCACGGCTGGAAACCGAGCCTATAACTTACCCCAATCTAAATATATCCTAACCATCAGTAAACATAAGCTCACAGGTAAACGACGAGTTCTCACTCACCTAGCACTAGGGTGTTCTCTATTCCCTATCGTACGCCTGTGATTTAGCGTCATCCCTTCTGTACGAGCGATAAAACTGAATTAATGAAAGCAAATCAAATCAAATAAATTAATAAGGAAACATCCTACGTTATTTATCGGCCTTAGTCAGTCTGTCTGTCTGAAGAACAATTTTTCCCTCGGTCTTGACAATGTTTGCAAGTCTTCTGGTGCTATTTTTCTCTCTATCGGGACCTACCGGCTGGGAAATAACATGAAATTGTATATCTTCACTAGTGAAAATATGATGATGTCAAAAAAAGCAAAAACCATCTAAGCTTTTGTGCACTTGATTATATTATTTTGTTTTAGAACAGAAAAAAAGACACATATATACGTACCTATACCAGGAAAGGTTGTCCGATCCAAAGAAACTAACCAACACCGAATATGATTCTGGTACTAACTCTTTACTGTAAAAGGGTGTCTCTGAGAAACTGATTTCGAATTTGCAAGAAACTATTTATAAGTACGCACGCTGAAAAACTTTCAAGAGTTGAAAGCATGAAAACCGGTTCGTGAGTAAATACTATGCTGTTCAGTATGCTTCCTGCTAGCCGGCAGCTCGATAATTCCTCACTTAAATGAGACTATTTTGAAATCACTCTACTCTATATTAAAAGGCACATTGCTAGAAGTGGTTGGTGGAAAAACAAGAAGTTTAACTTAGCTATACTGTGGATAAATAAATGAAGTTATTATTATTTTTTCATAGTGTTATTATCGATCTGTAATTTAGAAAGAATTGTTGATGCAGTAACGAGCAGACGAATATTGTTCTCTGCCAATTTCAGCCTCGTACTATATTAAACATATGGGACTTAAATATTTCGTGATGCGCGTAATCGTACAAGTCAACCCTTTGAATGGTGTCGTTCGTACTAAAATGGTTTCCAAAATGGTCGATGTGTGAGAGTATCTAATTTTATAAGGCGAGTTCAATGTTTCTATTTAACAAATAGAGTGCTTATGTCGAGAGACTATCGGCTAATAGTTGCCAAACACCCTTTTGTCTGTGCACCCTTTTACAAAGTCTACAACTTTCCCCCGTCCCCACAGGAAGCTACTGAATAACCCATTGTACTGCGAGAAATAAATAAACACCGCTGATCACAAGAGAAATGCCTATCAAAGAACTGTCGATTTTCGATTGCCAGTTGATCTTGTCGAATATAATGTACAATACGTTTTTTTTTATTCTCATGACTTTTAACTGCTAGACAAGCAGCAAAGGTCGCAATGCAAATGTCCTATACAAATTACCCAGTTGGGTTTTGCTTCTACAGTTGCTTATATCAGCTTCTACAGATAGAAAATTACGATATTATCATCTGGGATGAAGCCAGCGTGTCAAGTCTGATAGAGACATCGCATAAAAGATGCCGTTTGGCCGTAAACAGATCGTTCTGGTCGGGGAATTTGCTGCTTCAAATGTTTCGATGATGGATGTTTTTTTGTAGGAAGCTCTAACTGCTTACCGGAAGGGAAGTTCACTTCGAAGCTGCGCTGAGCGTAAACAGGCCCTGTGATTTGTTAGGTATTACTGCACATGCCAGACCGATAATGAGTACATTGCGACCTCTGCTGCCAATCGAAAACTGATAGTTCTTTGATAGGCATTTCCCTTGCGATCAGCGATGTTTACTTCTATCTCTCAGTACGATGGGTTATTCAGTAGCTTCCTGTGGGAACGGGGGAAAGTTTTAGACTTTGTAAACTATCCTTCCGCTTGAGATAGAGAGGGAGTTTTAAGAGCAGGCCTGGCCACTAAAGCGATATTCAAACTTTAGCTGATAACAGCATTAGGCCTGAGGACTTCGGGGAGAAGAAAGCTATGGTTTGATAGAGAAATCAGGATTTTTCGAAGGGTTTCGTTCAGTAAAGATTTTTGAAATCTGACCATTTGTGGGAGAAGAGTAATTATCAGCCTTTTTGTAGGAAAGGAAAAGTTGGCCACGGGACCGTTTTCCGGCCTCAAGTGCAGTGATGTCGAAATTCGAATGTGCTGCCTTGTCTCTTTCTCAATGAGAGGAGATCAGAAAAGGAAAAAAAGCCCAAATCGCCAATAAACGACAACAAAAAAAAAATGGAGGAAAGTTACGTTTATTTTAGTTGAAAATCAGTAACATCCGTAATTTTCCCTGTTTATAGTAGTTCCCACACAAAACCTATACACTGACAAATAAGCACACCAACAACTCGAAATTAGAGCTTGGGTTTTCTGTGCTGCACTTGAGTGAAAATTAACAGAGGAGGAAATCATGTAAAAAAGTGTTTCCCTGTCACGCCTCTTTCCTGCTCTCTATTTCCAGACCTAATTAATACCACATACGATCATCTACTGTGGGGGAAAATGAGCCGCTGCCTGGAATTCGATTCCGCGGTTTTTTGTCGGTTGTTGGACTCCGCGTGCTTTCTTTTGTCGAGCCGCAAAATTGAAGTTAAAATGGGCAAAGCTTATAGGGGGAGAGGGAGAATAAACAAGGGTCGGTGCAGTTAGTAGCTGATTGAGATCAGGAAAGATAAAAAAAATTCTACTTGTACTTTTATCTTGCTCAAGAAAACCAGCCCGAGCATCAGAATTCGATGCAGTATCTTTGTTGTGACTTAAAGGCTTTTGATCGAACCAAGATCCACGATAGCTTTCACCCAAGGACGTTTTTGCAGAGTTGTCGAATGCTTTTTTTGTTTCTTTAGCAGGGCCGTACTTTCTTCTTGATTTCGAATTCGACCAAGGACAGTGGTTTTTTTCTAGGCAAAGAGAGAAGTGAGCATCCATGGTGTTCTAGTTTTGTCACATTCGTATATTTGTACGTTACCACGAAACCTGATCTCATGCTGTTCATAATTGGGTTAACGAATTATAACGCCTAAAGTGTTTTATTTAATTATTTATTGGAATGGAAGCAAATTAACTTCACGAGTTTACAGAATCAAATCGCCTTGTTGGCAGTCGGTGCTCGTTCCAGCAATCACAGTTTTTGTTATCTTCTAAATTTGTTTCTTCGTTTGGTTTACTGGTATTCATATTTGGGTGTCATTCTTTCTCATGGTAGTTATATTTTGCAAACATTTGTTCGCAGGTCGCTGACCACAAAGAAAAACACTATTACGGACATTATTCGTGACTCGCAGATAAATCCCATCCAAAAACTAACCTCGCCCGATCGGGCTTAACTTCACTGGTTTACTGGCCCATATCATTTGACCGCTACGCTAAAATTCCTCAGCAACGAGCCCAAGCAAATGAAGATTAGTCCCCCTTCTCATTTTGTTTCTTCCTTTGGTTTACCGGTATTAAGTAATGATTCAGCTAAAAACTGTAGCAAAAGACAATAGGGTGCGGCAGTGAGCATATCCCCACATACGATAGTTTGCTCGAATATGCCTAAAGTATAGTGCTGTATGAGATATAACACATACAGCCAAACCATGTGAAAAATAATTTTAATTGCCGCTATTAAAATGCTTTACTTTTAGCAGTAGCAAAAATACTGATGTATAGTGCCCAGGGCCTATATATGGATTCTACGGTAATCCATCCACGAGGTTACCATTGGTTCCTATGTTCATTTAAATAGTTTCTTTTAAACAGTTTTCATTCCTCTTCACAAAACAACTGCAAAGCAATCTAAATATGCTTCTAATTACAATTCCTTTTTATTTAAATGGTTTCTTTATGTAGTTTTTATCCCTCTTCGCAAAAGGAATGGAAACCAAAAGAGGCTTCTAATTCTAATTTCCTTTTATTGAAACAGTTTATTTTAAACAGTGTTTATCCCTCTTCACAAAACAACTGGAAACCAATCTACACAGGCTTCTAACAATAAATCCTTTTTTTATTTTAATAGTTTCTTTTAAATAGTTTTTATTCCTCTTCACAAAAGAAATGGAAACCAAGAGGGGCTTCTAATGCTATTTCCGAATGAAGATACATGAAGCATTAATTAGGAATCCATTCCGGGAAGACTTGAAATTGGTAAATATTGGTCATTCTTAAAAGGATATGTTTTAAGACACTGTAGTCCTCTTTTCAAAACAATCGGAAACCACGAGAATTATAATATGTTTCTATTGAACTAAATAATCCACAGCCTCTAAACCGGATTATCAACTGTGATGTGTTCTCTGTAATCTGCATCTCATTAGCCAGTTGCAGGTGCAGCTGAGTACATTTTAGTTAAGTGTTACTCAGATATCCTATTAATAGCGCCTCATTGAAAATATAGGAGTTCACTTACGGCGAAAAACGATTTTGTTGTCACTCCCGGTTCGGGAGGTTGAGTGTTCAAAACCCCGGTCGGACCAACGGCACTCAGGGTCCCCAAATAACTGTGTAGAAGGTGCTGCCTTTGTAAAACAATTTCGTTCTCGAACTGGAAATGGTTAGACCTTCACGCCTTCTCGTATAAGGACGATAATAAATCGTAGACCTCGGAGACCTCCATAGAGTCAGGGGCATTAAGCCTGTTGATGACCTCCGTCCACCTTCGAGTTGTTGAGTTTGAAGAAGGAGAACGCATACTAAGCTTGCATTGGACACCTTGTGGTCATGTGTGGGCTACCTGTTATTTCACAGGCGAAATAAATCGAGATTAATACTCGTGACTGTCCCAATGTCCTTATGTTTATACCTTTCGGAATAAATTACCTCCGCCGGGAAACTGGTAACTACAGTTGCTCGGACTCGACGTTCATATAGTGTTTTCATTTGCTTAGTGTTCTTATTTTCCCAATCAAATGCAATAATGTTGATTCGCAACTACGATTTATCGAATCCTGACGAAAGTGTGCACTACCTCATTCATCGGGTAGAAACCCATTGTTTTAGCCGACATTTACTCGTGTCCGTGAGATATAAATAATCATGATACGCCTTATTAGTTATTCAGCAAAGCGCTTGTGATTGGCTGCTAGGGAATCCTGCTGGGAATACCTCATTCCCATACGTGCTCTTGGGCCTGTCGATTACTGTCATCTATCTCGTCATGGGAATAACTGAAATCCCAAAGCTCTTTAAGAGATTTCAATAGACCTTGGGTAAATTGCTAAACTCGATAACAGTAAAAGATCACCGCAAAATCGTGGCTACTTGGGTTATAAGTTTTGCCGCGTGAAGTTTCCAAACCTATTTCATTTGCATTCGAGGTTTGACTCATGTCAAAATTAAAATGGAGTATAATGTCTGCATTTATAGCTTATTCGAAAAGCCTAAGTCAAATTCAGCAAGCTTTATTTTAGTGCCATAGTTGTGAAACTAGTTAAATAAAAGTAAACCTCGGCATTGTTCGCACGAGCTATCCAAGCAAAACATTTCAAACTCCATACAAGCTATAAATGTTTCTTAAACTCTTGACCAAAGCGCTTTATTAAACACGAAAAGTCGTGATCACTCACTTTGAGAGCGCACCATAAAAATGTGTGGAAACAGTTCCGTAATTTTGTAGCTTTAAAATCAAAATACGAGTTGGTTGAGATCACAGCACTTTACTAAACATAAAATAACGATAATGTTCAGAAGTTCGCATCACTGACCTTAAGGTCTAGAAAAAGTTTCTGTAATTTTGTAGCTTTAAAATAAGATATCATTGAAGCTTATCTCACCGCTATGAGATATGAGTAAAAGAATCGCAACTTGAGTTCAATAAAGCCGAAAATTATTTTTCGGATCACTACGCTTCTAGGTCACACATAACCGTGGTAAATGTCTCGTTTTAAACCTTAAGGCATAAACAATCCTTCTGTTTAATCGCTTGTGATGCGCTCTTGATTTCTGAACTTGTTTTCTTCGTTTAAGTTTCGTCATTTCAGAAAGCGCGTTGGTTTTATACCAAAGGCAAAGTGCCGCTTAAGGTGGCTCGCCTGGATTTTCCAGGGACACACCATACCCGATTTGAACGGCTGCTACTCCACTGTCAGAGCACGGTCGAGCTAGCCACTTCACCCATTTACTAGAAATAGAATAAACTTTCCAAAAATGTAGGTTTGTTTGACATCGGTGTTACCATAGCAACACAGCGTTGACGTCATGTGTTTTACATATCAGCAATTTTCTTGAAATCTAGACCTAAACTTTTAAAACGACCTAGTGTCCCTAGTAGTCTAAATGTAGGCCTTCAAGACTGCAAAGTTTAAAAAAATTGTATGAGAGCGTTTTCGAAAAAAAATGGGTTGAATATTTTCATTCAAAAAATAAACAATTCGCCTTACTTCCTGTTTAGTCGTCGAGAACTGTATGTTCCGGACCGATTCAAATGCTGTTTTTAGCATATTTCATACCTGTGACATAGGACTACTTGCCATGAAAATTTCATTCCATTTGCTTTATTCGATTCCGGTTTATGGAATAATAAGTAATGTCATAAATATGCTCATTTTACTCAGAATAGTAATGTATTTGCTAAGGAAGCTGTAATTCGAAAACTAGTCGATAAATTTTTTTTTAAATCTTTTCACCTGAAATTCAACATGTACTACCCTTGCCCTTTAAATTTCAAGAGCATTGAATCAATTTAAGGGTGCGAAATAAAAACAAAAACACAGGGAACTTTTACATTCATCCACGCAAGCTTCATTGCTGTATCATTTTGTTTATAGCTTGTGTCTTTCCGAAATTTCTCTTTTGTCTAGATTCTACATACTTGTGTGCTTTTGAACTAACAAGTTTACCATGCACGCTTGCTACACTTCGCTAATGTCGGAACGCTCGTGCAAATTCTGTTTTTAGTACAATAGTCACGCTGCCAGTTGTAACGCTGTTATAATATAACTTATAATATTTATTTACAAAAGGTTTTATAATATCACTAATACAAAATCCCGTTTTTAATTTATATTTAGAAAATGTGGTCTAGACGTCACGGGCACTTTTTCCCGTTCTGGTTACTAAAAACACACTTATTCAACATTATCATCCCGCACTGCCAAGCTAATTTGCATGTCATTGTCCTAAGAACAAAATTTGCACGAGCGTTCCGGCGGTAGCGAAGCGTAGCATGCGTGCATGGTAAACTTGTTAGTTCAAAAGCACACAAGTATGTAGAATCTAGACAAAAGATAAATTTCGGAAAGACACAAGCTATAAACAAAATGATACAGCAATGAAGCTTGCGTGGATGAATGTAAAAGTTCCCTATGTTTTTGTTTTTATTTCGCGCCCTTAAAATGATTCAATGCTCTTGAAATTTACAGGGCAAGGGTAGTACATGTTGAATTTCAGGTGAATGGATTAAAAAAAATATTTATCGACTTGTTTTCGAATTACAGCTTCCTTAGCAAATACGTTACTATTTTGAGTAAAATGAGCATATTTATTACATTACTTATTATTCCATAAACCGAAATCGAATAAAGCAAATGGAATGAAATTTTCATGGGAAGTAGTCCTATGCCACAGGTATGAAATATGCTAAAAACAGCGTTTGAATCGGTCCGGCAAACACAGTTCTCGAAGACTAAACAGGAAGTAAGGCGAACTGTTTATTTTTTGAATGAAAATATTCAACTCATTTTTTTTCGAAAACGCTCTCATACAATTTTTTTAAACTTTGCAGTCTTGAAGGCCTACATTTAGACTACAAGGAACACTAGGTCGTTTTAAAAGTTTAGGTCTAGATTTCGAGAAAATTGCTGATATGTAAAACACATGACGTCAACGCTGTGTTGCTATGGTAACACCGATGTCAAACAAACCTACATTTTTGGAAAGTTTATTCTATTTCTAGTAAATGGGTGAAGTGGCTAGCCCGACCGTGCTCTGACAGTGGAGTAGCAGCCGTTCAAAGTGGATATGGTGCGTCCCTCGAAAATCCAGGCGAGCCACCTTAACTATAATACTGATCAGAAGCTGGTGCCTAACCCAATTACTCTTCACTGCCGTCCTTTGTTTCGGTATCTTTGTTATAATTCAGGAGGCGGAGCTTAGGATTGCCCGCGGGAGTTCTGAAAGTTAATAAATATGCAAGCATCGAAGGCGATTTGACTGATGCAAAAACGTTCAAGTTTCATGGTAGAAATATTTATACGAATTCGATAAGAAAGCACTCGATAACAAATGAATAATCAAATAATCTTTTCCCGATGTTACAAATTTGGGATACTTAAGATTTCGCGAGAAAATAAATGTTGAATAGCTAATGAAAACACTTTCCATATGTTTTCTATCTGAAAAGACTCAAACTTCAACCTATTTTTCAAGGCACTTAATTTACCTCCAAATTAGCTGTATTTACAGCGTAATATCTCTTCTTTAAAATCCCGCTGTTACATTTTTTGTTTTAGTTTTTGTTTTAACTAAAAATCGACAATATTTTCGGCATGTAGCCGAGTTTTGGTCAGTTTTCTTTGTAATTTGGCATGTGCGCTCGAGTAGAAATTTGAATCAAGCGCGTGAAACCGTGTCACGTGACCCAGAAAATGTCGCCGGATTCTGCCCAATGTTTCAAACTATGTAAAGTCAAAGACGGTCTGTTTTGTCGCGCGGTATGAACGCAGTATATTATACACATGTGAATAGGGTTGATTGTGTTGTACACTAACTTCAAGTATTGTTCTACACTGAACACCACACAGCAAAATTATTATTCAAGAACGTACAACACATGTCATTGCCAGAAAAATTGAATGGACATGCGCAGTTGAAACATGCAAATTTTGACCTCTGGGACGTTCTCAACATTACAATAAATGTGTTCACGTTCTGATAGTTCAAAGCACAATAAAAAACCCAACTAATCGATTTATTTTGAAAGATCGTATATTGCTTCGTGATTTTACTCTAATTTCAATACTTTGTGTCCTTCACTCGGTTCGGTTAAAATTGCAAATCAGTTTGTGTAATAATGAAGGTTCAAAGAACTTCCCAGTAGAGTATCATAACTAGCGACAGATTGGGTAAAACAAAGCATTTCCTCCCCTTTAGCTGTCTCAACGGGTCAACCATCTTGTAAAATTACATAGCAGATGTACCTTGTTGTTTATTTTTGAATTGGGACTTAAGTACCAAGGGAGAAGTAATGGTTTATGGGAGTCCGCGGTAACATTGAATTGCTTGAGCTCGAGTCGAAAGACGTATCACGTATCCGTGGAAACCAATCAGCTATGATAATAAGAATGAATGGCACAGCGATGATTAGCATATTAAACGCTGCCCATTTTCATTCGACTTTTCTTGCCATGTAGATGATGAATGATGAGCATATTAAACACACATGTACATATAGCCACATAAGCATTCAATTGTTTAATGTTATACATATATTAAACACTTAATGACTGGCCCCGAAGGAAACAGTGAGTTTTGGAGTCAATTTAACTCCCTCAAAAGAGTTATTGCAATGCTTGAACATTTAACTCCAAGTTAGGAGTTGTTTTTACTCTTGTCATTTCAGAGATAGAGTTGAAATTATTCCAAATTTGGCGTAAAATTTAAGGAGTTAAAATCACTCAACCGAAGTAGTTGAATTAACTCTACCTTGGAGTTAACTAAAAGCTCTTTGAAACCACATCAGTCATGAAGTCAAGTGTTCTGAGCTGATTCCTATGCGATAGACCACAACGAGTGGGTAAAACATAAAGCAGAGTCCGGAAAGTTTCTCAGATACGGAGAACTATTTAAATAGTCTCTACTTTGTGAGGAAATTAGCATGTAAATTGCTTATGCATTAATAAATGAAAAATATACTACAGTACAAAATAATTGCGTTCGAGGAAGGAGGGCGCCATCCTAATCTGGTGTCCGTTGGGTTCCCTGTGTCTCACAGGCAAGAGAAATCGTGTATCTTTTTTCGTCATTTTGAATAAATTAACCTCGTTCTGGCGCGTGAAAATGCGCACGCGGACGTTTGGAGTTGTTGCGCTGTGGTTCACTCGGTAAGTAGAGCGATTTTCAGTTGAGTGTTGTGAAACCAAACGCAAATTACCCACAGCCAGCCAATCATAGGAGCGAGTAATCACAAGTAACTCATAAATGGCTTCCCTGTGAGCCAATGACAAACCAAAGCAAAGCCAACACCAATTTGCGTTTGGTTTTTCTTTGGATTCTGATTGGTTGGTTTACTTTCTCAGCCAATAGGAGAGCTTAGTAAACGCAAAACCAAAACACTTCTGACACTCAATTGAAATCCGCTCTAATATAACATTTCTTCAATCAAATGCAATGTTGCCAAAAAAGTACGTAGGTACGATTTATCAAAGCCTTAGAAAAGTGTGTACTACTTCTGGGCCATTTCCAAAACCCCATTCTCGAGCTACAAGAAGCAAATACAGTCCGTGTTTAATAGTACAGCCCAAAATGTTTTCCTTTATCTCAGCAATTTGATAAGCTGCACCCCTTGTTATACAGGTTGTATAAATTATTAGTGAAAACATTTAAAACTTTACACCCACAATTAAAAATAAGAGTCAGTCTCTTATTATCAACAGTGTAGTCCAGAACACTGAAGCAATCTTTCAGTCTCCAAAGGTTTTTTTTAATTACAGGTAGCCAAAAACATTATGTCGAACGCACTTTCATAATCTATGATTACTGCTAGTATTATGAAATCCGCAGGGGTCCGCAGTTGTTCCGCGAGTACAAACACGAGTAGAGACTGGTAACTATAGTACAGTAAATCGGTCAGCGGCAACGCTATGACGCATGCTCTCATGAGTTATATCAGGTTTCGGCGGTCGAATGAACTTTAACGGTTCCACGACGAAACTAAGCTCTTTCTGAGCGGTATTTTCCTACAACTTGGATGGATTTACAGATGGTTGGCTAGTTTACGAGTTTTGGAACCAAGCTATGAACTCATCATGACGTCGTTTGGATCCTGAATGGCTATTTATGGGCTGTTATGTTTTGAGGAAAACGAAAGACTATAATACAGTTCGAGATGATAGACGCCAGATGGTAAGCCTAATTAAATATAAAGTAATTCCTAATATACTTACTAGTAGATATGTTCATCAGTAGGTGCCTTAATAATACTAATAAAAAGTAAATGAGTATTTCATGGACGAACTAACTATGCCAAAACGATGTATATGCATGTGGCCCAGGGTCCAACTGCTGGGTTTCCGTTTGCTTTCTGTCGCCTTTATAAATCTGCGACCGAGCAGAGTGAAAACATGAAGTGTCGTTACAACTTAAATACACATCGGCGACTCGAATTAACCATCTAGTTACAATCTTAGGACATTGCGTTGTGTTTGAGTATAGTACTAACTTAACAAGGGCGTTTCTAAGCGAGTAAATAATGAAAAGAATAACACAAAAAGTCAAAACCATAGTGAACCTCGTGTCTCAGTCGTCGCGCGCGGCCATCAATATGCTAATTATATGATAACTTCCGGCGCTAGATAAAAGTGCACACGTCCTGTAAGCTACAAATAGACAAAATAATAATGACTGAGGTGACACTTAAAGGTTTACTTTAATTTAGTAAATTTGCCTTGACTGAGGTAAAACTCATGAGCTTTCTTTACTACAGTAAACCTACCCGACATATCAAATGAAAAAATTAACAAAATCCAGATGAGTTTTGTGCTGTACTGTTGATACACTGCTATCTATATAAACGGAGTGGTGACAGTTATCTGTCCTACGCTAATTTTAGCCTTCAAGTTTAGGCATTCGCAAGAGGCTGAGCAATGGAACCTGAACGTGTAGTTTTGCTCGTTTCTCTTCTTTTACTCATTATATATGCTCACTAGGAGAGCTAACATAATTCGCTTCATTTTAATATTTGTTGGTGTATATTCCTTCAAGGCAAACTCGCCAATTGCAGTTAACTTTATCTATTGTTTTGAGAAGATTTTTCAAGTTCAATTCGGAATTGACTTTATACGGGCTTTATACATGCGCTAAGCATGGGCCGGCTCGAGGATGGTTCGAACGGAGACGTATCTATCGTAACCTGGCCGCGGCTCTTTCCACGCTCTGGAAAAAAGACTTCAGAGTTTCAAGTGTTACTTTTGACTATATTTGTGGACTTGTTGAATCAGACTGACTTTGGGTATGTAACTAATGCCGCATACATCGGCGTGCATGTATGTGTAATGTGCCTTTTAATTTACTGATCCCTTCTTTGCGTTCCAATCTGCAGGCTTTGTGCCTCTGCAACCGAAATGACTCAATTAGAAAGAGGTTGAAGAAAGTAAGATTGCAGTGAACAGAGTGAATTGCTGAGTGAATATCACAGTTTTTCGATAACCAAAATTCATGATTGGTTTTGAATGCCAAGTACAGAAAAATATGTTAGATGAAAAACAAATACATGCAAATGTGCCTTGATTTTACTGCTACATCCTTGTCACTGTACACCGAAGAAACTAGCGCATGAGGCTGCCGATGCATTTTAAAATCCTCCTAACACTGATCGCGTGAACGCAAGGACTTGACCAGGAATATTTCTACTTCTGTGCAGAGTACGTGATTGCACTTTTCTGATAAAAGCTTCAAAAAAGTTGACACATGTCACCTAAATCAACAAGGACCGTTTAGATTTACTCCAAGATATACCCACCCTTTTCAGGTAGGTTTACTGCAGTAAAGTTTCTTTTCATCCTCCCGCCGTTTCTATCGTAAATAACCAGAGTTGAGTTTACTACGGTAAACTAGGAAAAGGGGGTCACATTCGAAAAAGGGTTTACTACAGTAAATAGCGCTTTACTGCAGTAAACTTTGGCGAGTGTGACCTCCGCCAATGTCACGGAAAATGGCCACATGCATATAAACTTAATATACTTGTTTTTCCTTGCCAAGTAGGAAAAATTATTTCCAGGCCTGCTTCAGGGATATGGAACTTGACAAGCCTGTTAAAATCATTTTATCACCGTGCGGCTAATTTTTGTTTTAAGCTGATTCTGGACCAAACCTGGGCCCACTGCAACAATGACGGATGTACGTGACACAATTGAGTGAGTCTGGCACAAGATAAAATTAAACGTTGCCACATGCTCAATAAGAAAACAACATATACTGCAGAGCCTTTCTTTCTTCTCGCTTTTCGTGGAGTCGAAGAAGACATTGCTTGTGGGGTAACAATACAGTATAGTTGTTAATAATATATTCTCTATCATTATTCCCTATCATCCTTATATAATATTTACCTTTGTAACCAAGAGTGTAGAAGCCGGAAAAGAAAACGATTGATAGGTTGTAAAAACTTGTTAATTGAAGTTATTTTGATGACACTCACTATGAGTAAGTGTTTTCTAACGAGAACAACAATACTTATTATAGACCAGTGTGTACTGAAAATCTGTATCAGTAGTTTATTTTGATTATAGTTTATATATATATATACAGTCGTTGCCGTTAATGTTGTCCTAGACATATCCACATATTGATGTATAGCCTTTGTTCAGTTCGCACCTTTTACATAAAGAACGGTAATCAGCCGTGAACGCGCCCTTTGTATTTGGTCACAAAGAGCCACGGTGGTCTAATGGTTAACGCTCTTGCTTACCAGTTCGAAGCCCCAAGTTCAAGTCTCGCTCAGTATCGGCATCGTATCTTTTTTTTTTTTTTTTTTTTTTCTTGTTTTTTCCCCCTTGTCTTTTTGTTTTGTTTACATATGTTTCTTTTTGCAGTTTCTTTTTTGATATTGGATAAGAACGGACGATGTAGCTAAAATAATACTGTCAACCTGAAACGGTCTCAACTTTTCCCAGACTTTCGAAGTAGATAATTATACCAGCACTGACTGAGTACGCCCAAATTACGCTATTTCCGTTTAGAACGGTGTAGCGATTCTGTTGATGGTTGTGGGTTTGAAAAAGCGTAATTTGTTTTTCTTACACTGTGCCGGGCTTACAGGTATATACCAGAAACAGTTTTGAAAATACTAGATACCCACTGATTCAAAGTATTATATCTTTGTTTAGAAGTAGGAAGCGATTTTAGCAAGTGTTATTAATTTCATTCGTACTGATTTTCTGAACTTAGGCAGACTGAGCGAGCGACCTCATTTTTTTCCTCGAGATTTCGAAAACATCGGCCGCGAGACACGAAGCGGACAGTTTTGAAAATATCCGGTAGTCCAGAAATTGTCCAGAATTCTCTTTGAAACCCATTGTAATGCTTGCATAAGTTGACGAAGCTTTTTTCTTTGTGAAGGAAAAGAACTCACATGGAATTAAAGCCGTGTACTCGGCGTAAGGTTGACGAGTGTTTGACAAACGATAACAAACTTTTGAAGCTACGCCATGGACGATGTCGATGATCAAAATACTACATTCCCTGCGGCAGTCGAAGCTTTTGCAAAAGAAATGTTCGAACATCCCTTAATAAAATATATGTGGATGATAGGTGTCCTCGGCATTTCAAAGGTTAAAAAGAACTCCGTTCTTGTTGTCAAGTTTGAAATAAAAGCTTTAAATATCATTATGCATCAAAGTAATTCAAAGGGAAATGCATACATGTTGCTTTAAAGTAAATATTTCTATTTTATACACACATATATTCTTGTAAATTTGCCCATATCTATTATATTAAAATATGTACTTAGACATAATTGTGTTCAGACTTTGATTTTAATGTTAACTTTTATTTCATTTGCGGGGTAAACATGGTTGGGTTTAGTTTTTCTCCAATCAGATTTGTTTACTCCTACAAGAGTAAAATTTACTCTTATTTGGAAGTGTTATTAAACTCCAAAACTGAAGTTAAAATGCTGGAGTTAAAATAACTCCAGTAAGGGGATGGTCCTGAACCTTTTTATTTTACTCCCGATTTGGAGTCGATACAACTCCCTGGAAATAACAGTGTTGTGTCAGGAAAACGTATGGCTGCCCGCCAGGTGATCACATCGTGACAGAAGATGGTGTGATGTTTCGCGCACGCCACTGGCTAGCTAAAGGCGTGATCTTCATCATAAACTGACCAATTTTCGTCGAAAGAAAGTGTTCAAAATGGAACCAGCTCCAAAGAAACAATTTACATCTTTATCAAGCGCGAGAGTGATAAATTGGATCCAAGAAAGGCATAAAACGATACTAAAAATGCCGTAGCGATGCTGGCAGCGTTTTGTGTTGCAGCTTCTCGAAGAGAAGACGACAAACCTCGCTCGTATCAGGTAGGTCCTGTATTTATGCGCAACTTTGCCTCTAGTAAAACTTATTACTCGACTCCGTCTCGGGCAACATCGAGGATCTCGGGGAAACAAAACTCACTGATTCCCTCGGGGCCAGGCATTAAGTGTTTATTATACCCTGATATGGGTTATGTCCAGAACCCACATGGTCAAACTATCAAAGCTATACTTTATATCAGGTCATTTTGTTAAACGTACCTCAAAATCCACATTTCTCCCTTAAACTTACCGGTATTACATTTTATTAACCAAATACAAAAATGTATGGCTTGCTTATTTTCTTAACTCCGACACTGTTCCGAGAGAATGATTTCCAGTTGAACGACTGCTATCCGCTTTAAAATTTCAAATAATTCCTTATTCAGTGGTAATCACGCAAACGGTTTCTCTTGTTTGAAATATTTATTTCCAGTTTTAGAATTGGCCGATGACGTTTTCTATTGGTGGAATGTAACGACAGTGTGTGCAATAATATGAAGCATACAAGTCACTGGGTACTTATAACATTCAGTTTCATTAATAATTATTGACTGCCACGCCCAGCCCAATAAGTTATCCATCGATCTTTTGGCGAGTCGTCTAAAAGCCACTTAATTATAAAACTAGGAAAAGTAAGTTATTATATTTCGTGACAGCAACTTACAACTTATTTTATGACTGTTTAATAACTATGTAGCCCGTAATCTGAAGTTTAACATTTATGTATTTGTTTTGAATTTCGGAGGTAATAATTTATTAGGGAGCGCACATTGGTAGAATCACGGAGACGTTCACTGCACAAAGGCTGATTGTCAACTGGAGATGACAAACCCCTGGGATACCCTTTTTTATACCGGAACTTCGTGTTTAAGCATAATCATGCTAAAACAGAGACGTGTGAGATATGAGTAATAAGAGCAACTCACCCTCGTATTTGTGAAGCCAAGTTCCCTGCCATCAGAGGTATCTTCTAATCCCACGGCGAGAGATTTTATATTGTTACTACGTACTAGAAGCATTCTAAATAAATAAATAAACAATATTTATTTAGCTTCACATTTTTGTCCTTCAGCAAGCCGGAACATTTGACATTCATTTCTTGCTAGTGTTTTCTGAACAGACAAGTCAGTGGAAGATCAGTAAATAAATTAGAATTCCCGATTAGAGATTTATCTAGATTTTATGAATGCGAATTCACTGTTTTTTTATTTAAGACTCTACGGGTAATATTGTAGGATAAGAATTTTAGAGGCGTCGGCTGAGACTAATCTACAACTGAACAACCTTTGTGCTATCGCCACAACTCACAATGTCCCTATATAAACAAGGGTTAATTTAATTTAATTTCCTTTGATTTAACCAACTATAATTTAACTGAAACTGATTGATAAAATCTAGGTGTACATAAAGGATATACATATAATGGACTATGTATTTGGGTTTGTTGTGAATGTCTGGCATGTTAGAGACGTTGGGACACTTGAATCATGCAAATATTTAACAAGATTTTTATCATTTAGCCATATAGACAGGCCGGTTCTGACATGTATCTTTTGATTTTCTTCCGCCACTCCAGCTTATACATGCATTTGTATTCTAATGTACGTTTTAGAGAGGTGTTCGTTTTAGAGAGGTGTTCGTTTTAGAGAGATATTAGTTATAGTCAAATAACTGAAATACAGCAGGGATCAGCCAACAGCGTTGGAAAGTACTGTACTCCAGTTCCAGTAAACGATCTAGAAAACGTCCAACCCTTTCCTAATTGTTCTAAACGATTGTTATCGCCAACTAGGTTTTGTCTCGAATAGTTAGGTGGATCTGGAAAACTACTTCCAAACACAGCAATATATAATTAGTTTGATCACCACTTTCAAACGATCTATAACAAAGCCGTTACGTACTCTTATTATTTGACTTTGTTGGTCAACATATTCATTTATAACTATATTTTCATCATCAACTATGCTACTGTTCACAAAATTGTTTTATTTACTCATACCTTTAACTTGCTGCTCATTTAAGCTGTTTACACCTTTCACAGTGATTTTCACAAACTTTCTGAAGGGTGATGTTATACATCCCATATCACCATATGAGTGGCGTATTTTCCTCATTTCACTCCTGGACAGCGAGTGAAATATAGATTCTACAAATGGCTTAGATCCTGGTAAAACACCGGCTATCGTCCATATATTATATATTAATTATTAATATATTAAAATATTAGATTAATATTTATTTATAGCTATCCATTGGATAGGAATTATCCACTTGTTGAACAACTCTAGTAGGTCCAGAAGTGAGGGACTCTCCCCGTCGTCTTCCCTAATAAACTTCAAGGGATGCGGTTGTATTGCTTAGTAGGTATAGTAGTTCTCATCAGGGCTACCTTGGATCCCAAACATGCTGCTTTTAAGGCGAATTCAGCAAACTAATCTGATTTTAAAATAATGAATGGTAAGACCACTTAAGGCGATTTAATGAAGATGCTAGCTATCTTACGATGATTTGAGTGCAGGAAGAGATGCGTGACTTAAGAGGACTATTTTTATTGTACTTTTCTATACGTTTCCTACCGCAAAATTACATCTCACTCTATCAAGCTAGTGAAGCGCATTTGAATAAATCCATATAGAATTTGCGCTATATGAATGAATACCTTTACCATTTTCTCTGTCTACCGTTACGCTCTGCGCGACTCAAGCGAATTTCGTATGATTTAAAATTATGTGCTTGAAAGCGTAAAAACAATTGCGATATAATTTTTGCATTGTTTTTAGTATTAATTTTCTAGACTGTCATCCAACAATAGCTACACCCTCGCAATTCATAAGGGTCGTTGATAAAAAAAACGTATATAAATATGTAATTAGAGGCAACGTTATTAAATATTTTTGTATATACGGTCACGTGGCAGTTATATTCGTATATTTGTGTATATGAAAATGGACAACGTTGTTTGGATTGACTGTATATACATGTATATGCCGCTTATGCTTACGCAGGTCTCTGCGTAGAAATGTATATAAAACGAATGTAAATACTCTGTAGCTCGTGTATTATGTTGTAAAGGGTAACAGCGAGCGACAGACACTTGAACAGTGAAATAGAGATATATTGGTCTGTGTCTACTGTGGAAGAGGGAACTGATACATATTTAACTTTTGCTGAGAGACCGACATATAGATCTTATCTATGTTTTTTTTTTTTTAAGGGGAATACTGATTAGTCAGCAAAATACTTCAGGTGACTTGAGAACGAGAGATTCAATGGGGATCTCATAACCGGTGTAGGAGTAAGAGGCCTGAAGTGATGACCCCTCTATAGCCACGCAACTCGTCTTCGCCTCGTGGATGCACAGCTATTTTGACCATGTTATGACGGACAACATCATCCATAATAAGACAGACCCATAAAAGCAACAACAAAACACTTTTTTAGGTTGAAACGAGTGCATACATGTTCAAACTGCCTTCGAAAACAAAAACCTAAAAAATTGTGCTTTCTCTAGGGTCGAGGAAATATATTTTCCGCGAATTTGTGATTGATTTTGTGACTTGTTTGACCTATTTTAGAACTCAGAAGTCTTGTATTAAAGAAAAAATATTTTATTTCGTGTTTAAAATCTCGTAGAAACAACCGAGTTAGGTATTTCTTGTAGAGTTTGGACAAGCTAGAGCTTAACAAAGTGTTTACGTTTTGGACTTTTCGACTCGAGGGTACACACTGATTTGAAGCTAACAGTGTTCTGTTGTTGTAAAAAAAGTTTAAGTTGTTTTTGTGACGCCTCTTGGATCGACAGCTATTTTGTTATGACGAAAATCATCATCAATATTAGAACAGATACATTTGTTAACTCGAGGTCTAGTAAATATCACAATTTTGATAGGATATCAGAAACTGCAAGAAATAATTCAAACTGATAAAATTCGGAGGTAAATGTTAATAGCGGAACTCTATACACATAGATAATAAGTAAGAGAAAACGGGGGAAAAAGAAAACAAGAAAACAAGAAAACAAGAAAACAAGAAAACAAGAAAACAAGAAAACAAGAAAACAAGAAAACAAGAAAACAGGAAAACAAGAAAACAAGAAAACAAGAAAACAAGAAAACAAGAAAACAAGAAAACAAAAGATAAGCCATGCCACTAAAACGTTAAAGTGCTATTGACACGTTTTTGTGTTTTTTTCCTCAAAATTTTACAACATGCACGTACCATTTTAGAATAGATTTATGATTGACACGATTCCCATCTGCATTTCCTCGCCTCCTTTGGCCTCTGAAGTTTCGAAATGTGCCACAAAGGGGTAATATTGAATTTGATGTTAACCATCCAATCCTAAACTAGATACTTGTTCACTAAATATCAAGGGAAAGTCGCTTGCAATTAACTGCGCTTCACTCAGTCAGTATCGACAAACTACATCCGGTCTCGTGTCGCGAACTTTAACCGGGCTTCCTGTGTTAAGACAAACCCTCACAATTCGCGCTAAACATTGACTTTTGGGGGGAAAGGAAGTGTTGCATTAGATTCAGGACATCTTGACAAAATATTGTGCCACCAGTTTAAAATGTTGAAAAACGTGCCACTAGCACCACAGGCAGCCCAAGCTCAAAGTTAGAATTTATTTGACAGTTGAACTACGAAGGTTCAAACTTCCAGAATATCTGGTATTTTATCGCACTAAATGGCAAATGAATAACACAATAAACTTGCTTTGATGAAGATTAAGTTGTTGTGCCTTGAATTTGGGGGTTTGGGGGCCGATTTAACGAGTTTCTAGGAAACCTGGATTCACTCTACCTAAAGAGAGAAAAGGCGGCAAGCCGATGGCGATGTCGTGTCACATACCTGTCATCTCCACGGCAAAAATGACCCTTAAATCCACTCAATCGACGTGATACTTCCGGATCCAGTAGACAGATCACCTTGCTACGTATCGTCCAAGTTTCATGACCAAACATTCAACGAATACCGAGAAATGATTTTTGTCACCTCGCATTTCGCCGTCCAAAACACCTCTCCACACTTTGATGAGACACCGGAAGTCCAACCGAAAGAATGCCTCTCCACAATAAAAAAAACACTCCAGAAAAACACGAAAAACAAGAAAAGGCTATATGGAAACCAGGCTTTTAAAAGCTGGGTAAACAAAGTAACTTTATCATTTAAAAAATATATATACTGCATTTAATTAGAGAAAAGCAAACTGAACCCTAGTGTAGACATACAAAATAATTTCAAAAGAGACCAGTTTTATGAAATGCTTTGTTCTCGGCGCACAACATGATTTTATAACTGTCATCATAAGTCAAAAAACGCAAAACGAATACAAATAAGAACTGCATTTAGTACGTCTTAACACAGGAACTCCCTCTGTTGTCGGAAAAGATGCGATTCAATGCTTTTGTCAGATCTTTTCTTAAACTTTGTATAAAACAAATATATGTACACTGCATTTTCTCTAAAATAAATTTATTTCGCAACGAGCTCGAGGGTTCGACAAGTGACAACATAGTATCTAGTTTCATTTCCTTGAAACAGATATACAGTCCTGTACGTTTAAAATGTGTAATAACTGATTCTGAACCATTCGCTCTTTCGTCGAGTTCACCATCACTATCAGTAACTGCTCTTCCCACTTAGATAAGCAAATCAAAGAAAATATCCTACTTAATATATATATTTAGGTAAGCCTATAAGCGGAGCACCCAATTATCTGAACTGGTGTAACGACTCCAAAAAACGATAAAATATTTAAAGAAACAAAGATAAAAACACAAAAATAACTATAATAATAATAACAGCAGAATAATAACAAAATATTAGAATATAATTTAAACAATATAAACATTAATTTTAAAATATATAAATGACGAAAGTAGAGATAAAAAGGTATAAAATTGGTTTACAAATTCACGTTTAAAAGTCATAATACTATTCGAATATCTCCCTATCTAAATTATTCCAGTGTTTAACAGCTGGATTATTGGTTCTTTGTTTGCCCCAGTTTCTTGAAACGCGGGGCAATCTCAACTCGATCCCAATCTCAATCACAAGTGGAAGAATCAAAGTAAATCAGTGCAAAAGGTATTAGAAGAAAAAAGAAGATAACGAAAAATGAAAAAAGTAACAAATGTATCACTTGGTTTCAACAGTGCGCTCGCAGGTGCAGACTTGTTCAGGTACGTTGCTAGCCGCACGTTGTAGTTCGGGCGCGAGGGAAACCCGACGTCGGGTAATTATTGCTTTCATCCTGTACTATGGTGCTCGCGCGGCCCGATGCTCGAGAATCCAGCGGTACTTTGCCCGTATTCCTAAAGTCACCCAGGCCTCTCGAGCATGGCGCGGGCCGGGCTCCGCTATTATTTAGTTCCGAAAAAAATATTTTTTGTTGCCGCGCCGGTTCACGAGAAAGAATTAATTGGCTTCAGAAACCAAGATTGTGAAATTGTTTTATCCATATATCATTTAACTTTGCCAATACGCCATTTTGGTTCTACCAGCCATCCAACATGGCGGCGTAGCATCAGTTGCTAGGAGGTCATGTGATACAACTGATTGTACAAAGCTCTAGACTATAATTACAATGTGTCGACGAACATCGATGTTCCGCCTCACGTGATTTGTCTGTGGAGTCAAAGCGAGTCAAACCTCTGCAGGTGAAACGTATGAAAGATCAGAGCAGATTGATTCTATGTCTTTATATAAGTGCTAACTGGACTGTTAATCGATTGATGGTTGGATTGAATATGTTTTAAGCAAGGCCATGCATGATAAGTCCTCTAAACGATAATATTATGGCAAGGCTATTAGCAATTGCTACGAACTCGTCTTCATTTGTAAACGCCACGGAAGAAACCAGTCAGATCAAGAATGAGCATCTTATACATCCATTATGGTATGTTATCATCGGTTTGTTGATTTCGCTTGTTACGATAATAGGCAATAGCCTCGTAATATATCTCCTTGTATCACGACCTCGCCTGCACAAGACTCAAAACTGGTTTATTTTATCTCTGGCTGTGTCGGATTTCTTTATTGGACTCTTCGTTATGCCATCAGAGATTCTGTGCAATTTCCCTTTTCCTTGTGGATGGAAATCAGCAGACGTCATCTTTATAATAGGGGATTTCTTTCTCGACGTATCGGCGGTCAACTTGTGCATTTTGACTGTGGATCGCTTCATCGCAGTTGTGTGGCCTTTAAGATATTGGAGCTTCATGACAAATCGAAATACAGTCATTCTGATATTAACTGGGTGGATTTTACCAGGCACGCTGGGATTGCCACGTTTAGTGTTTATCAGACACGAGAGAATGGAGAGGCCAGAGCATATATACACTACGGTGCTTGTGTTTGTTTTTCAAGCACTTCCTTCTGTCTTCCTTGTCATGGCGTACAGCAACATCCTTATCGTAGTCCGTTACCACAAGAAAAAGAACAACGCTCAGATAAAACAACTAAAATTTAACAACATCAGAGCTACAGCTGACTTTACAACACGGCAAAAGAAACATTCAGTGGCGGGTGTCGCTGTTGTTGTCGCTGTTTTTGTACTATGTTACAGTGTGGCTATATACAGAAACATTTGCATAATGTTCGATCAGTGTACATTTCATCATCTTCTTCGGCAGATTGCTTTACTTTTGCTATATGGAAACTCTGCCGTAAACTTCATCATATATTCTCTGATTAAGAAGGATTTTCAGAACGAATTAAGAGCGTTAATATGTCCACAAAGTCGTGAGGTAAGAGTAAGAGAAACCCGAGCTTTTAATAACGTCAGTTTCGAGCTCGACACCCACTTTCCATCACAAAGAAACATCTGCACTAGATCGACCGACAATCACGCGTAATTTCTGGGTTAGATTTATATCCTGAGCCTGACAGAAAACACCAACGTACGTCCTTGGTATATTCAAAGGCTTTTGCCCCATATTTCGACATATTTCATGAAGTAGAATAACTGTTCATTACCCAATGAAACCGTTTCAAGCACTCCCTCCGTGGGTTCATACATGTCCCGTATCAAAACTTCGACTTAGATTAAATTTTCTTTTAGATATATATAAATACAATTTCTTTCACAAAATTGTTCTGATCGAAGGGGCTACCGACAAATAATAAAAAAAGCGATCTGATGTGTTTCAATTATTTGGAAGTAGTACGAATAAAGCATATCTCCTTTTAACAATATTGAATATTTGATTTCGTCTTGTTACAGCAGCTTTATGTAATTTTAAAATAAAACTTATAATATTTCATCTCTTCCAAAACAATACATTTGTCATTGTTGTTAGTTGCCTTATATACCAAATTAAACATTATTTACAAAAATAAGAAATAATTTAGTTTGATTCTCTCGTTTTAAATATTTATTCCTCTAGCTTAAGCGCAATGAAATTTAATAACAATATAATTCATCAGTGTTGCCTATCAGCTCTGAAGAACAACAATGCTGTACATGTTTATAAACCAACCATGCCGGCCTTTTAAAAACCCTCATTATGACAACCACATTTACACATCTCCTAGTGTCGTTGCATTCAGAGCGGAAGGGCAATGAAACTCTGAACAAAAATTATAATCTTACTTGTTCCCGGGGATACAATGTTTTAGAATGCTGAGCGGTAAATAACAAATCGAGAAATCTGATTGGTTCTTCGACGGTCTGGTAAATAGCCGTGGTTTTGGACCGCTGCGAGCTAGAGAAGTTGATTGAGATTCTTTCCAAAAGAAACGCTTTGTCAAAAAAGCAATGAAAAATACGTTTCTAACTCAAAGTATAACACAAAAAGCATGCAATGTCAGAAGATAAATACATAGCAAAACCTTTTTCCACAAATCAATGTTTTATAAAATACAGAGAAAGGCATGACAAAACCAAAGAAAAGAAAGACAGTTGTATTTTACGACTTTTCTGAATACCAGCCAAAACACACCAAAGCCAAAGCAAAGGACAACCCAAAGTCGACTGAAAACGTACAGGCTAATAAAACGTACCTGAAATTTAGCTGAACCTGCGACTTTGTCGGTTCTTCAAAAATAATTTGAAGAGAACCGGCGAAGTTCGACCCAAGCTATGTCAATTACTATATTTCAGCGAAGCATTTACAGACACTTCACTAACAAAGGCTTCGCAACAAATATAATGAAGGAGGCGAATTCCAACTCTCTTTAGAAGTCTTTAGAACTTCAAACAATTTAAGCTTACGTCCAGCACGGCAATGAACGTCGGCTAAATTTGAAAACAGCCGTTTATCATTCAAGTCAACACGGGACAAAATATTGAAGGTCTTCATAAGAAATGGCGCCAGATTGTCCTAAGCGATTACAACGACAAGTAAACAATCCCTAGTATTAAATTTGACGTAGGTTCATAGCTATAAAAAATGCAAAAAGGTTATAGGCAATTTAATTTCATCTATCAAAAAACTTCCCCTTCCAAGTGATTGTTGTAACCACTCCTGGAGCGGGGGGCACTTTTCTGATAAATGAGTAGGTTATGTGAGACAATATACCATTGCATAAATTGCGATCCATTTGAATAAGCACTTTGATTAGGAATTATGTAGTATCGCATTCATGAACAAAACGCTTTTGTGTTGCAATGTGAAAACTATCCTAAAGTCTCCTGGACAATTGCTATTAACACTGTACGCTATTTATGGAATGGGTCTATGAGGTCAGGTTTTAGGAACAAATAGCTCCAAAACCCGGTTGTCATGTTATATATCTTGAACATGAACGCGGATATTCTCCCTGTTTGATTATTCTGAACTATAACCCGGAATTTAGGGTCAAACACGGACCCAATACCGCCGTACCTATATTTTACGTCATAAACAAGAGTGGCCTCTACTGGGGAACCACGTCAGATGACCCGATAACCATACTACACCAGATGGGTGTTATTTACTCCATATTTACTCCATATTAACCTCCATCAGTATAAATCGCGCAATGGGCCTTTCGTAGGAATGCAATCACGTGGTTGTACTGTATGGCAAAAAACGTCTTCATTTGTGTAAAGTAACGCACTTGTACGAGATCGGTTGTGCTATTAACACAACCTGTTTGTAAATGCTATTTTCCACCTCCAACCGATTGTCGATCTTTCTAAAACAGTGTTGTGAAATTTGTTTGCTGATGCAATGGGAAATGAGAGAACATACCACAATAGATACCGTGTTCGCTCACGTTTTCCGCAATTTACCCTGTGTTCAAGGGTCTATCAGCATGACTTGACTAGCGCCTTGCGATTTCACAATAATTTTGACCATGCGATGACGCCAATCGTGGTACCTCAGATGAACTATAGAGGCCGCGTGCAGCCTGTATTCTGGTTGTATTAAAGCGTTACATCTGTTTTAGTATCCCATAATTTTGAGTGTTAGGCAGCACGTTGTCCCCTCCCCCCTCCTTCCTGACGACGAAAAAAATGACACAGAGCAGAATTTATTTCTGACTCGGGCTCTCCACAGGCAGCCCGAGGAGCATTTACTTTAAATCTGCCCGGGAGGATATATTTATTATGCCATTTGGAAGATTATTCCAAAGCCTAACATACTCTATAGGAAAACGAATTATGAAAAAACCTCGGGTATTATATATAGGCTGATTAAGTATGTAGCTACCGCTAAGATTATATACACTGTGCCGAAAAGAAAACAGCTGCTGAATATAATTAGGGACTACATTATGGATGCACTTGTGAAGCAACACTAAGGACTGGATGCCAATGTAAGGGCTTTCGGGGATTACTTTACACAAACATACGTAATAACATATGTTTATAATATGTTGAATTACGAGATTACGTCACTGAATAATCTGTACAATGATACCGTGACGAGAAAGATATGGCAACTATCTACAGTAGATACGATTGTTATCACTTACAATGGACGGTAAAACATAGCACCACAATGGCGCCACAATGACGAACTCGTGGATGCAATGTGTTTTCTAGTGTGTTTTCAAGGGTAAACACGTGGTTTCCATATGGGCAGTGTGAGGATCCCACGTGAAATTTATTGTGTTTGACTATAACCTGTTACGGACTGTTACGTTTTGTGGTTCCCTGTAGTAGAGTACCTCAAAGAAAGTCCTTGATAGTTGTATTTCAATGGCAAGCTCTATAATCTTGTCTGGTTCACTCTTAAGATCAGGTGATATTTAGAAGTATATTTAGCAATAAGCGTGATACCTATTCAAAGCTTTTTTACATACTATTTCTAGAACCTTCGCCTAATTGCGTGTACTCACCATGATAGTGTATCATGTAAGTAGTTCTGGAACCTTCCAATCAAATCTTCTAGTGCACCGGTTAAATTGGTGTCCAATGTTCTACAGGTAACACGCATTGGGTGAAAAGGGTTATGCCGGTAATTATTCAGTGTAGCAAGTCATTCTGATATTAACTGGGTGGATTTTACCAGGCACGCTGGGATTGCCACGTTTAGTGTTTATCAGACACGAGAGTATTGAGAGGCCAGAGTAGTATAGGAGGCACCGAATTAGCCTCCTTTTTAAGGCGCTATGCTAGTTTTTAAGGCGCGCTCTCATTAATTCAATGACGTCACGGTTCTATTGTCTTAGACTCATGAATAAAGTGCGGCGCGCTCATGAATGAAGTGGTGAGCTCTTGAATAAAGTGGTGAGCTCTTGAATAAAGTGGTGAGCTCTTGAATAAAGTGGTGAGCTCATGAAGAAAGTGCGGTGGTTTCTCATTATCTATTGTCTTAGACTCATGAATAAAGTGCGGCGCGCTCATGAATAAAGTGGTGAGCTCATGAATAAAGTGCGGTGGTTTCTCATTATCTATTGTCTTAGACTCGTGAATAAAGTGCGGCGCGCTCATGAATATCTATTGTTCCTTTGGATGAGGTCATCGATCTATTCGGGCATGGTTGGGGAAAGCCTATTGTTTGGAGCGGACATAAAGCAGCAACAAGATGGACCAATCTACTAGTTTGGAAGAGTTTGAACATTTTATCAATAACAACGATATTCCATCTGATCAAATTCCTGACGCGGTGGACCGATTGATGCCACTAACTTTTCCTGAAGATACATTCGAAATTGAGCAACAACAAGATCGATCGACCCTAAAACCATTCGAAGTTGAGCCTTGAACAAGATTTCATCTTTATTAGCTCGCGTATTTTTATTCAACTCTGACATGGAAGGCGTTCAAGGAAAAACGGTCACCGTGGATGAAGTAGAACATAACGTCGAAAGAAACAGAGCATTTCACAGGATATCAAGTGTTATACATTTGGTGTATGCTGCACTCTGTGAAAAACCAATCTATGCCGAGAAAGAAAGACAATATGAAACAGATCACCCAAATCAAAGACAGCACGATTGCTTGATGTTATCCGAAGAGGAATCGTGGAATTTGTTCTACGATAATGCAAAAGAAAAAGTCAAACCAGCCAAAGTGTGGGAGATTGTGAACGCTGTTTGCTACATGTTGAACATTGAAATTCATCGCTCATGGAAAGTTTACCTATCTGAACTTTACAAGTTACTCTGGACCACAGTGTATCTCTTACATCTTCAGTTCAGTAACAACGGATCTTCTATCATTGATCAAGTGCTTGAAGTAGTGAGATGTGAAATACATCCACTGAATGACATTGAACACCACGGCTTTGCCTCAAGATATTCGGTGTCTGTTCCAGAACATTTTTTTAGAAAAGATGAAGAGTTTATGGAGATTGATTGACTTTGTAATTACTTTAACTTTTAAATCAATAAAGTTCACTTGTGTTTGGTTGAACAGGTTTGGGCAAGTCTTTGTTATGAATAACAATACGCTATTGTTTCGGTAATCTGCTCTGTATTAACGCAATGATATTATTGATATCGTTCACAGCCGTATCACTCGTCACGTAATTCTGAGATCAGAATATTTATAAGCCTTTACAGTAAATCCACTGGGAGCAACTTTGCTATTGTCCTTACGGATTAGCGATAACTGAAGGGCCATCAGTACAGTTTGATAGAAACAATAGTCCCATTGTTTTGAGGAAAACTCTTGAGATGTAAATTCTTCTCTAAAACTGAACAATAATTACCATACGAATGAGAACAAACCACCAGATAAATTAAACAGTCAGTTTATTCAATCTCAAAAAACACTATTAATAGAAATCGACTTAATAAAACTTATTTCTAAAATGTACAAATGTATTGTTCATCACGGGAACACTCTGTTCCGGAATAGGTTGTTTTTGGAATTGTTTATTCAACAAGAATTTTCGGTAGCGAAAAAAGGGATGAAAGAGATGAAAGGGATGAACGGAGATAACTATATCCGAATGTGGACACATCTCTTGTCAGTAGGCCCTTTCGTCCCGCTTTTTTTTATGCCTCTTTTTTTATTTCAAAACGAAAAAAAGCGGGACAAAAGGCGACAAAAGGGACGAAAGGGTCTACTGACAAGAGACGTGTCCACATTCGGATATAGCTATCTCCGTTCATCCCTTTCATCCCTTTTGTCGCCTCTTGTCTCCCGTCAGGAATTTGATCAGATGGAATATCGTTGTTGTTGATAAAATGTTCAAACTCTTCCAAACTAGTAAATTGGTCCATCTTGTTGCTGCTTTATGTCCGCTCCAAACAATAGGCTTTCCCCAACCATGCCCGAATAGATCGATGACCTCATCCAAAGGAACAATAGATATTCATGAGCGCGCCGCACTTTATTCATGAGTCTAAGACAATAGATAATGAGAAACCACCGCACTTTATTCATGAGCTCACCACTTTATTCATGAGCGCGCCGCACTTTATTCATGAGTCTAAGACAATAGAACCGTGACGTCATTGCATTAATGAGAGCGCGCCTTAAAAATTAGCATAGCGCCTTAAAAAGGAGGCTAATTCGGTGCCTCCTATACTACTGGCCAGAGCATATATACACTACGGTGCTTGTGTTTGTATTTCAAGCACTTCCTTCTGTCTTCCTTGTCATGGCGTACAGCAACATCCTTATCGTAGTCCGTCACCACATGAAAAAGAACAACGCTCAGAAAAAACAACTAAAATTTAACATCAGAGCTACAGCTGACTTTACAACACGGCAAAAGAAACATTCAGTGGCGGGTGTCGCTGTTGTTGTCGCTGTTTTTGTACTATGTTACAGTGTGGCTATATACAGAAACATTTGCATACTGTTTGATCAGTGTAAATTTCATCTTCTTCTTCGGCACATTGTTTTACTTTGGCTATATGGAAACTCTGCCGTAAACTTCATCATATATTCTCTGATTAAGAAGGATTTTCAGAACGAATTAAGAGCGTTAATATGTCCACAAAATCGTGAGGTAAGAGTAAGAGAAACCTGAGCTTTTAATAACGTCAGTTTCGAGCTCGACACACAATTTCCATCACAAAGAAACATCTGCACTAGACCGACCGACAATCACGCGTAATTTATGGGTTAGATATATTTCCTGAGCCTGACAGAAAACATCAACGTACGTCCTTAGTGTATTCTGACAAAGGCTTTTGCCCATATTTCGGACATATTTCATGAAGTAGAATAACTGTTCATTACCCAATGAAACCGTTTCTGTGAAGCACTCCCTCGGTGGGTTCATACATGTACATGTCCCGTATCAAAACTTCGACTTAGATTAAATTTTCTTTTAGATATATATAAATACAATTTCTTTCACAAAATTGTTCTGATCGAAGGGGCTACCGACAAATAATAAAGAAAGCGATCTGATGTGTTTAAATTATTTGGAAGTAGTACGAATAAAGAATATCTCCTTTTAACAATATTAAGTATTTGATTTCGTCTTGTTACAGCAGCTTTACGTAATTATAAAATAAAACTTATAATATTTCACCTCTTCCAAAACAATACATTTGTCATTGTTGTTAGTTGCCTTCTACACCAAATTTAACATTATTTAGAAGAATAAGAAATAATTAAATTTGTTTTTTGATTGCCTCGTTTTAAATATTTCTTCCCCTATCCTAAGCGCAATATATCAATAAATTTCATCAGTGTTGCCTATCAGATCTGAAGAACAACAATGCTGTGCATGTTTATAAACCAACCATGCTGGCCTTTTAAAAACCCTATGGCAACCACATTTACACATCTCCTAGTGTCGTTGCATTCAGAGCGAAAGGGCAATGAAACTCTGAACAAAAAATATAATCTTACTTGTTCCCGGGGATACAATGTTTTAGTATGCTGAGCGGTAAATAACAAATCGAGAAATCTGATTGGTTCTTCAACGGTCTGGTAAATAGCCGTGGTTTTTGACCGCTGCGAGCTAGAGAAGTTGATTGAGATTTTTTCCAAAAGAAACGCTTAGTCAAAAAAGCAATGAAAAATACGTTTCTAACTCAAAGTATAACACAAAAAGCATGCAATGTCAGAAGATAAATACATTGCAAAACCTTTTGCCACAAATCAATGTTTTATAAAACACAAAGAAAGGCATGACGAAATCAAAGAAAAGAAAGACAGTTGTATTTTACGACTTTTCTGAATACCAGCCAAAACACACCAAAGCCAAAGCAAACGACAACCCACAGTCGACTGAAAACTTTTTTTCAGAATCAAAGCTAATAAAACGTATCTGAAATTTAGCTGAACCTGCGACTTTGTCGGTTCTTCAAAAATAATTTGAAGAGAACGGGCGAAGTTCGAGCCAAGCTATGTCAATTACTATATTTCAGCGAAGCATTTACAGACACTTCACGAACCAAGACTTCGCAACAAATATAATGAAAGGAGGCGAATTCCAACTCTCTTTAGGACTCCAAATAATTTGATCTTCCGTCCATCACGGCAATGAACTTCGGCTAAATTTGAAAACAGCCGTTTATCATTCAAGTCAACACGGGACAAAATATTGAAGGTCTTCATAAGAAATGGCGCCAGATTGTCCTAAGCGATTACAACGACAAGTAAACAATTCCTAGTATTTAATTTGACGTAGGTTCATAGCTATAAAAATTGCAAAAAGGTTATAGGCAATTTAATATCATCTATCAAACACTTCCCCTTCCAAGTGATTGTTGTAACCATAAATGAGTAGGTATGTGAGACCATATACCATTGCATAAATTGCGGTCCAATTGAATAAGCACTTTGATTAGGAATTATGTAGTATCGCATTCATGATCAAAACGCTTTTGTGTTGCAATGTGAAAACTATCCTAAAGTCTCCTGGACAATTGCTATTAACATTGTACGCCATTTATGGAATTGGTCTATGCATGGGGTCAGGTTTTAGGAACAAATAGCTCCAAAATCTGGATTGTCATGTTATATATCGAGAAAATTAACGCGGATATTCTCCCTGTTTGATTATTCTGAACTATAACCCGGAATTTAGGGTCAAACACGGACCCGATACCGCCGTACCTATATTTTACGTCATAAACAGGAGTGGCCCCTACCGGGGAACCACATCAGATGACCCGATAACCATACTACACCAGGTGGGTGTTACCAGCGCATATTAACCTCCATCAGTATAAATCTCGGAATGGGCCTTTTGTAGGAATGCAATCACGTGGTTGTACTGGATGGCATAAAACAACGTCTTCATTTGTGTAAAGTAACGCACTTGTACGAGATCGGTTGTGCTATTAACACAACCTGTTTGTAAATGCTATTTTCCACCTCCAACCGATTGTCGATCTTTCTAAAACAGCGTTTTGAAGTTTGTTTGTTGAAGCAATGGGAAATGAGAGAACATACCACAATAGATACCGTGATCGCTCACGTTTTCCGCAATTTACCCTGTGTTCAAGGGTCTATCAGCATGACTTGACTAGCGCCTTGTGATTTCACAATAATTGTGACCATGCGATGACGCCAATCGTGGTACATGTACCTCAGATGAACTATAGAGGCTGCGTACAGCCTGTATTCTGGTTGTATTAAAGTGTTACGTCTGTTTTAGTGTCCCATAATTTTGAGTTATCCCCTCCCGTCTCCTTCCTGACGACGAACGAAAAAAAATGACACAGAGCAGAATTTATTTCAGACTCGGGCTCTCCACAGGCAGCCCGAGAAGCATTGATTTTAAAGCTGCCCGGGAGGATATATTTATTATGCCATTTAGAAGATTATTCCAAAGCCTAACAGCTCTATAGGAAAACGAATTATGAAAAAACCTCGGGTATTATATGTAGGCTGATAAAGTATGTAGCTACCCCTAAAATTATATACACTGTGCTGAAAAGAAAACAGCTTCTGAAAATAATAAGGGCTACATTATGGATGTACTTGTGAAGCAACACTAAGGACTGGATACCAATGTAAGGGTTTCGGGGATCACTTTACATAAAAATACCGTAAGTTGAATACGTAATAACATATTTTTTATAATATGTTGGATTACGTCACTGAATAATCTGTACAATGATACCGTGACGAGAAAGATATGGCAACTATCTACAGTAGATACGATTGTTATCACTTACAATGGACGGTAAAACATAGCACCACAATGGCGAACTCGTGGATGCAAAGTATTTTCTAGTGTGTTTTCAAGGGTAAACACGTGGTTTCCATATGGGAAGCAGTGTGAGGATCCCACGTGAAATTTATTGTGTTTGACTATAACCTGTTACGGACTGTTACGTTTTGTGGTTCCCTGTAGTAGAGTACCTCAAAGAAAGTCCTTGATAGTTTTATTTCAATGGTTGTATTTCAATAGCAAGCTCTATAATCTTGTCTGGTTCACTCTTAAGATCAGGTGATATTTAGAAGTATATTTAGCAATAAGCGTGATACCTATTCAAAGCTTGATTACATAGTATTTCTAGAACGTTCGCCTAATTGCGTGTACTCACCATGATAGTGTATCATGTAAGTAGTTCTGGAACCTTCCAATGAAATCTTCTAGTGCACCGGTTAAATTGGTGTCCAATGTTCTACAGGTAACACGCAATGTGTGAAAAAGTGTTATGCCGGTAATTATTCAATGTAGCAAGATCAAATTGATCGCGAAAAGCCTATCTTTAAAACAAAATGCCCTGCTGAACTTCGAAACCACATATCGAAGAGTTTTTTATCCGGTCGAAATCGGCGCAGAATTGAGTTTTTGTTTAAGCTAATGCTCAGCAAATGTGAAGCAAATGTTTTATGAAATGTATACAGTGTGTGACTCCTAGGTCAATTGACATCTGATTGAGCTGACGAATCAGATACAATGATACTGTAGCTTGCAAAAGAAACCATTGCAGTGGTAATTGTATTGTTGGAAAAAGAACTGAAGCACAGCGTTGTTCAGCATAAGGCAACCTGCATGGTCTCGTTCTTTTTTGTGTGTGGCCATACACACACTAAAAAGAACTTGACCAATATCTCCATCCGGACCGCACGCTTGGTGTATAACCTCTATGTATACACAGGCAAGCCAAAGGGAGGAGCTCCTGTTATATAATATGATCACGCCTAGCGAAAAGGGAAATAATAGAGGTTGAAAAACAAACAAAACTCATTGTTTGTTACATTGAAACGTCATCCGGTAGCGATGCATTGGTCGTACTGAGGAAGTGGCGCGACTCCCACACCAGATGAAAGTAATTTTTGTTCTTCTTTTTCTTGAGAAAAAACCAGAATGAAGAAAACTGAGCTAAATAAAATAATATCTGGGTTAAAAAGAGAACAAAAAACAATGCCTCTGTCGTGGACTAAGATCCACCAACTGGGACCTCCAAAGTTCAAAGCGCGCGCGCAGACGGCCGGCTGGGCTATCGCGACATGAATCGAGTTCACTGGGGTGGGTTGAGGGCGGCGGGCGGTCTGTCGGAATAAAATATATCATTTGTTTGTTTCGCTCCGCTCGCATTCAGCACACGCAGGAGCTCTGCTCAGTATAAAAAAAAACTAATTACCACAAAATGTCATTTCTAAATTTGTCCTTCCTACCCGGGAGCCTATGAGGTCACAACTTTCAGAAACCAGTTCATCTTTTAATATATATGTTTTGTTATCTCGTTCATTTTGCTCTTTCATTCACCTGTTCCCTTCACTTGCCATTCTTAGCGCATTAATAAGGGTATTCAACACTCTGGTAAAATTAAGTTGCTTTTAAATTCTTCCAAGCCAAATGCTCTCTGTCTAATGAAATAAATTGTTATTGCAGCAGTCATTTGTTTCAAATTGTAGCGGGCCGGTCTGGTACACCAATGATTTTTCGTTTCCTTGCAACAAGGGTAGCACTTCCGGAGAAGACTGATGCGTCTCGCATTCACCTTGTTTAGTGTTGTCGCTATTTGTGTCGCCCATTAGGCTTTGAATATGATTTAATGATTCACAAAACACAGCAATTTACAATATATTTTTAGACATCAACATGCAAACCAAATGATTTTTGTATTAGCCACAGTCGAGGAAGGGACTGGGAACGAATGTAAAATCTTAATCTGATTAAGAAATATACCTCATTTCAAGAAATATCACACTAAAAGTAGTAGGTTTACTGAGTATGAGTCATATTGGTTTGATAATAAGATTGTGGAGAGATTTCCAAAACGGGAGAAATGAGAAAAATAAGAGAGAACGTATGTGGCTTATGGGTGGCCCCTAAAACCATACATTTTCGATTTTTCAAAGCTTGTTATTCAGTTCTTATTTATCCAAACACTGCTCAAATACTGTAAACTTACTAATTTAAGTGTGATCTTTCTTGTGATATAGTTCATTTTTTGATCAAATTATAATTTTCACTCGTTTGCAGTCTTTTCCTCAACTCCAAGTCATGCATTAAATATTCTATAAATATTACGTTCCATCCAATCAGAGCTCAGGTTTTCTGTAAAATTCTATTTCATGACTAAATATAGCCAATCAAAATGTAGCAAATCATGCAATGGTGATCGCAGCCACAGACCATCGTAGGTCTAAGGAAACAGTTTGCACACATTGGTGAGCTTCACATTTTTCTACCTTTTGTTTGCCTACTAGAAATCATGTTTCATCCAAAGATTTCGCGTTCTGTAATTGCGGATTCTACTGTTAATTTCAACATCATGTAGCAGTTACATATTAGTATCAGGACGTAAAGTTGCAGGATATGAGACAATTGGCGATCACATATAATCATAAATACTACTTAATATCATCTATCAAACACTTCCTCATCCAAGTGATTGTTGTAACCACGCCTGGGGCGGGGGCCACTTTTCTGATAAATGAGTAAGTATGTGAGGCCATAGACCCATTGCATAAATTGCGAGCCATTTGAATAAGCACATTGATTAGGAATTATGTAGTATCGCATTCATGATCAAAACGCTTTTATGTTGCAATGTGAAAACTATCCTAAAGTCTCCTGGACAATTGCTATTAACACTGTACGCCATTTATGGAATGGGTCTATGTGATCCGGATCGGAATCCGATTTTCATGTTATATATCGTGAAAATGAACGCTGATATTCTCCTTGAACAGTGAATCGTGATACACAAATATACCGTATGTTGAATACGTAATAACACATTTTAAAAATATGTTGAATTACGAGATTACGTCACTGAATAATCTGTACAATGATACCGTGACGAGAAAGATATGGCAACTATCTACAGTAGATACGATTGTTATCACTTGCAATGGACGGTAAATCATAGCACCACAATGGCGCCACAATGGCGAACTCGTGGATGCAAAGTGTTTTCTAGTGCGTTTTCAAGGGTAAACACGTGGTTTTCATATGGGAAACAGTGTGGGTATCCCACGTGAAATTTATTGTGTTTGACTATAACCTGTTACATTTTGTGGTTCCCTATAGTAGAGTACCTCAAAGAAAGTCCTTGATAGTTGTATTTCAGTGGCATTGAATATGATTTTGGGTCGACATATGAAATGTCACAAAGCTCCCAGGGCCTTGCTAAAATGAAACCGGAAAGTCCTGAACATCATGGATATATATCTCCAACTTCGGGTCTCCGTTTACAAGCTCTATAATCTTGTCTGGTTCACTCTTAAAATCAGGTTATATTAGGAATATATTACAAAGGAGTGTTTCTCTTACCACATTTTATTGTCACACAACACTGTAGACGGTAGAGTTATTTTTAGCATAGAGTTTCCCGCGAGAAGAAACAAAGGCCGTCACTTTTAACCAATCAGGATGCACTGAAAAATTGTAATTAATACGGTTCAAACTGCTAAAAAAATTCTAAAGCGCAAGAAAACAAAAGACAACGTAATCGCATACCAGAACTTTGCGACTATAAATAGACACACCATCTACTGTGTTAGGGGCCAACAAAAGAGCACAACAACAAGCTTTATTACCATGATTTAAATTAAAATGTTACAATTTAATGACACAAAAACAGGAAGGTAAAAAGCCACTCAGAATAACTAACAAGCCGAGTGGCTACATGAGGATTTTAGACAGAGTACAGGTTGGCAATAAAGGCTGACACACTAAATTAACACTAAATTGACATCTAATATAAATAATAATAAATTAAGCAAAATCAACATAGACCAAGAAACAAAGTGACATTTAGAGAAGGCACCAGCTTGAAGCATTCAGAATTGGTGATTGAAAAACAGGCTTTACAAGGAAAATATAATCTAATTGGCTTGGATGAAGTGATATTTAATCTGTGACTTAAACGATTTTGGAGGGAGTATTTTAAGATGTTCATCGATGTTATTCCATAGAAGTACTGCAGCAAAGTGGACATCGAACTTCCCATAATTAGATTTTACTGATTTAATATAATACGATTATCTAGCGTCGTATTGATGTTTGGATGAATTTAATTTGGCTATCTTTTCTGATTGACTTACCTGAAATTAACAATTTCATGTTATGCTGAATTTTTTTTGGGGTGGGGTGGAAGACTACAAAGCTAGTTTTATCAATGTTTAATGATAACTTGTTGGCATTTCACCAGTCACTAACTTTTTCCAATTCAATATTAAGTACATGTTCAAGGTTCCGAACGTTTTTATCACTTAAGAAGATATTTGTATCGTCTGCAAATAAATGGAAATCTAGAATTTCAGAACATTTGAAAATTTCATTAACATATAGTAGAAAAAGCGGTGGTTCAAGGACCGATTTCTGTGGCACCCCACATGAAATTGTCTGGTATTCCGAATCAATACCTCTAATAGACACAAATTGTTTTCAAATACTCAAATAGGAAACAAACCAATCGTGAACGACACCGCGGATACCATAATGCTCCAATTTAGACAAAAGTATGCTGTGATTAACAGTGTCGAAAGCTTTGCTTAGATCTAGGAAGATGCCACAGGAATAAATGCCGTTGTCTATTGCACATTGGATTTTATCAGTTAGAAGAAGAAGGGCGTGAGTAGTAGAATGCTTTGATCTAAATCCAAACTGTTTATGATAGATAATAAACTAATAGATAATTTCTCTAATTAACTTATAAGTCTTTTATACATTAATGTTCCCATTATTTTATTAAAGATTGATCGTAAAGTAATGGGCCTGTAGTTTGAGACAATAAAGCTAGAGCCCTTCTTATGAACTGGAATCACTTTTGCTATTTGGAGTTGATCTGTAACTGTACCCGAAGAAAACGAGTAATTGAAGAGCAACTCATTGCCTTTAAAGTCTTAAAAAAAAACGAGCTTAAATACTATAAAAGCCACAAGCTTTAGCTGTATTGAGGGAGGAAATAATATCCTCAATTTCTATGGTAGAAACAGGAGATAGAAGAAAGCTAGTTAATTGAGATTTGTCTAAGTAATACTTAAAGGATGTAGCTGATATTGGGATAGTTGAAGCCAGCTTATTGCCAATAGTAGAACAAAACTTATAAATTCATTAACAATGTCTCTGGCATTAGTTATCTCCTTTTTATCTTTCACAAGTTTGCATGGGAGAGAAGATCCTGTTGATTTTAGAGTTATGATCTGCCTAATCCCTTTAATATTTCTTTAGTATTAGTCTTATTAGTCATGAAATATTCCTTGTAATAGTTCACTTTGCTAATTCCAATTAAATGATTTAATTTATTTCTGTATGTTTAAATTTAGAATGATTTAGTATTAGTCCGGCAGCCAAAAGGCTAAACCTTGTTTTTTTCTCAGTTGATTTTGCCTGTCCAGACAACCAATTTGAAAAATTATTTTACTGGCTCTCTGTCAGCATTGAGCAATTTGAGATAATTAGCTTAGAGCAAAATAAGAAAATCAATCATCTCAGTTTGTATGGAAACGAGGCTGGGATTACCTATTTCCTTTAAACCATTTTAAAATTGAATTTGTCGATTATTATAACAATAGCGGAGATGAAATAAAATAAATGATTTATTTTTGGGTAATTATTTTAGTTAAGTTAATTACAAGGAATTATGGGTAGAAACTATTATAGTATAACCAAGACGGGCAGACAACCAATTTGAACAATTATTTTGCTGGCGCTCTCTCGCTATTGGGCAATTTAAGATAATTAGAACTAGCATAATATATGTAGGTTTCTCTACGAACCGATGAAGGCCGGTAAATAACATACACCTGTTTCAAATAAGGTAGTCCCAGACAAGCGACGAGCGACGAGCGACGAGCGACATACACAGACCAAAATGGATTATGGTTGTGGCTAAAAGATTAGTCACAGTCAGTTGTATAGGATATATGTAGAATATGAAGACAGAAATATACAACTAACAACTCCTCACAGGTCGATATATATTCTACACACACATATATATACTGGTTGGTTTTCTTTCAGAAAGACTTATAAAAGTTTTTCACCGTTATAAATTAACCGCAGCATCCTTCTTGGTCTCAGATTTCCCCTTTCCAATCGACAGCGTTTTTTTGAAATAGGTGCATCTACTCAGCACAGAAATCAACTGTACTCGCAGATATACTCGAGTATTGCTGAATCGTATTCTTCATATTGTTATATCTTGATCCTCCTCGTCTAATACACTTGTTTGGACAATATTCAACTGAAGCATGACAAGAGCAAAAAATTGTGTATGCCAGTTTACTCAGTTTTGGCTGGTACATCCGCATCTTGAAGATTTGCATGGACTTGCACTTGAACATGTACACCTGACTAACTTTAAGATATTACCAGGTGCTAGGCGAACATTTGAAGGCACCGTTGAAGGTAGCAATGACTTTGTACTCTCCTATTTAATCCATCCATAGTCTGTGGTCTCGAAATGGGGTGGATCCACTTCTACAGCAGACCTCCATATGCACGCTTTACATTCTCAGTAAATGCCTCTGTAGTAGGCGGCAGGGAGCATAGCGTATGAGTATTCGTCGCTCCTCGTTTCCCAGTTTTTGAACACCATGGTTGTCCATAACATGCAGCCATGAATTTGGTTGCCTGTTCCATCACCTCAGGCCAAGCAACATCAGCATTGCCGTATAGATCCAGTACTTTCAACATTTTCCCTTTTCCTACAATAAAAGCATGTTGCAACTGTATCACAGCCAGCGAGAGCATGACCTGATAGCATCGCTGGGATAATGCTTTGGTATTTGTCAATAGTGGCACGGATATCAATAACAGTTATTTCCTTTATAGGAGATTCCATTACCATTGGGATCTTTAGACTTTGCTCTAAATGATGGTAAAGCAGGAGTGCATACACATCAGTGTCATCTGATGAAATCGCTGTACGCAGATGGGGATGCTGTACGCAGGCTAGCTCTTGCCCTGTTATCACTAACTTGTGCTTCTCTGTATTCTTCTTGACGAATCTATATCCTGTTCAATATCTTTGCATATGATATCTATCAATTGCTTCTTGTTCTTCATGACAGTTAGAGTAAGCTTTTGGGATGACAGGGGTGTTGTGGGATTCAGCCGGAACACTCTGCATCCTGCTGAACTTCTGGAGACTCTTGATGATCACTTTGTGCTGTAATCCTCATAACGATCAAACACCAAGTAACATCACCAGATTTTAGCCTCTCTTCTAGTTTATCCTTGAACTTGTTCACATAGTCCATCACGACAGGCTGCTGAGTTGGACTGGATGCTGGCCAGTGAGGTTTCCACAGGAGAGCACAGCCATCGATAACTGTGTAGTATGTCTGGCTGATACAACAAGCTTTGTCTGATTCTTCAACACTGACTTTGACTTGGAGATTCGCATTTCTCCTGAATCATCAAAGAGTGATGTGGGGACTGGAGATAATTAACAGACAGAACTGCATTGATGTTTACATCTCTCGAACTGGCCTGCAGTCCTATGACTCTAGAATATATAAAGTTGGTATCATATAATTTCGTTTTTGCGTACTTAGGTAGGAAATGTAACTGGTTTAAACCTTCAAAATCACTTCAAGCCTTTTCTCCTCCGAGCTTTCTATTTATGCGCGAAATCGTACATTTCCGACAGCGTGTTTTCAAATTCTGCTCTTGTATTCAGTCACCCATTCCTGACAAAAAGCTAAAGTAATTATATTGAGGAAATTAGCCTATTGGAAAGGTGGTGTTTGGAGACATTTGTTCGCTTTTTGTTAAAAAAAAAACAGTTTAGTTATTGTTACTTAAAGCAAAAACTTAAGTGTTTCCTCTGATCGTGTCTATGACTAAAATGAAAAAAAAAAATTATCCTCAGTGCTATTGAATGGGTGACTGGATACACGTGCGAAATTTGGAAACAAACTTATGAAATGCACGATTTTCCGCATAATTAAGAAGCTCAGAGGAGAAAAAGCTTGGAGTGATTTTGAAGGTTTCAACCACCTACATTACCGACCTCAATGCGCAAAAACGTATTCATTAAACGAAATTAAATTGCACATGGGGTCACAAAATATGCTGTCGTACAACATACTCGTGAACGAGGCCAAAGTCACAAAGGTTTCGTTCAAATTTTTAAATATTTAAATAAATATTAAATTCAAAATTGGCGCTTTTCACCAAATATTTACAATTGACCATACTTAATCATCTTTCTCGATGTTCTTGTAGTTAACACAATAGTTTCATATGGTGTTAAACTATACATTACTAGGTAGAATTGGAAGCGGCGATCATAGTTGCCTGAGATTTTGCATGAAATTTGGAATTCTGTTTTGTGTTTACTGTTCTTCGATATCATGAAATATATGATCCCAAAAATCTCAAAGATTGGCCAAACACTTCCTGCTGAAAAGTGCGAATTTCTACAATACCATTCGGCTGTCACAATATCCGCGAGCCGGTTCTCCCTTCATGTAGGCAGACATGGATTACTACCAAATTGTATTGTGTATTGTGTTCTATTGTATTGTGTATTTCGTTCTGTTGTTTTGTATTGTGTTAATTCTATTGTATCTTGATAGCAAACATGAAGGACCACCCGCGAGCCACCTTAATATCACGCAGTATAATACAAATATTGTTTTCTTTAGTAATAATGTTAATTGTTGAAAACAGAGACTTTGTGAAATTCTCAAGATTGCTGTTAGGGTGTCTGTAAATAACTGAACAAACAATATTGCAACTGAATATCTCGATCCACAATGACTCATGTTCCTCTGTACAGAGAAGTTGTAAGGTCCCTTCTAATCTGATAGCAAATATCATCATGGATGAAGAAGCCAACACCATCAGAGTTATACATAGTAGGCTGGGTATACAGTATTATGAATTAACTGGTCATATCCAGGTTTGATTTTAGTTTCAGAGAGACCAATAATATTGAAAGGCGATGGTGCAGCTCATTTAGCATTTCTATTAGTTTATCATAATTTGCTGCCAGGGGCCTATATAATGTTGCAATGTAGAGTCGAAAATGAATCATTTGTGGATGACTTTAAAATCTCTTCGCTGGTATGGAAGTCCTGAGGGATGGAATGTGTGACTCAACATCATAATCAGAAAGATTAAGAACATTTCGGAAAATGTGATATAACATATTCAAGATGAGTTAGTGATGATAACTTGAGACTTTTACAATTATACGACATATGTCCCTCATTTCTAATGCCAGACAGTTCAAACTTGGACAGACATGGTATTGGGTCCCCACAAATCACTTAGCTGCGATAACGTAACGATGACATCATCGGTCACGTGATTTTAAGTATATGCCCATATCTCCCTCATTTCATGACGCATCGATGACGTCATCGGTCAAGTGATTTTTATATATGCCAAAATAACTAACTGACCAACCGCAAGTTGCCCTTAAGCTTAACTTGTTGAAGGTCCGCTAAACGTTTTTCTGATATGCTAGCAGTTTAAAAGGCGCTTGCTTTTTATGCTTCGCATTAAAAACGCTTTGCAGCTAACTATTACATACCCAATTATATTTAGATCCACTGCCAAATATAGACAAAGTACATTTGTGACGACGGCAACGTATGTGATTGGTTAGCGGTCAACAAGAGGACAACACAGGGCAGCGTCAGTGGACCCTACCTATTAAATGTTGCAGTATGAAAAAAAAACTCTAGAGATGAAGCACCTGTTTTCTGATACCATTTTATGAGTTGGACAGAACGAAGCGATATCTCATGTAATCCTACTAAATATAAGGAACTAGTCCTGAGAAAACCGGGCAACATAGTTGTACATTCCCCCAAGTATTATGAACATGGGGCAATGTAATAATCTTAGGATCCTTGGCATTACCTTCCAGTCCAATTGTAAGTTCACTGAACATATTAGGGCCACACTATATGAGGCCAATAAATGTTTTTTAATGTTTGTTTAAAGCATGTCAATCGTTCACGATCGCTTTGATCACCCGTATAGGACTGATAGACTGAACATAGTCGCTTAAGAACATGTTTCCATATGATCGCTGCGATCGCATGAGCACTCTTTGAAGCGATCGGGACGCTTATATGGAAACCGGTCTTTACTTGTCTTTTGTTCATGTTATTGCGCGCTTGTACATAAGAGTGCATCCATGTGAAAACCATGCACCCTGAAAAAATGAGTCTACATGGTACATCTCAGATTTTGTTCATATTTTGCAAATATATTACTATTGGCCTGGCATTAGACTTGGTAGAATATTTTGGAAAAATTCCAAAAACTGTAAGAGATATGGGGGTCAGTACGAACTGCCTCGGTTGGAGGGGTATTTCCACTATGTATTTTTAGTCATGTTTACAGAATTGTTTTGAACAAACCATATAAGCTATATACACAAAACGTTTCTACAGAATAAACACGACCAATTGCAATTTAATTATGATATAAGTGGCAAAAATATTCAGTATTCAAGGAGTAAGGCTTTCATGTACAAGTAACTTCCGAAATTATTTTTCAAAACGTCAAATATTAGGGTAAAATGACATTCGAAAACTATCGATGCGGCGAAATTGTAGAAGATGAGAGAGTTATTATTTTGTAGATCAGTCATTTGGAAATACAACTGGGGACTAAAAAGTTTATAAAGTTTATTCAGCTTAGGAGCAGTGAGGCCAAAGTAACATACTCCCAACGCCCGGGTCCAACGTAAAGAAACAATCAACGCCAGAGGTAAGCTGTATCGTGTGCAGAATAACGGGACAAATAACGGACAGGAATGAGAAACATAGCCCTAAAATAACTGCGTGATAAATTTATTTGTCACTTATGCCTATGGTTTTGCAATTAACAATCAACTAATTAACAATAAACTTCAAAATAAGAAAAATTAGTGATACGAAGATGAATCAGCGATAAATGCATACCTGATTCTAGCCTTATTTGTGCTCTCCTCCCCAGCTCTGTCATGGTCTCGAAGCCACAACTTACGATAATTATCTTCTTGTCGATTTTAAACCGAAAGAACATTTACCCGAAATACAGGAATGGCTTTGTAGCAGCCGTCATTTTGTTTAGGACTAGAACCAGGAGCCCATTACCAGGAGCGCCCATCTCCCATACTAGGGACCTTACGCAGCCAGGACGGCGACCGCAGTGACGACGGGAGGTAGAAAAGTGTTTTCTCCCGAAATCTTGTGTTTACTAGTTCCTTTATTCGCTTTTAATTACCTTTCACATCCAGGTCTTCGAAACATATGATAAGCATAAAGTTCTGCTCACGCCGAAAGAAAAACAGAGTGATTTACTTTCTTACGTTTGCGTTCTCTTGTAAACGTAAACTTTGGGGTTTTGACGTTTGTTTTTCCAGACAACGGTTGAAATGAAGGCGACTGCGTGCATTTTCACGTGCAGTTATTGTATTCTGTAATTAAGGGTATTGTTTTATGCCGTCGTCCTGGACGTTGCCGTCCTGGTTGCGTAAGGGCCCTATTAGGTATGTGAGTCAACGTATGACCGGATTGAGCTATATTTAGAACAAATCTCACCGGAGTTCACGTGCCCACACTTTGGTAATCCAATTAAACCATAGTCAGGACAATGCAGCGTTAGTAAAATCACCTCAAAGAACAATAGATAATTCTTAATCTCGATAATTACGGCAAGTCAGAAGGCAGTTACCCGGGAACTATGTGCTAAAAATAGCTCAAACCGGTCAAACGATGACTCACGGGTATATGACTCATGGACGCTCCTGGTAATGGGCTACTGCTAGAACCCAGTCTGCTGTTGTGCACCACAGGCAGCCCGAACACAGATGTGTACATTCCATGTGGAATAATGGAAGAAAAAAACTCTCTACCGTTGAATCAGCCTTTCCTTTCTTGTCTATTTATATATATATATATATTGCTGATCAGATCCCTACACGCTAGGAGATCCGGTGTTTTATCATTTCGTCTGTGGTCCCTCAAATTTTCCTATTATTCCATGTGGGCCCAACATATATACCAGTGTGGGTAATTTATATTGAAATATTTATGAATCTCATGAAACAGAACTGAAAATAATCATAATGCACTACTTAATACATCTACATAATTTTGTTTGCAAAACTTTTATTTTTTCAAGCTGATTATAAGTTCAAATGTTTGCATACATTCATACACAAGGTCACAGCAATGAATTATACATGGATTCTAACATCCCATGCATATATATATCCTGTATATTCACACGACCCACATAAGGCCATCCCAATAAAATGTTCCGTTTCCCATCGCCCGACCGACCCAATTTCTTTTGGAAATGTTAACAAAAATACAAAGCTTGACATTGACCCAATTTTTGGGAAAAGTTAAAAAAAAAGTATTGAAGAACATACTTTCAACTACACCTCTTTTCCTAGCTCTCTATGTATTTTCATTTTATTGGGATGGCCTAATCAGCTGTGTCGGTGCCGAACTGGAGCGCAGTGCTATCCCGGAAAGCGAAGTTCAGAAATGTCTGACGTATGTTGCTATTGCTACAAACTATCTTAGAAAAGGGTTCGGAAAACATCTGAGTGAACGATGAAACATATTGTGTGGATCGTGACAGACTTTATCCAGACTCGCCAGCACCATAATTAATAGAGTGGAATGGTTATGAAACCCGGCAAACTTCAAAGGGGCTAACAAAGTCGCTGCGATTTATGTTGGAAGGGGGCAAGACAAAAGATTGTGGAGGGTCATAGTTCATTAGCGTCCTCTGGACGACTGAACTCACACGTTTCTATTGGCTGATTGATTAACACATTGGAATTTATATTGTGTTTTGTGCAGGGTCACGGTTGAAAAAAGCTAACAAAGACATATAACAAAGAAGATCGCTGGGTTTCATAACCATTCCACTCTATTAACTATGCCAGCACGAAGCTGAATTACGCTGGATTTACATAAACATGTATGTGCGGGGCGCTTGTTCAGACTGCTGTTTATAGGTACACACGGTAAACCACGTAGTTTACAAGCATGAGTAGTTATGTTAGTTATCTCTCCATTAATGCGGCTGACCAACAAGCACTGAGGGTGGTCACTGCCAGATATTTGTTTAACGTCCAAAGTGGTTCCTTGGTGTCCTGTGATACACAGCTGCTGATGAATACAAGCGTAGTGAGACGCAATCTCGTTCCCAGAGCCCTCGTACTTTTGACCAGCGCCAAGATACTGGCCAAAAGATCGCGGGCTATGAGAACGAGATTGCGTGAGACGGGACCGCCATTTTACGTGATCAACCGAGGCACGAGGGATCGAAAAGGCGGAGGCTCGAACACTGCGCTTCTCTGTTTCTCTTAATGTTGCCTGGATGGCTAATTGAACGAGCAGGAAGCATACAAATGTTTTGCTGCACGGGTGGATAAACGAGGAAACGTTGTTGCAGAAAAAAACTAACGAATGCGCACTGTGTCAAATTGTCTTGCCGGTGGGGTCTGGGTTTGTGTTGCTAAGAAACACACATACTGTGTGTCACTGGAGCCTAGTAAACATTGTTTTCCTCCATAGCCAACGTGGAAACATTGTTGCGGAAGCAAATCTTGCCTCTTGGGAAAAAAATGACTTTGAAATGCTTCAGAAAAATGTTTTCCTTCCTGGAAGATTGATTTTTTGCGCAAATTTTCCCGCGGACTTTGACTCGTTTTTACAGACAAATGTATGGAAAACTAAAACCACGATTGCATGCTTCCCAGCACAGCTACATCCCTCAAATTTCGATCAGTTAATCTTTTACCTGGTTTCTTAAGTTTGTAAATGAAGAATATTTCAGAAATTCGATGTTACGGATTTTATTTGTCATCGGATTCCCATACAAACACTGTATTTTGCGCCATGTTTACACCCCTTTCAAAATGTCGGAATTAACCGCGAACTGGTCTATTACCTTAAAACTGTAAAGAAATACGTTATTCTTTGTGTACGAGGTTTGTAGTTTCTCAGCTGTAGGATGTCCGGTGTCCGCGGGGAACAGGATATCAGGACACGTGACTTGTCCCTTCGTGTGTACCGACCTTTACGTCTGCGAGCGGGCGAGGCGCGCGGCGTGATTTTTTTTTCACTTGTCTCGGTTGTTCTTTTAATCCTCTATATATCATAGTCTTTGATCCAATCAAACAATTTTAAACGAAGATACTGCCATAAACTATGAGTACCTATTTTTCAGCTTTAACTCTAGCCTGCGAAACAGGCCCTTAGTGTGATAAAATAATTTGGCCGCGTGAAAATGGAAAAAGGAGACTGGCACGAGAGAGGAGAAGGGCCTGCAGCCATCCTTATATATTTTAATTTCCCGTAATTTCTGTACGGGAAATACTGATTGGTCAATTAGCTGTCATAGCTGTCATGTGTCACGAAATGTCGCACATTCCTCCTGCGACAAGAGAAAAGTTATCGAGCGGTTGAGCGTTAATCCAGGAAAGTATTTAGAAGAACAAAGCAGGAAGTGAATATTCTACATTTGTACTTTCTAGGCGAGATATTTTGGCGGTTTTACCAACAGGTAAAAGCCTTATTTTTCAACTGTTTGCCGTGGAAGTCGGGTCAGGCAGGACTTAGCGCTTCGGCATTGTCCTATTTGCAAAGCATTGTGAAGGATCAGTTAATCGAAACTAAATACACTGGGACTTAAAAGCGATCTCCCTCTAATATCTAGACGTAGAACTAAAGGAAATTACGGAGTTCCCTAAAGTAATTTTCTCTTCTGCTGTCAGAGGCTGTTCGAGTGAGGTCACAATTCACAAATCTGAACGCTAGCTCTAGGTGAGTGAGAACCCGTCGTTTACCTGTGAACTCGTCCGATGGTTAGGGTTAGGTTTGTGGTTAGGATTTACCTTAGAATTAATAACCTGAATTGTGACCTGTACTGTAAACCCGTCGTTTACCTGTGAACTCGTCCGATGGTTAGGGTTAGGTTTGTGGTTAGGATTTACCTTAGAATTAATAACCTGAATTGTGACCTGTACTATAAACCTGCCGGTTAGAGTGAAAGAGTCAGTCAGAGTCGAGTAAATGAACTGATGAAGGAAAAACTGAGACTTGGACAGGAGACAATGAACTGTGCAATGTTTTGACTACATATCTTAGATACCGTTACGAGTTACGAGCACACAAAGTTTGATTGACATGTTTAATAATCATGTCAACCATGCGGAAAAGGGCAGAATTCAAATTTCCGTAAGATGGCGCTTATTTTCTCTCGCGCCTCGCTTCGCTCGCAAGAGCTACTTTCTGGGGTTTCTTCTAAAAGCGCCTGTTCTGCAGGCTACTTTGACTCCGTCAAACTCGACAATAATTCAGTCACTTTAGACATCCGTATATCGGGTGATGGACTTGATCACCCATCAAAACTAAAATAATATTGAAAGTGAACGTGCATTCGAATTCTTAAAGCAATTATTGGCAGAAAATCTGTGAAGTTCACCGTATTTTCGATTTTAATCGGAAAAAAATCGCCGTGTCACCATATCGTCGTTTGTTCAATAACTGAACATTGCGGATTTTGAGAGTGCGTACTCTCTAACCCAGCATTAACTTTACTGAGATTTTTTTTACCAGATGCAGAGATCTATTGAAAGTCAATCTAGAAATATTTCTAAATTCAAAGAAAAGAAGGCCGCGACTCTGCAAACGGCCATTGCCAGACAGCATTTATCGGGTTTTAAAAAGACCTATTAAAGTAGCGTTAAATAAAAATTCGACAGAAGCGACAAAATATAAATAAAATTAGTTGATTTTGGTTTTCATATGCTGACGGGACTTAGTACTAAAGCAGGTAAAAATATTATCTTTCTACTTAAAATCATTTGCGATTGCGACATGTTACAACATAAGGTATATTTTGCTCTGATTTTGAGCATTTCAAGGGGTCAAACAGTTTGATTATTATATCTCAAAGGCCTTTTACATTTCAGCCAAACTATTTCACATGGGACATTAGCTAGTTAAGATATAAATGTGTGCCAAGTTTAAAGGAAATCGGAGAGGTGCACTGTAGACTCGTCTGCATGGTTCTCACATGGACCCCCTCTTAATGAGTCTTGAAATTTGACACAGGTGGCTTGGCTCATGAATTATTAATAAGCAGTACAAAATATCAGCTTTGTCACAAGTTGATGTGGGACAGGGTCAGTGATTAATCTATGTCAACTCAAAGTACTCTATTCAACTCGCCCATATAAATAGCTTGATTGGGGTCACGCGTAACACAACCTTGTTCTGGTGAGTACAAGAAATCAATGTTTATGCTGTGTACATTGATAGTGTTCACATTATTATTCTAATAAAAATATATTCATTTTATATTCAATAATATTTGCTTCTTTGGAAAAATATGCATTAGCTAACGCTTAGCTATTTAAATGTTCAGGAATACCTGCGTACCCAAAATGTCTTGTAGAGTCACAGACTAAGTAGATAACAAACTCTACCTCTAGTTGGAACCTTTAACGGTGGAATGTTTCAGTTGTTGACCTTTGAGTTGTTGGAGGCATGTCAACATGCAGTCATCGACATATCAAATTTAATGCTACAGATTCTTGTGAACATAAAGATGAAGCAAAGATCCGTTCATCCTTGTTATCAGTAAATCGAACAAGATAATTATAATCACATATGACAGATGTTTTGGGTTAGGGATACATCTTTTAAAACTGCCTTTTTCATAACTAGAAAGATACCATGGCAGGTGGCAATTCCAACGGCAGGTGACGCAGTCGAGTAAATCACTTTAGAAACTGTCACCAACATTCCCATAACTTCGGTCTTTATATATACGTCCATATTATTTTGAGCTAGCAGTGATATGGCTTTAACAAAGAACTGCGAAGAGCTTCATCTTTTGAGTTTGCAGTCGATGCTTGCTCTCCTATTTTGCCTCACCAAAGGAAGCAATGGTGGCCGAGTGGTTACTTAGCGTTCGCCTCTCGCCTCTGTCACTCGGGTTCGGTTTATTTATTTTATTTATTTATTTACAACATTTGGGCGTAACGCCACAGGAAACAAGCAATAGGACTCGAGGTCCCCTACGAGGCTTGTCTCCGCCATGTCAGTGGACCTACGATTTTACGTCCTTATCCGAGAAGACGTGAAGGTCTAACCATTTGCAGTTGGTTCACAAAGGCAGCACCTTCTACTCAGTTATTTTAAGACCCTGAGTGTTGGTCCGGCCGGGGTTTGAACCCGCGACCTCCCGCTCGACAGACCGGAGCTTAACCACTGAGCTAACCGGGAGGCGGTTGTCGTTGTTCGTATCTCGCCCGTGATTTGATGGTTTTTCTTCGGGTTCTCCGATTTTCCTCCCTCCACAAAAACCACCAAAATTCCAATTCCATCTCGAAAAGTATCTGCAAGTACATATAAAGAACAAATTGAACTCAAATTGAACTAAGTGCTGTGTGGGTAAATGATACGATTTGTATACCATAAAAAATATAACCATATATCATATATAACTGCTCTCAATTCTTCTCTGTTATAATATTTCAAGTTCATCATTGTTTCAAGACTGTATTTTTAGGTTACCGACGTTAGTAAATTCAGTTTGCTTTAATTAATATAAGACGCCTATATTCTCTGAATATTAATTACTACATTGATATGACTGGTTAGGCTGATTTTATTCGTAACCTTTAGTTAGTAAAAATGTGTTGATTCGATTTTCATTCAAGAGCCTTTTTTTCTATGTGCCACTAGCTTAGAATATTAAGCAAGGAGTGGATGATGTATTTGAAGCTAAATGATACTGGCTGTGTGACATTTCGAGCGCTTGCTCGATAAACTAGTTCGATTACATGATAGTCGATCGTCATTAGTGTACCGGACGATACCCAAATTGTAAAAATCATACATCACACTACCTCCAGTGTTGATGTCATTGTTATCAACAGGTGTGGGATATCACTTCACAGAGCAAAATATATTTTTTCTGATTTGCTCTTTTTTACCTCCTATATAATGTTTCTAAAATGTGAAAAACATTACTACATCATTTACATCATCTTGAACAAATTTGTTTCATTTTGACTTGGTTTGACAGGCTTTTATTAGTTTTTTCATAAATTTGCTTATCTTCAAAATTAGAAATGCAAATGCTCCCAGGCGGTTTTCATGGCATTTTTAGCCCCTTAAGGTTATTTCTGGAAGCCAGTACCCTAATTATATTTATTTTAAACTTTTAAACACATACAGTATAACTGTTGTATTTTCAAAGGGTACAATAAATTGTTGTTGTTGTTGTTGTTGTTGTTCTCATGTAATGAAAAGTAAATTACATGGCTGCTTGGAGATAGTGACTTTATCTTCTCGTATTTAACTTTAGCCTGCGTACAGCATCCCCTACTTGAGGTAGAACGGCGATTTCATCGTTTCCGTTTCTCCCCATGTAGGGTCTGCAACTCAGAGCCCAAAACCGTGTCCGTGACGTCACTTCCAATTTTTTGGAATTAGCTATTTATGCATAACGAAGTCAAAACAAGATGGCGATTGAAATGAGATTTCGAATTGTAAAGTCCGTCGCTGAGGAAATTTCTCTCAAATTTGGAATCCCATCTCTCAAATGTAAACAGCTTAATGTTTTATGTAACTTTATTCTGGGAATGATGTGTTCGTGAGCCTTCCAACAGGCTCAGGAAGGTCACTGATATTTTCAACTGGCGACCCCTTCAAACCAACTCGCGGCCAGGTTCGTGTTTTGGAAGAAAAATGCATTTGTCATTGAAGTTACTCCGCTTGTTGCCCTCACGAAGGATCAAGTGAATCGCTTACATAGTCATGGATTTAAGGTGAATATTTGAGCAGGGATTTTAATTGTCTGAACATAGATTGTAACCGAATCACTCATTCAGCATGATTCAGCTCCATCGGTACAAACAAAACTGTCATAACTCCTGTTATACTCCTATGTAAAGCAATTTTTCCCCAACCTCCAAGTCCAAACAACATTGTTAATCAAGATCTCCGTGTAATTTTTTTGGCAATAATATAAAGAACATATGTGCAATATTTTCCTTTTCCTGCACACAGTTTGTTAGTCATTTTTGCAAATTTACTTTTATTCCCACATGTGTGCTAGGGTTGTCAGTTTATATGAAAATCACTGAAAATAAATGTGTTCCAGCCCGGCTGTGGCCCTCACCCAATGATGGTTTGTTGTCTTACTCAATTTATATTGAAGATCATACTTCACTTTCAAATTCATATCATATTCCAGACTAAAAGGCAAATTGAATAACCGCAATTTCAGGGATCGAAGTAATGAAGCATTTATTTAGTTCTGTTATGTTTTTCACCCTCTCTCCCTGCCAAGAATATAGTGGTTCGTACCGAGCTTTACTATAAATTACATTTATTAATCAATATTCAAGTTTTAGACTGCTTTTCAATTTTTTTGCTTTTGGAGTTTTGACAGTTTCGTTTGTACCGATGGAGCTGAATGAGTGAATCGGTTAAAATCTCTGTTCAGACAATTAAGTACTCACATGTGGAGTACCACAAGGGTCTGTCCTAGGCCCTATTCTCTTCAGTTTGTATACGAATGATCTACCAGACACTATTGCCCAAATTGAAAATGCATACATTGAGATGTATGCAGATGACACCACCCTATTCTGCATTGCCAATGATGTCGAGTCTGCTGTTAAAGAAACCAACAGAGCATTAGGACTTATAGCAAAATGGTGCATCAACAATGCCATGACATTACACCCTAAAAAATGTGAAGCAATGCTTATATCAAGAAAGCGATTCGTAGGCCCCATTCCAGCATTAACAATTAACAACAATAACATCAAGATAGTCAACTCAACTAGATGCCTCGGAATTAACATAGATAATAAGCTGTACTGGACCATGCATCTTCAAGAGACAATAAAATCATTTGCCAAGAAACTTAATCTACTTAAAGCACTACGGTTTCTTCCATTGAGTAGTCTTGAGATATTTTACTTTAAAGTGATCCTGCCTTCCATCACCTATGGACTGATTATGTGGGGCAGTTGCAACACGACCCTCTTTCAAGATCTTGAGAGGATGCATGTTCGAGCTGCCAAGATCATCCACAGATGTGACTGGACCACTCCCAGTGCAGACGTCATCAACAAGGCACACTGGAATCCGCTGTTCTGGAATTACAAATATAAGCTAGCAACGTTTGTTCACAAATCGCTCAACTCAGAGAAACTCCCAAATAAACTCTTCACACTAAGAAACAATACACACTCTCTAAGAGGCGTTCATAGGCTAGTCATCCCACATCCACGTACAGATGCTATACGCAAGTCAATCACATACAGAGCATCCGTACTGTGGAACTACCTAGACGATCTCCTTAAAGACAACTGAAAACACTCGACCTTTAAAAAACTTGTCAAAAAGTATATTAACTCCATACCACTGCAACCAAATGTCAGGATCAACACTGATAAGTTCTCATACCACTAATATGTTTTATTTATGTATGCCTAACTTATTCATGTTTACTCGTCCAAGTGTTTACTTATACATTAGACATCCGCCTATCCATTTACACAACTACTCGCTTGTTCATCTAATTAAGTTATTAGTCAATTAGTTAGTCTTTCAACTATTTAGTTAGTATCATTCCAATATCTTATAATGCAATAGTCTTTCAATCAAAAACTTGTAATTTACATAATCAATGAGGTTAGCTAGATTTGTTTATCGTTCCTTTTGTATTATCACGGCCACATCAGCTCTGAATGCTGCAGTATCGCCAATACCGTGTTTAAATAAATGCTATTATTATTATTATTATTATTATTAAAATCCCTGCTCAAATACCTCAAATCCATGACTGTGTAAGCGCTTCACTTGATCCTTCGTGAGGGCAACAAGCGGAGTAACTTCAATGACAAATGCATTTTTCTTCCAAAACCCGAACCTGGCCGCGAGTTGGTTTGAAGGGGCCGCCAGTTGAAAATATCAGTGACCTTCCTGAGCCTGTTGGAAGGCTCACGAACACATCTTTCCCGCGAATAAAGTTACATAAAACATTAAGCTGTTCACATTTGAGAGATGGGATTCCAAATTTGAGAGAAATTTCCTCAGCGACGGACTTTACATTTCGAAATCTCATTTCAATCGCCATCTTGTTTTGACTTCGTTATGCATAAATAGCTAATTACCAAAAATTTGGAAGTGACGTCTCGGACACGGTTTTGGGCTCTGAGTCGCAGACCCCACATGGGGAGAAACGGAAACGATAAAATCGCCGTTCTCCCTCGAGTAGGGATGCTGTACGCAGGCTAATTTAACTTAGCCGGTAACGTTTCGCTGCGCTCACGCTTCTTAATTTATCAAGCTGAAACTTATCTCCGTGCGGCCATGACGTAATATGTAAATCCCTTGTAATTAAAGTCCTTATAATACAAGCTCAGCAATTTATGTCATTTGATTGGTTGAGAGCATGTAGGAATTACAAACCCATATATGGTAGCTCTTGCTATATTTGGAAAACACGCAACCAGTGTCTTAAAAAATGGCGGACATGTTTGCCCGAAAGTGCGAAGGGAAAATCTTGGAAAAGCAAGCTTAAAACAAGCAAATATGTAGAACCGATAATTTACAAATTAAGTGTACAAATTGAGGTTACAAATTGAGTCTTTAACAAAGATTTTGCAACACAGTTTAGTCTTCGGGTCCTCGAACATTAGCCGAAGTTTGACCAGAAAATCCCCAGCACGGCGGGATCTCCAGTAGGCAGTAAGGAATCACACAATACCTTCACTTGATGAATAACTTAAAACAATCCACGGAAATGGACCACATAAATGTGTAAGTTTTCTATTCTTTCAGATCTTTTTTTATTGTTCTGTCTGAGAATGACCCCATGAATTCGTTGGTTTTTGACAGAGCACGATCAAGCAGTGAAGGGATTGCCCCAGAAAATTTCTTGCCTCGTATTATAAACATTTAATAGCATGGTTTGTACGTGATATTTGGCATAAATACCACTCGTCAGATTTCAAAATTCATTGTAATTTCACTCTCCGCTACGCGGCTCGTAACATTACAAGGAATTTTGAAATCTCTCTCGTGGTATTTATGCCAAATATCACTACAAACCATGCTATTACTATTACTAATTTGACCCCGGCGACCGTAGGATATCATTCCCCTTTTTTGTTTCATACGTAATCGAGTACTGTAATTTATCAATTTAAATTTTAGCCTTTTTGGCCAATAAGCCAAATTTCGCATCGTCAAATATTTGGAAAACAACTATCTGTACTCTACAAATCTGGTTTGGCAAGGATCTATATAAAAGGAAGTATCCTGCGCTTTTGAATGGAGCGAGCTCCTAAACATTTATCATCAAAACCAACAGAAAATGTACGCATATCAATTGTAGTTGGTCTATTGTCTTTCCTTTCAGTTTGTCTGGACATTATGAGATGTTTACAACGAGTTCATCCTGGCCAGCATATCATATCTGCCGTCTCTGATGACTTCATGAATCTGGTGCTCCATGTTAACAGCAATCGACTGAAGAGAAAAGAACATTAACGGAACAACCTTAAGAACCAAACGTCATGAGCAAGAAAACTGTGGTGCTGATCATTTTTAACATCATTCTTGTAGTTGTGATGTTAGCCTGCGGATTCGTGTTGGGGAGATGGTTTGGAAATGTCGGAAGCTGGTTTTCTCCCACTTCAAATAAAGAATCAATACGCAGATACTTCAGAGCAGCTGTAAGCACCGAAAAAATGAGGGAAACATTGAGGTATTTATATTTTTCATTACCAATTACCAATTCAAGATTGCAATGCTTAATGGGAAAGCCTTTGCCCAACCGAATAAATACAGCACGTGCTGACACACAGCTGTCATGCTGAGTCAGGTTGCAAAATACCTCTACCCCCTCAGTCTAGTCAGGTAACAACCACTGATCACCAGAAAGTCCGCGAGGTTCAATCATTTCCCAGGATGCCATTCGGGAGAATTCTACAATGCTGGCGACGGCTCGCGACATGCTATTGCTGGTTTTCACTCAATCCCAAGAGATTCAAATGACAAAGGGCATGGCGGCCATGTTGGTGCCCCAACAAAAGAAGCTAACGAGGAATCTATTGTTTAAGGGCACCAATATGGTGGCTATGACGTCAAGTAAAAGCCAGCAATAGAATGATAGATATATAGATACTTTATTACTCGGGTTGCCTGTGGCAGCACCGAGTCTTAAAATGCAAGCGGTTATTTTTTTTTGGTTCCGTGCAACAAAATGTGACTTTTGACCCATGTATTAAATTTCAAGTTCACCACCAATCAGATTGCACTGTGCTGGTCACGTAACACTCGCCAGGTTAATTTATTTACATAATTTAATACAGTAAATCAAAATGGTCGGCCTGCGAGGAAATTTCCCTCTAATTTGGAGTCTTATCTCTCAAATGTAAGCACTTTAATGTTTTATTTAACTTCACTCGTGCGAAAGCCTTCCAACAGGCTCAGGATATTTCAACTGGCGCTCTTGTTTTAAATTTGTAACTTGCGAAAATTTCTTACGTAATAACACTCGGCGAAGACCCCAGCTCACTATTTTGGGCCTCTGATTGGCGATATATATATACACGAAGCCAGAATACACCCTCAGGCCTCAGCACAGATTAATTTCTGATGAGCCAAGCAAATATGTTCAGTTTGGGTCAGGTCAACTATACAGCTAAGGCATGTTTGACGACAGAATAGCCTAGCTAGAGAGTCTCTACTGGATTAAGATACTGTTACATGTCTGTTAATATGGGGAAAACTGAAGAATCCTTTATAACCATGTTTGGATTTGGAAGCAGAATTGAGACTTTAGCCGTATTTTGTGAGTCCCAAATCGCTAGTTCCCATACAATTCATACAAACACGCGGTTTTTTTTGCCAACCACATTATATATGCAAATATATAAATGACGTCGTGTTTACAAACAGTAAATATCGCTTTAGCAAGAACAGCAGATAAACTTACATAGAGGCACACAAATTGACAGAGCTAGCTCCATCAAAGGATGGACAGGATACAACTTATATAATGGTACAAATATAAACATACATTTGAGACAATCTTCTATTAGTACTCGGAACCTACAGTATAACAGAACAGCAGACTAAATTGTAAACGTGTGTTACATGAAAAAGTAGTGTTTAAATTAAAAGGTCAACATACGAGAAAAACAAAAATATTAAATTACATATATGCTTGGGGAAAGTCACCGCGCTACCGGCCACTCCTAAAGACTGCTAAATTCAGCTAATAATTCTTCTCTTTGGTTAATATTACTAAGAGGATTTCAAATGAAAGTGTATTTCATCTTCAATAGTGAAAGCCCAGATGGGCTCTTGTTAAAATATACTTCGCCGCCAGTAGGCTGAATTGCGTACAATGGTATTAAAATAATTAATAATAAGTAAATAAAATTTTTTTTAAATAATATTCATATAAAATAGCTTTAATTTGTTACGAAAAGATAAAATACTACGGCACATGTATATGCATAACAGTCATCAAGAGATGAAAAATACTGTACTGTCACTGTGCCATGCTGCTAAAATACATGCAGGAAAATGTATTTTAAAACGATCCGTGCGCATGCAAGGAAGTTCGTAAGTACGATTACATCTAAGCTTGTACTTGACCTCGTTTATGGGAGGTAATGCGGCTTATGACTAGAATCAGTAACTATTGAATGGAATAGCTTATTGCATAGCAGGAACCTGCGGTCTATCGTACAGGTACTAAGGCTAAACAGTTCTAGATTATGGTGGTATGAAATACCAGGACAGACGATAGATATTTTGCTCTTTTCTGAACAAACGTCTTTTAAGTAAGCAGGCAATGAATGATGTAAACCTTGAGGTCTGTTATCGATGATAGGTCTAACAAGTGCAGTAGAAGTTTAAATAATATCCAATACCGGAACCTTAGCGCGTTTGAATAGAACTAGGAAATAGAGATGTTGCTTAGTTTTCTTGATTGGTTCAGTAAGATGGCGGTCCATTATAAGTTATTGGAGATAGTAAGACCTAGGATCTTAGCATGATCGACAACATTAGCTAAGAGATTTATTATTAACAGTAATGGAGTTAAATTGTTGCTTCAGATGTTTAAAATCAAAAATCAGAGGAAGCCTTAATCGGTCTGATCGATGAAGGGGAGAGCACGCTACATTAATATTTAAGGCCAATATCAAAGACATTGTAGATTAAAAGTTTGAAAACGTTCGCTCGACGTTTTCAAGGTTTTCATAATCATAATCCATTTCCATCCTTGCCATCTCTACAAGATAAGCTTTTCAATTTTACTAATGAAGAATCTGTTAATAAAACTACACCATTATTTTTAACTTTCTATTAGGCCGAATGGGATTTTAAGCGGCCTTGAAACTGATGCCGAAAATAGCTGACATAAAAAAAATACTTTGTTTTAGTCTGTGTTCACATGCTATTAATTCTTGTGCAATGGCTCAAAAGTTTGTTCAGGATTAATAGTTTTGCAATCTCAGAGAATGCTATGAATTGGCTCTTCTCGTCGTCTCTTCTCTTATGACGACCATGCAGGAATGTTGGCTAGAAATAATAGGTCTTGCATGGTCAGCCTCGAACTGAGCAGTTTCAGAACAAGTTTAGACTAGACAAAACAAAGGTTGTTATCCTCGTGGGACTCAACATGCCACCATATGACAAGAGTCAATTAATTGATATTGATTTTTCATTGTTAGAGTGGTTTTACTTAATCCGTGAAATAAAATTTAATAGTAACAACCTTTGTTTTCAGGGCCACAAGTTTATCAGTTTGTAACTGTTTAGTGTCTTTAGTATCTTCTGACAACCTGGCATTCATAACCTTTAGGTTATTTCGGGTTGCCAGTACCCTTGCTTATTTAAACTATTATTATGTAAATACTATATGCAATTTATAGGGTAATAAAGAAAAATTGTTGTTGTTCCCTCAGTAAATAAAGTCTTTTTTTTTTTTTAATTAATAGTCAAATAGAAACAAAAGAAACAATGGAAATAAGGTCCAATAATTCTATTAATCAAATATCTAATTCACAGTTAAGTAAAATCATTCTACCATGCACCAATTCAAACTACGTCGTGATTAAATTTTACGGTGTTGAACAAGTTAAGTCGCAAATCAGACTGTCAGTTTGCGTGTCGGCACCGCACATATTAGGTTCAAAACCTTACCAGAACTGACTTTTATCCAGGGTTAAACGGCCGATTTAAAACATACTAATACAAGATGGACGGAGACGATGTGGAATTAGCTTACAAGAAAGCTAAAAGTAAACGTAGGCTTCGATGTCTAGCTCCGATTGCAGCTGTGATCCTAGCCTTTATAATCGGAATAATTATTGGATACTTCGCTAGAGGATCAAGGTCTCCTGAAAAAGCTACCGCTTCAAAGAGATCTAGCCCTGAAGCTAGAGCTGAACTGCAATCTCAGTTTAGAGACATACTTAAGGAAGAAGAAATACGAAAGAATCTGAGGTGAGGCTTAGTTTGAAATACTATGACTGACTCTGCATGCGTTCAGGATACATTACCGTTCAGATTTAATTCATTTTGCTATGTGTAGTCGCTTGATGAATGAATTTCGATCAAGTTGGAGACACATAGTAAAATAGGTTTTACAAAGCCCAAACAAACCGTTTGATTTAATGAAAGTATCAAAAAGTGTATAAACAATCACGCGTCATGTTTCACATGGATTGAATTGCCGAGGTGAAAGATAAATACCTCCGGGGGAGGGGGTACTCAGACGATTTTTGGGTAGGGGTGTGCTATGGAGACCTCAAAACCCTGACCCTATCCCAGACCTAAAAATGCCGTTTACCATACCCCATCCCAGACTTGAAGCAAAAAAGCTATACCCTAGCTCTTGTGAATCGCACGCATTGCACCGCATTTGTATTATCGATAAAACGTAATCTTGTGATGTTTACACAGCATGACATTATATATGAAAGTGTACAGATATCGAACAGTTTTTTTAATTAAAATTACACTACAAACGCCGTAGTGTGGTCGATAGAGCGATAAGCATGGCGTCGACGACAAGTATATCAAAATCCATACCCTTTGCCAGACCAAAACCGCAAAAAAGGATACCCTATCCAGACCTCGGCAGCCCAAAAACCATACCATAGGCATAGCATTGTTCATATCTTAGTATGTATGTCAGGGTGCCAGACGTTTGTTCTCTCGCTCATATCTGGGAACAACTACAGAATACTCCCCATTTCCAAAGCACCCTCAAAGTGGTGGATACTCGGATACGAAGTGAGTTGTAGGGAAGGGGGGTCTTACTCACTGCGTATCCGCGCAACCACTCAAGACATATACCTTCAAAGTTATGAACACAAACAGTGGTTAAGTTCAGCAGAGAACGATAAAACAATAGCGACTTTCGTTTTACTTAAGGAATTACGAGGGTAATTTAATTTGTAGGCAACTGTCAACAAGCTGTAAACAGTACGTTGCATAAGTTCAGTATGTTGTTAGTTAGGAAGATCTGACAGCCCGATAATTATTATCTCAAAATTCCGCTCTTGAAATGGCACAAACAATAGCGTGTATGAATAGCACTGTTTCCTATGTTCGGCTCCTCGGCTTAGGATTGCATAACGAATTATTTACTCCATGTAAAGGTAGCAGTCGACAGAGTGAGTCAGAAGGGCCGGTGGTGGAAAGCTGTATCGCGCAACACCTAGCTAGGACACTAGGTGATGTTTGAACAAAAGCAAATGAATCCAATAGGACGTGTTTATGCACCAAACATGTCTAACTTTATACATTAATTTGCATAATATATTGTTTCTTTTGTGTAAAACTGCGTTCATTGAAACTGGTTATGTTTCTGTCGACATCATTACCGTAACGACGTCATTACCGACGTCATTACCATAACAATAATTCAAAGTGTCCGTGATGACATGGTGAAGGACAAATGAACTGCCGTTTTCTTTTCTGTTTTGCCATTAGATAATATACAAGAAAAACGAAAAAGAAATATTCATTCTCGGCTATTTTTGTTTCGGGCGATGCCATGACTTTACTGGTTATCTAGAGATATAACTGATTAGAAGGAGACAATCATATTGATATGCTATAATTAATTATAGTAATGAATATTGCTTCCTATTGATCATGGTGCACTAGGTTTTTCTCCAAGCGCCCCCACATCGCAGGAAGTAAAAGGCAGGAGGAACTTGCACAAGAGTTGGCTAAGCGATGGCGTGGCTATGGATTCGACAAAGTTGAGATGCCAGAATATGAAGTGCTATTGTCATTCCCTCAGAAAGACAAGCCAAACATGGTGACCCTACTATATAGTAATGGTAACAAAGCTTACCAGACCAAAACAACTGAACAGGTAGACACATTTAACCATGTATGCCATCTATTATCCATCCACCATCGATTCATTGATTGATGAATGGATGGATTGATTGATTGATTGTTTTTTTTACAACAACAACCCATTTTCTCGCTTTCTGATTGGCTCTCCGCTATATGCAATTTAAATACGGACAATGAAAATGACATCACTCGCAAGTAGTGGTAGCTTTGCAAAGTGCTTTCACGGCGAGATTTGTGAATTCGAATGGCTGTTAACTTATCTTCCAAAATCAAGAAAATGAGGATTTCACAAGCATTTAATCACTAGAAGTTAATCGGTGAGTCAAGCTTCTTTGTAGTGTGCCATTTGGCAAAATGTGAGTCTTCTCTTGAGTGGAGAAAGCTTCGGCGAATTTGTGGTTCAGACTTTGTGACTAGTTTCAGAGCTCAGAAGTTTAGAATTACAACAAGTACTTTTCTGATCAAGAAAAAAAACAAGAAAGGTTTTCACAAGCATTCCATCAATGAGAGAAGTTAATCAGTGAACCACATTTCCTTGTATGCTGCCATTTGTCAAAGAAAGCCGGTAATTAGAAGTGTTTACGTTTTGTCTTTCGATGGCCTTTTCCAACTCGAAAGCAGTTTATTACGCACTCATTTGAAGCTGTGCTTCTTCGTTGTAAAAAACAAATCGCATACATTTTCCCATTGTCCGAACTCGTATTGATCATAGAAATGACGTCATAAAATGTTCAAAACTCAAGTGAAACAACGAGCGCTGCGATTTGTTAAATTGATTGATTAAATACAAGGCTTAAACACCACAAAACACCACCATCCCCTCCAGAAAAAAATACGAACAATTGCTGATATATACCAAATAATACATAGTAAATGGTAATGTTTAGCAGGAGCATGCCAGATCAGTTTGTAGCTGCGAATGTTCTCCTAACCAAAAACATGCCTAGATCTATAAAAGAAGAATGCTTTTAGGTACTCTTTTGAAATTAGCTAAAGATGATAAAGCTTTAATTTTATCGGGCATGGCGTTCCATACATTTACAATTGTTAAAAAAAAGTTGTGAATATTAGAGCTTCTAGCAACCAGTGTGTATGCATTAAGTGCAGCCGTGACGATACATTGTTACAGTCGAATCTCCGGTGAGGGGGCACTCTCGGGACCACATTTAGTGTCCCTTTACGGGAGGTGTCTCCCTGTGTGAAGTTGTTAATATCGATATTTCTTTTAGTAATTAACAATATATTTAATTGACGGGGAAACGTGTAAATCGTGGTGGATATGGACAGGAAATTCCTAGTGTATTCCATACTTTGACAGTGATACTTTCTCGTTAGACTTGTTGAAAGGCAAGATTTCCGGAGACGGATATAATATCAGCGGCTGTATAACAGCTGGTTGAGCGGTAAACTTCCTGTTTTAAGCATTGTATTAATACATTTGCAAACTTCTGTTGATTTCTGGTCATTTTTATGTATATGGAGGTATTGCCGAGACTAAATTTAGTACACCCTTGCGGGGGGTGTCCCAAAATAGAGGTTCGACTGTAGTTAAGTTATTACTCAGATTTGATTGATCGAGATAATCTAACCACTTTCATTTTTTACAAATAAACCTGATAGCTCTTCGTTGAATGGATTCAATTAGGAATATAAGATGGTCGGTATTTTTCTTGTGTCACAAGTTTAACAGCCTCTCTAGAATGTATAGTTGCCTTAATATATCTTATATGAAACTGCTTCAACGTTAGATGTTACACTTTTATTCTTTACAATCATTGTACAACCCTTAGACCTGCTTACACATCGCTAAATAAATCATTATAATAATCAGTATTAGCAAACTACATAATTATCCTTTTTGCGTTACCGTCAGATCGTAGAGAAGAGTGAGAATGACACACTCGTGATCCCTCCATTTCTTGGTTACGCTCCTGAAGGTACAGTGGAGGGGGAACTTGTTTACGTCAACTATGGCCAGGTTGAGGACTTCAAGGAACTTACACACAAACTGGGAGTTAACATTACTGGCAAGATTGCAATTATGCGATATGGAAAGATCTACCGGGGAGATCAGGTTAGTATTTACCTACGTTAATAGCATACACGAAAAAAAATACAGATTCAAATTGGCTATGAGCAGTACATTTCCAGTCTAACACCAGTATAGAAAGTGTAACTTATGTACAAAAAGTGTAACACCAGTACAATAACACAATCAAAATAGTTATGATTGGCTAAATAAAACAAAGGAAAAAGCAAAAGCAGCTAATTAGAACAGACGTCACACAAAACAATGGAAATATTTAAAGAAAGGAACTTTGAAGGCAATACAAATATAACATCCCAGAGGGCAACCAATATGGCCGGGATTTAAAATAGAAAGAAAGGAAGGTATTCCTTTGAAAGATATTCCAAGAAAAGTATTCCATTCTGATGATATCCTGTGCCCTGATCATATCCTGTGCCTTATAGGGGAGATTGCACAGTTAACTATTTAGATTTAGCACAAATTCTATATAAAAATATTCAAATGCTCTTCACAAGGTTATGTTTTGTTATACAGACTGCTATTGTAGCGCAATGTGCTGCCGTGCAGTTTACAGTCATGAGTGATTGTTAGTACCTCAGAATACCAGGCTATTGCGTTGGGAGACAATAGAGGAAATCGGCTAACGCTGTTGCCACCCAATAGGCCTTATCACGGTTTTGGGCGCCATTTTGACGAGTAGGCAAAGAGCCAGGAGGCGCGGTTACCAAGCCCCATACATTCACTGTATTTATTTCGCATGAGAAGCAACCACGAGCCATATTTACGTATTTGTTTTGCCTTTTCACTTAACTTGTGAACCTGAGCTTCTCCGACATTCGAGGTAAGTGTATTTCTTAATTGTGTTAGAAAAAACAGCCTCGTGAGATGGATATTTCAACCGATTTTTGCAAATGTTATGATCTAGCGTAATGCAAATCCTCCACGCAAGAATGCGTGCAATTCAAAACAAACACCACGAGACTCATTGAATCATTGTTTTAGCTAGAATCAAACGTTCTCAGTATTGATTAAAGTGTTGTTAACCATAGACACACAATTTATTAGAGTAAATTGTCTCATTTCAGGTGTTTTTATGTCTGTAAAACCCAAAAAGGCCCGCTGCTGCGTCGGTAGTTGTGATAACGACGATAGATATCCAAACAAGTATGCAGTTCGATCCCATGTTAAAGAAATGCGCTTCTTTAAGTTTACACGAGCCAAAAACAAACGCCAGATATGGATAGATAACATTGCTCCAGAATTGAGTGGAATTTTCTCACCGGGCAATGGAACATTTGCAAAAATCGGTTGAAATATCCATCTCACGAGGCTGTTTTTTCTAACACAATTAAGAAATACACTTACCTCGAATGTCGGAGAAGCTCAGGTTCAGAAGTTAAGTGAAAAGGCTAAACAAATACGTAAATATGGCTCGTGGTTGCTTCGCATGCGAAATAAATACAGTGAATGTATGGGGCTTGGTAACCGCGCCTCCTGGCTCTTTGCCTACTCGTCAAAATGGCGCCCAAAACCGTGATAAGGCCTATTCAGATTATGTGATGTAAACAGATGCTACTCTGGGGAATTATTCCTTTTTCATTCTAATCATAATGCCGTCATGCCTATCTGAATAAAATTAATTTCAAAGAGTCAATTCTCCAAAGTAATGTGTTTACATCACATGATCTGAATTGGGTGGCAACAGCGTTAGCCGATTACCTCTATCCCCTACTCTTTCTCTAAATAACACAACAGGTTATTTTACGTCTCTCTCGTATAGATTAGAAGAGGAAGGAGACAAGGCCAACGGTTTATACGTCCCTGCCCAAGGACGCGGCTGGAATTCGAACCCCTGACCTCCCTCACTCTAGCCCGTGCTCTACCAATAATTGAGCTAACCAGAGAGGTGGCTAAATACAAAAAAATTCGAGCGTGTTATATTTTTTTAACATAAGATGAAGAACCATCTTCTACGTGTGAAATTAACCGCAATCTAGAGTAAAAAAAACAGCCATCATGTCTTGATAGTAATACACACAAATATTTCATTAGGTTGCAAATGCGGCTGAATATGGTGCCTTAGGTGCAATTATTTACTCTGACCCTGCTGACTACGCCTTAGAGGGATATGGTTCCAGTGAGACTTATCCCAACACTCGATGGCTACCCTCTACAGGGGTCCAACGAGGATCTATATACACTGGTCAGGGTATCGGTGATCCGCGAACTCCAGGACTGCCCTCTATCCCTGGTGTGTACACGCTACCTAATAGCAAGAGCGGCCTTCCTAAGATACCGGCTCATCCAATGTCCTATGGCGATGCTGTGAACTTTCTGTCAAAGATGGCTGGTAAGTTATCGAAATGTTTAAAGTGCCACTAATCCCTTTTGCAATTTTTACATCTTGAAAGGATTCGAGTACTTCTGCGAAGACATTTTTGGTTTACGCTTGTTTGAAATGGTGAAAATTGGACATTTACTGACCCATGACCGAAAAAGAAAGACTGGATCGATTCCCGAGGTAATGTCATCCAATTCATTCGACTTTGCAATAATTTGAATAAATTTATTTTTTCTTTACTAATTTACACAGTTATATATTACACAGTTCCCGCAGCTTAACAATAACACATCCACACATCGTTCCACGCAACGAGAACTCTTTATTCTATAATTACACAGCTATATTTCGAAATAGTTTGACATACGACACTTCGATTACATTACTCTCTTAACACGGCACTTCCGGCGTGTCAGATAACCGGATGCTCGATTTTTATACTAATTCTAAGGGCTAACACATAGGTATACAAAATTCAAAGGGTATGGGGCATTTTAACATAATATTAATATAATGATGAAGATTCATCTGTACAGGTGAATGTAATTCTCGAATAAAATTAAAACTTTTGAGACTCTGTACAATTTTTTTTGAAAGATTAAACCTTAAGCTTTCACTCTCGACTGAGAACTTGATCACAGGTGTGCGAAGGTCACGCTCACTTGTAGTCACGGGCTTTTGGCCCACGTGAGTGCAAGGTGTTGTCCCAAATGCGGGGGAGCTAGTACCAGACCCCGACACGGTTCAAATCATGGTTAAGCGCGGGGTGAAGGAAACCATTTACATCCGGATCAACCAACCTGATTTTAACCGTGACGGGGGCCGGTACCAGCTCCCCCGCATTTGGGACAACCTTGCATTCACGTGGGCCGAAAGCCCGTGACTGCAAGCGAGCGTGACCTTCGCACACTTGTGATCAAGCTCTAAATTGAGAGTGAAAGCTTAAGGTTTAATCTGAAAAGTTTTAATTCTATTCGAGAAATATTGATATAGTAATTGTCAAATCTTGTCAAACAGGTCCAGCCGTACCAGATGAATGGAAGGGAAATCTAAACATCACATACAGACTCGGTCCAGGTTTAATAAATAATATGCGAGTAAAGCTGGAAGTCCACAACAAGCTAGAAGCAAAAAAGATCTTCAACGTTATTGGCACCATATATGGCAAGGAAGAGCCTGACCGGTACGTGCTCATGGGTAATCACAGGGACTCCTGGGTATTTGGCGCCGTTGATGCCTCAAGCGGAACATCAGTTACCACAGAAATTGCACGTGGTTTAGGGGAGCTATTGAAGAACGACTGGCGTCCAAGAAGAACCATTAAGATGTGTAGTTGGGGAGGAGAGGAGTTCAGCCTTATTGGGTCCCGAGAATGGGTTGAAGAGCATTATAAGGCTTTGACTACCAAGGCTGTGACGTACCTTAATATGGACATTGCTGTTGATGGAAACTTTGTTATGCAAGCAAGTGGAAGCCCAATATTGAGAGGGGCTATCATGTCCCAACTGAAAAAGATCATGGATCCAAATGCTCATAATGGCAAGACAACTATGTACGACATTATGGTGGAGCGGCAGCCTTCCAAAGATGCTCCTGGAAAACCAAAATATAAAATGGTTGGTGCAGGAAGCGACTATGCTCCGTTTTACCATTTTGCTGGCGTTCCTGTTGCAGACTTTTCTTATGGGATGGGCTACAAAAATAAAACATTGTTCTACCCAGTGTATCATTCACAGCACGACACATTCAACTGGATGGTCAAGTTTGCTGATCCAGACTTCCTATTTCACAAGGCTATGTCTCAGTTCGGTGGTTCGTTACTTTTGAGTATTGCCGATACCCCGTTATTGCCACTTACAATCGCAGACTATGCCAGTAAACTCAACAAGTCCTTTACAACCATGAAGCTGAAAGATACTTTTGGGAAACAAAATATTTCTCTTGAGTATCTGGGAAATGCGGTGGAGAAATTCGTGGATGCTGCTAAAGAGTTCTTAGGTGTTGTTGCTAAAGTTCAAGAAACCTCTGATGAAAAAGGTTTTCCTCTACTGCGCAGGCTCAACGACCAGATGGTACAGGTAAGACACCCAACTGAATTAAGCGAAATCCATGATGACATCACATATTACAACTACCAGAATTTTTAGCGCGGTTACTTTCGTTCCTTTAATTCATACCATTATTATCTTGGTATATTCAAGAGTTTTAACATCTGACTGAGAAACATAATTATTTGATAAGGATTGCAGTAGTTGTGATATTGTTTGAGTAGCTACATCTGACTCGTTCTCATAGTTAAAAAGGCGATTATGTACATGTTGGTGTGACATTTTTACTGAGACAGTGAAATCCGTATAATGACCCTCCTAGTCAAATCTCACGAAAACCATCACAAGGCCATCATAGGGTATCTTTGTATCCCTTGCATCAAGAACCTGGCCTGACCGGGAAATTCACTCGTGGTCTAGCTGAGCGGTAAGGGTCAGGGTAGGGTTGTGTGAGTCGTTCTATAAATCTTATCTTCCTGGGTTCGATTCCTACGCTGAGCGTAGTGAATTTTTTTTCAAGTAGAGGCTTCCCAAAGCCTTGTAAAATATATAAGTACCGCTTCGGGTTATCGGGAAATATTATAAGTCCTAAATTATTCATAGTTAACAAAGGGAGTTTTTTGACGCAGTCTGTGAGGATTTTACACCGAGGTAGAGCCGATAAATAGTGTTTAATAAAGAAATCTGAAATCTGCGGGAAAATCTAGTGGTCAGATTTATCAAACAATATAGGTGTATAGCTATAGCGGGAGAAGAATGCGTGCCGCGCCGCACAGTTTTGACAGGGGAAATTCCGCAAAAAAATGCGGATTTAATTTCGGACAGCTGGACTTTAGTAAGTTTTAGCTTTAATATATATATTAACAACAACAAGAAACCAGACGTTGCCCGCAATCTGACTCTATTTTAGTTACACAATTAATAATACTCACGTAGATGATGATTGAAATATTATTATGAAGAAATGTAGAGTACACATAATTATTAAATGCGGTTTACAGTTGTTGTACTGCAGCAACAAGCAGTATAAATCCAGTATACTTCACTTGTACTGCATAAGTTGGAAGAGTTGTCTTGCTAAATGTATGCTGTACAGTTGCAGTACAAGCAGTATAAATGTAGTATACTTCATTTGTACTGCAAGTTGGAAGGGTTATCTCGCAGTACATTTGCAGATTAACAAAGTACAACAATAATATACTTTTAGTATCACTTAAAGTGTACTTTAAGTGCCTCTTGATTTTGATAAGGGATATATCATGCATGACTGCCTTTTTGATTCTCGATGTAAATGTTGTCAGCTGTCACTTAATTTAATTAAAACATCAAACTTCTGACTCATAATGGCCTGAGACTTTGTCTTTCAGATCTGTCGGGCTCAGGCAAAATGCGAAGGAAGTCCGCTGGCTTCAGGATTTTAGTGTTAATGGCCTGAGGGCCAGGGTAGCCAGGAATTTCTGGTTTATAAGTGTTTGGCTAGAGCCAGATTAGCCAGACAAGCCTGGCAGAAATTATGTTAATCAGGCCTGTTGGCCAATGCTGATTTAAAGTGGTTCAGGTCAGGGCCAGAGTAGTCTGGAAAGCCTTACTTGAAAGTGTAGGTCGGGTATGCCAGACCATGTATGGCCCTGCTTTTCTTGGTTGCACTGGCACGGCAAATCTAGCCTCGAGCGTGGAAAGCTTGGCCTGGGCTTGCCAGACCTTTGACCGGGCTCCTGATGCAAGGGATAGTCCTTTAAAGTGAAATCCGTTTAAAGACCCTCACACTGATTCTCAGCTCACAACTACTATGGATTAGTCTTTAGGAAGGGAGGTCGCACAACCGATACCACTTATCTCCCGTAGTTTTAAAGCCGATACAAAATCGTTTATCGAACGTGCATAAAGTTAAGTCGCACCCTAAACTTAGTGACGTGAAAGTTCTCTAGTTCTTCAACACACTCTAAAATCAATGGAGATCAGTGATGAGTTAATTAACTAGATTTATTTCTACTTATCAAAATCATGAATAATTCACCAAGCAAAAACACAGGAAATTAATAAAACAACTGTGTATGTATATATATATCTGATAAAACACTAGTGTCTGTTAGGGGAGGTCTCACAACCGATCACTGACTTCCCCTATCCCAGCTGATGGGTGAAATGTGAAGGAAAACTGTACTCTTTAATGTACAGAGACCAGTCTGATCAATGTGAAGCCTGTTTTGTGCACACTGCACATGACCATTAGTACACTACAGAGCTGAACCCTCGTTTTACGATTTCTATCAAACTTTCATATATTTTTAATGTTATATAGTTTCATTTGATAAGTAGTTTATAACATTCGCATCGGGCTCGAGATTGTATAGGCCGGTACAACATGTTGTAAACACTACTTATCAAGCTCATTAAAAAAATTAAATTAATAAAAGAAAGACAAAAGAAATGTATGTGTAATAGGTGATCTGTAGATCTGATACAGATTCGTCCTGATTTACATGACTTTTGCTTCTCTTTACTCGGCCGAAATAGATCGTATCGCCAACATAACTGAAAAGCATGACTCTATACGTCTGGACGTTTGATAAGTCACATACAGAATTCGTGTCTGCGTTTTATCGGATTTACAAATTCGAGCCCCAGGCTTGCAGAGTTTGTAAATCCGATAAAACACGGGCACTCATTCTGTGTATATTACCTAACATAAATCACGAGAATATGATATTGCGCGTATATATTAAATGTGCATCATTTATAGCAAAATAAAATGCAGTTTTCAAGTTCAAAAAGCAAAAGTCACTTAATAATTGATACATTTCTAACCCAACTAATTTCTCAATGTGAAACTGCAAGTAACAACTTCTCGACTATGGCATCGTTTACATTTACCAGGGGAAACGTAAGCTATGGTTTAGTCTTGGAGCATGACTGTTTACGGAAAACCTCGGCTAGTCGCTAGTGTTTTTAACTTAAGGTCTCGATAAAGGTTCAAAATGCAAAAGTTTCGAAAATACGTTTTTTCGCAAATTCTAAATCTAAAAGCCCTAATCTAGCAATAACAAAAACTGTGTTTCTATATTTGAAATTTTAGTCAACTTGAGTAGTTTGTTTTCGACCTGATAGATATGAGGAAAACCAATCATTAATAATGCCTCTAATTATCATTAATCATTAAAAATGCATACATGAAATGTATTCATTTGGCGAAAATCCGGCTTAACTTTCTGCAATAAATATATTCAAAGTTAGTTCATAGACGATTCACTATGATTATGACGTCATTATTAGTGACGTCATGCTTCAAGAATAAATCAGATTGCAACTATAAAATAATATTGGTAAAGAGAATACTATGACTGTGAGTATTATCCAAATGCAATTAATCGAGAAAATTTTAAAATGTCTGAATGGGCTATTTTCTAAGGGCACGCAAATATACATATGACGTCATAATGACGTTTACAACAAATTGGGCTTCAATTCTAAGCTGTTGTTGGTGGTTTTCACCGTCATGACACGCGATCGCAAAATTGGTTTGCATTGAAAAAATCAAATAAAACATAATGGTCCTTGTAGAACTACCAAAAATACACTTATAACCTAAATTTTGGAACACTGGATTATTTCCTAACGGATCTGTGGGCCAATGAATGGTCGACAACTTTACAATACTTTGTATGCTGCCGCCATCTTTGTGTACCTCTCTGGGACACAAATATGGCGGTGAAAATACAAATAAAGCTTAATTTCCCGTCAAAATCATTGGGTTTCACTTCAAAACTCTTTGAATGATTTATTGAGTTTAAAAACAGAAATTGACACAATTACATGGATTTTTATGCCTGTTGTTTACTCCGGAACAATACACAACATCGATGTGAAATCTGTAGACTTTTATTAGCGATGTCTAGAATATATACAAAGAACAGCTTTGTAGGACTTAAGGTTTAGATTTTCGATTTTTGATGACGTCATGTGAAAACCGAGGCTACTAAAAATATCAACACATTGTTATAACCAAAGAGCTTTATTATTCTACAAAATATAATGTAACTCTAAAAGTTAAACCAAACGATATTTTCATAAATGGTTTTAGTATAACTCATCAATGAATATAGAGATTCCCGTGCTCTGATTGGTCGAGAATTACGTAATACGTCACTATATTTACCTGCAGAGCGCCTAGAGGTGAAAATAACATAAAATGCATTTACCAAAATGGCCGCTCGCATATTTAGCGATGTTTCCCACGAAGAAATAAATAATATGAAACAAAACGTTTTTCCAAATCCCACCTGAGAAGCAACTAAATAAGTATGGCTAAACTTGAATCTTTTTTTAATCCATAACCCTTCACAAACAAAGTTTACTTACGAGTTTCGGGTTGAGTTTATTCGGTCCTCATGAATCACAAACTTTCACAAGGAAATAACGTCTACTTAGAGCAATAAATAACAACGAGACCTTGTCCTACAAATGTGGGAACGCTTCGACTCTAAAAGAGTGTACTTACTTGAGTTATTTTCCTCGTGGTTCTTGATAGAAAAACAACAAGTTCTAGTTTCATTCAGGGAGCCGGTCTCCGTGGGTTTTCAAGCTTTATCTCATACCGAAATCATATTTGTCTCCTGATTTCCCATTGCCTTTGATTCTGTGATGGCTGTAATCCACAAAACTAGTTCGTAGTTTCCAGCAAATGCTTTGAAGTGAACTCATCATGAAAGCGGCAGTGGCAGATTTTCAGTTTTGCCCATTTCCACTCATTTTCGCTGCATTTCCTCTCTTTGTAACATGTACGAGGTTTCGAAAGTGAAGACTTCTGATTTAACTTTAATTCTAGTGTACATTTGGACTGCATTTGGTATTTCTAATCTTTTAGAAAATCCAAACTTTTAATTTGGCGGGAAAATTACCAAAATTAAAATTCAATATATATTGTTCCTCTTAACCAATCGAAATCGGCTTTTCAAATACTTTATTCCCAACTAAAGGAGAATTCAAAAACATAACATTTTAGTAATTTACAGCTATTTGAAAATATGGAGAAACCTATATTAAATGGATAAATGACGTCATGGTGAGGTGATTTAGGTGTTCGCGTTAACACTAATAATAAACCCGTTTACCCGTCTAAACCTCTCCTAAAAAATAATCATTATTGTACTGTTGAAAGTTTTGATTTTGCGATTGGAGGGTCAGTTATGCCTATGATTATGTTCTTAGTGGTTCACACTACGACTTAAGCGACATAAGGTCCCTATGTCTGTGCTTAGTACGATTATGATCCTTATATCGCTAGTGAGACCCAAGCTTAAACAATGTATTGTGTTGACAGGTGGAGAAGTCGTTCATCTATCCGTACGGCTTACCAGGTAGACAATACGTTCGCCATGTCCTCTTTGCACCCGAGCTCCATAACACGTATGGTTCCTCCAGCTTCCCTGGTATTGCCGACGCAATGTATGATGCCAATACAACAGGTCGTTGGGATAGTGTCAGGCGTCAAGTCTCTATTGCACTGGAATGTGTACTCTCGGCAACCGAGGCAATTCAACCTTACAAAGCTGACAATAAAAATGCTTAGGTGGAATCATAATGCAGGCCGTTTAAGGCGTTTTAAATTTCTCAAGGTAAAGGGGCACTGTCAATCGAATTTAATCTTCTTCTTTAAAACAAAACACACTGAGAGAAGAGAAAATACCACGATGTTCAATCTTTTTCGAAAGAGGATAGCTAAGATTAAAGTGGATTGCAAAACCTTATTCTAGAAACCTGATTTAGGTTACAGTGAACCAATTCCTTTAAATGTCTCTTAACTGGTCAGTATTCTTCGTCCACTCTAATCTTTGCCATCCTTCATTAAGACACGGTCTAACAATTTCTCCAATATACCTGAAAAGCATACTATGGTAATCTGAGAAAGTCTATCATTTGGAGTTGATGGTGTACCTTTATGCTCCCCTTTTTAACTCGTGGACGTGCGTTAAGCGCCGAAACGAATTATTGGTGAAATTGTGTCACTCACTGACTCACTTATTATCGTGTAAACATTCTTAACATACTCGGTGTTAGCACGCCAGTTGATCATCTTTATAGCTACCTAACGGAGAATGATCTTCTGACCTCAAAGACCTATGCATTCCACACTAACAGACATGCTAAAAGCTGCAGACCTCTGGCTTACAAACATCGATGAGGGTCTGTTAAATGGTGTTTTATTTGTGGACCTAAAGAGAGTGTTTGATACCGTGGACCATAATATTTTGATTAGAAAGTTTTCTTGTTATGGGGTTAGAGGATCTCCTCTCTTGTGGTTCAAATATTATCTATCAAATTGTGATCAGCATTAACAACCCATGGAGTTCTTCATGGCTCAGTGCTTGGGCCGCTCCTGTTTATTCTACGTATTAATGACTTTTAATACTGTCTTTCCCAGGCAACCCCTAATAATTATGCTGATGACACCAATATAACATTAACTGGGTTATTTAAACCAAGCTGAAAGAAGAACTCAATAGTACCGATAAGTGGTTAAAAGCAAACCGCCTTCATATCAATGCCTCTAAAACGGAGTATATCCTGCTTGGTTCAACTCCGCGATTGTATATGACCCAGTTATCATTATATCTGGCGATAACCTTAAAAGAGTCACTTGCAAGAAGGTCACTGGGTGTTACAGTTGACGATAACTTAACTAGAGCCATCATTTTGATAAAATAGTTAAGAAAGTATCTAACGCATTATAGGTATATGTGGCCGTATGCGGCGGATCACGGTAAGGCATTGATCGAAGTGTATAATTCCCTTGCTTAGATTACTGCTCCGCCGTATGGGATAACTGTAGTACTCAGAGATAAGCTCCAGAAATTACAAAACCGTTGCAGCTCGAATAGTCACCTCCTGAGGAGGCTACTCCTCCAGCTATGACACTCCCTCAGACGAAATACTCCAAATCCTTAAATGGCAAACTCTGGAGGAAAGAAGATTACGTTCTAAATCTATCGTCAGGTATAAAATCACCAACGGGATAACACCGGATTATCTATCAAATTTGTTTAGTCAAACATCGGACAGACATAATTATGCAACCAGAGGTTCAGCTCATAATCTGGTGCTACCTAAGGCAAGAACGGAATAAAAAAACGCAGTATATCATACAGCGGAGCTGCTTTGTTGAACTCCCTTCCAGACGGTATAAGGGATGCCATAATGGAATACAGTAGGTTAGATGAGTAGAGTTAATTAATACATTAGATTATTACTCGATTAGTTTATTAAGTAGGCTTAGATTAGCGGTTTAGATCACGTGCCTTCGGCTTGTGATTTTCAAGCATTTCTTGAATGTGTTCTCCCAACATTCCAAGTGTTTTGTGTGTCTATTGCTTAAATAACGCACGACCTACTTGAAAACCAGTTTATTTTTAACCCTTTTTTACTTGAATGTAGCTATCGTGGATAAAAAATGAAGTTATGTGGTTATAACGCCAGAGAGCCTTGGAAAAAACCGACACAGCATTAGATTAGATATCCATAACAAACATCATCGCACAGAATGAATGGACATATGTGATCACCAAGGGCTAATTTGCATACGAAAGTGATCACCCAAGCGCGCGGGTAATTCAAACATTAGATCAGATTTACAGAAGAATGGACGAAATTAGGGCGATGTATCCCTCATGTGCCCACTTTTTTCGGCACTCAAATTTAAAAAGTATTAGAATTGCCATCGGCAAAAGTGAGATAGGGAATCAAAGAAGCATGTTACAATTTATTACGGCGGTTAAAGCACGCTATGTAGTATCGGTTTTACGTCAAATATTGGCTAAATTTGACTAAATTTTGACTGAAGCCAAAGTTTGGGATGTTATTTCTCAGTCTGAAATAAAAAATGTTTACAATTGCCACCTGCAAATAGAAGATGTTTCTCTATATTCAGTAAAAACTTGAGAATCGTCTTTAAATTTGCGTCCAAAGTTGTATCGGTTTTGACTTTTTTCCGGTAATGAAAATAGTTCCTCATTGCTATTCAACAACAATGGTGAAGTCCGTACGCGCTGAGTGCTAAGCTCCGCCTCCTGTGGCTGCAATAAGTCCCAATGGACTTCATATGTACAATTGTCAGGTCAAATCAAGCGGCAAATTCAAATTAGATGTGTGAATTTGGATGCGTTGGTATCCCAGTAAAGTTGGATCCGTAAACTCTTGCCGAACATTAGCGGGACGGCTCTTAAAACATTTTTATTAACGGCGCTTGTGGTTTTAAAGTCAGTTGTAAAGTTGTAATAAAGACTAGTGAAAGTCGTAATAAACATGCAGACAGACGGTGTTATCACTGTGAAATATAAAAGTATTTTTTTTGTTTAACGTAGCGTTCTCTTAGCGTTCTTCCCGAAACGGATTCTTACACCAAGAGTTTTGAATTGAGCGCCGATTGTTTAACTAAGCGTTATGTTAGCGTTCTTCCCGAAACTGATTCTTACACCAATAGGCCGATTGTTTAACTTAGCGTTCTGTTAGAGTTCTTACCGAAACTGATTCTTAGACCAAGAGTTTTGAAATGAGCGCCGATAGTTTAACTAAGCGTTCTGTTAGCGTTCTTACCGAAACTGATTTTTACACCAAGAGTTTTGAATTGAGCGCCGATTGTTTAACTTAGCGTTCTGTTAGCGTTGACTTACCGAAACTGATTCTTTCACCAAGAGTTTTGAATTGAGCGCCGATTGTTTAACTTAGCGTTCTGTTAGCGTTCTTACCGAAACTGATTCTTTCACCAAGAGTTTTGAATTGAGCGCCGATTGTTTAATTTAGGGTTCTGTTAGCGTTTTTACCGAAACTGATTCTTTCACCAAGAGTTTTGAATTGAGCGCCGATTGTTTAACTTAGCGTTCTGTTAGCGTTCTAAAGGCGAAACTTATTCTTTCACCAATAGCTTTGAATTGAACGCCGATTGTTTAACTTAGCGTTATCTTAGCGTTCTTCCCGAAACTGATTCTTACACCAAGAGTTTTGATTTGAGCGCCGATTGTTTAACTAAGCGTTATGTTAGCGTTCTTCCCGAAACTGATTCTTACACCAATAGGCCGATTGTTTAACTTAGCGTTCTGTTAGCGTTCTTACCAAAAAATATTCTTTCACCAAGAGTTTTGAATTGATCAGCGCCGATTGTTTAACTTAGCGTTCTGTTAGCGTTCTTACCGAAACTGATTCTTTCACCAAGAGTTTTGAATTGAGCGCTGATTGTTTAACTTAGCGTTCTGTTAGCGTTCTTCCCGAAACTGATTCTTAGACCAAGAGTTTTGAATTGAGCGCCGTTAGTTTAAATTAGCGTTCTGTTAGCGTTCTTTACCGAAACTTATTCAGTGTTTCACCAAGAGTTTTGAATTGAGCGCCGATTGTTTAACTTAGCGTTCTGTTAGCGTTCTTACCGAAACTGATTCTTACACCAAGAGTTTTGAATTGATAGGCGATTGTTTAACTTAGTGTTCTTACCGAAGTAGACGGTAAATATTTTTTTAAATTGAACTAGAACCTCTTGGCCGAATCAGTTTTGTGAAACAAAATCATAACATAAAACCGCGAGGGTTATCAAAGCTGCTATGCCCCTTTCAAACGATTACGTTCAAATCGTATCACAAACAAGTTTGAACACAGATTCCACATGCTTTAAGATTGAAAGTTCTAATCAAAATGAAACTCACAGTCAATAAGCTTTTATGTGGATTAAGTAATGATACTTAGAGTTGGTTCTAATTAATGCTTCTGCATGCTACTTTTATTGTTAACTCTCTGAAGAATTTGTGTACAAGTTTTATCTATCAATCAACGTGAGATTGACAGGTTTGGCTTTGCGTTGAAGTGACGTAAATAACTTCACGTGACTGCTTGGACCAATCAAAAATCGTTTTCCACGGTCTATTGTGTAAGGGCAGCTCATTTGAATATGTCCATGAAACAAAGGTCATTCTGCGCGATGTTTGAGAGGAAACATTGTTTTTCAGTGTGGATGTTCCCTTTACCACTATTCGAAGCTGTCAGCAGAACTAAAGTTTTCCTTCATGCCATTAGTCGTTGCATTCTGTGTAAACCTGCCTGTACTGTGGCTTATAAGGGACATGCCAGATAGCTTGGCCACAGGAAGCCCATTGCCACAGGAGTGTGGTAATTAGAGAGATCATTTTCATCTGTAAATTGTTTCGAAAATGTCATAAATTTAATTTTACTATAAATAAAGATGTATCCTTTACCAAATTTGTTATGTTGTTTTTGTCTGCATTTGCGACGATTTTGGGCTGCTTAGATCTAGAGATTTCTTCAAAATCGATCCCTCACAAAAGGACGAGACAAATGAATGATAGTCTATCGCCCCAGTAGCCTCAATTAGCCATGAATTTTCTTTTTAAAAAAGGCTTCCCAATTCTCTTCCATCTTTTAAATGTCATTTCCCTAGCGATACATTATCACGCAACACGTACACGTATACTCAAAACGTGAAGTACCACTTGAAATGAAACTACACTCGTTTGCCGATTTCCCCGATTTAAAACTACAGATCGGGCGTAATTATGTTTGACCGCGCCGACACTTTAATGGGTGGCTACATCAAAAGTGAGCATTAAGTCAACCCACCTCTCCCCTCCGATACTAACTTTCAATTTTTCCTGTCGCTGCTTCAAAGCATGCTATGACTGGTTAAATTTCGCATCCGATTATCAGTGCTCGATCATCAGTAGGATTTATCTGTCGATGTGTTGAGGTGTTGCTCACTTTTGAAAGTTGATGGTCGCAGAGGGGCTCGTACTTTTGAGTGGTTTTCACTCGGGTATCCCTTTAAATTAATTTGGCGTGGGAAAATGTCTGCTATCCTAAAAAATATTTATAACTTCAACATTTCTGCCCAAATTGATAGTTAAACAACAAATATACAGCTTTATAGTTTAAGCGAAAACTTAATAGCTGCGGTTACACTAGACCAGTTTTACTAGGTATATTGAAAATTTACCCGGGTAAATTCGTGTTTTCGTATCCAACCGATTTCTCCAAGAGAAAACGTACCTAGGTATATTTCCATAGTAACGAAAGAAAGAACAATGGAAGTTTCCCTTGATAGCACCCCAGATAAGTCTCAGGGGTCGCTGCCAACCCTTAGATAGTTCAGCCAATTAACTTTCGAGGATCTGACAGTACAATAGGCATTCGCGCTACAAAGTTACTGGGGCGTGATATTCAACGGTCATCGTGTAACCGCTGTACCCAGGTAAATTCAAACCCAAGATGGATTTTATTGGGGCCAGTGTTACTCGGTAAACGACTTTATCTGGGGTAGTGTAACCAACCTCGTTCCAGGGTCTTCTCGGTCAGATCCAAGATGGCGGCTACTCAGAGAGAAGACCCTGGTAAACGCTGAACTGTCACGTATTCTGATTGGCTCTTCGATTATGACGCAAGGGTTGTTCTAACAATGCTTTTTATTGGCCAAACGGACTGAGTCCAGAGAGAAGAACTTGTATATAGTTTAGATTGCTCAAATTTTAATAATAAAACGATTTTAAATAACCTTAAAATACGTTGTGTGGATAGACCAATAGATGAAGTACATTACTGGGTGGTTTTCTGGTAAGATTCATCAGTGGGAACGCCAGGAGAAGCCGTTAAACCTGAACATGTGCTATCGATCGCTTCGCTTCAACGCTAACGGAAAATGAACGGCTTTTTAGGATTCTCTTCTAGCTTAGATACATCCTGGTAGCTTTGTGATACCTTTCCACTGGTTCTTTATCCAAGTAAACTCCATTTCGAGCCATTTAGTAGACCTATTTTCACTGCATCGTTCGCCGCGTGGAAATACCGTTAATCGCTTCTCACTCACTCCGGATTGGGATACCTATGGTTAGTACACGTCATGAACTATTCCCATATTTAGCTTGGCCGCCATCTTAGATCGCTAAATCACGTGACAAAATACTCCCAAAATCTGGGAGTATTTGATCACGTGATCCAGCCTTTACCAGGGTCTTCTCTCTGAGTATGATAGTCAACTAGTTCCTGTAAAAACTAGTGTTGGTCTGCGTCGGCGGGGAAGATAAACACTGGTATGTAATCAACTAAAGTCGATTGAGGTATGCTAACCGCCGTGGAAAGCGAGTAGCAGCTGACGTTTCGAGCGCTAGCCCTTCGTCAGAGCAAAAGAGGGAATTGTGGGTGGGGAAACGGTTTATATAGTGTCGAGTGCATGATTACCGCTGAGGAAACATGTACTCGGATCAATTGGGATCAAAGGAAATTGCGCCAATGCATGATTACCGCTAAGGAAACATGTGCTCGGATCAATTGTGATCAAAGAAAAGTGCGGCAACAATAGAAATGCTAATAGTTGTAACAGCAAGTGTTGATGAGTAAACTAAGGAAACATGCTGATCTAAGTGTGAGTGAATACGTGATTCTGAAATTAAATGAACGAAAAGCGTTCATTAATACCGTGAGGTGACAAAGTTGCTAATTTGAAAATAAAGTTCTGTTCTTTGCGTTTACGAGTGTCGGTAGTATCTTGATGCAGAGAAATGCCGCATACAGTGATGTGATTAATGCAATGACCAGGAAGGTTAAAGTGACGAGCTACAGGTTTGGCGAGATCCTTGCTGTTAGTTCTAACAGTCTAGCAAGTGTTCGCGGAATCGATCTCCTAATCTTCGCCCTGTTTCTCCAATGTAGAGTTTGTTACAAAGTGTGCAGGTGATACAATAAATGACATTACTGGAAGTACAATCAAAATGATCAGTGACTTTAAGAGAGCTTTTCGGTCCTGAAATAGATGTCGTAGGTTTAGTGTAAGCACAGGTAATGCATCGTGTCCTAGAACATTTAAAAGTGCCTGGTTGAAGATCAGGTTGTAGTGATCCTTTGACTAGGGAATCACGGAGATTCTTGTCACGTTTGAAAGAAATTAAATGAGAGGAGGCTGCGGGAAAATAGAGGCGGTCTCTGGATCACTCTGTAAAATCTTAAAGTTCCTCTGGAAAATTTTCTTGATAGACAGATTAGACGGATGGTAAGTCAATGGAAACGGAATCCTATCTTCAGTCTTCGGTTTGGACGGTAGCAGAGTCGTTCTTCTGTCGATGTCACGGGCGCGGTCCAATGCAGTTGTCACAACAGCGTTAGGATAACCGCGCTCGACAAAGAACTGGTGCATCTCCTCGGACTTTGAATTGAAGTCTGAGTAGCCGCCATCTTGGATCTGACCGAGAAGACCCTGGGGACGAGGTTGTAGTGTAGCCGCAGCTAATATTTGGAACTTCATGACTAATGTTCTTGTGCCTTTAGCTCATGATATACGGTAATAACTTATTGACTTAGTTGACAGCTTGTCATCTATTTTGATGTTTGAGGTAATTAAGTAATGGTCCAGATACGAACTGTAGTGCTCTATGGCAAGGATTGTTAAAAGGTGTTAATTTTATATTATTCTTTCTCGAAAATTCATTGGTTGATACTTATAAATTCAATGGAACCCATCGAAATAACGCATTTTCATTCGATATTCTTTTGTGGTTTGTATTTATTTTTGAACAAACTAACTATGGTTTAATTTCGAAGAATACCGTATGTGGGAAAAGTTCTCAAATTTGCGATTGAAAAATCCTTTGTTTTCTCAATATCCGATTGGCTGGATGGTGGTTTCTCTGCGTTTTGACAGAAAAAAGAGCCAATAGCATAAACAAATAATTAATTTTCGAGATGTAGTTTGGACTGTAGATACCTCCTAAAGCACTTAAGTAATGGTCCAGATAAGAACTGTAGTGTCTACGGCTAGGAATGTTAAAAGGTGTTAATTTTCTATTATTTTTTCTCATAATTTCATTGGTTGATGCTTATAAATTCAATAAAAAACCATCGAAATAATGCATTTTCGTTCGATATTATTTTGTGGTTTGAATTTATTTTTGATCAAACTAACTATGGTTGAATTTCGAAGAATATCGTGTGTGAGGAAAGTTCTCAAATTTGCGATTGAAAACCCCTTTGTTTTTCTCTATATCCGATTGGCTGGATGGTGGCTTCTCTGCCTTTTCACAGAAAAAAGAGCCAATAGCATAAAAAAAATATTTATTTTCGAGACGTACTTTGGAATGTAGATACCTCCTATAGCACTTAAGGCATATTCAAGCAAATCGTATGTGGGGGAGGCTCATTGCCGCAGAACAATGGCTTCTACTACAGTTCTTATCTGGACCATTACTTAAATCCTAGTTTGTGGTTTCCGAACTGTCAACACTCACGCTGGATTGCATCATATGTCATTTCAGCCTAGAAAACCAGACGCCTCTCAGACATGGCTTCTATTTTAACCTGACATTTAATAATCAAGAAAGAGAAAAGAAAAAAAACAATAAAAAAAGTTGGCAGAGGAGTCTTGGAACGAGTAAGATTACGAGGCGCGCGGGGCATTTTGGGATGAGAAGAAGGAACAATATATAACAACTGGTACATTTCGTACGATACAGCCGTGCAAAGTGACGCTACAACGATGCAAACGCTTTTTCACTCGTTTCGTTTATAATTTGAGCAGTTTATGGTCTGGATCTCTAGTATACTCATCATAAGTGTTCAACTTCGGTTAGACCGCAATATTATGTCTCAAATTTATCCTTCGGTGCAATCCTTGTGAGGGCAGGCGAGTTTCCCTATGCCTATTATGGCCCTCTAGCTGTGAACTTCGCGCTGACTGACTGCCGCCATATAGCGTACGAAATCTGCCAGTCGTTAGTTTTGCTTCTTCCTATCCCAAAATGCCCCACGCGCCTCGTAATCTTACTCGTTCCATGTCCCCTTTGCCGACTTTTTTTTGTACTTTTCTTTTTTTCTTTCTTGAAGTAGTATATAAAGTAGCGGTTCTGGCGCAGCACCTCCGTTTTTTGTTGCATGTCACATTCGATGACCCCCTCCCCCACCGCATTTTTTGGCGTCTATTGTACCAAATCCCAACTTATTATCTATTGAGTACCATAGATGTTGTAATTAGGTACACTCGAACACACATATCGCGCGACCCATTCGTTGTCCACTTCGTTGTATTTCAACACCCTTTTGGACATTATTAATACGTCATAGCGAGCTGCAAATATTCATAGAGCCTAGTAACGTCAGCGATATTATCTTCTTTGCCGACATCGATTATTGCGATAAATATCGTCCTATGCACCTCCCTTCTAGTTAACTCGAACTGATCGATGAGCCAAGTAGCGACATCGAGATGATCATTTTTGCAGGCATAGTATAGCGCAAAATTATCTCGAGTACGTACATCCTCTGTGGTGAGCTGGAAACATTCGGTTAGCCATTTAGCGACATCGAGATAACCCTCATGACAGAGGGTGCCTAGTTCTCGACACGCATCCGAGGTGGAAATACCGAAGGTCCTAACCAAATCTTCCCGACTGCAAGCGTCTCCGAAATCATACGTGAGGATTCGCAAGATCAGTATTCGACCTACATTTTTATAGCGGGCTAGAGATGTCGCATCGCCTAATCGCTTCGAAGTCAAAGAAATGCTTGCAAAAGCCAAGGGCCCTGAGTACTATTCGATCTTAGTCAAGATTTCTAGAGGAATGTCCAACAACTCTACCTTAGTAAGCTCTATACATTTATCTGGACCGGCGTCTGACGTAGTAGCGATATTAAACATCACGAGACAGATATATACTATGCGAACCATTCTCTAATAGTATCGAACCGTTAGAATATATGCGAAGGCCTACCTTATGATAGTTAAAACAGCAATTTGAGAAAGGCTAGTATAAGGTATATATCGAACGATGACTGATATAATAACTTGTAGTTGGTTGATGCGAGGGAAGGACACGAAATGTGCAAGGAAGTGTTCTAAGATATCAGAGTACTGTGCTCAGCACAACTTCCAGATACTAAGAGGGAGCACCATATTCGTTCCATGTTCGAAGTGTGGTCGTGGTTGTCGTACTAGTTACGGACTTTGTACGAAGTGTGGTGCACCACAGCGCCGTCTCATTCGCGAGAATAAACTACCGTGAAACGAAATGTCGCACTAAGGATTGCTTTTCAAAGGTGTTGGCGGAATTGAAGAACCATAAGGTATTTCTAGATAATTAGAAAATCGCGATATGAAAAAGAAAAAAAAAGACGGAAGAAAGAGAAACCGGCATCATGTCTCTCTCCCTTCTTTTTTTTTCTTATGTTAGATAATAGATAGACCCTATAGTATACACCACTAGTATGGATGATCCTCTTGGCTTGCTCGGTGGTAGTCTATATGTGTTTGATATTAATCCTCCTATTCAACGACCACATATCAATCCCCCTGAAACGTGCTCCGAATGTCTATGTCCAATGAAAGTGACAGGAACTGAATTCATATGTTCCGCCTGTAGCCTTGTTTCCGAGGCCGAATTAAGCGAAGAAACGATCGATGTTGCTACTCGGTTGCGTATAGTAGGTCCGGATAGCTTTCGACATCAACGTGATCTCGATCATACGAGCCCAACGGATAACCAAGAATTACAACTACGTACAACTATGCGAGAACTACAGGCATACAATGTTGCTTATAAACAAAACCACAACCTCTCATTTCCAATTAGTAATTGTAGCCGACGCATTCGTCCAATCGAATAAAGTTCGTGTCAAGCGTAGCCATGCTAAGAGAACTATTTTGGCCGCTCTACTTTACCACGCATGTATACAATGTGGGTTCGTTCGCTCTAAAAGTGAGGTTGCTAATTTCATGCAACTCAACAACCGGCGTATCTATAGCGGCAACGTCTTTATACACTCTCTACATGCCGATGACAAAATCGATATTGACTTAAACGCCGATCACATAGCTCCTCATATCGCAACGACCTTTACAAAACTCGACCTACCTGAAGCACATCTCCAACAAATAGTCTACGAGGTCGTTAACACAGCAATCGAAGGTCATATAGGTCTCCACTCTCGACTTCACACCAAAGTTGTTGGAGCAAGCTACGAGGTGCTACGTCGTTCGTGATCGCGTATGTCTCTTATTGACATTGTTAAACGGTGTGGTACACATAAGAGTTCAATCGTCCGTTTTATCGATGAGTTGCTTGCTTACCATTCCCACCTCGAGCCCATCTATACAAAACATGGTCTAACTAGCGATAGAGTAATTGCTCGGTTGTAATGTGAAAGCGCTCGAAATAAAATACATAAGAATAAAAAAGCAAAACTGGTGTCACCAGAACCTCTCTCGGAACCTCTCTCGGAACCTTTCACCTTTTCCTTCCTTCACACTTTTTCGTTCCTAGAGAGGTTTTTGCTTTATTTGCCGGGCCCGGCTTTCACTGTATTTGTTCTACTGTATTTGTTATACTGTAGCTGTTCAGCTTCTGACCACATTTGGTTCTCACACAGGTATCTTGTACTCTGTTCGCTGATTTTCTACTTTGTTTGCTCTGCCACATCGGCAGACGCGCTACGGCTTGTGTAGAGCTGGGAGCTTTTTACTCTACACAAGCCGATCTACCACATGCGGCCCTGCCGAGGTTTACACCAGAACTCGTGAACGGCTCCCATTTCGATCACAAGTCCAACGCTTTACCCGTGGGGCCACATGTGCTAGACAGTGACGTAGGTGCAAAAAATCGTATTTATGTCTTTCGCAGCCGGCCGACAGAAATTTACATACGAACCAGACGTAGGAATTAATTTATACGAAGATCTTTGTAAAGTTAAAATAAAACCCACTCTTATTTCTTTCGTATGATATATCAATTTTTATCCCACTAGACTGCCAAGTTTTGCTCTCATCTCCTTTCGGATTTCTGAGCGAAGTTCTTCTACGTTTTTTAACCCCCCTTCTTGCCTGTTTTTTTGTCGTATTTCGAGCTTAAGCGCCTCATATTTCCCTTTCTCACCAATGACGCTTCCAAACTCGGCGTCTGAAATGTTACCATCGTCTAGGGCTTTCGAAACTTTGACTTCTACGGAATTAGCCTTTGCCCGAGCCAACATAACGGTCTTTTCGTGCTTCGAAACGTTAACCCCCAGTTTCTTACTGGCAACAGCTGTCAAAGCCGAAATGACGGCACAAAGAAATCCAATTGATCCTAAAGAAAGCCCCACTGGCAACCCCACACCTGTCAATGACGTACCCAACGCAGAGGCGGATAAAACACCACTCAGGCTACCTGTGGCCACAGCAACCCGGTGAACGATACCACGGGCTCGGGCATATTTTTTGCGAACGACTTCGTAGTGTTTTGCCTGCTGTTCTAGACTTTCTGCAGTCGAAAGCTCTCTCGCTCTACTGGGTCGATGCCTGTTTCAGATGAATGAAGCTGAGGATAGTTCTGTGGTGCCGTTGGAATTGTTTGAATTGAATCACTTGCCATCATATGTATATGCCTTAGCTTACTCAATCTTCAATACGTAGCGAATAGGTCGACCACGGAAGTCTATGGTGTTGCCTTTCTCATCGCAAATTGTTAGGCGAAGGCTGTTTCTCATCAACCCTAGAGCTCGGGCGGTTAGTGGGAGTAGTGAAGCGTATGTTGCCTTTGCAAACCTCGTACCTCGGATCTCTAAGCTAGCTAGGACATTAGATCGTTTTCCATCTAGAAGTGAGCAGCCGGAATCCACCACATCACAGTGGATATACACTGTGCATATGTCTTGTAGCGTCAGTTCATGACTACCCACTGGGATTGTCATATCATCTATACCACGTTCGTTTCCTTTGACACCAAGTAGTGCACAGAGATTTCTGCTGAGCTGGATTGGGGTTTTAACCTCTAGGGTCCAAACCAACGTCGGCAAGGTTTTCACGAATTTAACGAATCCAACATCGATTGCGGGTTTTAAGTATGTTTGAATGCTTGTCATATCGTGATGCCCCATAGCGATATTGTATGGAAACCCCACACCTTGGGTATCCCACCAGAACGAAGCCATCTTTTCTAAGTTCCACCAACTGTTCTCAAAAGTGACCTCGACTAGCGAAATATTGTGAATACAAAGAGGTTGATCAAAGTAGACCGTATGGTCAGCCGAGGTAGTGGTGACATTTAAGATAACCATCATATATTGAAGGTATAAACTGTATGAGTGTAGAGCTTCAATATGACAGAAGCATGGCAACAGTTCAAGTATCTATTTCCAAAGGCTGTAACCGGATGGTTCGACTCTTTTGTAGGTCGGGATGGTGTTAATTTATTTTTCCATGGGGATTCCAGCTATGTGGTCTATGGCGATGACGTCTCCAAGCTACCTGCTACCATTCAAAAACGTATCGACGGCGTGCTGTATGGTATGCATGGTGGTTTCCCATCTACCTTGACGCTAGACAAAAGTGTGAAATATCCTGTTACAGCGGTCCCCTATACCGAAAAAGCACAAGCTATCGATCTCACTAATCTATGGATATACGCCACACCTACAAAACAGTTCGAAGCAGGTGTTCCGAACATATTCAAGGAGGCCGTCGTAAAGCATGTGGCAGCAAAAGAGTCTCATCATTGGTTATCAGGTCCAGATTTCAAATATTGGCCTCAACAGCTAAATTTCGCAACGTGGTGTGCGACTTCTGGATGTGGAGTGTCATTGTTCGACCATACTTTCAAAACATATCCCGTTGTTCAAGGGTTCCTACGATTTCACGTATATTTCACAATACGAAGAATTCTGCGTGAACTTGGTGGTAAACATAGCTTGCCTCTTCCTGGTGACTCTGCTTTCAAGCAAACTGATAACCTCTACAGCAAAGCAGCTCTGGAGAAATTATGCATCGAGTTTGGTTTATCTCGAACACCAGACTTCCGATTGAAAGGAGGTAGGAATCATGGACTAGGAGATATATATACGTAGTTAATAAAGGGACTATTCTCAACGCTGATTATTACCACCATAAAGAAAGTCTGGATTGGCCAAACGATAATGGGTATAAGTTTCCAGATGAAAGGGGGAAATGGCATATCTCATACATCAAGAATTCTCATGCGGAGAAACAATACAATTGGTTTACGCCACCAATTGGGAAGGGTTTCACGGAGGCTGGATTGGGTAGGTTGAATCGATCTGTTGAGGCTTTTGGATATTGCATTCTAGGTGCCCAAAACAAACTGGATGGATCCATCATAGTTGAACACAACGTCAAAGAATTGTTTAAGAAGTTGGTTGAAGCCTCTATTCTTGAAAACAGTTTAGCGAAAAGCTATGATAACTATAAGCTAGCCATACTAAAATCACATAAGAGGCTCGATCTAGCAATAGCTGTAGGTGTGCGGTTACTGCCAAGCAATCTGGTGTACTACCTCGGTAAAAAGGATGGTTATAAAAATCCAATCCCGGTGGCCACGAAAGATATGGTGTTAGGTGTGAATGGCATCAATGAGGAGGTTGAGGTTAAAGATTCCAAAAAATCAAAACCTATGGAAGGACCCACCAAAAAGACACAACTACCACACAGCGCAAAGCAACCCCCCACACATAGCGATACCACCATACCAAAGCCCACTTCAAAGCCTACTCAACAACACGAGATCAATCTAGCAGTGGTATCTATTGCTGCAGCTGGATCTGCGTGGTTGTTGTTTCGCTAACGTCGTTTGTATTGCTCTACTACGAACACCACTACAGCTAAGATCAATAGCCAAGCATTCTTCCCTACGGCTTCTACAGCTTTACCAGCCATACTAAATGGGGAAACTAACAATTCCACCAATCATAGTAGGTAGTATATCCGCTAACTTTTTTCCTAGTGCTTTTAAACCATTGGCAAGCCCTTTTGCTGTTTTAGCCAGGGCCTTCGTCATCACAGAAACTATGACCCCAATCACAGTCCCAGCTGCTAGTAAGGCGGAAGTAACCGTTACCCCATACTTTTTGAAAACATTTTTTATGCGGTCTCGCAATGGCATACTCTCATTGACTGCTTCGGTTTCTTGCTCTATCCTTTGCACCTCTCGGTTCCTAGTTTCTATCCTATCTCTGGCTTCCTGTTGTTTCTCCGGAGATGTGGAAGTATCTTGGGCGGTTTCCTCATCTGCAGCGTTTTCTGTGTTGAGCTTATCGATAGCAGCGTTGTCTTTTCTCAATACGGCTTCCGCAGGGGTTTCTACGTATCCATCTTTTGGGGCTCCTAGAGCAGTTCTAATCAGCTTATTACTCTCGAGCATTTTTTTGTCGATAATACCCTTGTGATCAGCCAGGGTGTGCCACACTGCCTTTTGTCGTTTTAGTTTTACCTCCACCTCGTATCTACTGCCCAATTTTACCTCGATCTTACTGTTCTTACCCCATCGGTCTACAGTTAGAAATTTCCTCTCGACGTAGCTATAGCCCCAGGCTATTTCCTTACCATCGGGTCTTTCGGCGAATGACGTTTCCGCGGTTTGACTGCTTTGCCCCGCTTCATATGTAGTCGTTTCATATTGATTAGTCAATTCAAAGTACTCATGTTGTCTGGTTCCCCATTTATCATGCTTGCCCCATAACCTATCCCACGCGTGTTTCGATCTTCGTCCTATTTTCCTCCCCACTCTTCTTATCCAACTATCTTCGTTCTCATCATCAAGTGGTTCAAGCAATTTCCATTCATCGTCGTCGATAGGCTCATTAACGTCAGCTTGACCTTCTTTGGTAAAAGGGTCAAAGTCCACCTCTACATCAACAGCCATATTGAACTTAACTATATATCTTGCTATATTCAATATGATATCGTCGAAGTTAGTTCCCGCACAAACACGTAGAGAGCCCCTTGGACTCAAAGCTAGACGCATCCTATATAGACGCACTTTCGCACCATCATCTGCCAACCCAGGAGAGACACTCTATGTCGCGGTTCCAAAACTAGGAGAAAACATTGTCCTAGTCCCAGGTGGCTTTGCGCTGTTAGCTGACATTGCATTGTCTGGTGGACTCAACACCAATCGCGTGGTGGCCAATGTCGGACGATGTTTAGTCTCTCATCGTAGATGTAGATTTGCAACAGAGGTAATAGAAGAGCTTGCCCGACCAGATCTCCTACAGACATATTCCGATCTCTATCTTCCTACTCCAGAGCTAGAAGCTAGGATTCAACAAGGCATCCAATCAGAAAATATGAACAAGCTTCGCTCGAAGACTAACGGTGCAACCGCTGCAAATGATGGAGAAACTGCACTCCTGGCTGCATATGGTTCGAGGTATCGAATACCATTAGATGTTGACATTCTGACACAACATGGAGCTCTGTATCCCCACGCCCTCAACGACATTATTTCATTCGATTTGGTTCTAGCACCCGCTGTCGATATAGTGGTAGGATCAGATGCAACCAAGATAGGCACATACAAGCTAAACAACATACAGCTGGAGTATGAGGTCATCGAGGATGAAAAACTCGCCAGACAAGCAGAGCACGCATATGCCACAGGCACCGCCTTTCTGTTCGACTACGCTTTACACTCCACTACTGTACCTATTAACCGGGCATCAGACACTTTGGTGGCTAAGAACCTCACAGTCCCACGAAGATCATTTACTGGACTACTTTTACTCTTCGTGGCGCCACACACTGCAGGTGCCCGGGACAGCGAGGCATTCTCCAGTCCAGGCATCACTAAGGTGAAGGTAGATGCCAATGGCATTCCAAATTTCTTCTTTCCAGATGGTATACTACCACCAGATTTCTGGGAGGCTGCCAAGGGATGGTTTGGTACGTCAGTTGATGTCGATCCGAAAATGACGCCTATGACACCCGCCAAGTTCTACAACAACAAATTTGCCGTCTTGGTTGATTGTCTCACAGCAAAGGATTCAGTTGTCCATGGTGATGGCTTGGCCCAAATAGGTGGTGGAATGGTGGAAAAGACATCGACATCCGAGTGCACAGGAGTGGAGGCAGTGGAACTGTTAACATGCACATCTTCGTTCTGTCAGATGCTCAGATCAATATATTGAATGGATCTATGAGTAGCTTTACATATTAACAATGGATTCCTTGGTAGAACACATTCCATTCAACGCACTCATAGTAGGCCCCACAAACTGTGGGAAAACAGCATTTCTCATAGAGCAGCTTCGTGGACCATTTCGTTGTAAGTTTGAATATATAGTATTAGTGTGCCCCACTTACGCCCACAACAAAACCTATCGTGGATTTGCCAATCGAGATCCACACTTCTATGTTGTATCACCACCACAGGATGCTATTAATGCTGCATTGCATATTTGTGCAACCTTTTGGGCTGGGACCAATACTCTATTGATTCTCGATGATTGTGCTGCCTCAAAAGATGTAAAAAGAAGAACTGACAAGCTTGTGGATTTGGCATTCTCTGCTCGACATATAGGGCTCTCTGTTTGGGTGCTATCCCAACAATTAACAAGCATATGTAAACCTTTCCTTGAAAACTCAGCTGTTGTAGTTGCCTTTCATACCGCATCAGCTACGACCATCAGAACGTATAACGATGTAGGAAAATCCACAGGGAATATGTTCTTCTGTCTTTTGTGTGTTGCTCTTTTCAGGGTCTTGGGCGGGTTCTTCAATCTTAGTGGTCAAAGCCTCAAAGTCGGCATAGATGACGTAGGGAACTTTGAGCTGTTCGTGGATATTCTGAAGGGAGACTATGTTGTTCTCATTGGTAGGCATTTCAATACGAATGGCTCGGTCATCAACACCGTTACACTCTAGAATGTGCTTTTCGAGGAGGGCGTTGGTAGTATATCCATGTAGACATCGCTCACATAAATGTTTCCTATGTTCGTATTTTGTTTGATCGAATAGAAGGCGGTTGAAATCCTTGATCCAGCAGTAGTGTCGAAGACCGCTATCTGGGTGTTCTATAAGCAAGAAGTTAACTCGCTTTGAAAGGGTCTCCTTCGAGATGTGATGTACGATCAAGCACTTTTCCTTTGGATCCCAACCATATACATTGATGGAGATCTTGTTTTGCTTCTCTACACGTTTTATTTGTGAGATTGGCGTTGGCGCATCCACCCCATCAAAGTTAAACCCATCATCTTTTCGGTACTTCGACATCCTCTGAGGGTCTTTTGCAACTGGAAACAGTGCTGCGCGTAGTGACCAACGGAAGCAATGGTCGTCGTTGTTTTTCACATTGATCACGGCTTTCTTATTCGCGATTTCTGTAGGTAGTGGTAAATATGAACCTCCACGGAGTGGTTGATATCGAGCAATGTTCAACCACAGAATGTTGACTCTATATCTATAACCCAGTTTGATCCTCGACTAATCCACTTCTCAATGTAGTTGTGGATCTGAGAATGTGCTTCTACTATTACCCCACGGATCTCAGCATCGTTGGTCAAAACGGCTTGCGAACTCCGAAAGGTAGCTATCTCATATACTGAACCCTCAGGTTTGTCAAGCCGGAGTGTGATATTCAAAGCTAGCTGAAACTTAAGGCTGTTGAGGTCTTGGAGCTCTTCCTCGAGCTTTTCGGTAGTCTGCTTCCGCACACCGGCGAGTAAAGCAGCTGGGTCTGCTCCTAGAGGGTTACCATCTGGAACATCCATCTTCCATCCACGTAAATAGTCCCCAATGGCCCTGGGCACTCGAACGAATGTGAGTATATGTTCAGCCATAGTATAATACTTTATAACTGTCCTCCTCTAATTGGGCGGCAAAATACAATAAGTGTACTATAGTAGTATATAAAGTGGCGGTTATGGTGTAGCACCTTTGTTTTTTGATGTATGTCACGTTTGATGGCCCCCGAACCCCAACGTATTTGTTGGCGTCTATTGTACCTAATTACAACATCTATGGTACTCAATAGAAAATAAGTTGGGATTTGGTACAATAGACGCCAAAAAATGCGGTGGGGGAGGGGGTCATCGGATGTGACATGCAACAAAAAACGGAGGTGCTGCGCCAGAACTGCTACTTTATATACTACTCTTGATTATTAAATAACGACTGGGTACGAGTCAGTATTTTAACCATTTAATTTCTCAAGGCTTCTATTTTAACCAAATAATAAATCTTAACCATAGTTTAGCTGGTATACTATAGGTTTACTCTGGGTTACTCAGCCATTTTCATGTAATAAAAACACTTTTTTGACCTCGCCTTTTTCACAGATGCCGCCCCCTCTGCCCTTCCCCCCAACCCCCCCCCCCCCGACAGTTACTCTACAGATTCATATTGATTACGGTGTTGCAAAAGCATGTCCGATTATTTACGATATTATAGGTTCTATTTCTAATTTCTTTAGCGAATTGTAAGCGTCTGTTTACGATAATTCCAAACTCAGTCAGTCAGTGTTTCAGATTAACTGGATTTATAATTTCGCAAAATTGTGGTCAAAAGTCGATGCGTGCTTGCTTGCTATAAACTGAACGTTTCTAAAATTATTAGCCTGATGAAAGAGCAAATAATCCGGTCAGTTCCCTAGGTATGTTATCTAGCTATACATGAATATGAACAACAGGGAACGAGTATTTATAAGGTAAGCGAAGTTTCAATAAATACTGATACGGGATTGTTAATTTATTCAAATTTTTGGAAGACTTTCCATGCTCGCCGATCCGGATACAAACTGAATGGAATACGGCTTCATTTCCTTTGATAGTTTCACGAAATTCAGGTCACTCTAGTTTCTTTTCACGGCTTCCAGGTCACATCAGAATTTCTTACGGGTCTGGCTTAATACAGCCTACAGTTTCCCAGTCAAATCCAAACGGCAATATTTTTAACGGGTTTTCAAATTACACTCCGTAGCTTATATTAATTAAATTCAAAGTTCATTTTCTCGAGTCTTCAAGTCAGATCCGGTCAGATCCGTCCCATACCAGTCCGCGTAGTAAGTTTATGGAGCAACACATAATAGGCCTTTTGCATCAATTGATCACGTGACGATTTTCCCATAGCAACGCCTGTGGTGGAGGGCAAGCCATTCTAACATTCCTTGACAACAGAGAGAGTGTGAGAGCACAGGCAGCCCAGACTCGAGACATATTTCCCGCCTTTTGGGTTACCTGTGGTATGTTTTATAAGCGATCTCGTAAGAGTTTACATAATTGCTCCTTGTGAATTCTCTTTTCCGATTCCTACGAAATAAATCTTCAATAATAAAAGATTGATACTTAATGAAGTTTTGTGAGTGGTTTTGGGGTGATTTGGGGACTTCTAAAGCAGTTTATTAGGCCTCGAGGTTTTGACCGTTGGCCGCGTGTCTACCTCATAGCTACAAATATACACAAGGTATGCAGCTTCGAGGCGCTTTTCATCGATGTCACCTCACTCGCCGCCGAAATTCGACAAGAAATTCAAATCGATTTCGCCTCTGCTTTCGGCACACAAATCCAGAGATGTGTAAGCACTTCTCATCCACGTTTCATGCCAAACGACCTGAAAACGGCCTGGAAAATAAATTCCGAATTCAAAATATATCCATCGCTATGTGATCTGCAGATTGATCGGTCCATAAATCAGCGGTAGACATCGCAGGCGGTGCTTTCAAGATGCAGTTGCCATGCCCACGCATGAGCTCAAACTCAAAGTAAACAAACTCTACTCATGAGAACATGTGATTGTCTTTTTCAGTATATTTCTTAGGTCATTATAAACAAAAATAGCATGATTTGTACGTGATATTTATCACTTGCTGTATTTATGCGGTGCTTTCAAGATGCAGTTGCCATGCCTACGCATCTTGAAAGCACCGCCTGCGATGTCTACCGCTGATTTGTGGACCGATCAATCTGCAGATCACATAGCGATGGATATATTTTGAATTCGGGATTTATTTTCCAGGCCGTTTTCACGTCGTTTGGCCTGAAACGTGGATGAGAAGTGCTTACACATCTCTGGATTTGTGTGCCGAAAGCAGAGGCGAAATCAATTTGAATTTCTTGTCGAATTTCGGCGGCGAGTGAGGTGACATCGATGAAAAGCGCCTCGAAGCTGCATACCTTGTGTATATTTGTAGCTATGAGGTAGACACGCGGCCAACGGTCAAAACCTCGAGGCCTAATAAACTGCTTTAGAAGTCCCCAAATCACCCCAAAACCACTCACAAAACTTCATTAAGTATCAATCTTTTATTATTGAAGATTTATTTCGTAGGAATCGGAAAAGAGAATTCACAAGGAGCAATTATGTAAACTCTTACGAGATCGCTTATAAAACATACCACAGGTAACCCAAAAGGCGGGAAATATGTCTCGAGTCTGGGCTGCCTGTGGTGAGAGACGCCAGAGTGAAACCTCAATACTAGAAGTTCTGCCAGTTCCTTTGTTATTCGTTTTCAGCCCAAATTTATCAGAACTATTTAGCTATAAATCTTAAAGTTCAGTGTTATAAGATTTTAAGGGCCGTAAGACGATCAGAAATAACTTTCTGAAGCCAAAACCGGACTCTGCGAGTTACACGCAACATGATGGCGGCCCCAACAGACGGTAAGAAGCTGACTTCGGGAATGTACTTTTCTTCCACGCTTTAAATCGTTTTTATGTTCTAGAAAAATTATCTGATGACAGGAGATGTATCTATTTAATACTCTACATAGCCGAGGAGATGCTAGGAGACGCTGGTGTTGTATAAACTGGAACGCGCTACCACTGTTGTGTGCCACAAATATGCAGTGGTGATTTACGCTACGACGATGGACTTTCCTTTCGTCGCAAAAATTCCCCGGTAAAGACATGGGATTAAGGTCTCAGTGAATCACCAAAATTCGAAATAACGAGGGGCTTTATTTCAAGATTACAGACTCTAGTGTTGCTGGTGATTTGAAAAAAAGAGAACCTGTCACTGATAGGAAAACCAGCTATTCAACAACCTATATCAAGTTGTTATTCGTACATCAGTTTATAATCGTATAATATCCCTGTAGCCTGTAACGCGTTCGAATTCATACAACACCAGCATCTCCTAGCGTCTCCTCGGCTATGGTAGAGTAACAGATACATCATTCTCATGTCATCACATATTTTTCTAGAACATAAAAACGATTTAAAGCGTGGAAGAAAAGTACATTCCCGAAGTCAGCTTCTTACCGTCTGTTGGGGCCGCCATCATGTTGCGAGTAACTCGCAGAGTCCGGTTTTGGCTTCAGAAAGTTATTTCTGATCGTCTTACGGCCCTTAAAATCTTATAACACTGAACTTTAAGATTTATAGCTAAATAGTTCTGATAAATTTGGGCTGAAAACGAATAACAAAGGAACTGGCAGAACTTCTAGTATTGAGGTTTCACTCTGGCGTCTCTCGCGCTCTCTCTGTTGTCAAGGAATGTTAGAATGGCTTGCCCTCTACCACAGGCGTTGCTATGGGAAAATCGTCACGTGATCAATTGATGCAAAAGGCCTATTCAGAGCCATAATTCAGAGTTTTTAAGCTTCGCATCCATCGCCCCTCTTTCTTTGTTGAAATCAAGGTTGAATTCATGAGATGGAGCGATGAAAATCCGTGAGAAGCTGGAACCGAATCTTAAAATAGCATTGTGACGTCCACTGAGCCAAAAATAGATTGGCGCAGACTATCATAGGGTACGGAGATCAGTTCTCTTAAGTGATGTTCTCTTAAGTGATGGAATACGGCTTCATTTCCTTTGATAGTTTCACGAAATTCAGGTCACTCTAGTTTCTTTTCACGGCTTCCAGGTCACATCAGAATTTCTTACGGGTCTGGCTTAATACAGCCTACAGTTTCCCAGTCAAATCCAAACGGCAATATTTTTAACGGGTTTTCAAATTACACTCCGTAGCTTATATTAATTAAATTCAAAGTTCATTTTCTCGAGTCTTCAAGTCAGATCAGGTCAGATCCGTCCCATACCAGTCCGCGTAGTAAGTTTATGGAGCAACACATAATAGGCCTTTTGCATCAATTGATCACGTGACGATTTTCCCATAGCAACGCCTGTGGTGGAGGGCAAGCCATTCTAACATTCCTTGACAACAGAGAGAGTGTGAGAGCACAGGCAGCCCAGACTCGAGACATATTTCCCGCCTTTTGGGTTACCTGTGGTATGTTTTATAAGCGATCTCGTAAGAGTTTACATAATTGCTCCTTGTGAATTCTCTTTTCCGATTCCTACGAAATAAATCTTCCATAATAAAAGATTGATACTTAATGAAGTTTTGTGAGTGGTTTTGGGGTGATTTGGGGACTTCTAAAGCAGTTTATTAGGCCTCGAGGTTTTGACCGTTGGCCGCGTGTCTACCTCATAGCTACAAATATACACAAGGTATGCAGCTTCGAGGCGCTTTTCATCGATGTCACCTCACTTGCCGCCGAAATTCGACAAGAAATTCAAATTGATTTCGCCTCTGCTTTCGGCACACAAATCCAGAGATGTGTAAGCACTTCTCATCCACGTTTCAGGCCAAACGACGTGAAAACGGCCTGGAAAATAAATCCCGAATTCAAAATATATCCATCGCTATGTGATCTGCAGATTGATCGGTCCACAAATCAGCGGTAGACATCGCAGGCGGTGCTTTCAAGATGCGTAGGCATGGCAACTGCATCTTGAAAGCACCGCATAAATACAGCAAGTGATAAATATCACGTACAAATCATGCTATTTTTGTTTATAATGACCTAAGAAATATACTGAAAAAGACAATCACATGTTCTCATGAGTAGAGTTTGTTTACTTTGAGTTTGAGCTCATGCGTGGGCATGGCAACTGCATCTACCATAGCCGAGGAGACGCTAGGAGATGCTGGTGTTGTATGAATTCGAACGCGTTACAGGCTACAGGGATATTATACGATTATAAACTGATGTACGAATAACAACTTGATATAGGTTGTTGAATAGCTGGTTTTCCTATCAGTGACAGGTTCTCTTTTTTTCAAATCACCAGCAACACTAGAGTCTGTAATCTTGAAATAAAGCCCCTCGTTATTTCGAATTTTGGTGATTCACTGAGACCTTAATCCCATGTCTTTACCGGGGAATTTTTGCGACGAAAGGAAAGTCCATCGTCGTAGCGTAAATCACCACTGCATATTTGTGGCACACAACAGTGGTAGCGCGTTCCAGTTTATACAACACCAGCGTCTCCTAGCATCTCCTCGGCTATGTAGAGTATTAAATAGATACATCTCCTGTCATCAGATAATTTTTCTAGAACATAAAAACGATTTAAAGCGTGGAAGAAAAGTACATTCCCGAAGTCAGCTTCTTACCGTCTGTTGGGGCCGCCATCATGTTGCGAGTAACTCGCAGAGTCCGGTTTTGGCTTCAGAAAGTTATTTCTGATCGTCTTACGGCCCTTAAAATCTTATAACACTGAACTTTAAGATTTATAGCTAAATAGTTCTGATAAATTTGGGCTGAAAACGAATAACAAAGGAACTGGCAGAACTTCTAGTATTGAGGTTTCACTCTGGCGTCTCTCGCGCTCTCTCTGTTGTCAAGGAATGTTAGAATGGCTTGCCCTCTACCACAGGCGTTGCTATGGGAAAATCGTCACGTGATCAATTGATGCAAAAGGCCTATTCAGAGCCATAATTCAGAGTTTTTAAGCTTCGCATCCATCGCCCCTCTTTCTTTGTTGAAATCAAGGTCGAATTCATGAGATGGAGCGATGAAAATCCGTGAGAAGCTGGAACCGAATCTTAAAATAGCATTGTGACGTCCACTGAGCCAAAAATAGATTGGCGCAGACTATCATAGGGTACGGAGATCAGTTCTCTTAAGTGATGTTCTCTTAAGTGATGGTCTCTTGTTTTATTTCATGACTCAAAGCGAATTTTAAAAAAAATTATACAGTAACTTTTTTAAAGAAAATACCAGTACTCTTTCAAATTCTCTTCTTCAGTTCAAATAATTTTGTGCTGAATTGCTGCGTTGCACGTGACATCATCGCCGCCATCTTGCATGGTTGACGTTAACAAAGGATTCGTCGTTCAATCAACCATGAAGCCAAAAGAGTTCTTCGTTTGATTCAACCAACATGGCCACCACGTCTGTGTTATTTGAATCTCTGGGGATTGATTGCAAACCAGCAATTTTGCTGCATACCTACACCGATGCACAAACTGCACTACTTGCAATAGTATGTACAATGTTAACACCAGCCCGAGTTTAGCCTCACCACAGGCTCTTCAGTGTTATGTTATAATGAGTCGTTTTGTGCCGGCTAGATTTCGCAGAGAACTCTCAAATCAATTATTATTCTCTGTTACATTTTGTTAAATTGAGCTGGGTCAAAAATTAATTCTGAGCAGCTCCACTCGAATAACACCGAAACAGGCTACGCCATTGTTCCCTGATAAGCTTCTGTTGATCGCTCGCTACTTAGAGAAGAGGATACAGCTTCCATTTATAACGCAGACTGAACTTTTTATCACCGCTCGTGACCAAGCTTCTATTAAAGGCTTATTTTACCCAGGTGATAGAGCAGGGGAGCTCGGACGCATAAAGACACCGGAAATAGCTCGTTTTCCTTATGATAGTGGATGCGGGACGACGCGTCAAATTTATTCGGGATGCGCCGCCACCCTAATCCCTCGCGGTGCTCCGCTAGAGCCATTGAGACATATGATGCAATCGCCCGCGAGATTGGTATATACTTGAGTCAGGGATATTTCATACTACCAACCCCCAGGAGCATGTTGTCGACCTCCCATTTTCGAGTGCCGCAGCAGAATCGCGGCTGAAGATATATCTGAGCGAGGCGCATATTGACAGTGGTGAGACCCTACACAGCTTTCGCGCGGGATGTGCATGCCCTCACTCTAACCTTTTCGGGATCGCAATTGGCGGACGTTATGTCCTATGTGGGCTGGTAGAGCCCAAGTACCGCTTCCTACTACCTTAAGTTAGTAAACATCATTAAAGCGGGAGCACCTGCTGACCTTCTTTCAGCACATCCGCCTGGGGCCAACGACGCAAAACGCCTCTACTCTGCATATAACACTCTTCAGGACTTCATCTCAGCTTTTTCCGTACAGGATCCAGTGGCTCTTAAGCCATCTACTCCTCCCTAATGACATGCTGCATTATCCTCGCGGCTACCTCAGTTTGGGTGTTGGGTTATGCTTTTAGTTTGGGGTCTCTTTTAGGTTTGGTTCGTCGGACTCTTTCGCGTATCGCCAGGCACATCGAGTTCGGTATCACCCTTTCGGCGTAGCCGCAAGACTTCCATACCACAAAGGACTACAGGTAAGACTGGTGTAACTAGAATATTGTGGGTGGTTCTCAAAAGCAAAAAAAATCAACAACAATGATACAAAATCCCAGTCAAACACTATTTCCCTTTTCAAAAATGGGGGTAGTACCTCCCATTCCATATCGGTGGTGACTCTCAAACGAGACCACCACCCCCCAAAAACCAACATAAATGATACTAAATCCCAGTCAAACACTGTAGTTCCCTTTTCGAAAATGGGGAGAGGGGTGGTCAGTCCTGAGAAAGTGCGCCAGAACCGCCATTCTGTGTACTACTCCATCATTTTTCAAGACAAGATCAAAATGACACTTGTTGCGTGTAAGAGCTACCATATACCAATATGTAGGTATTACAAATTACGCTGTAATACCACTGTTCTCAACCAATCAAATGACAAATTTATTGGCTTATATTATAAGTAATAGTAACAGCATGCATGGTTTGTAGTGGTAATTGCCATAACTACCACGAGATAATTCGAAACAATTACCTTGTAATTTCACGAGCCGCGTTGCAATTTGAAATCTCACGAGTGGTATTTATGCCAAATATTATGTACAAACCATGCTATTAAATGTTTAAAATACGAGCTAAAATATTTTCTGGTGTAATCCCTCACTGATTGATCGTGCTCCGTATAAAACCAATGAACCCATGCTCAGACAAAATTTGATTGCCCCCTCGTGTGAACTGTTCATGCAAAGTGTCCCTGAGACAAAATTAAAATAAACCAATCGCAAAGCGTCATTTTACTTGCCCACATCCTAGCCCTTACGAACTCTATATATTTGAAGATGGCGGCTGATAAAATCACAATGTCCCTGCAACAAGTCCCCTCGTCTGAACACAAAGGATTTGTCCCCGCGACATATCTCCGGGACTTGTCCCTTCGTTTGTACCAACGTTTATGCACAGTCAACAACATGATAATACAAGACTTTCATAATGGCCACCTAATTTGCATAATTCGGAAGCTTAATCTGTAGAGGGAAACCAATACTTCCACATAAAAGATCACATTAAAACTAGTAATAGCAACAGCACTCAACTAGAGTGCGCTCAGCGCTCACAAGTTCACTAATTTCGACATGCTATTTCACATGGCAATGTTCAAGCATGTTTTATATACATACCGATAGCTACAGAAACGGGAAATCACATTTATGAAAGTCGTGTTGGTCGTGAGGCTTCTGTATTTTAAATGTATTAACATTTTTTTAACTAAGTAACAATATTTCAAATTTCAATGGTTCTACAGTTCACTATCAGAAGGGAATGTTTTAGTCTACAAAAGAGTCGAATGAGTTCGACAAAGAGTCACGGTATTCTTTGCTACACTGTTATTACCAGGAAATTGTATCGACTCCAAAACTGGAGTAACATAAAAAGGTTGAGGATCACCCCCATGTTGGAGTTCTTTTAACTCCAGTATTTAACTCCTATTTTGGAGTAAAAAACACCCCCGTTTGGAGTTAATGTAACTCTAACATAGAAGTATAAATCATTCTGAAAGTGGAGTACTAGAAAAGGGTTTAGGGTTATCCCCTTACTGGAGTTATTGTAACTCCAGCATTTTTACTTCAGTTTTGGAGTTTAATAGCACTCCCAAATAAGAGTAAAGTTTACTCTTGTAGGAGTAACAAAAATCTGATTGGAGAAAAACTAAACCCAACCATTTTTACCCCAAAATGAAATAAAGGTTAACATTAAAATCAAAGTCTGAACACAATTATGTCTAAGTACATATTTAATATAATAGATATGGCCAAATTTACAAGAATATATACATATGTGTGTATAAAATAGAAATATTTACTTTAAAGCAACATGCATGCATTTCCCTTACTTTGATGCAGAATGATATATAACTCAAACAATATATTTTAAACTATACTCAAAATAAACTACTGATACAGATTTTCAGTACACACTGGCCTACAATAATTATTGTTGTTCTCGTTAGAAAATACTTACTTATAGTGAGTGTAAACATAATAATTTCAATGTACAAGTTTTACAACCTATCAATCCTTTTCTTTTCCGGCTCCTAAGGATGATAGGGAATAATGACAGATAATATATTATTAACAACTACTGCATTCTTACCTCACAAGCAATTCCTTCTTCGACTACACGAAAAGCAAGAAGAAAAGAAGGCACTGCAGTATATGTTGTTTTCTCATTGAGCAGGCGGAAACCTTTTTATCTTCTGCCAGACTCACTCCATCGTGTCACCTACATCCGTCATTGTTGCAGTGGGCTCAGGTTTCATCCGGCATAAGCTACATAACTACATATACATATATAATCGCCGTGACCCCATATAACGCACCAATACCCACGATTGCTCTCATCTGACTTGATAGCTCAGTTGGTAGAGCGCCAGACGTACTGGAGGTCGTTGGGTTCGAGTCCCACTTGGGTCAGAGATTTTTTCTCTTTCCCTCGTAGGGTGTGCACACTTAGCACTACAGCTTACCACGTGACTTTACATCACATCCTTTACACTTACTAGTGCTACGCGGCAAACATGATTTCCTATCATAACTACATATACATATATAATCGCCGTGACCCCATATAACGCACCAATACCCACGATTGCTCTCATCTGACTTAATAGCTCAGTTGGTAGAGCGCCAGACGTACTGGAGGTCGTTGGGTTCGAGTCCCACTTGGGTCAGAGATTTTTTTCTCTTTCCCTTGTAGGGCGTGCACACTTAGCACTACAGCTTACCACGTGACTTTACATCACATCCTTTACACTTACTAGTGCTACGCGGCAAACATGATTTCCTATCATAACTACAAAAACAAAAATTAGCTGCACGGTGATAAACAGATTTTAACAGACTTGTCAAGCCCATAATCTTGAGCGAAGAAAAACATGAATGCCTCACAGCCTTCTTGCTTTTCATGGAGATGAAGAAGGCTCTGCTCACAGCGTACTCTATTCTTTGCTTCATTTTGAACAGCTGCCTCACAAAATAAATATACATTATTATAAGTAATTGCATGACATTTCAGGAGATCAGTGATTACATTTTTCCGCAAGCCAAGGGAGGTTCGTAAGGGTCCCTCTGCCTGAGGCTGTTACAAATCCTCCCAATGCCCAAGGAGAAATTTAATACCTAATCTCCTAAAATTTAATGATTAGTTTGTAATACATGAATACCCAAGGAACCGAACTAACTCCGAGAAGTACATGTATAAACTACAAGACATTGCAGTTGGGTTACTTTCGAAAACGTTGGTATGTGCTTGATTGAGGGCCATTGAATGAATTACCGTGAGGAAAAGTACATTCTTTATGAGAAGCACAACAGTAAAATACAATGCACATGTACATACATGTGTATGTGGTTGACTAAATATTCAAGGAGCATACATGGAGTTGCATGTTAATTAAGTTACATATTTTGGTTCTAAGTACCATATCCCACATGGAAGCAACATGAAGAAGCCATATAACAGGAAGGGTACAGGGTAGCCAGCCTGCGTCGCATCCGAACTAAACCAAGGTTAAGTCAGTCTGCGAACCAGCGATGGAAAGCTTGTTCTAGACCCCCAGCAGCATACCATGCATGATTTGAGTACGCGTTCTGATTGGCTTTTAAAAATGCTTTTTGTTACGTGTCTTCTGACTTGCCATTCAACTGTCACCAGTTAGTCTCCCCAGAATCCAAGAACCACTTGCACCAGAACACTCGCATGGCAGGAAATCATTAGTGAAAATATAGAGGCTAAACTTTAAAATATGGATGTAGAATCGGTTTAAATAGCTTCATATATATTGTTCTTAGCTTTTATCAAGAAATATTTTGGAAGAACTCATTTATTTTGAGGCTTAACTAGTGAGCTCGTATAAAATGCCGACAAAAGAGAGTCGTTGCTAATTAAATTTGTACATCTATGCTGTAATTTGTCTAGACAAATGGGGAATGGAATGTTGTGCCGGTGTAAGCAGCTGGTGGAGCTATCGCATGGCGTGACGATCTAGTCATTTCAAAATAGCCAGTTAGAAGACATGTATGTAAAAGCATTTTTAAAAGCCAATCAGAACGTGTACTCAAATCACGGTATGCTGCTGGGGGTCTAGAATAAGCTTCCTGTCGCTGGTCTGCAGACGAACTTAACCAGGGTTCAGTTCAGATACAACACAGGCTACAGGGTAATTAGCATTGTGCCCTCCTAGGGGCCATAACCTGGGTGTGCCAGGGGACTTTCCAATGTTCCCTCATCAGAGTGCCCCTCTAATTTGCTCTCATGCTTATTATGCATGCATGCACCATATACCTTCAGGATACAGACTACAGTAATGGTTGTATACTAAATAGAATAAGGGCTGTACATGGGCAACCTATTTACCAAAGTGATCACTGATAAATTATTTTCGACTGTACGTATTTGTTTGGTGTTCACAAAGTACATGTAACAGTCTTCAAAAGTGTGGGCACAAATTTTGATATTTTGCTTTAAACAAATTTCATGGTCATTTGAACTTTGAAGGTGAATATCAGTGGAAGGCAATACAAAGTGAATGAAAAATGCCATAGCATTTGCTTAAAGCAAAATTCACACACATTTGTTATTCTTCATTATCGTGCAGTGTCAGATGTACTGTATATGTTATATCCGCATTGCATTTAATTTAAATTCACCGATGTGAATGCAAATTCGTCCAACTTACACATGTTACCATAGCAATACCTAACAAATTCGTACAGACAATTTATCAGTGATCATTGTGGTATATAGGTTGCTCATCTACAGCCTTTATTCTATTCAGTATAAAACATATTTTAATATGTATCCTGAAGGTATACAGTAACCTTAATCATGTTAATGAGGGAGATTTAGTTGAAGCTTGCTGATGAGGAAACTTAGAGGTTTAATGTCACTGCATGAAAAACAAAGAAAACCGAGATAATCATGTTATTACAACATTAGAGCCTGTTTACACTAAGGGAGGTTGACCCTAGCAAGAGAGCTACTTCATTGTATTGTAATAGAGGTAAGCGGATAACGCTGTTGCCACCCAATTCAGATCATGTGATGTAAACACACGTTACTCTGGAGAATTGACTCTTTGAAAATTAATTTTATTCAGATAGGCATGACTGCATTATGATTAGAATGAAAAAGGAATAATTTCCCAGAGCAGCATATGCTTACATCACATGATCTGAATTGGGTGTCAACAGCGTTAGCCGATTACCTCTATCCCTCCATACTATTTCGCATATATCAACAATACTGCAGATCCTAGCACTAGGGTCAATCTCCTTTTGCATTTAACCAAGCCCTATGAGGGATCCATTATGCTACATGTACAAGGAAACCTACTGAATTAACAAAACAGATTCTGGGACCTAATGTGTTAAGTGTCAACCACTCTACTGCAATGTAAAGGGGATCAAGAGTCCAAGTCCACAGAGCCATGTAACCCAGGAGCTTGAATTGGTATCCTCAATAAATTGAGCATCGAATTAGTTTTGTGTTTACAGAAGTTGGAGTCTGGACATTGCCAAAATGGCGACTAATATGTTGTCACTCTGCTTTGGTAATATTCAACTCTAAGATCTCATGTGTTATGGTCACTTTGCTAAATATACCCAGCTCAAAGATCTTGACATAATTATATGTCACTCTATAACAGTACCAATAACAAGTCTGAATTTGATACATCTAACTCTATCAACTGTCTGACCATAATGAGACAGACCCTCTTAGAGTAACCATATTACTTTCAACTGATGCCCAGTAAACTCTCTACATTCCTATCAATTAGATGCAGTTTGCACTGTCTCTAATCCCTTTAACTATGACAGCTTTCAGCGGGCTTTTCTCAGTACTGACTAACTTGAAGTCAATCTTATTTCGGAAAACTTGCCGGAGCGCAAGAAGAAAAAAAAGTTATATATCCCTGAAGCGCTCAGACAGACTAAGCTACCAGGACTACCCACTGGATGAACCAACTGGGGATATAGATGTAGAACTAACTTGAATTTAATCATATTTTGGTCAACTTGCTGGAGCTCTAGAAAAAACTTTTACATCCCTGAATCGCTCAGGTAGACAACTGCTGCCAGGATGAACCAACTGTGGATATAGAACTAACTTATTTTGGAAAAATTGCCAGAGCGCTAGAAAAAATAAGTTCCATATCCCTGAAGCAGGCCTGGAAATAATTGTTCCTACTTGGCAAGGAAAAATAAGTATATTAAGTTTATATGCATGTGACCATTTTCTGTGACATTATTTTGTCAATTTGAAGCTTACAGGAAGTGTGCACTTTTATCTAACGCCGGAAGTTATCATATAATTAGCATATTGATGGCCGCGCGCAAGGACTTCTGGGTCGAGCTGAGACACGAGGTTCACTATGGTTTTCACTTTTGTGTTATTCTTTTCATTACTTACTATATACTCGCTTAGAAACGTCCTTGTTAAGTTAGTACTATACTCAAATACAACGCAATGTCCTAAGATTGTAACTAGATGGTTAATTCGAGTCGCCGATGTGTATTTAAGTTGTAATGACACTTCATGTTTTCACTCTGCTCGGTCGCAGATTTATAAAGGCGACATAAAGCAAACGGAAATCCAGCAGTTGGATCCTGGGCCACATGCATATACATTGTTTTGGCGTAGTTAGTTCGTCCATGAAATACCTACTGATGAGCATATCTACTAGTAAGTAAATTAGGAATTACTTTAGGTTTACCATCTGGCGTCTATCATCTCGAACTGTATTTAGTCTTTCGTTTTCCTCAAAGCATACCAGCCCATAAATAGCTATTCAGGGTCCAAATGATGTCTTGATGAGTTCATAGCTTGGTTCCAAAACTCGTAAACTAGCCAACCTTCTGTAAATCCATCCAAGTCGTAGGAAAATACCGCTCAGAAAGTGCGCGGAACCGTTCATTCGACCGCCGAAACCTGATATAGTTCATGAGCATGCGTTATAGCGTTGCCGCTGACTGATTGCGGAATAAACCGGACTATTTTCATATTATTTTGCACTATGGTATATTTTTCATTTATTAATGTATAAGCAATTTACATGCTAATTTCCTCACAAAGTAGAGACTATTTAAATAGTTCTCCATATATCTGATAATTTCCGGACTCTGCTTTATGTTTTACCCACTCGTTGTGGTCTACCGCATAGGAATCAGCTCAGAACACTTAGCCTGCGTCGCATCCTAACTAAACCCCGGTTCCCGTTCGGATGCGACGCAGGCTAAGAACAGTAGATTTCATGCTTATGTGGTTTCAAAGAGCTTTTAGTTAACTCCAAGGTAGAGTTAATTCAACTACTTCGGTTGAGTGATCCTTAAATTTTACTCCAAATTGGGAATAATTTCAACTCTTTCTCTCAAATGACAAGAGTGAAAACAACTCCTAACTTGGAGTTAAATGTTCAAGCATTGCAATAACTCTTTTGAGGGAATTAAATTGACTCCAATAGAGAGTATATTAAATTTCAATTTTCATTTGGGAGTTAAATGAACTCCTTTACTGGAGTGAAACTAACTCCAAAAACGTTACTCCACACTCTAGAGTTATCTTAACACCCTTAGTAGAGTAAAAATAACTCCCTGGAAATAACAACTGACGGTGTCAGCGAAGGTGAAGATGTCAGTAACCTGGCTATGGCCCTTTTATACCGGAACTTCCCGTTTAACACATACACCCCCTTGCATTTTAATATATGTTTCCCTCGACTTATTCCCTCACGCATCTCCTACTGTAGTACAGAGAAGTAACTTGAAAGAAGAGGATCGGAAAAAACGGAATTTATTACGACCCGGAATCGAACTCGACCCCTCGCTCGATTGGTTCTAGTCCTCTGTCCTGTCCACTACATTACAAGCTACGTTGGTTGAAAAATCCTTGTGAACATTAATCAGTTATGCAACTATGCAAACAATGATCCTAATGATTTATGAAAAGAGATATTGTTATTGCGTAGCATGAGAAAACCTCGCCACAATCTGACGCCATTTCTTGTGAAGCTCTTACAACATTTTGTGAAACATGGATTTGGTCCTGTGTTGACTTGAATGCTGAATGGACGGTTTTCAAAATTAGCCGACGTTCCTTGTCGTGCAGGATGGAAAGCTCTCATCGTTTGGAGTTCTGAAGACTTCTAAAGAGTCTTTCTTCTATTTGACTTTGTCATACCTTTCTATATGTTTTATAAAACATTGCTTTTTGGCAAAAAGGTTTTGCAGTGTTATTTATCTTCTGACATTACTTTTTGTGTTATACTTGGAGTTGCTTTTTTCACGAAACGTTTCCTGTGGAAACAATCTCAATCAACTACCCTAGGTCGCAGCGGTCCAAAACCATACCGACCGGCTTACCATATAATAAATACCTCTTATTAACCTCCTTTACTTGGTCCGTATGGGAAGTTATGGACCACAAATGGACTAGCTCGCGAAATTATAACAAAAGGATTTATTGTGCACTCCAAATGTATAACATACAAGGAAATTACAAATTATTAAAAATGACTTTAAAAATACAACCATGATAATAAAAGTTTACTTTACACAATCAGTTCCAAACTATGGCAAAAGCAAACATTTGCTTGCCTTGTCGTTTTGGTCCGTATGGGAAGTTATGGACCACAAATGGACTAGCTATATAACAAAAGGATTTAGTGTGCACTCCAAATGTATAGCTGTTTAACATACAAGGAAATTACAAATTATTAAAAATGATTTTAAAAATACAACCATGATAATATCAATCAGCATAATCAGTTCCAAACTTCGGCAAATGCAAACATTTGCTTGCCTTGTCGTTTTGGTCCGTATGGGAAGTTATGGACCACAAATGGACTAGCTATATAACAAAAGGATTTAGTGTGCACTCCAAATGTATAGCTGTTTAACATACAAGGAAATTACAAATTATTAAAAATGATTTTAAAAATACAACCATGATAATATCAATCAGCATAATCAGTTCCAAACTTCGGCAAATGCAAACAGTTGCTTGCCTTGTCGTTCTTGGGATTCATGGTTTAAAAGAAACGTATACTTTTTCTTAAATGAAGTAAATTTGTTTGATGTTTGTGTTGGGATAGGAGAGCATGCAATGCTTTTTTGGGGGACTCCTCCAATAAACGGTACTCAGAAGAACATATTTCCAACATTTACAGAAAGCCCACTTCAGTTTTCCTGAATGTATAGCGTACAATAGAAAGATCACGTGCTATTCAAGTAAGCGCTTCCTTCTCTTCCTTCCTCTCCCCCTCCCCCTCCCCCTCCCCCTCCCCCTCCTAAGTAGTGGAATGGACGCTCTTGGTTAGAGGTTCCTAATGTTTGGCTGTACCTGTCTCGGTAATGCACTTATCAATTGAAATCCCCAATGTAAGAAATACCCCATCCCGCTTGTGCACTTTATGCAGTGAAATTCCCACCTCTACAACAATGTTTCTTCTTACCTTATGTATTTTCATAGTTCTAGCAACTAAAGTGAATATGATATCCAAGGCTTGATTGTTGAAAGTTCTCATGTTTAATGAAACACAACATAACACAAAATACTGGTGTGGATGGGCATTTGGAAGACTGTTCAACTCGACTTTGCTTGCAGACGGGACAGAACCACTTCCCCTCAGGCTGATCTCCCTCCTGTACTCCAACACACTGAAAGTGGCCGGAACCAATCTATTTTGCATCCTGTATTGTGACCTGCAATCATTGCACTTACTTCATCTGGTTCCTGGCACACTAACACAATTAGTTGGAATTTTTGAGCGAGCCACGCTCTAACTTTGATGGTCCAGCTGCTGAATAAAAATACTATATTTCCCATAGTATATAAATTTGTATAGAAACGACATGACGATCACCACCACGGCGACGTCACGGCTAAAGACAGAGCAGAATAACGAGTGAACATGCGCAATCTGACGCGCAAATCGGCAGGAAATATTTTGCCGTAAACACTATTTTATGGCGATCAGTCTCTCGTGTTTGTAGACAATTTTATCCCCGTGTTCAAAGCTTAAACCACACTGTTCAAAACATTATGTTTTCTTAGTTTCTCAAGGAAATGGTCTGAGTATATGAAGCTTGTCCTTCCCATAAAACTCTTATTCCTCGCAGAAAATATGAAGGTACTCGCTAATGTTTGAAATTTTCACCATTTTTTTAATGCTGCCATGGTCCCTAGTCCTCGCGTCACGTTATTCAGTAAATAGGGTCTGGGACGCGATTGGTTATTCAGCTCTGTCACCAACACGATCTCGAGGTTAAAATGGCTTTAAAATAATGATAATCAGTATTCTTAAAACCAGGCAAGGATAAAAAACATTTGTCACATTCCGACATTCATGACGTCTCCACAACCAAACATCACACGCAAACGGTTTTTCTTTCGTTTACCTTCAATCTCTTCTTGTTTACCTCACGAGCAATTCGCTAGCATGGTTCCTTCACAAACTAATCTTCAATGTGAGCCCGCCATAAATCTGGCCTTTGGAAGTTATGTCTAGTGTATAGGCATGCGCATTAGATATTCGATTCCATCACCACCCCCAGCGGATATAATTGTTCGCAGAGCGTTCGTGCAACGTCTGGATTGTGTTCGTCGCATGTGCGCGATCAAAAGGAGGAGAAAGTTAACTGTCACTGGCGAAGTTTGTATCACACTTTCAACCTACTTTAGCCGCATTTATCGGATCTTCATAGCCTTAATTGAGGTGGTTATTTGCAACGAAAAGTTGTCACGAAGGTTAACGTCGAAATTAACATGAACTAACACGGGATATTTTGACTTTTGAATAACAACTAAACTACAAGAAGAACCACTGTCAGAATTTCGCATTCTCTTACCATTCTTCAGAGGAATCAGATGAAGTTGGGACTCTTTTCTGATCTGATGGAGAAGATAACCTTTTTCTGGATTAAAACTTTTGTGATGAAAGGTACTTCATTTTCAGGCGTTTTCAATACAACGGAGTATCCAAGTCGAAGTTCTGGCTAGAAAGTGTTTCGATTTCATAGGCAATACGATGGATAGGTTGAGGAAGAGTTGCGAGACAAAACTGAAAGCTATTCAGTTTTGGTAACGTTCTTTAGAGACTGCTTCACACTGATATTTAATTCGACCGAATTTTGTTATTAACAACTTTAGCATTGTACTATAAATGTCACTATATTGTGGCTTTGTGGAAGGAAAACTGTAAGGAGAACCATTTTAACATATGTAAAAATATATTTTACTTTACACACTGGGCAACATTGTTGTAGTCGGATTGTCGTTGCTGATGGCTAACACCAGAATATTTCATCATTTCTGAACAGGTATGAGGCCCTCTCCATATCATGTTAGTTTCTTTTAAATTCTTTAATATGCAAATTATCATTTGCTTGTGTTTATGAGTTTTACACGCGCGATTTATGCCACAGACATTGTAAATATTACTTAATTTTGATAGCTGCGCTGATTGTGATATTTAGTGTTTATAGTTTGATTATTTATTTTGTCTGTCTCATTCATTAATTTTGTTGAAAGCTAAACAACAAATTCTTACTATTTGGCGTGTCAGTTTACCAAAAAAATGACCGCCAGCCAAATTTTTTATGATTTGATTTCGCGTACCCTGCGAGCAGAGGTTTCACATCTCTTTGCCATTGCTGTCCTTTCCCTTTCTTTCGGCGGACGGGACAGGCAAAGAGATGAGAAACCTCTGCTCGCAGGGTAGATTTCGCTGCATTAACACAATTTGTACACCTGCATGCTCTTGGGCAATACAACAAATTGTAATGATGAAAATAAGCTACATGCACATATGTATGTTGATATGAAAATGAAAAGATTCAATCAAAATTCAGCTATAATTGTTTTATCCGAGTATTGAGTATTCTTAACAATATCTGAGTATTATAGAGTGATTTTCATAAACCTGTGAAACAGATACTAGAATATTTAGTGCAATTAAATGCTAATTCTATTGTTTTCTTTTGTGTATATTTGACTATTAGATGTTAACAAGCAATAATTGTTTCACAGGTTTATGAAAATCACTTTAACATCAGTAGTACAGTCTTTGTATGTATTTTTATATTTTGCTATTCTTTAAGCAAAAACATTTTTTTAAAGGAAGCATTGGCTTGTTTACACTTAAAAAGATGACTTAAGTTGCTGTATTTGGAACATTTCCTCTGTTTTCTTCAGATTTGGCACTGGGATTGCTGTGAAGCAACATGTACTGCTACTGAGCAGTTTATAGTGACATCTGAGCTTCTTTTTCTTGAATATATACACCAACTGCATTCAATTATTTAGACCTAGGCCATTAGTCATTAGAGCTATGTGACCCTGTGAACAGGATTAAAAACACTTAAGTTTAATAAGCCTTGAAACAACTATAATGGCTAATCAAAGTCTGCACCTCATTTATCTCTAACAAGAAAAAGAGGTGGAATAGAGCTGGATTCTTGCAACTATAACTTGCAATCTGTTTAAACTTCATTTGTTCTTGCCATTAGAGTTTCAACCTTTTGTTCAGGTACATTATTATTTTGACATTTTTGAATAATTAGAGGAGCATGAGGTATACCTTAAGGCACATCTGATAGTCAAGTGAGACCAAGTAGCTGGGCTATAGTCTCCACTAAAACAGCATTTGCTGACAACAAAAATATTCAGTTGATTCAGATTGTGTTGTTGGTCTCAAGATCTGTTTGCAATACTTGCACAAAAGTCTTTGAATTTTATTGTTTGAATCTAGATGCATTTAAGGTAGTTTTTGGTTTTATTTCTACAGGTCTTGAGGGCTTTCTTGTACTAATTTTGCTTATATTAGCAGTTGCTGGCTAGGGAGTGGGGCATGGAAGTTTAATTATAGGACAAGAAGTCCTTCAAAAGTTCCCAGTATTTTATAGCTCTATTTATAGACTGGTGTTTCTTTGTATTATTAAACTGTAGGAGAAGTTTTGTTGATGTAAATGCCTTTGTCACCACAACTTAGTAAACTCAAATGTTGATGGCTGTTATTTGGGATATATCAGTAGAAGCACCCTTGTCATTTAAACTGAAGTTCTTTCGAATTCGGTTTAAAAAAAATTATAGCTACATCTGTCTTTGAAATAACTTCTTTAATATCAGTTATTCTCAAAAATTTAGTTACAATTAATTTTTCTGGAACCTTTTGAATGAAATATTTTTGAGGCTTTCATAAAATCATTTATCTTTTCCAAAAACACAACTACTCCAAACCTTTCATTGCTTTTGTGTAACAGTTTGTGATGTTTCTCCAAGAGTATCTTTAGACAAAATATGAAGAGTCAGGGTAAGAATATTTACCATTTCTTTCCCAACACAATCAAAATATATAATGCTGTGCATGTTTTATAACAACCACTGTACCAGATCTGCAAATACATCAAGACGACTAAAAATCACCACTTTTTCTGGAGGTATAAATGACGACCACTTCAACTGCTGCCGACATACTGGTAACAATTGCAAGATGATCCATCTCCTCAACCTGCGTTCCGTAGCCATCTCTTCCCGTACACTTCTCCTTGCACCAAAACTTGGTTACCTTAGCCCTACAATTTGCGTTTTACTGACCGAGATAATCGAAACAACTAAACATCGCCAAGGCGCTCCTTTTTCAAGTAAAGCTCCTCGACAGGAAACGTTGTTAAATGTATGAACCTTGAGCTACTTAATGTTTGACAGATCACACATTTTACCTTTATTTCGTAAAGAAAAACTCGATATATAACTACAAACCGGCCGGCAACGGACCACGAAAATAAAGAATCAAATAATAGCGCACGCATAAATTACTTCACAAAATGAGCCTGCGTTACATGCTTGAAATTTTGATTAGATTGGCGCGCGAAATGCTCGTGACCTGTGAGCCCTAGCTCTAGGTGAATGAGAACTCGTCGTTTACACGTGAACTCGTCCGATGGTTACGGTTAGGTTTGTGGTTTGGGTTAGAATTTGTCTTAGAATAATGATTATCATTATTGTAAAGCTATTTGACAATTCATGATAACCATTATTGTAACCTCAAGAACGCGTTTGTGTCACAGCCACATGCATGGAATGAAGTACAGATGCACAGTGAGCTCTAGTCAAATTCCCACCCCGTAAACCTCTCTACGAACTTTGAAAATATGTGAAGCAAATCAAGTAAAAATCTCCGACCCCTAGGGCCACAAAAACGGGGAATTACCATCAAATCCTCCACATATCCCCAACTTGTCCCAGGGAGGGGGAGGTAGGGATTTCAATTGATAAGTGCATAAAGACATAAAGAGTCTTTTCTATGAACGTTGGGTTCCCTGTAGTAGAGCCAAAGTGGGTACATCGGCCCACACCGCGGCAAAACGTCACACGCATGCGCTTTCGATGAGCCCAGCGCCCGTGTATGGCCAGTTTCCCGCCCAAACTGAAATAAAATATAATTCTACCTATCTAAAATGTTTTGTCAAAAACAACAAAACTGTTGTAAGCCCTGGAAACTTGTATTTGAACTCCAGAATCTTCGTTCTTAGCGGCCCGCAGAGCATTACATTTTGCCGCGGTGTGGCATCGGCCAAACTTAGCCTCTTCCCCAAACAACTCTACTTTTCAGGATTGGGTTACCTGTGGTGGGTAGGAGAGAGACTCAACCCCAGTGCTTTCCTTCACCGACACATTCACAGGTAACCCAAATTCCGAAACGCCCAATATTAGTGGAGGTTGCCTGCGGAGAAGACTAGGTCAAGCTGACATCGATATATTTTTAATGAAAACAGGCTAATACAAGTTAAAATTCACTTGTCCAGATACTTGTAGTTTACCTCGCGGTGTTTTCACGTAGAGTAGGGGAAGTGACATGTTTTTACTCTTTCGTTAACGGCTTAAGCAGATTTACTGAAGCCCTCAAGGCATGTATTACTATGGAAACTTGTTTCTTTAATTCCATCCATTTCCCGGTGCTGTTGATATCGTACATGACGTCATTGATACCAGGAAACACAGCTCTACCATACAGGTTATGCTTTTGTGGTGCGAACAACACATGCCTGGTATCTGGTCGCCCTGGCAACCCATAGGGCCAGATGAATGAGCGCTCAAACTTCATCATTTGATCGTTGAGTATGCGCAGCTTGGGAAACTCAGCTGAACCTTTGGCTTTGGCTTTTGTGGCCTCAAAGGCGTCTGCAGCTTTACCAAGATTTGTAATTTCGTTAGCGATGTAATTGAGGGTGATATTTTTGGCATGTAGCTTTGCTTGATGCTTCATCTTCAGTTGTTCAAATCCGTTGGTCAATGCGTCCTTGTAATGTTTGGTTGTGAAAGGTAGAAGTGGAGAATCAACGGCAGTGATGAGTAATCGAGCGCATGTTTGTGCCATGGTCAAGTGAGACTTGAAAAATGGATCATTGAACTTCTTCTGCCAATAGAATGTGTCGTGTACTGAATGATACACTGGGTAAGGCCAGGCGCTCTTCGTTTTGAACCCATAACTCATGTCTATACTTGGTATACCAACGGAGTGTGCAAACTGTGTGTAGTCGGACCCGGATCCTAATGACAGGAACGCTGGTTCACCTTGTTCGGTAGCAGACGGGTAACGCATGGACCATTTCTTATAAACACTCATATCCTGCTCGTTGTGATCCTTAGTTTTTTTGGTTCCCGTGAAGACCATGTCAGTCAGTAGCGGACTACCGGAAGCAGAGAAGCTGTAGTTTCCCGCCACGCCGGAATCAATGTTCATATACATAGCAGCGCGATCTGATAACAGCTTTTCATTTTCCGTGACCCACTCGGCGGATCCAATTATTCCGTACTCTTCCACTGCCCAGCTACAAAACATGATTGTTCTTCGCGGTCTCCAGCTCGTCTCCTTCAGTAACTGTCCAAGACCACGTGATACCTTCGATGACATCAGAAAAGAGTTTTGAAATCAGTAAACAGTTCAATTTACACAGTTCGCTTTGAAAAAGTATAGAAGTGAACATCATGCGTTCAATCACTATAAATCGTTTATATCAGTATTGTTTAGCCACTGAATACTAAATGTATCCTGAAAATCATATTTCAGCAAGCATTTGCAGCTTACAGTACAAAATGACCAGCGATTTTCCGAGACTAAAAATTACATCAATTTTTATTCAGGAAAACGGCCCATCGAATAACCCATACCAAACGTTATGGTCATGCCAACGCTATAATAAATAACGTAATAAAGGTGTTAATTTGATATACAGCGCAAATTCTATTTAATAACAATTAGACTACAAAAGAGATTTATAATACAAATTGCGGGAGCATCCTAAGAACGTGTGATTTCATTGGCTGCTCAGCGTGCTTGAGGGTTAGAGACTGATGTGCGTTCTTTATCGACAATTACAGGCACGCGCTGACTGTACGATGAACGGAAAATAATGAATACTGCACGAGACTGAACGCCGAACGCAGTATGAATACATTTTGAGTGCATCGTACAGTAAGCAAGTAAATGTATTTGTCGATAAAACACAAACATGAAGTCTCTAACTCTTTTATTATTCAAACTGAATACACAGCAGTGCGTTTCAACTGAAATCAGTGGTCAATAACCAATTGAAAAGAAATCAAAGATTACGGCTGAATAAAACACTTTTCGTAAATATCTCCACAAAGAAATGTCATTTTAATAGACAATGAATAAAACAGGGATTATTTTATCATTCTAACTGAGTATATAACTTTGCAAAGATTTATTTACTTTTACTTTTAATATTCAAACTGAGTGCACATCAGTGAGTTCCATTCGAAATCGGTTGTCAATAACAATTTCATAAAGAAGTCAAATATTCCGGATGGATGAAATAATTTTTCGGTAAATAGCTCCACAAATAAATGTCATCTCAATAGACAATCGATAAAAAAAACAGGACTTAATATCCAACTAAGTAGAGAACTTTGCAAACTTTACCTTCGGTCAGTGAAGTTGACGGAATGAAAACAAAGACAAAGCGTAGCTCAGTTAAATCAGTATGATTTTATTCAAATATCAAATATTTCGCCGGCTTATCTCCAAGACAGCCTACTTGTGTTGGGATTCAGTACAATCAATGTATAGACCAGAGCTGTTGGCCTCAACATCGATATCGCTCTCGTTCACTGGGGAATAAAACTCTTACAAAGCGAAGGACTACGCTCAGTCGTAATTTGTCTAGAGTTTATTAGTGGATCAGTATTCCGCCATTAACTGTAACATGTTGTGATGCTGTGAAATTTGTCTGTGTCTATCTTGCTACACTAATTCAAACCACGTAGGGTGAAAAGGCTCTGAGAAGCCGACAGAATTGAATCAGATCATGTTGTGAACTTCAGGGGAACAATATTCGAGTTAATTTCCAATAAAACGTATTCTTTTTTAGACAATATTACGCATGGAATGTAATATCCACTGTGACTTGCCCTAAATTGGCTTGGCAATGAAGCTATCACGGGAGTTGTTGATCAGCCGACAACGAACCTCGAAAGGTCGAACGTGTTTGCATTGAAGCGAAAGTTTGTTATTACGAAGAACAAAGACTTGGTACGCGTATAACGCTTTAAGAAATAAAGTAAACATTACAGTTATAAATGGCTAAACACGATTTTTATAACAAAGAACTAGAAAAGAACAAAGGTGATCCCAAAGGTACTTGGAAGACAATAAATAACCTAATGGGACGGCATTCGCAACATACTATAAATGAAATTAAGTGCAACAATGAAACAATCACATCTCCTACTGAGATTGCTGAATGCTTTAATGATTATTTCGTCGAGATTGGACCTAAACTCGCAGCTGAAATACAGGTTACAGGATAATTCTAGGAATAATTTTAAAGACTACATCAAGAATGCTCCTAGTAAGTTCGAGTTTAGCCTTATAAATACATCGAAAGTACTTAAGCTTATGAAAAAATATATTCTTCCAAAGCTACGGGTCTTGATGGATTTCTGCCAAAATCTTGAAAGCTGCGGTCCCAATTGTATCTGAGTCTTTAACATTGCTATTCAATGTAATCATAGAATTAGGTATGTTTCCTTCGGAATGGAAAAAAAAAACACGCGTTAGTCCTTTACATAAAGATGGCCCGCGAAATGTTACGAATAATTATAGGCCCTTATAATATCATTAATAATTCATGAGGGTACTGGCCAATCCCGTGTGCCGAACGACACCACATGATGGCCTCTGTATACCCCATACAAACCTGATTAATAAAACATCAGGTTCTGTATCGATATACAGACATCATGACATCATGATTAATAAAACATCAGGTTCTGTATCGATATACAGACATCATGGTCCGTGATACAGACCCCAAGGTCCGTAAAAGCTCTAGTAGTATTCTGTATCAGGTACAGAATGGCTCATAGCCAACACATTGCATTTAAACGTTGCTAAAACAGTATTCATGCTTATTGGCTCGAGGCAACGGTTAAGACAAACCTTTTTTCTTAAATTGGATATCAAATAATAAGAAGAGTCACCCACAGCAAAACAGTTGGAGTTCTGGTCGATAAGCACCTGAAGTGGAGCGGTCATGTTAATTTCGAAAAAAATTCTCTCTGGACTAAAAGATAAAGCCGTTCATACCCAAAGACACACTTGTAAAAATTTTTAGTATAATTTCATCAGTGAATATAGAGATTCCCGTGCTCTGATTGGTCGAGAATTACGTCATAGGTCGCTATATTCACCTGCAGAGCGCCTGGAGGTGAATACAACATACAAGGCATTTACCAAAATGGCCGCTCGCATATTTACCGATGTTTCTCACGAAGAAATAAATAATATGAAAGAAAAAGCTTTTCCAAACCCCACCAAAAGAAGCAACTAAATAAGTATGGCTAAACTTGAAGCTTTGTTTAAATCCATAAGCCTTCACAAACAAAGTTTACTTACGTCAGTTTATACGAGTTTCGGGTTGAGTTTATTTGGTTCTGATGTCTTCATGAATCACAAAGTTTCACAAGGAAATAACGTCTACCTAGAGCAATAGATAACACAACGAGACCCTTTCCTACAAAAAAGAGTGTACTTACTTGAGCTATTTTCCTCGTGGTTCTTGATAGAAAAACAACGTACAAGTTCTAGTTTCATTCAGGTAGCCGGTTGCTGTTATGCTCTTCTTTCGCCGCTCTCCCTGTGTTTTTAACCTTCATCTCATACCGAAATCATTTGTCTCTTGATTTACCATTTTCATTCTGTGATGGCTATAATCCACAAAACTAGTTCGTAGTTTTCAGGAAATTTGTCCTTTGAAATGAACTCATGAAAGCGGTTACTTTCGATAAATTTTCTCTCGCCGTGGCACATTTTCAGTTTTGCCCATTTCCACTCATTTTCGCTGCATTTGCTCTCTTTGACTTTGTAACACGGTACGATGTCTCAAAAGTGAAGATTGCTGCTTCAACTTGAATTCTAGTGTGCATTTGGACTTCTTTTTTTTTCGGAATTTCTAAGCTTTTAGAAAATCCATTCTTGTAGTCCCTGCAAGTCTCGTTTCGGTCGTTTTGTGCAATGAACCGTAGCGGGCACGTGATTATGCAAATGTTGTCACAAAACTATCCTGTCACGCGCGCTTGTAAAACTTATAAAAGAGTCGGATATCAGACTATTACTGTCTAGTTCTAATTTCTCTGATATTCACTGATGAAAGTATACTAAAACAATTATTCACTTCAATCTCAGTGACTATTGGTGAATATTTACCTCAACTTCGGCGAGGTAAATATTCACCAATAGTCACTTCGACTTCAGTGAATAATTGTTAAATAATGAATAATCTTATATAATAATACGCTAAGTGTGTGTGCGCGTGGTGTCACGCTCTTTCTCAGGCTACCTCGATCGACATCCTAATATGGAGCGCGCGCGCGTCCGAAAATGGCGCCAAAAAGTGACGGCCACAGGTATCCCAAGGAAGACGACGAATCATGCGAAAAGTTGCTCTCTGACTCTGTCTTGGTTGCATTTGAGGAAATAATGTTAAAAAGAAATGAGTTTTCTCAAGTTCTACACTTAGTTGGGCGAGCAAGCCATCGAATTTACGGGAATGTTTTAGGGAAAATCTATCGCCAGGCGAAGCGGCCGAAGTCAAACAACCGAACGAGGTAAGACCAGGTATTCAAACACAGTTAGAAATGTTGTCCGTGGAAAAGGATGTTCATTTTATATCTTACAACTCTATGGTGTGTCGAAGAGCAATATATTTTGTCCATGTCTGTTCTCTGTAGTTTCCTGTGTTCTTAGATACAAAAACCAACTGTTTCCTCGCCCAACTATCGTAGCCTCTTCACTTCAGATCAAAAACTCATTACACTACAACCAGACATTCAAATAACTTGGCTTTTCATTATTGTTTTTATTCCGTTTTCCTGCTTCGAATTCATGACTCGAGCTGCCTGCGACCGTCAGTTGTTAAATAATGCTCTAGTTGTTAAATAATGCTCCTGTTCAATCACACATGGATTATATTTGTGAGAGTATATACACAGAAAGTATGAATAAACCAATCAGAACGCGCGTTACTTGGAACATGACGTCATTTCATCCGGATTTCCATCCGCTTGTCTCTACAAAATTGAAAATCAAAATGGCGGAGTGACACATTTGCAACTGGATTTGGCGGTATATTTTGAAGCTGAAATTGAAAGAGAACTAAAATAACATTTCCGTAAAGGATAACCTACAGGTTGAAGATAATTTTTGTCGCAAATATAAGCCAAACAATAAGGCATTCAAGGAACAGTGGACTTAAAGTGCCTATCACCCTTTTGCAATTTTGATAGCCTATGAACCTCCGAAACGTTTTGAGTACTTCTGTAAATAAATTTTTGGTTTAAAGTGAATACTTTATGTTCTACGCTTGTTTGAAATCGTGTAAATGTGACCTTTCCTGACCCATGACCGCGTAAGTAAAAGCCTGGGTCGAAACCTGGGTAGACGTCATCTCATTAATGCATTATTCTCCATGGCGCCTTTTTATCACAACAACATCGATGCATAGAAAATATACACAGTTTTTGAGTTGTTAGTAAAGAAAAAAGTCATTTTAGTGAACACGTTGAATATTTCTTCACATGATTGCAATGCCGAATAATTATATGACGTCAAGATGACGTCTACCCAGGTTTCGACCCAGGCTTTTACTTACGCGGTCATGGGTCAGGAAAGGTCACATTTACACGATTTCAAACAAGCATAGAACATAAAGTATTCACTTTAAACCAAAACTTTCTTCACAAAAGTATTCAAAACGTTTCGGAGGTTCATAAGCTATCAAAATTGCAAAAGGGTGATAGGCACTTTAAAGAGGATGTTCGTTGTCTTTAGTCTTTGGTGGGTTAAAAAGCACACATGATTTCGCGACAGGCCCCCAAGATGAAGAGTTTGTTATATTTCAGTAAAGGACCTCTTATTTTCAACAAACTGAATGGAAAGATCTAGTTAATGGGACCTTCCTTCCAGTGAAATGAGGTTTGAGTCCAAGGTAAGAGAGAAAAGCTCGCTTTTGACATTTGTTTTGGTTTCTGTTTTTGTGTGTGAAAAATGCCATTTGACATTTGCTTGCAAATTTCGGATACTATTTTTCATGAAGTTGTTCGTAAAATGAAATGAGAGACCTAAAACTGAATTGAATGCTAACAACTGGCTTAATTATTAAATGACTTCGTTTTTCGAAACACAAAACTGTCGGTCTTGCGAGGACTGTTTGTGCATTTCGTTTGTAAATATCTACTAAATAAAGCAAGTATAATTATAAGTTATAGACCCTTTGCACGTGACGTCATAGCCGCTAACAATAGATTCTTCGTTAGCTTCTTTTGTTCTGTACACCAACATGGCCGCCATGCCCTTTGTCATTTGAATCTCTGGGGATTGAGTACAAACCATCTACACGTACCTTACCAAAACTTACTTTTAAAACAGAATAAAAAAACAGACTCTTTGATATTTTATTAAAAGCTGATGACTATCTTGTAGTCTCCCAGATAATTAATGAATGTAAAAAACAAATTTGTTCCTCCATTTAATAACACTATTTTTACTGGATATGTATATAATATAATCACGCTCTTTCCTTTTCCTTTTTTCTTCTCTACTTATACGTCACAGTCAAATATGTGCTATAATTAATTAATTAATTAACTCAATTTATAACATAATCACCTTTTTCTTCCCCCGTCTCGATTAGTTTAACTATTTGCGGAAGGACGTTTCTTGTAATTTATATTAGCGTCTTCTATTTGAAATAAATTATTGTCTTATCTATTGTCTTGTGGTTTGTTGTACTCTGTACTCTGACAAAAACACTCCTGAAGCTGTAGAACAATTAAAATGTTACAGAAATCACTCTCTGCTACGCGGCTCGTGATACATGTACTCTTTTTTCATGTTCTACAGCTCCAGTCGTGTTTTTGTCAGAGTACAGAGCACAACAAACGCTGTTCTATTTGTTAAATAGAACATGGAAAACCATCTTTTATTTACTAAATAATGTTCGCTTAACTTCCAATCCATCAATGCTTTAACAAATTTTGTGATCACGAATCTCCTATGCGGCTTTAGAGAAGAAAATATTTAGAAGATTTAAAAGTATTTTTGAGAAACTTCGTCCTGTTACCTCCATCATTACAGCTGTGCCACTCGACGCGTCCACGCCACCGAACACCCAAGCATCGCGATGGCTGCCGAACAACACAATTCGGTCAGGTTCTTCTCTGCCAGTAATAGTCCCTATGACGTTATATCCAACCCGTCTTACATACTCGTTGTTAACTACCAACCTCACTGTCAAGTTGTTATCGGTAAAACCTGGACCGAGTCTGTATTTGATTGGAAGAGAGCCCTGCCAGTTTTTGGGAGCATCAGCACCTAAATAAGGTAGAAAAAACGAGCAGCATCCGTTTTAAATGTTACTCTGTACAGTACGCTAACATGAATATGTTATTTGGAGATGCTATTTGTTCTGTAATGATTTAATGATTTCTGTATGTGCATATTTTGTCTTTCAACTCAATCTCCGAATGCCTCTGCTCTACTCAAATTGAATCGTTGCCGTGCATGCTTTGACATTATGTCTAGCATCAATACCAACTCTAATTTAGCCAATATAGACATAGATCAGGATTTACCGAACTTTGATTATTAAACAACCCATGATTTTCATTCAAATTACTAGACTCATCAGCTCTTACTGATACACGTAATTCATTTTCAGCACATACACTTTAAAAATATTAGAAGCCTAGCGGCAAATTATGAATCCCTCTCAGAACTCTTAGTTGAACTTCATCCCTCTTTTTGCATTATTGGCCTTTCTGAAACTAAAATAAAAGAGAATTCCAATCGTGTTCAGAACACCGACCGTCCTGAATATCAATTCATTTCTCAGCCCATTCTTTCTAATGCTGGTGGAGTGGGATTTTGTGTTAACAACAAACTCATTTACACTAAAAGAGATGATCTTTGTATTTCTGAATCTGAATTCGAATCAATTTGGATTGAAGTTGAATGTACTAAAAACCATAATAGTACATGTATATGTGGTGTACTGTATAGGCATCCAAATTCTTAATTAGAGGGAGCCCTTGACCGTGAATTACAGTGTTGGATGATACGTAATAACCTCATGCTAAACAACGATAAAACTGAACTATTGGACCTTCACGCTAAGCATCGACCACAGCCTCTGTTGCAGTCTCTTGCTGTTGGCGATGTCCCCACCATGCCCACTTGCTCTGCTCGGAACATTGGTGTCGTCTTTGACGATAACATGAACTTTGATAAGCACATTAACGATCTTTGTAAATCTACATTCTATCATATTAGAAACATCTCCCAGGTTAGGAAGTTCCTTAGTGTAGAATCGACCAAAACGTTAGTTAATGCATTTGTTGTTTCGAAAATTGATGGATATAATGCGTTTCTCTGTGGACTCCCGTCCTATTTATTACAAAGGCCACAATATGTACTCAATACGGCTGCGAGACTCATAACGCTATCGCGCAAGGCTGAGCATATAACTCCTTTGCTCATAGAGCTACATTGGCTCCCAGTGGAGCAGCGCATTAATTTCAAAATCTTGCTCTGTTGTTTTAAAATTATGAATAATACTGCACCATCGTATCTAAGCGAGTTACTTGTCCAATATGCTCCGGTGCGTAGTCTTAGGTCATCTAGTCAACTTCTCTTTCACCAGCCTTCATATAATCTTAAATCTTGTGGTAATAGAGCTTTTTCTGTATCTGGACCAAAATTGTGGAATGAACTTTCCCTTGATATTAAGATCAGTCCGTCAGTCAGTATCTTTAAGTCCAGGCTCAAGACCCATCTTTTTAGGAAGGCTTTTTCTAATTTTATTGATAATTATTGACTTTTGCTTTCTTAGAGTGCGGACGGTAGAGGCATGTGGCGGCTGTTTTAGCTGAATAGTACTGAATAGTGCCAACATCCTTCCCTTTTCTTGTTTAATTGGTGCTGTGTTGTGCTATTTGGTTGGTGTTGTCGCATGCTTTTATTGTTTGCACTCTACTTTTACTTCAATTTTTACATCAATTTTTAGTCATAGTTTACATAGTTCATTATCTATAATCACATTTATTTATATTCATATACATGTTTTTCGTTTCATTTTATTTGAATTGTAACTAGTTTTATTGCGTATTTTTGAATTGTAACATTGTAAAGCGCATTCGGGCTTTCTTAGGAGAATTGCGCTATATAAGAATTAAACATTATTATTATTATTATTTCAAAGTCCATTGATAAAATCCAAAAAGAGTCCAAGTACTGCCTAAACTATGATTGTCATGCAGATAACATAAATACCTTGGGTTCCTCCTTTTTTCATCCACAAATCCTGAAGCCAACGCGAATAACTGCTACCTCAGCTACACTCATATATAAAAACATTTTCAATTCTCTTGACCATCAAGCCCTTAGTGGTAATATTTTGAGTGATATTACAGATCATTTACCTTTTTTTTTTATCATAAACACATTGTCTTCTCTCCCTAGCAATTTTAAAATGTATAAGAGGGACTACTCTAATTTGGATGAAGACGCTCTTTTTTCCGAAATGAGCGAGAATAACTGGTTTGAGATTTTGCCTTGTAAATCTGGTACTAATGTTATATAATATATTGTTTCACTCATTTTATTCAACTATTACTGATATAATTAACAAACATGTACCCTTTCTTAAAGTCTCAAGGCGCAAAATGAAATTGATGTCTAAACCTTAGATTACTTCTGGGAGTAAGAAGTCAATCAAGACAAACGATAATCTGTTAAAACGTTTTTTTAATAATTCCTATACCATGCGAAATATAAATGTCATCTCCTTAACATCATCAAAAAGAAATATTATGAAAACTACTTTTAGATAAACAGCCAGAATATTAAAAATACTTGGACTGGGATTGAGGAACTGATCAGTTACCCTAAACCAAAGGCTCGAGTCCCCCTTCTAAGATTATACTTACAATGCTATTCTGAAAGATCCTGCAGCAATAGCCTCTGCATTCAATAAATACTTTTCTAATATTGGAAAAAAACTTGCTCAAGAAATTCCCAGCTCTACAGCAGCCCCCAAGGATTTCTTGGATACTCCACAATTAAATAGTTTTTACTTATTTCCAGTTACTGTTTGAGAAATTGAGGATGAAATATCAAACCTCCAGGCATCAAAAGCAACTGGTACACAGTATTCCAACTAGACTATTAAAACTTCTCAAAACTCGCCTATCAATCCCTCTTGAAATTATTATAAATTATTCATTTTCTAGTGGCTCTGTACCAGATCACTCCAAGGTAGCTCAGATTATTCCAGTGCATAAAAAGGACTCAGTCACAAATTTGAATAATTACAGACCAATTTCTCTTCTTTCTGTTTGTAATAATATCTTAGAAAAATTGATGTTAAAAAGACTAATTGCTTTAATAGATAAAATCACATTCTCTATGAAAATCCATTTGACTTCCGTGCCAAGTATTCCACTTCTCATACAGTACTCCTTATAATTGATAAAATACGAAGTGCAATTGAGGATGGGCTATACTCATGTGGAATGTCTTTAGACTTCTCCAAAGCTTTTGGTAGTGTTGATCATTACATTTCAATTGCTAAATTGTGTCATTGTGGTATTCGTAGCATAGCACATTATTGGTTTGTTTCCTACTTGAAAAATAGGCGTCAGTTTGTCTCAGTTGGGAGTATTAGATCTGAGGAGTCTATTATTTCACATGGGGTGCCTTAAGACTCTGTGTTAGGGCCCCTTTTATTTCTTTTATACATAAACGATTTCTGTAACTGTAGTAAACTATTTAACTTTCATATTTTTGCAGATGACACCAACCTCTTTTGTTGCAATAACAGCTTACTTGCCTTAGTAACTTCCATTAATGAAAATCTTAGATAAGTGTATAAGTGGCTATCGGCAAATAAGCTATCATTGAATATTGACAAAACGATATATTCCATCCTCCTCCTCAAAAATCAGTGAGCTACAAAATCAAATTATGCATAAACAATAGAGAAATTAAGCAAGACGAAAGTATTAATTACTTGGGTGTCTTCATCGATTCAAATTTGAGTTGGAAACATCATATCGTACATATATCTAAGAAAGTCAATCGATGTGTTGGTATCATGTGTAAAATTCGATATTATGTCAATTTGTCCATTTTTACTTAATTATACTATACTCTAATTTATCATTTTTTATCATATGTCATATGTACTTGGGGAAACACAGACCCCTCTACTCTTAGGCCCATAATCACACTTCAGAAAAAAGCAGTGTGTATTATCACTTTTTCCAAGTATAACGATCATTCTAATCCACTGTTTAAACGATTCGGCATACTCAAATTTCTTGATTTAGTTTTCACTCACAATGCCGTATTTATGTACGATATTCACCGATTATTTTAGCCTTGTTTGTAACATTCATCAATGTAATACTAGATTAGCTATCAAATATTGCATTCCAGTGACAAAGGAAGAAAAAGATTTGGGAATAATAATAAACCACAAACTATCCTGGACCCAATCATGTCTTGGCCAAGGTAAACACTGCAAACAAGGTATTACGATTAATGAAGAGGACCTGCGGCAATTGTACCCAACCTAAAGTTATACTGAAACATCCACCTGGTCAGGCCTCATATTGAATATACATGTGAGGTGTGGTCACCTCACCAAAAGTTATTGAAAGACATGATTGAAAGAGTGCAACGAAGAGCCACTAAGACTGATCATCAAGAACAAATCTTATATAATGAAAGACTGTATGACCTGAACTTACTTTCTTTAGCCTCAAGGAGGACCTTCATTGATTTAATTTTTCTCTTTAAACAATCTCAGACACAGAGATTACTCATTTAAGATCAGATACTCAAGAACGAAAGTTTAAAATAAATCATATTTCCATAGAGTAGCTAAAACCTGGAATGAATCACCGTTAACTTTAAGAAAATCTAAATCTCTCAACGAATTTAAGAAAGAACTGAAATCTAATTTGCTTAGAACTGATGCTAATGTAACATACTAAATCGAGCAATAAGTATTACTGACTTTAACCATATGATAGGATAATTGATACTTATGTGTATATACAATGTAGGTAGGTTTCATAGTTTATATATATGCAACTTAATAATTAGTAGAATGACAATTGATTTCTAATTTCTCATGTATTTATTACTTTTTATTGGGTAGCCCTTACTATTTAGGGAAGTAGTTCCTGTTTAGGGGTTCCCTCGGTACCTGTAACATTTATTTACTTTTCTCATTTACATGTATACAGTCTATAAAACTATTAAAGTAAAGTAAAAAGGTATTTTACCTCCAAAAAATAAGAACAAATTACGGCAAATTTAGTATGTACGCTTCACGGGTGTCAATTTTGCAATTGGAACTCAACTGATGATAACACAAAATCCAAAAGTCGGAAATGTTTTTCAAAGCTTCTCAGAGATTCCTTTCTAATGAATTATTGATGAATGTCCCTTTCCATGTTACCATTACTATTCAATTAACTATCAATATTATTAGTGCCCTACCTTCACGGCCTATTGTCATCTTTATACATTTATTTAAAGTTGTAGTTTTATAATATTTAAGAAGTACTGTAGCTCTAAGTCTTAAGTTTCTATTAGCAGCTCCTATATTATGTTAGTTTCTGTATTCGTCTTTGTAAATGTAAATGTATGAGTGTAAATAAAGCTTGATTGTCGTATAATTATATATATATATATATATATATATATATTCAATGCCAAAAAGGTTGTACTTGACAAACATACTAATATAAGTATACATGTATACTGTAGGTACCTTTTCATAGAACAATGCTAATAGCAATACTTACAATTGTTGTCCAAAATATATCTGAAAAATGTATTGTGACCGCAATGATATGATAAAAAATATATCTGAAGTATATATATTTGTCTACTTAATTTTAGGACGGTAATGAACAAATATAATAATAATAACATATATTTATACAGCGCTGTTTCCACAGTGAGTGCCCAATAGCGCTTTACAAATACTACTACGAATAATGATAATATAATAGACTAATGACAGATACTTAATGCAAAACTAAATATGTGGATACTAATCAATGATAAAGGTACAATATTGAAATATATCAACTGATCATATACTTAATATAAAGCCAAAGTGTATGAATACTAACTAATAATACTTGCAACAATAACACTGATCTACTGTTCATATGCTTTCTGAAATAGGTAGGTTTTCTGCCGTCTCTTAAAACTGTCTAGTAGTCTTATGTCCTTAGGTAAAGCATTCCATAGTGATGGCGCAGCGCAAGAATAGGCTCTGTAGCCATATGTACGCAGATTAAATGACGGAGCAACGAGCCTTTTATCAGAGGACGACCTTAGATTTCGTCTAGGTAAATACTCATTTAGAAGGTCAGATATATAAGTCGGCGCAAGTCCATGTAAGGCCTTAAAAGTAATTAACAGAATCTTAAAAACTATGCGCTGTTCTATAGGTAACGAGTGCAGATTGAACATAACCGGTGTTAAATGATCACATTTGCGGGACAGCGTGACAATTTTAGCTGCTGCGTTCTGTACACTCTGCAAACGATCAATATATTTAGGTGCGTGAACTAATGTCTCGGCAGACTGAAAACTAAGGTATTTCCTAATACATGGGTATTTCCTAAACATGATTTCTTATCATAACTACATATATTTCCTAATACGACTGATAGCCTTTAGATGGTAAAATCTATATATTTAATATATATTTCCTGATATGCCATACTGGTTAAAACATATTTTTCAGATCCATTGGGGTACAGGTCAATCAGAAAATATAATTTGGACAACATCCCATAATTGTAAGTATTGCTATTAGCATTATTCCATGAAAAGGTACTTACAGTATATACTTATATTAGTATGTTTGTCGAGGACTACGTTTTTGGCATAACTGTATATATACTTTACCTGCCATGCGTTTCAGGAACTCCAGTGCATCGTTGTAAGGCAACGGTTGTGCAGGTATGACTGGGATTCCCTTAGTTTTGTTGAACGGAATCCTGTAAATACCTTCAGTGGACGGCAGTAAAGGTGTCAGCGGATCACCGTAATAATCTAGATTGATTATTGATCCTCGCTGTGCTCCAGTCCCCGGCAGCCACCAGGACTTTGGAAAAGTGTCGTTCATTCCCATCGGTGCAAAGTCAGAGGGATCAGAATACAGGAGAACACCAATAGCTCCGCACTCTTGAGCGTTTTGGATCTACAATGTTTGAGCATTAAAAGCATATTAGTGTATTCAATTCTTCGTAAATTATTTAGTTACTTATAATTTTAGATTAGAGAGCGCGATATTGTCACCAGTATATGCCCTGATCTACGGAGATCATATCGTATTGCAGTGTTTTAACTGCTGGAGAGACGTTCGAAGCCTGAAGTAGCTATAACATAAACCAGGAGATCTGCAATTATCTTGTTCCTGAAAACAAATCACTCTGTACTATTTTAGCGACAGTATCGACGATTGCGTAACTTTACTTTGCCCCGTCATTGGTTCAAGTAAAACTAATCATGAATTACTTCAGTTCGTGATTGGCTCATTGTGTTTTCACTTGCTCCTATGATTGGCTATGTAATTACTTTAGTTTTGGTTTTAATACACTCAACTGGAAACCGCTCTATAGTACATGTAAGGAAGTTTTGATTTTTAAATTCTAGGGTTGTTTGTACTTCCAGTGCAATAGTGGTGTAATTCACCAAAACCTGGAAACTAAAAGGCTTTATTCTGATAGGCTAGACAGTGAAACGGAGTTTATATATCCTCAGATCAAACATTACCTTATCACCGCGGAATATCTTTCCATACCGCATAATGGCAATCTTTCCACCACAAGTCTGTCCAAGTTTCTTAAATTCATCGAAGTCTTCCGTGGTTCCATAATTGATGTAAACAAGATCGCCAGTGATGTCACCAGCTGGTGAATAGGCCAGAAATGGCGGTACAACCAGGGGGTCATTCTCGCTTGCTTCAGCCGTCTTATTAAATATATAATATGAGTATTAGTTGGTTTACTGCACTACACCTGATTCATATTCAACACTGACCAAGCCATAAACATATAAAAAGGTGGAAGATTTAAAATTCAACACTGACCAAGTCATAACTAAATCAAAGGTGCAATTAAAACCATGCACCCTCTGGGCAAAAAAAGAAATAACACTTGGAAATGCAGTCTTATTTTGTTTCTTTTCTTATTCTTGGTGTTATTATTTTTCTTCTTCCGTTGTTGCATACATTGCAACTCTCACAGAAGACTCAGAGCTCCTTCCCAGACGTCTTTGTGATCTTCAGAATCCCCATGTGCTTAATTCCGCCATTTTGTATGTGATATTTAAATGTATAATACATATGTATCTGTATACATAACATTACAGGTAAACAAATATATAACTTCCTGGGGATCCCCGGTTAACTGGAACAGTGGATCCCAAGGACCACTAGCTTTCAAAACCAGTGGGCACTCTGGTGTAGTACCCTTCCTGCTCCCCGACACCATACCTTTTCTGGGCCCTGTATGTTAACTATAATGTCGCCGTTTATGTTGTTGATAATCTTGACAGCGTTGGATTTATTTTTTGGAGTGATTGATATCAGGACATCATACCCAACCATTTCAACGTCATCAAATCCATAACTCTTCCATGCGTCCCGGATGTACTCGCCAAGTATCTTGTTCTGTCTGCCACCTCCGATGTGGGGACGCTTGGTTAACCTCCTGTATTTATTTAGAATCAATAAACGATGTCATCATTTATCGGGGCTGAAGCGCCTGAATCTTAAGACCTTTTTGAATGAAGGGAGGTTTACCCTAGTGCTAGGACCAGCAGCATTGTTGTCCATATGCAAAACAGTGTCTCGAGTGATTACAATACAATGAAGATAACCCTAGTGCTAGGGTCAACCTCTCTTCATGTAAACAGGCCCTAAACCACGACTTTCTGTTATAAAAGGGATAACTCCTCCTCTTTTAACCTTTGGAACTCGAAATTTAAAATTGCAGAGCAGTAAAGAAAGTAATCGAGTATATATTAGTCCTCTCCTGCTAGGTTGATCAACATGTACTTATTTCATTAAATAAACATTTAAAATGTAAACTAGCCCTTGCATCATTTTCGCTCTCCCTTTCCAATCATTAAATTGTGATAGCTTATTCTTAACTTGCTTAGTGAAATTCGGTGTTTTATGTTCTTTATTTGTAACAGATAATCACTTAGCGCGACCTCTGTTTTAAAGGTACGGAAGATTGCTTGTTAGAGCTATTTCTATATATTGTTGTTAAACAGGCTACTGAGATCCATATATTTGGCTCTATTGAGAAATACCTTTGGAAACACCTTTGTTTAGGATTTGAGTTGCCGAGCAATCAAATTTCACCAAGACCGTAGCTGTATAGGGGACCATCAATATATGCTTAGAGCCATAGCTTTTAAAGTTATGAGCATGCATATATTTCCATAGACCAGTTTAACTAGAAAACAATCGATCAATACAGGCCCTAAAGCTTCTTATCGTCTTAACTCAATGTGTTTTTCGACTGAGCTCTCGGTACTTTTTATTGTGGATTTTAAGGGGAGGGGGTGGGTCCGGACATTAAGCAAGGCACTATATTGGCTCATGTTTTTGCTCCGATCTCGTTCCCAGATCTTTAGTCTTAATGCCCCACAGTCGTTCAACTGCGCAATCTCAATCAGCACAGCTAATCTGTCAAAGGATGTGAGCGATTTTTGATATAATTTCGAACGAACACAGTTGTTATCAAATTACACAAACTTTGTTGCGTTGTAGATTGTAAAAGGAGAACAAAACTAAATATAAAAAATCGCTCACACATTTTTGCTCATTAGTATACCAACTCATTTTGGCCGAGTTTCATCCAAATCTGTTAGTAATTCACTTAAACATAGCTAATAGTTATGAAAAGAATTCTAGTGGGAGTTTTGGGCATCTGAAGTTCTGTAAACATCTAACACCTCATCATCGCAAATGTCAACACTCTCAAGGGACTAGCCAATGATACGCCAGGACGCTCAGAGGTTATGAATACCAGCTTCTAATTCGCGGGAAAGGTCAGATTTCATGAAAACATGCCGCTCTCGTGTGTTTATGTTGCCGGAGTGTGACAACAAGAAAGCGCGTTCAATGAATTATGGCTAGGTCTAAAGCAAAGCGGGAAGCAAAGCCTCAAGATAAACGGGGGAAAGTAAATCCAAACTCAGTATTACGAGGGAAGAAGGCATAGGTAAAAGAAAACAGCGACGAAAGTCTGTTCACGTGCGAAATCTAAGGGTAAAGCGAGTGGCAGACAAACTCCTGCTCCTGACCACAAAGCCGCAATGCTAGCGGCTATGAGAAAGATTGGGTATGTGTATAGTTTCTAGAGTTTCTATTCATGCACATGTTTTGGATGCCAATACTTTTTTTATAAATGCAAAGCGTATGTGTACTACTTTTAGGAAACTAATAAACAATCGAGAGCATTTTAGTTCTACTAAAAGCTAGCATTTATTTATGCGGCGGTTGATAAACAAACTAAGCTTTACTCAACTGGCATTTGCTATGTTTTTAATTGCCATGTGCCATGTAGTGCCACTCCATCTCTTCAGCTATCAACAAGTTAGTTCGAATCTACGCTTAAAATATACAAACAATATCGGGTATGATGCTAGCAAAACAACTAAGCCAGTGTACCCTAAGTATAACTGACTGGTAGCCCGAAATACAAAGAGGACCCTTACTGAAAACACAGGTAACCCGATACAACTGAGCCAGGATAGCCTAAGAATACCACAGGTAGCCCGAAAGCTATCAAACATTAGTTCGAAGCTACGCTTAAAATATACAAACAACATCCGGTATGATGCTTGTAAAACAACTAAGCCAGTGTGTATGGCATTCCATCCCCACCAAAATTCAACTTTGGACATGCAACATGCAACTTCACAATTGAACAACCAAGTTTGTAAATTGTACATTCATTTCTTGTTCAACATTCATTTCAAGTTCAACATTCAACCTCGGACAATGCAACATTCAAGTTCCCAAATTGTAGTCCAGTCCGTCTTTGAACTTGAGACCTGTCAACTTCCAACTGAGTTCGCAATGCAATATCCAACCTCACAGCCTTCGAGTTCATAATGCGCTTATTTTACACGAGACAGTGTGACATTCGAGTCTTACCGATGATTGACAGACGTATCAACTCCGCCAAAATTCAACTTTGCTCAACACGACATTCAATTTTGCTCAACACGACATTCAACTTTGCTCACTTTACTCAACACGACATTCAACATTGGACAATGCGTTATGCAACATTGGACACAATATCGTACCCAGTAAGAACCAAATGGCGTCTGGGTACGAAATTGCATTGATTGGCAAATGATATTGAAACAGTGATTTTTAATGGTTCGACTGACTGTCCTGTATACTGTTTAATTTTCTCAAATTGTATAAATAGAATAGCCTTAAACATGTTCTGTATTTAGAGCAAAAATGAAGTGTATCACTTGATAGTTTCCTGGTAAGTTTCATCAGTGGGAAAGCCAGACGGCTCCGCCTATCCGGATTAGCCGTTCAGAACTTGAACATGTACATGTGCTGTTGGTCGCTTCGTTTTAATGGTCCATTGACATATTCCGTTGCTACGCAACACCGTTGCTATGCTCGCAGGAGTAGATGCGATTTTGACTTCCGGTTTATGCTAGCCTGAGAAAACAGCCGACTTGGGCGATATGAGTCGGCTGTTTTCTCAGGTTAGTTTTATGCGTGTCCACCGGCCAACCGATAGTTTTAATACTTACACATGTTTGTAAGTTTTATTCGTGGTTTACCTGAAAGGTTTTCATGAATGAATGAATGAAGTAAAGTGGTCAAAAGTCGGAACAAGCCTGGAAAATGAAAAGCTTGGTTTATCGTGTGAAAGAAAATAATTCTTGACAAGAAAATTAATCCGATAATTTTAAAGCAATCGTTCAGGACTCGAAAGGCGCCTAGCTGTACTTGAACCTAGAGAAAGGGAAATAATTAATAATTTGTACCGAGCAAAAAAGTAACGGCAAGCGTACGGCGCCGCCAACACAGTGATGAGTGAAAGCCGATGAATGGAAAAGCAAATTTGTATTGGACTCTCAGATGTTGCCGAGCTCTTCCCGCTGTTGATAGATTGAAAGAACATCTAGTAAATAGTATATATAGTTGTCATAGGTATAGAAGCTGGAATGGCTACTTCCAGCGAGAACATGGCCTCTAAAAACACGAAGTAATTAAAGTGCGGCCACTCAAGAAGTCAAGTGATTTTCGACCGGCAGGTTTTCAACTCAAATCGTCCACAAACATGTACACTTTTGTCTCCAGATAATGCTTCCGGGTTCCTGGTAAAGTTGTGATTGAACCTTAGTGCCATTAATTAAAATACAGGTCAGTTTTCATCCTTAAAAAAGTATTTTTAATGTCGGAAAGCAAACTGTTGTGAACGCCACGATATCAACTTCAAGTGAAAGTTGTCGAATCCCGGTCTAATTTTAGCTTGATTTCTATTGGCTCTTCGGTTTGCCGCGAAATGGGTTCCTGGCATGTGCTCCACAAAGTCCGAAGCTCACTGCAGACAATCAAGCTAACATTCATTGCAGACTGGAGTATTCAGCCAAGCCCCAAAACTGGCCATTGTCGGATGAAATAGGAGAAAATGCACATCCTCTTCGACTAATTATTGTAGACCTTTACTGCAAAAACAGTTCTGCGACTATTTCACGACCACAAAACAGGCACTTTTGCGCATGCGTTAATTTCTTTACTTTCGGTTTCTAAAAATCCTAAACATTTTGCGCGCTTTCACTAAAGACCATACTTTTCCCCGTTAAAATGTTGTTGACCACGTTCTCCACAAAATCGAGCATGGATTTTGGAAACCGACAATAAATGCCAAAGTTATGGCTTTTCATTCGCCAAAAATGCTTAAAATTGGACTGAAAAGTGTTGAAAAATGTTCATTTTTTTGTCGTAATGGCAAACGCATCCGCGCATGCTCGGTTTTATGCGCCTTAATTCGTAGGTTCGGAAAATATTCATAAATTATTAGCACATGAAAAATCCTGGGAGAGTTTAGAAATTTTCTGATTTTGATGACGCCATCATGACGTCACTTAATGACGTCATCAGACTACAAGACTTTACCCTCTGAGTCACCTTGACAATAATCATTGCCCACTCTTTAATTTTCCGGGTTTTACGAGGCTTCAAACTTTCCCTAGCAACGGCCGATTTAAATATGTCAATGGGCCCTTAACACCAATGAAAAATTAACGGCTTTTTAGGATTCTCATTTAGCTAAGATAAATTCTGGTAGTGTTTTTTATTCGCAAATCAAGAAATATGCTAGGATTTGCGAGTTGAGAGCGTTAATTTCGAGTCATGAACTATCACCGTACCCTTCATACTAGAAACTAAGGGCAAAGTGTCTAATTGTTTTAGGGCAAGCCAACTATCATTGCATGGGCCGCTACCACGTACATAACAAATAGGACTCTGCTGAATATGTAAAGTTGATATAATTTTTATCAAATTAATAAGTGATCTTCATCACAAGAAAGTGCACACTATATTTACTGAAGTTCCTCATCCCTGTATCAAGTATCCATTCTCATAATACAAGATATTGATCCAGAACAAATTATGGCAAATTCACTTTCAAATACTTAGCATCCAAATTATGGGAAAGCATCCCTCCTGACCTAAAAGACCTATCAGCTAATTCTTAAAAAAAATAAAAATATAAAAAGTATGTCTTGAATCGTCAAACTTAATTCTCAACTGATTTTCTCATTTTTATGGCAGTCGTATGTATGTTTTCTTCTTCATCTCTCTATAAGTTGTTAACAATATTTTTTACATCAAACCTTTTTCTTCCTAGCTGTAAATATGATCAATATATGCATGCTAATTACTTTAAATTGCTTAGTCATATATCTCATTGTAATTTGTAACTGAGCTCAGCCAATTTTTACTTTCCTAATTTCAGCAGCCAACTCGAAAGCCTTGTACTACTTTGGCTACTGCACACAGACATTGTATTACCTTATTTTTAAACTAATGACCTCAATCCATTCTATTTGTTCATGCTACTCCTGTTATTTACGTTTTCGAATCATTGTGAAATAAATTGTCTTGTCTTGTCTTGGAATTAGTAAGGTGATGAATTAGTGGGGATGTTTCAGTGGAATTGTGCAGAGGGTTATATGGGGGTGTATAGGCACTTCAATGAATATGTACGTAATTAACCCGCACATCTTGAATATTCAAACCAACTCACGATTCAAAGTGTAAAAAATCTAATTGAATAAATATGGCTCCTGGATAAAACCATTCGTTATTTGATTTACTATAAGAACTTTTACTTAGACTTATATACGGGGGAGTGGTACTTGACCCATGTTTGGGTATAGGGGTGCCGCTGAAGGTTTGTAACCCTGACCCTGTTTAGGACAGAAAAACTCTAAATACCTACCCTGTGTAGGACAACACCCTTTGGTTTAGGACAAATGAAAAAATACAGACTCCCCAGGTCATAGGAGGGTTTCGGAGTGTTATTGCCTTGCACGATATTTTTTTGCGTCTTCTGGGCTTGCTCGATATTTTTTAGGGATTTTCGCTACACTCCCCATCAACTGTCAAATGGTCCATCCCTTATTGTTCTCTGAAATGATCTGATGTTGACTGATGACCTGTTAAAGACCGCGCTGAGACGAGGATAATCGTGCAATCGATACCCTGTTTAGGACAGGTTCAGACCCTGTTCAGGACATACTCGCATTAAATTATATACCCTGTTCAGGACAGAGGCCTAAAACCGTACGCTGTCCAGCGGCACGTCCTTGTATAGGCCATATAAGGGAGTTAACCCCAACCCCCCCCCCGCGACCTATAGATGGTTTGCACTCAATCCCCAGAGATTCAAATGACAAAGGACATGGTGGCCATGTTGGTGTACAGAACAAAAGAAGCTAACGAGGAATCTATTGTTACCTGTACACCAACATGGCGGCTATGACGTCACGTGCAAAGGGTCTATCGAGAATCTCATGGAGATATCGAAACCCTGGCACTATTGAGGGTGAAAAATCGTAAAACTCATTTCAAGGCCTGGAATTTAAATGTTTTGGTGTTGTAATATTATTTACGTTTATTGAAGACTGTTACGTTTAGTGGTCATCGAGCAATAGAACAATATTGCAAATCAGAGGTTCGTCTCCTCCCTATTATTAAACGGCTAACCTGAGCCAAAAACATCGGAAAGGAGCCGGAGCTGCGTGAATCTAGTATTCCAGTCAGTACTTCATACTAGAATAAATTGAGAACATACTGCCTTTTTAAAGTTACATTTTCTTTCGAGGGCTATTTATCAGAAATAGGCACAGAAACGCCCTCACTAGATTACGAACAAGCAATCATTCGCTAGAAATAGAAAAGGGCAGATACTCAGGTGGTTATAAAAAACCTGAAGAAAGAACTTGTTTTCAGTGCCCCAATGAGATTGAAGATGAAAGGCACTTTCTTGTTAAGTAAGTTCCTTTTATATAACAACTTGAGGAACGAATTATGCACCAGTCATTTGAAATCCCAGCTATGCCCGGGGTGGGGTTTAAATGACTGGTGCATTATTAATAGCTCAATTTAGCTCCCTTAAGAAAAAGAATGTCACGATCAGTTGTTCCTCTTAATGATAGTTCCTCCATCTAAACTCCTGAACCGTGCCAAGCTACCAACATTGTATAATAGACGTTTACAGGATATTGCTACACTGATGTACAAGGTTAAATACGGACTTGTACCGAGTAGTGTCTCGGGCTTGTTCAAAAGTAAAAGTACGCGTTACTCGCTCAGAAACAGTGAATTCGATATACCTAGGTTTGAAACAGTTAGTTATGGAAAGCATTCAATTAGATACTTGGGACCATTTATATGGACAAAGCTTAGGCCTAGTCTTAGGACTGTGTCCAGTCTAAATTCGTTTAAACATAATATACGAAAGTTAGATATATCAAGCTTAATAGATAACAATTCTTACTGCTGCATATTATGCAGCTCATGATATAATTAGCTCTGCATATAAATGTTTAGATTTTATAATATATTTAAGTATAGTTATAGTAGATTTTAAAATTGTACATAACTCTAGCTAACTTTTTATCTTATTTTACTCTATCTTTTGTTAAAGTGTCCCCCATTAGCTGAACAGCTAAATACATTGACACTGTAATAAAGTTGTTATTATTATTATTATTATTATTATTAAACTCCAAAACATAGTAGGGAAATATATATTTAACTGTTTTTCTCTTAGAGATAAGGAAAAACAATCTTAGATATACCGCGTATAAAATGTTTGGATTCAAGTTGATGTACACGTTCCTACAAAACTCCAAATAAAATACTGTGTCTTTCTGTCTAGACAATGAAATGGGGTGTATAACTATATTCTAGGACGTTCCAGTATGCGGGCAATCAAAAATCCAACGAAGCCATATCTTGGACTACTATATGCAAGAACACCGGGACAAGAACAAGGCGAAACAAGTGAAATTTGAAATGCGAATTTGTTTTGAGCTAGAAATCAACATTGAATGTTTTTTTTTTAAGTAAACGATTTCTTCCGGATTATTATTCACAATTGTATTCTTTTTAAGGTATCAGGAGCCCTTTATGCGATATTTTTGTGAAAACAATCTTATTGATTTTTTAGAATGTTCAAAGTTAATTCTACAGTTTAGTGAAAATAAAATTTCAAAACATTTTATTTTCAACGAGAAATTACGGCGAAAAGAAATATGGACGGGAGAGCAGGCTGTCATCGGCTTATTAGCACTTGTGAAGCGTTCTCATGGAAACCGCGAAAAATACACGTGAATCTTTTATAAACAAGAAGCTGCACGCAGCTTGAACTCCGGCGTATCTTTTCTAACGCGGATGATCTCATACACCTGCGTGTTTGGCACATTACAACGCACAATCAGATATGAAAGTACGCACACAGTCAATCTCATATAAAACTCCACACGAGTCAGAACACGAGCGACTTCAAGAAAGCCAGGCTACCCTAGGATAACACAGGTAGCCCAAAAATACTAGGATCCAAATACTATGATCATCTGATCTAAAACTCCACATGAGTCAGGACACGAGTGAACACGAGTGCACAGCGGTTTATAATTTAATTAACAAAAAATATTGTAATAAAAAATAACAGGGGTGTAATACACAGGAGTGTTCCTGTGTCCTTGTGTTGGCCCCTAACACAGTAGATGGTGTGTCTATTTATAGCCGTGAAGTTCTGGTATGCAATTACGTTGTCTTTTGTTCTCTTGCGCTTTAGTATTTTTTAGCAGTTTGAACCGTGTTAATTACAATTGTTCAGTGCATCCTGATTGCTTTTAAAAAGTGACGGCCTTTGTTCCTTCTCGCCGGAAACGCTATGCTAAAAATAACTCTTCCGTCTACAGTGTTGTGTGACAATATAATGTGGGAAGAGGAACTAAACTGATAAGCAAGTACCGCATACAAAATCCTGCAAAAACACAGGATCCGAGGTATGGACCTAACCAGCCAAAATATAAAATTATGACGACAGTAGCAAAGCTGATACGGTGTGATATTTCAAAAAGGGCACTACGGCTAGCTAAACCTGACACAAAAAGGTGCTCGTACCAGAATGCAGCCATGGGCAGCTGTTTCGTCCTCATTAGGACTCGTCAGCATGGCATAGCAAGCAGAGTGAGGTCCGGCGAGAACCGAACACTCCCAAAGCCTACAGTACTCTAGCACAGAGCTCCGAGATTAAACTTGATTATCCGTTGTAACACAAAGAGACGCGTGTGGCAAAGAGCCAGAAAAACAAGTAGAATTCAACCTTAGTGTGTCAGTGCCAAAAAAGAAACCTAATAAAGCTGGCCAGACCAGCTTAATAAAATGATGACAAAACAGGAATAGTCGGATCTAAGAAGACCTACGGTACAAAAATGTATAAAACACTCTTCTGTGATAATAATAATTGTTTTATCGTCTTAGTTGTTTCGGGTTACCTGTGTATCAGTGCGGTACCAGGCTACCAGCCCAAAACAAATTGCATCAAAAATAATACTATGAAGATCTGATCTAGAACACCACACGAGTGAATACGAGTACGCTAGCTAGCGTTTCATCATTTTAAATAATTAACCAACTTTTACGATTAAAAACAAATCTGTTAATATCGTCTTAGTTGTTTCGGGTTACCTGTGTAAATGCCGCGTGAAGCTGCAAAAGCAGCCCATTGCGTTACTACCTGTGACCCCGTGTGCACCCATGAATCGTTGCAGGTGAGCAATGTTTTGATTAGTCTGATATTGTGGTCATTAAAAATATTTGTTTGCAGAAGTACACAGTTTCGAGTTGACTGCCGTAAATGGTTGGATAGCAAGTAGATTTGGTTACATACATGTATAGAACTTACGAACAATAGAGCCTGATTTCTACGAAATCTATTAGAACAAAAACAGTATGTAGACTTATGATTACAGAGTTACAAAGTGAATATACAAGAAAAGAAAAAGACTTACTTATTATATTTTATTCCAATAATTTTAATTAAGTCTTTTTCTTTAAATATATACATATAAATCAGGAGCCCATGGGCTCCTGTATAAATATATTAACACATAGTACACATACAGTGAATATACAAGTCATATAAAAATATTAAATAGATAAATGATGAAGGCTAAAGTAAGTCACAATAAGTGCAAAATATATGCCCTCTGTTTGTTTCGGGCTACCTGTGTTATCCTTGTGCAAACAAAACAACTATGAAACTGTTGATTGCTGAAGAGATCGAGTGCCACTACATGGCAATTAAAATCAGCAAATTGCCAGTTGAGCAAACCTGATGAGTTTGCTTAACCGCTATGACTTTCTTTATCAACGGGCGCATAAATAAAAGCTAATATATAATAATAATAATCGATTTATGTAGCGCTATTCCCTAAAGTCCTATAGCGCTTTACAATACAACAAGTATTAAAAACTAACTTACTAAAAATGTTACGCAATAATGCAATCGTTTTACAAGTAATTCCCTATTTTATACCAAAAAGAAAATTGAATAATAATAACAATAATAATAATGGCTTAAATATTTGGCAACATAAAATATACCAAAAGCTTTTCATTAAAGGACTTGTTTTAACACTAGAATTAAAAGAACTAAGACAATCAATCCCGGGGAATCAATAGACCTCATTTCCAGTGGTAATGAGTTCCATAAAATAGGAGCAGATACCGAAAAAGCCCGGAGTCCATGATTTCAACTAATACTTCGGGACCTTGAGTAAATGTTGACTTGGCGAGCGTAGCTTCTGGACTTGTCGAACTAGTAGCTTGTCGAAGTAAAATGCTCTCGTTGTTTATTTGTTTCATGAAAGAAGTAGACATGCGCTTTGGGTTACGAATTTCATTATTTCTAGCGGATAAAAAACACAATCGAACCCATGAATTTTCCCCGGATGCTTCGAATATGATTTGACCTCGGCAGGAAGCCAGTGTATTCCTGTACGAGTGGGACTTTTCACAACCACGCTTGGTAGTTTGAAATGTACTCGACATCACAGACACATAGACTTTAAAACAGAGCGATAATTAAAATAAAAGAACGAAAAGCACATTAACAGACTATAGAATCCTCGTAACTCTTGCAACGATACCGAAAGACGATACCGTAAATTTTGAATGAGTAAGTCTATTGAGTCTTGACAACACAGTGAAAAGTCTTGAATAAAATCCCGTTCGTTAAGTCTAGAGTTTTAACTTAATTGAAGTCTGGCACACAATCTTGGCCCGTAGATAATTCCGATTTGTATCCTTTGTCGTGAAACTGTCGGCAGAGTCCGCTGCAAGTGGGTGGACAATCTTTAGAGAATTCTGTGTGCCGCCAGCCGACGCACGACTGCATAAACTAAATTATGCAAAGGTCTGCGGGTCGATCTGATATCCCTTGAAGAAACATACTTGTCATCTAGAATCCAGAACAGCTCTTCTATTGAACTTGCAATGAAACGAAGTCTAGAGTCTTGACAACACAGTGTATAGTCTAAAAAGGAAGCCTTCGTTATTAAAGTCTGGAGTCTGGACTTAAGCCTGGCACACAATCTTGGCCCGTAGCTCGTAAATAGGATCAAAGTATGGTAACGAGAGTCACTGGTATTACATCTCACTGTGTATACACACTGGAACAAGATATGACAGACCATAGCGGCATGTAACGCAACGTCGAATCAAATATTACAATATTAGCGCTGCCCAAAATAAACCAATTGTTATCTGTGGATTGATCACGTTTAGTCTAATTGCTTGATCCTGCTATCTGCAGTCTGCCAAGAACATCTAACCTCAGATTGTATTTCGATACCTAAGTGTTTCAAGTTTATCAATTACTTATGCGGTCCTAGACTAGAAGGCGCCGTAGTTTCGCCTGAGTCAACAATACTTCATCCATATTAGAGAGAAGATAGAGGCAAATTAAGTACTTCATGACGTGCCGGTAGCCTTAAACCCTCTAAAACTCTCTACTGAGCATTTATCTTTCAACTAATGCGCATGCCTCCTGCTTTATCGCTCGATCACAGCATCTCCGACCCACATTGTTAGCGGCAAAGGTCAGAACTGATCAAAAATGTTACAGGAAACATTAATACGAATAATAAAAAAAAGACACAGACTGCATTTTAAGACTCCGGCTGCTGCCATAGCAGCGCCGGAGTAATAAACATGAAACTAGCTCGTCTTGAAGCCGTTGAATTACAAATATTCATTTACGTTTCACACAGAAATCATATCTAAAATCTAGTTACTCGGGCTGCCTGTGGGCAGGCCCGAGTCTTAAATCGCAAGTGTTTATCCTTCATTTTTTTTTCCAAGTCGAGGTATTTCGCCCACAACCAATCAGCTCACGCTGTTCAAGTAGTTCAAGTGCACACACTTGAACACCGCGCCGTTGTGGCGCCGCATAATGTCGAAAAGGTCAACCGGAAGCCACAGACTGCGGATAGAGTTTTTACTCTATCCTGAAACAACGTGAATATAGTTTTAAAGGTACTCTATTTCGGCTAGCCAAACTAGCCTTCTTCAGGTGCCTAGATGTTGTAAGTGGAGAGTTCTAAAATAGAGGCTTTACCTCGGTGTAACAACCTCACAGACTGCGTCACAAAACTCCCTTTGTTATAAACTATGAAGAATTTGGGACTTAGAATATTTCCCGAGCACCCGAAGCGGCACTTATAAATTTTACAAGGAATTGGGGAGCCTCTACTTGAAAAAAAATTCACTACGCTCAGCGTAGGAATCGAATCTAGGAAGCTAAGATTTATAGAACGCCTGACACAATCCTACCCAAACAGTAACCGCTAGACCACGAGTGACGAGATTATTGGCGCATGCTTAACTTCCGTTAGAGCTGTTAAACGAGAATCCTCTCACGAGCTAGGAAGGCTTCGAACAGTTCCCTTTATGTAACTCTGTAATATACACCAGTGACAAGACTGATTTTTTGTGAATGAAGGTAATTACTCGGGCTTTTTTTTTTTTGTTGGGTGTCGCAAAATTTCTGCGCATGCGTTAAAGGTCAAATTTACACCAATCAGATTGCACTGTGCTGGTCACGCAACAATCGCCAGGTTAATTTATTTACACAATTTAATACAGTAAAGCAAGATGGCGGAAGACCCGCGAGGAACTTTCTCTCTAATCTCTTAAATGTAAGCCAGTTTAATGTTTTATTTAACTTCACTCGTGCGAAAGCCTTCCAACAGGCTCAGGATATTTCAACTGGCGCTATTGTCGGAGCCAAGGACCGCGTTTTTTACCCAGATGGCCAGTGATTTTATATACGACACGTACGACGACCTGAAGCCAAAGAAATAAATATTGGAATCTATATCGAGCGGTCAGCGGTCATGCGGCGAGTACGGACGTGTCTCTTCAGACTCTCTCTGTTTTTATACATTTTTGGACTCTCAAAAACCCTAGTGAATCTCTATTATGCGTCCGACGGGAGCATTAAGTCTCTCTCGATATCCAAGAGTTATCGTGGAGCAGTTATTTCAACGTTTTTAAAGCCAAGCAAGCTTTGTATCCCTCATGTCCCTTCAATCCAAGATGGCCGCCCACGTCACTTCGTCAACAACAACTACATCTCTGTCTATCGATCTCTTCGTCTCTCTCAACATGTACTTGGATCTACCTTCCTACTACTGTGTGGTGCCAACTTAATCAACCCTGGACCAGTTAAATTTCCCTGTGGAACATGTTCTCGACCTTGCAAGTCCAACCAAAAGGCAATATGCTGTGATCTCTGTTCCTCGTGGTTTCACGCAAGGTGTGAAAATCTACCCGATGATGAATACTCTAGACTTGGCCTGTCGACGGACGATTGGTTCTGCTCATCCTGTCAGCTTCCTTCCCCCTCAGACTCGTCCACTTCAAGCAGCATTGACTCGTCTGTGAATGTCTCTTCTGTTAGTGCATCTCAAGACACCAAGAATGAACTCTCCAACTTTAACTGTTTGCTTCTCAACGCCCGTAGTCTGAAATCTATCTCCTCCACATCGAACAAGCTGACTCAGTTTCAACATTTGGTATATTCTAAACTTCCAAGCTTAGTAGCAGTAACAGAAACCTGGCTCAACAACTATGTTTATAATTCTGAAATATTACCTACTGGCTATAATATCTTCAGACGTGATCGTGTCGGTCGACGAGGTGGTGGCGTTCTCCTTGCTTGTCGTGATCATTTGTCCTGTGTCTGTTCGCCACATCTTAGTCCTGATAACAGCGAAATTCTGGTCTGCGAACTGCAAGTTCCAGGATCCCCAAAAATCGCCGTGATTATTGCCTACAGACCTCCCTCCTGTACGAACACTTTCCTAATTCACCTGGAACAAACTCTGAAAAACATTGAAACCTCTGGAATACAACGCTACATCCTACTTGGTGACTTTAATTTCCCTTCAATTGACTGGCAACTTAATTCATCAACAAATGAGGTGGAGAATGGATTCTGTGCTATTCTCGACGATTTCTTCCTAACCCAGTTAGTTGGTTGTGCCACCCATAGACTTGGGAATTTATTAGACCTTGTTTTGACAAATTTCCCTGAATCTTTTACTGTGCCTGAATGCCATGAATTTGCCTTTGACTCTGACCACCACACTATAACCTTTGGAATCAATCTTATGGGATCAAGAAAACATAAGTTGCGCCGTACTGTCTACAACTTCAAGAAGGCTAACTTTGATGATCTTAGATCTTGTTTGGCTGATACCAACCTCGCTAAGTCTCTCCTGGATAGTGATATCAATACCAACTGGATCAATTGGCTGACGACTGTCACTCGTTGTGTGGATACCATCATCCCCAAAGTTACTGTCAAAAATTCTACTTCCCCTCCTTGGATTGACTCTGAAATAATTCACCTCTCCAACAAGAAAGAAACACTCTGGCGTAGAACCAAACGCTCTAGTTCCTTATACCTTAAAGTGAAACTACGTAAGTTAACTAATAATTTAAAGAATCTTGTAGAGTCTAAATATTATCAATTCATCAACAATGCTAGCTCTGATCTTTTTAATAACCCTAAGCGGTTCTGGTCTATTTTCCAGACTAAAACTAAATCACGTTCCTTACCTAAAGTAATTAAGGGATTAGGTCAGATCGCAGCAACCTCTATCGAGAAAGCCAACCTGTTTAATAAGTATTTTTTTTCTGTTTTCAATTTAAGTAACCTCTCTCCCAGTTCGTATGATTGCTTACCTTCTGTAAATCCTCAATTGAGTTCTTTTCATTTTACAACTTCAGAGGTTAGAAAGATTTTAGAGAGCCTTGATGTTAACAAAGCCATTGGTCCTGATGGGCTCTCACCTAGAATTCTTAGGGAATGTGCTTTGGAACTCTCTCCATCCCTTTGTTCTCTATTTAATAAATCACTCTCTTTGGGAGTTGTGCCATCAGCATGGAAGGAGGCCAATGTCACTCCAGTTCACAAAAAAGATGACAAGGACTTGGTGGACAACTATCGTCCTATCTCCCTACTATCTTGTGTCAGTAAGGTGATGGAGAGATGCTTATTAAATCGCATGCTCCCTTTCTTGGAGGATTCTTTGTATCACCTCCAACATGGCTTCCTTAAAGGGAAATCCTGCACAACACAGATGGTAGATGTCCTAAATTATTTTTCTAAAATTCTTGATAATGCTGGTCAAGTTGATGTTCTCTACCTAGATTATTCTAAAGCCTTTGATTCTGTCCCTCACTCTCTCCTTATCCACAAACTTAAGAATTTTGGGATAAATGGCAACCTACTTAATTGGATTCATAGCTACTTGTCTGACCGCCGTCAAAGAGTTGTAATCGAAGGTAGTTCATCTGACTGGTTACCAGTAGCCTCTGGCGTCCCCCAAGGCTCAATTCTAGGTCCATTTCTGTTTCTTCTTTATATTAATGACATTCCCAGCTGTCTCTCACCTAATTCCACTCTAGCTCTATTTGCAGACGACTCCAAATGTTATAGAGAAATCACCACTCCTGATGACTGTCTGGCACTCCAACAAGACATTGATTCCCTATTGCACTGGAGTGAGACCTGGGGCATGTCTTTTAATACATCTAAATGTAAAATCCTTAGAGTGACAAGGTCTTCTAATCCATGCATCTACCCCTACAGTATGGGTTCCAGAATCATTACACCTACACAGGTCTATTGTGACCTCGGCTTTGACGTTACGTCAAACCTTACTTGGAATGCCCACATAGATAAAATTTCCAAAAAAGCCAACCGCTCTCTGGGTTTTGTCAAACGTACCTGTGGTCATAGAACCAATAGCTCCGCTAAGCGCCTTTTGTATCTTTCCCTAGTTCGAAGCCGACTGGAAACAGGAGTTCCTGTATGGTCAGTAGCAACCAAACGTAATTTGTTGAAGCTCGAAAGAGTCCAAAGGCGAGCTACTAAATTCATAACTTGTTCCGATTCTGACTACAAATCCAGACTCAAGTCCTGTAACCTTTTACCTTTATCTTTTCGTAGAGAATTACTCGACCTTTCTTTCTTATTTAAATGTAAAATAGGTTTAATTTGCATTGATATTCTTAAGTATTTATCACCGTACATTCCAATTAGAAATACTAGAAATGCTGCCAAAGGTCCATTATTTAGCACTAAATTTTGCAACACTGAGACCTGTGCTTATTCCTTTTTTAACCGTGTCATTCCACTCTGGAATGCTCTACCACTTGAGGCCAGATTATCTTATAAGTACAGTTCATTTAAAAATATTATTTCTCTTCATTATTTTGAACTTTTTATCAATAATTTTGACATTAACAATACATGTACCTGGGTATCCAGGTGCCGCTGCACCTCGTGCAGACTTATCAATGCCTCTCATTTGTAATTTCAATATTAATCCTGCTGTCTTTATTCATAATATTTTACAGTGTATATAGTTTTAAAACCATAGTTATATATTTAGTAAGTATTATTTTGTTATGTTCCAATTTATATTGATTTTACCTGGAGGACTTAATCCATAGGTGTTATCCACCTGTCTAGTCCATCCTCAACAGTATACTCATTGTTTAAATTAATGTATTATATTAATACTGTTGGAAGCTTAATAAATAATAAATAAATAAAAATAAATAAGCCATCGGCTCGCTGTGCTGCATTTAAAACATCCGAGGAGAACATCTTATTTTGGGTGAAGGCACTTCAAGACCAATGTTATGAGTCTCTTAAAAACTGTCAGAGATTTAAATTTACCGTAAGTTGGATCAGAGAGTATCGAGATCAAGTTATTTCGTTCCAGCGAGGATATTGACCTAGCGGAAACGGTACAAGCTGTCGAAGGATTTTACTTATAATCATCCACGTCTACTTAACAACAGGAATAGTTATGTGCCAAGGCATGGGCAAAGATAGAGTTTCCCAGATTACAGATGAAAGTAGAGCACTTAATGAATGAAGAAACAGAGGTCACGCGCGACATGCTTGAGAACATGAACATGTTTAACACTTTATGTTATTCTAAGAAAACAAAACAAGTTACAGAGCCTGCACGTTCACAAGTCAATGAAAAACCCCAAGAGCCTGTAGTTTTGTTTCAACATATCCTCGAAACTCCAAAAGCAACATACACATGAGTCAAATTCAAACCGGAAGAGACGGAATTCTTGAGATTCTTCACGAGGATATTCGTTAGCCCGCAATAAGAACTCTCTCGCTGATTTAATGACCTTGATTTGTAACATGGAGGCTGACCTAACTGTATGCGTAATGAATTCTTACTCTCGTCACATCAAAACGAAACTCAGTCATTTGGAAGACAAATTAGTGCAGCAAGATAATATATACAAGACCGAAATCAAGATGCTGTCATCACATATTATTGACCTAGAAGTTGAAAATGGCGAGTTGAAAGCGGATATTTATAATAAAGCTGAGATCCGACTTTCAAACTTAAAAAAAAAAATCAAGAATACTAAAAAGAAGACAATGAAAGACCAAGGTCTCCAGTGTTCCGAGACTACCCAACCTACTAAAGCTTTAGCAACGAATCAGTTTGTTCAAGAGCCATCTTTCTTACATGACAACCCGATCCCTATTCATCAGAATACATTTCCTGTGCTAAATGACGAGAGTTTACAATCACCTGACCGACAACCCACTACTAAAGAAAGGGACCATGAAGTACGGTAGTACGGTTAATTATCGGGTTCAAAACAATGAATATATGCCTGCTCAAATGCAGTGTGTTCAACGAATAAGTAGAGTGTTTCAATTAAAAGGTGAACATACGAGAAAAATAAAAATATTAAATTACATATATACTAGGGGAGCAGAGAATGAAAGTCACCGCGCTACCGGCCACTCCTAAAGACTGCTAAATTCAGCTAATAATTCTTCACTTTTGTTATTACTAAGAGGATTTCAAATGAAAGTGTATTTGATCTTCAATCTCATGTGGCCCGAGTGTAAGCCCAGATGGGCTCTTGTTTAACTTTTAATTAGAGATAACCAACATGCATTTCAGTTATGAACACAGCAGATAAAGTTACACAGAGGCACACGAATTGACCACGAATACAATTAACATGACTGTAGAAAGAACAGTAGTGAAATATAGTGGCAGCTCTATCGGCAGGATGGACAGGATACAAATTATGATATGAGATAAATATAAACATTGAGACAATCATATTTTAGTACTCGGAACCTCCAGTACAACAGAACAACAGACTGTAAATTGTAGACGTGTGTTACATGAATAAGTAGTGTTTACAGTAAAAGGTCAATTTCTTTAATTTACTTACGAGAAAAACATATCTAATGTTCATATGATGAAAAACAAAAATATTAAATTACATAAATATACTAGGGGAGCAGAGAGCAGAAAGTCACCGCGACTGATAACTCCCCTACCCCACTCCTAATAAATAATAGGAGTGGAGTACCACCCCTCCCATGTGACCACGCCTTAGAATGGAATGACTGGAATGTAAAGAATGTAGAAAAAATGGTGACGCTTATATGTATACAGCCCGAGTTAAGGCTGTTCCCAGCCTCTTGTTTAATAGTAATTTGCAATTGGCAGCTTCAAATTACGAATTGAGCTATATAAGGGAGGGCTTTAGCCTGAATTTCAGCCGTCTTCTCCGGTTCGTTCCTCCCGAGAGAGAGGAAGGAATGAACCAGAGGAGACGGCTGAAATTCAGGCTAGGAGGGCTTATGTCTGTTTTCTTCCGCGAAGAAACGAACGTCGCCGCTGACGGAAAGCGATCTTGGTTGGCTCATATTATAACCAAGATAATCAGTGGACAGAAGTTTCAGATTCTGCAAAGTCAACTGATTCCAAGTTGAAAGAGTGCAAGTGCCCATAAACTTCGCCACGAAGTTTCGACTGTAGATTCGCCTTCGATAGCCGAAGACGAAGAACCGACTGGAACCGAACACGATCTTCCGTAACAGTTGTTGTACTGGTTTGGTGTGTTTCTCTACGCTTTCTTCGTCATTGCCTTCTCTGTGCACTCATGATTTCTGCCGTGAAATACCATGACAATGGTAACGCTAAAATTGAACTTGTCTACTGCGATATACTGCGCACTGAAGAGCTAACTTATCGTTGTCTGCTTAGGGACGGACCATTAGATTATTGATGGGGGGGGGGGGGGGGTTGCGTGAATTTTAGTTACTCGATATTTTTTTAACTATTTTGTACCAACAATCCTATTTTTTTTTTAGCGTGACTGTGTTTTTTTGACATTGCACGTACTGCCGCTCGCTCAAGTAGCATTCCTGGTTGGGCCTTGGAAATTAAGGAAAGCCACAGAATTAATGGGAAATGCCACAACAAAGCATGGATATTATGTGGCTGACAAACAGGCCAAGAGAAAAAGGAGAAAAGGACAGTCAAAGTAACAAAAGCAAGAAATCACCACATAGAGATCAGCCCTCTATCAGCAGAAGTGATGAAACACAAACTGGTCCCACTATGGATAGTGATGCTGAGTGGGTTACAGAGGAGGAGGACTAATATTAGTACCAACCAAGAGACCATCACTTGGTCTCTTGTACCAACATATCATTACCATTTATATTTCATATAAATATTTCAACTTGATCTATTTTTTTATCAAAAATGTTACTGTTGCATTAAGATTACCATCAGAAGTGAAACCAGAAGAGCTTTGTGTATAAACCTGCGAACATTTATAACCCGGATCATGTGTACTGTACGCAATGTAGGCTGACGTATGTATCGGTCGACCGACGGTCAGCCGATAGGCGGCCGAGAGTCGACCGCTACTCGGCCGAGACTTGGCTATTCTGTATGTCGGCCGACATGGTTGATGATGCACCGACAGTCGGCCGATTGATCACCGACACTCTATAGCTATCGATAGTTTACCGACAGTCGGCCGAGGTATCGGTGACCGTGGTATTTTCAGCTACCGTTATATGTACTTCAAAGGTTGTTGAGGCCACAACTATTAATGCTTTCGTACCTCTGCATAATACTCTGATTGGAGTGCGCGGAGTATATATTAGAAGAGGTTTTGCACCACCACGTGATGGCAGCCATGTTGGTGGCCAGAACAATGCGATTTGTTCAATCATGTGAAAAATTAAATCTCAAAGGAATAACATTCTATTGTTCGTGCCACCAACATGGCTGCCATCACATGGTGGTGCAAAACCTCTATTAGAATTAGAACCGAGCCTACAGTAAAAAATTGATGCTTGTTAATAAATCGTAGTGACCCCAATATTTTCAAATGTTATTTTATGTCGAATACTGGGAGCCGGCGCGGGGTTTAAGTATCGACGTATTCATTGGGATAGCTCGGCCTATACCTGTCAGTATTAGTCGAGAACTTCAGTTTAAATTGACTCATTTATACGAATCGTTCGCTGCTTAGCTAAGCGGTGCGGCTAACTTCCTCTCGTATAAATGGCCCTATTGCTGCTACCCTATTCCAGATTCAAATCTCCCATCCAGATAAAAACAATCGGTACCCTGTTTGAGTGAAAACAGTATGCAGAATAGTTTAATTATAACTTAACATCTCGCCGATACCCCACTGACATATAATCGACACCTTACCGATATACCACCGATCCACTATCGGCCGACACATACACAGCAGGAGGGGGAAAATCGACCGACGTGTCGGCCGACACACGACCGACTGTCGACCGACATGTCGGCCACCCCTCGACCAACCCGCGACCGACAGTCACCTGCGGGTCGGTCGACAGTCGGCCGATATGTCGGCCAATCGACCGATACGTCGACCAACATTGCGTACAGTACACATGATCCTATAACTCGCTACATCCACTAGGCCAGTGAGAACTCATCGTTTACCAGATAACTTCTTTCCGAAATATATACAGTTAATACAGGGTAAGTTTTGTGGTTAAGGTTTTGGTTTCGATTTATGAGTACATGTGACGTTTTGCGATCAATCGTCCCATCAGTTTATCTGCTGTCTTGATTACGGCCATCTTGGATAATTTACATATGTTGACTGATTCCTGGTAACCAGTCTGTGTGATCTTCAGATCTGTATTGGGTTTCCTGTGGAAATTGTTCATAACAACTAACCAGTCTTCTTCCCTGGTTTATCTCTTTGCCTTTATTAATTTAATTTGTATATGCGTATGAGACCAGCTAGTGCTTGCTCGATATTTTTTGCTTGATTTTTGTGTTGCTCGATATATTTTTTCCGATAGAAGAGCTTGCTCGATATTTTTGGGGGGATTTGCGCAACCCCCCACATCAATAATCGAATGGTCCGTCCCTTAGTCCTTCACAGAAACGCGCAAAATCCATGAACAACATGGCATCGCGTTTCAATAATGGTAATGGCTCCTGACTATACCTAGTGCTCAACATCAAGTACTGGAAAAATGACATTCTTAATGTCAGATAAGTCAACAAACCTCAGTGGGATGTGAGGAAACTCAGTTTGAAACCATTTTTCACGGCGTTATAAATGCAAGTTTTGTAGCATGTATTCGAAGCTCCTGTCCCTCTAGATTTTAATTGATCGTTTGCATTGACGTCACAAAAAAAATTGCCTCAAGAAAAAACTTATATTAGTAAAATAATTTTAATGCTGTGTATAGAGCAGGTAAAAATATAGAAATGACCGAAATTTTGGAGCAATAGAGTACTTCGTAACCGAGCTGTCGGCCAAATAATATTCGAACAATTTAGTGTAATTAGTATGCGGCGGCCATGTTGGTGTACAGCTTTAGTACACCAAGATGGCGGCCAAAAACATACTCTACAAATAAAGCGGTTTTCCCATCAATATGATTAGCATTCACTTCAAAACACTTTAGATATCACTTTTAAAGGTTTATCAAGTCTAAAATTTGAAATTGTCCGAAATATATGGATTTCCTTGACATTTAGGAAACACGCTGACCTGGCTGTCACAAAATTCAAAGTACTCTAACTCTAAAACAAATCACCGTATCGGCGTAATTTTTTCGAAGAATACTGATAATATATACCGATATCTAAATCGTATTGAAAGAACAGCTTCATATATCTCAGAGTTTAGATTTTAGAATTTTGATGACGTCACATGCAAATGATCGTATTATGTTAGATCAACATTTAAATTGGAAAAGCCATATATATGAAATTTCAAAAAAGATAGTCAGAGGTATAGGTATCTTATCTCGTATAAGACATTTTGTAGATATTAATATTCTAATCCAGCTATATTACTCAATGATCTATCCCTATCTTACTTACGGTCTTATTATTTGGGGAAATACTTATCAATCTACTATTCATCCTCTCTTTGTTCTACAAAAGAAGGCAATTCGCTTAATCACCTATTCCAAATTTGATGAACATACAGGTCCTTTATTTCACAGGCTTAAAATTCTAAAATTTAATGATCTGATTTTTTTCTATAATGCCCAATTTCTTTAACGGTTCCATGCAGGATTGCTTCCTATCGCCTTTGATAATTTTTTTATACTAGTAAGAACTAGACATTCATATAACACTAGACTAGCTTCCAGATCCTCTTACTGTCTTCCTAAAATTCGAACTAATTACGGCAAATTTAACTAAAGGTTTCAAGGTGCTGTTATTTGGAATTCCATAAATGAACAAAACAAAGCCCTTAAAAAAAAAAGCTTTAAAAAAAAAAAAAAAAAAAAAGGCTTTCATATATTCTTCTATGTATACAATGCTTGCATATATCACGTTTACCTCTTTTCATTATCCATTAGTCTACTCTAGATGTCTGTACTTGTACTCATCGTTATCTATGTTTAATTGTCCTCTTTCCGACTGCATATATTTATACAAATTGTCTAATACTAGCTAGATTAGCTTTTTAGTTACTCTAGGTATCCAATGCCTAACCTATTTCGATAACGAACGAATTTAGCTAACTTGTAATCTCCAGGTGTAAATAAAGTTGTTGTTGTTGTTGTTGTTGAAAATATGTTGACAGAAAAAAGGTGTCTCAGTTTTTTAATGCGTTTTTTTGTTCTTAAGATACTTTCATGTTTCTTTCTTCAACCCCTAAAAAAGGTGTTCCAGATCTTTGCAGTTGATTATTTTCGCGACGGAATAAGATATCAGAAAACTGAGACACTCTTTTTTAGATCAATATCTCTACTTTATGAAGGTCGTTTCAGCGCAGATTTCCGTCCAATTCCCGAGGGACAGGAGCTCCAAGTATAAGGCATGGTGAAATTGGATTAAAATCACAATAAATAAAAGAGTATTTAATAACAAGGAAAATCAAGCTGTTTTCTACAATCTATGTTTATTAAGCTTTCAGAAAATATATTTCTTGAATTTAAAGCGCGCAATTTAAAGTTTTCGGGAAGCCCTCTTGAATGTTAAATTATGTTGGTTATTATTGTATTTGAATAGTTTTAGAAGTCGTTTACAAAATGTAAGTCGAACGGGCACGGGTCGATTCTCTCATCCGTCGTTTTCAACTGCTGACAACAATATTACATTCGTGATTTAATTCATGAAGCGGTTACATGGTTTCCTTTCCGGTTCCGGTAGTAGAATTCCCGCGATGAATGTTACATTTGTTTAGTGTGTGTCATTTTGCATGTTATGTTGAATGTCGTGTTGAGCAATTAAAGTTGAATTTTGGCGGAGTTGTTACGCCTGTCAATCATCGTGAATTCGTGAATTCGTGAATGCGTGAATTATTTCTCGTCTAGAGTCAAGTCAGATTTGGTATTGGCTTACCTAACAATACAAAACACCCTAACCTTAAGAACGTGCAGTACAAAAAACATAGAGCTACAGTATAATGGTGCAATCAGAATACCGGTTTCGAGCGGTACTATATTACTCGAGCTGGGACGACCTTGCGCGAAAAGTCAACGGCGAAACTTCAACAAAGTTCGTGCAGGTTTTTGAAGTTAATTCAAAAACTTGCAACATGTTGCCGCGACATACTACAGTATGATTATATTGACTAAACTGACTGACAGTAGGATTGAATCATTTCACAAGAGAAGCAAAAGAAAGCAACAAAAGTACGGGAATAATTGTCCTCTCGATTTCTCAGTAAATAATAGCTCGATTAGTAATCACGGCCGATATTTGTTCAGTTTTGAAGTTATTGACTGAAAATAGACCATTTCGAGGTCGCGATAGCACCAGTGCTACTGAAAAGAGCTCCTAAAAATTAGTCAAAATTCCAAATTTCAGAGTCATACCTCACCTAGAAGCCAAGATATAGTCAGGTAAAGTGCGCTATCTTTACAGACATTTGAGGAGTGCAACAATTTGCACCCCCGCATACAAATATCTGTAAAATTGTCTTACTTTGTGGGACTGTATCTTTGCTCTCATACAACATATAACTACATATATAATTTGAGATTTTGACTAATTTTGAGGTGCTCTTTGTAGTAGTACCGGTGCTATCACTAATTGAAGTAGATATCGTAGTGTTAATTGTCTATTATGCAAATATATTCCATGCCGTCGTTTTGTGAACGAGCCGAATATAAGTACTTCAGGCTAAATCGGTATGACCCAGTAGAGAGTAAAACTGGAAGCAGTTTGGTACCTCCTTTTCCACTTTTTCGAGCAACTGCATTTTAATTAGCGGCAGACTGAACAGAGGATGTGCTAATCGTAACATACCTCAGAATGTCTTCCAAGCTCTCGCTCTTCATGGAGCCAACGAGTTGATCATGGTATTCGCTCTTATCAGTCCATTGGTCGTGTTTCTCTGCGCCAGCGCCAACATGGTCTGGGTCTTTGACTCTACTTTTCATCGCGAACCAGCCTATTATGAACCCAATGCAGAACACCGCAATCACCAAGCATACCTTCAAAGCTAATATCAAATTCTGATTCCAGGTTCTCTGGCGAAACTTGATATCCTTTGGTTTATAGATTTCAGCTTCTTCGTCTTCCATTTCTCTGCTTCTGAAGGAGGCGATGTAATTTGTTAATACCGATGGAAGTCTGTGATTTCACTTTTAAATGTTTGACCGACAGGCGTACCACCGGGCTGTGAAATGTCAATCTGTTATCATTCCGAAATGAATAATAAACAATTATGATTGGAGGAGTACCGCTCTCAAGAATGATCTGATATGATGTTTTCGTTTTGCGGTGAAACTAGTTAGTAATTTGCACTTTGCACAGGAATGTTAGAACCAGAAAACCGAAACCTGGGAACCGGAACCTGGGAACCGGAACTCTGGGAACCGCGACTCTGGGAACCGGGAATCTGAGAACCGGGATATTCTGGGAACCGGGAACCGGGAAAATGTATAATTAAATTTAAACTTGTTTTGATAATATGAAAAAAAAACAGGTTGCCCTTATATATAAAACTAAATACAAGTGTGTTAAACATACTGAACATATACTCTCTTATACTCCTGCTCTTGTAAATAACTGAAGTCCAACAGAATTTACTGATAGCCAAATATATTTTTTATAAATGGTTCCAGGAGCCCATTAAAATACTAATACTAATCGTCCCTGTATTAAATATATGATATGAAGTTTTATGGCAATTTCTAAGTCACATAATTGCTTTTGCTCATTCGCAATTACCAGCAGTGCCGGCTCACTAACACACAGCTAGCACAGTTTTGAATGTTCTCCGGATACTGTGAGCTTATTTAATTTGTTGCCCACTTTTCTTGTCTCGCTACTGACGTATATCTCTACAGACGATAATCACATCGTCAGGATGAGTCTCTGACAAATAATGACGCCTCTGTATTGGTGGGTTGCACTGGCGGCCATGTTGGTTGGTAGGAACAAAACAAACCACATTGTTCCTACCAACCAAAATGGCCACTACGCTTTTGTGATTGTATTCCCTTAGGAATAATTGCAACCCAAGAATAGACCCTTTGCAGAAAATGGTGCCTTCTGTGTAAGAAAGGACATAGGTATACATTTTCAAGTAATGGGCTTGGGCAGCATGTCGTGTATACAGCGGTTTTCACCATTTTTTGGATACACCGTTTTATACCTTTAAAAAATCTATATTTCCTATCCTGTTTTTCATACCGAAAATGAGTCGATTACAGGAGCCCATTGTCCATTGGTAAAAGGCTCTTACAAGCGATAACAGCGGGATAACAAGAACTTGATGCATGTAGTACACAACCTCGTTCCCAGGGTCTTCTCGATCAGATCCAAGATGGCGGCTACTCAGAGAGAAGACCCTGGTAAACGCTGAATCACGTGACCAAAAATCTCCAGAAATCATGGAGATTGTACTCACGTGATGTGGGCATCCATGATGGCGGCCAAGCTAAATATGGAAATGGTAACACGTGACGTGCCTACAAACCATAGGTATCCCAATCCGGAATGAGTGAGATGCGATTAACGGTATTTCCACGCGGCGAACGACGAAGTGAAAACATGTCTACTAAACAGTTCGAAATGGAGTTTACTTGGATAAAGAAACAGTGGAAGGGTATCACAAAGCTACCAGGATGTATCTAAGCTAGAAGAGAATCCTAAAAAGCCGTTCATTTTCTGTTAGCGTTGAAGCCGAGATCGACAGCACATGTTCAGATTTAACGGCTTCTCCTGGCTTTCTCATTGATGAAACTTACCAGAAAACTACCCAGTAATACAAGTACACTTCATCTATTGCTCTACCTACACAACGTGTTTTAAGGTTATTTAAAATCGTTTTATTGGGGGAAAAAATGAACAATCGAATCTATATCTGGACTCAGTCCGGTTGGCCAATAAAAAGCATCGTTAGAACAACCCTTGTGTCATAATCGAAGAGCCAATCAGAATACGCGACAGTTCAGCCTTTATCAGGGTCTTTTCTCTGAGTAGCCGCCATCTTGGATCTGACCGAGAAGACCCTAGGGACGAGGTTGTGTAGTTCACAGCCAGGAGCCCATAACCAGGAGCGTCCATATCTCCTGTACAGGTGTCACAGCGTTTTTACAAGTTGGGCTATTTTTAGATTATTTCTCCCGCCAATCGGAGATATTGTAGTTGAGTCTACGAATAGCAGTTTCAGCGGTATTGACCCGAACGCCTCACTTCAATGTAATGAAGCGCCATTGAAACCATCATTCTTACACGACACCAACACCCTCCTAAACAAGCACGACTAATTTAGATACACAGTTTGAATAGCGCTTCATTACATTGAAGTGAGGCGTTTGGGTCAATACCGCTGAAACTGCTATTCGTAGACTCAACTACAATATCTCCTATTTGTGGGTTGCACCGTGGGGGAACAAAAGAGGCCTCATTAGCTAATTTTGTTATACCAAACAATATGGCTGCTACGCTTTTGTGATTGTATTCCCTTAGGAATAATTGTAACTTAACAAAAGCGGGAAACCGTGAACTTGTGAAAAGGAGCAATTTCTGACGCTTGAGTGACGAAGGAACGAATTAGTCAGATTTTGATATTCTGATGGCACAATAGAGAGGTTGGGTTGTTGGGTTATCCTCTAGGGATATAGTCATACTATTTACGTACTTGGCGGTGAATATTGATCATTAGGCGACATTGCGCATGCGCAATGTAGGCTATTGCTAGACAGCGAAGAGTATGTGACATGCGGTGAATCAGTTCCCAGATCCTCTCGGTAGAATCACAATTCGCTTGAGGGGGGTGGGCACGGGTTAGGCAAGAAAGCAACTACGATTCAGAGGTTTTGAATAATTCTAACATTATTGGGTTGAAATATCAAATCCTAACTTAGTTGTTATGCACTAACTGTATAAAAGGACTAAATTATTGTTTTGCCGTTTCTTATGATACAATATCATTTCCCGACCAAGCGGTAGTGAGTGGTTGTTCGTGCGAAATGGAAACTACATGTATGTGATTTCTTCAACTGCGACGACTTTGGATAAATGGTGAGTATAGTATAACGTACACAGGTCTCGATACGAGATCGGTAAACCAGTCAAAAACACCGTCTAAATTATTTTAGTGTTGGCCAACCGATCACAGTTTTTTTGTGCTGGTATGTACTATGACCAAGAGTAAAATGAAATGTGTCATAAAACCTACGAAACGTACCTCAAACTAGCCTGTGTACAGCCGTCCGTCTCCAGATGGCGATTGGACTGGAGAGAAAGCTATTAGCGCCACGAAGTGCGCGCACACAATTAATGCATAATTTGACGCATGCGCAGACATTTTGCTGCACGGAACAAAAACGGCCTGCAGATTTTAACTCGGGCCTGCCACAGGCAGCCCGAGTAATTATGTTAAGCCAAATTATGTTTAACGGTTAGCCCTGGCAGTGATAATAGGTGATCTGAAGGCAGGAAGTTGATCTGATTCTTATCAAATCTGACCATTCATCCTTGGTGTTGTTTTCGATGATTTGTGATAAAAGTAAATAGTTTTGATACCTCAGGATAAAATTCCATGAGCGGAAAACAGATGCCCGGTTTGCAAAGGGTGCAGCTGTCAAACTACGAGATCGGCCTCATTCCTTCGTTACAGTTTGAAGAGTGAACTGCACTCCTTCCCCGGTCATCCCGCCTTCAGTTTATCTGGTTTATAGCATGTAATCATGTTTACGTTGGACTTGCTTGTTTTTTTGCCCACCTTCGCTGAAGACAACATTATCTCTAGAAATGAAGTAATTATTACAACACATGACGCTCTCAATTCTTGGGGTTATCATCAGCAAACAAAGTGCGGCCACCGGCAAAGCTCACGCATGTATCTATATAAATACTACTCTCTTCCTGTTATATTTTGAAATAAGGCAAATGAACTATAATAGTTTGATATCATAATTTTCGTGATCCTGACATAATTTGTTTACAAAAAAATAATTAAATATAACAGTAACTGACATAAGGAACTGCCTATCATTGTAACTATTGTATGTTTTCTATACAGAATTGCCCTAAAATAGATATACCTCCCCCCCCCCCCCCCGCCCCCTCCCCCCCCCCCCCCCCCCACACACACACACACCGTTCACTGTAAACCAAATAATTAATTACATGTTAATAGTGTCACACTAGAGAACCACGCTTACGATCTGTAACAAGTTTCATATGATACTAATAAAAAGTCTCTATGATGATTTTTCAAGTCTGAGTAACATACATTCAAATATGTATTTGGCTATTAATTTCTGAGTTAATCGGCGACCCGGGGGATTAGCTAGAAAAAGAAAAAAAGATCATCAGATGACATTCTATTAATTTTGGTTGTGGCCTGTTTCTCTATCTTGGCGAAAAGGTCACCTCGTTTCTCCCTGTATACAGGGCATTTTATCAAGAAATGGGCATCTATCTTCAGGTTTTGTATATGGTTTTGTGTATCGCCCAGTTTCTATTTCAAGCTATGGTTTTGTAAGGGCTATCCTGTGATTGTTATTGATGACCTGGCTTAGGTATCTTCATATTGATAATTCAATTTGAATTTTCAATATGTCCTTAGTTTGTTCTTTTGTTGGAGGTCTTTACATGAATCGTTGTGTAGGTTATTTGGAACTCTAAATCTCTTAGTCTCTGATGTATTATATTTTCAACTGTCTTCCTGTTATAAGGTGTATCATTCTCGTTTATCCACAGTTCTCCTAGTCCTAGTTGATGGAGTAAGATTTTAATTTTTGTCTCCAGTATACCTTGCCATCCTTATTTTTAGTCTCTTCGGCTATGTATTACGGGAGAGCTTCTCTATGTCAGGGTTAGTTAGTTTAAGCCAGAATTTTAAGCTTCTAAATTTGTCTTGTGTTCTAATCGGGTATCTACGTAAATATTAAACTCTATATGCATTATTACTCAAAGTTTTACTAACACCTAGTAACATTTTACAGAATTTAATATGCACCGATTCAATCGGATCTTTATATCTAATAATTCTTTCATATCTACCCCCTATATTTCACTACCATATAGCAAGATTGGGCTGATCAGTGTATCAAAGAGTTTCATGGTTGATTTAGGGTTTGTTTCCAGAGGAGGAGTGGGGGAAGGGGGAGGGGAGGTCTCACCAACCAGAAAATTACAGAGCTTGAGTAGGAAAAAACGTAAATTTCTGGAGGGGTGTGGGGGTCCTTATTGAACTCCTTTCCCAGGGGAATGCATACTTTCTGGTATGACACATTGTTAACAATTAATTGATTGATGTCATAATGGAACATAGCATTTGTTCCTTTCATTTCTTTTCTTTTCTATGTATACATAAAAAGAACAAAAAAAACAATATTATTGTCCTCAGAATGTCACATGATCAGACTGCAATGTGCAGTTACAATAAGGAAAGCTTAGGCAGCGGCCACTTCCATCTGATCCCAACCAATTTACAATAAACAGCAGCCTCATGATTAAAAGATAGGACTATTCAACATTATTTTAGAGTAGAGTGCAGGGGCCCATGTAGCATGTCAAAGTTTGATTTTAACATCTTTAAAATATTGTCTGTCGGATGCCAATTAAGTGCATAAGCTATATATTTTTTCAAATGTTAAACTACAAGGGAGAGCATGATGAAAAATACCCAAGTGGAACTAATTTGTCACTGCTTCTTTTTGAAAATTGATACCACTTTGTCTTGAAATACTGTATTTTGCTTCCGCAAATGATCCCGTGAAGAAACATGGAATGGCAGGTTTTTTTGCCACTGGATCCCAAAAATCCCAAAAATGGACCGCAAGTGATCCCGGCTCGCAAATGACCGGTGGGGAGGGGGGGGGGAGGTACTTACATGAAAAATGGGTATGTATGTGAATCCGAGCTCCAAAACCCTGATTTCCACCTTTTTGGGGGAAAAAACCTTGTTGCCCCTTCTTTACAATGTTTTCAAAACACGGTCGGATATATATCCCGGCCGGTATACCGCGTACCGGGATTGCATGCAAAATACGGAACATTTCAAGTCGGGACGTGGTATTGGGTAAACAAATCAGTAGATGGAGTACATTGATAAGTACTGAAGTACGAATTAGCGGCGTCACAATGTAAGGGAACCTCAGTGCTTGCATGTGGACAGGCGATCAAAATGCGGCAACAGAATGTATTTTTTTTGACATAGTAGCTAAAAAAAATGAACCCTAACTGCCTAAAAAATACAGAACCCCGACCCTGACTGCACCCAAATTATACTCAAATCCTGACCCTGATCTGCCCAAATCAGGTCAAAACCCTGACCCTACCTGCCCAAACTGAGCTCAAAACCCTGACCCACCCGGGCGGCACATACGTAATACGTCACAAACAGGAGTACCCCCCCCCCCCCCCGGGCAAATGATCCCCATTGGGGACCACATATCATACCGCGAAAAAATGTAGAATGGCATGGAATCTGGTCGTTGGGTTTAATGTTTTAGAAATCAAAATATTCGCATCAAGTTAGTTTTCTTTTTCATACAAACGGTACCTGGGTTAATTCATAAATTTTTAGATGATTTTTTTTATATAACCCCGAATTTTTATAGTTTTTCTTAATCGGGAGTATACTGACTCAAAGTTAAAATTAAAGAAATTAAAGTTAGAATAAATAACCCGAAGTATGGTGGCTTGTTTGACCCATTCAAAAATAATTTGCTTTGGAAAAAAAGAAAAGTAATTATATTTTTTTTGAGAATTGTTTTTCTTAATCCCAAGTTCCTCAGTAATCCAGAGTTCTTAATCCCCAGTCCCACGTCGACCGTTCTTATTACCAGAAACCGGTTAGCTGTTTTTTAATCATCGGGTCAATTATTCTGACTCAATTTTGTTTTCATTTCCAGCCGAGATATCTCATCAAGCTTGTCAGTATCTCCTATTTACAACACACAAGGAAACAATTTCAAAGTAATAGCAAAAGTAATAACAAGCGTAACAGCCAGGAGCGAGCATAATCGCGCCTTTTTCTTAAGTGTCAATTACAGACACTGCGAAGGCTGTCAAGATTTGACATGTCGCTGACGACCGACATACGATGTTTATGGACAGGTGTGATCCGGGGTCGATAGCGTGACGTCATGGAGATTTTGATGGACATGGGTGTTCCCTACCGGTGCCAATTGCAATGGTTAAAAATAATTACATCATTATTAAAATCAGTTCTTCATTTTTCTTTTATTCATACTTTAGATCCACTATCCAGCGGCAAAAATCCATGCCATTCCATGTTTCTTCACGGGATAATTTGCGGTCCCCATTGGGGATCATTTGCGGTGCAGGATAATTTTTGGTCCATTTTGGGGATCATTTGCGGGCCTGGGATCATTTGCAGGCCGGGATCATTTGCGGACCTGTACAAATCTCCAGACGGCAGGCAAACGGAGGATTTTTTATGATATCGGATTCCTTTACCATCCAGTTCGCGCCGCGTGTAGTGGTACTTTTAAGCGTGCTTGATATTCTTACATCGGATACGGCTCTGCGTATATCTTTAAACGTTTACAATGAATGGTAAGCGGCTTTTTGTGAAGTTTGCAAGGTTTTGGGACTCTGAATACCTGAACGAGACGCTTGAGGAACATTTCACATGTAAGTATGACCAGGGAGGCGGGACTACATACCGGGAGTAGTAATATGTCAATTTCACTCATACTAGAGAGCCAGTAGCCATATGAAGGCCTCTTCATGAGAGGCCTTGGTGCACTGTTTTTACACCTCAGTATATATGTTAGCAGTGGAAGTAGCTCTTCGTGGAAGCATTACTTCGAGGGTTTTTCTCTAAAGACACATTATACAGGTCGTTGGGTTCGAGTCCCACTTCGGTCAGAGATTTGTTCTCTTTCCCTCGTAGGGCGTGCACACTTTGCACTACAGCTTACCACTTTACATCACATTCTTTACACTTACTAGTGCTACGCGGCAAACATGATTTCATATCATAACTACATATACATATATAATCGCCGTGACCCCATAAAACGCACCAATACCCACGATTGCTCTCATCTAACTTGATAGCTCAGTTGGTAGAGCGCCAGACATGTAACCTGGAGGTCGTAAGGTTCGAGATGTGTTCTCCTTCCCTCGTAGGGCGTGCACACTTAGCACTACAGCTTACCACTTTACATCACATTCTTTACACTTACTAGTTCTACGCGGCAAACATGATTTCATATCATAACTACATATACATTATACAGGGGTGTAGCCAGTCATATTTTCCCTTTAAGCCCCGAAGGTACAAGCCAAACGAGCGCTGAAGGCGCGAGCTCAGGAAATTTTTGAAATTGACTGTGAAACGCTATTACCCAGCGTTTTCGATGCAATATTTCCTTATCAACCCGAATCAAGAGCAAAAATTACAAATGAACAAAATCTGACCTATTTATTTTAAAAGTCATGTTTATATTTTTCAAAATCAAATATGTTTTAGTAAGATTGAATAGTGCAGTAGATAACATATTCGCCGTGCTCGCTCAAGGGTTAGAGTTGAGTTTCTAATAAAAGTTATAAAAAATAAACAAAAATATCACTGCTACACAAAAACAAAATCACCAAAATTCCCGTTAAGCCCGGGCTTAATGGATTAAAGGCAGCTACGGCCCTGCTATAAAATAAAGGAACTAACTGCTGCAACTGTTATCGCTCACTCAGAACAGTTTAGCATTTCATTAACGGCTAAAGCTTGAGCTCGTATATATACCGAGCGTAAGTTTAGCATTTAATTAACTGCGAAAGTTTGAGTTTGTATAACACCGAGCGGAAGTTAAGCATTGAATTAACGGCTAAAGTTTGAGCTCGTATATATACCGAAAGTTTGAGTTTGTATAATACCTACGTTTAGCATTTAATTAACTGCGAAAGTTTTTTACACCTCATGCTTATCGGCTAAACAATTTTTTTGTTTACTGCGAAATTTGCATTTATATCGCCATGTCGGCGTTTTCATATATGTGAACCTAAACTCTCACACTCTCACTCTCGGCACTTCTATCCCGAACAGAGCCGAATATAAGTATTTCAGGCTAAATCGGTATTACCCAGTAGAGAGTAAAACTGGAAGCAGTTAGGTACCTCCTTTTCCACTTTTTCGAGCAACTGCATTTTAATTAGCGGCAGACTGAACAGAGGATGTGCTAATCGTAACATACCTCAGAATGTTTTCCAAACTCTCGCTCTTCATGGAGCCAACGAGTTGATCATGGTATTCGCTCTTATCAGTCCATTGGTCGTGTTTCTCTGCGCCAGCGCCAACATGGTCTGGGTCTTTGACTCTACTTTTCATCGCGAACCAGCCTATTATGAACCCAATGCAGAACACCACAATCACCAAGCATACCTTCAAAGCTAATATCAAATTCTGATTCCAGGTTCTCTTGCGAAACTTGACATTCTTTGGTTTATAGATTTCAGCTTCTTCGTCTTCCATTTTTCTGCTTCTGAAGGAGGCGATGTAATTTGTTAATATACCGATGGAAGTCTGTGAGTTTGACCGGCAGGTGGTCATTAAAATGCAAACCACAGGGCTGTGAAAAGTCAATCTTTTAATCCTTTAATTCCAAAATGAATAATAAACAATTATGATTGGAGCCGAGTACCGCTCTCAATAATTATCATGGTTGAGATCTATTATGTTATATTATCAGCCAAAACTAATTTACGGAAATGAGAAAATCGATAAAGACATCACAATACAGGGAGCGGAGGTATAGATAACCTCTAGTAGTATTTGTTCTGATCTGATATGATGTTTTCATTTTGCGGTGAAACTAATTATTAATTTGCACTTTGCACCGGGAATGTTGAACCAGGAACTGCAATCTGGGAACCGGGAACCGGCAACCGGCAAAATTTATAAATTAAATTTAAACTTATTTTGATAAAGTAAAAAACAGGTATGCCCTTATATATATAATTAACTAAATACAAGTGTATTAAACATACTGAACATATACTCTCTTGTACTCCTGCTCTTGTAAATAAAGAAGTCCAACAGAATTTACTGATAGCCAAATATTTGTTTTATAAATGGTTGCAGGAGCCCATTATATGGGCTCTTGATGGTTGTTATTAATTTAAAATAATAATGTTAATCGTCCCTGTATTAAATATATGATACGAAGTTGTATGGCAATTTCTAAGTCACATAATTGCTTATGCTCATTCGCAATTACCAGCAGTGTAAAACGGGCCGGCTCACTGACAAACCGGTAGCGCAGTTTTGAATGTTGTCCGGATACTGTGAGCTTATTTAATTTGTTGCCCACTTTTCTTGTGTCGGTACTGACGTATATCTCTACAGACGATAATCACATCGTCAGGATGAGTCTCTGACAAACAATGACGCCTCTGTATTGGTGGGTTGCACTGGCGGTCATGTAGGTTGGTAGGAACAAAACAAACCACATTTGCTTCTTTTGTTCCTACCAACCAAGATGGCCGCTACGCTTTTGTGATTGAATTCCCTTAGGAATGATTGCAACCCAAGAATAGACCCTTTTCAGAAAATGGTGCCTTCTGTGTAAGAAAGGACATAGGTATACATTTTCAAACAAGAGACAGTACATAGGCTCGGTTTCCAGCCGTGGGGGTTTCGGTGAGCCCGCGATCCTCTCTCCACTCACGGCTGGGCGCGCGAGCTGAGGCATTGTCGGTTTTTAGCCAATCAAAAACTTTCCACTCAAATCCTGTCGCTGAATGTATTTGCATAATTTATATTGTAAACTTTTCAAAGCCGGACCAGAAGCTTTGAATCGCTCTTCCAAAAAGCGTTTAAATTTGCTTTGGAAAAGTTTGCTTTCGAATAATTCAAGGATTCACACAAGGAAGCAGTAAGAGAGTTAGTTTTGGGTGAAGACACTGTGTTAGTGCGCACCGGGTTTGGAAAGTCACTTGGGAAACCGTCACTTGTACCAAGCTCGAAGGTCACGAAACCCGTAATGTTCAGTAATTTCTTTGCCTATGCAATCTTACTTCAAAGAAAATTAGTGCTGCCTTTATCGGAGAAGAAAAGACGGACGACTCCATATTAAAACAGTTATAAGAGAAGAAATCACGTCTGACTCAGGCCACGTTTATGCACTAGTCAATTGAAACTCCGGCCCCCCGACCCCGGGACATAGCGGGGAATGTAACATTTATACAGTGTTACATTTGGACCTTTTCCCCGCCCATCGGGGGCAGTTGGCTGTTACAATACCCGCCCCTATGGCCCCGACATATGCTTCAGAATTTGCAATTAATAGGAGGAGGCATTGAGAAATTGAATATACATAAGCTTCAGTATCATATCCCGTACGGCCCGCGCGCACTTTCCTTTCAAAACCATTTACAAAAGTCACGTGATGAGGGCCGGCCGTGTATGGTGTGAGCGGGCCCGAAAAAGCCGCCTAGGTCCGTACGTCGTCATGACCTCGAGCCAAATATATTCTCATCCGGCCCTCCCACTCAGTCAATAAGTACCTAATCCGTTGTTCCATTATTTGAAAAAAATACATTTTCTGAAGCACACTTTCTATTACTATATGTTCTTATTACTATCGTCGACATCAACCCGTTCGCCCCAGTCTTCGTCAAATCTTTGCAAAAACACTGCATGTTTTTTTTTGGGGGGGAGGGGGGTGTTTGTGACGTATTATGTATGTGCCGCCGGGTTTTGAGCTCAGTTTGCCGGGCAGGTAGGGTCAGGGTTTTGACCTGATTTGGGCAGATCAGGGTCAGGATTTGAGTATAATTTGGGAGCGGTCGGGGTTCAGTATATTTTAGGCAGTTAGGGTTCAGTTTTTTTAGCTACTATGCCAAAAAAGACATTCTGTTGCCGCATTGTGATCGCCTGCCCACATGCAAGCACTGAGGTTCCCATACATCGTGACGTCGCTAATTCGTACTTAATCTGCTGATTTGTTTACCCAATGCCACGTCCCGACTTGAAATGATCCGTATTTTGCATGCAATCCCGGTACGCGGTATACCGGCCGGGATATATATCCGACCGTGTTTTGAAAACAATTTTAAGAAGGGTGAATCAGGGTTTGTTTTTTTCAAAAAAGGGGGCAATCAGGGTTTTGGAGCTCGGATTGGGCCAAACAGGGTCAGGGTTTGAGCCTCTTGGCCTCACATACATAACCATTTTTCATGTAATTACCCCCCCCCCCCCCCCCCCCGGGACACCAAACGCTTGGGACAAAAACTCACTTATAGTGGAATTTCTATCCACAACTTTCGTATGATTATAATGAAGAAGCACCTGATATGAGAAGTAAATACATGCATTCCAACCAAAGTTCGTGAATAATGGCGACAGAGATCTCATAAGTTTGAATATGTATGATTGAATATTTATAAACTGATCAGACATGAATAATTCATGTCGAAAACTAATTGCTTACGGAAATAGAGAGGAAAAAATCTGGAAAATACAGTCTTTAAGCATTAATAAACCAAGCGTTTAGGACTAAAAATAGCGATGGGTAAAAAAAGGGATGATTTCAAAGGATGCAACTTACCTTTTCCAGCGTTGTTGATGCTCGGGCCCAGTCCCGCTCTGTCGTGGCTGGCGTTACAACCACCGCTGAAATTCCCGCAAATTTTGCAAATCGTTACTTTCCCCGTTCCACCGGAGAAATGCTGCGTTAAATGTGCGTTATTCCACGGCCATGTCCCCGTTAATGCCCCGCTATGTCCCGGGGGTCGAGGGGCCGGGGTTTCAATTGACTAGTGCATTACGCGTTTAACTCTGCGATCACAATTCACTTGAAAATCGCTGCATCAAACGAGTTTTACAATTCTTTAAGTCCTATGTATTTGTTAAGGTCTCCAAAACATACTCTACACAAGTACTGAGCGGGAATACTCGACTCTAGCTCAGAATAGTTCCGAGATAATATCGGAACTTTATCCCCGTATTTCGGCTTTTAATTTCTGTCAACGAGGTGTCTTGAGCGGCACTATTATATTACAGAGTACCAAATAATTCAGTCTAGTTTCTCAATAATTTTAAATGGTGTTTGTTCTTGAGAATTCATTTCACACTTGGAGGTTCCAGTGTGTTGAGCCTACGCTACAGTCGACGTGATTTCTTGTCAAAACACGCAAATTGAATAATATTGGATTTTAATTAGCTGACGTCATGGACACGGTGTGTTGACGGCTGTTAGTGGGGGGGGGGGCTTTGGAGAAACGACACCACAACGGCTGAAACCGAGCCTACTATATACATCAATGCAGCCAGACACTCTTTAAGGTGAGCACACACCAGGAGACGTTTCGCATGTCCCCTAGTATGTCCCACCTTTATGGAGGAAGGGGTACTCCCATAAAGAGATTGTTTTCAGTGTCCAAGGGAAGCACCAGAAATGTGGATGGGGAGGTAGGACTTCCTCAAGATGCACATTTGTTTTGGCCCCTTGGTTGTGCAAGACAGGTTTTTTCTCTTTGATATTTTGCGTTCCAGGACTTTTTATTTTGGAGTTTTAGGGAAGAATTATTAGCTCAATTTAGCAGTCCTTAGGAGTGGCCGGTAGCGCGGTGACTTTCATTCTCTGCTCCCCTGGTATATATGTAATTTTATATTTTTGTTTTTCTCGTATGTAATTAAAGAAGTTGACCTTTTACTGTAAACACTACTTATTCATGTAATACACGTTTACAGTTTAGTCTGCTGTTCTGTTATACTGCAGGTTCCGAGTACTAATAGATGATTGTCTCAAATGTATGTTTATATTTGTACCATATTATAAGTTGTTTCCTGTCCATCCTGTAATGGAGCTATCACTATCACTATATTTCTCTACTATTCTTTCTACACTGCGGCTCTTTATCGCAGCTCGCTGATCACCGCCTCGCGGCTCTTTCTCCCCTGCTGTCTCTCTAGAAAACCTCTGGAAGTCATGTTAATTGTATTCGTGGTCAATCTGTGTGCCTCTGTGTAACTTTATCTGCTGTTCTTGCTATACATGATGAGCCATTACGAGTCCATATTGGTATTTGTTGGATTAAAGATTATTAACTTAAATGCCTATTGGTTATCTCTAATTAAAAGCTTTACCATCAGTCTGGTCATTATATTACGAAACTGTAAAGGGAATTGTTGGAAACCTTTAATTTCTCGAACAGAAACCTCGGCCGTGAGAGGTTTCTTGTTTAAGTTTACCTTGAGAGTTGAATATTACTTGGCTCATCATAATTCTGTGCTGAGTGTGCATGTACGTGTATTCTGGCTTCGTGTTGGCGAGTGACAGCACAGGCAGCCCAAGCTCTGTATTTGCACTGTGTGACCACTTTTGTATATGTCAATCCCATTATTTAACTTAATTCTCAGATAAAGAAAATAAACTTACCTTAACAGTTTGCTGTTGTCCTGTTGTTTTTCTGGGGTCTAGAAATGGCGTTTATGGGGCATTTCTCTCACTTTGGGTTTTTCTCTCTTCTAGAAAAGGCCCATAAACGCCATTTCTAGACCACAGAGAAACAACAGGACAACAGCAAACTCTTATGGTAAGTTTATTTTCTTTATCTGAGAATTATATAAAATAAATGGATTGACATATACAAAAGTGGTCACACAGTGCAAATACAGAGCTTGGGCTGCCTGTGGTGACCGTGTTGCTCTCACAGTTCAGGAGTTCAGACTGATGTCTTCAGACTTCGATAGAGGAGACTTCGATAGAGGAGAGTATCTATATTTGCTAGTAAATGCTATATTTCGCTATAAATCAGCTATTCAGTATACCTGTATAGTATAACGTACATAGGTCTCGATACGAGATCGGTATACCAGCCAAACATTATTTTAGTGTTGGTCTACCGATCACGGTGTTTGCGCTGGTATATATTATGACCGAGAGTAAAATGAAATGTAGCATAAAACCTACGAAACGTACCTCAAACAAGAATAGCGTCCGCAGAATCTCAAGATGGCGACTGGACTGGAGAGAAATCTAACCGGCGCCACGAGGCGCGCGCATACAATTAATGCATAATTTAACACATGCGCAGAAATTTCGCTGCACAGAACAAAAACAACAAGAACCCACTGGGCTTTCACTCGGTCCAGTCTATACATCCATGCAGCCAGACACTCTTTAAGGTGAGCACACACTAGGGGACATTTTGCAGGGACATGTGTGTGTCACAGGGACATGTTGCAGCGACTCTCATAATGTGCGCTGCATCATTTCACGAAAAAATAAGTGTTGCGGGGACAACATTTTGTCCTTGCAACATGATAAATGGTGGAGCAATTTCATTTTCTGTGAACTGAAAATTCGATCATGCGAGGACATTGATAGTTTTCTGCGAGCAAATAAATGCAGAGGATAAATTCGGCGAGCAATCCTTAATTTGGAGGCTTGGCCCCCTTGGTTATAAACCCATCCAAAAACCCTTGAGCTTATTAATTCGTTGTATATCATATATTAATTTAACTAGGCTTAATTTATACATGAAAAATAATTTAGCGACTCTTGAGAAGGCATGTCTTGGGAGATTAAAAATAATTCTGGCTGCTCTGCAATGTAAAACCTCTAAAAAATAAAATTACAATTAAAACACAATATTCTCCATGTACGCTCTGCGCTGAGTACTACTATCGTATGTTTTGCAATTTGTCTTCCAACTTAATTCGCTCACAATTTCCACTAGAACACCTAAACTAAACTAAATATACGATATAGTTAGATGACAAGTCTCAAACTACATATCGGACCGAGCTAGTTTTACTAGCAAGTTTAGCTTGACGGAACTGTGTGCAGTTTTCGCATACTAAACAGTAAACAGCACAAACTTCTCCATGTCCGCTCTGTTAACGCCGAATACTATTTAAATATCGTATGTTTTGAAATTTGTCTTCCAACTTAATTCGCTCACAATTTCCACTAGAACACCTAAACTAAATATACGATATAGTCAGATGACAAGACTCAAACTACATCTCAGACTCGGATAGGGAAAACCTAGCTGATGCAGTACAATATAAAGCTAAAGTTCCTGTTTGTTCAACGCACGGTTCCGTTCAATACAATGTCAATTAATTATTATGAATCGATAAACTTCTTTAAAGAGGTCCCCTTTAGTTTATTTCTTCAGCCAGAAAACGAGCACAGCATTCGGGTATACACTAAAAACTGTACCACCAATTTAGACTGTCAATTTAGACTGTCAAGTCTAAATTGGATCATGACTGGGTCAGCTACAAAAACCTGAGAAACACGGTCACTCGTCAAATTGAACTAGCCAAGCGTGATTATTATAATGACTTGCTCACGGAACATGCCAATGATGCTTCCAAATTATGGTCTGCTATCAGAAAGCTTATACCTAAGAAGAACAAGGTCTCTGTGCAAGAGGTTACGCTTGACAACAAGATCTATTCGGACAACTCTGGAGTAGCTAACTGCTTTAATAAGTTCTTTACATCAATTGGTGCACGCCTCAAGAGCACTGTCTCGATACCGACTGTAAGCGGGCGCAGAAACTGTTCTACATCTCGAGAGGTTCCAGATTTTGTGTTCAAAAACATACCAGTTGATTTTGTGCGCAAAGAACTATCATCATTGCGTGCCAAAAAATCTTCTGGGTTGAAGGATATTCACTCACGCATACTTAAAGCCGGTGCCAGTGTTCTAGCTGCCCCACTTACCCACATCTACAACTTATCATTGCAGCACAGTGAAATATCTAAGTCATGGAAATCAGCTACTATTACTCCTATCCATAAGTCCGGGTCACTTTCAGATCCTAATAACTTTAAACCGATTTCAGTTCTCCCAGTCGTTATGAAGATCTTCGAACGTGCCATTCATAAGCAGCTCTATGACCATCTGTCTACCAACAAGCTGTTATCACCATACCAATCTGGCTTTAGGCCTGGCCATTCCACCTGTACTGCTCTCCTAGACGTCTCAGACTATATTCTGAAAAACATCGATAACGGAAACCTCATCGGAACAGTATTCTTAGACCTTAGCAAGGCCTTTGACATGATTAACCATTCCACTCTTAAGGTTAAACTTGCCAACATTGGTGTTAAAGGACACGCCTTGGACTGGTTCGATAACTATCTCTCTAATAGAACTCAGTCTGTCATTATTAATGGAACTCTATCTGATACTATAGAAATAACACTAGGAGTACCTCAAGGCTCGGTCTTGGGACCATTACTATTTATCATTTTCATCAATGATCTACCACATAATGTTCACCATTGTAAGGTAGTAATATATGCCGATGATACTGCTCTCTTTTTTGCCGATAAGGATGTTCAGATTATACAATCTGTACTTCAGGATGAACTTAGTGCTCTTAGTAGATGGTTTACTGATAACGAATTAATTGTAAATTGTACTAAAACTAAAGTTATGTTATTTGGTTCTAATCAACGTTTAGCAAGATCAAAGAAGCCTTCTTTGTCAATATCAGGAATACTATTAGAACTACCAGAGACTGTTAAGTATCTAGGTTTGTCTTTCGATGCTACAATGAACTGGCTTGACCATATTGATGTCATTGCTTCTAAAGTATCTCGTAGACTTAACCTCCTTGGGAGGATTCGGAAATATCTTAATGTCGACACTTGTAAGCATCTGCATGGAACTCTCATTCAGCCGCTGTATGAATACTGTGATGTAATCTGGTCTAATGCGGATAAAATTAACCTTGATAGACTCCTGAGGTTACAGAAGAGAGGAGCGCGCATCATACTCCGGAGGAAAATCCGAGAAGAACGCACAGAGCAGTTATTCAGAGAGCTTGGTTGGGTCCCCTTACTTGATCGATGGCACTTTCATAAATGTCTTACTGTCTTTAAATGTTTGAATGGACTTTGTCCACCTTATCTTAGGAATTTGTTTTCTCGTAATTCTGATGTCCATAATTACAGTACTCGCAATAGGTCTAATCTCCATATGGTTAAAATATCCTCTAAATCTGGTTATAGATCCTTTGCCTATTCAGCAGCTAAGTTTTATAACAGTCTCAGTTCAGCCATTAAGAGCTCTCATTCTATCAGAACCTTCAGCGCCAATTACTGGTTGGACTCGTCTGCCAGATCATTATAGTTTATCATTATAGTTTATTACTCGGGCTGCCTGTGGCAGCACCGAGTCTTAAAATGCAAGTCGTTATTATTATTATTATTTTTATTTCATGTCAGACGGCTTCTGCGCATGCGTTAAAGGTCAAATTCAAACCAATCAGATTGCACTGTGCTGGTCACGCAACAATCGCCAGGTTAATGTATTTACATAATTAAATACAGTAAGTCAAGATGGTGGACGACGGCACGAGGAATTTTCTCTCAAATTTGGAGTCCCATCTCTCAAATGTAAGCAGTTTAATGTTTTATTTAAGTTCACTCGTGCGAAAGCCTTCCAACACTCCCAACAGGCTCAGGATATTTCAACTTAGGCGCTCTTGTTGAAGGTACGTTTCGTAGGTAATAAACACTCACTCGGCACAGAATATGATGACCGAAGCAGTTATTCAACTCTCACGCTAAAAAAGACTCCTCTCACGGCCGAGATTTTGGTTCGAGAAATTAAAGGCTTCCAACAGTTCCCTTTATAGTTCTGTAATATAATGAGCAGACTGCAGTTTTGGGAAGGAGGGTAAAAGCTTTTAAATAGAGATAAACAAAACGGGCATTTCAGTTAATAATCTTTAGTCCAACAAATACCGATATGGACGCGATCAAAGAGCCGCAGGGTAGAAAGAACAGTAGAGAAATTCAGTGATAGCTCCATCATAGGTGGACAGGATACAACTTATAATATGGGACAAATATAAACATAAATTTGAGACACTCATCTATTAGTACTCTGAATCTGCAGAACAGCAGACTAAATTAGGACCGAATTCGTATTTTTTTCGATAAAAAAAAAGAATCAATGCCTTCAGCTGCTCAGTTCAGTAAGATTCCTAGTCATATCAGTAATGGTGACTATACCAAGCATTGTTGCTGGGGGAGATATAAGAGTGAATCCGGCGCTCAAAGAGATATGTCTCGGAGAATGAAGCATCGTTCAGACTGTACACCGCTAGTAGATCAGGTTTCTCATCTTTTCTCGGCCTTTTTGATCACTCACAGGAGGAGCTTTTCTGTTCCAAAACCTTTACAGCAAATTCAGTGAGAAATGTCAGCATTGGATAAATGTTTGTACAAGAGACCTTAAAAGCACAGAACAACGAGACTAGGTCTGGCAATGAAACGTAAGTGGCTATAAATTACTGAAACCCTGACTATGTATCCACCAGTAAACAATGAGAAGGAACTACTGTTCAACCATTAAGTTTACTTGAATTTATTAGTGGATTCTAAATAAATTTTGGAAGCAAAGCCTACATCTACAATGCTTTGATTTATTTTCTGAGCACAAATGAAGTTAATTTCTTTCGGAGCTGCAGGTATTAAATTTGAAAACTCGATAAATGCAAACAATAACATAATGGTTTGAAAGAGCACACCAACATAAGCAAGATTGCCGAATTTTAGGATGCTATCAGTTCATAGTTTTAATGTATATGCTCTTCCAGCCATAGCAGCTTTGGTCTCCGATGAGTTTTATTGAAGAAGATGATTGCACTCGGCATGCGGCTACATTCTTTTGTTTTTGCCTTAATACAGGAAAAACCTGACCTTTGTAACTTTTCAATGTTTAGGTGAAGTCTTACAACGATATTGCATGGGAAAAGATGAGTTTGGGATACAGTTTAAATAGGACTTGACAGTCTATATAGTAAGCATGTCTCGTTGGTTGGCCAGCGAAGATGCAAAACTCGCTTGACAAGATCAACGTTTGTCGCTTTGTTTCAATCCTCTGTATTTCAGCCAAAGTTTAAGCTGTTCGACAGTATAATCATCAGGTTCCCTTTCAAAATATGGTCCAGGAAAGCAGTAATTTCTGGTAGAATAGACAGAGGACGAACTGAAGTGCTAGTCAATTCTTGTAAGTTGATACAAGAAAAGCGGTTTGTTTGTCTGAGTCTTGGCGGGGGGTCTAGACTTGTGACGTAATTACCGCGCTCTGCTATAAGCGTGCGTAACATGAACATGAATATTAAAGTAGAGGTCAACTTCTTTAATTTACATACACGAGAAAAACAAAAATATTAAATTACATATATATATATACTAGGGGAGCAGAGAATGAATGTCACCGCGCTACCAGCCACTCCTAAAGACTGCTAAATTCAGCTAATAATTCTTCCCTTCGGTTATTACTCGGGCTGCCTGTGGCAGCACCGAGTCTTAAAATGCAAGTCGTTATTTATTTATTTATTTTTATTCCGTGTAGCAAGCGTTCAGCGCATGCGTTAAAGGTCAAATTCACACCAATCAGATCGCACTGTGCTGGTCACGCAACAATCGCCAGGTTAATTTATTTACATAATTTAATACAGTAAAGCAAGATGGCGGAATCCGCGAGCAACTTTCTCTGTAACTTGGAGTCTCATCTCTCAAATGTAAGCCAGTTTAATGTTTTATTTAACTTCACTCATGCGAAAGCCTTCCAACAGGCTCAGGATATTGCAACTGGCGCTATTGTCGGAGCCGAAGGACCGCGTTTTTTACCCAGATGGCCAGTGCTTTTATATACGACACGTACGACGACCTGAAGCAAAGGGGCCAGGATCCGGAAAGCTAAAATTCGAAGAAATAGATATTGGAATCTATAAGCCATCGGCTCGCTGTGCTGCATTTAAAACATCCGAGAAGAACATCTTATTTTGGGTGAAGGCACTTCAAGACCAATATTATGAGTCTCTTAAAAACTGTCAGAGATTTAAATTTACCGTAAGTTGGATCAGAGAGTATTGAGATCAAGTTATTTCGTTCCAGCGAGGATATTGACCTAGCGGAAACGGTACAAGCTGTCGAAGGATTTTACTTATAATCATCCACAACAGGAATAGTTATGTGCCAAGGCATGGGAAAAGATCGAGTTTCCCAGATTACAGATGAAAGTAGAGAACTTAACGAATGAAGAAACAGAGGTCACGCGCGACATGCTTGAGAAAATGAACATGTTCAACACTTTATGTTATACTAAGAAAACAAAACAAATTACAGAGCCTGCAAGTTCACAAGTCAATGAAAAACCCCAAGAGCCTGTAGTTTTGGATCAACATATCCTTGAAACTCCAAAAGCAACATACACATGAGTCAAATTCAAACCGGAAGAGACGGAATTATTTAGATTCTTCACGACAACCCGATCCCTATTCATCAGAATACATTTTCTGTGCTAAATGACGAGAGTTTATAATTACCTGACCAACAACCCACTACTAAAGAAAGGGACCATGAAGTACGGTAGTACGGTTAATTCTCGGGTTCAAAACAATGAATATATGCCTGCTCAAATGAGAAAAACAAAAATATTAAATTACATATTTACTAGGGGAGCAGAGAAATTTTATGAAAGTCACCGCGCTACCGGCCACTCCAAAAGACTGCTAAATTCAGCTAATAATTCTTCCCTTTGGTTATTACTAAGAGATTTCAAATGAAAGTGTATTTCATCTTCAATCTCATGTGGCCCGAGTGAAAGCCCAGATGGGCTCTTGTTACTAGAGGATTTCAAATGAAAGTGTAATTTCATCTTCAATCTCATGTGGCCCGAGTGAAAGCCCAGATGGGCTCTTGTTGTTATTATTTTATCAGTAGTTTAACATTATTATTATTATTATTATTATATATAATTACATACTAGTAGTTAGGTTAGTTTTTTATCTTAGATATGATTGCTTGTCTGTATTTATTGTTATGTTTGTATTTGTATTATATCTTAGACGCACAGCTTTGAATTCTGTGCATAATAAAGTATCTATCTATCTAACATCTTACCGGCAGAATTGTTCTTGTACATGGTTATCAAGCTCTATGAGGGATTCTTCAGTTTTCCCCATATTAACAGACATGTAACAGTATCTTAATCCAGTAGAGACATTCTGTCGTAAAACATGCCTTAGCTGTGTAGTTGACCTGACCCAAACTGTCAACATTGACAGATTGCCTAATGTTACGGCCGGGAATAGATTCCTGACAATGACTCATGGATCGATATCTCCTTCTCTCGTAGTGACAATAATTCACTCTGTGATTATATTAAGATTCTTGTAAATAGGTACTTGTAAATTGCTATTACTGGAAGCATCACACTCTACATTTCTGGACAAATTACCTGCAGCAATCTTATAGTCAGCATAATGACCAAACACTGAAACATTTCCTTGACAATAAGGTGCTACAACAGCCATATCTGGGTTTGTAAGAATACATGTAGGTCCTGGATCGGTTTCAATATCATGGCATAATAAAATTCTACACTGATTATTTTTCTAGTGGTTTTTAATTTTATAAATATAGAGTATTGTATTCCTAATACAATGATGCATTTCAATGCAAGGTTTTAACTTTTGTTTAAACATAACATAACTGGACCTAGTGGCTAGCTTTTGCTTATTTGATTTTGTATCCTTTATGAGGACAATTGTCTTCATATGCTTAAAAACCTTTGTGCCTTTAAACTTAAACTTGTTGTATTTTGATTGCTTCATTCTCTGATGAGAGCTCGAGAAATAATTATTAAAGCTCACCTTTCTATTAAGTTTATAAACCTTGGTGTAGTGGTGAATATTCGATGACTTTGGATAGTGTTTTGCTATGTACTTACGAACAGGCTTCAGACTCTTCAGTGGCAGACGACTTGGTTCACGTGACCTAACATGTTTTCGCCTAAAAATTGGTTATTTTTGGAAAATAATTGTGACCTCCATAGACCAAGTCAGTCCATTTACACTTTCGAGGTTTAATCTACCATGTTCAAGAAATAATATGACACACCCAATTTTCCCATTTTCCCAATATAAGGTGTTAATTGAATTAAATTATTGACATAACATTTTGAGAGTTATTTCATTTTTATAGCTAAACTGTTCAAGTTATGCCAAAAAATAAAACTGAATCTGTTTTTTATTGACTTAATGAATAAATATGGTTTAAGTAACGCTGGATTTTAAATACTTTCCAAGTTACAGCAGTTGAAATATTTGTTTACATTGCTTAAACGTCACAGATTAGTTACTGATTAGTTCTCGTTTATCAGTTAAACACATATTTCTTCGTTATCATCTAATCGTACCTTGTGCCAAGTTTCATAGAGAAGCAATGCCTGCTTTTCTAAGAAAAGTAGATTTATTACACCTTGTCGATATGGTAAAGTGCTATAAAAACATCTCAAGATTCACCCAAATTGAGTCAAAATGTCCACAATCGACTCCCGAGGTGAAGTTTACATCGATATCCGCCATTTTGTTTTGTTTGCCGCTGTACGAAACGACAGTAGACAAGAAAATACATATTTGTACGCTCCCTACCCCGGCCAGGTTCATTCTGTTTACCAGTTGCTAGGTGTGACCTTGTGACGCAGTTGACAATAGCCATGCGCATGCACCGACTTTGCTTCCGTTTATTTATAGAATATAGACTTATAGTTCCTAAATATGCCGCCGATTGAAGAGAAACTGGATGTTGAAGAGAGAAAAAACTAGCTAAAGTAAAAGAGAGAAGTTCGAAGTCTAGACTGGCATAGTAGTTGGTGGAAGAAAGAGATTCGTCCTTCCTGCACGCCAGACAGAAGAGCCCAGACCAAAGACCCCAGGGAAAAGAAACTCACAGACTGCTTTCCTGATCAATCGGCTAGTTCAGCAGAAGACAACACGGATGAAGATCCTAATTTTAGTCTAACTTATTAGTCTGATTGCGAAGTAAAGTCGCTGACTAGAAAGTACATGTACAGTCGATGAAGTCGATAAACAATTAAAGGAAACCTGGAAATTGAGCATAAGGGTGATAAGATGTTTCTGTGCGAGTCTTCACAACTGGTCGAATTCATTCAGCAAATAAATGCCACTTCTAAGTGCTCTACGCCGGATTGTAATGGTTGATTCTGAAGTTAGATGTTTCATTCATAATTATTATGATAATTCTAAACGGCCAGTATTCGTGTTGTTTAATACACGCTGTTTCCTGTTTCACAGCATCATTGATGTTACTTCTTAGGAATTGTGCTTATGTTAAACTCTCAATCTAAACCAAAAGACACTATAATTTTAAATTGTAACCGGGCTTGGTTCATAACGTATTGACTTTGTAGATGGGCGTACATTTGTCATTTTTATATACATGTCATGTTATACGCCATATACCATACAGACGTGAAGATAGCATGGTTCTCAAATTTCAGACTTCCTTGGAAACGAAATGTAGCCAGTTATATCCGGTTCCGGTTAAACCAGCGATTTTTAACCCACCGTTACGCTGCTTTGAAAAAGGAAAACTCTGGGGAAAAAGCTATTTCTCAAAATTAGGACAGTTATTCTAATATTCTGTTAAATATAAAATGTTTCTAAGTTGGTCAAAACTTTTAATTGCGCGCGTTAAATTCAAGAACACTCCTACAAAGTATATATGTTCTGAAAGCTTAATAAACATAGATTGTAGAAAACAGCTTGATTTTCCTTATTAAACTTTATTAAGTGTCAAGCTTACACCGCGTTCACACTTAGTGAGTGCACGAATAGCGGCACGATATGTGTCGTTCAGACTACTGGTGTCCAGTATCAAGTTTAAATCATCACTCATTCAGTCATCTCAACTTTTCTGCCATTTTGCAAATTAGAGCATGGGCTTGCGGGTAAAATATCTGGGCACGAGTTCGCGAAAATTATTGTATGCGGAGTGGTGCCCGTGCCTCCCCAGCGTCTCCTCGCTCTACAATTACCAATAATCAGTAAATGGCAAACACGCTTGAAATACCGATTATTGGTAATACTATACGACAAATCCTAACCCGAACCATAAACCGAACCCTAACCATCGGACGAGTTCGCAGGTAAACGACGGGTTCTCACTCACCTAGAGCTAGGGTTCACAGGTAAACAAGAAGAGAAGGCAAAACGAGAGAAAACAATTTTTGAGCGCTCCTACTCGGACTTGAACTCGTAGTCGTTTGCGTGTTGTGCTTGGCAATGCAGGCGTCACGACCACTACACTAAGCGCGTCTACCGACGTTCAGATTTGGACAATTGTTTATCTTTATCCTTGACTGGTTTTAAGAATGTAATTGTTTAATTTGTGTTCCAGAATTAGCGATTATTGATAGTTGAAGAGCAAATTATTAAAGCCAATTACTGATTATTGGTAATTCTAGAACGAGGATATGTTGGCCTCCCGGTGCTATGGCAAACCCCATGTTCACACTGGTGGCCTTATATAGCAATAAAAAAATATTAAACGGGAACACGCTGCATGTTGATCATATTTTCTTGAAACTCTTACCGTCGCCGTCCTGGTAGCCTGGTAAAATCAGACGCCGAGGAAATCAGAAATTGTGGTTGCTATGACGCTTCGTGGCGTCATAACAACCGAGGACGCCATTACGAGTTGATGTAGAGTTCGTTTTATTCTCTGGTTTGGTTTCTCTGATTTTAGATGCTCTATTGAAATCGCATCGCTAAAATGTTTTAAAAGTGAAAGTATTCATTATAAGTATTCATTACTCGGGTCAGGCCTTTGGCCGGCTCGAGTCAGAAATCGCAAGTAGTTATTTTTTTTATTTTCCATGTCGAGGAATTTCGCTCCCAACCAATCAGATTGCGCCTTCTTTGGAAGTTCTTTTTGCCACCGTACCAATGAGATAGCACTGTGCTGGTCACGTGGACAGTGGAAAACATTTCCATGGGAGTGGCAGCGAGTGGGAGTTTTGACTTGGCAAAACCTTTAATATCAGCTGTTTTTCTGTGTAAACCAAAGGTTTCTTCAAGTGCAATACCAATATTTTTGTCTTTCCTGAAGCTGAGAGGTGTTTCACGGGCTTTGGACGGGAATTTATCTCACATTATGCGACATGCTTTAAGATACACTCGTGAAAAGTGACAGTCCGCTCTGCGGTCAACACTGACTATATAAAAAGACAACAGCTTGTAAATGTAAGTAGCCACTAATCTGAACATGATAACCTTTATACCAATTGACTGTCGTTGTGTTGTTATTTAGTGTTATTAACCTCTCGAAAGTGTAGTAGAAATGACCCGATTTCTCAGTTCTCTGTCTGACAGGGGCCTTTTAAAAGAATATTTACAGTCGTTTCACCCCCCATGCACATGTATTTAAATGTTTATAAATTCGGGAACGAAAATCCAGCATGCAGTGAGTGAGTATAAACTGAGTAAGTAATCCGAAATGAAGATTTTTTCAAACGAACGATAAATGACTCTGATGTGGAAATCGCATATTTATCTGTGGCGTGTTATTGACACTGGTTTTAGTTTGTTCTATTTCCCGGGTCTATTTACATCTGGCCTGTACCTCTTTGTATTGATTATTATCTCTTGGTTTAGGCATTCTACAGTGTATTTAATGTGTTTTTTTGAACTGACATAATGATATTATGTATAGAGTAGTGTATTTATCATTATTGCAAGTTTATAACATAACATAACTAAATTTGGTCCAGAACTGAGAGTATACTTACATGCAAGTGGACCGTTATATATCCATGCAAGCTAGATCTTGTTTCAGTGTTTCCCATCTGAGGTGGTCCTGGCTGAAGATAACCCTAAGGTTACCTTAAGGACCTACCTTCTCATCATTGTATTTCTTATTATGCCTTATTACTCGTAAACATTTCCATAATCTTATGAGAAAATAAATGTAATTGTTGTTGTTGTTCCTCAGTTCTTGACGTCAGCATCGTCACTTTCACTCGGTCACTCGGTACGAGTACTTTTACAAATTATTTGGGAATGAAAATTAATCTTGCTGCGACCCCAATGATATAAAAAGAGTGGACATTGCATGTTTATTTGTGGCCTTCCATTATAAGTTTCATTCTCCTTCAAGATGTAGAAAATGAGCACTAGCACAGTGGCAGCTCACTAATACTAGAACATGGTGGTCTGTCGTTTATGATCTCAATCGAAAATATTGTATTGAGAATTTAGCCTGAATGTCAGCCGTCTCTTCTGGTTTGTTAATAATTGAGAATTACAAATAGATGACTTCATTTCACATGTAGAATGACATTACCTAACTATTCACAATGAATAGCAACATTATGTGGAATTTGTTGTTCTAAATTGCTTGATTTCTCATAGTTGTACTGCACCTGATATACTGATTACAATTCATCAAATTTGAGTGACTCAATATCGTGCAGACTACTCAAATAACCATTGCACTTCAATCAACAATACCTATACCAATTTTTTTTTGTAATTCTAACGACCCTCAAGGAACAATAATATTGAAAAGAAAGTAATATTAAACTACAGAATTGAGGGAAATTGTGGCTGAAATGTACATGCACAGCACGTATGCATGTGTGCGTTGTGTGTGTATTATGGCTCTATCATTTCAACCCCCCCCCCCCCCCCCCCCCCAGGCATACCCTAACCTAACCCCCTCCCCCCCCCCCCCCCCCGGAATACGTGGGGCATTTGCACATTGACATTTGACAGACAAGAGCATCAGTAGAGAACCAATTCTCTGGCTACTCTAGCACAAATCATGTTGACACAATTATGCTAGAACTCCATGCAGTACATGCTATAGATGGCCCGAGTTAAGGCCACTCAGGGCCTCTTGTTATAAGTATTATGAGGTCTAGAAGTCAGAGAAGTTGTAAACTGTAAATTTATCAAGTCGATCGGCTTCGTGGCATCATAACAACCGAGAACGCCATTACCGCCATTACCGGAGGTTTTATTCTCTGGTTTGGTTTCTCTGATTTTAGATGCTCTATTGAAATCGCATCGCTAAAATGTTTTAAAAGTGAAAGTATTCATTAGAAGTCAGAGAAGTTGTAAACTGAAAATTTATCAAGTCGGTCGGCTTCGATCGTGGCGTCATAACAAGTTATATAAGAACTAGGGTAGGATTTCAACGGAACTATTGAAATCGCATCGCTAAAATGTTTAAAATGTTTTAAAAGTGAAAGTATTCATTAGAAGTCAGAGAAGTTGTATATAAGAACTAGGGTAGGATTTCAACGGAACTAGATCTTCTGCCTTAACCTTATCAAGTGACTAGGAATTGGTATCGAAGTGACTTGGAGTAATGGTATCGAAGTGACCTGGAGTTGGTATCGAAACGACTTGGGGTTGGTATCGAAACGTCTTGAGTTGGTATCGAAATGACTGGTATCGAAAGAGACTGGTATCGAAACGACCGGTTACCTATTGGTTGCGTCACAGTCCTCCGTTGTAGACTTTAGTGTAATAAGATATTCACTAGCCGTCACTGTACAAAGGTTGCGCTGTACCAGCGGTTAGTCACCTACCGATTCTCTCGAGCCTCAGTGCATGGCGATCGATCTGTGGTACACTGAGGAGTTTGAGAAAGAACCAACATGGGTCTGTTTGATACCGGATATTCGATGCGAAACCCATCGGGCAGGCGATGTGCTTTGATACTGGCAATCGTGGTTGTAGTGGTAATTTTTCTTATTGGGTTTATCATCGGGTTTTTCTCAGCGCCAAGGTCAACTGCCGTTGAAGATAAAGCCCCGTGTAATACCCCAACAACTCAAAGACCTACGATAAACCCATCTGATTACAGTAGCAGATTGGTTAACTCGATGAAGGCAAAAAATATTGAGGGATTTTTGAGGTAAGATATTAAGCGTATGGGTATGCCTCGGAAATATTGACTTCACGTTCTTCATTTGGCAGTCGATTGTCTAGTAATGAACTCGTCGCTATTAAGGCCCGGTTTTCAGGCTATTCATAGGTACTTTAGTGCACTGACTACCTTGGTATACAGACGATTTATAGTTTATCGGAATCATTGTTATATGTAGTGAGCATATTCTTCCGTGTTATTATCTTAATCTATTAATTTCTTTGTTATTAATTTTATATGTGATTTAATAACATAAAATTTACTCGTGGAAACTTGATTTATGAAAGGTACTGCCAAGAGTCTGAAGAGGCTGCGACGAGTTCACTTCGAAGACTACATACACTCATTTTAATTTCTCAAGCAACTTACTTGCAAAATATACTGTGTGCCCAGTCGATATTATAGTCTGAGGTGAAGCAATATAGGTAATCGGCTAACGCTGTTGCCACCCCTGATTCAGATCATGTGACGTGACAGATGCTACTCTGGGGAATTGTTACTTTTTCATTCTAATCATAATGTAGCCATGCCTATCTGAACAGAATTAATTTTCAAAGAGTCAATTCTCCAGATTAGCATCTGTTTACGTCACATGATCTGAATTGGGTGGCAACAGCGTTAGCCGATTACCTCTATCAGCCATCCCAGTTACCCCTTCCCTACCAGGAGAGAACCTCTCGAGAGAAGATAAGTTGAGTGCGTGTCTGGTTTACCTAGTTTATGAACCTGGGATTTTGGGTTTGTGGACTCATAATTTTGTTACTTTACGATTGAATAATGTTTGATAAATAAAATCCAACACATTTTTCGTTTTCTAAGCTTTACAGTGGTCTCGATAGTTTAAGGTTACCTTTCTTTAAGGCCTGTTTTCTCCCATGTTTTTTTCATTCCTTGTGAAGTTTATTAATTGTACTTTGTTTCGCTGAAAAAAATAATTAACAAAAATTAAAACTTCGCGAGATATTTGGAAAACCGTATCTCGAAGTAAAGTATAAAATAGATAGCTTAATGATAATCCCTTTGTGAGCGGCAATTTGCGGGATACTACATCCGGGACATCCAAAAGCCCTTTCTCAATGCATATGCATATCGCATGTGCTTTTAATAGTGTTCACGACTGTACAATACTGCTATCATTCATCACTCTTCGAGTTTAATTTGATTAGAAATATTGTTTCAGCTCGCTTATGGATAAACCAAAACGGAATCCCAGTCCTTTGGATGCCCTATGACCTCATCTACAGCAGGAGCCTGTATTTTCTCTTTGGCTTTGGCTTTGTCGTCGCTTTCGCCTTTTACTTGTCCTTGATATCTCCGGCTGCTTTTTTGTCTTACATCGCTTGGAAAACGAATTACGCTGAAATACGCTGTAAAACGTCCGAGGCTAAAACCTCTGGCTTCATTTACTTGCTTATTTCCTATCTTTGAATTAATTATACATATATTAATAATTATCGGATCCTTGATAAATTTGGCCAAAAGATATATATACTATCAAGGAAGCAAAGCGTATCGGGCTTTTTTATGTGGCTTGGCGTCATATAGTTTGGAAGATTTTCCGACCTCACTGAAACTTCAAGAAGGACTTGCATACGAACAAAGTAAAATATTAAAAATCCCCAACAGTCTTTTGGAGGCTGTCATGTGCTGATTGACATTACGCCCAATTCACTGATCTAAACCTCGTCTTTTTTGCGTTTGTAGGCTTAGTATTGATTTCCAATAGAATATTTACTTAAAACAGTAATTCCAACAGAGGGTATGTTCAGACTACTATCGTGCAGCTAGCTAGAGTCTTGAGATATCTGTCAGCAACTCCTACCTCGCAGCTAGTTAATATATTAGTACTGTTCAGACCAAATTCTAGCTGAGCACTTTAGAGATTTAGTTTGTTGACCCAGTACCATATGTGCCACGACTTACATTAGCTAACCTAGTAACTTAGTAGGTTTTACTTTTTGTTTTTCCCTCTTCTGTTTTGTTTCTATCTCTAAAAGATAGAAATTTGGTCAGCTCCTGATTTGGTCTATAACTGCCCTTGGCGCACGTGTTTCGTAATCACAAATAATTGACCGCCAAAGTGCTCAATTGAAATTTCAACCAAAATATTAAAACTGTGCGAAAAACTGCTACTGACTGGTGTTCGGCGATCCTCGTTATCCATGATGGTTCATTTGATGTACAATACACCCGGTAGTTGTCGTGGTAAGAGAAATTACATTGGAGCGAGTAGTGAACGTGGTCGTAGCGAGAGCTAGAATAAAGTCGGCTAGATCGGATAATAACACTGACTTGACATTTGTGTACATTGGAAACCATCTGATTGACTTTGGAAACCATCTGATTGACTTGACAAATGAGCGGAACAAATAAGCTTTGCTTCTGTTTATTCAGTCTTGAGTTTATACTAAATCTGTGCCTTAAAGTACGCACTTTTCTCAAAATAGCACACTGATGACGAGGTCAACATCGTTCACGCGCAAACTAAACTTGCCTATTAACTCAAACCAAGTGTAATTTACTGCATATTGTTTTCCTTTTCCCCCCTTAGATTTTCATTATAAAATATTGGGTAAAAATATCAGATAGTGAATGCTAGAGAACAGTAAGTTTGGGAAACCTTTTGAACAAAGTTTGATATGTACAAATTGGAATCACAACACAACTGGTATGAAGTCATGCACATCAGGCAAGACCATTCAAGAATTAGTATTACAAAGTAAAAACGTAACGTTCAATAATAAATAATACGTAGGGAGCTAGGTTTGCTTCAGTAACTAACAAGTAACTTACACTGGATAAAAAAGCCGGGATATTTTGCGATGTTTAAATCTTTTAAATCAACCACGCTAAACCACGTAATTAAAACTGTTGGTTAGCTTCGCAGATAAAAATAACGAAGCATGACTAATTTTTGAATATTTAATATCTTTTCAGTAATAAGTGCCGTTAAAAAGAGCTGCAATATTTGCCATTGTAGCATTTTCTTCAATGCATTATTTAAAATAAACAGATGTGGCTGTATTGTAACCGATGTATTTTTTCAATGATTATATGCAGTCAAACTAAAAAGTTCTTCATACTACACAGGACAGTTTAGTTTTTTTTATTCGAGAAGCCAAGTGAACAATGTATGCATCAAACGCATTCAGCTCCGGTCGAACTGAATGAGTGATCATGATTCAGTGGTTGTTCTTCATATTTAAACTACAAATTAAAGAACGGAAAAATAAAGCTAGAGCTTGCATATATGCTGTGAGTAAATTAAGCCGATTTAATAACTCGCTATCAACTCAGTACTGCATGTGTTGTAGAGTCGAACATCCAAAGGCGACACGGCCGAATATTATTTATTAAAACGTAGTATTTAATTTAAATTGAACAAGCTCATATATCAGGATGATCTCAAGGAACACTGAGTTATTACTCTCTCACCAATCACCCCTTGAATTGAAATAACACAATGTTTGCGGCCCTTGCGGTCTGCATGATAATTCCCTATACCAAACTTCTAGAATTAAACGCAAGTGTTTACTCGTCAAATCCAGATGAAACGCAACCTTCCTGTAAACGGATACTGCATTTATCCAATTTGCGTCTCTCTCCTGTATACTTGCTGCCAAACCATTCTGGAACTCGAGTATTCTTGCTTCAGAATCTTTGCGTTTTCTGTATCTCCGGGCCGCGGTCTTACCACCTCGCGACACCAGCGAACCACAAGCAATTTAATTTATTCTGTATATACGGACACGTGACAGTTATATGTGTGTAATTGACTTTTCTGTAAGACTACCTTTCCTGGATCGACTGTATATATACAGTCAATGCCAAAAAGGTTGTCCAGCAGAACATATTATAATATTATAATATCCATTGTTTTGGGCTATTGTCTAGACCAAGACAATAGGCCAAAACAATGGATATTAAAGTATTATATTATGTTCTGCTGGACAACCTTTTTGGCATTGACTATATATATATATAGATTACCGGCAGTTGTGGTAAAATTAGCAAATTAATTAAATGAACATCATTTAACCAATAATGATTACAGTTATATACTAGCTTAAGACATATTTTTATACTCAATATTCAAAGAAAATATTTATTTCCATAATATATTTTTCCCCCTACATAATTTATTCACATATCATATTTTATCAAATCATATCCATGGCATAATCACGTTAATAAATTTTCATACCACTATTTATATATTTCATAATAACCCACTATTCAAATTAACACTCAACATTTTTAGAATATATAAATATATATCAAACATATATCTAACATTATGGGATGTCATTGCTGATATTTTTTTCAAGTTGCCAATCATCAAGGGCTTCAGAAAAATATATAGGAAGAGGTATCCCATAATGTTTGATACATTTTTTATATATATTTATATATGGTGAGGGGGGTCAGAATTTATGAAAATTGCTGTATATATATATACAGTCGTTGCCAAAAAGGTTGTCCAGCAGAACATAATATAATACTATAATATCCATTGTTTTGGGCTATTGTCTAGGCTAAAACAATAGGCCAAAACAATGAATATTAAAGTATTATATTATGTTCTGCTGGACAACCTTTTTGGCATTGACTATGTATATATATATACACTCGTTTTCAAAAACATTGATTTTGATTAATATATATATACCTTTTGTTCTCCATTGTTTTAGCTGTCAAATTTGACAAGAATACAAAAGGTATATATATATTTGCAGTGCAATGTTTTTGAAAACGAGTATATATATACAGCAATTTTCATAAATTCTTACCCCCGAGATGTACAGATATCAGACCGGTAAACAGACCAAACATTTAACCAAGGATTTTTCTATATTAGATTTTAACAGATTTCCTATGTTAGATAATACACATTATATGAAATAACGAAACACAAGGAGAAATTTTAACCGGAGCAACTGCCTCAATTTACGCCACACGAATAGCTGGTTGTAGAATCCTTCGTTGTCATATTTCAAGAAATAGTATGGAAGTTAAATACAGAATGCAACTGGTTGAGAGCCGGTATTACTAGTCTATACCTACTATTTCAAGAATACTTTGGCGATTTGGCGTGTTTGCCGTGGTTTCGATTTGTATTTATAAATGTCACGCAAACACACGATTTTTTGTTTTTAAAATAATTATATAACAACAAATTTTACTTATTTTAGATAGCAGTATTCTATTAACTGGTCTGCATTATTTGTATTCTGACGCATCCAGTGCAAATAAATATTTAGCACTGGAACCACGCTGTGTTTACAAAAAAAAACAATAGTCCTGGACTGATATATCCCTTTTCCTACTATCTGGTGACTGGCGCTTACAAGCTCTACAATGAATCATTATCTGTATTTTTCTTTTTTCTATTATTATTGAGATTCAATTACAATATATTTAATATTTATTTAATTATTTATTTATCATTTTATAACTACATATAAATACTGCTGTAAAACAAATTGTGATATGGCAAAATAAACTTGATTGATTGAACTGCTCGGTAACACATTGCGCCACAATTGCAGTCCATATTTCCTTACAAGATTTTTATATTTATAAATAATTTGCGCTATATAAATGTTGTTTTTGCTAATGCGCAGAACGATCACAAAACGTCCACATATGGGAGGAGGAGAACAGAACAGGAAGCTTGGCGAGTACATCCGAGACAAGTGGAATAGTTATGGGTTTGACAAGGTTGTGATGCCTCGATATGATGTACTGTTGTCCATTCCTCCAAAAGACAATCCGAACGCCGTCAAGATTATCAACAATACGACCAACGTTGCTATAGTTACTGTGCAAGGACTTGAAAAGGTACGGGGTCGGGATGGGGCGTGGATGCCGGAAATGGTGCAAAGGGTCGAGGCGGCATTATTTTGGCCCAATAAGCAATGGGACACTGGAGATATTTAAAGTGCTTCTAAATCCTACTATATTTTTTTATACCAATTGACCTCCGAAATGTTTTGAATACTTCAATCTGTAAAGAAAGTTATGGTTCACAGAAAATACTCTATATTCTACACTTGTTTGAAACAGTGCAAAATTGACCTTTCCTGAGCCGTGACTGCGTAAGAAAAAAGCCTGTGTCGATCCCTGTGTAGACGTCATGTCATTAATGCATTATTTCTATCCCAGCAACATCGATTTATAGTTTGCGAGCTGTTAGTATAGAAAAAAGTTATTTTATCAAAAATATTAGGAGTTACAAAGTCATATTAATTAGATGCGTCTACCCAGGAATCGATTTTCTGGAAGTAAAGAAAACCGATACAAATATTATTGTACAGTTTGGAAAATAACCCAGGGGGTGGGTCGGTGGGGGCACTCTTGTTTATGACGTACTATATATGTGTGGGGATGGGGTGGGGGCACTCTTGTTTATGACATACTATTTATGTGTAGGGATGGGGTGGGGGCACTTTTGTTTATGACGTACTATATATGTGTGGGGATCGGGTGGGGGGCACTCTTGTTTATGACGTACTATATATGTGTAGGGATGGGGTGGGGGGCACTCTTGTTTATGACGTACTATTTATGTGTAGGGATGGGTGGGGGGCACTCTTGTTTATGACGTACTATATATGTGTGGGGATGGGGTGGGGGACACTCTTGTTTATGACGTACTATATATGTGTGGGGGTACAGGGTCCGGATGAGACTTCAGGCTCTGGGGACAGGTCTGCAAAATGCTGCGTATGTCCAGTCAGTGGTAAAAATCGCGGAGCAGCTCTAATTGCCCCCCTAAATAGTTTATGTTCAAAAAAATCGAGACTTCGCAAAAAAGACCTTGCATTAAGGGAAAAATCGCAAAAGTTAAGAGTTTTATTAGTTTGGTCATCAAGCCAATTCAATTTGGGACTGGTCCATGGAAGGACTTAAAAATCGAAGCTCGTACTTTTCTGTAACAATGCTTTGAAGTCAAAATTTCGAGTGAAAATTCAACCAAACTGTTGACCGCGAGCGTGATTTCCCGGGTGAAATGCACGCATGCGCAATCGTTTTGCAGAACTGTCGGCTCTGGGTTTTGCGTAAAACTATGTGGAATTCTGGGTCCAGAATAATTACACAGGGTTAATAACATTATTATATATATTATATATAATATTATTCTTCTAAAACCGGGTCCGGTTCTGCTTGACCCCAAAGTCGCGCATAGCTACCCATTTATGTTATAGATGACCCGGCATGGGTGGGGAGGTACTATTTAACGATTAGACAGCGAGCTCGCGGTTTATATCGGCAGATTGGCGAGGATCAACTATCACAGTCGAAAGAAACTAAGAGCGAGAAGACAAATTGTTTTAGCATAACCAAGCCACCGTGAGAAAAAAAATGAAAAAAAAATCGCAAATAACCATTTTACTGATTTTTGTCTGCAGCGCGCATGGGCGGCTATCATCGATAGACGGCGCATAGCTAGCCAATCAGATGGCGAGTTTGCCAAAGTTATGCTAATAACCATTAGTATAAACCAACTTGTGGACTATTACAAATCCTGCATTCTGATTGGCTACCCTACTATAGGTTTATTTGTGATAGCCCATGGTAGAGAAAAACCGCACGCATTTTCACGAAATATAATTTTTTTTCAACTTCAATATGTTTCTTTCTATTATTTTCTACTGTCCGACTAGTTAGTTTATACTAAAACAATTAGACCTCTCGCCCTTATGGGCTACGAGTTAAATAGCCCATTCGGCTGCGCCTCATTGGCTATTGACTCGTAGCCCATTCGGCTGCACCCCATGGGCTATTGACTCGTAGCCCATTCGGCTGCGCCCCATTGGCTATTGACTCGTAGCCCATTCGGCTGCGCCTCATCGCTATTGACTCGTAGCCCATTCGGGCTGCGGGTCTAATTGTTAAATATTTCAGCTCGCACGGCTAACCTTTATCGGAGTATATAAGTTGTAAAGATAAGAATACATTACAAATTATTCTGGTAGGATGTTCATGACATCACAATGTTGATTTAGATAGCAGAACAAAGCGAGAATGACTCTCTGGTTTCTCCTCCATTTCTGGCCTACTCGCCGCCCGGCAATGTGACAGGAGACTTGATCTATGTGAATTACGGCACTACCGACGACTTCCAGACGCTAAAAGGGATGAATATTTCCTGTGTTGGAAGGATCGTCATCATGAGATATGGGAGAATATTTCGTGGAAACAAGGTAAAAATTGCCTACCGTAGAATACCAAGAGTTCTCAAAAAGGGGGAAAATTGACAAAATACGCGAATCTTCTAGCTATTTGCTGTAATGATTTGATTTAGCGTCCTATTTCTTGTAAGTAAGTAAGTGAATTTATTTAAGTGTCAATGTGTTTAGCTTTGCAGCTAATTGGGGACACTAGTCCTACGATTTTACGTCCTTATCCGAAAAGACGTGAAGGTCTAACCGTTTACTGTATTATGTAAAGGCAGCACCTTCTACTCAGTTATTTTAAGTCCCTGAGTGTTGGTCCGACCGGAATTTGAACCCGAGACCTCCCGCTCGACAGACCGGAGCCACTGAACTAACCGGGAGGCGGTTATAAGCGCCCGTCTCCAATAAGCGCTTTCATTCAGTGTCTTTTTATAAGTGCCCCAATCCATGCATGCAACTGGCGTTCCTCTCACCCCACCTGTATTCTAATAAACGGATCCCCAAAGACTTAACTTGTTATATAAACAACAGTTTTGAAGTTCGATGCAGCTCAGACTGATCGCCATTAAAAGGTTGGTTCACACTTGCGACATAAGCAGTTGTACTTCATGGTTAGTTAACCCCTTTATACTTGGGTATAACAAAGCATTCATCCAACCTTAACGTACAATCTACGCTTGCGTATGTTCTTATGTTTATGTCGCAAGTGTGAATCAGCCTTTACTCGGATTACAAATGAGTGATCCTTTGTTTAGTGGTGTTTTCGTGACATCATCTATCCACGACCTTGGTGAGCAAGAAGTGATTTAAGCCACTGAAGCAGAAGTAATGAATTCCTCTTTTGTCGTATCCTAGTTCAAAAGGTGAATATGATAGTCCAGCGTCGTATTCAAAATCTACCGCTGGACGCGATGACTGCAGACGCATTTTCACAGTGTTAAACCGGGGCCTAAACATTCGAACATTGTTGTACAACATGGGTCTTTGTTCCAACAATGTTAGACTGTTTACCACCCCATGACTTAGATGACTTTGATTGGGTGAAATGTTTGATCGAAAACACATGGTATACTAAGCTAATATTGTTGATACTAACATTGTTGACGCAGACTATTATGCGGAGAGAAACTAGTGGAGGGGGTTTATTCTGCTAGGTGATAGTCGCTTGTTGGAAAATATTAGCTTCATGTTTGCTTAAAGTGCTACTGCGATCATATTACACTTCTCCTGTTTTCTTCAGCTTCGGAAAGTAAAAGTACTAAATACTTACCATTCAAAATCCTACGGTGAGTCTGATTATTTTAGCCATAATTGCTGTCCGCCATTACTCGGATTGGAATTGGATGACGTCATGTAAGCAACCCAATAAAATAGACGTGGCTACTTTAGTATGCAGAAGGAATGGATTATTTTAATTTGCTATAGGAACGTCTAGAGAGCTTGTACTCAAAGTTTGAACCTTATAGTCGCTGTGTCGCGTAGCTGTTGCTTTCCGGGATTGCTCAAGTGCAGTGGTAATGGGGCTAAATGGTCGAACATTGCTGTGCCAACATTGGCCAACACTATATTGGTCACCAACAATGTCAGATTGGTTAGAACCCCATGTTGGACCAACAATGTTAGATTGTTTAGCACCCCATGTTGGACCAAAAATGTTAGACTGTTAACACCCCACCCCATGTTGGTCCAACAATGTTAGACTGTTTAGCACCCATGTTGGACCAACAATGTTAGACTGTTTAGCACCCCATATTAGACCAACAATGTTAGACTGTTTAGCACCCATGTTGGACCAACAATGTTAGACTGTTTAGCACCCCATATTAGACCAACAATGTTAGACTGTTTAGCACCCCATGTTGGACCAACAATGTTAGACTGTTTAGCACCCATGTTGGACGATGTTGGAGCATTTTTTTGTTGTTGTACGAAAACAAACTTTCATCCAACAAAATATGTTGGTCCATCATAGTCCAACATAGGGTGCAAAACAGTATTCCAACAATTTTCGAAAGTTTAGTTCCGGCTTAAGACACTTTATTCATTAAACAGGGCGAAACGCTCTTTAGCACTGATTTTACGAGCTCTGATTTGTCGATAGCCATGATCTATTAGAGTACAGAGTACAGATGACGTCAAAAGGACACGCGCGTATTCTATTTTGTTGGGAAAGTTCGTTAATTATTGTATAAAACAAATTGATGTCATTTTGCCTTGTGTCTGTTCTCTTATAGGTGCACAGATGACGTCACATCGTGACGACAGCAACAGTCACATCACTCGACTGCGTCTTGTGATACATTTTAGTTCGTTTAACGTTGTGACGTCATCTGTGCATCTATAAGAGGACAGGCGCACATTAAATACCTGTCTATATTTCTCTTTGAAGGTAACAAATGCGCAAGAGTGCGGTGCGGCTGGAGTGCTGATTTACTCTGATCCCGCTGACATTGCTCCTGCTGGCGTCAATGACACATTTCCACACTCGTGGTGGCTCCCAAGTACTGGTGCCCAGCGAGGGACAATTTTTGATGGAGATGGAGATCCCTTGACACCAGGCCTCCCGTCCACTGATGGCATATATAGGATCCCGTTCAACAAAACCAAAGGCATTCCGGGAATACCAGCCCAGCCAATGACGTATGGAGATGCGGTTAAGTTTCTTAGCCGTATGGGAGGTGAGAATTGTAAACTGGGATTACGTAAAGGGGATGTATGTTGGGTTAAGAGATGAAGCCATCTGGCGCTGACACGTTTTCAAAGCTCTTTTATAGCTTCTAACGTTCAAGTGTTTAGTCGTGCGTTTTTACATGAGCCTCTGGGTGGGAGATTGGGAAACCACTCTTGTACGTCAATTAAAGCCATGGTAAACATAATTAAAACCAAATTACTGATCAGGAGATCGAACCAATCACTTCTGGTTCTATTTGTATAGATAAGTATAAAAATATCTAAATGATATCAAGTATAACATACATGTAATATAGTGTAACTAACTAAAACTAACTAAAATTTAAAGCAAAATTTCGGGGTGCAGTTAATATCGTCGAGAGATTTCGATCTACATTAAACATAGAATAACGGGCAACAAATAATTATACTGAACAAGATATCAGAGATTATTGAGCTTTTTTTTTTCAGATCAGACAATGTCAGATGTTGTTGTGTTGGATCTGTAGTTATTACGAGCATGAAGGCTTTTTGGTGGCCGGTTAGAAGAAATAGGACTTTGTTAATGTGCGGAAGGCCATCAAAATATCATATATCATTTCTCTAATTGAAAACTCTTCAATACATAATATACACATAATGACTAGCCCCCCCAGCCACGAGATCACGTCTAGGATAGGGAATATATTTTTTGCTTCAAGTATGGGATAAGGTATGGTAAACGGCATTTGTAGGTCTGGGATAGGGTCAGGGTTTTGAGGTCTCCGCGGCACACCCCTACCCAAAAATCCTCTGAGTACCCTGTCGAAAAGCTGTACGTTTCCCGAAGAGAAGATCACAAACCTCGCCGAGTTGTATCAGGTAGTAAAACTTAAGTCTATATAACAAAACCCTTAATGACTGGCCCCACTGTTTCCCTCGGAGCCAGTCATTAAGTGCATATTATAGCATGGATTCCAGAGGCCAGAAGAAATAAAATATAGGCAAATGGAGAAAGGGGAGAAGAAGAGTCTCTCATCAAATCCGTTGAGACTCTCACTGCCAACGTGCTAAATTCCAATTCGATGTGTGGTTTAGCCGGGTCCTGACTTTGATCAGCCTTGGTTGTTTCAGGTCTCATTAAAATTCATTAAAATTCAGAGTTTTTGGCATGCAAATATTTGGTTCAATATCATTTCCGTCGGGGTTATGATTACTCTCTTTTGCTATTGTTTTGTTCAATCGTATATATTATTCTTAGGTGCTGATGTCCCAAAAGGGTGGAGAGGAGGCCTAAATATTCAGTACAAAGTCGGCCCAGGCTTCAAAGACAACAATTTAATAGTGAGGCTTGAAGTTAACAATCAATTCGTCACTCGGTCTGCCTACAATGTGATAGGTACGATCAGAGGGAAGACGGAACCAGATCGCGTCGTTTTGATAGGAAACCATCGAGACGCCTGGGTCTTTGGCGGTGTGGATCCATCAAGTGGATCTGCGGTCATGATGGAAGTCACCCGTGGTTTAGGACAACTGCTGACACAAAGTGACTGGCGGCCGAGGAGAACCATAATGTTTTGCAGTTGGGGAGTCGAAGAGTTTGGATTGATTGGTTCAGTAGAATGGATTGAGGAAAACCAGAAAATGCTGAACGACCGAGCGATTACCTACATCAACCTTGACAGTGCAGTCTCGGGGAATTACAGCTTTGTGGCAGCTGGAAGTCCACTACTCACCGAGTTTTTGTATGCAGAGACAGGGCAGGTTAACGACCACAATACAGGTGGGAAAGTTTATGACACGTGGCGGAAACACTACCCTTCCCAAATGAATCCCGGAAAGCCTTATTATAGAGGCCTGGGGAGTGGTTCGGATTACGCCTGGTTTGCGCATTTTCTCGGGGTTCCTAGTGTGGATATAACATACACCTTTAGGTCAATGAACATTAGTGGTTATCCCGTATACCATTCGGTTCATGATACATTCTACTGGCAGAAGACGTTTAATGACCCTAACTTCAAGTCACATCTCACTATAGCGCAGGTGTGCTCACGGATGCTTATACATCTTGTTGATGTACCATTGCTGCCCTTCGGGCTTGGATACTACAACCAATCCCTTATTACTAGTTACGAGTCACTTAAGAGTCAGTTCACAGCATCACTGAAAGAAAAGAACATCACTCTGAATTACATCAAGGAGGCCATTACGACTCTTGGTCAAGCTGCTAGCAGATTCGAATCCGCGAAACTTGAGGCTAGCGGTAGTGAAGATTTCGCCAAGCTGCGCATGCTCAATGACCAATTGATGCTCTTCGAGCGGTCATTTATATGGCCGTATGGATTGCCAGGGCGACCAGGAACTCGTCATGTAATCTTTGCTCCCCAACTTCACAACGCGTATGGTGCAGCGACATTTCCGGCTATTGGTGATGCGATGTTTAACATACAAAAGACAAACGACTGGGATAATGTCAGACGACAGATCTCCATAGTGACGCAGAGTATCCGAGCGGCGGCGAAGGCCCTGGAACCTATTGCCTAGGTTATAAACTGATATATAAATCAGTTGACTTCTTCATTGTTACCATTGTTTGAAAATAATTGATATGTCAAAGATAGTGGTGAGACAAAGATATTGCACATGTAAAGTGTTTATCTAAAAGTAGATGATTCTTTTGACTTTCCGAGTTAGTTTTATCACGTTCCCGAAACATTAAGCATCATACCTGGATGTAAGGCAGGTTAACCTATTATCGGACAGTTTATCTTTTACTGATTGTGGCTGCAAAACGAAGTAGACTCGCCCCAAAACGTTTCTTCCATTATAACCTTTAGCCTCTTCTGTTCAAATTTGTGGACCGTGATACAAGTTCAGAAAGCGATGTGATTTTCTCCCGAAAAAATGGACTGGAAACGTTTTGGACAACTAAACCTCAATTGCACATGCACCCATAAAAGATTTATTTAACAGCTTGTTTTGGCCTGGCCATGGATACGATCGAGAAAGGCATTTGTTAGTCAATGAATCCTGGTTCTACCGTTTAACAGCAGTCGAACCGTTCCGAACAGTTTAATTTTCCCGTCTACTTCGCCTACCATTTACGTTTTCTGGCGTCCGATGGTACATTCAGCGGAATCTTCTTGAAGCTTGGTCTCAGCGGAAACTACAACAAAATTGGGATTCAACAAGCTTACAGGATACAAGATGTCCGAAGTTGTCGTGGGACGAAGTGCGAAGATAATATTGAAAGGAAAGAAGTGAAACGATAAGGTTAGAATATCACTATGAAATATTCAATCTCGGAGGGGTTAAGAATATCGTTTGTATGATTTCGCTAAGGAGGATTTTTTATTTCGAGTGCTCGAGAATAGGTTCTGTCAATAGTGCATAAGTAAGAGAGGAAATCTCTTACGATGATAATGTCGAATAAAATCTATTTTTAGTAACCGGAAGCAGTTGAAGCAAAGTGGGCGCGCGCTCGACAACTTTAAAAATTGCGCGAAAATATGGGGCGTCAAAAGCCGGCAAAATATTGTCGCGCCATATTTTTAGCTGTCGCGCGCGCGCCCACTTTGCTTCAACTGCTTCCGGTTACTAATAAAGAAATGGTAAACGTGCAGCGTGCGTCCATCAAGTTATGGACTCACGCGGGAGGTTGCTAAGCATGAAAGAAGCGTAAGAGTCGCTCGAGGCAAAACCGAGTCAAAGGTAAAATATACACAAAATTAATATACTTCAGATTGAGATCGATCAGTACTTAATTAAAAGTCAAATGCTTTCAGTTCACATGAGATGCAGTTGGAACACAGGGAGCCCAAGCGTAGTTTCTGTGCTACATTGATTTCAATGTTTTCATGAAGGGAAGAAAATATTTCCAAATATTTCCAAACTAACACCAATATAACGAAAAACAGTTTAGAGACGATACTAAGAGTTATGTTTTTATAATTTCCTATATTCAGTGATTACACAGAAACTATGCTTGCGCTCCCTATGTTCGAATTACATCTCATGCGATCTAAAAGCCATTTGACTTTTAATTCAGTATTTACCTCAGTCATAAGTATTTTTAGCTCATTTTCTTGCTTTACTGTGATATAATAGTCATTATACCATGTTGCAATCACATGCAAATATTATATTATAGGATTGTTTACTTAAACCATTGTTTCAGAAAATCCTAGTTAAAATGAAGTCTCGCTAACAAATTGACATCATTTGAGAAAAATGGCTGAGATATGGACCTTTGATTGCAGAAATATTCCCATACAAAGACTCTGATTTTTCACTGGTTCGAGATGCTATGGAACCAGTGAAAAATTATACAGACTTTGTACGAAAAATGTGTGAACTTTAAATCCATTATTATATATAGCTAAGTAATTTGATCTGATTGATCGATTTCCGACCACCACTTTCCATACGGACCTTCCGCCCACTTCCGGTCTCAAAGAAAATAAAGGAGCTATATAATAAACATCTTATCTGTGCTCATAATGGTTGTAGAGACTAAACCCTAACTGAAGTATCATCTATCTGACTGGGTGGTTTACAGAACTTTATCGTGAAACATTAGAACTCTATAGATAACATATATTTGTAAAAACCTGGAGGTGAGCGTTTGGTTGGTGTATTTGTGAAACAAAATCACATTCTTTTCATTTGTTCAAAGAAATAATCAGAAGTGAGCCCGCGTTATCGTGACGAAATATGCAAATAGGGATCTTGAACGTGAAATGACAGTGCAACTAGCCTCCTTCACAGAGTGATAGAGTACCACTTCCACACCTGTGTTCTGATTGGACCCAGTATACTTTAATTCTATTGTTTTTGTACTGCTCCTTCTTTGGGTTATGGTGTTTTGTATTGTTGGATGAGCCAATACTGTAACTACTGACTTGTACTAAAGGTTAGGGTGTTTTGTATTGTTGGATGAGCCAATACAGTAACTACTGACTCGTTCTAAAGGTTAGGGTGTTTTGTATTGTTGAATGAGCCAATACAGTAACTACTGACTTAGTGCTGACTCGTTCTAAGGGTTAGGGTGTTTTGTATTGTTGGATGAGCCAATACTGTAACTACTGACTCGTTCTAAAGGTTAGGGTGTTTTGTATTGTTGGATGAGCCAATACAGTAACTACTGACTCGTTCTAAAGGTTAGGGTGTTTTGTATTGTTGGATGAGCCAATACTGTAACTACTGACTCGTTCTAAAGGTTAGGGTGTTTTGTATTGTTGGATGAGCCAATACTGTAACTACTGACTCGTTCTAAAGTTTAGGGTGTTTTGTATTGTTGGATGAGCCAATACTGTAACTACTGACTCGTTCTAAAGGTTAGGGTGTTTTGTATTGTTGGATGAGCCAATACTCTAACTACTGACTCGTTCTAAAGGTTAGGGTGTTTTGTATTGTTGGATGAGCCAATACTGTAACTACTGACTCGTTCTAAAGGTTAGGGTGTTTTGTATTGTTGGATGAGCCAATACTGTAACTACTGACTTGTTCTAAAGGTTTGGTTGGTTCGCCAATATTGTGGCCCGTTCCGAGCGGTACTTTCTGACTCTCTCCGCAGGCAACTCTAGTTTTCGAACTCGGATTGCGGGCTTCCTGTGGCAGGTGAAGAAAAGAGAAGAGGAAGATTGGACCCATGTTTGTTTGGCAGGCTTCTTCTCTTCTCATCCCCAGTCCTCCTCGTCTCTCCTTGAGTCACAGGTAACCCAATTTATTTATTTTCGCGTTTTCCGTTACTTAGAGAGGCATGTGGATGAGGCTAAGGTGTGACCAAGATTACGAGTACGTGGTTAGGATCACGATATAAAAATTCCCAGTTTTCCCCGTGAATTATTACGCCGGGTAAAAATGCGCGAGATTTTGTTTGCTTTGATTTTAGGAATTGATATTATGTAAATCGGCTTCACGTGGATCAATAGTGATTAAAGAATATATATTTGGTAGAACGGCTAGATGTTTTTCCTCCTGTGTGTGTGATAACTCTACTGATACCTTGATTATAGATGTAGTTTGAGAGCCTGTATGGCGCAGTGGTGAGCGCTTTGTTCTAGCTGTAGCCCGAGTTCGACTCCCGCAACACGGCGCCATAGCTCTGAGGGTTTTTCTTTGGGTTCTCCGGTTTTCGTCCTTCCACAAAAATCCTAACCCGAATTAGTAGACCCTTCCTAGGATCAGATAGAAAACTAAACACTTAATTAATTTGTTTTATTTATTTTATCGTATGGTATCTGATCAAATGTGTTATGCGTAGTCGTCACGCACGGTCTCAATCCTGTTATTTTTTAACTCGATCATAATATTTTGTTATTTGTGCTTAAAACAAATAATTCTTTCTAGTTTTTGGGGCATCTAATTTCCGAGGGAGACTGTCGGCTGGTGGACCCGAGACAGCAACACGCTATATATTGTCTTTGTTTAACAACACAACATTTTGCTGACCAGTTGCCACTGGGCTCTGATCATAACAATAGAGTGTGTCTGTCGAGGGGCTATCGGCTGATAGATATGCTAGTTCTAAAAACATCAAATTTTCAAGGGAAACTATCAGCCGATAGTTCCGAGACAGGCATACTCTATTGTCTTTATTGTTCAACACAAAAATGTTTGATAGTGCCCACGTGCAACTATCATCGCCTGATAGTGCCAAATGGCAGACCATTGAGACCGCGCGAAAATTTGTGGTGAAATATGACATCCGATGGATCCTTTGCACTTTACGTCATAACCGCCATGTTGGTGTACTGTTAACAATAGATTCTTCGTTAGCTTCTTTTGTTCTGTACACCAACATGGCCGCCATGCCCTTTGTCATTTTGAATCTCTGGGGATTGAGTGCAAGCCATCTATAGTGGCGGACGAACGTAACGTAACGTAACGTGATCGCTTTTGGCCAATGAGAGCGTGCGAAAGTTTTGTGATTAAAAAAAGGTATTCATTTATATAGCGCAAATTCTATATGGATATATTCAAATGCGCTTCACAAGGTTATTTTTGTGATACGGACTTCTATTGTGGCGCAATGCGCTGCCGTGCAGTTTACAATCATGAGTGATTGTTAGTACCTCAGAATACCAGGCTGTTGTGTCGCCTCCCCTGAGTGGTGGACGAACATTATGACGTCACAAATCGCTTTTGGCGGAAAAGCGCGCGCCAAAACTTTGTGATGAACTGTAACCCATAACAGATCATTTTATTTTATTAGCTTTCTTAATTTGTATTACTCATAACCAACTATAGCTATAATTAGATCAATTTCTTTATTTTATTCGGGCAGCAATGTAAACTACTGCTATACAGTAATTGTGCTTTACCCTAATAATAGTCTTACAGGAGCCCAAGGCATTATTGATATCTTTCTCTGTCAAAATATTCTAGTTTGACATCGCTCTAATGCTGTATTATGTTAACGAGATTGCATATCTAATAAAAATGTTATCAATATTTCATTGTGTTTCTTTTCATTTCACTTCACCTATTAAACTCTTAATATAAAAGGGAAAATGAATAGCACTTTTAGTTTTCAGCATTATGCCTGGTTCGGTGTCTAATAGAAAATCCCCTCTTCAACAAAACTAACTTCGTGCACAGTACACAAAATCTAAGGAGGTGATTGGCTAATGCCAGTGCTTTATTGGTGATATCAACACGATGTGAGCTCAGACTAACCCAGTGCCCCTAGCCCCTTTTTTTCAAAGACTATATGCAAACTGAGGAGGAATGAAAAAGAAAAACATGAAATCGGTGCAAACTCTGATTTTTAAATCGTGATTAAATTCCCAGAGGTTTTGTTCTACGACCGCGCAGTTCGGGCTCTTGGTTGAGTACCGTGACTTTTGGTCACTTCGGGCCAAATATAGTGAAGGCTTGTATTGGAAGGACAAAGTTTTCAAAATGGTGTAACCACTTTTAGTCGCAAGTACGAATAAACAGCAGTTGTAATGAAAACGCATGTTGACTGATCCTACAGCACTTGGTCGCCGAGATCGCAGCCATATTGAAAAGTTTATATTTCCAGTACGAGCCACGGAATTTTTAAAAACTGAGGTATATTGCTCACTAGCTCATCTTACGTCACACACAATGCACGATGTACTAGACCCATGCTTCTAATTTATGTACTGCCGCGCGGTCGTAAGAAGAGACGTGTCTCTTTTCGCGAACTTGAACAGGTCGTAGACAATATCGAAAATTACCGCTGAGTGCGATGACTACAGACGCATGTACGCAGGGTTAGCCTCATTCTGAAGTTAAACATTCTTAAATACCAGCGAGAAGGTGCAAAGCGTGAAACTACAACAATACACAGTGTTGTGAATAGCCCACCTCGCTAGTATTTATGAATGTTTAACTTCAGAATGAGGCTAACCCTGTATACTCATTGCATTCAGCGGTAATTTTCGAATACGAAACTGGACTATGGGCTTTTATCGCACGGCGGCAATGTTGAGTCCCAGGAGAATAAAAACCTTTGTTTTCGTCCGGTAAACTCGTTCTGAAACCAACCAGTGCGAGGCTACCGGGGCCAAAACTATTGTTTTATCCAAGATGGCCGAACTGCGATAACAGCCATTAAGGATTCACGCAAAAACAAAACTTCTTTCACAGAATTACTCTAAAGATTATGAAGATTTAAAGAATTGGGATTGAGGCCACTTTAAAAGGGTTATAGACCAAGACTTTATGGGTGTGATATATTGACAAATACTTGCTAACTGTACGATGAACTCAAAATGTCTTCATCCTGCTTTCGACTTTCGGCCTTGTACAGTATTCATTATTTTTCGTTCATAAAACGCGCACGCTCGAGGTATTGGAAAACTGCGGATGCACGAGCGGAATGCGATTGCATTTAGCAGCTTTATTAATTTTATAGGACATAGGAGAACCATCTGCTATTTGTTTTACAATATAAAAATCGCAATACGTGGAGATAAATTCTGATTCGTACATTATAAGAAATATTGATTCCAACTTCGTGCGCAGTACAAAATTCAAGCATTTGATTGGCTAATGACAGTGCTTTATTGGTGACAACAGCACGCTGTGCGTTCAGTTGGAATATTAAAAGTTAGAGACTGTTTGTATTTTATTGACCAATACAGGCCAGGCACTTGCTGACTGTACGATGAACTCAATGCATCATTATTTTTCGTTCATCGTCATTACCAAATCACGGACATTTTGCAACCGCGATTAAGCCGAACAGCGGAGTTAATACAAGGGCACAGAGCATGCGCATTATTACTAAAAATAACAAAGATGGCGTCGTGTGGCACTCGACCAGTTGGAAACCCAAATGCAGCTCAATCCTTCGTTTTATCATATTAGAGCCTGTATTTGGTCTAAACAGCGGTATTACCTTTGAAAAGTAAGCCGTCGGTGGAGTGGAGAATGGCAGATAAAACGCCTTCCTCTCCTGTATGTTTTGACTATCTGAAAACGTGGGTTTCCTGGCAGGCTTCGGAACTGTAATGGCGGCTTCTTGAAACCAAAAGTTAGCACTTTTCGGAGCAGTTTTGGCCGAACCAAACTACGATAAACAGCCTTCAAAAATGGCGATATCAAGTCCTGATTATCTGTGGAAGCAAATTAGAAGACCTGGTTTGGCCTTCGTTGTTGGTTAGCGAATACTACATGGAAGTTCGGGATGTACTCGTCGGAAATTTACAAGGAATGTAGAGCAGCCTGTGGTGATTTTTGGCTAAAAAGACGCATTTCTTTTGACCGAAGGAAACGTGACTGGATTCATCAAATTTTTTTAACTATTGGTTTCTATGAGCCTGGCAAAGTGAAAGCTTTCCTAGAAGTAATAAACGATGTAAAACAGTTTATGTTCGGTCCCATACATTTCTTTGTAAGTGTAGGCTTTTTTTAATGCCCTGCAAAAGCTATGCATAATTAGCTATCCGCCATTTTGTCCGTGATTTCTGGTAATGTACAGCCAAGCCTCTGGCCTTCCAACCATCATGTTTTGCGCGCTATGGCGGCCATTTTACCACAGTTGAAAAGTCGGTTACGTTTTGCACGAGTTTTCTTCCACTCTTTTGAAAATCGTTACAATCCTGTTGTTTTGTGTTATGGTTTTAACTTGAATCTGTTTTAGGAAAGTTTCTTTTGTAGCTTTAATTTCCTGTCTAGTTTGATAGTCTCACAAAGCGGAAATAAACAAAACGAAACAATAGGCCGCTAAGCATCATGGTTGGGCCATATTCTTTAAATAAAACACGCACGCCAGTCTCCAACCTTAAATAAAAACGCCGAGCAGCCAATGAAATCGCGCGTTCTTAGGATGCTCCCGTATTATATATTATAGCAAATAACTGAATAAAATCTTTAATAACCAAGGAATCTCAGGAATGTATAGCCTCTTCAATGAACTACAAATCTGTTGTGTCTATCGATAACCTCGAACAGCCTCTATTTTTCTTCGACCTTTGTCGGTATCATTCTATTGGTCGAGCGAAAGCTGGATGTTTTGTTCCCGTCCTCGTCCCCCTTAATTGAAGGTTTTGACTCATTCCCAGTCTTCGCTCGGACACAAATGACAATAAGCGACAGAACACGGACAGTGACCAAGAAAATAGAGAGACTGCTCGCAGTGTCGTCGATAACCTTACTATTGAATTACTTTAATTCATGAATACTATGAATAGGATTTCATCAACTGGTGTGTGACTGGATGTGGCCATCATCACATCACCGTGCTGATCAAAGGCAAGACAAATACCGCCTTTGGCTTTCCAGGACTCGAACTTGGTATGCATTGAACCAGGGTTGGCCGATATCTTCTTGAAGAGGATCTCCGGGTTTTTTGCCTTCACGTTCCCCAGTATGTCGAAGGATTTAGGGTAATCCGTCGGCATATTTAATTGCTGAGTCAAAAAAAAAGAAGGGTTACATATAGTGAATGAAATGACCAAGGAGAAAACGGTTTTTAAAGTAATTAAAGTTTTAGGTGTGTTCTATAAGGCTCGGGCAAAACACAATCAGGATGTAAAGCTCGATAAATAGGTAATGCGACTTTATGTCTCGCTCCATTCTCGATCACATGTTGTCCCACCAAAATACGCTCTATAATCAATTGAAAATGCTTCATTAAAACAAATTACGTTTGGATTATTAATTAAATCAGTTTAGAAAATATTTTCAGCGGAATGCATGGACCCGGCTGATTCAGCCCGGTAACTATTCATCGCCTTAAATTACAGCGACTTTAGGACTGGAGTAGGTCAAGAAAATATGGCTAGGCAGCTCGGTAAACCTTGCCAGTAAACTAGAGTATTCTTCTTGGTATACTGCCAGCGATTTGGTATTTAGTAAAACCAATTTGCGTTTGGTTTTACTTTGGATTCTGATTGGTTGGTTTACTTTCTCAGCCAATAGGAGAGCTTAGTAAATGTAAAACCAAAACACTTCCGACACTCAATTGAAATCCGCTCTAAGGAGTAACTCATGAATAACCTCTTAAAGCGACTTAAGGCTACTTAAGGCGACTTTAAGCGACTTTAAGACCGGGAGTAGGCCTAAGTTTAACCAGGGTTAGGGTGAAGCCAAGGAGGATTGGAAGGCCTTCCCATAATCCCTTGCGTAGCAACTATATTATCAATTTTCCCGGTCATGTGAGCAATTCATTCTGCGTTGAATTTCGTGGAGATCGGACCTCACAGCACAAATTTTCACAAAGCATCTCAAAACCAAAGTTTGTCTAGGGATTTTGACGTAAGTTTACGCAAGCTTTTACTTCCCTGTATTTCTGGCAAATATTTTATAATGAAAGCCTACGAAAAATGGGAAAATATGCAGACAATTACCTGTGATTTGAGTGAAAAGTGTTCAATTTTAGTTCGCGCGCGCTGCTGACGCAATCTGATCACGCCATTTTCGAACAACGAGCGCGCGCTCAAAGCTGCATTTGTTCGAACGCGCAACTCAATAAACCAAAATATTACTTATTTCTCCCCTTTATTTTTTCAGATAATCATGATTATTTTTAAGTAAAATGATTTACAAATAATCGTCTGTTTTGGGGGCATAATTAACAATAAACACCGCTCGTACTGTTTCACAAAATGCTTTACGAAAGATCGGCGTGTGTACTGTATATCCAGTGAGCGCGCCATTGTGTGTATGGTATCGACACACTGTAAACAATACGCATTTTCAACGGCTTTGTAAACCTCTTAAACCTGGAGCCCTTTGCATAAATTAGAAACTTAATTTATTTATGTCACTGTTCATGCTAATTTCCAGGTAAGATTACTTGTCTAAAAGGTTTGTAGTTAACTTCTTTCAGGGTAAGATTTACGACTTGAATTCGCAGGAAATTTCCTCCAAACAACCTCTCGAGAAAAGTGCCCGATAATATCCTCAGATCGTATGAAAAGCACAAACATTGAAGATGTTTAGCGAGTATTAAAGTTAGAGAGTAAATTTCTGACCTTGTTGAATCCATCTGTACTTCAAGGAGAAATTTATTTGGAAACGCCAAAACTCGCGGGAAACTTAAAGTTTCTTGCCTTCTTGTCTAATTTTCAAGCGCAAGTGTTCATGGGAAGGCCTTCCAATCCTCCTTGGGTGAAGCCTTCCTGGTTTAACTAGGACTTAGCTTGGTAACTGTATTGACCTTACTGATAAAGGCATCAAAGTAAAGCCAGTTATCCCAACTGAATAACGTTAATTTATTTTGCACACAAATTAAAGAACACACCAGTGCGGTACGATAGCAACTGACTCATTTCTGATCGACTCCTTCCAGATATTAATAAGGTGCGTTGTAGCACAGCCTGTGCTTACTTACCTTAACTGCGATCTCTTCAGTGACCGGGTCAGTGTAGACGACCATACCCGATTTTGAATCACTCTCGAGTATGACAAAAGTGGTGTACGTGTTGCCATCTTGCTGGGTGTGACTGTACATTTTGAATTTGGCTATGGGGAAATAATACAGGTTAATGACAGTGCTACGTTTCGTTTTAGAAATCGAGAGGAAATGAGAAAATACTGATTAGACGACATCGTGTTTTCCAGGATAGATACAGGCGAAGAAAAGTGAACATTTAGGTGACCTGCAGGTGTTGTAACAGCCGAATGGTTGTTATTATGTTTTGTGTTTACTATCCTGGATTCGTCAATATCAGGAAATACATGGTCCATGCAAAAATATCAATAATCGGTTACAAATTAACTTCCCGCTGAAACGTGTGAATCGTTATGATACCAATACACAATACCCACGAGCCACCTTAACAACAATAAATCAATTTTCAGTACCAGCCAATTCTTTTTTCAGCTCATAAATAGAAAGAAAGCATTGTAAGCATCTCGAGTCATGTTATATTGCTGCATTCTCTTTAGTTCTCCATCGCGTCCACTCATCCATTGTAATTTTACATCCTAGCCATATTACTATTTACATTGATGAATTTGTAACGTGTTCTTGTTTTCATTACTTGGCGACCTAAGTGACTGGGCCAGATACAGAGCTGCTCGCAATCAAGTGCATTTAGGCATAAAAAAAGCCAAGTCCGATTACTATAGTGCGAAAATTAGCTCTAACGTGGACAACTCTAAAAACATGTGGAAGGCACTAAACGAACTTACTTCTAGAAAAAAAAGCGAACGCTAATCAACCGAATCGATCTCGACGGTATTTCTCATACAAAACCGGTTAGCCTGCTTGCCGGCTCTCCTGTAATTTTTTTCGGTCGTTTCTTTTCGGATTGGGTCACCTGTTGCACACGGTCAAAATGAGGCGAGGACAAAAATTGACCGCGTGCCACAGGTGACCCAATCCGAAAAGAAACGACCGAAAAAAATTACAGGAGAGCCGGCAAGCAGGCTAAAAACCGGTTGATATAGCTGGTGCTTTGAATACGCACTTTACACAGATTAGTGATAAGCTAGCAAATGAAAACGTGAATAGGGCAACTAACACCTCGTTTGAGGATTTTATCACAGCAGCCGATAGTGTGTTCGAATTTAGTCCTGTCTCGGTAAATATCGTGACCAGATTAATGCAAAAACTTAGCGGTTCACAAGAGCCTGGTCTGGATAAAATTTCCCCGAAAATCTTAATAATGGCAGCACCAGTCTCCATCCTTGACGTTTTTAATCAATTTATCGTTTGAAACTGGTACCTACGACCATGTTTACCAGTACCTCATTTCAAATAACTTGTTATCAAAATACCAATCTGGCTTTCGCTCGTTGCACTCGACCGTCACAGCTCTTCTAGACGTAACCAATGATTGGTTTATTAACATGGACGACGTACAGGTCTGTGTGATTGGCGATACCTTCCCATCGTTGGGCCGTTGTTTTTAATTTACATAAATGACCTAAATAATACGACACTTTACTCCAAATGCAAAATGTGTCTGTGTGTACCCGGGAGAGACGGCGCAGAAATCGAATCCAAGATTAACGATGACCTCAATAAAATGAACGACTGGTTTATTGCAAGTTAAACATAAATACGGTGAAAAGTGAATTCATGATTATCACAAATTCCCAACTTCACAAGGATCCTAACTTAATGCCAGCCGTTAAAATTGGGGATTCACAACTAAAAAGGTTTCCTAACTCGAAATATCTGGGAGTCGAAATCGACGACAGGCTCTCCTGGTCTAACCACACAGACAAAATCTGTAAAAAAGTATCGTCTGGCATATTTCATTGATATATAGAGGATATTACATGGCCGTACGGAGATACGGATTTTATCTTCGAGTGTTGATTAAATATCTTACGAGTGAGCGCAGCGAACGAGTAAGATATTTCATCAACACGAGAAGATAAAATTTGTATCTCCAAGCGGCCATGTAATATCCTCTATATATCAATGAAATATGCCAGACGATACTTTTTTACAGATTTTGTCTGTGTGGTTAGACCAGGAGAGCCATGTAATGTTCTGTTTAATATATCATTATCGATGAAATACCAGTTTCAATGTGCTACTAAAAAGGCTAGAAATCTTTGAAAGTAAGTCATATTTTCAAACGTGATATCATTTATATCTTTACACGTGAAGATATCACTTTTTAGAAAGAGATATACACTGGTATTTCATCGAAAATTATATATTAAATATATATATAATATTCGTTTTACTTATTAGATCCCATCCAAGATATCCTATACTTTTATTTCGTCCGTTGGTCTTTGTCGCATATTTTCAGTATCTGAGTGGCGTACTTTCCGTATGCAAAATGGACAAAGTGAAATATCTACGAGTGGTTTAGGCGCTGATAAAACACTTTTTTCCATGCTGGTGCGGCTGGGTTTTTTTTTCTACTCAATTTTGTTCATTCTGTCCCTCGCCTTTCAAACACAATCTCACTGGATTGTTGTCTATATACGGTATTCATAAGGGCTGAAGGCTGCATGGTAACAAGTCAAAATATATATGTTTAGTATATACCACACCAGGGAATAGTGCTTTTCGCACGCTCTGATTGGCTAATCAAACAGTGAATATGATTTCATATTCACCTCCGAGCGAAGCAGTGATCACCTCGCGCCAGTTTTTGTCCATTTGACAGAAAATAGAATAACTATTTGGTGCTGGCTATTCACCTGCGGCCTCAGTTATAATGGGGCTGTTTTGTGGAACAACCTTCCCCAAAACATTCGAAACATTGAGTCACTTGGGAAATTCAAAAGGAAAATCAAACGTTCTTATGCGGCAACGGATTTCCACACGGCAATCATGTAAACTAGTTTTAAATGCATTTTAATTTGTTTTAACTTGTACTTACTGATGATTTTACCGCGTTTAAAAAAAGTGTGTATATGTATATGGTATATACTAAAACAATCATATACCTATGTGTTGATGACTAATTGTTAAATATATATAATATAACAAGTCAAAATATATATTTACTGTGATCACTTATTTCCTTCTTTTACCGACGCAGACAGCAGTAAGGCTGAATATAACAGTGTCCGTCAACAATGATTGAAGTACCGAGTGAACAAACTTACTTTCCTTTTCATGTCGTTGGCCCGTAGCAGTGATCCTGTTGTGTTTCATCATCAGGTAATGTCCCGGATGTGTACCTTGCCAGTTGCTGGAGAGTATTTGGTAGGTTGCAGGTGTAAACTCTTTGGGTGCAGCTGATTTAATATTGCGCTGTAGAAATACCAGGTAAAAGAGGAAGTGCCTGTACTATAAGGAGAATGACAAATAGTGTCAAGTACAAATTAACAATCAAATAAAAAGAGCAGTACAACTTTTCTGTATTGTATTATAAACAAAGGATGCAGGTATCCCTCCCTTGCTAGAGGGACTGGATGGCGCGAGGAGGGGAGGGGGTAGAAATGTCAGTTAACAGTTTACATTTAGGCCACCAAAAGTAACATTTTAAGTGTAATCTTCGAGTATCGAATTAGCAACATTTTGTTGAATTTCAAAGCTGGATCTCCAATTTGTAGGCTGGCAGTAAATTCACATTTGTCAGTTAATATTTCAGTTATTTGTCAGTTGTCAGTTCAAATTTAAGGCGTTTTTCTACACCCTCCTATTGACAAAAGCGTTACAAACGACCTTCCCATTTTACTGAAATTGCGTACAAACACAGCAAAGAAACAGATCAAGACGCTATTTGAGTTTCATTTTTTTATTGCAGTATTTCTATCAAAATCTACATTGGAAATTCCTCCAACAAACCCTTCTAAAATAGCAGCAAATAGTGATTGCGTGTCCTGTGAGCAATTCAATGTGCGCACTATTTCACTATTTCTCTAGCGCTGAAGGCAAACTAAAATAGAAATACAGGCTTCAACTTTTTTTTCTAAGTAGTGGAATGATCATACATTAGAAATGAAACCGCGAATTTTGTTTTCGGAAAAACAAAAATCGGAAATTACTAAGCTTCAGTTTTCGCTTTCCCTAAAAACAAGTTCGAATACCGAAAAACAAAACCTGCATTCATTTCGTATTATCATGTCGTTAGGAAACGAAGCTCCAAAATTTGGGACCGATACCAACGCCTAAATTCCCACGCGCTCCATTGCACTTTCTTTACATCTAACAAATATTGAAAATACGGGCCCTATAGGGTTCGAGTCCCAGAGGATACAATTTTTTTACCATTAATATTTCTTCCTCTTCCTCTGAACCTTTCCCTGTATTTGCCATTTTGAGTCTGGCATAACAGATATCCCTCAACTGCCGCTTTTTCCATGCTTTTATCTTGGTTTTCTTGATGTTATTCTCCTCCGTGCTTTTATTGGGGGGGGGGGGGGGGGGGGGATTGCCATTCTTCCATCGGATGGAAGTATGTTGGAAATGTGTTGGAAAATAGTCGGACGTTTGAATTTCCATTCTTTTGCACACTTCCAACGAATGTTGGAAATACCCTGGACATTTTGTTGGAAACTCCAATTTCCAAGAAAGTTCTATCCCATTCAAGAGGTCCCGTTTTTTCCAGTATACCGTAAGGGCTGGGCACGATAACCATCCTATACAAATGGGCCATATGCGCTATATGATGTCACTTGACTAAAACTACCAGAATCATTTTCGTATTCGTTTTCTTATTCAGACCATACATATTGGATGAGCCATACATATTGGATGAGCGCAAAAATTTAACGACTTCCGGTTTCCCTCGCGCCCAAACCCCCACACCGCGGCAAAACGTTACGCGCATGCGTATTTGCTATTTCTTGTCGGCGCGCGGCCGCCCCCAGTTTCCCGCGAAAACTGAAATGAAACAACACTGGGCACATACCCGTGATTTTAAAATTTCTGCTTAAAAGTATCCATTTGTGAACTGTTTTGTCAAAAAATAAGAAAACTACTTAAAAGCTAAGCCTAAGACTTTAACAGGTTGAAGTTTTCTTAATTTATAATTCATTGTGAGTTTACTAAGTTAAACCCCACACCGCGGCAAAACGGTATGCTCCGCTGGCCAAAAGAACGAAGGCTCTGCTGTCAAATACAAATTACCGAGGGTTTCAACTTTTTTAGTAAATAATTTTATAACTTAGTAAACTCACAATGAATTACAAATTAAGAAAACTTCAACCTGTTAAAGTCTTAGGCTTAGCTTTTTAGTAGTTTTCTTAGTTTTTGACAAAACAGTTCACAAATGAATACTTTTAAGCAGAAATATTAAAATCACGGCATGTGCCTGTTGTTTCTTTTCAGTTTTCGCGGGAAACTGGGGGCGGCCGCGCGCGGACAAGAAATAGCAAATACGCATGCGCGTGACGTTTTGCCGCGGTGTGGCCAAACCCCGACGTGGGCGCACGATGACGTGACTGAAAATGTGCTGTACATGCGCGCGCACGTACTGCTAAAACTAGGCGGCCGGGATTGATACCTTGGCCCAAGAAGGATTAATTGGAAGGCCTTTCCAAACTGTTACTTGAGCAGTTCATTCTGCATCATCGTAAATTTATGCTAGGTTTGAACTCCCTGTATTTCTAGCTAATATTTTATAATGAAAGCCTTAGAAAAATTAGAAAATGCAGACCATTATCTTATTAGCTCGAATTTTAATTAGTAATATCCCTATGTAATCGTAGATTTCGTTACCGTAATAATAATAATAATACTGGTTTATTAACAGTAATTCCACTGGGTGGCTCTTCGCCTGTTAATCTGAATAATATAAAATATACAATGTTGATAAAATATGACTAAGATATTACTGAGATGTATAATGATAACAGTACTAAGGATTAAAATATGGCTATACGTATCTATTGTAAAATTAAACAATGGAGTCTTTCGGCAGCGCGGTTAGATATCCTTTCGATAACCAACAAAATTCAGCAATGGTTGCAGAGTTCCTAATATTTACAGGTAAATTATTGAATACGGATGAACTGGTATCCTGGAAGGTGCCATTTTCAGGTGGGTTCTTTAACTGTTTCGTGCTGGCTGACTGTAGTGTTCTATTGGGTATGTACAATTCTAGTGGAAGATAAAGTGCCCACTCACTATAATGAAGGACTTTATATACAAGCTTTAACAAGTGAAATTTTCTGCGTTTTGAGACGGGTAGCCAACAAAGTTTTAAGATATCAGTTCTGATAGGACAACGATTTAGAACAGAATCGCATAGCCAAAGCTGAATCGCACGGTGCATTTGCGAAATAACACGCTGATTGGCTGAGAGGGAGTAGTGATTCAGAGTGGAATCACCACTGTAGACTACGCGCGCTATTTATAACTTAGCAAAATATCAACAAAAGTACTAAATCTTCAAGTAATTCATCGGACTATGCGATTCAAGGAAAATCACATGCCTGACTCGGTAATTCCTCGTTAAATTGCACTCGGAAAACCGATATCAGTTTTCTCGTGCAATTTAACGTGGAATTACCTCGGCATGTGATTTTCCTATAAAACCAACAGCAGCAAGTTGGACACGCTGTAAGCGTTTGCCAAGATAGTCAGGAATTGGGTGTGGCACTACATCATTAAAGTCAAGTTTTGCAGGACCTCTTTGAAAATCACTGGTGTGAAAGAACTTCTTGTTAAAATATTTAATTAATAATAATACGTTTTCAATTTTAGTTTGCGCGCGCTGGTGATGCAATCTGAGCACGTTAGCGTACGCCCAAAGTTTCGATTTTTTTTTTCATTTTTCCGGTTTCTTCTCTATTCTTCTTAACCTTTTGCGTCTTTTTTGTTTTTTATGTTTGTTTTCCTTATGTAACTTATCGTTACTCTCGGGTCGTTACTTCAGTTCTGATAATTGGGAGCTCCGCTTTTAGTCTTGCCTAATTATAGATATTAACCTTTCTAGTCAGTGTAGGCGAACAGCACAAACACCGATTGGCGAACTTTGGCGACCTTTGAGCAATAACCTATACTGCACTAGACAAACATTCCATGTGTTTTCAGTCTTACCTGAGCCATCGTGGAGTTAATGAAAAACCTCTGCAGTTCAGTAGGCTTCTCAGTAAAGAGTAGTATACAATCTGAATCAAATATTAATTGTGTTCTTTTTATAAACCAGAATAACGAAACGTCTAATAATACCAGTTATTTCCCTTTCTCTTTAAATGCCTATTTCCTCTTGTTTGTTACGTAGTGTTGCTCAGTCCATGAATTTCCTACTCTCGCCTAAATAAATACCCAACACTTCTCCCCCCGTGCAATTAAAGCCCAACGACCTTTTGGTAGTTGCGTGCTCTGGCTGGAAGACCGCACACTATATTTATTGATTACAATAAGTAAAGCAGTACATTCGATTGTAGTAAATGATAGCTCTATATACAAGCACATGATCGCTTTCTCTTGTCGCACATTTGTCACGAATTAAGGCCTCGACGCCAGAAATACATAAGTATATAGTACGAGCAAGTTTCCACGGGATGAAAAAACCCTAAGCGCACTCGCCGCGCTAACGATAAGGAAAAACCCCAGCCCCGTGGATCGTACCCTTACACAAAGACCTGCTGGGCTCGGTCAACTATCAAATGCCTAAAGATCTTGACACTGATAACATAGAACTAAGATTATCTTTGATATAGGCGTCTTTTGCATTCTCACTAGACCACCGACCATGTCTTTTAAACAAGCGATCCGGGATTCCAGCGTTGGCTGCCGCTGTAGCTCCTCCCGATCTCAAACTATGCAGACTGATCTTCGATACGTCGGTGATGTCCTTAAAGGCCTCCTTGATGATCTCCCTCGCTCTGGAATAGCCAATACCTTGACCACGTACTTTCGCATGGCAACTGTTCGAAGCAATGGCGCGGAATAGGGGCAACTCTTCATCCAACTCAATTCCAGCTATCGCCACGTACTCCTCCAACGCTTTAACAGGACACGTCGGCCGCTCCGTTCTTGCGATCGAAATCCACGCACCTTCGCGTATCTGGTCTGTTTTCGATGACTCTATAGAAAAATGGAAACATAAGAGGGAAACAATTTCACGTCACAACAACGAATTGAGCACAATTCGCTATAACGAAAGAACCCTGCGAAACCAACAAGACACATAGCCAGCGTTCTTAAAGGGGCTGTGTCGTGGTGAAAGGCCTTTATATTTGCATTCCAGGCAAGACAGTGATTTGCAGTGATTTTCATATGAATTGATGAACCTCGAGCATATAATCTTGTACACATAGGCTTCATTACGTTATACTGTGTATCATTTCAATCAAGCATTGAGGGAGAAGACAAATAACAGCCACACATTGAATAGTGACTCTTTACATGCACAACACCGTGACACAGCCCCTTTAAATCAGAAACGTTCGACTTATCTTTCACTTTCGACACTAAAGCCTCCAACATCTCCACCGTAATCGGTTCTTTCCTGTTCTTTGGTTTGCTTAGAATTCTTTGGCAACCCTTTATCATAGAATCCACCATGGGGTGATCCGAGATTTTCCGCAGGCCAGATAACTTGTGCGCCCAGTCGATGCTAAACGCTGCACACGTAATGGGGGACACTGAGTTAACTTCCTGGCTCAGGCACTGAAGGTACACGGCCACGTGAAAAGGGTTGGCTGGTAAGTTTCACAGACTGTTGGAAACTTCCCAACGTTTCCATCGATTGAAACCACCTAAATACGTCCGTACGGTCCCGTCGGCCTTGGATGCCATAACAGTCATTTTAACACCCTCGGCTACACGCTTAAGGTGGTCCGGTATCGAAGAGTTGAATTCAAGCCACATCTGAGACTGAAAAATATCTAAACAATCAAATCATTAGTAGATAAATAAAAAAATACATTCATACGTCCAAAAAACATTAACACGGACAATGGGCAACGCAAGCGAACTTAACCACTTCGGTCGTGGCAATTATATATCGGATATATATTTATTCCTTTTATGTAACGGTCCCTATATTCTCAGCACAATTACCGGACACAAATGGTCCCATAACTCTTGTAGCCACCGCGCACAAATGGTCCCATAACTCTTGTAGTTACCGGGCACAGATGGTCCCATAGCTCTTGTAATTACCGGGCACAGATGGTCCCATAACTCTTGTAATTACCGGGCACAGATGGTCCCATAGCTCACTAATACTCACACGGTCCCAAGGCTTCTCTAACGGGCACAGATGGTCCCATAGCTCACTAATACTCACACATTTCCCTTGCGTACCTGACAATTTTATTAACTTAAATTAATAACAAACAACATTAATCAAAAATAAGTATATATTTCATGCATCCTTCATCCTTGACAGTTCTCCTTAACAATCCTCCTACAGAAGAGAAAAAACAAATTAAAATAAGCCCAAAATAATTCACACAAAAAATTAAGTTGTGTGCGGCTCCAGAGAGAACGCCAAGATGACAAACAACCCTCAATTCCCCTAATATACCTACAGCAATCCCTTGGGTAATACATACCGTCGAGAGCTAATTTTCAAACCGCGAAAAAATTCATCTCTCGCCTAAATTACTACCCAACACTTCTCCCCCCGTGCAGTTAAAGCCCAACAACCGTTTGGTAGTTGCGTGCTCTGGCTGGAAGACCGCGCGCCCAACCAAGATTTCAAAGAAAGCACGCTAGCCTAAAGAGAAGAACGTATACAACAAATAGAATTAACAATCACATAATAGTTAAACGACACGATACATACAAAATCCACTCTTAACGCCAACATACTGAAGAGAAGATCTTCGTTCCCGAATATGCTGTTACAAAACCCAGGAATACACGATTCGTTCATCGTGGGTATAAGTCCATCCATCCCGAGACAAAATCTCGGACATGTTCCCCGTCGTACGTAAGCATTGACCAGAACGGTGCAGATACCCACGCTGGAACAATCAGGGTTCCAACTGAACGACAATTCCTCATATGCAATAAAACGCGTGGAATCAAAGAAATAGGTGGACAAATATAATTATTCTCTCCTGACCAATCTATAACAAAAGCGTCAATATCCTCGGATCCTGGATTCCAATAGCGAGAGTTAAAACGCCAAATTTTCTTATTAACGTGATTAGCAAAACGGTCGATCGAATGCGGGCCCCAAATCGCATCAATATGCTCAAATGTATCACGAGAAATACCCCAGTCATCGGAATCATAGATTCGACTAAGAAAGTCTGCTTGCTCGTTTAAAGAACGAGGAATCATTCCATTTCAATTGAAATGTTGTGTTCGCAGCAAATCTGGTAAATACGAAGGGCTTCGCGTTGTAAATCGCTTTCATTGCTCCCATTAGACCTAATTCTGGGCACGTTCTGATTGTCGGAAAACCATTTCACTGATAAACCTGACAGTCTATGCACCAAGGACAGCAACACATACTTACCGCTAAAATTTATTTCAATGTTGAGCTCGAGTTCAACTCATCTGCGAACCACGAACCAGCAACACGGTCTTTGCCGCAAGTTACTAGATATCCAACAAAACCGCTGTTGCTGGCGTCCGAAAACACTATGCCGACTGTGCTAGATTTAGGAACCATGGCTTTGCCGTTGATTCGGTCAATGTTATCCAACCAAAAAGAAAATTCGGAATAAATCTCTGAAGAAATGCAAACACGATCATCCCACGACGATCTTTGTTCAATAAGCGAATAACAGTAATGGGTCATTAAACGAGTTACATTATTACCCACGGCAATTGACATGATTTGGCCAGTAATCGACGCCAAACTACGGACTCCCAAAACCTTTTGACAAAGGAATGATTCTAATGATGATTTCAATTTGATAATTCGACGCTCGGGAATGCGGATCAGACCATATTGAAAATCCAAGATGCTGCCAAGAAAGGTGACTTCTTGACCAGGAACCCAATTCGACTTCTCCTCGTTAATAGTAAAACCCGAAGAAATAAGATCTTCTCGGACCGACGAACTCAGAGTTTCTGCCTTTTCAAAACTTTCCGCTCCACCAATACCATCGTCTAAATAGAGTAACATAAGAGAACCTTTACCCCTCCAAAATTTTACAAACTGTCTCATAACTTTCGTAAACACGTACGGCGCAGACGTCAGACCAAATGGTAACACTTTAAACTCAAAATATCTCATTACCCCATTATTCGCGGGCCACTTGAATGCTAGAAACTTCCTATGTTCTTCGCAAATGTCGATATGATGATAAGCGGACTTCAAGTCAAAGGTAAACACAAACACTCCTGGATGGAACAATTGCAGCACTGTTCTTAGGTCTCCATATTTCACAGACTTTTTTTAAATGAACTCATTAAGGTGAGACAAGTCCAAAATAAGGCGAAGTTTATCCGATGACTGCACGGCCACGTGCAAAGGATTGCAATACGTTGGATAATTACTCACTTCGCGGACACACCCACGTTGTAAACGTTCCACACTAGCTTCGTTTACAAAGTCACAATGAATACGAGATAAATTTCGATTATCTATGGAATATGGAAAAAGCGGATCTTTGAATAAGATCTTGTAGCCATTTTCAATGATGTCTAGAACAAACTGTGAAGTGCCAATACTGCGCCAAAAAAGTAGATTAGAACGTAATTTTCCTTGGACAAAGTCACCAATCGATGATTGTTCAAGTTCAAAAGGTCTCATTTAGTGGAATGAGGATTGGGTTTGTTTGAAGGGCAGGAGTTGGCCCAGTGACCACGTCGTCCGCATCGATAGCACAAGTCACGATCGACTCTTGTTGCTGTTGCCGGATAGTTGACAAACCGCCCATATTGCGATTGGGGACGAAAATAAGGGCTCGGATAAGGATTGGCATTAACATGACTAGGAAAACTAGGTTGAAACGTCTGATAACTTGATTTCTTAATAGGCTTCCTTTTCTTTTCTTGGAGAGCCTTGCAACGATAAGCTGCTCTCTTTTCGGCTTTTTTGATTTTTCTTGCATCGGACTCATCATCGGCCAGCTCATCGTCAACGTACTCTTGAATCGTTGCCCACCCATATTCAGACTTATCAGCTAATTTTACTAGTTTTTGACGATTATTTAATAAAACAATACCTTCCTTCAGGAGGTCTTGGGCTCTGGCCACGTTGCAATTGCCACTTTCCAAAGCGTGGAGGGCTTTCGTATTCGCTTTGATAGCCTTCTTGTTGAATTTGTGTTGTCCCTCGTTGCCTTTCTTTTTAAAGGTGAACGATTCTCCCTCTGCTTCAACAGCAACTTGATGCGCGAACTCCGATTGCTGTTGCAATAGAGATGACTGTAACCCAGCAATTTGAGTGTGCACAGCCGATAAAATACTATCCTTCTGCATATCCAGCAGCGCCTGAACCTCCGGTGAAATACCAGAATCGGCGCCAGATCTGCCACCACGAGCTTCGGACCGGCGAGAACTTTCGGCCATGAAGAGAACGGGTACAGTCAGCTTCAGAAATTCCGTCGACAAAAAGAAAACTAAGTTTTGTGTGCGGCTCCAGAGAGAACGCCAAGATGACAAACAACCCTCAATTACCCCTAATATACCTACAGCAATCCCTTGGGTGATACATACCGTCGAGAGCATCTTTTTTCGCTAATTTTCAAACCGCGAAAAAAATCATTTTTCTCGACCAGATGTCAAAGTAAATATGCATCAAGTATTATGATCGTCCTTATTAGGATTCTTGCTCTCTTTTAAAAGGTGTCTTTCTACAATGTAGGATTACAATTAGAAATACTACTCTTTTTATTCACTGTGTTCAAACGAATGTAAAATATTTACCCCTTCAATATCCAATAATAAAACAGACTGGGCAGATATAAGGTTGGTTGCACACTCAGAACCAATATTTTATTGACCACAGTAATTAAATAAATGAACTTATAGACCTAAGCTTTTTGTCACTTTCAGACGACTGTTAACAGACTCTAGTACGTACATATCTTTAGCGGTTTCGGTTTTCCACCGACCGTGTAACTTCAATAATCTTTCAGAAATAGAGTTATTGGTATTACTAACTGCGGCAGTTAATATACCACCCGATCTAAGGCTATGTAAACTATAATCTTTTGGATTGTGACCTAATTCCTTGATGGCTTCTTTAAAAATCTCTCTACACCTCGTGTACGAAATTTTAGTCTTAAACCATAACCTGCTTTCTTCTTAACTAAAGGTCTGAATAAAGGAAGTTCGTCACTTTTCCTTGAAATTAACTGCTTGTAAATATCTTTCTATAGTATCGAGACGGGACAATATTTAGACTCTGTTCTGGCAATGTAAACATGGTTTCCCTCTCTATGAATATGTTTTACTCTTGGGTACGAAAATGTTCGCATGATCATCATGAAAGATAATGTGTTAATCAATGTATTACTGACACATCTCGCTAATACGAAAAAATCCCGCGAATCCCAAACTGAATAAGGTAGCCAAGCGTAAGTCCTTCAGACTAGCCGCTTCTGGAACGTATTTATCGATGATCTCCTCAATAATCTCTCGGCCAATTGGTTTCTTCTTCTTGATATGATGATCCTTCGTCCGTTTAACAGCCTCGACGATATTCCTGCACACACCGTTATCCAGAGGATTTGGGCCAGCTTCTGCGACCAGCGAGTGAAGCCATTTTAAGGCAGCATGTACAATCACCATGGATGACGGAGAGCTGACGTTTCGTTGAACCTCGTAGAGATAAACTGCTATTACTGGAGCTGGGAATGGTAACTGAATATCAATGAGTTTTATTTGACACCATGCAAAAAACTTTGCTTTGATATACGTACGGACGTTGACTCCGCCCTTGATTTTAATAACGTGCGAATCAGGCCATCAAGGTTTGGTTTCAGTGCCTCTGGGAGTAGGCGCCAAGATTTACTTGACCGTAGAATCTTTAACCAAAAGGGGAAAATCAGTACCAGTAAACATTATCACACATGATAGTCAAGACGCATAAATGCTTAAACCTGATCATACTTAGGTGCCTATGAAGCCAGCGCTTCTGGCACTACCATCGCCCATTTCCATTTACGTAGTTGGACACCGCTGTCCTGTTACCGGCCAGTGCCGTTTATGATAAATTCTTAAGCATTACATATCCTCATATATAGCTGAACGCAGTCGTCTTGCTACCATCCAGTACCTTGCCATGCCCGATAACTAACTGCTATAATTCATTGAATCTATAACCTTCCGTCCTAAGCCATTACATATAACTAACCTGCTTATGATAGCAGTGAATATGGGTCCCTTCCCAACATACTAATCATATCATAATAGTATGCGGAATCTAACGCGCCTTAACAAACTAATCTCTCGGGGAAATCGTCGACCGAGCTAGGAAACAAATTATTAGCGGCTGCCATTTTCGTTTATTAAGGAATCAAATTTCAATGACGTCTTTTAAGTCACAAGCTAATCCTAGTTCCTTTTGTTCTGTATTGGTGTCCAGTTCACTTATTTCAATAAAATTGCAAGTATCAAATGGCTGACGCCTGAAAAGGGTGGAGGTGGGGTTTATAGAAGATGGAACTTAAAAGAGAGGGGAACTAAATAGAGGATATATGGTAATGCTGTCAGTTGATAAAGACACCAAAACCCTGTCTGATTTTAAGAATCACAAATTGATATGTACAAATAGTCTAAATATGTTCACCAGTATAACCAGACGTACGTTAAGGACTTCTGGTATAACGCAATGTGCTGAAAATAGACCAAATTTCGATATGAATCAACTTACTCTAACTGCCATTATTATTCTGTCATTTGATCAGTTGATGGAAATATGACCAGGTATATACTCGGAAATTCATTTATTTATAACTTATTTTGTAACTTTTTGGTCACGGACTAGAAAGATAGATAGATGTGTTTATTGGCACCATATACAAAATTGTACATATGGTCTCAGACCTGCTGATCGAGAAAGATAACAAACGTAAGGTAAGATACAGGTATAGGAGTATATGTGTTATATGTAGTTGTTTTAACTATTATTTTTGCGTTTTTTGAAACTACTTTTTGTAATTGATTATGTTATCCCTTAAGTCACTGTAAAGGGGGCATCTCAATACAAAATGTAATTCGTCTTCTACTTCTTGTTTGTCACACTTTGGGCAAAATTCGTTCTTCTGGTTTTAGGTAGAATGTCGACCTTTTTCAATTTCGAGGGCGTGGTTACTTATTCTTAGACGAGTTAGAGCTTCTTGATGATCAATGTTGTGAACATCAGTTATAAATACTCAGACTCTCTGAGTACCAATGTCTTCTGGTACTGAATATCAATGTATTCTGGTCCCCCCCCCCCCAAGGGGGGGAGAGGACAACCTTGGGGCATTTTGACATTTTGAGAGGCAGTCAATTATGAAACGCCATTACGTGAAACAAAGAAAACGAATTCAAGGCAGGGTTATATGAGGGTCTGAATGGGGTTAACTGACTACTGACAAACGGCCTTAAAAATAACTGACAACTGACAAATGACGATATTTTTACTGACAACTGACAACCGAAAAATAACTGACAACTGACAAATTTGGATTTTGTGGGTCAAACTTTGTAAATGTTCTTTAGTAATGATTAACTAGAGCTAACTCACAACTGACAAAAGGCCAAAATTTTAACTGACAACTGACATGAAGAACCCCCCATTCAGACCCTCTTATATATCTCATTTAAATGATAAGTTATGTAAATTTTACCTCGCTGCCAAGAGTGGACCTGTACACCTTTCCAAGATGGCGGATTTCCAAAGTGTCGGTTGTCAATTTTTTTACCCTCAGCTGGTAATAATGGCCGTCAAAATCCCGACCAAGGGGACAATATAGATGGTCAAATGCCCCACAGGTTTCGAGAACTGAAGTCACTGACCGTTGCAAGCATCATTTATGGATCGATATGGCGATAATAGCCTGGGGTATTACAGGAAGCATAAATAGACAAGTTCGCGGTAAATTCCGACATTTTAAATGGGTGCAAACATGGCGCGAAATACATGTATAGAGTTTGTATGGGAATTGATGCGAATCCGATGCCAAATAAAATCGGTAAAATCGAATTTCTGAAATATTCTTCAGATACAAACTTAAAGAATCCAAGTCATCCAAAAGGCATTGCGCGCTCATGTTATTGTTTACATACGGGACATGGACCTTTAAACGGACTCGACTCGATCGAGCAATGGAGGTTAGAGACCCGGGAATTGATATTGTTCACTTCAAGTATTGTAGATAAAAGCAGGTGAAGATGAAAGTCGTCCTGGTCCTTCACACAATTGCTACGGCTCTCCAACTGCAGCTGCTTGTGCTCAGCCTGAGCGAAATGTTAACGAGCCATCACCAAACGCATTGGGAGAAATTATCTGACTCTCAGTCTCACTTCTGACCGAGTGGTAAGCAGGTTTTTATTTGGAATATTGTACTTTAAATTTGAGTTAGTTATTATCTATTTTAAAAATGAACTTTTATACGAATAAACATTTGTAGGTTTGCTCCTGCAAGAACACCTGCAGCAGGAAGAAAGGTGCCAAAACAAAGGGTTGTTCATATGCATCGTGCAAAAGTGTTTCCCTAAAATGCTGTTACTGCAAATGCGGTACCAAAAGGCGGGATGCAAGAATAAAGTTAGCCTTATAGTTATAAATCGTAATCCAAATGCCTTTGCTCGACACCAGGAGCAAGTCGCAAATGCTGAGAGAAATAAAGGTGAGAAATGAAATGTGCTAATACTTTTTCTTCTGTTGTTTCGCGCGAGACTAGCTGCAACCAAAAATCGGAAACTTTGTGACGATGATCAGAAATGGGGTCAGTTGAAAAGTCACTTGCATCGATTTTGCTTTAACTGTAAATAAATTCTAGAATGATATTTTTGAATCCACTCAAAATCTAATATTAAATGAACTTATTGGTATACGTTTTCCCCTTTATTTATACGTGTTTCTCTTCTATCTCACGGCATATAATTGTAGTTTTGTTTAATAGAAACTAGACTCGATAACCCCTTGGTTTATTCAGGTCCTGCCTACTCAGTAATTATTGTTTTTGTTTTGAGTGAAATAAACGTATATTGAATGTTGTACCTTTTACGAATGAAAACTACTGTCGAAAACTACTTCTGTTAATGCACCTATCAATGTTAAGCCCATGCAGGGGGTGGGGTACGTGGGGTGGGGATTTGACAGGCAGAGCTACCCCGAGGGTGGGGATTTTGACATACGCTGCCTGCCCAGGGTGGGGTTATTTATAGGAAACATAAGGAAGACAGGGCAGATATTTGATATTTTTGACCAAACATGTTCTCCAGAGGTTGGGGAATTTGACATTTTTTTGGGCAAAAATGTCAAATCCCCACCCCTTGCCAAACCCCCCTCCCCCGGGCTTAACATTGATAGGTGCATAGCAGGATTTCATTGTGCTGTAGTTTGCCCCACTCATACAAAATCTGTTCTAGGTCTATACAGACCCCATGGCACAAGTACACCATCCAGGTCGCTGGGGATTTATCATCTGGTTGACCGTGTGGTTCAAGCGAACTCTAGACTTCCATGACCTTAAGTTAATAGCCTTCAGAAGCAGTATATCTTTATCACCTTCTGGTAGTTCCCCACGGCATGCCGTGACATGACATTGAAATAATTTCCCATTGTTTTTGTCCTGCTGATCCAATCAAATCGGTTATGGACATGCCATAGTTTGTCCCACTCATCTGAAATCTGCTCTATTTAGTAACTGATCTGCCTAGATCGAGAAGTTCTAACATTAGTTTTTCGGACTAGATGTGGCATAAGGGAGAAGAACCAGATTATTCAAGTAACTCATTTCGAAAGGCAGCCTACAGGCAATATTGCCTGTGGAAATATGGAAAACTGGGTTGAGCAAACCGCAGAGTTCTACCATCCAGTGTGGTGCTCATGATCCGATAAGACTATCCACAACCAGGCAGGGCATACATTGGATACAACAATTACTTATCTACTTATTTTTTAAAGGGGCTATATCACTAGGATTATTGGTCCACCATTATCATTGCTCCAGTTGGAAACATTTCAGGACATTTAAAGTGCAAGTAACATTTTAACACAGCATGAATTCTTTATGCTGAAATTCTATATTTTGTTATAGTTGAGTCTAAATTATTTTTCTTCAAAAGGCAGTCACAGTAATTAAACTAGGATAAAAGCTACCTGAATTGCAGGACTGTGTTGTCTCAGTGTCATAATTCAATCCTATGGGATGTTATTGTACCAGTTCTCTTGGGAGTCGATTCAACTGATGACATCACAGGATCCACCAAAAGTAATCACAATTAGTGATTATATGCCAAAAATATACCTTTTTGTTAGAAAACCATAACAGTACAATAATAATTATACATGTACATTTTTTTATTTTTTAATAAGATGCTTTCATGATACCAAAATATTTCGAAACTAGTTACTTTTTTTGTGGGGGATGTACTCAAATGTGTTCATTATTGTAGACTGTTAAGGTATCTATTAATTCCAAGCCTATCCCTCCCTCCCTCAGGCATTGATATTTTTGAATGAACCACCACCTTTGGTGTCAGCTAAGTTATGCAAATGCCCCACCATGTATAAAAATTGATGTAATTAAATACTCTGACAAACAGGACATTTTCATGATGCCATCACATACTACAACTACTTCGAATTTGTATCAGTCTTGGAACTCTCAAAGGAATTGATAAATTTGAAAGAGAAAAAAAATAAAATGATGCCATAATGAAAATGTGCTATTCTCCACCCTCTCTGACAAAAAGATTAACATATCGAAATTTGAGGGATGTAGGTAGCTGAGTGTGCTGGGAAGCGTGCAATCGTGTTTTCAGTTTTCCATACATTGTCTGTAAATTTTCACGCGGAATTTGACTCGTTTTTACAGACAATGTATGGAAAACTGAAAACACGTATCTGAAGAATATTTCATAAATTCGATTTTACGGATTTTATTTGGCATCGGATTCCCATCGATTCCCATTCAAACACTGTATTTCGCGCCATGGTTGCACCCCTTTCAAAATGTCGGAATTTACCGCGAACTGGTCTATTCCATCCCATGCCCCGTATAATTTGTCGCATTAAATTTCGTCGAAGCGCTAGCGGGTCACGGAAAACTGTTTTGTCGTTTCAATTTTCTTTTCATAAACCTTTTGTAGAGAAATGTAATTGTTAAATAAACTGATCTGGAAATAAATGAAAAAATACATTTCATTTCATACAGTTTTGTCTGTTTAAAGGGATACCCGAGTGAAAAACACATTTGGGCTCAAAATGTACTTTGTTCAGAAAATGTATTAAAATTTGATAAAACTTTTTCAGAGTTGAGAACGAGCCCCCCAAAGACCTGGGCGCCGCCATTAATTCCTGTGACGCTTTTACGTCACTTCGTCCCACCGGAGTCTTGCGGCTAACTTGTAGCGACTTGTTTTCTTTGTAGAATTTTCACACGCTCGGAATTAGAGTAGATTTTCATCGATACGGCAGAGCAATTTCGTACTAGAACAAAAATATCACGAAGACGATATTGTTAGAGAAGTTCAGAAGACTGGGAGGACGAAAAAATGCATGTGGAAGACGAGAATATCAACGAACAACAAAAGGCGACTACCGAGCTAGTGCTATAAAGATTCGCTGTGTGTTTGTATGGAACTTGTCAGCCTTAAACACAAGACTAAAGGTAGATTATTACAATATTGATATTTTATATCAATATTGTAATAGCAATCGCAACTTGTTTTATTTGACCCAGAGAGATAATCAGGGTATAGCAAGCCACATAATTTTAATTTCGTTTACCTAACTGATGTGTTGTGAAACAGCACGCGCGCGCCAAGTTCCACCACAAACATGCCGGGCTTGATCGCGCCAATGCTTTCACACAATTTAATAAGGGTATGGAATTATTTTTGCAATAAAATTGCTCCGAGTGTCTCGTTCTTGTGTCATTGCATATATTCTGCTATGTTGGGCTAGTTATGATCGGTTTTTACACGGGGAGGTTTTAACTTTTCAGGTGTTTCGTTTCAGTTGCACAAAGCCATGCAGTCAGTACAGATCGAACTGGTAACTCGCAAATTATTTAGCTCCAATAATACATAAGTTTCGAAAGCAATGCCAATATCAATATTGTCATAATCTACCTTAGTCTTGCGTTTAACTCTTTCGTGTCCGGCTAGGTAAATATCCGACTTCCAGGTCGGGTAAAAACAAATTTTCTAGCGTCGTAGTGTTACTTCCGATTGCCCTGAAACTCGCTGTACGGCGTGACTGTATCCTAAGCCAATCAGACAGCGAGTTTTATCGAAATCGATCTAACGAAACTCATGATTGGTTACTTTTTGTTTCATTGTATTTCTCCGGGCCTCGTGGAGTTAGTTCAAGAAAATGGCGTCGAACGCGAAGGCTCCCAGGACTTCAAAAACCTACAATCTCGATGAAGTATTAGCTTGTCTTGACGAGGAAAGTAGCGGAGATGAGAAAGAAAGCGGTGAAGGAATGTCAAGTGGCGAGGAATCGGAAATAGACCACCAGCTTTGCAATTCAGGCGAAGATTCGAGGTGAGAATGTGATCAAATTTTTGAGCACGTATGTTGGGAAATCACATGTTCGATTTGGTGACTCGAAAGGCATTGAAATCATGTTAGATTTGTTTGAAACCTCTCTTATTGTCTCAAGAAGATGTCTGGATATATCCTTGAGAACATATCTGGAGGATATAATGTTTTTTCAGGGCAGGAAAAACGAAATCAAAAAGCATATTTTAGGTGACGCGTTGAATGAAATTTGATCCCCACGGTCGCGTCTGAATTTATGCTGCATCATTCGTTTTGGCGTTGCTGTCGATTTTCTGGAAAGATTTCTGCTCTAAATGAAACTCTACTTTACATATTACGTTAGTTATCTTTTTTTGAGCTTTTATATCTAAAAATATATGATTTTACTTTGTGAATTTGTATAATTTATTTTACACATTTTTATAATATCCAACTTATCTGTTGTCCTTTGTTTACAACTAGAAATCACTAATTATTCAGCAACCTGAAACATATAAAATTGTTAAATTTTGCATGGGCCTGTTGTGATATGAAAGTAAAAGGGTACAATGTTGTTTTCCTTTTATTATAGTGATGGAGAACAGGCTGATGAAGGCGGTGATGACGACAATGCTGGTGATGACCATGGTGCTGGTGGTGATGACGATGATGTTGGTATTGACCACGGTGCTGGTGATGACGACAATGGCGGTGATGACGACAATGGTGGTGATGACGACAATGGCGGTGATGATGAAAATGTCAGTGGTGACGACTATGCTGGAGATGATGACGGTGCTGGTCGTGGTGTCCCCCGTGGTCGTGGTGTCCCCCGTGGTCGTGGTGTCCCCCGTGGTCGTGGTGTCCCCCGTGCTCGTGGTGTCCCCCGTGCTCGTGGTGGCCCCCGTGTTCGTGGTGGCGCCCGTGCTCGTGCCCGTGCTACAGCATCTACAGTAATCCAGCCTCCAGGACAGTTTGATGTGGTGCACATGCCAGTTTACTCTCAAGACGTAAGGAGAAATTGTGTGGTGTGCTACCAGCAGGGTAGAGGTGAAAAGAGGATTGCCTCGTATTGCAGTGCACCTCAGTGTGGGAAGTACCTTCACATCACCAAGGACAAGAATTGCTTCCAAGAATGGCATAGCAGGGAGTACCATAGGCAATAATTTATATTGTACTGCATTTTGTACAATATAACATGTTGACTATTCATAAGTAGATTTAATTACCACTTGAAGGCGGGGAGGGGAGGCAGATTCAGATTCTCTGACGTTGCCTGGTGTCATGGTTGGCCCTTCCTTGGCAAAGTAATGGATGTTGTTACTACATCCATCCAGCTGAAAACAAAATAGTGCTAAGACAGTGTTAGTAACACATGTATGTATTTGTTTATTTCATTTGAAGTGGTGCAGACACAATCTACCTATACTGTTATTTTTCCGAATTTTCCTCTATTATGACGTTTTGGGGTAGTGTGACTGTAAATATTCTTATGTCCATTCCTTTCATTCTATTTCAGCCATATTTGATGGGCATGCTTACCACTACATCAAGGTAACTTTTTGCTTTCAACTATTTACCAAACTACACATTATGTGGACTCCAGTTCAGTTTTTCTCTAGATGTCGTAGCTATTGGTCACCAATTTATGCTAATTTATACTAATTTATGTTAATTACATTGTGCCAGATGCGAAAAGTGAAGCCCAATTTTGAAAGTATATTTATCAGGCTTCATAAAGACATGCATCTTTCCATACTGTTATGAATATTGTTAATTTTTTATTATGTTTTATATGATTTTCCTCTATTATGACGTTTTGGGGTAGTGTGACTGTAAATATTCTTATGTCCATTCCTTTCATTCTATTTCAGCCATATTTGATGGGCATGCTTACCACTACATCAAGGTAACTTTTTGCTTTCAACTATTTACCAAACTACACACTATGTGGACTCCAGTTCAGTTTTTCTCTAGATGTCGTAGCTATTGGTCACCAATTAATGCTAATTAATGCTAATTTATGTTAATTACATTGTGCCAGATGCGAAAAGTTGAAGCCTAATTTTGAAAGTCTATTTATCAGGCTTCATAAAGACATATAGCTGTCCATATTTTTGTTAATATGTGCTACATAACAAAATTAAATCCAAAACAACTCATTTTTTCCAATTTTGGTCAAAGACACTAAAGAGTTAAGGCTGACAAGGTCCATACAAAAACACACAGCGAATCTTTTCATCATAGCACAACACCAGTTTTACACTAGCTAGTCGCCTTTTGCTGTTCGTTGTCGTTGATATTCTCGCCTTCCACATGCATTTCTTCGTCCTCCGGCAGTCTTCTGAACTTCTCTAACAATATCGTCTTCATTATATTTTTGTTCTAGTACGAAATTGCTCTGCCGTATCAATCAATCAATCATGTATTTATACACATAACGCCTAGGAGCTAAAAAACTCGTTAAAACGCGCACGTGTTTCTAAATGTATTAAATTAAGTGTAATATGTTAAAACGACTGTCTGAAAATCTACTATAAAAATTCCCTACTTTAAAACATCTATTTACAGCTAAGATAAAATGCTAAAATTGCATCTATGTATTGTATATGTGTGGGTTAAGCTCTACCTTATTGAGCATTTTCTTAAATGTCTTTAAATTAGGTGCTTCACGTACTTTAGTGGGTAGATTGTTCCATAAGTGGCTAGTAATGGAAGAGTACGAATTCTTTAGCCAGTTAGTGTTAAAGCGAAATTGCTCCAGTTTTGTACCAGAGCCACGTAAGTTATAGTGAGCTAACCGTAGTTTAAAAAAATCTTGGATATATAATGGACCTTGCTCTGTCATGCATTTAAAAAATAAAACTAGTGATTGAAAATACCTTCGCTGCTTCAACGTTCGCATTTTGACTAACTGAAGGGCCCTTTCATAAGTATTCGATTTAGCTAATCCTAGAATTGATCTTATAATATAAATCGATGAAAATCTACTCTAATTCCGAGCGTGTGAAAATTCTACAAAGAAAACAAGTCGCTATAAGTTAGCCGCAAGACGAAGTGACGTAAAAACGTCACAGGAATTAATGGCGGCGCCCAGGTCTTTGAGGGGCTCGTTCTCAACTCTGAAAAAGTTTTATCAAATTTTAATACATTTTCTGAACAAAGTACATCTGAAAGATACTTTTGAGCCCAAATGTGTTTTTCATTCGGGTATCCCTTTAATATAAATAAATGTAAATTTAATTTAAGATTAGACTAAGACGTCTCGCTACGAGCCTCTGGCATCCAGGGTAAAATGTAATTCGAAATAAGTGTGAAAAAAAGTTGTTGTTGTTCGTTTCCGCTTACTAAAATCGATTTAATACCGTGCTACAAGATTCTCTCTCTTACAATACATAATGCTCTCTTGGTGATATCAACTCTTAGAGCTGAGTGTTTGTATGGAAATCAATGGGAATCCATTGTCTGTAAATTTTCACGCGAAATTTGACTCATTTTTACAGACGATGTATGGAAAACTGATTGTATCTGAAGAATATTTCATAAATTCGCTTTTACGGATTTTATTTGGCATCGGATTCCCATCGATTCCCATACAAACACTGTATTTCGAGCCATGTTTGCACCCCTTTCAAAATGTCGGAATTTACCGCGAACTGCATGGTCTATTGAACTGATCGCTTAAACGGCCAACATTTTATAAATACTGGACACGAGAGAGGCAAGAACACTTTATTCAAAAATGCTCGATACTTTTTAATGAAAGCATGCTCCGTATTACATTCAGTAATCTTGAACTGTTAATAAATATGAAAGACGCGCGCTGTAACATTACAATCTCATAAACACGAAACAACAATTTTTCGTTTTCGTTCTTTTCCTTCAGTTGCCACTTTTTCCTGAAGCTAAGTATCTCTTTTCCTTTTGGTTTTAGTGTTTTCTTTATTCAGTTTCATGTTTAACTATTTTAGGCAGGAAAGGTGACACAAAGGTGGTCTTTTAAACAGTAAAGATCCAGTTTCTAAAAATACGATAGAACAGTTATCCAGGAACTTTCAAACTTGTTGACTACTAAAGTGGCCTTGTAAAAGAAAGGGAAATAATATATATTTTAATCTGATCAGTCCTTTCTAACTTTGGTATTATTAGACGACAGAATTGCATAACATTTTCGTTATTCCGGTTTATAAAAAGAACCAATTTGATTCAGAGCACACTTCCCTTTGACAACCTACTGAACTGGAAAGGTTTTTCATTGAACTCCATGATGGCTGAGGTAAGACGCAAAACACATGGAATGTTTGTCTAGTGCAGTGTAAGTTATTGCTCAAGGATCGCTAAAGTTCGCCGGTCGTTGTTTGTTCTGTCGTAAACTAAGTAGCTAACTCAAGAAAAAAGAAAAAACACAAGAATCAATATTTTTCTGCAATGAATTCTCAGCTTCGGCAAACCACCTTACGACTTTCTAACATCATTTAAAATCACAAACTGAATTTCGTGTTCCACAGTTTTTCTGCATCTATCTGCAGTGAATGTTTTCACTGACTGTGCTGAAACTATTTAACAATTAGACCAGCAGCCCGCCGAATGGGCTACGAGTCAATAGCCCATGAGGTGCAGCCGAATGGGCTATTTAACTCGCAGCGCATGAGGGTGAGGGGCCTAATTGTTTTAGTATAAACTAACTAGTCGGACAGTAGAAAATAATAGAAAGAAACAAATTGAAGTTGTAAAAATGTTATTTCGTGAAAATGCGTGCGGTTTTTCTCTACCATGGGCTATCACAAATAGACCTATAGTAGGGTAGCCAATCAGAATGCAGGATTTGTAATAATCCACTAGTTGGTTTATACTAAAGCTTCGTAGGCCATGTAGTTGTAAGCGACATCAGTACTAAATAATGCTGTCTATTTGGAAGATTACAGTTGTTGAAGCCGTCGGATCAGGAAAAATAGAAACCCTAAGAATATGACAAATATATTCCAGAAGTTCAATTACAAATGGTAAACTGCCAGCGGCAAACGCGTCAAAATCGTTGTCGAGTGGTCATTTATTCCGTTCGCGAAAAGAGAAAACGGCAACTAGCTCACTGCCGGGATAGCGCTGGCTCAGTTGGTAGAACACGGTCAGTAGAGTGCAGGAGGTCGCGCATTCGAGACCCCGCGGTCGTGCCCTTGGGCAATGACGTATGAGCTGTTGGTCTTGTCTCCTTCCTCTTTTAATCAATATTGTACTATTGTACTACTAACCTATTGTAACCTCCTACTCGTGATAGAGTAGGAGATTGTCTCGTGACGCAACAGCCTGGTTTTCTACTCTTTCTGAGGTACTGACAATCACCCGTGAGTCAGTAGATTGCACGGCAGCACTTCGCGTCACAATAGCAGTATGTATCTCAAAACCTCCCTCGTGATCGATGGCATTTGAATATATTTATATAGAATTTACGCTATATACATGAATACCTTAGGCAAGCCTATAACATACCTTGAAATTAGTCTAGGGGAATCAAATTGATATATAGGAACCTCGCTGGATCAGGCTCAAGATCAGTATAAAAATGCAGGGAACTGGTCCAGACGAAGAGTAAGAACACGAAACAGATAACATAGGCGAGCGGCCTAAAAACGCGACTCCAAATTAGCTCAGTAGAGGGAATCAAATTTATATAGGACATGTATCAGATGTATATATAGATTTGGTTAGACAGCCATAGGCCTTCCGATGGCTGAAGGAATGGTAATTCAAAACAACCTGCATACACTGAGAAAAATAACATCGAAGCAAGTAACATAAAAGCCATACTAGGCGAATTGGCAGAGTTGGGAGTTAGCTGTTATATGAGAATCATTGCATGGCAGTTGGCAGATCGTACCCCAAATTTGGAATCAATATGTTGTGTTCATCGTGTTAAGTACCAAAACTATGCGGATTTTTAAGCGCAACTTCATTCAAGCCACTTCTAATGGGGGAGGGTATCGTTATTAACAGGAAATGCATACGATTTCCCACCCCGCCCCCCTCAGTTTTGCAAGGTTCGCAGATCTTACTCCAAATTTGCAAACAACATGTTATGTTCGTCGTGCTTAATACCAAAACCATGATTTTAACGCTGCAACTTTATTTAATCCAGTTCTTGACTGAGAAATATAAAATGAAACTGTCCCAGCTTTGCAGCCAAAACGAAAAGAGCGATAGATTTTTATGGATAGAAAGCAACGTCGTAGAGTCATGGGGTTTTCACGAAAATACTGCAAGGGTTCCTCTTAATTTGGTTGCGAGAAATGATAGCGAAAACAAAAATTCAAAACGGCTTAACCGCCCTGCACTTCATTTGCGCGAGTAATAACGCCAAAGATTTCATCTAGCTGCATGGTCGAAACTCGAAAGTACATAAGATATTACATACGTTTTCTAGTGCAACGCAGAATAACCACATAATTAAAGTTAAACGATTAGCCAGGCCCCGCACGGCCAAGCAAAATGCGTTAAAAACGTTTTAACTTCATTTGTGCGAGTAATTATACGCAAATATTTCATCTAGTTAGACGAAGTTACATAAGATAGTTTTTATTCCTTTGACTGTGCTACATACCGAGAATCAATTAATTAATTAATTAATTGATTATGTAATGATTGTATTATTTCTATGATTATCGTTAATAATAATCATAGAACCCGGAAACGTTTTACTCTAGTGTAAACGTAGTCAAAATCTATTCGACCACTGCATTTTTTTACTTTAATTTATCTTTTTCGGCATGAGTGTCATGATTAACTTAGCTTCTCATTACTATTGGCCATTATATTATAGTGTAAGCGCTTCCTCTTCAACCTGACACCGGGGCTAAAGCCTTACCATTACCGATTTAGCGCCTTTATAGGCCCTGGTTTTTATTTAACTCATTATTAAAGCAGCTCGCTTCACCCGTATACATTAGAGTAGCACGGTACCTCTCGAGACCTGTACTGATTGCACCCATCATGCTATACTTCTATTGTTTTTGTGCTGTACTTTCTAAAGGTTAGGGTGTTTTCTATTGTTGGGTAGGCCAATACTGTCGCTCGTTTCGAGAGGTTCCACCCGACCCATACATTAAGGCAAGAACAGAGAGTTTTCGGACAGCTCGCCTTGTCCAAATTCGCCCAAAACAGCAGCTTCGCAGCAGTAGCTATGTAAGCACGAGCCCCTACATTTGTGAACTGGATTTCTATCTCGTTCTATAGTATTTATGCTGGTGTTTATTCAACAGGAGAGTAAAGCCGTTCCACGCGTTCATATTACTAAGGATAACGAGTTTACACATAGCACCTATCAAATACTGTGCAACAATCAGATAGGTACCCTCCCGGGACATTATGTTATGGTGGAACAAAACAGGATCACTGCTACGGGAATATATCATGAAAATAATAGTAAGTTTGTTCATTGCCTCTGTTCAGGATTGGGTTATCTGTGGTGAGGAAGGAGCTACAATATTGTAGTTGTAGCTCTTTGTTTTACTAAAACAGGCACTAAAACAAGTCCCAGCGCCCTAAGATTGATATATGATACTTAAAGACATATGGGCCGCGTCAGGCAAAAAGGGCCCGGACGACATTCAAGTTAAATGATTCCTATAATGGTGTTCCTAATAACAGGTTGAAGATTGTATTGTATTCTTGACGAGAAGCGCTGTACATTTCATTACTAACAATAAATGTCAGTTTCACGAAATTGACAACAAAAATCAGGGGTGAAATTTACGTGATTTTGAAGCAAGGGTCCGATTACAAATATGACCACAAATTAAACTGATTAGGAATCTTGTCAAAGAGGATGATTTTGATATATGACATTCATTTATACCTGCTGCCATTAAAGAGTAAAAAAAAAATAAGACGAACAAGATGATCACTTTTTGGCCAAAAAAATATTTTCTGCAGTCATTCTACTCCCCGTAGCTCATAATATGATTTTAGCAATAGTACAAGTTACACCCGTTGAAACAATCGTCTGATGATAAGGAATCATTTGCGCCTGCTAAAATTGTGATCACCCCCTAGTGTAAAAAATATCGTAAATTTCGTCTTCGATTTAACTGGTCAATTTCATGAAATCAACACTACTTGTTAGTAGCACAATGTGGCGCTCCACAAGTATAAAAGCATGGTACAATTTCAAAAAACAGCTGTTACATATATGTCGTCCGGGCCCTTTTTGCCTGACGCGGCCCATATGATAACACAAGACAAGTTCTTCAAAGTTCAATATTTTATTTTGTTCACTTTAATTTCTAGGAAACGATGTCTGATATGGAAAAACTGTAGTACGATACATACTTGTAGTGCAGAACAGAGCTTGGGCTGCCTGTAATACGCTCGTGTTATAATATTCTTATTGTCTTCGCCTGTATTTGAACACCAACTGAAGTCGTCTCATCAGTATTTTCTCATTTTCCTTCGATTTCTATAACGAAACGTAGCACTGTCATTAACCTGTATTATTTCCCCATAGCCAAATTCAAAATGTACAGTCACACCGAGCAGGATGGCAACACGCACACCAATTTTGTCATACTCGAGAGTGATTCAAAATCGGGTTTGGTCGTCTACACTGACCCGGTCACTAAGCACATCGCAGTTAAGGTAAGAGTGATCGTCAAGATAAACGTATCATGGCACCTATCAATTTTAAGCCCGTGGGGCGGGGCAGGCAAGGGGTGGGGGTATGACTAGCAGGGCTACCCCGGGGGTGAGGATGTTGACATACGCTGCCTGCCCCAGGGTGGGGTAATTTATAGGAAACATATGGAAGGTAGGGCAGTGGGGTGAGAAAGTTTGGTATTATCGACCAAAGGTAATTACAGGTATTTGACCTTTTGGGGGAGAATATCAAATCCCACCACTTAGTGTTTTATATTATTATTACACTTTGTGCTAATTTTTTTTATTATATAAAACAAAAAGTAATTATAAATTGATTGGTACAAATCAAGGCATTGTTGTTGTTGTTGTATTGTGAAATGTTTACATGTCCATGCAGTTTTCTTGTGCCTGCAGAACCTTGATTTCTTTAAAAACCGTTTTTTCTTTGTTATTTTGATCCCCTAATTGCATATAACCGTTTATTTTTTTGACTCAGCAATTAAATATGCCGACGGATTACCCTAAATCCTTCGACACACTGGGGGACGTGAAGGCAAAGAACCCGGAGATTCTCTTCAAGAAGATGGTCAGCCCTGGTTCAGAGAATACCAAATTCGAGTCCAAAGGCGGTATTTGTCTTGCCTTTGATCAGCACGGTGATGTGATGAAGGCCACATCCAGTCACACACCAGTTGATGAAATCCTATTCACAGTATCCATGAATTAAAGTAATTCAATAGTAAGGTTATCAAAAGACAAAACAGATTCGTAGTGTTCAGTGAAGAGGCTATCCTGGGTGTCAGAGGTCATTCTCGCTAAGTGTACTCGATGTCAGTAAACAGAGCGAGAAGGACCGCTAGCACACTTCCTTACTTAACAAATCAGTGTCCACTCTATCACGTGCTAATAGCCCTGGGGGGTTCTTCCTATATTCGGCTTGTAGGGATGATCGTCGTAATCGGCGATTTAGTATTTTGTAGGAGTTGTCCAAACGAAAATATTTTTTAGGGTGATTTTTAGTCCATGAGGTATATTTTAGGGTGGCCAATTTTTCACGGGTTGCTATTTTTTAGGGTATTTTTCGAGCTTTACCGACGGTCATCCCTACCCTTTTGACCTTGAAGAATAGGCTAATAGGCTCACTAATTTGGAAATAAAACTTTTACCGTAGAGCAATGTCAAGCTCAGTATTGTATTTCTTAGCAGTCTTTGAAAGGTGCTTTTTACATATGGCAGTTTGGACTTACAGCCGATCAGTCGAACGTATGTGGAAGCACATGCGAACTGTAATACAATACCGTCATTCAAATGTCTTCTTCGTTGTTTTCCCCCATTTCTGTTCCAACAGTTATTCATTTTGCCATCGGCCTTCTGCAATTAGCTAAAATATTTTCTAAATGTCCGAAGACATCGTAGTCAATTATCCCGAATTGTCTAAACGAAATTTCTTTATATGCAATAAAATATTATTTAATCTGTTTACAAGTTGTTTTTGTTCAAGAAATCACGACTCATGTATACAAGCATGCAAAGAAAAGTTGATCGTAATGTGCCCTCGCCCAGAATACCTCAAAATGCAGGTAAACGCATCAAAATATGAAAAACAAATTGGCCTGTCGATTTTGGGTTCTCCCTTCATGTAGGCAGACATGAATTACTACCAAATTGTGTATTGTGTTCTATTGTATTGTGTATTTCGTTCTATTACTGGTTTTCACTCAATCCCCAGAGATTCAAATGACAACAGGGTGATATGCCTATAAATAATGACCGGCCATAAATAATTACCGGTCCCGGCTAAAAATAGGATTTGTTTGCTCTTGCATACTTAGTTCCCACTCACTTCCTTACTCATCGAAAAATTAAAATGTGCTGCTTAAAACACTTGATCGTGCAACACCAATATCAGTTTAATACCACTGAGTTACAATTAGTTCCCGAAGTGGTGGTAATCCGAGACCTTTCTCACGCTGCGGCCATCTTGGAATAAAGCCATCGTTATGCCCGCTCAGCCTCGTTCTGAAACGTGTTTAACCGAGGCTGGACGGGCATGAACAAGGTTTTATTCCAAGATGGCCGCCGCGTGAGAAAGGACTATTCCAGGTAAATATCCAAGGCTAGTCACCGACATTTAGCCAGCCTCAGATTAGTTCAAAAACCATTAACAAGTGAATTCCCATTGCGCGCGAGACAGTGTGAGTAGCCAAAAACAGTTTGAGTAGCCAATCAGAGCGCGCGAAACGCACATTTCGCTTGTCTGGAAAATACTAAAATATATATTTCCACCAAACCGGCCTCAGTGCTGGTCGGCCGGTGGAAAACGCGTCTAAGTACATTAGGCCGATATCGCTGAAACGTGCGTTGATTCCTGTAAAAGACATTACTTGTTTATATTGCTTGCGGCAAAACGTCACGCGCATGCGCCTTTGATGAGGCCAGCGTGAGTCTCTCCATCAGCTTCCCGTCGAAACTAAAAGAATTCAACGGCAATCACCACTGTTTCTAATTTTTGGTACGTACATGAAATGTTTCACGGAAAATAACAAAACAACACTGAGTAACTTTGAAGCTGAGCCTAAGACTTTAACATAACAAGTTGAAGTTTTCTTAATTTGGTATCGACCTTTCAGCTTTCCTGTTTGTTGCCCCATTCCAGACCACGTGGTAGTTCTCCAGAGGATTCAGTGCTTTGTTTTCCAATTATAGAAATTGGTGCATTTCCTCTTGGGATACAGAAAAACAAAAACGCATTACTCAAGGGAAACGTCACGTGGTCTGAAATGGGGCAACTTATTAAGTTATCTTTACTACAAAGTGTGTATTTGAACTCCAGAGCCTTCGTTCTTTCGGCCAGCGGAGCATAACCTTTTGCTGCGGTGTGTATTTGAGAATGCCTGCCCAGTATTTCCCGGTATTTCCCATTAGGACCTAGTAAATTACATTCACGGAACACATCAAGTTCAGAGAAGGTGCCCTACTAATAAAATCAACTAAATTAAATTAAAACGTCATTCTTCAATGGCGCAAAGAATTCGAAGTTCTTCATGTAACTCACAGGAGGGTCTGAATGGAGTTAACTGACTTCTGACAAACGGCCTTTAAAATAACTGACAAATGACGATTCTTTTACTGACAACTGACAAATTTGGTTTGTGTAGGTCAAACATTGTAAATCTTCTCTAGTAATGTTTAACTAGGGCTAACTGACAACTGGCAAATGGCCAACAATTTTAACTGACACGTAGACATCCCCCCCTCCCCCCCCCCCCCCCCCCCCCACCACCACCACCAAAGACTGTTTGCCTATGAGATATACCATTATTTCCTTCGTTTCTGCTAGTACATTAGGTAAATACCGGGGAAACCCCTTAAGCCACGGCCTAATAGAAAGATACATAGAACTACTTTTTTAACTAAACAGGAATCATCACTTCCCTTTAAAGTGCCTACTGAAATGAGCATTATTATTTTCCAAATTTGACAAACGATATTCAATCAAGATGAGGAAAAATTAAAACTTAATTGTATCCCTTTTTATAGTCCGGAAAGTTCAGACAACTTGGTGACATTTATGTAGCCTGAATTTCAGCCGGGAGGAACGAACCAGAGGAGACGGCTGAAATTCAGGCTTACATTTATGGTTCAAATTTCGCGCGGTCGAAACATTTAAATTAGGCCCGTGTCGTAAATACCTTTGAAATCGCTTTTCCTTTCAGACTCTAAACAAAAGCGACTGCAAAGATATTTACGCTAACGCGTCACGGAAAACTGTTTTGTCGTTTCAAGTTTTCTTTTCATAAACCTTTTGTAGCTGGAAATGTAATTGTAAATAAACTTCTCTAGAAATAAATGAAAAAAATACATTTCATTTCATAGGCACTTTAAGAGTTGATATCACCAAGAGAGCATAATGTAATTGTAAGAGAGAGAATCTTGCAGCGCGGTAATTCACACTTATTTCGAATTACATTTCTAATTTTAAATTAAATTTATTTATATTAAACAGACAAAACTGTATAATAAAGGTGATTATAAGTGTCTAGAGGGTAATTTAACTGGTAGTTTTTCTAGTCATAGCCTATAGATGTCAGTATATAAGTAAATTTGAATTTAAGTACGTTTGTATTGTTCAGCCAGTAAACAATTCTTTACAGTTGAAGCAAAGTGTGCGAGCACTTTGCACCATATATAGTGCAGGATTTTTTTGGTGCCTTCTTCCTCTGCACGAATATTTAAAACAATTTTTTTTGCAGTTTCCAAATTTACTAAAGAGAGATTTCTTACAAGAAAGCACTAAATAGTTATCAAGGGTTCTCGGTCTTTATTTGAACAAGCGACTAAGAACTGGAAGCAGCTACATCCGATGCCATCGCGCCTAACTTTCGCGAAGGGAGGCAGTAGAACCTCTGGTATCCAGGCCGGGTAGTTGGGGGCATGCTCCCCCGGAAAATTTTGAATTTCGCAATTCAGGTTCTCGGAGGCGCATTTTCCTGCACTTTCTGGCACAATTTAATTCCTTTGTAGATGCGATAATACGTGTGTATGACTTTGAATCCAACCAAAAAATTGCCTTAAACAGTCGGGATGTGGTTTATAATGAGCATGCCGAGTGTTTCCTTAAATACACTCGGGGGAGGGTAGGGGTCGGAGCATTTGGATATGAAAACGAAGATATAATATCTGACTCCCCTCCCCTCCCAAACAGAATACACTGTCCAGCTCTACCTGAGCTACTCGTACAAATTACGAAAGTGGCAGGTGAAACTTTACGGTTTAGTTTCGTGTACTGCAGTGTACTAATGTGAGTGTGGAGTAAACAAGAAGTGTCTTTTTTCTATAATCTTATGCACTAGTCAATAGGCATTTTACAGGAAACAGTCATGCACGTGCTGATATAATACTTCGTAAACGAATGGATTGAGCTTGTGATCCCCATGGGAAAGGTGTTGCCATGGGACGTTGGATGGCAAGCTATCTTTATAAACGCTGTTTTAGAAAGGTCGAAAATCGATTGGAGGTGAAAAATAGCGTTTACAAACAGGATTTGCTAATACAAGTGATTGAAGTATATGAATAGTCCAGTTTCGTATTCGAAAATTACCGCTGAATGCAATGACTACAGATGCATGTACTCAGGCTTAGCCTCATTCTGAAGTTAAACATTCTTAAATACCGGCGAGAAGGTGCAAAATGCGAAACTACAACAATACGCAGAGTTGTGAATAGCCCACCTTCTTGCTGGTATTTGTGAATGTTTAACTTCAGAATGAGGCTAAGCCTGAGTACATGCGTCTGTAGTCATTGCATTCAGCGGTAATTTTCGAATAGGAAACTGGTGTATTAACATTTTTTTGCAACCCAGTACAACCACGTGATTACATTCCTGCAAAAGGCTCATTGAAACCCCAGCACCTCCTCGACACCCTTAGATAACACCCGCTTTCTTTGGCCATCATTTGCCGGAGGATTATAGCGCGGACAATCTGCGGGAAAATCTATAAACTGATAACTGACAAATGGCGAAAATTTACTGTTAGCTGATAAATTGAAGATCCAGCTTTGAAATTCAACAAAATAATGCTACTTCTCGAGGATTATCCTTACAATGGTATTCTTAGCGGTTAACTGTCAAAACAAATGGACTGACAAATGGCCTAAATGTTAATTGACATTTGTAAACGCCCCCCCCCCCCCCCCCATTCTGACCCTCCTATATAGCGGGAGAAGAACGCGGTGATTTATATCAATGATAAAAAATCGGCTGTTTTTATCATTAATATCGATTCTACATCAAGTGAATTGGTGAAAATTAATAAAGTTTATAGGAGGCCAACAAAGTATCATTTCTTTCTCCTGAATGAAACTATTTCTGATTTATATACAAAATATTTAGTAGAGTCGATATTAATGATTAAAAATTTGGTCTTATAGGCATTTTAACAGTGTACGGTTTTTGAGCTGGTAAACTCGTGATCAGGAAATAGCTAGCGCGGATCTAACATTTTCCGAGCTCTGGATTAAAACGTAAAGGTATTCATTTATATAGCACAACTACTATGTGGATATATTCAAATGCGCCTCACTGGATATTTTTTGTGATACGGACTGCTATAGGCCCTTTGCAGCTAACAGTCACGTGCTGATATAATACTTCATTTACGAATGAACTGAGCTCGTGATCCCCATGGGAAAGGCGTTGCTATGAATACTGGAGAGCAAGCTATCTTTAAAAACGCAGATTTAGAAAGATCGTCAATCGATTGGAGGTGGAAAATAGCATTTACAAACAGGTTTTGCTAATAACACTACCGATCTCGTGCAAGGCCTTTAAATAAATGAAGTCAGATATATTTTGCTCTCCAGTACAACCACGTGATTTGTCAGCTGCAAAGGGCCTAGTGTGGCGCAATGTATTGCCGTACAGTTTACAATCATGAGTGATTGTTAGTACCAGTAGGGCCTCTTTCTCGAAATAACACAACAGGTTCTTTCACGTCCCTCTCGTATAGATTATAGAAGAGGAAGGGACAAGGCCAACGACTTATACTGATGTCCCTGCCCAAGGACGCGGCCGGGATTCGAACTCCCGATCTCCCGCACTCTAGACCGTGCTCTACCAACTGAGCTTAACCATGAGTGAGGGGCGGTTTAAGCCGTTGATCTATCTAAGCGATCGTAGCGTTCGTGAATTTTAAATGAACCACGTCCCATCTCGTTCCATCACGTTCCATCACGCTTACACTGCAAACTCTTTCAAAACATTTCAAGGTCCCTGGGAGGAGAGGTATTTTTAATGTTTTTAACAAGGACCTACTGTTTTGGGTAGGGAAATAACTGCTATTTAACAAGGGAAATGTTAAATGTCGTGGGATTCGGGCCCGGAGGGAATGGTTTGAATTGACTGGTGCATTACAACAAACGAGGCCTGCGCAGTGCATGGTACCTGTGGGGAAAAGATGTCAGTGAAGCCGGTACATCACGGATATTTCAAGGATATCGACTGAAATGTTCTCAATGATCGAGGGCGCGAAGTATAAACTAGAGTTCCCACTAGTCGACCTCTTTGTTTTTTTAAAACAAGCGAAGCGAGTTTTTATTATGTCGGCAGGCGAGTGAAGCCAGCGATTATGCGAGCGAAGACATGAACATTTGAGAACGACATAAATCAGCCATTTTATTGAACACGAAGCGTGTTCCTAATGAATTTGAGAACCGCCACCGTCTTCGTTACCATAACACAGTGTTCGGGGTATGAAGCAGTAAGCGGTGCGAAGATCGGAATTCACGAGAACATGAACATTTGAGAACGACATAAATCAGCCATTTTATTTGATGGCTGAACACGAAGCGTGTTCCTAATGAATTTGAGAACCTCCGCCACCGTGTTCCTTGGCTAAAGTGAACAATCTGCACCGAAAAAAAGTGGTCGGTAAGTGGTTGGTAAGGCCGGTTTCGGAATGTAACAGTGTTCGTAAAGCACCGTGTTCCTCATTTGAGACGAAGCGTTCAGAGACGACTGAAGCGTTTATTAAAAATCTTTATTAACGACTTGATTTCCGGTGAGGCGAGTTGACTAAACCGTAGTCAACTTGATCAAGTTGAGTCAAGTGGTCAGACCCATTCCATCCAAGTGATTGAATATATTAACGCAACCAACGAACTTCCGCCCATTGCTCCATTTAATTTATTAAATATGAACTGAAATATGTATTTATTTAAACGCTTCCTAAACCCACGACTTGACTTCCGGCGAGTCAAGTGACTTGAGTCAACTCGTCATGAGAGAGAGTCAGTGTGTATAGGACATGAATGAGCGACATAAACGCCATCCTAAACTGCAAAATAGCGGGTGGATAACTTTGAGATAACAAAACAAACAAAATTGCGGATAAATGTCGGATAAATCAAATCTGAAAAAAACAACTGAATTTCTAACGGGACCTGAACAACCATGGAGGCTGAAAGACAGGACCCGGCTAAACCACAGATCGAATTGGAATTTAGCGTATTGGTTATTCTGGAGGGTGGACCGGAGAAAAACCCTCGGAGAAGGGCGAGATCCCAACAAAATCAACTCACATTTGGCGCCGCGTCCGGGAATCGAACCTGGGCCACAGAGGTGAGAGGCTTCCTATAATAATTCAAATAAAAATAACTTCTCAATATAAAATAAAATGGCCTTACCGTAATTAGATTTCAACCGTAACCGGGAAGCCTGTTTACTTAGGCCATAGGAAGCCCAATTTCCAGAACAATCCATGAACCACAGGTAGCCCGCATGCATTCATTTCGCGCGATCGATCGCGGTCGTCGCAGACCATCATGGCGACGTCAACGATTCCAATAGTGGACTTCAGTGCTTTTAGTGTGGATAAACATCAAACTGCGGACGATTCAGATGAACTTGTACAACGTTTGGCTGCAGAGATCTACAAGGCATTTAGTACCATTGGGTTTGTGTACCTAAAAAATCATGGACTGGCTGACACAGAGGTAAGAGATTGTAAATCAGTGTCTTAATCAGATAAAATCATAAATCGTATATTCGTTTCTCGCCAACAGGCAACAATTCAATTCAATTTAATAAACAAATACTACAAGGAACAACATACAGAAGAAAGGCCAAAGGCCACTCTATTAACCCTTTATAGCTCGTAGGCTACTCCTGTGGCCATTTACTGGTTACTCGCTTTGAGTGTTTCAGTCTTGCTAAGTCCCTGAGATTCACACACAGCATAATGATAAACAAATGATCCTATCGAAATGCATTAGGCATATTACTAATTTCATCTACATCCTCCTTTCTTCGTATAAGTGAACTTCGGTTAACATTTTTCCATTTCAGAAAAAGTAGCTAAAATGGCACTTAGAAAAAAAAAATTTCTCCTCAGATTCTAAAATTTCTCACAAAAATGCATATTTCACAAAAAAATGTAGAGTTTCATGTTTGCACTAACCTCACTTTCTGTCTCCCAACACCTAAACTTGCCCAGAACTAAGCCATTCTGTCCACAAGCACTTTACAGCAAGCTAAATTCATCCATAATGACCGCAAAGCATGCCGGGAAATCCTACCAAACAGCACCATGGCCCTTCCCCCATCTTCATTATTCAAAATATAGAAGAAGTCTAAAGCCATTTCGACCTAATACCTTCATATTGGAATCAATGGCAAGTAAATATTGTCCAATATTCCAAAAAAGATATGATAGGTGGCTCCAGACCCCCATTTATAAAGCCCACGCTAAAGTGACACAAGATGTCCTGGCCCATTCACGAGTGGGAAATGAGGCTCTTTCTCTGTCACAATAAACTGGCACAAACTCGGTTCTTGGAGAAAGTGCTGATTGAAGCTCTCATCAGACTTAATGATGTCCTCCAGCACTCTATAAATGGTGAAAAAGGCTTTAAAAAGCCTGAAATTCTCGGTATTCCTCCAAACAAACTTGCCGCCAGCTCCGTTAAGTAAATCCACAACTGCTTTCAAAATGGCTGTCTAAAAGCTTTGAGCCCCCAGTATTACTGATCAGATGAAAATTCCATGGTAACAATGGCTATATATTCTCTAGGGGGGAGGGTTCATTTTAGTGTAGAAACAGCTAAAAATCAGTCAAAATCTCTTGGACTATAACAACAACAAACTTTATTCACACCAAATTGCAACATTACAATGAATAATAACATAAGTGCAATACAAGTGTCAGGTAGCCCAAAATGATAAAATATCAATCTAGTCAGGGCTACCTAAACATACATCAAAATCCCAGGAAAAACTTTGGTTTTGAGATACTTTGTGAAAATTTGTGCTGCTGAGGTCTCCACGAAATTCAACGCAGAATGAATTGCTCACGTGACCGGGAAAATTGATAATAATTTATAGTTGCTACGCAAAGGATTGTGGGAAGGCCTTCCAATCCTCCTTGATATAGTTATAGCGATACTTACTGCCACGTCACCATTAATGTGCCAACCAGAGATCAATTGGTTCCTGACACAAAGCGACCTTTTGAAATCATGGTTGGCACAATAGCATAACAATAGCATAAGTATCGCTATAGAGTGGCTTTTTTTCAACCGTTACCGTGCACAAAACACAATAATTAATTCCAATATATTAATGATCAGCCAATATTATAAACTAATTGCGATTTTGAGATGCCGATACCGAATTATATTGGGAGAAAATACTTGATTTGAACGACTTTTGCAATTTTACTGCATTGAGACGGCACAATTTGGCCTTTAGCGGATACGAGTGTTAGATTTCTGACGAAAACTACAAATTGCCAACCTTACCTTTAGGATTGAAGAATTCTTATCTTGTAATTTACAACGATTTGAAGGTAAAATTGTAGAAATCTTGCCACGACGTGCTCAATACATGCTGTTGGAAAACGACTTTTAAACTTGACCAGGAACCCATGCAACTGCAAGGGCTCACGCAAGAGCCAATCAGAGGCTGGTATTCTGAGATGCCAATACCATGATTGTTTTATTGGCGTCTCAAAAGTAAAGAGAATAACCAGTGAATCGTGATATAGAATCGAAACATGTGTAATGAACTATGACCGTGCACAATCTTTTGTCTTAATTACCCCCTTCCAACATGAATCGCAGCTCCTTTGTTAATTAAATTAGCCCCTTTGAAGTTTGCTGGGTTTCCTAACCATTCCACTCTATTAACTATGATCTGACACATGATTGTACGGTTGTTTAGCATTGTGGTTTAATGATGTTTGACTAATATGCAGGAGTTCAGAGTTCCAGGAAAACTGTTTTTTCTCTTCATTTTGGAGAGAATTCCTTGTTTACCTGTGAACGCTAAGCCACAAATTAGCCCTACAACTCATCAGAATTTTACCTGGGATCTTGTTTTTGGAGTGGCTAGGGTATGTTTTATGGTTTGGGTTATAATTTATAGAGTTGGAGTTTTAGTTATATTGTCAGAGGTCAGAGCCATACTCATGCAGGTATTTAGCCAATTATTTTTTGGCAACTAATGTTCCAACAGTCAGCTTATAATTAACAAGCAGATGAACATTTTATTTTATATACATGTATTATAATTATTTCCGTTTTCATTGAAGTGATCGAGATCCTGGAAGTTTCAAGTCTTGTTTTGAAAATTGCATTTTTAAACTTTGAACTTGAAACTTTCACAGAACTTTGCACTTTGAACAGTGAAAACATTAAATGGTAATAATATGTTTTGTGACAGGTTGAGTCCATATTGACTTAGTTATTAATTTTATACTCTTAAGTTTGATAGTGATAAGAACACACACCATGTTTAGTTTGACATATACATGTACCAGTATAAATTACAGCAGAGCACGAGAAAAGTCATGTCCAATAACCTGGAGCTACATGTAACTGTAGATTTTCCTGCCACTAGGCTAGTAAATCGGTTTGACAATTAACTTGCCCAATAATACCGGTAGGCAAGGAGCCAAACTACATGTATACTTCTTTTAAAGGGAATCCATCAAACTGAACTCTAAAATCAACCCAACATCTATACAAAGACGTATTTGAAAGAAATGTCTTGCTCTTTTATTTCTCTGTGTCATGATCAATATTGTGCATCTATTCATGAAGAGAAAATCTTAAATTACCTTCCATGTCCAGATGGCTCAAGTCTTATAATAAATTATTTATGACATTTTGCAATGCTGTCCCTGACGTTGAAAAGCAGCCTGAACTACATTAATTTTGTTAAATGGCTTCTAATTGCAAACCTCCTTTTTACTGGAGGTACATGTATGATTGTTTTTCCTTGTTATATATAATATTATATATGATGTATGATATGGGGAAATTGGCACTAGCTGTTTTGAGTCACCACACAAGCTAGATTAATTATTATCAGCAGAGAATCTCTTCATACATATAGATGCAGTGAACACAGAGAAATAAAATATCAGAACTTATTTCTTTCAAATACATCTTTGTTTAGTCATTGGGTTGCAGATTTTAGGGTTCATGCAGTTCTCTTTTAACTGAAATTTGATTAATATCAAACTTCAAGCTAGCTTGATCATAGTTATTAGAGTGGAATGGTTATGAAACCCAGCGACCATCTTTGTTAGCTTTTTTCAACCACTACCGTGCACACAATAGAAATTCCAATGTGTTATATAAAGCAATTAATATATATCAGCCAATAGAGTTCAGTCGGTCAGGAGACGCTAATGAACTTAATATAATGACCATGAACAATCTTTTGTCTTGCCCCCTTCCAATATAAATTGCAGCGCCTTTGTTAGCCCCTTTGAAGTTTGCTGGGTTTCATAACCATTCCACTCTATTAACCTAATGACTTGATAAACTCATGGAGTAGTGAACTTAAAGGTTGAAGCTTGCCCAAATGGCAAGAATCAATTTTTATTTTCTTCTCACCCTCATGTAGAATAAAATGTATATTATATTTGCTGTTCAGGTTGCAGAAGTGAGGAAGGCTGCAGACAAATTCTTTACCTTGTCATCAGAACAGAAACAAAAATATGTCAGACCAAGTGATGGTGGAAATCATGGCTGGGTTTCATTGGAAAGGGAAAAGTAAGATTTTTTAAATCTCTAATCCTACACTAATGTAATAAACTTATGCTTTATGCATCAAATATTAACTTCTTATTAACAGAGAGCGAAGTCTTTATTAAAAGGAAAATATCAGACCGAAGTCTTGACAGTACGAACCGAGCGATTACCGTTAAGCAAGGTCCATACATAAAAGGCTGAGGTTTGATATTTCCTGTAAAGACCGAGCGGACATTAAGGTTAATACATGTAAGTTTATTATATGGCACTTTTTTAGTTGGAAAACGAAAATATAAATCCGGAAGTTAATATTTTACATCCAGTTGGCACGCACACGTCTTGATTGTAGTTTTCGCACCCTTTTGAGTTTTGTTTCTCCAGGCCCTCTCGTCCACATAGGAAAATAATACATTGTATTTCTGTGGTTTTTGTTTGCCATGGCAACCAATGTGCTTTTGTCACACAGCGGCCATGTTGGCTTGAACAATAGATTTCCCACATGTAGCCTCGTACTGAGCAGTTTCAGAATGAGTTCACGCATGCAAAACAAAGGTTTTTATACTCCTGGGATTAAACATGGCCGCCTTGTGAATAAGGTCCATGCCATAGACGCAATTTTAAAAATCATCATGTTACAATGAACAATCATGTAGTAGTTTCGATATGGTAAGTGGGTGGGCTGCCTGTGGTTTTGATATGGTAAGTGGGTGGGCTGCCTGTGGTTTTGATATGGTAAGTGGGTGGGCTGCCTGTGGTTTTGATATGGTAAGCGGATACATAAGCCACAGTAATATTAATAGCTTGCTGTATTAAAGTGAAACAATGTTATTATTATAATAACTCTTTAGGCCTCCTTAAAGGAGCTGTGTCTCGGTGAGGGACACGCCTTTATTTTCCAGGCCGGAACAAAATTATTTTCTGTAATCAGTAGTTTTCATACAACTGTATCAACTGACTATCCTAGCACACATGTGGGGAAATAATTAACAAACTGTATGTAGATCTAGTCTTCAAGGAAAATATTGCATATCCTTTCAATCAAGCATTAAGGGAGGGGACTTTAACTGTTTGAAGCCAATTACCAACCACCATGTAATCAAACATCGAGTCCAGACATGTGCAAAACCATGACACATGCAGTGCCTTAAAAAGAACTTAAAAGTCTCAAAGTACTTTCTCGCTAAAGATAATTGCTAACTGCAATTACACATAAATTATAGCCTTTAATTCTCACTTAATTACAGGCTAAACCCAGCAAGACCTGCTGACTTGAAAGAAGCCTTTGACATACCCTACTTGACTCACAAAGATGCAGTAAGTAAATATAAATTATACTGGCTACATGTAGACAAGGAGCCCATTACCATGGCCAGATCATCTATCTCCCATACTACTGATGCAGCATTCATTTCATTTCATTTCATTTTTGACTGGCAAAATTTGTTCAGTAAATTACCAATCACCTGCCGTTAGAATGGTTTTCAATTGAGTATTGTAAAACCAAAACCAGTGATCTTGACAGTATAGAAAGTAAAAACATCAATGTACCAATCACGAACTGAAGTAATTCGTGATTGCTTTGTACTTCAACCAATCATGAGGCAAAGTAAATGCAGTCATGGATAACTAATCGATCAAATTCGATAGCAATTGCTTTTCAACACTCAATTGAAAACTGCTCTATTAATCCATCCTTGTTAACAAAGGTATGGTGAATGCCACTTAATGACAGTCAAGGAAACATTGTTAAAATTTTACATTAAACATGTTATGACACAAAACAATCAAAGCCCAATTCTAATCTCATACAGTCTGTTAAAAAGAGTGACCATTGTATGTGACATATTTTGGAGCTCTTGATTTATGTAATTTGCCTGCATGTTTTTGTCACAGGGATCGAGTCCCAGTATAATCACTTCTAGATTAAATCAAATCAATATTCTTCACTTATGAGGGCCCCGAATTGAAACAAAGATTTCAGGTAAAAGGTGTGACATAGTACTATACTGTAATTACCAGACTGCAAGTGTTCACAGTAGTTATAAAAGTAATTACTAAAAGAGAACAAGAAATACCTCTAGGATCTAAATAATGTAGGTCCTAGAGGGGATGGGAGTGCCTCAGTGAGGACTACTGAATGAGTGAATTCCCTTTATGATTTCTAGAAATGGCCAAGTGAAGAAGTACCAGAGTTTGAGCTCACAGTTGACAAGTTCTATAGTCGTTGTGTAAACCTGACGTTGAGGGTACTTAAAGCTATTGGCATTGGCATGAAACTAAAGGTAATATTATGAAGGCCCAGGATACTGGTGAACCTACAGTACAATGTACATGTAGCTGATAACAGTTTTTTTACATGTGCTGTGATGCAAGACTTGTTGTCAAATCTTACAATCCCCAATATTGCTTTTGTTATACCAAATGTATACATTATTTATACAAAAAGTATACATCATGATGTATACATTTGAATACTAAATGCAATAATAGGTATATAGTCATGTATACAAAATGTATAAATTATACATTTATAAATGGAGGGGCTCAGTTTTGATGTATACGTAAAGTATACATTATTTGGGGCTTGTATATATACACCAAAATATCACTTTTGCAGGCTTAAAACTTATGTATACAAAATGTATACAATACAGTTTAATATGGTTATATGGTATATTCTCTACACTTTTCTAAGTTGGGAATAGTTTATAACATTCTAAGCTATTTCATTCAAAAATAATTGGAGGAACAAGTTCAATACAGTATTCCTATAACAACACAATATTGTTCATGAAGTGAAAAATACATCGCAACACAATTTAAAGACATAGTAAATATTACATGTTTCACAATTTAAGTAGATTAAACCACTCTAGTTAGTGATATTACAAATATTGAGTAGCTTTGTTAATCTCATTACATAATTTGTGATAGAATACATTAGCTGCGTCCAGGTGAAAATGGCAGGTAGGATCCTGGCCATCCCATGTGAGATCCCAACGTTGTCCCAGTTGGGATCCCACCTGGGATTTTACCTGGGATCCCCTGAACCCCCATCACAAAATCCTCAACTGCAAAATGGCTTGCAGCCCTGGCAGGTGTAAAGTACAGGTCAGGTCACAGGTCAAGTCACTTCTTGTTTACCTGGGAACCCTAGCTCTAGGTGAGTGAGAACCCATTGTTTACCTGTGAACTCGTCCAATGGTTAGGGTTTATGGTTTGTGGCTAGGGTTAGCTTAGGTTAGGATTTATCCTGACCTGTGACCTGACCTGTGGCCTGTGACCTGTACTTTACACCCACCACTTGCAGCCCTTTCTCTTGAGAAAGCAAGGTAAAAAACCCCAGAAAGAACGGCTGAATGAGAGTCAACAACTGTGGGTACATGTAATATGTCATTTGATAGACTGAGAAGATAATAATATGTAATTATAGTTTAACCAATATTTCAACAGATCTTAAAACTGAAACTGACTTAATTGACAATAAAAGTCATGTTTATACTCAGTAATGTATTAATGCTCATTATTAAATTGCCTTGGTAGACTGTTTCTCAATATGGCCATTAAACAGGGAATTAAAACAGTAATTAATGTCCAAGACTTGTTGGTTAATAATTTCAATATGTTCTCAAATCTTCTTCTGAAGCCATTTTATCCTGGTTTCCCTGGTTTTCGCTGCCACCAATGTAAAATACGAGAGGAGTAGAGTTAAGATGTCTTTATTCCGAAGCTCCAACAACCAACTGATTTTAACAGTCAAACTCTGGCGACATATATGCTCGCGACTAATTATCGTAACCGCATTTAACTAGGTGCGCGAGCTCCTAAACTGTAACGTTTATCTAACAATGTTATGTAAATGCATAAATTATGTGTAGCTGAGACTACATTGTATGATGATCAGCTTGCATGCGACTTTGCAATAGTTGTTTGTATATTTATAACTGCCACTATGTCCTCTAGTTGCAAACCTTTATATCTCACCAACACCCTAGTAATTACTCGGGCCAGCGTAGGCTGGGCCCGAGTCAATTTTCGCAAGTGTTTATTATTTTTATTTTTATTATTTTCTGTGTCGACTTCCGGGCCCGTCAACCAATCAGAATCGATTCCCCACGGGATAAACACGCGGGACAGGTTTCTCTCTGAAAAATCCAAGATGGCGGCTACAAAGGACTTATGCCTTGTTATGGCAAATTACCTTGTTTTGGGGCCATTTTTGCTGAAACCAAAGGCTTCTAATGGACTGAAATACCAAGATGTTCAGTTTTTCTAGGGCCGACAGGAGTTTTACGGGCCATTTGCATGGAAAATTCTCACGTTTTTATATACGAAAGGAGTCTGAGAATGAGATCGTCCGCGTCCAAATTTATGTATCTGACATATTTGGTAAGTAAACACAATGTTTAATACCAGGTTGCTGTGTTGATATTTATTATTTCCTCTTAAAGTTTAAATGGCTTCTAATAGACTAGAAAATGGGCTCCAGAAATTGGCCCAATTTATCAGTTCTTTCGGTAAAATAGGAATACGGATCCACTAATCTAAACAAGCGGGAAGATCTACAACTGCAATTAATTATTTGGTGTGAAGACAGATGACTCCAATAATCCAAAAACTGAGAGGAAATCGCATGTTTATTTCTGAAATGGACTCATGCAGTCGATAATTTATTTGAGAACTAATAATTTATTCTAAATCATCTATATGTATTTATAATTTCATTACAATTGGATTAATTTTATCTGAACTATTATAAGTTTGGGCCTATAACAGAAAGATGGTAGCCTCCAGTTTGCTTAAACTGCATTCCAATAAGCTCAGTGGTTAAGTGTCAGTCTGTTGTGCAGGAGATAGTGGGTTCAAATCCTGGTGGGACCTTCAAATAAGTAGGAGAACTGGTACTGCCTTTGCTCTGACATCTGCAAATGGTTAGACCTTCATGTCTTCTTGGATCAGAATGTTAAATTGTAGGCCGACACTGAGAATGCAACCAAATCTCTGGTAGTGACCACCCTCAAGTGTAGTGGATATAGTTGTATACATAGAGTAAATGAATTTGTCCCCAGTTAGCAATACCATGATGCTAAATACATTGACATTCTCCTCTGTTAGTAGTAGTAGTACTAGTTCCCTTGTTGCCACTATGTACATTTTATATATTAATATACAGTGTAAATCCATATAACCATGACTGCTGCCTTAAATTCTTTTGTTGTTGTTGTAAATGGATGGGTAAATAATGCATGTATTAGCAGCTTCCCCCAGGGGTGGATCCATGGGAACCTGTCAGAATTAATTGTTTGTTGCCCATCGGTGAGGGGGAAAAGCTCACTTTGGTTCATAGATCAGGAACCTTGTATGAATTTTTGCTAATTGTTGTGTCCCATATCAGGGGATTTGATACAACGAGTTTGATTGGGTATTTGTGCAAAATCCCCAGGGTACCTGGGGGTTGACCCCTGGTGTAGTAGCTGCAAGTAAATAGGCAAAGCTACTGATACAGTGCAAAACTGAATGCTAAATCACTGGGAGGAAGTTCAAAGGAACATTGCATGTGTTATTTTAAAGACTTGTTGTTGATCTTATACTTGGCCTCTTGTATAGGCGAATCCTTGTTTACATTTTTTCCTTATTAGCATACATCAAACTTCAAGCAACGTACATATAAACAAACAGAGTCCATAAATCGAAAGAGATTGACACACTTGATAATCACCGAAAATTTTAGAATGATAAAATAAATTTATTTTGAGGAACAAGTCAGTGATAAGTATTTTAAATTAGCAAAATTTACAAAGAATGTATGGCTGTTGGCAACTTTTGCCCCCCAGCCCATTTTACAGTTTTGAAAAGTCAATTTCTCCGTAAATATTTAACATATCAATCTTACATTTTCGGTGATTACTATAAAGTTTAAAATTCTCTTTCAACTGATGTACTCAGTAGCTTGAAGTTTAATTTATGCTAATAAGGCAAAAATGTAAACAATGACGTCAGCAAGGATTCGCCTATTCTTCCCTGAAAACCATGCGAAACCATGTGAAATCAAACTTGTTTGATAAAGAGTTGTAAGTCTTAGCAGAGCAGGACAGAATTAACCATTCGTGTTCACTATATTATCACTGGTCTTGTGTTGCTACATGTATATTGTCTCAAACATATGTAGCTACTGTTATAAACATGGCTGCAATTTGTTTGTTCTGTTTTCCATGGCAGTTATCATCCCAGGCACTCTAAAATAGGATTATATTTACATGACTAATATAATATGTTTATTACTGCTTCCCTGGAGACAGAATCACAATTCTTCTTAAAAATAATTTATATATGTAACTCTTGTAAAAAGAATTCAAAAGAATTTATTATTCTCCCAAAGGCTAAAAAAAATTGCAAGCGTAAAATACTTTTTTAATCAAACCTGCAAAGAATACCAACTATTCCTTGTTGAAATTCCAAATGATATGGCCCGAGTAAAGGCTGGTACAGCCTCTTGTTATATGTAAGTGGTACGTCATGTACTGCATATATAATGTATTAATGGGTTTCTGGAAAACCAGAATAGCGAATAGCGAATAGCGAATACCGAATAGTGCGAATAGTCGCGAATAGTAAATATAAGTTAAAGATTAATACTTACAGAACGTAAGTCCTTCAACGAGTACGAACCTAGACGAACCTGACGAGAGAATCACACTGTCAACACTCGCACTACACAGCACTATACAACGCTATACTGCACTACACAGCACTATACAACGCTATACTGCACTATACAGCGGTATACAGCGCTATACTGCACTATACAGTACTATACAGTACTATACAGTACTACAGTACAGCTCAAAAAGAATGCACCCGCAAGAAGTCCCGCAAGAACTTCTTGCGCCGCAAGAACCCGCAAGAAGTTTATAACCCGCTTTTTGCGGCTCACCCGCAAGAACACGCAAGAAGTTTAAGAAGTTGATAGCCCGCTTTTTGCGGCTCAGCCGCAAGAACGCGCAAGAAGTAAAGAGTGGATAATCCGCTTTTTGCGGCTCAACTGCAAGACCACGCACAAAGTTAAACAATACAAAAAGTTTCAAGTCCAAACTTCGAAACGCGAGTACAATTTAATGCACGCTCGATCGTGGTTTGTTTACAAGTGTATACGGCAAATTTATTTAGAAAGACTTTCGGTAATATTTTTGAAAAACTTATTTTCAAAGACATAGATGTATTTAACAATTTGCTTTGATTCGTTTATGGTAGTGTTTATTAACTGTTTCTTTCGCTTTGCCAGGTTTCCCAGGTTTTGCAGTTCGATCCAACTGCTTTGATTTGCGCGTTTAGCGATTATTGTTGAGTCGATCGCAATATGCAAATTACCACTTCTTTTTGACCTGTAAAATTTTGGGAAGACAGTCACTCACTATTCTACGAATTAAGGCGCATTTAGTTCAAAAGGATTCCACTTTCCCAGTAGAAGTTTTCTGGTAAGACTAAGAGTTTAGTTTTACACGGTTTCATTGCCAACTTGGCTTCAGAAAGTGCAGCGATCAACTCAGACTGACACGTTCACGCCTGACTGATTTGCACGTGGAGAAATTCAGACGGCAAGAACTTGAGATTTTAATTTCGAAAATATGCCTGATATTAGGACTGCGAACATTTGCAATGATTTGAGCCGAAACCTTGAGCAACACAGGGATGTGCTATAAATGTGAAACTACAGACGCTAAAGTTTATTTGATGTTATGCTTTGCACGGCAAACTATAAAGCTGGCCTCACAACACCGGTATTTATAACGGGAACTGAAGCGATCGAGCGGCCGTTGTTTGTTATTATTTTGTGCCGAAAGCTCAGGCTTCCATATTACATTTTAAGTAACGATTTTCAGTAAGGTTATCAGAATATATGGGAGGATGCGTTATAAGCGAGCTGTGAAGCAGCAAGGAGGTAAGTGCTTTCGCCGATAACACAAACGGCGGTGATAAATATTATAAAGAAGTGTGAAAGGCGAAAATATTTTGGGCTGCTGTCTCGGAGTTTTTACGTTTAATATTTCTGAAGTGTTTGTCTTATTTAATAGTCAGCTGAACACATGAGCGGCGGTGGGATTCAATAAAGAACACCACTCTTATTAGGGCCATTTGTCATATAATCAACCAAGCTATTATTCAACAGCAGTATTAGCGAAAAGTTGCACTTGGATTTAAGAGTCTGATGACTGATGTGAAATTTCACTTCCAAAATGCGATAAATTTGCTGCATAGTTTGTGTTTGTTGTTCTAATATATTTCTTTAGTACTTTAATTTGATGTTTCCCGCAGAACGCGAACCTCAGTCTGCAAAATGTAACTTAATTGTTTCTTTCCAGTCGAAGGGACGACTTCGCGTTAATAAGTAAGAGAGTTTCAACCCGTTTGAATTAAGTTGAACTTCTTGCGGTTGAAGTTCTTGCGGTTCTAACTTCTTGCGTTTAAGAAGTTCTTGCGGGTCTAACTTCTTGCGGTTGATAATTAATTATAAGCGCAAAAAGAAGCGCAATAATCAACTTCTTGCGTCCGCAAAAAGAAGTTCTTGCGCGTGCATTCTTTTTGAGCTGTACTGTATGCCGCACTATACAGAGCTATACAGCGCTATACTGCACTATACAGAGCTATACAGTACTATACTGCACTATACAGAGCTATACAGTACTATACTGCACTATACAGAGCTATACAGCGCTATACAGAGCTATACAGAGCTATACAGCGTTATACTGCGCTATACTGCACTATATATACTGCACTATACAGAGCTATACAGCGCTATACTGCGCTATACAGAGCTATACAGCGCTATATTGCACTATACAGAGCTATACAGCGCTATACTGCACTATAGAGAGCTATACAGCGCTATACTGCACTATACAGAGCTATACAGCGCTATACTGCACTATACAGAGCTATACAGAGCTATACAGCCCTATACTGCACTATACAGAGCTATACAACGCTATACTGCACTATACAGAGCTATATATACAGAGCTATACAGCGCTATACTGCACTATATAGTGCTATACAGCGCTATACTGTACTATACAGAGCTATACAGCGCTATACTGCACTATACTGCACTATACAGCGCTATACAGAGCTATACAGTACTATACCGCACTATACAGAGCTATACAGTGCTATACTGCACTATACAGAGCTATACCGTGCTATACTGCACTATACAGAGCTATACAGCGCTATACTGCACTATACAGAGCTATACAGCGCTATACTGCACTATACAGAGCTATACGGAGCTATACAGCGCTATATACTGCACTATACAGAGCTATACAGCGCTATACTGCACTATACAGCACTATACAGTACTATACAGTACTATACCGCACTATACAGAGCTATACAGCGTTATACTGCACTATACAGAGGTATACAGCGCTATACTGCACTATACAGAGCTATACAATGCTATACTGCACTATACAGAGCTATACAACGCTATACTGCACTATACAGAGCTATACAACGCTATACTGCACTATACAGAGCTATACTGCACTATATATACAGCGCTATATTGCACTATACAGCACTATACAGTACTATACCGCACTATACAGTGCTATACTGCACTATACAGAGCTATACAGCGCTATACTGCACTATGTATGAGACTAGATATTAAACAATTGTTACTCTAATTGTACGCCATTTATGCTTGCAAGGGGTAAAGTATAGTTAACAGTTTATCTAAAAACGCAATAAAGACAGTGATGTATGAATAGTACCAGAGCTAATTTCGTATGGGTAGAAAAGTTATCGCACTGACTTTGGACACGGCGGCATAAGCCAAAATAACTAGCAGGTGAACATCAATTGAGAAGGCAGAATAGGCGCTGCAGGATTCCCCGGGAGGTGGCTCTCACCAATGATTTGGGTGGCGTATCACGAAAATCTCTTCCCTACTTCAGACTGTTTAAACATTCCAACCCCATGCAATAGACCCAATAGGTTTTATCCTCCTGGGACTCGACATGGCCGCCATGTGAGAAGAGCATTGCTTTCAACCGCTCTATTGACTGAAAAATGTTTTTATTTATTCTACCAGTCATAGACGATCAAAGGCTAACGGCGTGTGAGTTTTCACACCAGATCGACGTTGATTATATATACTCTATTCAAGTATAATTGATTATACAACATCCACTGCATATGGACATTTCCTGAATATTTATCCTCAAAATTTATACCACGTTCAGCCTCTACAAATTACAATCTTAGGGGCTCATCAACAAAACTAACCCTCGTACGGCCACGAACCAATTTCGGTAAAAAGGCTTTAATTTTCGCTTTAGTGGGGCTAAGTTATGGAATGAACTGCCTGAGGATGTAAGGCAATCAACTAGTTTAAATAACTTCATTTTTAATCTTACGAAATCGAGTTATTTTAACCTTATGTAAATATTTCTTATATATGACATTCCTATTTTTCTTATTCGTCCCTGCAACATGGCTTTCATGTAAAACAGTTTCATATTTTAGTGTTTTTTATCTATGTATGTAACTGATGATTTTCCATGTATAAATAAAGATGTACTGTACTGTGTCATTTTACTATAATTAACAAAATTCTTTTCAAATTTTCTTTCTCATTCAGATTTTTATACTACTTTAAGAATTCCAAGACAATTGTCCAAATATAATTATAGGAAGAAAACGATTCGCGCAAAGAGTTCTGGTAATTGGATTATGTGACGTCATCATGTAAATGTCATCAGTTGTTAAGCCAGGTCCTCACTAGCGACAAGAGTATTCTGCGCCGTGAGGACAGCCGCGACAAGCACAAGAATACGAAAACGTTCCGTTCTTCTTGTGCTTATGCCCTGTTTTTCCAAGTGAGGACATGCACAGCATAAGCACAAGGACAACGTATGCATATTAGCCAGACATGCATGTTTATACGCATGTATATGTTCTTATGTTTGTGCTTATGTCACTAGTGAGGACCGGGCTTAAGAGAGTGTTCATTATTTATGTATTGGTGTAATCGACAAAGTTGATTAGGGTATGCTAACCGCCGTGGAAAGCGAGTAGCAGCTGACGTTTCCAGCGTTAGCCCTTCGTCAGAGCCTCGGCAGGGCGGTGCCTTCTGCAATGGCGGGCCCTAAGCATGATTCAAACCTGCTCTGCAGCAACCCATACGGTAGACGACTGACCATAATGTGACGGAAACTCGCCGGGAGTCCTTCGTTGTGCTCTAACGAAGGGCTAACGCTCGAAACGTCAGCTGCTACTTGCTTCCCACGTCGGTTAGCATACCCTAATCAACTTTGTTGCTTACACTGGTGTTTATTTTCCCCACCGATGCAGCTTCACACTAGTTTTTACAGAAACTAGTCACCATTATTCATTATCGTTGATGGGGGGTCGGCAGTTCATCTGCTTCTCTTGTCAAATCTCTCTCCGCTCCCTCGCTTTTTTTTTGGAGATCCGGGTACGATCTGTCAGTATCCAGGGTGCCAGAGGTTCTATACATTACTCTCTGCATGAGAGTTAAGGCCTGAATCGTTTCTGGCAAGCTAGTGTCGTGTTAGAAAGGTCAGAGTAAGCTGAGGAATCGTGAAGGCAAATTCCGGCTCAGCTTACTCTGATCAGGTTTGCAAGCAGTCTAATGTCAGTTCGCTCAGAGTTGTCAGAAGAAATTAAACTATAAATAGGCTACGTACCCGGGGCTGAACCACATCTACATATAGTATTTCTATTTGTCATGTTTTCTCCTATTAACACGACAAGAGTCAAGATTACAAAAAATCGTTAAAAGGTTAATTTTAGGGTCCACAAAAAACTTCCTCCATAGAATAATTCGGTTAGGAAGAGTTTTACTTTAAACAGTTTGAAGCCTGTCATATGTTGTCACAACACATGGTTAGCAAGGCAATGGTTGTGATACACGATGTTTCACTTGTAACAACTAAAAAATATAGGATGGGCTCCTGAAAAATATGATTAAAAAATGAAAATAACGAGGCTGAACTTAGCCTGTACGTGGGCTGCATTACATCCCTTCAGTGATAGTAATCTGAAGGCCCCGAGAGGGGGACTCCCATATAAAAGGGATAGGGATGCTCGTCGGACATTTTCTCAAGCATGTTAAGGCATGGTTTGAGCATGAAATCGAGGCTACAGCTATTTTATTGAATACAGTGGCTTATGTTTTCCCTAATTCCCATAAAAATAGTGGATATCACTAATCTCAGCGTTATGAGTCGTTTGAATAGATTTTGTTGTAAAATGTCTATCACGTGACCAGCCACGTGATTACAAAATCTGGAAATTTCATCTCAAAATGGGCCGGTCACAGTGCATTTTTAAAGTAACGGTTTCTTGCAATTGCTTATCTGATTACACCTCTGGTTGTTTCCAAAGATCTGTTTGGAATGGTTGACCCTGATAGATCGTTAAGGCGAAAATAGAGAAAACAGGTCACGTGACCTGTTCTTGGAACCAGTTTTCCCCAATTTTCTCGCCTACAATGGAAAAATGTCAGCCATTCCAGACAGTGCTTTAGAGACAACCAGAAGAGTAATCAGATAAGCCAGAAATCGTTACTTTAAAAATGCACTGTGACCGGCCCATTTTGAGTTCTTTGTTTTATCAGCCTTAAGGTCACGTGACCACCAAAACACCAGAATACCCAACTTAAAATGTTAAGACATTTGATTGCTGCCTAATTACCGATTTCTATGGTATTTCATTGAAAAATGACAAAGTTAGCTAATTTAGAGTTCGATTTGACCCCTAAGAGGTACTAAAATGGGCGTGGCTCAAGCTTATTTTGATTCCTAAAAGGTACCGATAAAAACATGCCAACATTTTAAACTTTCGATGCCTTTTATTGCTATTACTTGATGTTGTATCATCAAGCACATTCTTCCTTGTTGTTTTCAAAAGCTCTGTCATTCTCTAGCATTCGGTGACACCCGACCCCTAAAAGGTACTGCTTTACATAGAAATGTCTGTGTTTGATCGTGGATACCCTAAGTGGTACCAAACTCTTGACTTTGACCCCTAAAAGGTACGACGAGCATCCATGTACCCCTCACATAAGGGAGTCCCCCCCTCCCCGGGATGAAGGCTAACTGTGTTGCTACCAATTCAGATCACAAAATGTAAACATATATTACCACGGGGAATTGCTCTTTTACAATCTAATCATAATGCTATCATGCCTGTCTGAATAAAATTAATTTTCAGAGACAATACGCCAGATTAACATGTTTACGTTGCTGGTCTGAATTGGGCAGCAACGCAGTTAACCGATTCTGTCTGTTGTATTACCCCACAAAAACCTTCAGTGGGGGAGGCTCAGGCATCGAATCGCAAAGGAATATTCTTCTTAGCCAATAAAATACTCGCAATAAATACGATATGTTAAAATAGGCTCAGATTCCTTCAAGGAAAGAAAACTACCAAACTTTGCTCCAAAGTACCAGTCTCAAAATGCAGGAAATGCTACTTCAGAGACCTCAGATTTTCAAAATTTCATGACCCCGGTCCCCCCGAGGAGCTCGCACAGGTCTACGTCGCTTGTGCTACCGCCCATCGCTTAGACCCCAAGTTTAAAATATAGTTCCGCCGCCTATGTTCACATGAAAACATAACATAACACGCGCATGCGTGTCTAGCAGCCATGTATACTATCACTCAAGTTAATCGGGCGAGATTAGTTCTTGGATGGGTGACCCACTGGTTTTATCAGTTTCATTTTCTTTTGCTAAAAGCAGTGTTTCTCGGGCATTTCTTATCCTAATATAATACTTGTACACTGCAGTTGAATGGCGATATTGTCACATCTTTTATGCAGAACTTTGTATAGCGCTGGGTAGTCCATCGTAAGTAGTTACAGAATTTAGTAAGTAAATTGGAGGGACCACAGACGTACTATGGGTACTGGGTACTGTAAGTCTGGTAGTAGTGGTAGAGCGCCCGGGAGGGGGGTTACTTACATGAAAGATGGGTATGTATGTGAGCCAGAGGCTCGTACCTCTTGAACTTGTTCAAATATAGCATGGCACTGTAAACATAACAGTGAACAGAGTCTTCCTTCGTAGACATAGTTGATTTTGATGCAAACATTCTATTTATATTACATTCTTAAAATTCGTTGATTGCTTTAATTCCTTTCCTTTAACTGGAGTCGTTGCCTTGAAGCATTATGTATTAGTTTCTTCCTTTTTTCTTGATCTTTCTTGATCTTTAAGAGCAAACTATTTTTTAATGTGATCTATTCTTACAATTACTACAATTTAGTACATCGACTTGAAATCTGCAAGATTCTTCGGTGAATTGCAAAACATTAGTAATTACAGTCAATTCAAGGTTACTTTAATTGACAGGAAATTGATTTACCAGATTACGATTTAATCTGAAGAGTCTTAAATTGAAATTTTAAAAAGTATTTATCGAGTAAACCACACAACTCTATACGGTTTTTACTTTCAATATAGTGCAGTATAGCGCTGTATAGCGCTGTATAGCGCTGTGTAGCGCTGTATAGCGCTGTATAGCGCTGTATAGCGCTGTATAGCGCTGTATAGCGCTGTATACCGTTATATAGCTATGTATAGTGCTGTATAGCTCTATATAGTGCAGTATAGCGCTGTATAGCTCTGTATAGTGCAGTATAGCGCTGTATAGCTCTGTATAGTGCAGTATAGTGCAGTATAGCGCTGTCAGTATTTATCGAGTAAACCACACAACTCTATACGGTTTTTACTTTCAATATAGTGCAGTATAGCGCTGTATGTAGCGCTGTGTAGCGCTGTATAGCGCTGTATAGCGCTGTATAGCGCTGTATAGCGCTGTATAGCGCTGTATACCGTTATATAGCTATGTATAGTGCTGTATAGCTCTATATAGTGCAGTATAGCGCTGTATAGCTCTGTATAGTGCAGTATAGCGCTGTATAGCTCTGTATAGTGCAGTATAGTGCAGTATAGCGCTGTCAGTATAGCTCTGTATAGTGCAGTATAGCGCTGTATAGCTCTGTATAGTGCAGTATAGCGCTGTATAGCTCTGTATAGTGCAGTATGGTGCAGTATAGCGCTATATACCTCTGTATAGTGCAGTATAGCGCTGTATAGCTCTGTATAGTGCAGTATAGCGCTGTCAGTATAGCTCTGTATAGTGCAGTATAGCGCGGTATAGCTCTGTATAGTGCAGTATAGCGTTGTATAGCGCTGTATAGCTCTGTATAGTGCAGTATAGCGCTGTATAGCTCTGTATAGTGCAGTATGGTGCAGTATAGCGCTATATACCTCTGTATAGTGCAGTATAGCGCTGTATAGCTCTGTATAGTGCAGTATAGCGCTGTCAGTATAGCTCTGTATAGTGCAGTATAGCGCTGTATAGCTCAATATAGTGCAGTATAGTGCAGTATAGCGCTGTATAGCTCTGTATAGTGCAGTATAGCGCTGTATAGCTCTGTATAGTGCAGTATAGCGCTGTATAGCTCTGTATAGTGCAGTATAGCGCTGCATATATAGCTCTGTATAGTGCAGTATAGCGCTGTATAGCTCTGTATAGCGCTGTATAGCTCTGTATAGTGCAGTATAGCGTTGTATAGCTCTGTATAGTGCAGTATAGCTCTGTATAGCTCTGTATAGCTCTGTATAGTGCGGTATAGTACTGTATAGTGCAGTATAGCGCTGCTGTATACCTCTGTATAGTGCAGTATAGCGTTGTATAGTGCTGTGTAGTGCAGTATAGTGCTGTGTAGTGCAGTATAGTGCTATATAGAGCAGTGTAGTGCAGTATAGTGTAGTTAGGACATAATAATCAGTACCTATATATCTTAGGACATAATAATCGGCATAGATGAAGTACCTACCTCTGGTAGGTACTTCATCTGGTAGGTACTTCATCTATGCCGATTATTATGTCCTAAGATATATAGGTACTTATTATTATGTCCTAACTACACTATACTGCACTACACTGCTCTATATAGCACTATACTGCACTATATAGCACTATACTACACTATATAGCACTATACTGCACTACACAGCACTATACAGCACTATACAACGCTATACTGCACTATACAGAGGTATACAGCAGCGCTATACTGCACTATACAGTACTATACCGCACTATACAGAGCTATACAGAGCTATACAACGCTATACTGCACTATACAGAGCTATACAGAGCTATACAGAGCTATACTGCACTATACAGAGCTATACAGAGCTATACAGCGCTTAATACTGCACTATACAGAGCTATACAGCGCTATACTGCACTATACAGAGCTTATACAGAGCTATGCAGCGCTATACTGCACTATACAGAGCTATACACCGATTGAGGGGTCTCAAGTAGCGAGCTGTACTGTGTGTGCACGAGTCCGAGTTTATAGAGGAGTTCAAGCCTTAGTGGCTTTCTAGGTACATAACATTGGCGACGAGGATACTAATAACATGTCGGAGAAGACTTTACCCGCGTTGGACTTGTCAGGGCCTGCTTCACAAGTCGCTGAGCGGTGGCGAAAATGGAAGCGTGCATTCGAGTATTACGCCGAGGGAAAGGGAATCGAAAGCATCAAAAAGAAAACATCTCAGTTACTGCATTTCGCCGGAATGGAGGTGCAGGATATATTCGAAGACTTACAGGATCCTGGTCCAGTCCCAGCAGAAGACGACAACGCTTACAAAGTAGCCATTCGGAAGTTAGATTCCTATTTCAAGACCGAGGAAAACATTCCTTACGAACGCCACGTTTTCCGACAACTGGCACCGAACGACGGAGAGACCGCTGACCAGTTTATGGTTCGATTGAAAAAACAAGCTCGACACTGCAATTTTGGAGGAAGTTTGGAAGACAATTTAAGCGATCAACTGATCGAGAAGTTAAAGAACTTTGAGCTGAAAAGAAAGCTGCTGGAAACCCCAAACATTACATTAACAGAGGCCTTAAATAAATCTCGTGCTTGGGAAGCAGCCGGTCGACAAGCAGAGAACATGACTGTCCCACAACAGAGAGAGGAAGGGAATATCAATGCAGTCAAGACGAGCTACGGTGCAGGAGAGAAGAAAAGTCGAAAGTGCTTCAATTGTGACAGGGAAGGTCATCTGGCAAGAGATAGAAACTGTCCAGCAAAGGGAAAGAAATGTGCGAATTGTGGGAAATATGGACATTTTGCTGCATGCTGTAGAGGAGAAAGCGATCGTCGTGAACCAAAAGGCAATGGAGACAAGCGGAGGGGAGCCCCTTATAGGCAGTCACACCAGAGCAACACCAATTATGCTGGAGATCAGGAGGCGAGTGATAGTGACGAGAGTAGTGCTTTTGCATTCACTGTGACAGATCAAATGGGAGAGAGATGTAATGCAACCTTCTCTGAGGAACCTGTGATAAAAGTGAGAATCAATGGCATCCCTAAAGAAGTACTTATTGACTCTGGCTCGGTCAGCAACCTAATTGGGATGAAAGAGTTAAAAGAACTGAAGACACAAGGATTACAAGTCGACATAAAAGACTGTCACAAGAAGTTGTACGCGTATGGGGGAAAGGAATTAGAGGTGGTAGGTCAATTTGAAGCTGAACTGGCAGTATGTGACAGTAAGGAAATAAACTCGTGTTTTGTAGTTATCAGAAGTGGGAGGTGTTTACTGGGTCATTCGACTTCAACAGCCCTAGGCTTACTGCATATTGGACCCGAGGCCGGCAATAAAACTGAATGCAACGTTGTAGATGATTTATCATCAGTTCTTCAAGCTAAACATCCAAAAGTTTTCAATGGCATTGGCAAGCTTCAAGATTATAAATTAAAACTACATATTGATCCAGAGGTAACACCAGTGGCTCAAAAGCCTAGACGCACCCCCTTCGCATTACGTGAGAAGGTAACAGCTAAAGTGAAGGACCTTATTGATAAAGATATCGTGGAGCGAGTAGATGGACCTACATCATGGGTTAGCCCTGTAGTGGGTTGCACCGAAAGCATCGGGAGATATACGGTTATGCGTAGACATGAGGAGAGCCAATGAAGCCATTGTTCGTGAAAGGATACCAATGCCAACTGTTGATGAAGTACTTGAGAACCTCATGGCAGCACTGTGTTTTCCAAGTTAGATCTGCGCCTGGGATTCCATCAAATTGAATTACAGGAGGAATCGAGAGATATTACCACATTTGCCACGCATGATTGACTGTTCAGATATAAGAGGTTGATATTCGGTGTCAACTCAGCACCAGAGAAGTATCAGCAGATAATAAGACAAGTGGTCTCAGACATCAACGGGGTTCAGAACATCGCAGATGATTTGATAGTACATGGTAAGGACAACGACGAACATGACAGGAACCTCTACAAGGTGATACAGAGATTAGAAGAAAAGAACTTGACCCTCAATGCAGAAAAATGTGCGTTTCGGATGGACAAAGTGGTATTTATGGGACTTCTGTTGTCAAAATATGGCATTGGTCCAACAGAGGAAAAGGTTCGTGCTGTACTAGAGGCAACCTGCCCAACCACCCCAGCAGAAGTCAGAAGTTTTCTTGGAATGGTAGGGTTCAGTGCGCGTTTCATTCCTAACTTTGCAACCATTGCAGAGCCTCTGAGAGCAATTTCGAGGAAAGGAGTACCTTTCACCTGGGGCAAAGAGGAAGAAGAGTCATTCAAAGAGTTGAAACAGCAACTAGCCAGTGCACCTGTCCTGGCCTATTTTGATAAAGATGCGCACACAAGAGTGATAGCTGATGCAAGTCCAGTTGGGCTGGGAGCAGTATTAGTTCAAGAGAAGAACGGGGAGAGTCGTGCCGTATGCTATGCCAGTAGGAGCCTTAGTAATGTAGAGAGGCGCTACAGTCAAACAGAAAAGGAGGCATTAGCACTAGTCTGGGCATGTGAAAGATTCAATTTGTACCTGTATGGACTACAGACATTCGACTTGGTAACAGATCATGAAGCCCTGAAGGTGATCTACTCCAGGACATCCAAACCATCGGCACGCATAGAATGCTGGGTGCTAAGACTTCAGCCATATAATTACAAAGTATGTTACGTCCGTTCAAGAGATAACATAGCAGATGCACTTTCTCGGTTAACTAAGGTTCCAGCATCGAGAGAGTACCGTCACGATGATGAGCATGTTCGCATGGTTACCTTGCAAGCAGTGCCAGCAGCACTCAAGATTCAAGAGATAGAGAGCATGTCAGCAGAAGACAAAGAGCTGCAATTAGTAAGAGGTTGTCTTGTCAGTGGGGACTGGGAGAGAGCCCCAAAGCCATACCTGATGGTGCGTAATGAACTGACGTTCATTGGCCAAGTCATTTTACGAGGGACTAGAATTGTCATTCCTCAGGCTCTGAGAAAAAGAGTCACTGATCTTGCACACGAGGGCCATCAAGGTATTGTGAAGACGAAAGAACGCTTACGGTCTAAAGAATGGTGGCCAGGCATAGATAAGGATGCAGAAAGGAAATGTCGTGGATGCTACGGATGTCAACTAGTGACGAAGCAAAGCATACCTCCACTAGTGAAACCAACTAGAATGCCAGAGAGACCTTGGCAGGACCTAGCACTAGACTTACTGGGACCTATGCCAACAGGAGAGTACCTACTGGTCCTAGTAGACTATTTTAGCAGGTGGATCGAAGTTGATGTGATCCACTCTACTAACACTGAGGTAATTGTCAAGTGTTTAGATGCACAATTTTCCAGACATGGAGTACCTACTACCATGAGGACAGATAATGGATCCAACCTTGTGTCCAAGGAAATGGAGAGGTACCTGAACGAAATGGGCATCAAGCACAAGTTAACAACACCATTGTGGCCAAGAGCAAATGGAGAGGTTGAGAGACAAAATCGATCACTCTTGAAAGCTATGAGAGCTGCCCATGCGGAAAGAAGGAACTGGAGAACTGAGCTGAACAAGTTTCTCCTAGCGTATCGCTCTACGTATCGCTCTACTGCCCAGCAGAGCTGTTATACAAGAGAAATCTTTCAACAAAATTGCCAGAGATTGATGATTTGTGTGGGTCAGGAGAGGAGGGCTACCAAGAAGTTAGAGATCGTGATGCTGAGAAGAAACAGCTGGGTTCAGACTATGTTGACAAGAAACGTCAGGCGGCTGAGAGAGACATCCAGGCAGGGGATCTTGTGTTACTTGAGAAAAGGAAGGAGAACAAGCTATCATCACACTACGAGAGTGAACCATACCAAGTAATGGCACGCTATGGTGATCAGATGCAACTGAAGTCATCTCAGGGTGTAGAATACAAGAGAAACATACAACACACCAAGCGTTTTATCAATCCCGTCACAGAACCAATAGAGCCTAGTGTAATAGATCCTGTGGCAGTGCCAATTAGGGAACCGACACCAGGACCAGAGTTGGAAGTACAACTAAGTCAGAGAGATGCTAAGGAGCAAATAGGAGCAAACCAGGAGCCACAGATTACAAGAAGATCAGGGAGGATAACGCGACCCCCAAACAACCTTAGTGACTATGTTACAAGCTGACTTTGATGTTAAACAGTCTTGCTCATTGTATTGGAGAGACATTTGTTAATCATATAGTTTTGTTTAGGTTGAGATACGCCTTATTGCCTTATTGGAGAAAAGGAGAGAATGTAGTGTTTATACATCCGGGAGTTTCCTAGTGTGGGAACCCATGTATCACGTGACACGGGGAGATTGAGGGTCTCAAGTAGCGAGCTGTACTGTGTGTGCACGAGTCCGAGTTTATAGAGTAGTTCAAGCCTTAGTGGCTTTCTAGGTACATAACATCATGTAACTCAGTTCCGTGGATGGGTTACCTGTGGCACTCGAAAGCGAGCTGATCACGGTGCACGAAGAAGATATCGTTCGAAGTTCCCTGCTAGCAGAGATAGACAGAGAGAGACCACTGCTAGCAGGGAACGTTAGAAGGCAACTTTGCCGAAATGTTGAAGAAAATAATAAAACAGCAAACGTTTTCTACATATGTCATCGTGCACCTGACAGACCTAGTTGGGTTCCTTCTGGCCTCCGGTTTAGGTCAGCGATCACCAAAGACCACCTGGGAATGCTTCGAGTTGTAGACATTTCTTTTTATAACAGTTTTTTTCCGATAGCGTGTTTTCAGTTTTCCATACATTTCTCTGTAAATTTTCCCGCGGCCTTTGTCTCGTTGTTACAGACAAATGTATGGTAAACTGAAAACACGATTGCACGCTTTCCAGCACAGCTACATCCATCAAATTTTAATAAGTTTTAAAATAATCTTTTACCAGACAGTGAATATTTCAGAAATTCGATTTTACTGAAATTATTTGGCACCGGATTCACATACAAACACTGTATTTCGCGCCATGTTTGCACCCCTTTAAAAAATGACGGGATCTGTACCGCAAACTCTCTGAATTTCTATAACGGGACCTGAAACAACCATAGGGGCTGAATCAAAGCCAGGACCCGGCTAATCCATAGATGAAATTGGAATTAAGCGTTTTGGTTTTTGTGGAGGGAGGAAAACCGGAGGACCCGGAGAAAAGTCCTTGGAGCAACTGGTCTATTAAATTGAGGAATTCTAATAGACCCTTAAATTCAGCTTGCCGCTGTTAGTTGCCCCATTTCAGACAACGTGATATTTCTCCAGAGGATTCAGTACTTTGTTTTCCAATTATAGAAATTGGTACATTTCCTCTTGGGATACAGAACTGAAACAAAAACGCATTTAATGCGTACTCAAGGGAAAGGTCACGTGGTCTGAAATGGGCAACAAACAGGCAAGCTGAAAGGGTACGCTATCCGAAAAAAAATCGGCGCAAAAAAGAAGAAAGAACTAAAAAGAAATAGCTACAGCACGAGGAATTCCAAGGCGGTCTTTGGTGAAACCCAACTACGTCTGTCAGGTGCATGATGACATACATGTACTGTATGTAGAAAACGTTTGCTGTTTTATAATTTTCTCCAACATTTCGGCAAAGCTGCCTTCTAACGATATCGATTGGCCTCGCTTTCGAGTGCCACAGGTAACCCATCCATGGACTGTGAGTTACATGAGGAAAACAAAATGGCGAGTGTTGACAGTGTGATTTCTCTCGTCAGGTTCGTCTAGGTTCGTACTCGTTGAAGGACTTACGTTCTGTAAGTATTAATCTTTAACTTATATTTACTATTCGCGACTATTCGCGCTATTAATAGCTATTCGGTATTTGCTATTCGGGTTTTCCAGAAACCCTGTATTAATGTATATTAATACCATTTCGAAGTTGAGGAAGGGACTGTGCATGACCATTAGTGTCAAAAATTATTCTGATTAAGAAATGAACTCCAACACAAGAAAAATCACACTAACTGCTGGATCTGGTGGATATGACGAAGGTTGCATTGGTTTGGTAGTAAAAATGTGACATGCTTTCAAAAATTGCACAAATTAATAATCTAGAGATTGTATGGCTTTGGGGACACTCGGACTTTTTCCGGCCCGACAGCATACATTCTCTGTTATTGTTACGTACTGTTTAAAACACGAACAGCAGTGTTTTATCAAGTTTAAAAATTTGAGGGCAAAGCCCGAGAATATTTAGACTTGATAAACACGTGCTGTGAGTGTTTTGAACAGCTTCAAAAACTTATAATGTACTTAATTAATGAACCATTGAACCTTTGTATTCACAACGCCATGCAAAATATTCGAGTAATCACTGCCACAATCTCAAGGGAATGACATGAAGAAATTACCATACTATGTGAAATTTGTATATAGTTAACTAGTTTATTTTAGTACTAGAAGTAATCATAGATTATCAAAGTGCGTTCAACATATTTTTTGAAAGAGAAAGCACTGTGGTAACAGTCAGAGAAGCTGAAAAATTGCTGCTGACAGCAATGATGTGGACGGTGTACGTAATCCTGAAAATTTTGATGTCTTGACTTATATGTTAATATACAAGGGGATGCATCTGGGTATAAAACTGTAATTATCTTTGTGTAACATTAAATCATTGGATGTGATGCTTATGGGGCTATATGTATACATGTGTGTTTTATATGGTTATGGCATTGATTTGAGAATTAGTAGCACATTTTGCTGTGTGTAAAGCAATAATTGAAGTTAGTGTAGAACACAAATCAACCCAGGCTATAGCTACATACATGCATACATGAACTTTATTTGAGTGTCAATAGTATTTAGCTGTAAAGCTAATTGGGGACACTATATTACAGGATATATAAAATACAGTATATTACAGGATATATAAAGGGATTCATATAAAGTATGTATAAATAAATATTACTATTCAGATGTGTATAAACTGAATTGCAGTTCCTAGAACATAAACTATATGTGCATGTGTATAAAGTACAGCCCATGCAGTTCCTTCGATTCAGATCATTCACATTATGTCTTCCCGGGTATTTTTCAAGTGAGAACAAGGTTGGCTGCAGAATATTGAGCGCCATTGTTAGTTCCAGAATAATTTATGGTCAATGTTGGTATTTGATCGCTTTGATCAGCCTTGTTTCAGGTCGGTTAGAAATTCAGTGTAGATTAATTGAACACAGCAATGAAGATGAAGTCAGTACTTTAAATTTCCCTCACCTTGTACTGTGTTGATATTCCAGTTCCTTGGCATATCAAAGTGTCGGTATAGATTAACTCTCTGCCTGAATGTAGTGTTAATTTGAATCCGTTAATTTGTATAACCAAGATGTACCACAGGCTTACCATCCTCAAAATTGGTTTTGGGCTTCCTGTGGCCGGAATCGTCAGTTGTCAAACGGATTTTCCCCCGGATTTTGCCTTGTTTACCTCAAATTTGCAGGATAAATATAGCGTTAATTCTAAAGTTGAAATCTTTAAACTTGTATGAAAATAAACTTTACTTATTATATTTACCAGTTCTGTGTGTCTTCTTGTAGTCCGATGCATTTTAGAGATGGTACAGGTAATAGTCGAGTGCGTCCTTCATGTAGATGAATATTGACATGAAGGACGCACTCGACTATTACCTGTACCATCTCTAAAATGCATCGGACTACAAGAAGACACACAGAACTGGTAAATATAATAAGTAAAGTTTATTTTCATACAAGTTTAAAGATTTCAACTTTAGAATTAACGCTATATTTATCCTGCAAATTTGAGGTAAACAAGGCAAAATCCGGGGGAAAATCCGTTTGACAACTGACGATTCCGGCCACAGGAAGCCCAAAACCAATTTTGAGGATGGTAAGCCTGTGGTTCAACTTCGCTGGTGTCGTCACCGCGCCGACAAAACAGACCATGTTTGACTTGAACCACCACGATGCACACATGTGTAGTATTTAAAAAGCTTCTTCACAACTCACACTGAAATATTCATATCCATGTATTTCTCTTCAGCCTTCAGGTATGATTTATAGCATCTTGACCATTTGCAGTTTTGGTATCGGCAAACCGAACAGCACAATTCAATACAGCGAGCAAGCCAACATATTTTTCGACCACACATTCACTCCGGTTCAGCATAAATAATACCCTGGTTCCAGAGGTTTTCTAGAGAGAACAGAAAGAACGGAAGAGCCGCGGAGAACAGAAGAGCCGCGAAGGAGCGAGCTGCGAAGCAGCGAGAGAGGAGAAAACCTCTGGTATCGGTGGGTGCTAATCTCACTTTCATGAGGGTCAAGATCTGACTGTCTTTTCTGATTGGAGGAATATTTAATGACATCAACAAGAACTGTGATTGGTTAGATATATTGTTCTCAGGGACGGAAGGATTAGTAATCATTGCGATATCGTATGGTCAACTGGTAATTATTTACGTTTGCTGGCCCAGCTTCGATCGAAGTCCGCTCGATCTCGTAGTCATCCTCAAAGCATCTATGAAGACATCGTATCATCTGTACTAAAATATCGCTTTCCCACTGACTGATATAAAGCAAGACAAAGCGTTATTTGGCGTTATGAATCGGAAATCCTACCGACTGGTCAATGACTGGTCATGGCAAGTCGATATAATTTTTCAGTTGCTAACAGATATAAGCAAATAATTACCATTGAGAGGGTTTAGTTATCCACGGAACGTAATAGTTATTGTTATCTGGCCTCTAAAATCATTGCGGGTGGGCTCTCACATTGATGTAAGGTCTTCTCGAACTTCAGAATAGTTCTGTGCATTTCCTTGACACCGGATCACTTGTGAAATGCCATTGAGGTCGGTATGCATTGTAGATCGGCTATGTGCTTTAATGTTTATCCTGCAGACTCTGCAATGGTCGTTTGTTCGAGATTTTTCCATGGCTTCAGTGAGTGGTGTTTTAATTTTACGGGGAGTTCTCTGCTGTGAACTGAATCGCCTGCATTTGACATGTAAACAAATTTATCTTCTGGCACAGCATTCTTTTACTCAAGCTAAATTATGTGACGCGCACGTGTATCTCTCCTGATTGGTCGATGTATTAATTACTCAGTTGATATGTTTGACAGTTTTCAAAACATGAAAGTGAGATTAGCACCCACCGATACCAGAGGTTTTCTCTTCTCGCTGCTTTGCAGCTCGCTCGCCGCTTCGCGGCTCTTCTGTTCTCTCTTTCTGTTCTCTAGAAAACCTCTGGATCTGTTCTCTAGAAAAACTCTGGAACCAGGGTACATAAATAAATAATTATGGCCGAGTTGAATGTTCAAGGTCCTCCAGGTGTACTACTATAGCGAGCACTGGAACAACACTGAAGACTACACACTTTCCTCAGGCTTTGCTCAATTGTACTTGCGAACCTTTGAAACATCATTGCATTGGATTGTCGGAAAATAAGGCAGGTAACTTGTAGCCTGCGTTTCATCCGAACAAAACCTTGTTATTGGACTATACCAGAGAAATGTCCGGATGTGACGCAGGCTAGTAACTTGCCGATCGCGAACAGAAACAGAAGCCATGCTCGCATTTCACCAAAATGGCCGCTCGCATCGTGTACGTGTGGTTACCAGTTCCCCGGCCGAGATAATTTATTCTAAAAAGTACAAACATACACGAGGACCACACCGCGGCAAAACGTCACGCGCATGCGTATTTGCTATTTCTTGTCGGCGCGCGGCCGCCCCCAGTTTCCCGCGAAAACTGAAATGAAACAACAGGCATATACCCGTGATTTTAAAATTTTTGCTTAAAAGCATCCATTTGTGAACTGTTTTGTCAAAAAATAAGAAAACTACTTAAAAGATAAGCCTAAGACTTTAACAGGTTGAAGTTTTCTTAATTAGTAATTCACTGTGAGTTTACTAAGTTATAAAATTATTTACTAAAAAAGTTGAAATCCTCGGTAATTTGTATTTGATAGCAGAGCCTTCGTTCTTTTGGCCAGCGGAGCATACCGTTTTGCCGCGGTGTGCACGAGGACATACATAGCCTGCGTAGCAAGCGTTTCCGTAGGTTTTTTTGAAGCGTAGGAAGACTTTTTCGCTATTTGGCCGCGCGAAAAATGGGGCGAGACCAAAAAATGGAAGGAGGGGGGAGGGGAGGAGAGAAGAAGGTAACGCTTGCAGACAGACCCCGGGATTCTGAAAACCCCGTTCGTCCACGATGTGATGGAGTCTTGCCACACCAAATATCAAAGACTTTCGCAGCCGGCTTTCCCTATATAAACAACCGGAGAATTCACACGAACTGTCGACTTCGAACTGTCTTTCGACATGGGCTGCTGCCTTCCAGAGTTTCTAGCAAGCGTTTGGAATTCGGGTTTCTCGATTTGTGGGGAGTCTTATTTTAATTCCTATATTTGAGCCCTTTATGAGCCATTACAGAGTTCCAAGATTTCTTTTTTCCGGGCGCAAGGGTTGTATCGGAATATATATCTCCATTTTTAGCTACCTCGATTCCCGCTCATATTTGCTAGAAATATTTAATACACTACTGCAATCTTTCCTTTTCGACGGTTTGAACAAATTCACTGAGGAAATATATCCATGGCCATGTTTCCTGGCTGAAGCAAATTGCCAAATTTCACTTTAAAATCGCACTACAAACTCTACAGTTATCACTTGGATTCTTCGAATTGTTCGACATCACATCGCTTCAAGCTTTTTGCAAGTTTGTTTTGGGATTATTTTTTTTCCCGATGTCTAACGCTTTCTTTCCATTGTCAACATTTGACAGCCCAACGTCCTAGAGTGAATTCAGGCGTGAAAGGTCAAGTGGGCGGTTTTCAGAATCCCGGGGTCTGTCTGCAAGCGTTACCTTCTTCTCTCCTCCCCTCCCCCCTCCTTCCATTTTTTGGTCTCGCCCCATTTTTCGCGCGGCCAAATAGCGAAAAAGTCTTCCTACGCTTCAAAAAAAACTACGGAAACGCTTGCTACGCAGGCTAGGACATACACAATCTAGATTTCTTTCGCCTGGGGAAGCACAGGTAGCCCACACATGACCACAGGGAGTCCTCTGCAACATTAGTATGCGTTCTCCTTCGTCGAACGCAATTATACACGACCCCACAAGCGGCAACGCTTTAATCTTTTATCGTGTTTAAATAAAAGTTATTGTATTGTATTGTATTGTATTGTATGTTGTTTGAAGCGGCATTTCGCAATGCAAGAAGAACCTGCACTTGAAGTATTTGGTGTCATATGGTTTACCTCAATAAAGTTTAAGACTTGGTAAGCGATGTGACTGACATGATGGCAGACTCTAAATGCTCATTAATTATTCATGAGTTTATGAAGATTTTTGAAAGCTTGCTATTCAGTTTGAATGTATCCAAACATTCTCAAACTCGGCAGACTTACTTTAAACTTTAGTATGATCTTTCTTGTGATGGATTCATTTATTAATCAGATTAATTGTTGACACTCGGTCCTTAAGTCCCTTCCTCAACTCCAAAATGGATAATCGGGTTAGATAAACTGATATTATGGTGCCGGTAGTAATAGTTGGTTGGTTCCTTCCATCCTTCATTCATTCATTCTACCATGCCTGTTAGTATCTGCTTTACCAATCATGAACATGTGGTTAAATACAAGACTTTGTTGCAGGATCCTGATTGGCTTATCCAGTGCCATAAACTGATAGGAACTCCTGGTAATTCAACTACAATGCGAGTTTTGTATTACCCGCCACTTCCTGATGACTGCAGTATTAAGGCAGACCAGGTTCGGTGTGGAGAACACAGTGACTACGGCACTATTACGCTACTTTTCCAGGATGAATTGGGTGGTCTGGAGGTAATGCATGCAGATCAAGATCTTTACCCATTTGGCTAACCCTTTGAAAAAACAAGTGTGTCAGGGAAGTTAGATACTGCATGGACTTTACCAGTTTGTAGGGATTTGCTAACTCCTTGGCCCCTCCCCTGAGTTCATAGGGTTTGGTAACTCCTCACCCTCTCCCCCTGAGTTGATAGGGTTTGCAACATGTACGTTTTGTAACTCCTCACCCTCTCCCCCTGAGTTGATAGAGTTTGCTAATTCATCATCCTCTCCCCAGTGCCTGTTGGTGTGTGAGTATAATATTATATGTAATAATAATAAACATTATTAGACAAATAATTTGGTTCTCCCTTCATGTAGGCAGACATCAATTACTACCAAATTGTATTGTGTTCTATTGTATTGTGTATTTCGTTCTATTGTTTTGTATTGTGTTAATTCTATTGTATTTTGATACCAATTCATGTATTGCCTAAATGAAGGGACCACCAAGAATTCAAAAGATGCTGTGTGAAATTATTTAAATAAATACTTGTATAACTATTATTATCTATGACTACATGTAACTATACACAAAATACATATAGGAATGCCCGTGCAGGAAGAAGTTTGGTAAAATAGTAGTATCAGAGCAAGCCCAGGCCAGTTGTCCCAAAGATTGCAAAAGTGGAGTACGTCAGTCAGAAATACTTAGTTTTTAACTCGTGGAATTGCGGGCAAGCGCAGAACACGAGTTATTATGGTTAGTGGGTCCTAGCTAATTTATTCATCGTTTTATGGTGTGTACTTCGGGATTTTCTGTGTACATCGGGACTCTCCGATGGCGTTGTGGTATATACTTCATGGTAGTATTCCGTTCCATATATAGTCTCCCTGCATAATCATTTTCTCTACTGTTTTACGGTATTATGCAGAGAGCGGCATTTTGCTTAGCTCAGCTGAACAGAATGGCGTGAGTGTGCCAAATGTAACTTGCAAACGTTTTATCAAATATAAACAGTGCATGACTCGGAGGTCAACTGACTGGAAGATTGATCAAAGAAAACACGTTTTTTTAGGATGGAACCTATGTAAATATATTATGTTATTTCAGTTCATTTTCTCATTCGAGAATTCCGAATACAGAACTTCGAATTCAGGAATACTCATGATTGACTTTAAAACACTTTACTTATAAACTGGCCATCTCTGTCTAAGCGTTATAGATTCCCAAAAACTCAATTCTGCGCCGATGTGGACCGGATAAAAACTCGATCGTTTTAACCTCTTCGATATGTGATTTCAAAGTTCAGCGGGGCATTTTGATTTAAAGATCAATTTGATTTAGCTACAACATTATGATCCATGGCTACACTAAATAATAACTTTGTCACACAATCCTTGTTCAGATTGGAAGCTTCCAGAACTACTTAGACTGCATGCGTCAACACAATTAGCCATTATCAAGCGAAGGTTCTAGACGTAATAAGCTAAACTTTCCGAATGACCGTTCAAGGTTTCGAAAAGATTTGGTCATGCTAGAGACGATGTACTGACGGTGCCCATCTAATACCAGACACTTTAAACCTGGACAGACATGGTAGTGGGTCTCTATCGATCACTTAGTGGTGATGATGTAACGATGACGTAACGATGACGTAACGATGACGTCATCGGTCACGTGATTTTAAGTACATGCCCATATCTCCCTCATTTCTAATGCCAAACACTTCAAACCTGGACAGACATGGTAGTGAATCCCTATCAATCACTTAGTGGTGATGACGTATCGATGACGTCATCGGTCACGTGATTTTTAGTATATACCAAAATATACTAAAAATCCACCACCATCCACGAGTTGCCCTTTGCGGCCCTGTGTTTTGAGTTTCTGTGACTGACCGCACTGTTGTGTTGGTGTGTGTCAAGGAAATTAATGTTTTTTTTCTGCCATCGACCGTAGATTGTTCTCTTCCTGGGACAGCTGGCCTCGCTTTGATGTTTATCAAAAACGGCAATAAATCAGACTGAGGTCCGTTTCAGACGGCAAACTTTTCATTCCTCGAATTCAATGATAATGAGCCATAATTTAGTTTATTAGCATTGGATTCTGTTAATTCTTCACACCAAAAATTGTCATCCCTGACTATTGCTGGTTCGCAGTCAATCCCTTCAGATTCAGATAACAAAGACATGGCAGCCATGTTGGTTGATCTAACAAGAGGACCTAACGAGCATTATAATCCATCAAATATTTTCTCCCGCGCGTGATTGGTTGAATGCGTCACGTGACCCGATATTTTCTCTCCGCGAGCGGGAAATATCAGCGAATACACCCCCTGTGAGCGTATAAGCGCGCGTCACAGAAAATATTTGAAAGATGATAACAACAATAACCTACATTGTGGCATCGAAATATGCCCTGATATTTGTCCTTGGACATTATCTGATCCTCGAAGCTCACAGTTTCCCTCGAGCTTCGCTCTCGGGAACTATTCTCTTCTCGGATCAGGTAATGTCCGCGGACGAAATATCAGTGCATATTTCGACGCCAGAAATAGGTTATCGTATTTATATTTTGTTAAAGTCAACCAAGATGGCGGCGATGATGTCACGTGCAGTCCAGCAGTATTACACTGATTCCGTTTGTTGCTGTTTAAGGTGTTGCCGGTCAATAGTGAATACATACCTGCCCCATATATCCCTGGCTGTGTGATCGTAAACATTGGAGACCTCATGCAGAGGTGGACCTCTGACACCCTCAAATCGACTGTAAGTAACGATAACCGCCGTTTCTTCTGCGCATGCTCACAGGGTAACATTTGAATTGAACCGTTTACTTTTGTTATTGGGCTTAATAAATTGCGATGAAGGGTAGAAAAAAGGTTATTTTCTCCGCCGTTTTGGTGTAATTAATTTGCTGCAATTTCCCCTTAAAGTGCCCTTAACCGCCTTTTTTTCTTCATATAAATTCTTATATTATTTAGACTAATTCTGAGGAAAAACGTTTTGTGTTTTCTTGAATGCTTGATTGTCTACAACCTGTTTAAGTTTGCGAAAAGCGACCAGGCTCTTTTCACGACCGAGCCACTGTACGCTAATTAGAAGCATGGGCCTCGTACATCGTGCATTGTAAGATCAAGAATCCATAACAACAGAACTTACAACAAATAAGATCAAGGAAAAGCCATTGTTCACCAGCACATTACTCGACCAACACCTCAAATTGCGTGGTCATGAAACAAAATGCGCGGGTTAGGTACCACCTAGCCTGGACAGTTTCAGATGTCTCGGTTGCCCTTCTGCGAGGAGGACATTGCATAACCTACAACTGATCCATAAAGGAAGGAACCAGGTAGCTCTAGAGACCAACCATAATTAGCCATATTCAATACTTATTTCGCCTCAACATCATATTAATCACATTATTAATACCCATGTCAGCTGACCAGCTGTCAACCAACCATATCATAACACCCATAACAACCAGACATACATGTAATACCCATATCACCCACACAACAACATAACATCCATAACGCGATGAACAACAAGTGCTGTATTTTATGCAACAAGTGCTGGTCAACAATGGCTTTTTCTTGATCTTACGTCACTCGACCAAGACCTCAAATTGCGTGGTCGTGAAACAAAATGCGCGGAACTTTAATCACGATTTCAAAATCAGGAATTATACCGATTTAATTTTTTTCTTTTTCATTGGACACGGTAATGAAAATGCGCGATCCAGAGCCTTCCCTTCGGGCTCATCATAAGTTCGTGATACCACGCTTTAATACTCGATATATGTGGAACTCTGTCGCTTACAGAGGTTCAACACTATGGAACGCAATAATATCTAAGGACAGCAGTATCATTACCGTAGGCACCAAAATATTTGCGGAATGGTAACAATCTTTAATGATTTTAATTTTAATATAACTTCTGCCTACAGACAACAAATTTCATGCTCAACGAATATGTTTATATATAATAGTTATAATACTTAATAGCTATCATACCTATACTGTATATTATTCACGTACTAATGTAAAGTAGTTGCAGTCAGTTCCTTAGTGCATGGTTAGTAATGTAAAGTAATGTTTAGTATTTTTAATCACACGACCCCACAAGCTGCAAGCTTTGAAGTGCATATAAGCCCTAGCCAGTTATCTTTGATATCGATTGTACATGAAGTGGATAGTCCAAAATTCTTGATTTGGTGTTGCGTCTACGAGATATAAAGGTTTATATTTCGAATATGCTAATGTGTTATGTCATCACCGACATCACTTATTATACAAACGCATGCTGGTAGAGACAAATTACCTATTTTTAAATTCTAAGTTATATTTGAAGCTTACCAAAGTGATTTTACAACAACAACGAAATTCCAAATTAGAAAATAGCTTAATTCACAAGTACAAAGAAATTCAGCAAATGTCGGTGATGACATCACATCATTAGCATATTGGAAATATAAACCTTCATATCTCGTAGACGCAACATACAAATCAAGAAATATTCTACCGTTGGACTATACACTTCATGTACAATCGATATTAAAGATAACTGGCTAGGGCTTATATGCACTTTAATATTCATCGTGTTTAAATAAAGGCCAATCTCTATGTATAGTTTACAAAACGAGCAGCGGTGTTTTATCAGATTTAAAACACGAGGGCTTAAAAACGTCTAGATGTATAGAGTCATGTAATTCAGTTATTTTGGCGATACGATCTATTTCGGCGGAGAAAATCCAAGTTAAAGTTGATGTAAATTAGGATGAAATCTATATCACATTTAAAGGTCGTTTCTCACTCAGTGATTTCCTTTGTTTTTGCTTCATTAATTATTCATGAGTTTTAACTATCTTTATCAAACTCATTAATAATTCATGAAGCAAAAACTAAGTAAATCACTGAGCGATAAGTGATCTGTAAATCTGATACAGATTTCGTCTTGATTTACATAAACTTTTGCTTCAATTTTCTCGCCAGAATTCGTAAGCGAGTTTGTCAATCTCATAAAGCACGGCCCCTCATTCTGTATCTATTACATGGAAGTGAGATACTCAACGGATAACACCAGCGGTTCTTCTTTTTCTAAGTGTCGCTCCTCTCTCGCCTTGTCATTCTTCTAGTCTCTGACACCCAGAGGTAGTTGAATGATTACCGTATTGGACGTAACACTGAAATCGGTTGTATAGATCTATTTTTCCTTTTGTAGAAACATCGAGTTCTTATTCCTGAAGAGGAAGTTCTACGCCGTAAGGCTCGACGGTCACTTGCATTCTTTGTCAACCCTGATGACGAGGTAGTCGTCGAGTGTTTGGATGGCTCCAACAAGTATCCCCCTGCAACGGGCGGCGGCTATCTACAGCAGAGGTTCGCGGCGACATATGAATACTAGGGACCTTAGCAACCACGACGGCAACGTCTAGGAGGCGGCATAAAATAGTAGTCTTAATTACTAACAAAATACAATAACTCTGTGAAATTGAATGCAGTCGCCGACATTTTGACCGTTCCGTTCAAAACTCAGTCCAAATTTTACGTTCAAAAGAGAACGCGAACGTAATACACTACGAGTCTACGATACCTTTTTAATACAACTGCCCATTTTGTCGCTCTCTGGTTGGCTAATTTTGATCGTCAATAAGAAGACAGACAATAATGCTGATGCAAGGTTCGCGTGCGACCGCATAAAGTTTGTTGTAAAAAGCTGAAGTCGCTACATTTCCAATGTTTATTGTTGTAAAAAAATAATTGAGTTAGTTTTTATTTGTAATACCAATACCATGGCCGCACTGTTGTGTTGTTTTGTGCATGTCATAGGAACTTAACGTTATATTCCGCCATCGACTGAAGATTTTTCTCTTCCTTGGACAGGATGGGACAACTAGCCTCGCTTTGATGCCTTTATCAATAAGGTCCATGTTATAACCCAACCCTAACCCATTAGGACTGACAGAACATAAAAAAAATAACTTTAAATTTACGTACGTATCACTTACATGTAATAAGGTCTGGTTTACACTAGCGTAGACTCCGGCAGCAATCATTGATCATTAGCGGTACTTGTTCTTGTCTCACACCTGTGAGTACAGCACGTACCGCTAATGACGGCACTGCGTCTGCGTATGTAGCCTGATTTTCAGACGGTACGAGGTCGTTCGCTCACTTCCTCCCCCTCCCCGTCTGATGGACTTCATAGACTTTCATGTTCCTGACGTCAAAATTTGAACCAATCAGAGCGAACTTTACACTTTTGGCAAAGTCTGGAATTTAAGGAATGTGCTCGCATATTTTTCTAAATGGCGTTGGGGAAGGACTTGAGTTGTGTGTCGACCGAAGTTGTAAAGTTTTCAGGATTTCGAAGCAGAAGAAAGCATTGGAATAGTTCATTCATCGAAACGAAGTGTTTGTGAATCTACGTTTTTGGCTTTTAGAAGATCAAATCTTTCATAGAATATTATGATTTTTCTGCAGGATTGAACACACATACTAAGTATGTTATGGAAAAAGTTTCATGGCACTTGGGTGAATATGTTTGTTTTCAGAATTATGAATACATGTACGGCAATGGCATCTAAACTTTGCACAAAAAGTCCGGTTAAAACTATCTCTGATACCAAAAAAAAACTACACAGGACAACTTTAGGGTCTCGTGTGACTATCGGCATACATATCAAGCTTCAAAACGTTTTAAAAGTAAAAGAGTAAAAGTTCTAAGATCACAGTCATAAACTTTACGGCATCACTCACAGGAGTTGAGGCTGATATTTCATGTATGCATTCTCATACACTGTCCTGCAAATACTGCACGCAAACTTCAGTTTAAAAAGTTCCTGCTCTCCAAAGAACCACAGCAGCTCAAACAGGATACCATTTTGAGAAATCGACAGAAGTTTGAAGCTGTAGAATGTTTTTTTCCAGTGCACGAAAGCTGATAGATACAACTAGTAAAAGCCGCCACTGTGCAACTGTTCTACACTTCACGCTTCAATTCTTACGCGTGTTCGTATTGGCTTATTGTAAAAACAAAGGTTGATGACGTCAGGAACATGAAAGTCTATGAAGTCCATCAGACGGGGAGGGGGAGGAAGTGAGCGGACGACCTCGTACCGTCTGAAAATCAGGCTAATGCGTATGTTGCTCGTGCTATGCTAAAGCCTGATTCACACTACGCTTGTTAAAATCAAACAAAATACTGATGCACCTAATTTTGGTAGGAACACCTATCCCAAAAAAAATTTTTATATACTACAACTATATTTATATAAATGAATCATTTATAGAGAAGCGAATAAATGAATGCGTTTAAAATGTAGAAAATTAGATCCAATAAAAGAATACAAAAAAATTGGTGAAAGTATGAATATAAGTTGTAATTGGTGCTAAGCTAAATCTTCCTCGATGGCCAGCGTAAGAAAGTAAATTACACCGTTTTTCGTTTGGTCTGAACGGAACTCTATGCTGATCATATTTTTCGAAACCCTGGTTCTGAAAAGCACCTTCAGGCAAATAAAGAAAATAGTAAACAACACATTTCGAGAGAAAACACTTTTCTACGTTCCGTCATTACAGCCGGCGTCGCCCCTGGTCTGCATGTCTGAGATAGAAACAAATTAAATGAGCAACAGGAAGCCATGAAGTTGAGCTCACAATAGACCTCTTTGCCAATAACGAAGCCATGTTGAAAAACAATTTTATGGGATACCGAGGGCGCAAAACAATGACAGCTAACGAAGCGTTGTAATGCAATGCTTCAATTCGTTGAATCTAAATGTTTTGACCCTCGGCATCCCATATTTTTCACATGACCGCGGTATATCGGCAAAGAGGTCTAGCAGCAAGAGGGAATCAATTTTCAAAGCAATGTTTACTAAACGAACGGCAGTGTTTTATCAGGTTTACGTTCACGAGGTAAAGCCGAGTTTAAAAACAGGACGCAAAGTGATGTGTTTTTAGTCGACCTGATAAAACACGGTACTTCCAAAATTTATTTAATAATTGTCCCAAATTTTGATGAAAAGCGTAAAATTAGCGTTTGGTACTATACCTGCGTCACGGACATGCGCAGTCTACACAAATACTTGCGCGCGGATGGACCAATTCAATAAAACTTTTATACGTGTATTTTACAAGTCTGATCATTGTTTTCTGACGTTTAAACCATGCCCAGACTTGTAAACTACCAGTGTAAAAGGTTTATTGCGTTGGCATATGGACTTTGACATAATGAGCAGGCTATCCAATCGGTGACACAGGAATACGTTTTCGTTTGCAAACGTAAACATTTTGTATGTTCATCTCCCGTCCACGCGCTCTCCAGAGACAAAAGATTTGAAAACGTCGCTTGTATCGATCTCGTGTGAACTGGGGGAAAGATCACACCGCTTTCAGTGAATTGAAAGTACACTTTTGAAAACGTATTCGTGTGGACGGAGCTTTATTTATTTTATTTTGAAATACTTGTCTTCATCTATATACAAAGATGATTCTTAAAACTAGTTATCGATTATGCAAATTAAATTCAAAGTTTCATAAGTCTTTCAATTCAGTTCTACATAAAGATGAGGATTAAGTACCATGCATCGCAAGTATTTAAGTAAAAAGAGGAGTACAGGACTCCCGTTAACTGCTGGCTAACTAAACGCGGTTTCCCCTGCATTTTCGTCGCTATAGAGCGGTTTTCAGTTGAGTGTGGTAAAACCAAACGCAAACTACCCACGGCCAGCCAATCATAGGAGCGAGTAATCGCAAGTAACTCGTAAATGGCTTCCCTGTGAGCCAATGACAAACCAAAGCGAAACGAAAACCAATTTGCGTTTGGTTTTACTTTGGATTCTGATTGGTTGGTTAATTTCTCAGCCAATAGGAGAGCTTAGTAAACGCAAAACCAAAACACTTCCGACAGTCAATTGAAATCCGCTCTATTACAGTAAAGAGCTTGAATACCTTCAGACCCATCCCCACTGATCATCAACCCTCGTTAACTCGAACTCATTACTTTGAAGCCGGAGTTTTTCAGAAGGGCAACGCCAGCAACTTTTAACTAGTTGCTTTGCATAATAAATCCACTTCTTTAAAGTGCCTATGAAGCTTATTTTTTTATTTTAGATATCAATTCTAAATCAAGTGAATAGTAGAATGGTAAAATATACTTTGCTTTGAATGCTGTGCCGCTGAGTTAAGGAGGTTTTAATATCCAAAATGCTAATTACATGACGTCAGGGGAGGCATCTGCAATCACTTCTTAGTGGTTGTGAATGGGCGTTTCTACTGATATAAGAAAACAAATTTCTAATATCATTTTATTTCAACCATAGGTATAACACTGATAATAAAAAAATAAAAATAAATTGTAACAAAAGATTTTGTATAATAATTGATGCCTCCCCTGACGTCATGTAATTAGCATTTTGGATATTAAAACCTCCTTAACTCAGCGGCACAGCATTCAAAGCAATATATATTGTACCATTCTACTATTCACTTGATTTAGAATTGATATCTAAAATAAAAAAATAAGCTTCATAGGCACTTTAAGTTCGGTAGACATGTTTTGTAGACCCGGGTTCGATTCCTGTTTGCGGCGCCTCACGTGAGTTGTTTGTTTAATGCAAAAATTCACAGATTTCAGAAGCGCTGTAGTACAGTTGACTAGCGTCATGCATGAAAAGCGTTTTCTCGCGCAAATGAGATAAGTAGAGAACGTGCATCACAATGCACCAACGAATCGTATTCAATATTATATTTTGCGTGATTTTTCGTACGTACTACAACATTTGTTTATGTAAGGGTTAGATAATGGCACGAGAGTTCTATGTGATTTAGAGTGCCGAGCATTTAGATATGGAACCACGAACGTGCTAGAGCGAGTGGTTTTCTCTCTAAAATGCGAGGCACTCTAAATTACATAGAACTCTCGTGCCATTATCTAACCGTCTTAGAATGGAATAGAATGAGACATTTTTTTCTGAAATTATTGGCAAGTACTGTAAGAAACTCTGAACATTTCGAAATAATATACAGGGTCTAGACTAGGGGAGTAATTAGTATTATTTATATAGAGAATACTAATAAGGCAATTATTTTCTATTGTTTCATAGCCTTATTAGTATTCTCTATATAGAGAATACTAATTACTTAACTATGGGATTTAGACAGCTGAAATGGGGAACGCTGATTGGTCGAGTGGGTGTGACCATGTTCTAGGGGTTTATGGGATGACTTGCGGATAGACAGCCTGTATGTTTGAGTAATACAGCGTACTGCTCGAAACCTGTATTCTGATTGCACCATTATACTGTAGCTCTGTTGTTTTTGTACTGCACGTTCTAAAGGTTAGGCGTTTTGTATTATGCTGTGGCTCGTTTCGAGCGGTACAAGCCGGCTCGTACGTTTATACGAAAAACAAGGCAACCAAAGTGTGACCAAGAGTAAGTTAATGCACGACCTTGACACCTTAATACCCACAGTTCTGTGTCACTTCTCCAGAATTAAACGGCATTGATAATCATTCCATATTTGCACAACACCATGACATAGCCCCTTTTCGCCCCATGTAAGAGAATCCGGAATCCGGAATCCGGAATCTATTATTTTTTTGCTTTTGGAATCCGGAATCCATAGGATTGGAATTCGGAATCCACAATGCTTTGGAATCCAGAGCTTAATTATTTAACTTGTTTTTAAAATTATTTACACGTCGCTTATACTTACGGTTACTAATTGTTAGTTGATTGACGTCGGATGTCAAGGTTGCCAGGTAACGCAACAAAGAAGCCAATGTTTCCCAGAGCCCGCGTATCGTTACCCATCCTCAGCCTCTCCTTTCGCAATTTGCTCTTCGACAAAGGACAATTCCAAGTTTTTTGTTTCAGACTTTCGCCTTAAAAAAGATGTTTGTGTTTCACAAGTATAACAACATGAAGAAACATCAAAGTGGGTAGGAAGGATTGAAAAATTTGTCAGTTTCCCTAGGTCCAATTTGCCAATTGCTATTGCAATAACACGCGATGAAAGGCATATCATCGTTGGAGACTGTGACGAAACGGGTGCAAAAATGCACTGTGTGAAGTTGAAGGGGCGATTAAAGTAACAACTCTTAGCGACACTGCAAGTCTCATGGGAATTGCCATTACAGAAAATGGAAGAGTCTTAATAAATTCCAGCAAAGAACATGCTATCTACAGCATGAAGAAGAGTTAATAGCTGCAGGACGTAATCTACCAGAACGGCCTATTTGGAGGAGATGCTGCAGGCCACCGCGATGTTGTGAAGAGCACATCGAATATGCTCTTTGCCGTTAATGCACATACCAAAGCACAGTTTTTGTATGTGATCCTGGCAATAAAGCTGTCAGGATGATAACATTGGCTAAATGACTCATTCCACTCCAGCGTGTTATGGAAAATTACGCCAACGTCTTCAAGATCGACAAAAAGGAGCTCGAGAACTTAGTGACACACCAGATTCCTGGATGTTGTCTCATTTTTGCAAAGCATGAAGAGTATGCATTTGAAAGAACTGCATGTAAAATGAAACACAAATGGTGCAGACATGACGATTTCTCAGTCGGACCACGCGCCAGTCGTTTGTCATTGCCCTTGAGTCCCTCACCAATCTAGTCAATACTAACAGAGAAATTGGGAAGGAACATGTCCTGGATGGCATTCAATTTGAAAGCTTAACAACTTTGGCAGTGGAAAGCTTTTTCAAAGGAATGCGCGCTGACCACGACATGCCAACAGTACTTCAATATGCATACAGAAGAGCCCGGTGTGTAGAAGACAACATGCTGAGGATATATCAGATGCACTTCTCCTACTTCAGGCTGGGCCCAATCAGTTCCTACTACCCAGAGAAAATAATCAAAAGCGAGCCTCCGAACCGGCATTGGGTCTCGGAAAACGAAGCAGATGGTGGCAAACGATGGAAGCAGGAAGCAGAGCCGAGAGGAAGCAGAGGTCTTAAAAGAGTTTGCAAGTGAGTACGAAAGAGGGGTGAGACAGGAAAATGTACGATCAAAGACGAAAGAGCTGACCGGAACACTGCCTTGTGCTATATATAGCTTCAAATCAGCAGTAATAACGGCGCCGATCAACTCCGGTGAAGATGTGGTAGCCGAGTGCCAAGTTCAGGAAGCTAACTCAGAAATGAGGAGGTCTGCCCCAACCGGTTAGGGTGAAAATCCTCTTCCAGAAGGACGATGTTGCAGCGGTTAGGCACAACAGAAGGAGAGCAAAATGCCCTTGCTGGCTTGTGGTGCTGTCGGTGAACGTCCACCTGGAAGCCATGCACCACCGCAGAGATTGTAAAGACGACGGTCAACTTTACATGGCTTAACTTAACCAAATGGATGACACTTTAGTTTACACCATAGGTGAGGCGTCGAATACAAACTCCCCGAAATGCATCTTAGGCAGACTCATCAACTTCACCCGTGTGGATACTCCTTCACCTTAGTCCCAGAAGAGGAAAACAGACTCTGCCAATTAGCTAATGGGATGACATCGAAAACAATGATATTGCCAGTTGAAGATCTAGAGGAGATGAATGAGGCTGTCAGACCATTATTCAGTCTGCCCCAGCAAGACCGGCAGGGGTTAGCTCTTCAGGCCGTAGAACTACGAGCTTTATCCTGTAAAATGTCCTGTGTGTTATATGGCGATTTTCACGCGTCAAGTATTTATCTATAGGCCGTTGTGAGGTTTTCTCAAGCTGATTCAGGTGACCCTACAAGATGTTAGTGGTACTACTGGAAGCAGACTGAACACCACTTTCAAGCCTGTAAAATAGATTGAGCAAATAGAAAGCCACATGGCTAACACTTCACTATTCACAAGGAGTCCTTCGGTTGACATAATGTTTCCTATTTTAAAGCAAAGAAAACTGCGACCAGACTTAACCGCGTATGAGCCTGGGACTGTCAAGAGTGAACTAATTAATGAAGACCTCAAGCGAATACAGAGAATCCATTGAGGGCAAAAACTGAACACTGAAAAACGATTTAAACAATCTTTAATTTAATAGTCGGATAAAATTTCAAAGTCTGATGAGTTTAAACAATTCCACAAAGGTATATTTGTAAATGACTAATCTTCCTCCGCAAACGTGAAACATTGCCTTCTGCTCTCGAATTGGGAAGGTCAGTCGTGACAGATAATTTGCACTATATAGCTTTTCCTTAGATTATTTCCGAAATTAACACGTTAACTCCTGATCATTAGTACCAAGGTCCTAGACTTGCTGAACATATTAACAATAATGAATGCAGTTATAATGAATAAGTAAACAGAGTTCATAGTAATTTCCAGTTTAGCCCTGTAAATACTTCACAGGTTTACAAGTTAATTCACTCATTATCCATATCCAAGGCTACAGGGATCGATAAAATCTCAGCAAAAGTCCTGAGATTAGCAGCTCCTGTTATTTCCGGGTCTCTAATATTAATATTCAATACAGCAATTGCCTCGCAATTTTTTCCAATGGAATGGAAAGTAGCTAGAGTAAACCCCCTCCATAAAAAAGGCCAACGCAACCTGATGCGGGATAACTATAGGCCAATTTCGATTCTTCCGGTGATTAGCAAAGTTTTTGAAAAAATATTATACAACCAATTAATAGAATACTTACATACAGAGAATCTGTTGTCGGAATATCAATTTGGTTTCAGGCGTTTTCACTCGACTGCGTCTGCTTTATTAGACTGTACGAATGAATGGTACTTCAACATGGAGTGGCCTTCATAATCTAGTTGTTTTTCTTGACTTAAAAAAAGCCTTCGATACCGTAAACCACATGATTTTGCTGGACAAACCTGAGGCATACGGTATCAGAGAGGGTGCACTTAATCTTCTTTGTTCCTATTTAACTGATCGAAAGCAAACATGCCGGGTAAATGGTAGCAATCTGACCTAAGGAAAATATGCTGTGGAGTTCCAAACAGTTCTATTCTGGGCCCACATCTTTTCCTGGTATATATTAACGACCTGCCAAACTGTCTGAATCGCATGACACCTAGGATGTTTGCTGACGACAATAGCCTAACGGCTTTTGGGAAAACTTTAGAAGAAAAAATGGGGCTGAACGATGACTTAATTAATATCAAAAATTGGCTAACAGAAAATAAATTAAGCCTAAACATAGCAAAAACGGAGTATGTACTGATTATGATGATTACGTCAAGACAAAAACTAAATAATCTCTCTGTACAACCAAATGTTGTCATCGGAGATGACCCAATTAAAAGAGTTAGAGATTGCAAAACACTCGGGGTGCATATCGATGAATCCCTTACATGGAGAAAACACATTGATTAAATAGCTAAGAAAATTTCATCTGGAATTAGTGCCATAAAGAGGTTGAGAGATTTTGCAAATCGTGACACGCTTGTCTCCATATATAATGCATTAGTTCAGCCCCATTTTGATTATTGCTGTGAAGTTTGGGATTCGTTAGCAAGTGGCCTAGCTCAACGCTTAGAGAAGCTCCAAAACAGGTGTGCTAGGGTAATTATGCATTGTCGAAACGAAGCCGGTCAATCAGAAATAGCCTTACACTTACTTGGCTGGATCACTCTAGCCGAATGTAGGGCTCAAATTAACGCCAGACTAATGTTTAAAATACTTAATGACTTGGCACCAAAAAGACTGTCTAACATTTTCAGGGATTCATATACATGCAGCCTCAAGTGGCTACCATTAAAGGAATTCCAATAAAAAGGTAGCTCTTCCGTTACCTAGAACAGAATTTATAGCTATAATGGTGCTAAATTGTGGAACTCTTTACCGAATGAAGCTCGTAGTTGCGAGTCGCTGGCTTCGTTTAATAATTGAATAACTTAATTTTCAATACTTTACTTTATCCCATGGCCCAATCAATTTTACAATTTTAGATTAGATTGGTTACCTCTATATTATTAGCCATTATAGTATTTACACTTAGTAGTAATTATAGTTAGGTTTTTAATTGAAGTGTGAATTTTCAATTTTTAATTGTATTTTTATATATTTGTGAATATCATTAGTGACACGTCCTTATTGGAAACCAGCTGTAAGTTGAATAGGATAACGTGTATAAATAAAGTTGATCATCGTCACTCTGTTCATACCTTTGTTGGGGAACAGCCTCATAAATTGAAAAGTAACAAGTATATAGCACATTTTTAGACATTGGGAGTTATTTCCCACCAGGTCAGATAGAATGTGCCAAATGTGGAAAGGAATCTCGATGATATGAGGCAAATAAATGTATTTTCCATAATCCATAGACACCGCAAATCCAGTAGCTCCTCACCCACTCCCCTACCCCCCCCCCCCCCCCCCCCAAAAAAAAACCTCGCTATATAATGACCGGTCTCTAAGTCTAAATTGTAGGTGTTACTTCAATTGCTGTCAAATTGACTTAATCAGCAACTGTCAAATGACAAAGAATTATGCATGTACTGACCATGAAAAGATATTGGCAGCGTGCAAGAGACATAAGGTAATGATAAAACTGGTAAAACATAGCTTGTACAAGATCGCTGGAATATAGTGTAATCGGAAGGTTGGAATCCGGAATCCAGAAGGTTGGAATCCGTAATCCAAAGTCGCCAAAGGGTTGGAATCCGGAATCCAGAGGCCGGATCCGGAATCCACAGGCTGGGATCCGGAATACCGGACCTTGGTGGATTCTCTTACATGGGGCGACACTGAGCCGTAACCAGAAAACGAGCACAGCATTTCAGTTGGCATACACTGAAAACATCTGCTTAACTAAGATTTGTAAAAATCTTAGCGGATTATGTAAATATTCCGCTTGGCTCAATGAGGGTTTCTGCCGTCAAAGTTCATTTTTTGTTTCAGTTTTCCCCATATTAGCAGATATGTATAATGTCTCGAGCTCTCAATCCACTCGAAAGACTCTGGTCATTCTGTCGTAAAACATGCCTTAGCTGTACAAAACCTAGCCTGCTATTTTTTCTTCGAATTTATAAGAGTGAAAAATACGTCTGCATAGCAGGCTATACAAGACCTGACCCAAATTTAGGTTGTATTGCATAATTGCTTCTGACAATGACTCATTGAAATTGATATCTCCTTGTCTCGCCTAGTCTGAGAGCTTTGAACTTTCTTATCTGAGCGCGCCTGACGAAATCTAACCTTTGATTATAATTCGATACCCGTTGATATCCAAACGTGTTTGGATATTGTATTTCGCTTACGTTTCTAAATGTACATTGGATCTGCCCAGACAGCGCTGATCGAATATATTACGGCTCCTGGTTGTTCATGTATTTTTATGGCCAACAAGAGCGCCAGTTGAAATATCCTGAGCCTGTTGGAAGGCTTTCTCCCTTGCGGGTCGACCATTTTGATTTACTGTATGCCATTATGTAAATAAATTAACCTGGCGATTGTTGCGTGAGCAGCACAGTGCAATCTGATTGGTGTGAATTTGACCTTTAACGCATGCGCAGAACGCTTGCTTTTTTAAAAGAACGACTTGCATTTTAAGACTCGTTGCTGCCACAGGCAGCCCGAGTAATAAGCTACGGAGTGTAATTTGAAAACCCGTTGAAAATATTGCCGTTTGGATTTGACTGGGAAACTGTAGGCTGTATTGAGCCAGACCCGTAAGAAATTCGGATATGACCTGGAAGCCGTGAAAAGAAACTAGAGTGACCTGAATTTCGTGAAACTATCAAAGGAAATGAAGCCGTATTCCATTCAGTTTGTAGCCGGATCGGCGAGCATGGAAATTTGAATAAAATTTGAATAACATTTGCATAAATTAAACAATCCCGTATCGTTGTTATTGAAACTTCGCTTACCTTACAAATACTCGTTCCCTGTAGTTCATATTCATGTATAGCTAGATAACATACCTAGGGAACTGACCGGATTATTTGCTCTTTCATCAGGCTAATAATTTTAGAAACGTTCAGTTTATAGCAAGCAAGCACGCATCGACTTTTGACCATAATTTTGCGAAATTATAAATCCAGTTAATCTGAAACACTGACTGACTGAGTTTGGAATTATCGTAAACAGACGCTTACAATTCGCTAAAGAAATTAGAAATAGAACCTATAATATCGTAAATAATCGGACATGCTTTTGCAGCACCGTAATCAATATGAATCTGTCGAGTAACAGGAGTAACTGTCGTGAAAGTAGAACATTGTGAATGCTTTGATTACTGAGTAAAACACTGAATGCATTCTTCTGCTCTCGCCGCCCGCGGGGCCATTCGGACACGTGACACCCACAACCAATCGGATAGAGTGGTAAAAATAGTCGAACTAATTTATTCAACCTAAAAATAAATCGGCGCAGACCGCTATCATGGGGGAGAGGCTTTTATGGGGGATCGGTTCTCTTAGGTGATGGTCTCTTGAATATACGCATACCATCTGTAAGTACAAATCATATTTAATGCCAATAACATATACATGACATTATGGGATGTCTTCAAAAATATTTTTTTTCAATAGGCCTGACCCAAGAGGCATATGAATAATGCATTTCTAGCGGAATTGCACATTACGAAATATAAATATATATTAATTGGCAAATATTGGCATATATTAGATATTTAATCTACAAATATATATTATAGTTATATTTCCCATTGTGCGATCACGTCTGAAATGCATTCTTCAGATACCTCTTGGGTCAGGCCTATTGAAACATATATTTTTGAATACATCCCATAATGTCATGTATATTTTATTGGCATTGAATATGATTTGTACTTACAGATGATATGTATATATTGTGGGACAATGTTTCTGCAAATTCTATGTGGATATATTCAAATGCGCCTCACAAGGTTATTTTTGTGATACAGACTGCTATTGTGGCGCAATGTGCTGCCGTACAGTTTATAATCATGAGTGATTGTTAGTACCTCAGAAAAAGTAGAAAACCAGTAGGGCCTCTTTCTTGAAATAACACAACAGGTTCTTTCACGTCCCTCTCGTATAGATTAGAAGAGGAAGAGACAAGGCCAACGACTTATATGTCCCTTCCCAAGGACGCGACCGGGATTCGAACTCCCGATCTCCTGCACTATAGACCGTGCTCTACCAACTGAGCTAACCATGATCTGAGGGGCGGTTTAAGCCGTTGATCTATCTAAGCGATCGTAGCGTTCGTGAATTTTAAGTGAACCACGTCCCATCTCGTTCCATCACGTTCCATCACGTTCCATCACGTTCCATCACGTTCCATCACGTTCCATCACGTTCCATCACGTTCCATCACGTCCCATCACGTTCCATCACGTTCCATCACGTTCCATCACGCTTACCACTCACTTTACACCATCTCTGACTGCACTGCAACTCTTTCAAAACATTTCAAGGTCCCTGGGAGGAGGGGTATTTTTAATGTTTTTTAACAAGGACCTACTGTTTTGGGTAGGGAAATAACTGCTATTTAACAAGGGAAATGTTAAATGTCGTGGGATTCAGGGGGGGAATGGTTTGAATTGACTGGTGCATTACAACAAACGAGGCCTGCGCAGTGCATGGTACCTGTGGGGAAAAAGATGTCAGCGAAGCCGGTACATCACGGATATATTTCAAGGATATCGACTGAAATGTTCTCAATGATCGAGGGCGCGAAGTATAAACTAGAGTTCCCACAAGTCGACCTCTTTGTTTTTTTTAAAACAAGCGAAGCGAGTTTTTTATTATGTCGGCAGGCGAGTGAAGCCAGCGATTATGCGAGCGAAGATCGGAATTCATAACATGAACATTTGAGAACGAGATAAATCAGCCATTTTATTGAACACGAAGCGTGTTCCTAATGAATTTGAGAACCGCCACCGTCTTCGTTACCATAACACAGTGTTCGGGGTATGACGCAGTAAGCGGTGCGAAGATCGGAATTCATGAGAACATGAACATTTTTAGGAACGACATAAATCAGCCATTTTATTTGACGGCTGAACACGAAGCGTGTTCCTAATGAATTTGAGAACCCCCGCCACGATGTTCCTTGGCTAAAGTGAACAATCTGCCCCGATAAAAAGTGGTCGGTAAGTGGTTGGTAAGGCCGGTTTCGGAATGTAACAGTGTTCGAAAATTGAGACGAAGCGTTCAGAGACGAAGCGTTCATTAAAAAACTTTATTCACGACTTGATTTCCGGTGAGACGAGTTGACTAAACCGTAGTCAACTTGATCAAGTTGAGTCAAGTGGTCAATACTTCAATCACTTGGATGGAATGGGTCAAACGCAACCAACGAACTTCCGCTCATTAATATTCACGACTTAATTTCCGGTGAGACGAGTTGACTAAACTGTAGTCAACTTGATCAAGTTGAGTCAAGTGGTCAGACCCATTCCATCCAAGTGATTGAATATATTAACGCAACCAACGAACTTCCGCTCATTGCTCCATTTAATTTATTAAATACGAACTGAAATATGTATTTATTTAAACGCTTCCTACACCCACGACTTGACTTCCGGCGAGTCAAGTTGACTCTCTCTTATGACGAGTTGACTCAAGTCGTGTGTATTGGACATGAATGAGCGACATAAACGCCATCCCAAACTGCAAAATAGCGGGTGGATAACTTTGAGATAACAAAACAAAAAAAATTGCAGATAAATGTCGGTTAAATCAAATCTGCAAACAAAAACTGAATTTCTAACGGGACCTGAAAAACAACCATGGAGGCTGAAAGACAGGACCCGGCTAAACCACAGATCGAATTGGAATTTAGCGTATTGATTATTCTGGAGGGAGGAATAGGGAGCAAGGGCGAGATCCCAACAAAATCAACTCACATTTGGCGCCGCGTCCGGGAATCGAACCGAGAGATTTCCTATAATAATTCACATAAAAATAACTTCTCAATATAAAATAAAATGGCCTTACCGTAATTGACCTATATCATTATGACGTCAAATCAAAACAATCTATTGTTTAAACGCTAAGGATCACGGTCGTGGGAGGGGGACAAAACAGCAACAACACAAAGGAAATCGCTATCAAATGCATTTTGTAGAACGTAGAATAGCGGTAACGGCCACCAAATACGGTAAATATTGTGGGATAAACATTGATACAGCTGATATCTGGAAACCAGACAATTCGAAGTTAAATTTTTCTCAGCAGAGCAGATTTAGTTCAAAATTCTATTGTTCAAGTCGATTCTGTCCCCCTCATAAACAAGCCGTGACGTCATAATGATATAGGGTAATTAGATTTCAACCGTAACCGGGAAGCCTGTTTACTTAGGCCATAGGAAGCCCAATTTCCAGAACAATCCATGAACCACAGGTAGCCCGCATGCATTTTTCGCGCGATCGCGGTCGTCGCAGACCATCATGGCGACGTCAACGATTCCAATAGTGGACTTCAGTGCTTTTAGTGTGGATAAACATCAAACTGCGGACGATTCAGATGAACTTGTACAATGTTTGGCTGCAGAGATCTACAAGGCATTTAGTACCATTGGGTTTGTGTACCTAAAAAATCATGGACTGGCTGACACAGAGGTAAGAGATTGTAAATCAGTGTCTTAATCAGATAAAATCATAAATCGTATATTCGTTTCTCGCCAACACTCCAACAGGCAACAATTCAATTCAATTTAATAAACAAATACTACAAGGAACAACATACAGAAGAAAGGCCAAAGGCCACTCTGTTAACTATGATCTGACACACGTACGGTTGTTTAGCATTGTGGTTATGTCTTATGATGTTTGCATGACTGAATATGCAGGAGATCAGAGTTCCAGGCAAACTGTTTTTTTCTCTTCATTTTGGAGAGAATTCCTTGTTTACCTGTGAATGCTAAGCCACAAATTAGCCCTACAACTCATCAGAATTTGACCTGGGATCTTAGCTTGTTTTTGGAGTGGTTATGGTATGTTTTATGTTTTGGGTTATAATTTATAGAGTTGGAGTTTTAGTTATATTGTCAGAGGTAAGAGCCGTACTCATGCATGCAGGTATTTAGCCAATTAATTTTTGCATCTTGTTCAACAGTCAGCATTTATAATTAACAAGCAGATGAACATTTTATTTTATATAATTATTATAATTATTACCGTTTTAATTGAAGTGAGATCCTGGAAGTTTCATCACAGGTACCCCAAGCTCCCTATATGTATATGAACTTGACTTAAAATTGTTTGTAAATTTTAAAATCTATAAATATGAAATAAAGACTCACCTTTTTATCCAAATGTGTTTTCCTTTACTATCTCTATCGATTTTGGAAGTCTAAAGACCATTTGAAGGGTTTTATGATTTCATTTTTTCCACTCTCTTAAAAGTCTAAGTTCATATACATATAGGGAGCTTGGGGTACCTGTGGTTTCATTAGTCTTGTTTTGAAAATTGCATTTTTAAACTTTGAACTTGAAACTTTCACAGTTGCACTTTGAACAGTGAAAACATTAAATGGTAATAATATGATTTTGTGACAGATCGAGTCCATATTGACTTAGTTATTTATACTCTTAAGTTTGAAGTGATAAGAACACACAACAAGTTTAGTTTAACATACATGTTCCAATATAAATACAGCAGAGCATGAGAAAAGTGACATGTCCAATAGCCTGGAGCTAGTGGATTTTCCTGCCACTATAGCGATACTTACTGTTTGTAAACACTGACGTCATTTATATATTTGCATATATAATGTGGTTGGCAAAAAAACACATGTGTTTTTATGACTTGTATGGGAACTAGCGATTTAGGCCTCACAAAATACATCTAAAGTCTCAATTCTGCTTCCAAATCTTAATTCCTTTATAAGACTTATAAGTTAAGAGCATATAAGCTTCGATGAAAGGGCTTGCTTGCATTTTGGAAGAACAAGAAAGTAATTTGACGATGAATATAAGCACCGACCTGTGATATTTTATAAGCAACTGACTGGGTTCACTCTTCGTTTCTGCCAACCACAGAATGCAACAAATGTGGCGTGACTGGCCTGTGTGACGTCACAGTAAGTATCGCTATAGGCTAGTAAATCGGTTTGACAATTAACTTGCCCAATAGGCAAGGAGCCAAACTATATACTTCTTTTAAAGGGGATCCATCAAACTGAACTCTAAAATCAACCCAACATCTATACAAAGATGTATTTGAAAGAAATAAGTCTTGCTCTTTTATTGCTCTGTGTCATGATCAATATTGTGTATCTTAATATTCATGAAGAGAAAATCTTAAATTACCTTCCATGTCCAGATGGCTCAAGTCTTATAATAAATTATTTGTGACATTTTGCAATGCGGCCGGCCTGTCCCTGACGTTGAAAAGCAGCCTGAACTACATTTGTAATGGCTTGTAATTGCAAACCTCCTTATTACTGGAGGTATGATTGCTTTTCCTTGTTATATACATGTATATGTGACGTATGATATGGGGAAATTGGCACTGAATTGAGTCACGTAAATACCACACAAGCTAGATTAATTATCAGCAGAGAATCAGTTATTTTTTAAACTAAGTTTCTCTTCATACATATAGATGCAGTCAACTAAATAAAATATCAGAACTTATTTCTTTCAAATACATCTTTGTTTAGTCATTGGGTTGCAGATTTTAGGGTTCATGCAGTTCCCTTTTAACTGAAATTTGATTAATATCAAACTTAATTCAAGCTAGCTTGATCATATATAATTAATAGAGTGGAATGGTTATGAAACCCAGCAACCTTTGTTACAATGTATATGTCTTTGTTAGCTTTTTTCAACCACTACCATACACAAAACACAATAGAAATTCCAATGTGTTATAAGCAATATATATCAGCCAATAGAAACATGTGAGTTCAGTCTGTCAGGGGACGCTAATGAACTATGACCAATTGCACAATCTTTTGTCTTGCCCCCCTTCCAACATAAATTGCAGCGCCTTTGTTAGCCCCTTTGAAGTTTGCTGGGTTTCATAACCATTCCACTCTATTAACTTAATGGCTTGATAGACGCATGGAGTATACGTAGTGAAGTATTAGGTTGAAGCTTGCCCAAATGGCAAGAATCAATTTTTATTTTCTTCTCACCCTCATGTAGAATAAAATGTATATTATATTTGCTGTTCAGGTTGCAGAAGTGAGGAAGGCTGCAGACAAATTCTTTACCTTGTCATCAGAACAGAAACAAAAATATGTCAGACCAAGTGATGGTGGAAATCATGGCTGGGTTTCATTGGAAAGGGAAAAGTAAGATTTTTTAAATCTCTAATCCTACACTAATGTAATAAACTTATGCTTTATGCATCAAATATTAACTTCTTATTAACAGAGAGTGAGGTCTTTACAGGAAAATATCAGACTGTACGAACCAAGCGATTAAGCAAGGTCCATACATAAAAGGCTGAGGTTTGATATTTCCTGTAAAGACCGAGTGGACATTAAGGTTAATACATGTAAGTTGTTTAATATACATGTATGGCACCTTTTTAGTTGGAAAACAAAAATATAAATCCAGAAGTTAATATTTTACATCCAGTTGGCACAGTACACACGTCTTGGTTGTAGTTTTCGCGCCCTTTTGAGTTTAATTTGTTTCACGACTTAAAACCACAAAATGAACACAGTCATGGAAGGTTCTAATCTAAGGCTCAAATCAACTCTATTTTGAAGAATATTTCCATATGACTATATAATTATAGTCTAGAGCTAAATTTAATTTCAGAAGGCAACACTGTTTTTTGTTGATGAATTGAGACGGAATAAGTTAAAATTATTCTAAAGAAAACATGCGGGCGAAAGGACGAAAACTCATTGAAGTCAGTCTTCATCGATAATTTCTCGATCAACACTTGTCACCTGTTTTCCGAACTTTGAACAATAGCTACAGTCATGTATTTGTACCTGGCTATCACTGGAAAATCTGTAAGTGGCATCCTGAGACACTGCCAGTGTTTGCAGCCTGCAAAACTCACTTGGCTCAAGAAAGCCAGTTTCCTATAGTTCCCTCGAGTCCCTGAAATATACCACAGCAACACTTTGCGGTGACGGGTCCAGGCCCACAACCTCCACCATTATTACAGGGCTCGAAATTAAGAAACAAAGGAGGCGTAATTTTATGCCCAGCTTAAAAAAAATAGGCATAATTCTCCAAAATTTTACGCCTAAGTGGAAAACGTTAGGCGTAAAACGAAAAAATCTAGGCGAATTTACGCCCGTATCGGGCACAATTTTGAGCCCTGTATTATTATTACCACCATCATATCCATATATAGTTACACACTTGACTTAAGTATACTTACTTAAAGTACATGTAGTTACGTAAGGGACCAAGCCCCTAACATCCATAATAATTAAGTACCATATTCACTCACGGATAAGCCGCACTCGCAGATAAGCCGCACCCCGAGTTTAGAAGCTTGATTCAGGGAAAAACGTTTTTTTGGAAGAATATCAAACATTGTACATAAAACTTCATCAGACTTTCAAACTGGAGAAAACTCCCAAAGTTGTACCTGTAATTTCAGCTCTGAACTAGTATAAACTTCATGTCTACATACTTAGATATATGATTTATCTTTCCATAGTGTTTGTTTACCGGGATCTGGTATTTCAGATCACCTTTTAGATCGAATTTTACATGTCAATAAAGCCAACAACGTGCTCATGTTGCTTAGTAACCAGGCACCTGTTCGAAGAGAGAGAACGGACACTAGAAGTTTTGTTTTCGCTGAACGAAGTCAAAACAACATGGAGTAGTTTGCTTTTTCATCAGCTGTCTGTTGCTATCATGCCTAAAAGGATATCCGGAAGCCTTCTATTGGAGAAAAACTTGTTACTCAAAGAGAGGTCACATGAAGATCTGTTCGACAAATTTGCTGTTAAAGTGCAAAGCTGCAAAGAAACATTGTGCCATTTGCCATGGTATTTATCGCTTGCGGAGGAACAAATATTCACAACACAAACGGATCTGTTTGGAGCCACCAAACATGCAAAAGCAATCGCCAGTGCTTACATTCTTTTGGTTTGGTGTAGTATTTATTATTAAAGCTTAGTATTTCTTTTAAAATTAATATTATGTTAATTTATGGAAATTTCCGGCCCTATTATTCGGTAGATGTTCTCGCAGATAAGCCGCACCCCTGATTTTAAACGAAGATTTCGGGTAAAAAGGTGCGGCTTATCCGCGAGTGAATATGGTAATATAATTATGCATGTACATGTATATATAACTTATGTGAAATACATACAGGATGAATAAATACACTTGAATATATAACTGGACTTGCCTAGTTATTTACCGTATATAGTAAATTGTCATGAAATTAAATACTGAACCACAATGAACTCAGACTCTGTCTCTTGACAGTTTATATAACCCTAATTATCATAACACTGGCTCTCCAGGCCATCTCGTCCACATAGGAAAATAATACATTGTATTTCTGTGGTTTTTGTTTGCCATGGCAACCAATGTGCTTTTGTCACACAGTGGCCATGTTGGCTTGAAACAATAGATTTCCCACATGTAGCCTCGTACTGAGCAGTTTCAGAATGAGTTCACGCATGCAAAACAAAGGTTTTTATACTCCTGGGATTAAACATGGCCACCGTTTGAATAAGGTCCATGCCATAGACGCAATTTAAAAAAATCATATCATTTTACAACATTTGAACAATCATGTGTAGTAGTTTCGATATGGTAAGTGGTTGGGCTGCCTGTGGTTTTGATGTGGTAAGTGGGTGCGCTGCCTGTGGTTCTGATATAATAAGCAGGTGGGCTGCCTGTGGTTTTGATATGGTAAGCGGGTGGGCTGCCTGTGGTTTTGATATGGTAAGCGGATACATAAGCCACAGTAATATTAATAGCTTGCTGTATTAAAGTGAAACAATGTTATTATTATTAATAATAACTCTTTAGAGCCTTCTAAAGGAGCTGTGTCACAGTGAGGGACACACCTTTTTGTTCCGGGCCGGAACAAAATTATTTTCTGTAATCAGTAGTTTTCATACAACTGTATAAACTGACTATCCTAGCACACGTGGGGAAATAATTAACAAAATGTGCGTAGATCTAGTCTTCAAGGAAAATATTGCATATCCTTTCAATCAAGCATTAAGGGAGGGGACTTTAACTGTTTGAAGCCAATTACCAACCACCATGCAATCAAACATCGAGCTCCAGACATGTGCAAAACCATGACACATGCAGTGCCTCAAAAAGAACTTAAAAAGTCTCAAAGTACTTTATCGCTAAAGATAATTGCTAACAATTAACATAAATTATAACCTTCAATTCTCACTTAATTACAGGCTAAACCCAGCAAGACCTGCTGACTTGAAAGAAGCCTTTAACATACCCTACTTGACTCACAAAGATGCAGTAAGTAAATATAAATTATACTGGCTACATGTAGACAAGGAGCCCATTACCACATGTGGCCAGATCATCCATCTCCCATACTACTGATGCAGCTTTCAATTCATTTCATTTTTGACTGGCAAAATTTGTTCAGTAAATTACCAATCACCTGCCGTTAGAATGGTTTTCAGTTGAGTATTGTAAAACCAAAACCAGCGATCTTGACAGTATAGAAAGTAAAAACATCAATGTACCAATCACGAACTGAAGTAATTTGTGATAGGTTTGTACTTCAACCAATCACGAGCCAAAGTAAATGCAATTATATCATGGATAACTATAATCAATCAAATTCGATAGCAATTGCTTTTCAACACTCAATTGAAAACTGCTCTATTAATCAATCCTTGTTAACCAAAGCTTTGGTGAATGCCGCTATAATGACAGTCAAGGAAACATTGTTAAAATTTTACATTGAAAATGAAGCCCGTGACACTTAACAAAACAATCAAAGCCCAATTCTAATTTCATACTGAGTCTGTTAAAAAGAGTGCATGACCATTGTACATGTATGTGACATATTTTGGAACTCTTGATTTATGTTTAAATTTGCCTGCATGTTTTTGTCACAGGGATCGAGTCCCAGTATAATCACTTCTAGATTAAATCAAATCAATATTCTTCACTTATGAGGGCCCCGATTTGAAACAAAGATTTCAGGTAAAAGGTGTGACATACTATACTGTAATTATCAGACTGCAATTAAGTGTTCACAGTAGTTATAAAAGTAATTACTAAAAGAGAACAAGAAATACCTCTAGGATCTAAATAATGTAGGTCCCAGAGGGGATGGGAGTGCCTCAATGAGGAATACTGAATGAGTTAATTCCCTTTATGATTTCTAGAAATGGCCAAGTGAAGAAGTACCAGAGTTTGAGCTCACAGTTGACAAGTTCTATAGTCGTTGTGTTAACCTGACGTTGAGGGTGCTTAAAGCTATTGGCATTGGCATGAAACTAAAGGTAATAGTATGAAGGCCCAAGAGACTGGTGAACCTATAGATAACAGTTTTTTTACATGTGCTGTGGTGCAAGACTTGTTGTCAAATCTTACAATCCCCAATATTGGTTTTGGACTCCCTGTGGCTATTTCAAAACATCTTGGTGTTCAATGTAGGATTAAAATTTGCTCATTGAATACAGCATTTCTTTTTAGTTAGTTGAAATATTTGTTTCAAAATAAAGTTTACTGGTACTAATACACATGTATTATATTTATCAGTTCTCAGTGTGCCTTAATATTTCCTTTGTCTGATGTGGTATAAATTAAGACACTAGTTGAGGTTATAGTTGAAAATCTCCCTCTATGAGTCCAGAGCTCTTCAACTATAACCTCAACTACCATCTTTTGAATGAATCCGACAAAGGGAAAGACACACTAGGGAGCCGAAAACCAATTCTAAAGATCATGGTAAGCCTGTGTTCAAATACTTTTTCACACAATTTTAATTCACATAAGCTTGTTGGTATTTAATTGGCACTTATTATTACATTACTTATATAAAAGAACAATATATATAAGTAACACACTTTGAGGATATGAGAGTGTCTCTGATATGACTGATTCTTAATTGTTTTTAATGTACTTAAACATTAATATCAGTTTTTGATATTTGCCAAATGCACTAATTAGCCATTTTGGAGTTGAGAAAGGGACTGGGACAGACTGTAAAAAATAATCTGATTAAGAAATGAACCCCCATCACAACATCCTCAACTGCAAAATGGCTTGCAGCCCAGTGGCAGGTGTAAAGTAAGGTCAGGTTACAGGTCAGGTCACAGGTCAAGTCACTTCTTGTTTACCTGGGAACCCTACATGTAGCTCTAGGTGAGTGAGAACCCATTGTTTACCTGTGAACTCGTCCAATGGTTAGGGTTTCTGGTTTGTGGCTAGGGTTAGCTTAGGTTAGGATTTATCTTAGAATTAACAACCTGACCTGTGACCTGACCTGTGGCCTGTGACCTGTACTTTACACCCACCACTTGCAGGCTGCCCTTTCTTTTGAGAAAGCAAGGTAAAAAAAAACAGAAAGAATGTCTGAATGAGAGTCAACAACTGTGGGTACATGTAATATGTCATTTGATAGACTGAGAAGATAATAATATGTAATTATAGTTTAACCAATATTTCAACAGATCTTAAAACTGAAACTGACTTAATTGACAATAAAAGTCATGTTTATACTCAGTTATGTATTAATGCTCATTATTAAATTGCCTTGGTAGACTGTTTCTCAATATGGCCATTAAACAGGGAATTAAAACAGTCCAAGACTTGTTGGTTAATAATTTCAATATGTTCTCAATTCTTCTTCTGAAGCCATTTTATCCTGGTTTCCCTGGTTTTCGCTGCCACCAATGTAAAATACGAGACGAGTATAGTTAAGATGTCTTTATTCCGAAGCTTCAACAACCAACTGATTTTAACGGTCAAACTCTGGCGGTCGACATATATGCTCGCGACTAATTATCGTAACCGCATTTAATTAGGTGCGTGAGCTCCTAAACTGTAACGTTTATCTAACAATGTTATGTAAATGCATAAATTATGTGTAGCTGTCAGACTACATTGTATGATGAGCTTGCATGCGACTTTCCTATACCTTAACCTACTTTCACCATAGTTAACCCTTTCACTCCCATGGGGTTTTAACTGATTTTTGGCTCTTAATTCTAGACTGCAACGAACCCTCCCCCCCTAAGAAAAGTGTAGTCACTGCTACCATGAAATTTTCAACTGACCTATAATACTGGGGGCTCAAAGTTTTTTGTTGGCCATTTTAGATATGTTGACGTCAGATCTCTACGGAGCTGGAGGGAAGTTTGTTTGGGGAATACAGAATTTCAGGCTTTTTAAAGCCTTTTTCACCATTTATAGAGTGCTGGAGGACATCATTAAGTCTGATGAGAGCTTCAATCAGCACTTTCTCAAAGAACCGAGTCTGTGCCAGTGTAAGTGTGATAGAGAACGAGCTTCATTTCCCACTCATGAATCAGGGCTAGGACTTCTTCTGTCACTTTAGCGTGGGCTTTATAAATGGGGGTCTGGAGCCTGCACCTATCATACACATGTAGCTTTTTTGGAATATTGGACAATATTTACTTGCCATTGATTCCAATATGAAGCTATTAGGTCGAAATGGCTTTAGACTTAGAATATATTTTGAAGAATGAAGATGGGGAAAGGGCCATGTCGCTGTTTGGTAGGATTTCCCGGCATGCTTTGCGGTCATTATGGATGAATTTAGCTTGCTGTGAAGTGATTGTGGACAGAATGGCTTGGTGCTGGGCAAGTTTAGGTGTTGGGAGACAGAAAGTGAGGTTAGTGCAAACATGAAACTCTAAATTTTATGTGAAATATGCATTTTTGTGAGAAAATTTAGAATCTGATGAGAAATATTTTCTTCTGTAACTGTCATTTTAGTCCCTTTTTCTGAAGTGAAATAATGTCAACTAATAGTTAACTTATGCAAAGAAAGGAGGATTTAGAAGAAATTATTCATTTTTAATATGCCTATGAATGCAGTTGAATAGGATCATTTGTCTATACATGTACATTAAGGTGTGTGGGAATCTCAGGGCATTGCTCGTTGAACTTAGTCAGACTTAAACCCTCAAAGCAAGTAACCAGTAATAGTGCCATATGGCACTCTTGGGAGTGAAAGGGTTAATGTGCTCGGGTGTAACAAAAGTACAGTCAGTGAAAGGCAAAGCACATTTAATGGCCTTATTAATATTAGGTATCAGTATGTTATTTTTAAAATTTATTTACTTTATTCAAGTAATTATATTTGTTTGTATATACAGTAGTTGTTTGTATTCTATAACTGCCACTATGTCCTCTAGTTGCAAACCTTTATATCTCACCAACACCCTAGTAATTATATATATGTAAATCGTACTGCATACATGTATAATGTATTAATGTATATTAATACCATTTCGAAGTTGAGGAAGGGATTGTGACCATGCATTAATTAGTGTCAAAAATTATTCTGATTAAGAAATTAACTCCATCACAAGAAAGATCACACTAACTGCTGGATCTGCTGGATATGAGGAAGGTTGCATTGGTTTGGTAGTAAAAATGTGACATGCTTTTAAACATTGCAAAAATTAATAATCTAGAGATTGTATGGCTTTGGGGACAGCATACATTCTCTGTTATTGTTACGTACTGTTTAAAACACGAACAGCAGTGTTTCATCAAGTTAAGAAATTTGAGGGCGAAGCCCGAGAATTTTTAGACTTGATAAAACATGTGCTGTGAGTGTTTTGAACAGCTTCAAAAACTTATAATGTACTTAATGAACCATTGAACCTTTGTATTCACAACGCCATGCAAAATATTCGAGTAATCACTGCCACAATCTCAAGGGAATGACATGAAGAAATGACCATACTATGTTGTTTGAAGCGGTGTTTCGCAATGCAAGAAGAACCTGCACTTGAAGGATTTGGTGTCGTGGTTTACCTCAATAAAGTTCAAGACTTGGAAAGCGATGTGACTGATATGATGGTAGACTCTAAATTTTTGACTCCGGCACAAAATATGTAAGTTTAATGCACGTTTTTATTATTTTATGGCTTTGAGTTTGGTTTAATAATTGGAACTAAACAGTGGCTCAGTAAACAAGTAATGGTAGTTGGATAACTTCATTTTAAAAATATTATCTGTGTATTTCGGTAGTCTGCTGATATTAGTAAATTTAGTGCAAAATTTATTATCTAGGTACCTTATTATGTTCCGTGTACATTTTGCTATCTTTGGGTCTTTATCAGTGAATTCTTAATTAGGATGAAACTTTAAATATATTTTCATGTTCATTAGTATTCTTTATATAAAACGTTCATCCTAATTAGCAATTCAATGAGCAAGCTGAAACATTAATAGAAATTCCAAGAGTTGCAAGGTGCTTATCCATTGTCTCAATCATTAACCCCGTTTCCCCCTGGGACATAATTCAAATCCCTCTGCGGGCCTTTTAGAATGATGAGATTTTATCAGGTATAAAGGAGCATGCACGTGACTGATTAGACTTTCTCAAAGTCCTTCTTAGCCCCCCGTACGAAGGACTTTTCCCACTTGCAGCGCGCCAAATTTACCGGTTGATTTTTCAACCGGAGGCGTGGCTTATGACGTACTAAGATTTGCCCAATCACAAAGCGTCAATTCTTCAGGCATTGTATGTTGACATGTCAAGTCAGTCGACCGTGGATGTGGTATTTACAATTTGATTGTTCTCAGAAAGAGTTTTACAAAGGCGCGAAATGTAAGCTCCGCCCCTGAAACGTGTTTTCGTGCCAGAACATAATCCCCCGATTCAATTTCCTGCAAGTGAAACAAGTCGAACTCGCCTCTCCCTTCGATTCTCACGCTCGATTCGCTTACCCAGTGACTCAGCGAGTTCGACTTGGAGCAAGTCTAGTGACTGATTTGCTTCATCTGATTGGACAAAATGCTCATTAGTTATTCATGAGTTTTTGAAGATTTTTGAAAGCTTGCTATTCAGTTAGTATGTATCCAAACATTCTCAAACTCGGCAGACTTACTTTAAACTTTAGTATGATCTTTCTTTTGATGGATTCATTTATTAATCAGATTAATTGTTGACACTCGGTCCTAGTCGACCCTTCCTCAACTCCAAAATGGATAATCGGGTTAGATAAACTGATATTATGGTGCCGGTAGTAATAGTTGGTTGGTTCCTTCCATCCTTCATTCATTCATTCTACCATGCCTGTTATTATCTGCTTTACCAATCATGAATATGTGATTAAATACAAGACTTTGTTGCAGGATCCTGATTGGCTTATCCAGTGCCATAAACTGATAGGAACTCCTGGTAATTCAACTACAATGCGAGTTTTGTATTACCCGCCACTCCCTGATGACTGCAGTATTAAGGCAGGCCAGGTTCGGTGTGGAGAACACAGTGACTACGGCACTATTACGCTACTTTTCCAGGATGAATTGGGTGGTCTGGAGGTAAAACATTCTTTATTTGTTCATCAAGATCTTTACCCATTTGGCTAACCCTTTGAAAAACAAGTGTGTCAGGGAAGTTAGATACTGCATGGGCTTTACCAGTTTGCAGGGGTTTGCTAACTCCTCACCCCATTCCAGTGAGTTATTAGGATTTGCTAACTCCTCGCCCCCTCCCCTGAGTTGATAGGGTTTATTAACTCCTCACCCTCTCCCCCTGAGTTGATAGGGTTTGCTACATGTACATTTTGTAACTCCTCGCCTCCTCTCCCTGAGTTTATAAGGTTTGCTAACTCCTCACCCCCTCCCCCTGAGTTGATAGAGTTTGCTAACTCCTCATCCTCTCCCCTGAGTGCCTGTTGGTGTGTGAGTATAATACATGTAATAATATTAATAATAAACTTTATTAGACAAATAATTTGGTTCTCCCTTCATGTAGGCAGACATCAAGTACTACCAAATTGTATTGTGTTCTATTGTATTGTGTATTTCGTTCTATTGTTTTGTATTGTGTTAATTCTATTGTATTTTGATACCAATTCATGTATTGCCTACATGAAGGGACCACCAAGAATCCAAAAGATGCCGTGTGAAATTATTTAAATAAATACTTATATAACTATTATTATCTATGACTACATGTAACTATACATAAAATACATATAGGAATGCCCGTGCGGGAAGAAGTTTGGTAAAATAGTAGTATCAGAGCAAGCCCAGGCCAGTTGTCCCAAAGATTGCAAAAGTGGAGTACGTCAGTCAGAAATACTTAGTTTTTATCTCGTGGATGTGCGCAAGCGCAGAACACGAGTTATTAGGGTTAGTGGGTCCTAGCTAATTTATTCATCGTTTTATGGTTTGTACTTCGGGATTTTCTGTGTACATCGGGACTCTCCGATGGCGTTTTGGTATATACTTCATGGTGGTATTCCGTTCCATATATAGACTCCCTGCATAATCATTTTCTCTACTGTTTTACGGTATTATGCAGGGAGACTATATGGAACGGAACACTACCATGAAGTATATACCGGCATTTTGCCTAGCTCAGCTGAACAGAACTACTTAGACTGCATGCGTCAACACAATTAGCCATTATCAAGCGAAGGTTCTAGACGTAATAAGCTAAACTTTCCGAATGACCGTCCAAGGTTTCGAAAAGATTTGGTCATGCTAGAGAAGATGTATTGACGGTGCCCATCTAATGCCAGACACTTTAAACCTGGACAGACATGGTAGTGGGTCTCTATCGATCACTTAGTGGTGATGATGTAACGATGACGTAACGATGACGTAATCGGTCACGTGATTTTAAGTACATGCCATGCAATATCTCCCTCATTTCTAATGCCAGACACTTCAAACCTGGACAGACATGGTAGTGAATCCCTATCAATCACTTAGTGGTGATGACGTATCGATGACGTCATCGGTCACGTGATGTTTAGCATATACCAAAATATACTAAAAATCCACGACCATCCACGAGTTGCCCTTAGGGGCCCTATGTTGGGAGTTTCTGTGACTGACCGCACTGTTGTGTTGGTTTGTGTAATAAGGAAATTAATATTTTTTTTACTGCCATCGACCGTAGATTCTTCTCTTCCTGGGACAGCTGGCCTCGCTTTGATGTCTATCAATAACGTCACTAAATCACACTGAGGTCCGTTTCAGAAGGCAAACTTTTCAGGCCTCGAATTCAATGATAATGAGCCATAATTTAGTTTTTTAGCATTGGATTCTGTTAATTCTTCACACCAAAAATTGTCATCCCTGACTGTTGCTGGTTTGCAGTCAATCCCTTCAGATTCAGATAACAAAGACATGGCAGCCATGTTGGTTGATCTAACAAGAGGAACTAACGAGCATTATAACCCATCAAATATTTTCTCCCGCGCGTGATTGGTTGAATGCGTCACGTGACCCGATATTTTCTCTCCGCGAGCGGGAAATATCAGCGAATACACCCCCTGTGAGCGTATAAGCGCGCGTCACAGAAAATATTTGAAAGATGATGATAACAATAACCTATATTGTAGCATCGAAATATGCCCTGATATTTGTCCTCGGACATTATCTGATCCTCGAAGCTCACAGTTTCCCTCGAGCTTCGCTCTCGGGAACTATTCTCTTCTCGGATCAGGTAATGTCCGCGGACGAAATATCAGTGCATATTTCGACGCCAGAAATAGGTTATTGTATTTATATTGTGTTAAAATCAACCAAGATGGCGGCGATGATGTCACGTGCAGTCCAGCAATATTACACTGATTCCGTTTGTTGCTGTTTAAGGTGTTGCCGGTCAATAGTGAATACATACCTGCCCCATATATCCCTGGCTGTGTGATCGTAAACATTGGAGACCTCATGCAGAGGTGGACCTCTGACACCCTCAAATCGACTGTAAGTAACGCTAACCGCCGTTTCTTCTGCGCATGCTCACAGGGTAACATTTGAATTGAACCGTTTACTTTTGTTATTGGGCTTAATAAATTGCGATGAAGGGTAAAAAAAAGGTTATTTTCTCCGCAGTTTTGGTGTAATTAATTTGCTGCAATTTCCCCTTAAAGTGCCCTTAACCGCCTTTTTTTTCTTCATATAAATTCTTATATTATTTAGACTAATTATGAGGAAAAACGTTTTGTGTTTTCTTGAATGCTTGATTGTCTACAACCTGTTTAAGTTTGCGAAAAGCGACCAGGCTCTGTTCACGACCGGGCCATAGTACACTTATTAGAAGCATGGGCCGAGTACATCGTGCATTGTGTGATGTAATATCAAGAATCCATAACAATAGAACTTACAACAGGTGCTGGTGAACAATGGCTTTTTCTTGATCTTACGTCACTCGACCAACACCTCAAATTGCGTGGTCGTGAAACAAAATGCTCGGAACTTTAATCATGATTTCAAAATCAGAAATTATACCGACACAGTAATGAAAATGCGCGATCCAGAGCCTTTTCTTCCGGCTCATCATAAGTTCGTGATACCACGCTTTAATACTCGATATATGTGGAACTCTGTCGCTTACAGAGGTTCAACACTATGGAACGCAATAATATCTAAGGACAGCAGTATCATTACCGTAGGCACCAAAGTATTTGCGGAAAGGTAACAATCTTTAATGATTTTAATTTTAATATAACTTCTGCCTACAGACAACAAATTTCATGCTCAACGAATATGTTTATATATAATAGTTATAATACTTAATATCTATCATACCTATACTGTATATTATTCACGTACTAATGTAAAGTAGTTTCAGTGGGTTCCTTAGTGCATGGTTAGTAATGTAAAGTAATGTTTAGTATTTTTAATCACACGACCCCACAAGCTGCAAGCTTTGAAGTGCATATAAGCCCTAGCCAGTTATCTTTGATATCGATTGTACATGAACTGGATAGTCCAACGGTAGAATATTTCTTGATTTGGTGTTGCGTCTACGAGATATAAAGGTTTATATTTCGAATATGCTAATGTGTTATGTCATCACCGACATCACTTATTATACAAACGCATGCTGGTAGAGACAAATTACCTATTTTTAAATTCTAAGTTATATTTGAAGCTTACCAAAGTGATCTTACAACAACAACAAAATTCAAATTAGAAAATAGCTTAATTCACAAGTACAAAGAAATTCAGCAAATGTCGGTGATGACATCACATCTTTAGCATATTGGAAATATAAACCTTCATATCTCGTAGACGCAACACCCAAATCAAGAAATATTCTACCTTTGGACTATGCACTTCATGTACAATCGATATCAAAGATAACTGGCTAGGGTGTATATGCACTTTAATATTCATCGTGTTTAAATAAAGGCCAATCTCTATGTATAGTTTACAAAACGAGCAGCGGTGATAAAACGGCTTAAAAACGTCTAGATGTATAGAGTCATGTAATTCAGTTATTTTGGCGATACGACCTATTTCGGCGGAGAAAATCCAAGTTAAAGTTTATGTAAATTAGGATGAAATCTATATCACATTTAAAGGTCGTTTCTCACTCCGTGATTTCCTTTGTTTTTGCTTCATTAATTATTCATGAGTTTTAACTATCTTTGTCAAACTCATTAATAATTCATGAAGCAAAAACTAAGTAAATCACGGAGCGATAAGTGATCTGTAAATCTGATACAGATTTCGTCCTGATTTACATAAACTTTTGCTTGAATTTTCTCTCCAGAATTCGTAAGCGAGTTTGTCAATCTCATAAAGCACGGCCCCTCATTCTGTATCTATTACATCAGTGGAAGTGAGATACTCAACGGATAACACCAGCGGTTCTTCTTTTTCTAAGTGTCGCTTCTCTCTCGCCTTTCCATTCTTCTAGTCTCTGACACCCAGAGGTAGTTGAATGATTACCGTATGGCGTAACACTGAAATCGGTTGATCTATTTTTCCTTTTGTAGAAACATCGAGTTCTTATTCCTGAAGAGGAAGTTCTACGCCGTAAGGCTCGACGGTCACTTGCATTCTTTGTCCACCCTGATGACGAGGTAGTCGTCGAGTGTTTGGATGGCTCCAACAAGTATCCCCCTGTTACGGGCGGCGGCTATCTACAGCAGAGGTTCGCGGCGACATATGAATATTAGGGACCTTAGCAACCACGACGGCAACGTCTAGGAGGCGGCACAAAATAATAGTCTTAATTACTAACAAAATACAATAACTCTGTGAAATTGAATGCAGTCGCCGACATCAGTTTGACCATTCCTTTCAAAAACACAACGTGAGAACTCTAAATTTTACGTTCACAAGAGAACGCGAACGTAATACAATTGGCCGGTAACAAAATGAGTAGGGGACTGGGACCGAGTTTATCAGAATTACTCTAATTCTAAAATGAAGTTCATCACATGATAGAGCATGTTAAAATGAGCATGTGTGCCAAGTTTGACGTGATTCAAGTGAATCTTGTCTGAATTGAAATTGAAATTTCTTTGGGAAGATTTTTACCATGAATACCATGGTGTAGGACAGGTTTTTGACTGATTTCCTACCTCGCCATTTATATCGCTAACGACGGTTGAGCACGTTTTTCTTAATAACTATGGTTCTTACTGTGGAAACGTGTAAAACTCTGTGGGAATCGGAACTACTACCTAGCATACGAAAAGAGATCGTCACTGTAATTAAGTTATAATTTCAATAGCTCCGGTTCTTTCCTTCTATCCTTCTCTCTTTCTTTCCTTCTTTCACGTAATACATGTCTCAATCGTCCTTACTATTAACATAGGCGGTGACCAACTCGAAAGCATTTCTGTTACTTTGGTCTCTGCACACCTATTTTGTATATTCCTTTATTATGTTATATGTCTTTTAATATTTGTAATTAATTATTTGTACCTATCATTTATCATGTAAACAGTGTGAAAAATGTTTGTTTTTTTTACTTGAAACCTCCAAAATTTTACAATCAATGTATGGTTTGGAGGGATAACGTTAAAAATAAGAGAGTTTGCATGGGAATATTGACATATTTGATAGCTTCTAGCACCAAAGTTCACCAAATTTTCCAGACAAGCTAAGTTTGATCTGTTCTTTTGCAAAATAATGCTCACTTTGACAAGTTATTAATTGAATTAGTTTTACTGACTCGGTTCCAGTTCCCCGCTCTTTTTTTACAACAACTGCTCATTTTGTTGCTCTCTGATTGGCTATTTTTTTTATCGCCAATAAGAAGATGGACAATAATGCTGATGCAAGATTCGCGTGCGACCGCATAAAGTTTGTTGTAAAAGCCGAAGTCGCTTACATTGTCCAATGTTTATTGTTGTTAAAAAATAAATTGAGTTCTATTCTCTTTCGCTTCGCTCAGCCGAATAGAAAACATTTCTATTTTACATTATTTTATTAATGATAATGACACTACTGGAGGGGGCCGCACGGAAGTCAGCAACGTTTTATTGGGACGTACAGAATGTGTTACAATCATACAAGGAAACAGAAAAGCAGCTAGGAAACTAGGGCCGCTGAAAGTGCGACGTCACGTGGTGTGGCATGTCCAAGGAGTGGTTAAAAAGGAGTATGAACGTCCCAAGGGGTCGACTATGATAATAAGTTAATTACAAATAGAAAATTAATTAGTTTTTATTTGTACGTAATACCAATACCATGGCCACACATAGCTATTGACCGCACTATTATGTTAGTTTGTGTCATAGGAAATTGACGTTATATTCCGCATTATTATATTCTGGGACAACTAGGACAACTAGCCTCGCTTTGATGTTTTTTTTTTATGAATAAGGTCCATGTTATGACGGAAATCATTTAAAATTAGGACAGAACATAAAAAAAACCTTCAAATTTACCCCCATGCACGTATCACCACAGGTTGCCCAAGTTTACGATTTGTATATGAGCGATTACAAAGTATGTATGGAAATTTCACTATTATCGTTGTAATGCTCTTACCTCTAATAAAATGTTTCAAACCCTTCGCTTTCCCTTGTAGTCATTACCTTTCGTGTCCATGGCGATTCTCGGGCCGTTTAACCTTGACTTAGGGTGGTTTTTGAATTCTCGATTTTCTCCCTCTGAAGAAATTAAAGGTAGGAGTCCTTGATCTCGGCTGACTCCAACCTCGTGACCAGGGTCTTCTCGGCCAGATCCAAGATGGCGACTACTCCGGGAGAAGGCCCTGGTAAACCCTGAACTGTCACGTATTCTGATTGGATCTTCGATTATGACACAAGGATTGTTCTAACGATGCTTTTTATTGGCCAAACGGACTGAGTCCAGAGAGATGAATTTGTATATAGATTCGATTGCTCAAATTTGATCAATAAAACGATTTTAAATAACCTTAAAACACGTTGTGTAGGTAGAGCAATATATGAAGTGCATTACTGGGTAGTTTTCAGGTAAGGTTCATCAGTGGGAAAGCCAGGAGAAGCCGTTAAACCTGAACATGTGCTATCGATCGCTTCGCTTCACCGCTAACGGAAACTGAAAGGCTTGTTAGGATTCTCTTCTAGCTTAGATACATCCTGGTAGCTTTGTGATACTCTTCCACTGTTTCTTTATCCAAGTAAACTCCATTTCGAACTGTTTAGTAGACCTGTTTTTACTTCGTCGTTCGCCGCGTGGAAATACCGTTAATCGCATCTCGCTCACTCCGGATTGGGATACCTATGGTTTGTAGGCACGTGTTAACATTTCCATATTTAGCTTGGCCGCCATATTGGATGCCCACATCACGTGATTAAAATCTCCAGGATTTCTGGAGATTTTTGGTCACGTGATTCAGCCTTTACCAGGGTCTTCTCTCGGAGTAGCCGCCATCTTGGATCTGACCGAGAAGACCCTGGTCACGAGGTTGGGCTGACTCCACTCAACCTGCAATAAATCGAATAATTTCAAAATCACAGCGATTTCACCACTGGATAACTTCTCCAATAAATTCCCCACATTCTCAATCCTTAAACAACTTCTCTCGGAGTAGCCGCCATCTTGGATCTGACCGAGAAGACCCTGGTCACGAGGTTGGGCTGACTCCACTCAACCTGCAATAAATCGAATAATTTCAAAATCACAGCGATTTCACCACTGGATAACTTCTCCAATAAATTCCCCACATTTTCAATCCTTAAACAACCCATTACCTAAAATTTATCAACCACAGATCGCCAAGTTTGTGTGCTCAAATTCAAAAAAGATACTCGGCTTTCCGCGCCTGTTAACAACAAACGTTTGCCTACAGGAAGCCCAAGCATGTAGTGTAAGGGATTGAAAATTGGCCTAAATTCACAGAAACGACGTACAGACACAGCCAAGACAGTTTATAGACACCAGGTAAAATTTTTCATTTTATTACAGTACATTTTCGAAAAGCTAGATTTAAATATTCTCATGGGATACAAACCTTATCAATGAAATTTACATAATCCTGTGGGCAAACGTCCGTTGTTAACAGGCGCGGAACGCCGAGTATCTTTTTGAATTTGAGCACAAACTTGGGGAACTGTGGCTGATCATTTTGAGGTAATGGGTTGTTTAAGGATTGAAAATGTGGAGAATTTATTGGAGAACTGTAATCGCTGTGATTTTGAAATTATTCGTTTTATGGCGGCAGGTTGAGTGGAGCCGAGATCAAGGACTCTTACCTTTAATTTCTTCTAAGAGGGAGAAAATCGAGAATTGAAAAACCACCCTCAATCAAGGTTAAACGGCTCATACAAATCGTAAGTTTGGGCAACCTGTGGTATCACTTAAGGTCGGTTTACACTAGTGTAGACTTGAGTAATCATTAGCGGTACTTGTTCACTACCGCTAATGATAAATACGGCACTGCATGCGTCTGCGTATGTTGCTTGTGCTATCCTCACACTACGCTTGTGTCGCTTTTTAAAATTAAACGAAATACTGATGCACCTAATTTTGGTAGCCGAACATCTATCCAAAATATTTTTTAAATATATTACAACTATATTGACAGAAATGGATCATTTATAGATAACCGAATAAATGAATGCGTTTAAAATGTAAAAATTAGATCCAATAAAAGAATTAAAAAAATAGGTGAAAGTATGTATGCAAGTTGTAATTGGTGCTGAGCTAAATCTTCCTCGATGGCCAGCGTAACAAAGTAATCACACCGTTTTTCGTTTGATCTGAACAACAACAAGCTTTATTTGTACCTTAAAATAAATTAGAGATTACAAATGTAATAGAAATTTTAATACTATAATGGAGGTAAAGGCTGCCTGAATTAACCATATAGGGCTACACTAGTCAGGCAGCTAAAAATAATTATTTTACAACAACATCCAATTTTCTCGCTTTCTGATTGGCTCTCCGCTTTGTGCAAAATAGTACATACAATGAAAATGACGTCACTCGCAAGTCGTGGTAGCTTTGCAAAGTGCTTTCACGGCGAGGTTTGTGAATTCAAATGGTGTTAACTTCGCTTCCAAAAAAAACAAGAAAGTGAGGATTTCACAAGCACTTTATTACTAGGAGAAGTTAATCGGTGAGTCAAACTTCTTTGTAGTGTACCATTTGGCAAAATGAGAGTTTTCTCTTGAGTGGAGAAAGTTTCGGCGACTTTGTGACTAGACTAGTTCTCTCAGAGCTCAGAAGTTTTGAATTATATAACAATAACTTTTCTTATCCAGAAAAAAAAGCAAGAAAGGATTTCACATGCATTCTATCAATTACAGACCAAATTGCCATTTGTCTAAGAAAGCTTTCTCTCGGCAGTGTTTACGTTTTGACTTTCAATGGCCTTTTTCGACTCTAAAGCAGTTTATTATGCACTGATTTGAAGCTATAAGTGCTTCGTCGTTGTAAAAAACAAATCGCACACTCGCTACGCTCGTTGTTCCACTTGAGTTTTGAACATTTTATGGCGTCATTTCTATGATCAATACGAGTTCAGACAATGGCAAAATGTGTGCGATTTGTTAAGTGCAGTGCACGGCAGATACAAATAAACACACAAAGCAGACAAGCACAAAACTAAATATAAAATACAGATAAGAAGAGGAAAAAATTATAAATAAATGACATCACATATAGATTTATAAAACTAAGGCATAGTAATACTAAATATTACACTGATGAATTTGCAAGGGGGAAAAAACAGAGACATAAAGATGCATATTTCAATAAGAATTTAGAATATCTTGTTTGTTTCGTCTTAAAGGTGCTTCTCTTAGAGGATTTTACTTTCTCATCAATTTTATTCCAGACTTTGGCACCTTGGAACCTGATGTTAAATTTTCCATAATTAGTTCTCGCATAAGGTAAAGAATAGGAGGATTTAGAAGCTAATCTAGTATTATACAATTTTATGGGATGCCGAGGGGGAAAAACTTGTTTTTTGCTCACTTGTATAAGAAAGTTATCAAAAGAAGAAGGCAGATTACCTGTACTGAAATCATACATAAGTACAGCATTATAAAGAAACACGAGGTCTGGTAGTTTAATTATTTCAAGAGCTCTAAAAAGAGGATTAGTGTGATCATTGTAGTCAGAAAAAGTTATAATACACATTACTCTTTTTTTAAGTACAATGACGGGGTTTATGGTAGAGACATAAGTGTTACATAAGTGAACAGAACTCTGCTGATCATATTTTTTAGAAAACTCTGGTTCTGAAAAGTACCGAAAGGCTAATAAAAAAAATAGTAAACACCACATTTCGAGAGAAAACACACTACGTTCCGTCATTACAGCCAGCGTCGCCCCTGCTCTGCATGTCTGAGATAGAAACAAATGAGCAACAGGAAGCCATAAAGTTGAGCTCACAATAGACCTCTGCCCGAAGGAAGCCATTTTGAAAAACAATTTTATGGGATGCCGAGGGGGCAAAACAATGACTAATGAAGCGTTGTAATGCAATACTTCATTGAACCTAAATGTTTTAACCCTCGGCATCGCATATTTTTCACATGACCGCGTTATCGGCAAAGAGGTCAATCAGTTTTTTAAAGCAGTGTTTACTAAACGAACGGCAGTGTTTTATCAGGTTTACAATCACGAGGCGAAGCCGAGTTTAAAAACAGTACGCACATTAGCTACGTCACGGACATGCGCAGTCTACACAAATACTTGCGCGCGGATGGGCCAATTCAATAAAACTTTTATACGTGTATTTTCCAAGTCTGATCATTGTTTTCCGACATTTAAACTATGACCAGACACATCTGATAATGAGCAGGCCGGCTTCCAATCGGGTACACACGAATACGTTCTCGTTTGAAAGCGTAAACATTTTGTATGTTCATCTCCCGTCCACACGCTGTCCAGAGACCGGCGGTTCGAGTCACTCACGACTAGCACTAATAGGGAGTTACTTACAATTAGCAAGCGTTCACATTAAACATGCACGTGAAATACGATGCAAAAATATGTCAATCATACTTCCCGTTCATTCGCTCATTCGATGTAAACAACTAAAGCGCGGGCTTGTTCAGTCGTGATTTGCTTCCGCTATCATCATGAATCGCGTACGATTTCTTCGTTTTTTCGCTTTGTTTTCCATGGCTCAGTTCATAAACCAATTATAAGAGCGTGTTCGAGCTCAAGTGAACCGTGTAAGGAGCAGGCTGAGAACGCTACTTGTTTTGATGCGCCGTAGAAGACGCAGACTTACGGCACTGGCTTGATCAGCGAATTCAACTGAATCAGCCCACTGGTCGACAAGCTTGGGTTCTACCAAGGCCACAGTTCTGGTTTAACCAACGTTTAAACAGCCATTTTGACGACTCGATGTGGAAGAAGAAATTTCGTGTTTTGATAGCGACTTTTGACTTTATTTGTGGAATAATTGTTGGTCCAGAACTCAGACGAAACGATACGAGATGGTTGACGCATGGCGATCACGTGCCGTATTCACGTGAACAGTGCAATCGGATTGAGGAAGGCTGTACCAATTCTGTTGATTACGTTGAACGTTCATGTCCCAGTCTGAATCCATCGAAAGCTATATCAGTCAAAGCGAAAATGCAGAAGATAATAGGTACGGGAAGGGAGAGTACGAAGAATCACGTTTCCAATTTAGGTACACATGTCAAATGAGTTTCCGGGATTAAAATATCTTCGAGCGCTCATTGGCTATCATTGGCCAGAATATTTACATTGCTGTTTCTAACCCTCAAAATAGTTGACTTGGAAATCGCAGCTAAACACCTCCGAGCTATCCTCTATGGCGCCGTAACCAATGCCAACGGGCATTCCTTGAGTGAGTGTGAACGTCTGTTAATTGTGAGTGACTCCGAAACATCCTAATGTGAACACACTATTTTGTTTGAGACAAGAGTCCGCGTTTGATCGACGGTTGGCGAAACTGAATTTTACAGGCAACAACAACAACAACGATTTATTGTACCCACAATAAGAAAAATATAATTATTACAATCATAAATTTAAATATTTAAAGGGCACTGGGTTCCCGAAATAACCAGAAAAGCTAAAAATGCCAGGAATCCAGTTACATGCAGTAATTTACAATACTAGGTCGGAGGTACTCAAATACATACACACACACACACGCACGCAAGCACACGCACACACAAATACTAAATCTACCAAAGCTTATTAATATATTACATAATACAGTTTACAGAAGATAAATGTGTTAATAATTACAGCTTAGTATTTTGAGAATGAAAGAAGCAGAATTCAGTCTTATTAGCTTTTCAATGAAACATATCGAACAACAGAATGATACTAGGAGACTAATATTTGCATAGGAATTCTGTTTTTAGGTTTTCTTTAAATTTCTTGAGGGAGGTGGATTTGACATGTAAATCAAATGAATTCCACACTTTGGGCCCTTGAAACCTTATATTGAATTTGCCATAATTTGTTCTTGCTCTAGGAAGATAATAAGACTGTCTAGCTGCAGATCTTGTGTTATAATTGTGAATACTTCCAACTGAGGTAAAAAATGTATTAAAGACTGAAGGTAGCATTTGATTGTGGAACTTGAACATAAAAACTGCAATATGTAGTGTAACAAGATCACGCAGCTTAATAATATTTTGTGACTTAAATAAAGGGCTTGAGTGTTCATCAAATTTTGAAAAGGTCATAATACGCAAGGCCTTTTTTTGAAGAACAAAGAGAGGTTGAGTAGTTGTCGGGTATGTGTTACCCCAAACGATTATCCCATATATCAAAAAAGGGTAAATGAGGGCATAATAAAGGTTGGTTAGGATACTAATGTCTACATAATAACGAAGTTTAGATAATATTCCAACACTTCTTTTTATCTTTTTGGCAATGTATTCAACCTGTAATTTCCAACTAAGATTTGAATCAATTAATATGCCAAGATATTTAATGCATTTCTCTTGTCGTAATTGCTCATTATTCAATGTTAATGCAAAATTGGACATTAATTTCCTTTGAGGAGGATGAAACAGAACAAAATTAGATTTTTCTATATTTAATGAAAGCTTATTAGCACAAAGCCAGATGTGAATATTGGCTAAATCATTATTAATACTAGATTGTAGTATATCAAGATTCTTATGTTTACAAAATAAATTAGCATCATCAGCAAAAAGGTGAAAGTCAAAGAGGGATGAACAAAGATGAAAATCATTAATATAAATTAGGAATAATATTGGACCCAGGACAGATCCTTGGGGAATACCGCAGGAAATAGTTGATTGGGTTGAAGTTACATTATTAACTGTTACAGTTTGCTGCCGGTTACTAAGATATGAGGTAAACCACTTTTTAGCTACACCTCTTATACCATAGTACTCCAGTTTTTTTATTAAGATTTCATGATTAACCGTATCAAAGGCCTTGCTAAAATCTAAAAAAATTCCACACGAAAAATCACGCTCATCAATTGCTGTTTGTATTTTTTCAATTATACTAAGTACTGCATGGTCAGTGGAATGTTTAGTACGAAAGCCAAATTGCTTGTCAAATAAAACGTTTTTTCTTTTAAGAAAATCTAGCAGTCTGCTACATACAAGCTTCTCTAAGAGTTTATTGAAAATAGAGAGGAGAGAAATTGGACGATAGTTGCACAGGCAGGTTTGAGAATCTTTTTTATATATAGGTATTACGTTGGCTATTTTAAGACTGGTCGGTACTATCCCAACTGAAAAAGAAACATTAAACAGGGTTTCTAGAGGCTTTGAAATTACGGTTTTAAGAATCTTGAGAACAGAAACAGGTATACTAAAAGGGCCAGCAGCCTTACCAATTTTAAAGTTAGCAATCTCTATCTCAATTTCATTAGTAGTAACAGGGAACATGTAAAAACTATTACATGATGGATGCTTTAAGTAATCTAATGGTGATTTCTGAACATCTGGTATTAAATTAGCGAGATTATTTCCTACATTTGCAAAATATGCATTAAAAGCATTGGCAATCATTTTGGGGTCAGTTATTTCTGAATTATTTTCAACAATTTTAACAGCCTTCAAACTAGCCTTCGGCTTAAAATGTATTATTTCTTTAATTCCATTCCAAACTCTTTTGCTATCATTGATATTTTCTAAAAAATATATATTATAGTATTGTCTTTTACTAATCTTTAAAAGGTGATTTACTTTGTTTCTATAGTATTTAAATTTGGTGGTAATAAATAGATTTTGTCTTTAGATATTTCTTATATAATCTATTTTTTACTTGTATAGACACTTTAATTGCAGGTGTTATCCAGGGTTTAGACTTAAATTTCAATTCTCTTCTTGATATTTGCTTTATGGGGATATGTTTATCTATTATTCCTGATATTTTATCATAGAAGGAATCAAACATACCAGATGGTTCACAATCAGATGTAAAAACAGTTTCCCAGTTAATGGATTGTATTTCATTAATCAAGGTTGTTTCCTCGAATTTAGAGTAATCTCTCTTATAGATTTTTACACTAGGTGGGAGAGTGGAAAATTTATTGAAGATAATAAAATTAGGCAAATGATCTGTTAAATCATATACTAAATTGCCACTAATAATAAAATGTTCAATTGAATTAAAGAATATATTATCAATCAACGTAGACGAGTGGTCAGTAATTCTGGTAGGCTGTAAGATTTGTGGTTGAAAAAAAAAAGAGCCAAGAGTATTAATAAAATTTTCAGAGCCAGCATGGGAATCATATTTTAAAAGGTCAATATTAAAATCTCCCATAATCAAACAAAGTTTATTTTCCCGGTGGATTTGATCAATGGTCAAGTTGATATAGTCCATAAAATTATCTAAATTTCCGTTTGGATGCCTATAGATTACTCCACATATTAGGTTAGGTTGGTCTTTAAAATTAATTTCTATCCAGAGAGTTTCAAAATCAAGATTAGAAGTAGTAAATTTTGATCGAATAGTGAAATTTAAATTATTTTTAACATAGAAAGCAACACCTCCTGCATTTGAAAGACTGGGTTCGAAAATAAAATTATATCCTGGTATGTTGGTATTTGTCAAGGCCTGTTTATCAGCTCTAAATTTAATTTCTGATAGTCCAATCAAGGAAAATGGAAAATTTAGTTCAGATAACATATGTATTAAGTTATCATGGTTAGCTGCTAAGCTTCTTATATTGCAGTTTAGAGCAGAAAATGCTTTAAAGTCTAATGAGCATTCAGTAATATCGTGATTACTGTTAAACTCATGAGTGCTATAGTAGTTAAAATTATGATCATCTGGCATATTCAAATCAATATCTGAATTCGTAAGGTGAGGAATGTTTGAGGCTAAAGAAGTTATATTAAGGAAAGGCAAATTATCAAGTTGCGAGATCCTGTCAGAGATATTATTTGTCATTATTACAAACAGCCCCTAAACAAGGGGAATATAAAACTAAAATTGGATCGTCTATAGTTAGCGTAACTTACAAGAGTTTAATCGCATAACTATACTTATCTTGACAGTAATTTGACAAGACAGTCCCTGTTCTTGATGCTGATCACAGGGGCGTCTTGGTCTTTGCGAATAAAGCTTTTCCCATTTAGTGTCCACGCGAAAGCATACTTGAGGTTCTTCTTAGCTTTCAAACAGTGACCAAATAGCTCTTTGTTCCTTTCCGTTAGGCTTTCATTAACATAGATGTGATTCGAAATGCCAGTATAACCAAGATCTTCAACGGTGTAGTTCTTCAGCTCCTTACGTGCTCGATATAATTTTTCTTTGGTATCACGTCGCACAAATTTCACTATGATCGCTGGGATCGTTCTCTTTCCCTTGTATCGCTTGCTTATAGGGAGACGATGGCTGACTGAGATGTCATCTTCATCTATATCGACTCCCATGAGCTCTCCGATCTTTGTCACAAGATCGTTGGTATTCTCCTCTCTAGAATCATGTGCTGGAGGGATGCCTTGTATTTCGACACACTCCCTCCTCGAGTATTGCTCCATGTCGTTGTGGGCTTCTTTAAGTTTAATTAAGCTGTCTTCCAGCGACTGTACAGCAGACTTCAGTATTTTATTTTCCGCTATTATTTATCTTCTCTCTGACTCCTGTTCATTCATCTTGGTAATAACTTCCTCATATTTAGCATTGGACATGTCAATGAACGACATAATTTCTTCGAGTCTTCCGCTTAACTCTGTAACCTTCGAGTTCAATGGTGCCAGCTTCTCATCTAGTAAGCTTCTCAATTTATCAGCGGTAATGAAATCCGGCATGGTAGAACACGTAACATTCAAACAATAAACATCAAAGGACAATATTGAGAAAAGGATGAACGCTAAATAGATGTTAATTTCAGCGATAGATGTCGATTTCAGCGAGCGATGAAACATGGCTTCCATCCTGTCCGACCGCTGACCGACCGAAGACACAAAGTTAGTCGCTTGTATCCATCTCGTGTGCACGGGGGGAAAGATCTGATGACGGTCGTGCATGTGGATGCAATACTTTCATACCGTTTACAGTGAAATGGAAAAGCAAACTTTTGAAAACGTATTCGTGTGGACGGAGCTTTATTACTCGGGCCAGGCCTTTGGCCGGCTCGGGTCAGAAATCGCAAGTGTTTATTACTCGGGCTGCCTGTGGGCAGGCCCGAGTCTTAAATCGCAAGTGTTTATTATTACTCGGGCTGCCTGTGGGCAGGCCCGAGTCTTAAATCGCAAGTGTTTATTATTCGTTTTATTTTCCAAGTCGAGGTATTTTCCCCCCAACCAATCAGCTCACGCTGTTCAAGTAGTTCAAGTGCACACACTTGAACACCGTGCCACTTTGGCGCCGCATAATGTCGAAAAGGTCAACCGGAAGCCACAGACTGCGGATAGAGTTTTTACTCTATCCTGAGGACTATAGCAAAGCTGAAACAACGTGTATATAGTTTTAAAGGTACTATATTTCGGCTAGCCAAACTAGCCTTCTTCAGGTGCCTAGATGTTGTAAGTGGAGAGTTCTAAAATAGGGGCTTTACCTCGGTGTAACAACCTCACAGACTGCGTCACAAAACTCCCTTTGTTATAAACTATGAATAATTTGGAACTAAGAATATTTCCCGAGCACCCGAAGCGGCACTTATAAATTTAATCGAATCCAGGAAGCTAAGATTTATAGAACGACTGACACAATCCTACCCAAACAGTAACCGCTAGACCACGAGTGACGAGATTATTAAAGCTGTTAAACGAGAATCCTCTCTCGAGCGAGGAAGGCTTCAGTCGAACAGTTCCCTTTATGTAACTCTGTAATATACACCACGGACAAGACTGAATTTTTCTGAATGACGGTAATTTAGCTTTTAATTAGAGATAACCAACATGCATTTCAGTTATGAACACAGCAGATAAAGTTATACAGAGGCACACGAATTGACCACGAATACAATTAACATGACTGTAGAAAGAACAGTAGTGAATAGTGGCAGCACTATCGGCAGGATGGACAGGATACAAATTATGATATGAGATAAATATAAACATTGAGACAATCATATTTTAGTACTCGGAACCTCCAGTACAACAGAACAGCAGACTGTAAATTGTAGACGTGTGTTACATGAATAAGTAGTGTTTACAGTAAAAGGTGGAGAGTTCTAAAATAGGAGCTTTACCTCGGTGTAACAACCTCACAGACTGAGTCACAAAACTCCCTTTGTTATAAACTATGAATAATTTGGGACTTAGAATATTTCACGAGCACCCGAAGCGGCACTTATACATTTTACAAGGAATTGGGGAGCCTCTACTTGAAAAAAAATTCACTACGATCAGCGTAGGAATCGAATCCAGGAAGCTAAGATTTATAGAACGACTGACACAATCCTACCCAAACAGTAACCGCTAGACCACGAGTGACGAGATTATTGGCGCATGCTTAACTTTCGTTAGAGCTGTTAAACGAGAATCCTGTCACGAGCGAGGAAGGCTTCGAACAGTTCCCTTTACGTAACTCTGTAATATACACCACGGACAAGACTGATTTTTTGTGAATGACAGTAATTTAGCTTTTAATGAGAGATAACCAACATGCATTTCGGTTATGAACACAGCAGATAAAGTTACACAGAGGCACACGAATTGACCACGAATACAATTAAAATGACTGTAGAAAGAACAGTAGTGAAATATAGTGGTAGCTCTATCGGCAGGATGGACAGGATACAAATTATGATATGAGATAAATATAAACATTGAGACAATCATATTTTAGTACTCGGAACCTCCAGTACAACAGAACAGCAGACTGTAAATTGTAGACGTGTGTTACATGAATAAGTAGTGTTTACAGTAAAAGGTCAATTTCTTTAATTTACGTACGAGAAAAACATATCTAATGTTCATATGATGAAAAACAAAATATTAAATTACATAAATATACTAGGGGAGCAGAGAGCAGAAAGTCACCGCGACTGATAACTCCCCTACCCCACTCCTAATAAATAATAGGAGTGAAGTACCACCCCTCCCCTGTGACCACGCCTTAGAATGGAATGTCTGGAATGTTAAGAATGTAGAAAAAATGGTGACGCTTATGTGTACACAGCCCGAGTTAAGGCTGTTCCCAGCCTCTTGTTACTTTTATTTTCCAAGTCGAGGTATTTCGCCCCCAACCAATCAGCTCACGCTGTTCAAGTCGTTCAAGTGCACATACTTGAACACCGCGCCGCTTTGGCGCCGCATAATGTCGAAAAGGTCAACCGGAAGCCACAGACTGCGGATAGACTATAGCAAAGTTGAAACAACGTGTATATAGTTTTAAAGGTACTATATTTCGGCTAGCCAAACTAGCCTTCTTCAGGTGCCTAGATCTTGTAAGTGGAGAGTTCTACAATAGGGGCTTTACCTCGGTGTAACAACCTCGCAGACTGCGTCACAAAACTCCCTATGTTATAAACTATGAAGAATTTGGGGACTTTGAATATTTCCCGAGCACCCGAAGCGGCACTTATAAATTTTACAAGGAATTGGGGAGCCTCTAGTTGAAAAAAAAATTCACTACGCTCACCGTAGGAATCGAATCCAGGAAGCTAAGATTTATAGAACGACTGACACAATCCTAACCAAACAGTAACCGCTAGACCACGAGTGACGAGATTATTGGCGCATGCTTAACTTTCGTTAGAGCTGTTAAACGAGAATCCTCTCACGAGCGAGGAAGGCTTCGAACAATTCCCTTTATTGAACTCTGTAATATACACCAGTGACAAGACTGAATTTTTGTGAATGAAGGTAATTTAGCTTTTAATTAGAGATAACCAACATGCATTTCAGTTATGAACACAGCAGATAAAGTTACACAGAGGCACACGAATTGACCACGAATACAATTAACATGACTGTAGAAAGAATAGTAGTGAAATATAGTGGCAGCTCTATCGGCAGGATGGACAGGATACAAATTATGATATGAGATAAATATAAACATCGAGACAATCATATTTTAGTACTCGGAACCTCCAGTACAACAGAACAGCAGACTTTAAATTGTATACGTGTGTTACATGAATAAGTAGTGTTTACAGTAAAAGGTCAATTTCTTTAATTTACATACGAGAAAAACATATCATAATGTTCAAATGATGAAAAACAAAAAAATTAAATTACATAAATGTACTAGGGGAACAGAGAGCAGAAAGTCACCGCGACTGATAACTCCCCTACTCCACTCCTAATAAATAATATGAGTGGAGTACCACCCCTCCCCTGATCAAATCATCACAAATGGTAAGCTGCAAATAATGTAGGAAGAGAACCGTTTCCCATACTTCTCTCCCGTATATTGTTTTCCTGGGCTCCTTATCAATGACCGCGCAGGGACAATGACTGCGGTTTGTTATCGAAGTGTCAATTTGCGTGACTCGTACCTTTTTAGATATAACAGGAAATATAATAAAGGAAAATCAGTCGTCTAAAAACAGCCGACTCCTCTGCGCTATCTCCGATGGGTTACTCGGGGAGCACCGCTATTTTGTTCTATTCTTAATAAAAGACTGCACACTCTGCTAAAAAGCAGGAAACTTTTACATCTTTTACAAATTGGTTTTGTACCAGGTAATAGAACAGCTGACCATATATTTTCTTTACACACTCTGGTTGACAAATATGTCACCAATACACCAAAAGGAAAATTATTTTGTTGTTTTGTAGATTTCCAAAAAGCATTTGATTCGGTTTGGCACCCTGGTTTCCTAAAGAAGTTACTTAATTATGATATAGGTGGTCAATTTTTCAGTCTAATTTCTAACATGTACTCTAAATCTGAATGCCACGGGCCTTCTTTCGAACTTAGTTTCTTCATTTGGGTTACCTGTTGCGCGCTGTAATCCCGCAGCATCTCGCTATCAAGTGACGTCACATCCGCATCCTACCAAGTGACGTAATGGTATATCAAGCATTCTATCTGGCATTTCTATCTGGCATTTCTATTTGGCATTTCTATCTGGCATTTTTATCTGGCATTTCTATCTGGCATTTCTATCTAGCATTTCTATCTGGCATTTCTATCTGGCTTTCATCTGGCATTTCTATCTGGCATTCTATCTGGCATTTCTATCTGGCATTTCTATCTGGCATTTCTATCTGGCATTTCTATCTGGCATTTCTATCTGGCATTTCATCTGGTATTTCTATCTGGTATTTCATCTGGCATTTTTCTAACTGGCATTTCTATCTGGCATTTCCGTCTGGCATTTCTATCTGGCATTTCATCTGGCATTTCTATCTGGTATTTCATCTGGCATTTCATCTGGCATTTCTATCCGGCATCTGGCATTTCATCTGGCATTTTAAGTAAACCTCAGAACTCATCAGGTTATCACGGTACCTGGTATTTTAACCTTAGAATACCTGGTATTTTACTATGTGGCCCTATATCAAGTTAAATATACTAAATAATATAATTTAATTTAATTTAATTTGTATAGGATAGATAATTACGTTAAGGCAACAGTAAAAAATTACTAGGAAAGAAGAATGGTATCTTAGGGAAAATAATTACTTATCAATAATTATTTTATACTCAACATGACATTTCGGACAAATTACTTTATATATGATCTAATATTGTCGCCATCAAAAACATTCTGTAACTGCATAAAATAAAATGATTTAGTTGTCATTTGAAGGAAGTGAGAGACTGGGCAGCTTTAATAGTATCAGGAATACAATTCCAGAAGTGAACAAGAGGCACAAAGAAGGGAGGTTCTTGCATACTGAGTATTAAGATAAGTCCAGTTTGGCCACTGCAGAAACGCCCCTGACTGTATGAAGTATAATGATTGATATCCAGATTAAAGATGCCTGATTTGCACTTAAAGGAAAACACTAAGTCTAAGTATCCCAGCCAGTAATTAAGACGAAGCATATTAAGTTTAATTATATTTAATTAAATTCTTAAGTTCTTTATCATTTTCTAGCATGTCACTTTTTGATACACTGGAGTTGATGTTGCTGCATAAAGCTTACAATTAAGGTGCTTAATAAGTTTCCGTAATTACTGTGTAGTTAAAAAATCAACTGATGTAATAAGCTGTGTTGTAATCCAGTAAGTACTGTGCTGTTAAAATGTCAGTTGTAAACCAGTAATTACTGTGTTGTTAAACATTCAAATGATGTAACGTGCTGTGTTGTAATTCAGTAATTATTGGGCTGTTAAAGTGTTCAGTTGTACATAACCCAGTATAACAGCTGTGTTGTAACGCTTGTCAACCCTGTAATTAATGTAATTTTGTAACAACGCTGAACTGTATACTGTGCGTTGACATGTCTTACGTTTCTCGATTCAGGTACCCCAGGTAAGTGTTGTTTCCTAGAGGTTGCATGTAAAACCTTTTATGTAAAACCTTTTATGTTTGGTTCCATACATTTCTTTGTAAGTGTTGGCCATTTTTAAATGCCCTGAAAAAGCTATGCATAATGAGCTATCCGCCATTTTCTCATTTCTGGTAATGTTTGTTAAAACTAGTAAGTTCCGAAGCCCGGGACACAAAGGGATTCAGCTACGCCGGTTTAGGGCTTAACTCAGAATAGTAAGTTTCAAGTTCCCTGGGAAGCAAAGTGGTTTAGCCACGTATAGATTTTAACTAGTCACTAGCCGATCAAGTTTAGCCTGCGTTGCATCCAAACTAAACCTTCGGATGCGGCGCAGGCTTAGTTGGATAATGCCAATTTAATTCCGAGTGATATAGCAAGTTCCAAAGCCCGGAACGCAACGACGTTTAGGTTTTAACTGGTCAGTAGTAGGTTTTCCCTCGCTAGCAGAGGTATCTCCGTTGGGGGAGCCGGACGTGACCAGAGGCGAAAGCAGAGAGACCCCGGCTAGCAGGGATTAGTAACTGGCTCCGAACCTCTGGACGCAAAATTCAGCTACGCTTTGTTCCCGGGATTCTCTATCCATCGACGTATTTTTAATTTAACTTGTAAGTTAGATAGCTTTTCCAAAATTCGTTTGAACGAATGTGCTATTACGGTAACGTAAAACAATTTCAGCCGAGCAATTCCTGTGAACTAAGTCATTTACGTCACAGTAACTGACGTAAATAAAGTCCGTTAATGAGTGAACAATACTCTTAATTATTAGCGGTGCGTTTCATCTCAACTCTGATCTAAACTCAAAGGGAACGACAAAGCCAGGCCACAATTTAATGGCTCATGTTCTCTGTTTATTTTCTGTCACTACAGGAAACAAAAGAACCATTTCAATAGAAAACAGCGGATTATAACGCCTAACCCTCAGAGGCGTGAAGACTCAGCTTGAGCGAAATTAAAATATGAAAAGTTGTCCCGCATTCCTTAGAGGTACTTGCAGATGCACCCCGATGTGTTCTCTCGTGGGCGGGCTTCGGAGTTACCGACCGGGAAAAACTGTGCCCGACGAGGGCCGTTTTCAAGACTTCGGCAGTTCGGGCACAACTTTTTTCCTCTCCGGACCGACTAGGTCGGTAAATAACTTACTAATAATTTGTTCTACTTTAATTCTAGTTAATTTTATACTTATTCACCTAAATTAGTCGATTTTCTTATCAGTTTTTCCCTAAGATCGCTCGCTATTTGTTCGAAAATTTGTCATTCAAATCATAGTTAATAGGGGCTAACAAAGGCGCTGCGATTTATGTTGGAAGGGGGCAAGACAAAAGATTGTGCAGGGTCATAGTTCATTAGCGTCCCCTGAACGACTGAACTCACACGTTTCTATTGGCTGATTGATTAACACATTGGAATTTCTATTGTGTTTTGTGCAGGGTAGTGGTTGAAAAAAGCTAACAAAGACATATAACAAAGAAGATCGCTGGGTTTCATAACCATTCCACTATATTAACTATGTTCAAATCTAGTGCATTTTTTTCTATTTTTTCTACTTTCATTTAGTTTTGTTGGAAAATATGGCTAGAAAATAGCAGGGCTTCAATGCTGGGATAAGTTTACACTACAATCTTGAAAAAAGTGCTTTTTCAGCCTTTCTGTGAAAACCGCTTTTCAACGGTCGGATACCGTGGGCCGTGGTCAAGATATAGGAAAAAAAACTGGCCTTTATCAGACTATATCTTTTATAACAATCTCAAGGATTCCTCGAGAGTCGAAGGTAAGTACACAGCATTCTCAATTTCGCTCAGGAAAGCATGTCGATTACACTTTACAACCGATTTTCAGTGTTCGCGCAAAACACGTTCTCGATTCAGTGCTCGACAGAAGTCTATTGAGTATTTGGAATACGAAAGAGGACTAAATTATTTGATTCAGTACCTCAAAACTAGGATAAACAAAAGAGCCTGTTTACAAAGCATGTCTGTTAAATAATAAGTTCTTAATCTTTCAGTCGAATGTTTATTGAAATAGGTTGTAAATTAATATGTTCTCACCGACCGCGCGCCGCTCTCTGTGGTCATGCAGGTTTTAATATTTTCCAGTCGTACATGTATCTCGATCACCCTTGCCAATGGCAAAGAGTTTTTCTATTTGCCTTTACTGGCTCACATGTAAACGACTAATAATACTCTGTAGTTATTGACATAGCTCGGTTGAAACTACGATGTTCGTGTAGCAGATTCACAAATAGACGTCTTCCCTTCTGGGTTAAAGGTACTCAGTCATGTATGCCGATTCAGATACCCAGATGTTTTCCTCTTCCTCGCTTTGCCCTACTTCGGCTTATTTAAGAGACATCAGACTACCTACATGTATGTATAGGAGTATATATTAGAGTGGGGCTTATAATTTGTACGATATATGTATATTAACAATTATTAATAGCCCTTTGTTAGGTACATGTATATAAACCAGAAATACAATATTACTAAATCTATTTTTTCTGATTATAAGTTAGTTATTGATGGTCCCTGTACGTTGTTGTTTTATTATAGGGCTAAGTATATAGAATGAGCTAAACTTGAGCTGAAGAAGTCAACACATGATAGCTACAATGTATTTATAAGTGTGCTGAGTGAAAATCAATGAGATTGTACAAGTGAGTTTTTTTGCCTGAATACTTCTACAATGTAGTTAGAAAAAAATTAACTACTTAGTTAGCAAAAATTAACTACTTAGTTAGCAAAAAATAACTACTTAGTTAGCAAAAAATAACTACAATGTAGTTAGAAAAAAAATGAACTACTTAGTTAGGGAAACAAAAGAACTATAGTTAGAAAAAAATAACTGCAACATGTACATTGTATGTGTACTGTACATGTACTTTTGAGGAACTATACATCGGTATTCATTTTAAAGTAGGCTGTTTCTTTGTTGCATTTCTGTTAGTAGTCATGGTCAAGCTAATGCACCTCAACGGTGCTTATTAGCAAATCGTGCGAGTGATGAGTAATCAAGCGCTTGCTGACGGTTGGCCATTGTAAACACAGGATGCCATGAAGCCATAATATAAAGAGTTTGATTCTGGTTCGACGAATGCTATACATGTATATGTTGCAATTATTTTTTGTTTTCAGTTGATTTTAGTTAATTTGTTCTTACTCACTAAATATTTTTTTAGGTTTGTAGCTCTTATTATCCTTATTAGCCGTACATGTAGGTCAGTGAAAACTTGTTGTTTACCTGTGAACCCAAAGCCACTGTAAAGTATTAGTGACTTCATGTACATGTAGCCCTAAAACCCTAAAATAGTGAGAACCCGCTGTAGACAGTTTTTAATGTTTTTTTTTAATGTAGGGTTAGGCTTTGAATTAGTTCACATGGCCATTGAAGAAGCATTATATTTCTATGTTGTTTAATAGTGACTTAATTAGCCCTAAAGACCCTACATTAGTGAGATATATTATTCAAACTGTTGTAGATAGTTAAGGCTGATTCACACTAGTGACATACATGTAAGCATAAGCAACATACGCAGACTCAGTAATCACATCTGTGAGTAGAATAAGCACCGCTAATGATCAGTGCATTCACTGACTCTGCGTATGTTGCTTGTGCTTATGCTGATGTTGCTAGTGTGAACCAGCCGTTAGGGTTTTTTAATGTTTGGGTAGGCTTTGAATTAGTTCACATGACTATTGAAGAACTTATTGTTTACCTGGGAACCCTAGCCCTAAATGTAGTTGGGTGAGAACCTCTTTTCAGAGTGGTTTCAGCATTGGTTTTAGGGGTTGCAAGGTAACAAGGAAAAAAAGAAGAAAATGAAAAAGGAAGAAAATGAAGAAAAGAAAAAGGAAGAGAAAAGAAGAAAGAAAAGAAGAAAAATGAAGTTAAAAAAATTAAATAACATGTAGGTATTTGTTTTAGATCGACTTAGTATTTTGATCTTTTACTGCATTTGAACTAGATTATGGGGGACTGGGTACTAGTAGCACTATCATACTCTAGTAAATAAGTAGAGTGTCTCACATCGATCACTTGGTGGTGCAGTGGTTAAGGCTTAGACCAACAGATCTGGTATAGTGATTCAATATGGTAATTAGTACATGTATAGTTAATTGACTACTACCTCAAATTAGAAATATTACTCAGATACATTGCTTGCTCAATATTACCCTCTAAAATTCACTCAGTTCATAACTACCATTGGCTGGGAAATGTTTTAGTCAACCAATCAAATTCCAAACTAAAACCAATCATGTTTTGGTGTTATCAATGATGTTTACATTTCCTCCTGATTGGGTGCATGCTTTCTCAAAATAAAACCAATCATGTCTTTACTTTAGCTCATGTGTTTACTTTAGCTCATGATTAGCTCATTGTGTTCTTACTTGCTCCTGTGATTGGCTCTGTGCTTACTTGGTTTTGGTTTTACTATGTCTAAAACCACAGTCTCTAGTTACCATGAACACATGAATACCTATCAGGTGTTATAGTTCATCACCAATATGTTTTTTTAAGTAAATCTTAAAGCACAGTAAAACTAAATGTGTATCAAGTGTTATATCCACAAACCTAATTGAACAATATCCTTGATTTGTAGTCAATCCCACAGTGAGGACATACATCATATTTTAAGCCATGACTTACAGACAAGATATATACATGTCTGTTTCAGTACTATTCTTAAGTAAAAGAAGATGTCAGATAAGATAAGTGAGGCCAGGATCAATGTGTGTTATGGTTGGCTATATTCGGTGCTTATGCTCATGTTCTCACTTGGGAAGACAAACAGTTTCGATTACCTTGTTTGCGGTACCAAGCTAAATAGTGACTTATTCTTTCCAATACAATTATGTTTTATGCATGGTTATTGAAAATCATGATTATGCAGTTAAACAGCAAATTGCGAAATAGTCTTTACTAGATAACAGCATTATTATGCACAAATTATTCATCTTCACTGTAAGATTATGACAAATTATTCACTATATTTTATGTTACAAGTGCAAATTTGATAGTCTTTTTCAGAATGACAAATGTCTGGCCCGAGTAATTAATGGCGTAAACGTCGCGTGACGTTAATGAATGAATTAATGTGGGCATACGGCATCTTGGAATAGGCACGCAGAGACCTCTGGCAACGAGCTTAAAAACAAACAACATATAGTACAACGAACAATATGAGAATAAGAACAAAGAAAAAAATATTATGGACAAGTCTATCGATTGTGTTCATATACTACATTTACAGAAATCTACAGCTACCAAGCCTTGTTGGCTGGGTGGTAGATAAGCCTGTGAACTGCCAAAAGGGTAAGAAACATATTGGTCAACTTGTGAATCTCACGCGAGAGGTTCACAACATATTGGAAGAACTCGGTATAAAACATTGGTTGATGTTTGGGTCCCTCTGGGGGATTGTTAGGAAGATTGACAATCCTTTGCCATGGGATAAAGATGTCGATGTTGGCATTTCTGGCGATGATGTCAACTATTCTAAGCTTTCGAGAGAACAGTTTTTATCAGCTTTCAAAGCGAAAGGATTCTACTTTAGGGAACGACTTGATCGTAACGGTATCATCGGTTTTTTTCATGACGACATCTGCAAAATTGGCTGGGTTGATGTTTATGTGTTTTACGATTATTTTGGTACAATGAAACGATCAGGTTGGGAGACGTGGCTTGTTCCAATAAATTACAATTTATTTTCGTCGTTCCCGTCACACGCAGTGAAGTCGCCTCTACCCAAGGCTCGTTTCGGTGACCTTGATATGTATGTACCTCGTGACATTATGTTGGTTCTCAAAAGCGTCTATCCGTTTAACTGGTGGAAAGTGGACAAACCAAGAAACTGCATCGTCAGATAAGTCAGCCAGATAAAACAATAACTCGTAACCGAATTAACAACACAATTCCTACCTCCAAGGGATTCCATTCTGTTTGAGGTTTGTTTGAAAACAGCTAACATGATAAGTAATGTTTATTATTATAAATGCGCTTTCTGATGCAATCAGAGTGAGTTAGTCGTTAAACTTGTTATATACCAATGCAGCTGATATATTTTTTAAATGTTGTTGATCAGAGCAGAGTTTTTCGATAGTGCTTTTACTGTGATATTGCATCAGAAAGCGCACTTATAATTATATTGTTCACTTCTCAAACTCATTAATAATTCATCAGGTGAATACAATAGAAATCATGCCGAAGACGAATATTTAGAAATCGTTTCCAAATACACGGCTCGCATTTCAAGACTTTTAGATCGCTAATTTTATCATTAAAGTTCGAGAAGTCATTTGCCTCGGTTTTCAACCAACCCCCTCTCACTGTATTTAGAAATCGCTTGTCAAATTAAACAGCACTTCGTGTTTTACATATTACATATAGAACGGTACTGATCCCATAAGTCAGCTGTGGCCGTCAGCTGACTGAAGACAGATTTGATTTATTAAATGATGTCAAAGATTCGCAAACGCTTGATGAATTTGCAACAGAACTTTATTATCCAGCGCATTCGAGAATAAGCACTTATTTTCATTTTCATACGTCCGATCAGAAGACACGCAGTTCGATTCTCAGTGATCAATTTAGCGACTGATTTCACGTAAATACTCCAAAGATCATTTCTGAATCGACTAGCACCTTAGTAGTTATAGTGCTCACTTCGTGGCAACCACCTGCCTCCTGATTGGCTGAGAGAGTGGGCGGGGCTTAAAACGACGCCATTACGCACGTGGCGCCGCCAAACTGTCCCCCCAGTTGGGAACCAAAGCCAGGCTTGGGATTGGCCGGAAGTTTAGGCTTAAAATGACGTCACAGCGCACGTGGCGCCGCCAAACCTGTCCCCCCGCTGGGGGACCAAAGCCAGGCTTGGGATTGGCCGGAAGTTTAGGGGGGTGCCCGCCAGGGTCGAAGGGGGGTTTGGAAAGGAGACCCAAGCCAGGCCTGGGAGTGGTCGGCCGTGTCGGGCGTTCGGGAGGGGCTCGGTGGGGCGTCGGGGGAGACCAAACCCACAAGCAATACCTGCAAAAGTACGAGAAACAAGCCTACGCTGGAATATATCCAAATAGGGTCCCCCCGTCCACCCCCCTAGGGACAGCCCGACCCGGGATCAGTCCCACGCGGAACCAAGAAGACCTAGATTTTGGGGACAAGCCGGACCCCCGGGATTTTACCCTGGTGGTCTTAGGGGAAGCAACCCCTATGTCATACCTTGTGGTCTTATGGGATTCAACCACTATGTCATACCTTGTGGCCTTATGGGATTCAACCACTATGTAATACCTTGTGGTCTTATGGGATTCAACCACTATGGAATAAGGAGGCAATAAAAGAGACTTGTGTTTCTGTAACAACAACTTTGTTTCATCAAGTTAAAATAAATACATGGGGGTGGGCCATTTCAGCCTCACCAAAGAACTGATATTAATACATGTGTTTTTGAAAATAATTAATGATAGGTGTCCTTTCAACCAAAAAAAAAAATGTTTTAAAAAAGAAAATAATAAATGATAGGTGTCCTTTCAACCAAAAAAAAAAAAATTTAAAAAGAAAAATAATTAAAAACTATGTACCTATGTACAGGTCCATCCGAACAAAAAATAATTACAAGAAGTTGTACCCCTCTTGGACCCTTCAAAATGAGAGAGAACTAGTTGCCTATAGTCGCCTTATTATTATTTTTAAAGATGAAATTAGATAGGCCATAGCCCTATTTTTATTTTTTTAAAGATGAAATTAGATAGGCCATAGCCCTATTTTGTTTTCTAAAAATGAAATTAGATAGGCCATAGCCCTATTTGGAAATTGTTAAAATTACATAGGCAAACGCCCTATTTTATGGAAATTGTAAAAAGTCATTGTAAAAAATTCCAATGGCGTAAAATTTAAGTAATCCATACCATGTCGTAATGTTGAGCGTTTTTTTCCGATATTGGTAAATTAATTAAACCAAACGTCTGTCCATGACGGAAGACTATAATTGCTCCCGAACGGATATAAAAATCGTGCCGTATTCTTGCATGGCAATAAAAACAGGTGGAAATACCATCTTGTATCAATACGTGGGCCAGTATAGAAATGAAACAAGCTGAGCACATTGTCTCCCCGCAGCATGGGAGTGGAGGTAATTGGTGGGCGGTTAAATCCCCACATTTAAGACACTAAAAGAAAAAGAAAAAGAAAAACTCAACATTAGACATGAAAATAAATAGTACGCCATTGGAATCGCCCCCATCCCTCATCCCACACGTAGGCATAAACGGGATGATGGGGGCATCGGTGGTATACTATGCCATAGCCACAATGCTTACGGCATGTCGTCGTATTCGAATGACACTTGTAGCACCATCGGAATTGGAATTCCGTTATGGGTTCAATATACAAAGAACATCGAGCAAGAGGGACAGTCCAAAACAGGCGACGGTGTGGAATTTCTTGCCAGGATTCGTTCCACGAATAGGCCCCCTTAAATTCTAAGGTAGACAACTGCTTGATCAAAAGTACAGTCGGAAAAAACAAGGCCCTGTGACTTCTCCGCCGGGCTTCGGCCCTCTGCTGGCCGCAAACGTACGCACCAATTTTGCTTAAGATCTCCGAGGGTAGACCAAGGGGCCTTAGGTAGATAGCATGGTTGTGGAAGTGTTTCATCGACAAATGTGGCGGGGCAGTAAAAGTCTGTTCGGAAAACATCCAAAAATTAAAGAAATAAAGAAAAATTAAAAACCGAATAATGTTTTAGAGACATTAGTTCGCTAGAGGCGCTCTGACGAGAGCGGAGATCCCCCGGGGGGACTCGAGAAAATCCTATAAAAATTAACCCAATTATTTGTTCCACGGGGAAATGTTCGCCAATAAAATGAACGGCCCTGTGAAGCAGAGACCGAACGCTACCACTGTTTTAGGGAGAACAACAACAACAACTTACTTGAGCCAGGTTCAGGCGACCGGTCCCACTGATGTTCTAGAAAAACAAAATAAAACATTAGTGATTGTGTTCCAAGGCACAAAAAACTTCAGCAGCAACCGCACCTCTCTCAATCTGAAGGGTCCTCGGCCAGCCATGGTTGTTGTTGTTGTTGTTGGGCACTTCTGTGGAGTGTAGAAATAAAAAGGAAACCAAAGAATAAAAGATTAGTACAAAAGCGTTTTGAATTTCAAGAGAGAATTTCGTGTACACTTACCGGGCTGAGTATTTGATTTGAAGGCAACGAAGTTCCTACAACAGCCAGTATTTATGTGGCAATCGAGGGGCTGTGATTGGTGCCCTAAGCTCGGCCTACGATTGGTTTGCTAAGCGAAGCGAGCGCTGTGATTGGTGGGTGTTTCAATCCGGCTTTGGTTCGAATTCAAGTTCAGTGGATTTTGGGTTTTGGAATCGCCAAGGGCACCCCCAAAACAGTCCTGAAATGTTCTAAAATTTTCTGTGGCCTTAGCTCTCAAGGGCTTCAACATTTCCCCTTGTTTTTTTCTTCTTCGGCAACCCGGGAAAGGGTTCCTTTTACTGCCGAAACCTCGTGCACGCTGTCTTACAGACCACCAGTCAATCAGGAGCCGCGCGCCTTTGTCTCGCGTCATCCCATTCACGAGATAAACTGGGATAAACCGGTTGGACTAGTTTGTTACAGGACGCCGTACTTAACCAGCCAATCAGGAACCGCACGCCTTGGCTGCGCGCCAATCAGGCACGAGGTGTTACAGGACGCCGAAATAGGCCACCAATCACGAGCCGCGCGCCTTTGCCTCGCGTTTGTCGAGGGGATTTAGGTTTTAGGATTTAAGAAAGAAGGAAGAAGGGCTCCGCCGGGGGTGGGGGGAGACAATTTTGAAGAACAAGGGGTAGGGGGAGGGTCGGTGTCTGTCTTTTCTAGGGGGAAAAAGTATAAGGGAGGTGTCGCGCGCTAGACTCGGGGAGAGTACAGAATGCCCTGCGGCGGAGGAGGAGGTCCGGCCCTCATGTGCCATGGTATTTTGAAACGTGTCCGTTGTCTCTTGGCGTGTTGCGGAGGAAAAGTGATTATTCAGGGCTCTCATTTTGAGGATTATGGGGAGAAAGAAGAAAAAGAATCCTTCCGCGCTGCTCGAGGCGTTGTATTACGACCCCAGCAGCCCTGCTGCCTTTGGGGGTTCTGCGTGTCTGGTGAAAGCGGCTAGCGAAGTGGGGGTGACCCGCACCACCACTTTAGCGTGGCTGAAAAAACAATTGACCTTTATGTTGCACCGTCCTTTTCGAAAAAAAATTCTGCGAGGGCGCGTCCGCGTGCTGGCCCTCGACGAGCAGTGGCAGGCGGATCTGGTGGACATGCAAGCCACGAGTGCCTTCAACAAGGGCTACAAACACATTTTGACCATCATCGATGTGTTGTCCAAGTACGCGTGGGCGGTCCCCCTGAAGAACAAGACGGGGGAGGAATTGGTGCGCGCCTTTACCCAAGTGTTCCGCGAACGGAAACCGTTGTGGTTGCAGACCGATGCCGGCACGGAATTTACCAACCGCAAGTTCCAGGCCTTTTTAAAAAAGAATGACGTGGCCTTTTTCGTCACGTACAATGAAACCAAAGCCCAGATTGCCGAACGGTTCAACCGGACGCTCAAGGGACGCATGTACAAATATTTCACGGCCACTGGGAAGAAAGAGTATTTGAAAGTCCTCCCCCAATTGGTGCTCGGGTACAAGCGAGCCGTCCACAGCAGCATTCGACGTGCCCCCGTCACCGTCACGCCCTTCAACGACCACGAGATGCGGGCCGTCTTGTACCGGGAAAAGCAGCCGACGCCGCTAAAGAGGAAACCGAAGAAACCGTTGTACCGTCCCGGCGACACGGTACGGATTAGCAAGACCAAAGGTCATTTTGAAAAAAGCTATCTGGCCAACTGGTCGGAGGAAGTGTTCACGGTAAGGCAACGGCTGGACTACCGCACCCCACCCGTCTACCGGTTGGAGGACTTGAGCGGGGAGGGGTTGCGGGGAACGTTTTACGAAAGCGAGATGACGCCGGTGGCCGTGGAAAAAGAAAGTCTTTTTATCATCGAAAAGGTGTTGCAGCGCCGGCGCGGCAAGAAGAAGAACCAGGAAGAAGTCTTGGTGAAATGGGAAGGGTACCCCTCTAAATTTAACAGCTGGTTCCCGGTCACTCAGCTCCAGACCCAAACGTACGGGTGAAAAAAAGAAATAAAAGAGTTTGTTGTTCCGACGGGCGGAGTCATTGTGGAGAAAGAGAGGATGGAGGAGGAGGAATTTTACATTACCTTAACCCACGGGGTGAAGTCTTACGTCTCCACCTACGTCAATGCCCCGTCTCGGTTCCGTATCCACCTCCATAAAATGTACACGTTGTCTCCAGACTGGGAAATGGCGGTCACAACTCTGGTCTTCCCCAGTCCCCAGAAGAAGACGACCTTGTACATGTACTGTGATTTGGTGGAACCCAGTATTGTGGGGGATACGAAAGCCCCCTTGTTGAGAGTCCTTTTTTCAGGGCCCGGGGACGGTGAGGTCCACGAACGCAACTTTGCCCCCCTGTACTACAGACGGTTGTCCAAGACGGTGTTTGAGGATTTCGAAATCCTTATAACCGACGAGCAAGGGAAACTTGTTTCATTTCCGCAAACCTCCAAGGTGGAAGTGACCCTCCATTTCCGGAAAGCATGAACCCGACCGCATCTGGATGACGTTGCCTAGCGTGGCCAGCCGGGCTACCTTTCCCAATAACACGGGGTCCCATTTTCGTATCCGGCTCCCGGAGATGTTGGTCTTAGCCCGGCAGTGGGAGATGGCCCTCTGCCACCTGCAATTTCCACGCGCCTGGGATGAATTGTTCCCTCGAGAACAAGACCGCCAATTCTCGATGATCCACGAAACACTTATACAAGAAGAAGAAACCTCCTACGCCCTCCTCCCGAACATCACCTTTACTCCACAGTCTTTCGAAACGGTCACAGAACTGGTCACAGCTCTGCGCCTGGCGATGTTGCAAGGGGGCTACTATGATATCATGAAAACATTTAGCGTCCGAGTGGAATCTTCCAATAATGCCATGGGTAAAACCATCCTGGAATTGGATCAAAATGGGACGGGCGGCTACATGTTAGTCCTCCCCCCTAAACTGGCCTACATGATCGGCTTGGAGGACGATCCCAAAAAGTCCACCGCGCATCCTGTCGGCCTGGTGAAAAAACCCGGTCCCCGCACAACGTTGTTGTCCAGTTTCGTGAAGACGAATATAGGGGAGGTGATTCCGGACAAACCCATCCTGATCCCCGCGTCGATTTTGGAGAAAGAACGGACTGTGTACTACCTCACTAGAGCGAGTACGGGCAAAGGCGCTACCTTGTTTACCGGCCATCGCAAGATCGCAAAATCCTTTGTGGTACCGACCGGGAACTACGTGAACGTCATGGCCGCCCAAGCTACCATTCCGATCAAATCCCCTGATGTGTTATGGTATTGGTACCAGTCTAGAGGAACTTTCATGCTGACCATTAAACTCAACAAGGAGGAGACCCAACTTGCCATGAGCCCCTGGCTGGCCAAGCTGTTTGGGTTTGGGAATGGAAAGCCCGAATACTTTCCGGCGGACGACAACACACCCCTGGTGGGGTACCAGCCCGAGTGTTGGTCCACCTATTATTCTGGTCTAACATTCTGGACGCCCACTCCCTACCTGCTCAACCGCGATTTTAAACACCAACCCGTACGCAGTTTGTACGTGTACTGCGATCTGATCGAGCCGCATATCGTGGGGGATGTGAAAGCGCCCTTGCTGCGTGTCGTGTCGGCCCAGGTCTCGTACAACAAGGTGGTGGAACGAGACTTTCCGGTCATGCGCTACTTCCCGCTCGCCAAAACGGTGTTTGACACGCTGGAAATCCTTATAACCGACGTTATAGGAGAAGAATTAGCCGGGAAACTCATTCGTGGTTGTTCTGTTCACTGGATGCGGTCTGTGATGAGGGTATCAAGCCTCGTCACATCTAATACTGACGAAGAACTAGTATTCAAGATGCTAGCAAAACGCATCGAAGTGACAGAGAAGAAAGAAAGACGTGCTACAGATTTTCCGAATCTTATGTGGAAAGGTCCAAATAACTCAAGCGGACGAGTTTTTAGACGAAGATTTAAGGACGGTGCCTACTAATTGAAAACCAATTTGTTTTCTAAAAATCTATATGGATTATTTGAACCCCCTAAGGACCTTTTGAAATCAGAAAAAAAATTATGGGGTGCCCATACGTTTAAGAGAGATAATTAAGGATAAAAATCGAAAAAAGTGCTGACTCAGCATTTTTCTTTGTCCGAGAAACTATTTTTAATTCGATTAATATTTTGGGTTATCTGGCAAAATATTAGGACAAAAAACGTTAGACATAGCGTTCTTCACAAAGGATGCCAATCAAACTATTTATCTTACAATGATTATCATTTTTTGTACAAATTTTGCTTTGTAAGCCTCAGCCGGACCATGAACACACATATTTTTTGCCGAAATGGACATCAAGTTTCAATTTTATAAAGACAAAAAATATATGTAAACGTTGTTTAGCTTCTATATTATAGATTACAAAAAGAAAAAATGGGGGTATCCAGGCGTTTTAAAAAGTTATGTGGATGGTAAGCCTCTTTATCGCTAATTTTATTTTCAAAAATTGACATTTTTTACCAAGGCCTTCCTAGTAAGTCTGAAAATTGGTTTCTTTTATTGCATTTTGGGAGATTTTCAAGATGGCGGTGGGGAAAAGAGTCAGTCCCGTCTTTCGACTTTCTTCATTGAAAATCAAAGCTGTTACTGCTTCCTTTGTGCTCAAACCCCATACAGTCCTGCCTTCTTCATTCTTCTTTGGATTTCCAAGAGGTTTACCCGTTTTCACAAAGCTTATTTGACCGTATTCACACATTGTTTATACTCGGCCGAGTCCATGTTTGGAGAAACTGACGAAACTCGAAAGCATCGACAGGCCTAAAGCACAAGGCGCTGGGCGAAAAGACAGCAGTGATTCATGGCAGTCCAAACAACCTTCATTCAATTGGTCGGGTAAATCTCCTAAATCTACGATTCTTCGACCATCTTCCCACGATAAATCATTGAAATGGTCGGCTGTTTTAATACCATTTCAGCTGAAAATTGTCTTTCGTGGCCGTGTAGTGGAATTTAAAGATTTCCCAAATCGTTCATTTCTCAAGCATATCTTTCGACCGTATTTTAAAATCCTTCATCTTTCTGTCTGTAAAATAACACAATTAACACGGCTTTTTCAAAATAGTTCTGCAAATGGCCTGTCTCGCGGGATGACCCGCGGGACGCAAGATGCGCAGAACGGCGTGCGCGCTGACAATAGTAGGCACCGTCCTTAAAACGGTTAATATGGGCGGCCGTTACCACCAAAAATACAGAACAGGAATCATTTAACAAAGAATTGTGGAATGATCAATACAAAACACGAACGGAATAGACAGAAATGAAACCATCTAACTATCGCTTGCCAAATGGAATAGACAAAACACAAATGATAAAGACAAAACACGAACGATCTAACTACTGACGTAGAAATGATTCGACCAAGTATCAAATGATCAATACAAAACACGAACGGAATAGACAGAAATGAAATCATCTAACTATCTCTTGTCAAATGGAACAGACAAAACACAAATGGTAAAGACAAAACACGAACGATCTAACTACCGACGTAGAAATGATTCAACCAAGTATCAAATGATCAATACAAAACACGAACGGAATAGACAGAAATGAAGTCATCTAACTATCTCTTGTCAAATGGAACAGACAAAACACAAATGGTAAAGACAAAACACGAACGATCTAACTACCGACGTAGAAATGATTCAACCAAGTATCAAATGATCAATACAAAACACGAACGAAATAGACAGAAATGAAATCATCTAACTATCTCTTGTCAAATGGAACAGACAAAACACAAATGGTAAAGACAAAACACGAACGATCTAAGTACCGACGTAGAAATGATTCAACCAAGCATCAAATGATCAATACAAAACACGAATGATCCAACTCGCTTATGTCAAATGGAAAGATAATAATGAAATGATCCAACCTAAATACAAACGATCCAACGCAAAGTAATTCAATTCAACGTAAACACGAATGGTTTGGCGTGATGCCAAATGATCAAGTCAACAGTCGAATGGTTTAGTCGACGGGGGGTCTCCATGACGTCACGCACTGCAAAATTGGCGGCAAAACAAAGCTGCCATGTTTGGACATGTTTGTCTCCTGAGTTGGATCTACCTGGACTGAACTAGTGTTTATTGCTATTTTACATCATCCTGAGAAGTTGTGAATAATATTTTATCAGCTTGTTTTGCTAGTCACCCAAATTAGTCTAGTCTAGCTAGGAAAATCGAATTGAAGGTCTTCCCGGTTGCAAAGTGGGCTTGAACTGATCTATTATGATTCCTCTTAGACTTTAATAGTTCTTAATTACCCTATATCATTATGACGTCACGGCTTGTTTATGAGGGGGACAGAATCGACTTGAACAATAGAATTTTGAACTAAATCTGCTCTGCTGAGGAAAATTTAACTTCGAATTGTCTGGTTTCCAGATATCAGCTGTATCAATGTTTATCCCACAATATTTACCGTATTTGGTGGCTGTTACCGCTATTCTACGTTCTTCAAAATGCATTTGATAGCGATTTCCTTTGTGTTGTTGCTGTTTTGTCCCTGTTTTGTCCCCCTCCCACGACCGTGATCCTTAGCGTTTAAACAATAGATTGTTTTGATATGACGTCATAGTGATATAGGTCAATTACATCATTGATTATAACACAAAAATATCCGAACATTTAACTTTCATTTGGAATGTTCTGTCATGGTTCAGTTCAAAGAGAAATCAGACGCCTCTATACTTACAGATTTCCGGCCTCGGACTTTAAATGCATGCATACCTGGAGCCATTAGCTCCTGCATGTGCATACCTCGTTCAAACTGCTACAAGTTCGCATCGAAATTTTCACCGGAATACAACACTTTACATATGTAATTGTTGTGAGCCTCTGTAAATCCGCCTAAGCAGATGTTCTCAAGTGGAAAAGTACATGTATGTGATTTTTTTTGAAATCCAGTTACATACTCTTTTTGTCAGTAGAAATGATCCACGAAATACTCACTCAACATCTTTATCAATCGCCACTGACATTTGACTCAGAATCAGAATACCAGTTCTACCAAGAATGCACGAAATATGCATAAGAGGGCACCGAATATGAGACTATTTCAGGTAGTTACAGTGAAATGGCTTTTCATCACCATACATAGTAAATCCCATTTCTCGAGCGAGCATATAAGATTTTTGCTTATTATGGAAAGAAAATAATATTTATTTGCACAATTTATATACAAATGTCATACAAACTTCTCTGTTGAAACATCTGATACGGCAATTTGCCTCGACCATGCTAAGGCCATCCCAATAAATGTTTTGTTTACCATCATCCGACCGACTTTTTTGGGGGGAAATCCAAAAGAAATTCAAAGTTTATAAAGACCGACCCAATTTTGTGGAAAAGTTTCTTACTTTTCTCGTGCAAGTTGTCAATCCACAACTAATAGAGGAAAAAGTGTCTTCAAGCCGACTTGGTTCCAGATCCCCTAACGTTTTTACCGGCCGACCGACCGACCATCACGAGCCAGATGGCGATGGGAAACGAAACATTTTATTGGGATGGCCTAATACGGTTGTGTATTTTTATTCAGTTCGTATTTTGGATCGCCTAAAGGCTCCATATCAATGACTTTTGGAAATACACAGAAGTCACCAGTCGGCTAAGCAGCTAACTCGGCTCATTGTAGTTTTACGAGTCATTTGTATTTTGGCGAGCCTTTATAAGTTGTTTATTATATATAAATATACAAAAACTGCAGAAAATGGCAATCGAGAAGCCATTTTATTTTTACTGCCGGCGAATACGTTCTCATATTAGGTGCGTTCTTTGCAGATTTATATAATAAACCTAGCCGTATTAGATACTTAGCCGATACATAAGCCGACTCTATATATTATGGAGCAGAATTCATATGGCTGGCCTTGGGAATGTTGTATCTCTTTATTTACCCACAGAGTATCTTCATATAATCATGCTCTTCCAGAGAACCATGCCATGAATAAAATATTTATTTATTTGTGTATTTGTATATATGTATTTGTATTTTTTATGCATTTATGTATTATATAATTCTGCCAATAACGCACCGCAAAATATGAAGAACGCTCGCCTAAAGGTAATAACCTCTGTAATAGTGCCACGTACTACACTGTACTGTGTTAACATGAGATAAGGGACTGTGCAAAAGCAGGAGGGGGGAGGGGGTCGAGAAACGGGAGGGGGGGGCACAATGTGAAATCATATCCCAAGAGAGGGGGCAACATGTAAATTACTCTATGCAAAGGAGGGGGGTGATATCTAATTTTCAACAATAAACCTGTACCACTAATAAAAAAATAAAAATATATACACTATCATTTTCCTGGTACTGTAACTTACATGTACAAAGCATAATTTATCTATCATGGAAAATATCAGAAATAGAATTTGGGGCAAAAAGAGTTCATGTTGTTTTATGGCGAACTTGCACTTTAAAGGCCTGTACTCTACTAATACGCAAATAAATAAAATAAATAAAATAGAAAGCACTGAAACTCGATTTAATGTCCTTTTTTCTTGCCGGTTCATATTTCAAAACAGAAAACAACTTTATCTATCAAGATATGGCATTGATGCTTGGAGTTAGTCAGCGGACTGTGGAGAATAGAATGGCAGAATATGAAATGACGAATAGTTCTCGTTATAGCAATATGTGACGAAATGCTGGAAACCTTTATTAAGCGCATAGTCGCCAACTTTCCTAGATCTGGTAAGTTCCGCCGGATTTACTTCTAGTTTCACTACTTAAAAAATACCATTGAGAACCCTTAGTTTTTATTGCATTTTCATACTTGTACGAGGAAGATAGAAATTCCGGTTTTATATGATAACTTATGATGAAGACACAACCGATGTTTGCGCACGTTTTGTTTATTAACCAGCTCCTTGACCATGTAAATGGCCAAATTAGAAATCTAACATCGCGAGTAACAAGAAATAGAGGGTATTGTTCACCGTGCATGAGATGCTGTTGGAGCAAAAGATTGTTACGCATGCACGCGAATGTTTCCAGACATACAGATATTATACTTCCGGCTAAGTGGCATTCCAAAAAGTCCATAAATCAAACTTTGGAGAATACAGAGAAACCAAACACATTTAAATATTATTCAACAGATTTTGCTTAAACTGTGATCACATCTACTACTGCAGATCGGATTCACGGGGACCAAACCACTGGGATACCGGAAATTTAACAGGCCGGCTTTAAATAAAAGCGCCTGCAAAATATCAATTGGTAAAAACAAATTAATGTATATACTGTATTCTCGTATCGTTTCTTACTTGTATTATATCGCACCAGATATTATTGATCACTTCTGCTCTTCGGATGGCTGATTTTATCGCTATAGCTGATATAGATTTAGAGATAGTTTGTTTACTAATTATAAAAAAACGAAAATTTCACGCCAGTACCCAAACTACAATACCTTTCACTATGATATAACCGCATGATATTCTATCAGGGGTTTTTACTCAAAAATGGGCTTAGTCATCCTCGGCTACCCAGCTGGGGCTAAGAGGGGGGAGGTGAGGAAAGTAAAGGGAAGGAAGAAAAAGAGCCGGCAGTTCTCCAAAAAAGATAGCCCTATATTTCTGCCGAGTGTGTGGCAGAAATTATTTTAATTCATCGACAAGACTAAAAGGAAAAGTAATATCGCAGGATAATGTATTTACATTTTGAAAAAGGTTTGAATGCCACTAGGCTGAGCGAATAACATCATATAGTTCTTGCGTTTGCAATACGTGCAACTGATACCGCATCGTGAAAGCTTATGAGGCGGGTTCGATGACACTTCAGATCGACGTTGTAAGGAAACTTCTGCAGCGAACGCAGCGAACGCAGCTAAAGCAGCTTGATTTTCAGACGGGCTATTGTCCGTAGCCAATACAGTAACAACGTCGCTGATTGGGCACAACAAATCAACCGGGAATGTGGAACACATTCCTGATTTGTGCCAAATCAGACGAGAGCAACTAGAGCCGCTTTGGAACTAGACTTGATAGTGTTCCCAGGGCTCTTCTTCTTCCTTCTCCTTTTCTTCTTTTCCCTCCCGCTCCCTCTCCTTTTCTTCGCCCGCTCTTCACCCCTTTCTCTTCGCCCCTGGGTATCCGAGGTAGGGCTTAGCAAGTAAACCTCCTTTTGTGTTAAAACGTATGATCTTGTGTAACAAAATTCAAAGTATATTGTCATTTCGTGAGGTTTTGATGGACTTTGATGTAGTAAATGGGAAAAGAATCCTCTGTCTATCATAGTGATTTTTTCGAACAATAGTATCGGCACTTATTTTGAGCGGAAATGCCCTTAAATTTGCTTTTTGTAGCATCACAATAAGGTAACGGTATTTCGCGAGGTTTTTGATGGATTTCTGAGTCAAATGTCAGTGGCGATTGATAAAGATGTTGAGTGAGTATTTCGTGGATCATTTCTACTGACAAAGAGAGTATGTTAACTGGATTTCAAAAAAAATCACATACATGTACTTTTCCACTTGAGAACATCTGCTTAGGCGGATTTACAGAGGCTCACAACAATTACATATGTGAAGTGTTGTATTCCGGTGAAAATTTCGATGCGAACTTGTAGCAGTTTGAACGAGGTATGCACATGCAGGAGCTAATGGCTCCAGGTATGCATGCGTTTAAAGTCCGAGGCCGGAAATCTGTAAGTATAGAGGCGTCTGATTTCTCTTTGAACTGAACCATGACAGAACATTCCAAATGAAAGTTAAATGTTCGGATATTTTTGTGTTATAATCAATGATGTAATTAAGAACAATTAAAGTCTAAGAGGAATCATAATACAGACGCGGATCCAGACCGGTTTAAACGGTTTACGGAAACCGGTCAAAATTTCCAGATTTAAGGGGGAGGGGGGTTCAGTAAAATGTCCAATTTTGGAGTTTGAGTTGGGAAGTCGGAAACCGGTCAGATTTTTTTTCTGGATCCGCACCTGTAATATAGATCAGTTCAAGCCCACTTTGCAACCGGGAAGACCTTCGATTTTCCTAGCTAGACTAGACTAATGTGGGTGACTAGCAAAACAAGCTGATAAAATATTATTCACAACTTCTCAGGATGATGTAAAATAGCAATAAACACTAGTTCAGTCCAGGTAGATCCAACTCAGGAGACAAACATGTCCAAACATGGCAGCTTTGTTTTGCCGCCAATTTTGCAGTGCGTGACGTCATGGAGACCCCCCGTCGACTGAACCATTCGACTGTTGACTTGATCATTTGACATCACGCCAAACCATTCGTGTTTACGTTGCCTTGAATTACTTTGCGTTGGATCGTTTGTATTTAGGTTGGATCATTTCATTATTATCTTTCCATTTGACATAAGCGAGTTGGATCATTCGTGTTTTGTATTGATCATTTGATGCTTGGTTGAATCATTTCTACGTCGGTACTTAGATCGTTCGTGTTTTGTCTTTACCATTTGTGTTTTGTCTGTTCCATTTGACAAGAGATAGTTAGATGATTTCATTTCTGTCTATTTCGTTCGTGTTTTGTATTGATCATTTGATACTTGGTTGAATCATTTCTACGTCGGTAGTTAGATCGTTCGTGTTTTGTCTTTCCCATTTGTGTTTTGTCTGTTCCATTTGACAAGAGATAGTTAGATGACTTCATTTCTGTCTATTCCGTTCGTGTTTTGTATTGATCATTTGATACTTGGTTGAATCATTTCTACGTCGGTAGTTAGATCGTTCGTGTTTTGTCTTTACCATTTGTGTTTTGTCTGTTCCATTTGACAAGAGATAGTTAGATGATTTCATTTCTGTCTATTCCGTTCGTGTTTTGTATTGATCATTTGATACTTGGTTGAATCATTTCTACGTCAGTAGTTAGATCGTTCGTGTTTTGTCTTTATCATTTGTGTTTTGTCTATTCCATTTGGCAAGCGATAGTTAGATGGTTTCATTTCTGTCTATTCCGTTCGTGTTTTGTATTGATCATTCCACAATTCTTTGTTAAATGATTCCTGTTCTGTATTTTTGGTGGTAACGGCCGCCCATAGGTTAATCTGTGGCAGCATGTCTAACTTGCACTGGACGAAACTAGAGCATTGGGCGAACTGGTGGACCCGCGAAAGGCATCTGGCAATGTTTACAAAGGCTTTTATGAAAAGAGATCCTGAGGATTAGGACGAAAGTCCCAATACAAATAACCCCGTGGAGTCAATTAATCGACAATCAATAACGGAAGGGTCAAAAAACCTAAATGTCTTGCTAAACAACATCTATCTAGAGGACAGATTACACGTAATAAAATCCATTGCAGTATCAAACAACATTACAACAAATTATAGCACTCCTTCCAGAAAAAGAAAGAGGTACAGTGTAGGAAAAGCTACTGACAACACAGGGAGCCCAGGCTCACAACATGAAGACAATATAAGGATTTGTATGAAACTTTATCGCTAGTATATATAGTTGATGGAAAATGATAATAAACACCCATTAAAGTTTACATACCACATCAAATGTTGTCCAGCTGTCGTTTCTTGTCTGTCTTGGAGCCTTCAAGCCGCATTTCAGAGAGAAATTTTTTTTTAGTTCACCTCTACCTAAAATATCACAAGGGTGCACACTCGTACACTCGACAGGCCGACGAAAAAACGCCATAAATCAGCTTTAACGGATCCCAGTCGCTCAAAAACCTCACTCGAGTGTAGATCGAAGATTACTTTTCCCGGGTAGCGTGCTTTCCCTCCCTAGCGTTTCTTCATCGCTTCAAGAAGACGGAAATATTATCACAAAGTTTCAACTTTTCGCTACCAAGTATGCTTGTTCACTCAAGTCGAGACACATAACCGCCATCATGGCATGTAACCGAGCCTTTCATGAACAGCGCACGCTATGATTGGTCGATAGTCGTCATGGAAATGAGACTCAATTCTCCCGTCGGGGAAGGTAACGAACGCAACAGTCGTTACAAAGAAAGAAAAAGTTGGACCCTTCGTGGACATTTTCCCTCCGCGCAGTTTGAAATTTGTAAACAAATGTTGACTGTTTCTGATTGGCGGGAGTTTTGCAGTGTCGAGTTGAGTTTTGTAACGACTGTTCTATTCGTTACCTTCCCCGACGGGAGAATTGAGTCTCATTTCCATGACGACTATCGACCAATCATAGCGTGCGCTGTTCATGAAAGGCTCGGTTACATGCCATGATGGCGGTTATGTGTCTCGACTTGAGTGAACAAGCATACTTGGTAGCGAAAAGTTGAAACTTTGTGATAATATTTCCGTCTTCTTGAAGCGATGAAGAAACGCTAGGGAGGGAAAGCACGCTACCCGGGAAAAGTAATCTTCGATCTACACTCGAGTGAGGTTTTTGAGCGACTGGGATCCGTTAAAGCTGATTTATGGCGTTTTTTCGTCGGCCTGTCGAGTGTACGAGTGTGCACCCTTGTGATATTTTAGGTAGAGGTGAACTAAAAAAGAATTTCTCTCTGAAATGCGGCTTGAAGCTCCAAGACAGACAAGAAACGACAGCTGGACAACATTTGATGTGGTATGTAAACTTTAATGGATGTTTATTATCATTTTCCATCAACTATATATACTAGCGATAAAGTTTCATACAAATCCTTATATTGTCTTCATGTTGTGAGCCTGGGCTCCCTGTGCTGACAATGGCCCCCCAGATAAGAGGAGAAATGTACATAAAAAACGGAAAAGTGGAAAGGCCTTAATAGGAGTAACAATAGAAGTTGAATACCAAGAGGAAGACGAAAAGGGATTCATGTTATATTTAGGGTGGATAAAAGGAAAAATATCTTCCTATAACAGAAGTAAAGGATATTTAGTACGATTCGACAAAACAAACACGACTCCTGAATGGCACGACTGGATACCTACAATCCACAGTTCCGACGTCCGAGTTCTAGAGGCTGAAACGTAAACAGCAATTTTCATCGCTGACACATACCTGCGAATGTGAATAACTGATAACTGAATAATAACAACATCACCTAAATTGTTTCCATTTATCTATGAGTAACTGCTGTATCAAACTTGCAGTTTTATATGACACTACTGTAGAGCGAAACATATTGGTACATCGTCACTGTCGTCGATCATCTCGTGTTTGAACAAAACAGTATTCTTTAAAAAGACAGTGCTGAAATAGTACGCATATAACAAGACAAAGTGTTCTCAGCCATACGATTCCTCTTAATTAATATTGATCATCGCTGTCCATCATCCCTTCTTGTAAACATATTCTTCACAACAGACAGTGCTATGGGGCATATGATTCCTCAAGCTTTATTCAACACCCATTATCCGTTAAATGGAAGAATTTCGCGATTTTCATGTCTTGTCATGGTTTATTACATCTCAGCTATAATTGTCAGATCTAGTTTTTATATCAAAATCGATATAGTACCAAGTGGTCTTAACTTGGACTAAGCCAAAGTTGCATGCAGTGCTTACTGATAGCGGAATAGTGCTGCAAAGTGCCAAAAATGGTATGATTTTCATGTCAAATGGTTTATTTGCAGCATCTTGTTCAACAACTAAATATGACATAATAGATGTCTTTTATATTTCTAAGTCTAAGGGAAGGATGATACTTTCGATTAAATCCAGTTCCTGTGTGCAGCGTAAAAACCTTATTTTCAAGTAATTTTCATGTTTTTAATGTCCGTAGTTTTCGTGTATTACTTCCGTTACTATCTTTAAAAAAAAATAGGTACGTGTCTACTGCTTTTGTAATACAATTGCCCCTCTGAGATTTTGGGTGGGGGTGCGCCACCTGGGTCTCCAAGCAGTGACCCTATTTCAGACCAAAATCTATGATTTTCCATAATGCAAAGTGTGCATTAGCCTGCAATGCAGGCACCGCAATATATTTTGACGAGGGAAGAATGGCGCGAGGACAAAAAGGAAGTATGGGGAAGGGAAGGGAATGCCCGCCCGCAACGCCTGTGATTTTGAAAAACGCCTCCTAATTAGTTATGCATGTCTGATCTGTCAAAAATTACCGGGTACAATTTTCCTCGCTGATTGTAGGCCTCATAAAATGTACATTTCCTCCAAAATTAATGTGATATCAAGCGATTTTAATTAGTGTTTTTGTAGCAAGTTGGCCGCCACCAATATTTCAATTTAGTAAACAATCTGATGCGATGTAACCGCAGTGTTGGTTTTCGTTAACATCATTGTTTGCACATCATGAGATGGGAATATAACTCGAAAGAATCTGAAAACAGCACTTTACTTTCGAAATAAATTGAAAACTAGAATCAGTCACCATCGTAGTTCTTACATATGTAACAGGAAGTTCATAGTTTTAATAGAAGTGCTTGAAATAATTTTATTTATCCGCTTGAATATGGTGGTTAATTTTTAGGCTTCCGCCACGTTTTCGCAGAAAATGACATTCAGCATTTCTCTCTATACACTAACTTTTAGCCATGCTTTTTATGTTAAATCTACGTCAATTTTCGCATAAATTTTTGAAATTTAAATATTACATGACAAGTTTTTTTGTATTTTTGCTCTTCAATAAATGTACTTCAAGATGATATATTATATTCCTTCTATCTTTTACATTATTTTTTTCTCACGAAATTCTTCCACTTAACGTAGAATGGGTGTTTAAGTTGATTATCGTTGCCGTCAATCTTATAAATATGTTTTCCTGCATAAATTGGTTTCGTAGCCTTTTTGTGATATTATAGATCGGTAACAGCGTCATTGGTTACCGTTGGTTGTCAAGACCGAACTGGAGGTCAACCACAATCAAAACAACAGTCAAACCATGATAAAACACAGTGAATACACCAAGCTAATTAATGCAGCGAAAAAAGCACCATTTATTTCTTAGAAATGTCATCCAAACGTTTTTTTTATAGGTTTACAAACCTAAAGAGTCTCGAGAAATATATCTAATGAAGCTGAAGTACGTAGATGGACAGGCTCCATGCGAGATTCTGAGGGCAGAGTCGATCTGGAGACTTGGCCTAGCGTTTAATACCTACAGATGTCGGAATGTATCTGCTGTTTAAAGAAAGCCCGAATACACAGGTTGTCTGTGAGATTTGGCAGCTCACTGGGTATGTTCAGACTACTATCGTGCAGCTAGCTAGAGTCTTGAGATATCTGTCAGAAACTCCTACCTCGCAGCTAGTTAATAAATTAGTACTGTTCAGACCAAATTCTGGTATGCGTAATCTGAGCACTTTAGAGATTTAGTTTGTTGATTTAGTTGCAAAGGTAACACCAATCTATAAAGATGACAAGAAATGCATTCCCGATAACTATAGACCTATCTCTGTTTTGCCTGCCGTCACTAAACTAATAGAAAGGATTATTTTTGATCAATTCTATAGCTATCTGACAGAGCATGGTTTACTTACAGATTCACAATCTGGCTTCAGACCCTTACATTCCACATTGACTGCTCTACTAGATGCTACCAATGATTGGTTTTTAAACATAGATAAGGGTCTCTTAAATGGAATTATCTTTTTGGACCTAAAAAAGGCATTTGACACCATGGACCATAAAATCTTATTAGGAAAATTGAAACCAGTATATGGTGTCTGCCAAGCAAGTCTAAACTGGTTTACTTCCTATCTTACGGAACGAACACAAAAAACGTTTGTGGATGGTGTACTGTCAGATAGCTGTAGAATTAAATGCGGAATACCACAAGGATCTATCCTTGGACCACTACTTTTTATAATCTATATAAATGATCTTCCATCTTGTGATCTTTACTCTAAAGTGCGGATGTATGCAGATGATACTAGTCTAACTATTGCAAATACTGATGAGAAAATCCTAGAGCAACAAATGAACCATGACCTTTGTGAAATACATACATGGTTAAAAGCTAATAAACTCAGTCTAAATGTGGTCAAAACAAAATACATGATAATAGCTAGTCAACATAAAGTAAAACATCTTGAATATCCGTTTCAAATTGAAGTAGATCATAAACCCTTGAAAAGAGAAACGACATACAAATATCTTGGAGTTAAGATCGATCAATCTTTAACATGGAAGGATCAAGTAGACACAATTTCTAAGAAAGCTTCAGGGGGTATAGGGGCACTGAGACGAGTTAGGCATCTCGTACCTCACGAAACGCTAATTACAATGTATAATTCCCTTGTACTACCGTATTTCAATTACTGTAGTGCAGTATGGGGGAACTGTGGAAAAGGGATATCTGACATACTCCAAACTCTACAAAATAGAGCTGCCAGGGTGGTCACGTTTTCCAATTATGATAGACGGTCAACTGAGTTGTTGAACGAACTTGAATGGGATAATCTTGAGACAAGAAGATCAAAGCAACTGGCTATATTAATGTACAAAACTATGAATGGGAGCACTCCAAATTATTTGAAGGAAATCTTTAAAAGCACAACTCTTGTACATTCCTATAACTTAAGAAACTCAAGCTATAATGTATCTGTACCAAGACCGCACACTGAAGCTGGAAAACGCAGCTTTCATTATAAGGGGGCTGTTCTCTGGAATAGTTTATCCAATGATACAAGAAGACAGACAAGCGTGGCATTATTTAAATATACGCTATAATTTAGGTTAATAAATAATTTTTGAATAAGAATTATACAATTTATATTAGGATAATATATTTTAGGGATTTACACTTTTTACAACACATTTTAAACTAGGGATCCATTTCTGTCATTTTATTTCTAGTTCATGTATGCACGGCTCTCGGGAATTATATGTATGATGAGACACCGTGTTGAAATAAAGATTATGTATGTATGTACCATATGTGCCACGACTTACATTAGCTAGCCTAGTAACTTAGTAGGTTTTACTTTTTGTTTTTCCCTCTTCTGGTTTGTTTCTATCTCTAGAAGATAGAAATTTGGTCTATAACTGCCCTTGGCGCAAGTGTTTCGTAATCGCAAATAATTGATCTCGTATAGATCCTGTCCATCTACGTACTTTAGCTTCGTTAGATATCTTTCTCGAGACTCTTAAGGTTGTAAACCTTTAAAATAGCCGGGTAAAAATGTTTTAGATGACATTTCTGAAAAATAAACGGTTATTTTTTTTCGCTGCATTGGCTCGGTGTATTCATTGTGTTTGACTGTTGTTTTGATTGTGGTTGACCTCCAGTTCGGTCTTTACAACCAACGGTAACCAATGACGCTGTAACCGGTCTATTTAAGAAATAGTAAAGCTACGGTTTATAATCTTGCTGTCTCTCTGTTAATGGCAAGCAAGCCTATATTAGTGTAGCAACATATCCTCACCTTGTGGTAGTGCTTTGACGTAGCGGTGAGGCTCGTTTGCATTTTTGCATTCGCTAAACCTGCCATAAATGTTTTATTTTTGAAATTAAATGATTACTATCGTGAAAGTCAAATGCATATTTTTTTTCCTGGAAAACGACGAAATGACGATGTTTAGGTATTCGATAACATCATTGTCTGTTGCTGACCATTGGTGTCTTAGGTAAACACTTTGGGGAGAAAATTATGTTATGGAATCACAGGTATCCCAAGCTGAGTATTTACAGTGAATGTATGGGTTTTTTAATCGAGCTGGTTTTGTAAGAAATAAAATAAAATTGGTCCTGCCTGTAACTTCTCGTACTTGTTGTCGGTGTTATTGTTTGGGTCCATACGAAATTTGAGGCGATTCCGCATCAAACTGAGAGAGTTAGAGCAATTTTAATTTGTCGAGTCTTCCCCGTATAGAAGAGAGACCTATATACAGATGCTGAATTTCGTCATTACATAACGGCCGTTTTCATGTTCCCCTTATACATATATACAGATGCTGAATTTCGTCATTACATAACGGCCGTTTTCATGTTCCCCTTATATATATACAGATGCTGAATTTCGTCATTACATAACGGCCGTTTTCATGTTCCCCTTATATATATACAGATGCTGAATTTCGTCATTACATAACGGCCGTTTTCATGTTCCCCTTATATATATACAGATGCTGAATTTCGTCATTACATAACGGCCGTTTTCATGTTCCCCTTATATATATACAGATGCTGAATTTCGTCATTACATAACGGCCATTTTCATGTTCCCCTTATATATATATACAGATGCTGAATTTCGTCATTACATAACGGCCGTTTTCATGTTCCCCTTATATATATATACAGATGCTGAATTTCGTCATTACATAACGGCCGTTTTCATGTTCCCCTTATATATATATACAGATGCTGAATTTCGTCATTACATAACGGCCGTTTTCATGTTCCCCTTATATATATACAGATGCTGAATTTCGTCATTACATAACTGCCGTTTTCATGTTTTCCTTATATATACAGATGCTGAATTCGTCATTACATAACGGCCGTTTTCATGTTCCCCTTATACATATACAGATGCTGAATTTCGTCATTACATAACGGCCGTTAAAGTATCGGTAGTATATATAGTAAATATGTTTACTATAACTATTATTTTAATAGTATTTACTGATGAGGATAATGACGAAATATTCGCTTCATATGTATATAGACTTACAGACGAAATTCGTTAATGTAATAACTCCCTTAAAGGGGAGTATTATTGGAAGATTTTTAATAGATAAGTTAAAAAGTTATAAAGAGTTATGAAGAGTTATAAAGAGTTATAAAGAGTTATAAAGAGTTATAACGAGTTATAAAGAGTTATAAAGAGTTTTCAACGAATTCCATCGGATCTGAAATTGGTCATCAACTTATCTATTAAAAATCTACCAATAACACTAACTGCAACCTTGGGTGAAATGCCCTATTTTTACATTTAATGACTAGATTTCATTTTACCTTGCGTCTGTTTTCGAAAAAAACTCTGGTGATCGAAAAAAACTCTGGTGATCGAAAACAAAAACACTTGGCTAGGTTGGTTATGTAACCACTCTATTCTTTCAGTATCTTTAATTTGCAACTTTTCCGATATGCAAGACGGTAGAACTTTGCCTATTACCCGCACAGCGTATGACCCGCACCGCTGATTTTAGAGTCTCAAACTGAAAAATATATTTTAAAACAGATTACCCGCACTTCCCAATGTCAATTTAGGTAACAATACCGGTACCTCATAGTAGGTTTTAATTGTTGTGTCTTTGTAGACGTAGGAACACATCAACATGTGTACGTTCTTGATAGATAGAAGTCGTAAATCCATTCGTATACAGTGCGATTTCACAGCAATTTAGAAACTAATCGACTCACATCGGCATTTTAGAGTTCGACTCAAAGCATTTCCGGCATCAGGCGAAATTGTTCAGACACGAAACGAATATAAAAGAAAAACTCTCAAAACATTCGATTCGGAAAGTATCTCAATTTCTAAATGAAAATTTGTCTTTAGGCCGGGGGGAATGTTTGGTGCATGTATCAAATTCGTGGAAAAAATCACGCTTCTGTGTCGTGGAATTCGAGAGACTCGAACCTCCTCACCTTTGAAAATGGATTCCACATTAACAAAAAGAACTCCAGAATATTTTCTTTGGTGGACCTTTTCCATTTTTACAAAATACCGGTGGTGTTGTGTCAATCACCCCAAAAAAAAAAAACTCTGGTGATTGAAAAAAACTCTGGTGATCGAAAAAAACTCTGGTGATCGAAAAAAAAAATGGTCATTGAAATAAAAAATCACTTGGCTAGGTCGGTTATGTAATCTTTCTATTCTTTCAGTATCTTTAATTTGCAACCGAACAGTTTATTCGATTACTTCGATCAATGCAAGTTTGAGGTCGACTATTCTTATGTCTGTATTTGTGTAGCCTCCTGTGCAGCCGTCCTTAGTGTCGTCACGCAACGTTTCCCTCCCCAAAACGTTGCGTGACGACACTAAGGACGGCTGCACAGGATTCTAGTATTTGTGTAGAAACATCTGATTGCGAAAACTTTATCCCTATACAAAAACAAAATGGCACCGAAAAGAACAGCTCTCTCAACTCTGGCTCATTGTTTCCTTGATGAATTCTTTTTACGATATACTATTTCGTATTTGGACAACGTTTCTGAAACAGATGTAAAATATTTAGTGGAACAGACACACGATCGGGATAACAATTGACTCATTGTTTTCGCTTTATTAGAACATGTGATACAATTAGAATACATCGATAGGTAAAATTAATAAAATATGTACTTCCATTTGTTACTTTCATAATTATATTCATTTTGAAATCACTAGTGTTTCCTGCAATTTGATTGGTTAAAAGCAGCAGTGATTTCAGCCTAAATTCCATCATTTTGTGTCTGTTATTGCATCCTTTTGCTGAACCAATCAATAAGCAGTTTCACAGCGTAGGGATTGCGTGATCGATCGCGCACGCTCTTAGATTTTAATTGCCTTCTTCAAAGCTCTACCTGCTTGACTTTTCTAGTTTGTTGTTGTAAAAAACAAATTTACGAACGTTTATAGTTTGTTAAGATTTCAGAGGTTTTTTTTCGGATCACCAGAGTTTTTTTCAATCACCAGAGTTTTTTTCGATCACCAGAGTTTTTTTCGATAACCAGAGTTTTTTTCGGTCACCAGAGTTTTTTTCCGATCACCAGAGTTTGTTTCGGTCACCAGAGTTTTTTTTCCGATCACCAGAGTTTTTTTCGATCACCAGAGTTTTTTTCGATCACCAGAGTTTTTTTCGATCACCAGAGTTTTTTTTCGATCACCAGAGTTTTTTTTCGATCACCAGAGTTTTTTTTCGACCACCAGAGTTTTTTTTCGATCACCAGAGTTTTTTTTCGACCACCAGAGTTTTTTTTCGATCACCAGAGTTTTTTTCGACCACCAGAGTTTTTTTTTATCACCATCTCTAGAGGTTTCAGTTTTTAAACAACAGGGTATTTGATGGCAATCAACAGAGGTTAAGTTATTGATCGAGGTTTTGAGTAGCGTTGACAAATGAAAACAAGGACGGTTGACAATATATTGGTGATGACACATTTTGATGTGATTACAATAGCGATTTTTTTTATTTTTGGACCATACGGCGCGCCATAATCACCAGCGTTTATTTTCGATCACCATTTTTTTTCGATCACTAGAGTTTTTTTTCGATCACCATCTCAGGTTTTTTTAAATAACAGAGTATTTGAGATTTAAGTTATTGATTAAGGTTTTGAGTAATGTTGACAAATGAAAACAAGGACGGTTGACAATATATTGGTGATGACACATTTTGATGTGATTACAATAGCGTTTTTTTTATTTTTGGACCATACGGCGCGCCATAATCACCAGCGTTTATTTTCGATCACCATTTTTTTTCGATCACTAGAGTTTTTTTTCGATCACCATCTCAGGTTTTTTTAAATAACAGAGTATTTGAGATTTAAGTTATTGATTAAGGTTTTGAGTAATGTTGACAAATGAAAACAAGGACGGTTGACAATATATTGGTGATGACACATTTTGATGTGATTACAATAGCGATTTTTTTATTTTTGGACCATACGGCGCGCCATAACTGTACACCAACATAGCGGCTATGAAGTAACGTGCAAAGGGTCCAGAGCTCCATCGATAAAGTGGGTAACCACGTGCTTGACCAAGTATAATTACTCGGGCTGCCTGTGGCAGCAACGAGTCTTAAAATGCAAGTCGTTATTTTTTTTTTATTCCGTGTAGCACGCGGTCTGCGCATGCGTTAAAGGTCAAATTCACACCAATCAGATTGCACTGTGCTGGTCACGCAACAATCGCCAGGTTAATTTATTTACATAATTGAATACAGTAAATCAAGATGGCGGAGGACCCGCGAGGAACTTTCTCTCTAATTTGGAGTCCCATCTCTCAAATGTAAGCACTTTAATGTTTTATTTAACTTCACTCGTGCGAAAGCCTTCCAACAGGCTCAGGATACTTGGTATTTATTTATGCTGAACCCGAGTGAATGTGCGATCGAAAAATATGCTTGGCTTGCTCGCTGCATTGTCATTGAATTGTGCTGTTCGGTTTGCCGATACCAAAACTGCAAATGGTCAAGATGCTATAAATCATACCTGAAGGCTGAAGAGAAATACATGAGCTTTTTAAATACTACACGTGTGCATCGTGGTGGTTTAAGTCAAACATGGTCTGTTTTTGTCGGCGCCGTGACGACACCAGCGAAGTTGAACAGAGAACCGAGTCAAATCAACTCACCATAATTTGTAAACAACCGAGTGAATTCTGTTGGCTTGCTCGCTGTACTGGATTCTGCTTTTCGCTGTACATACAGATACCGAAACTACAAACAGTAAGATGACCTGGCTCCCGTAATCGGCGTATCTTGTGTGTCGAGTTGCGACACTGTGTACATCTTGGTTATACAAATTAACGGATTCAAATTAACACTACAATCAGACAGAGAGTTAATCTATACCGACACTTTGATATGCCAAGGAACTGGAATATCAACACAGTACAAGGTGAGGGAAATTTAAAGTACTGACTTCATTGCTGTGTTCAATTAATCTACACTGAATTTCTAACGGACCTGAAACAAGGCTGATCAAAGCGATCAAAGCCAGGACCCGGCCCGCTAGCCGGCTACCAACATTGACCATAAATTATTCTGGAACTAACAATGGCGCTCAATATTCTGCAACCAACCTTGTTCTCACTTGAAAAATACCCGGGAAACGTAATGTGAATGATCTGAATCGAAGGAACTGCATGGACTGTACTTTATACACATCCATATATAGTTTATGTTCTAGGAACTGGAATTCAGTTTATACACATCTGAATAGTAATATTTATTTATACGTACTTTATATTAATCCCTTTATATATCCTGTAATATAGTGTCCCCAATTAGCTTTACAGCTAAATACTATTAGTAGTATATCAAATGCCGGTTCTGGCCCACGTTGCATTTTTTTTTTGTATTTTATGACATCTCACCCTTCGGGTTCGTTATCATAAAATACAACAAAAAAATGCAACGTGTGCCAAAACACGGCATTTAGTATTCTACTAGAGTTTATTTATTGTATTTATACATTATATTAAGAGACCGGTTTCTACCGCTTTTTTACGGATTGGAGCAGTTTTGTTGTACTATTTTGTTGTTGTATTTTTTACATTTAACGCCCTATTAGAGAAACATGTTTATAAGGTATTATTTACTACTATAGTTCATTTATTGTATTTATACACCATATTAAAGGAAGGATTAGTTTACAGTATATCCATCCATGGTACTAACATACATTCTCTACTTCACGATATTAACGTATGCTGTTATCTTAGTACGTATTAATACCACACCGATTAGACAAGTGTGTATGATTGAAGAACCTAAACGTTACAACTAAGATACCAATTAGACACATAGTATATATATAGGTATATTACACGATGATTGATAGTTGCACGATGATTGAGACAAGAACTTGTGATTGGTTGATGCGAGGAAAGACCACGAAATGTATAAGGAAGTGTTCAAAGATGTTAGAGTATTGCTCTCAACATAACTTCCAGATAGGAAGAGGATGTGCTATATTCGTTCCATGTTTGACGTGTGGTCGAGGCTGTCGTACTATTCACGAACTTTGTGCAAAATGTGGTGCACCTCAACGCCGTACCATTCGCAATAAGAAGAACCTTGATAAGAAAATAGCTAAGGAGGCTAGTGAGTTGGCGAACCTCATACGTCTAAAGGAATTAGAGAATCACGAGAAAGATCCAAATGTGGTGGACATTCACAATCTCGATAATGCATTGGATGACCTCTCCATTTGTGAGAAAGATCTAAATGTGGTAGAATCGGAGGATAAGTAGAAATCACGATACGAAAAAAAAGAAAAAAGAATGAAGAGAAATTGTTATGCGACCTCTCTTCATTTTTTTTCTCTTTTTTTTTAACAAACAATTGGACAATTGTCAGGCATATGGTATACAACTAGTATGGATGACTTTTTTAGATTACTTGGTTCAGAAATTTGTGCAAGCCTACATATCAAACCACGGTTGCATATTAACACTGGTAAAACATGTTCCGAATGTCTATGCCCGATGGAAATGCAAGGAACGGAATTCATATGTCCCACCTGTGGTCTTGTTTCCGAGACTGAATCATGTGAAGAAACAACTATCGATCTTACTACTCGGTTACGCATAGTAGGGCCGGATAGCTTTCGGTATCAACATGATCTAGACCGCACAATCCCAAAGCAAAGCTATAACAAAGAATTGCAACTACGAACGATCATGCGAGAACTACAGGCATACAACACTATTTATAAACAAAATTACGACCTCTCGTTTCCCACAAATGTATTAGTAATCGTAGCCGAAGCATTCATCCAAGTAAAGAAAGTTCGTATCAAACGTAGCTATGCGAAACGAATTATTTTAGCTGCTATACTTTATCAGGCATGTATACAATGTGGGTTCGTTCGATCTAAAGGAGAGGTCGCTCGTTTTATGCAACTAAACAATAAAAGCATATGTCGTGGAAATGTCTTTATACGTTCTCTACATGATGACGATAAGATCGATATAGATTTAAATACCGATCTAATAGCTCCTCACATTACAACGACTTTTGCTAAACTCGACCCCCAAGGAGTACCTAAGAATGTCCAACAAATAGTCTATGAGATTGTTCATACGGTAATAGAAAGCAATATAGGTACCAGCTCTATACTTCGAACTAAAGTCGTTGGAGCAAGTTACGAGGTGCTACGTCGTTCGGGATCTCGTATGTCTCTTATTGACGTTGTTAAACGATGTGGTACACATAAGAGTTCGATCGTACGTTTTATCGATGAGTTGCATGCTTACCATTCCCACTTTGAGCCCATCTATATAAAACATGGTCTAACTAGTGATAGAGCCTCATTTTAAAAGAAATAAATAGCATCATGCACGAAGTCTATGAACAGAAAGTTTCTCACGCGTCGGAATTATTTTAGTAGCATCACGAAGTCTATGAATATAAAGTTTCTCACGCGTCGGAATTATTTTAATAGCATCACAAAGTCTATAAATATGAAGTTTCTCACGCGTCGGAATTATTTTGATAGCACCACGAAGTCCACTAACAGAAAGTTTCTCACGCGTCGGAATTATTTTGATAGCACCACGAAGTCTACTAACAGAAAGTTTCTCACGCGTCGGAATTATTTTAATATAGTCACGAAAGTCTATCACCAGAAAGTTTCTCACGCGTCGGAATTATTTTGATAGCACCACGAAGTCTACTAACAGAAAGTTTCTCACGCGTCGGAATTATTTTAATATAGTCACGAAAGTCTATCACCAGAAAGTTTCTCACGCGTCGGAATTATTTTAATATAGTCACGAAAGTCTATCACCAGAAAGTTTCTCACGCGTCGGAATTATTTTAATATAGTCACGAAAGTCTATCACCAGAAAGTTTCTCACGCGTCGGAATTATTTTAATATAGTCACGGAAGTCTATCACCAGAAAGTTTCTCACGCGTCGGAATTATTTTAATATAGTCACGAAAGTCTATCACCAGAGAGTTTCTCACGCGTCGGAATTATTTTAATATAGTCACGAAAGTCTATTAATAGAAAGTTTCTCACGCGTCGGAATTATTTTAATAGCACCATGAAAGTCTATGAATAGAAAGTTTCTCACACGTCGGAATTATTTTAATATAGTCACGAAAGTCTATCACCAGAAAGTTTCTCACGCGTCGGAATTATTTTAATATAGTCACGAAAGTCTATCACCAGAAAATTTCTCACGCGTCGGAATTATTTTAATATAGTCACGAAAGTCTATGAATAGAAAGTTTCTCACGCGTCGGAATTATTTTAATAGCACCATGAAAGTCTATGAATAGAAAGTTTCTCACGCGTCGGAATTATTTTAATATAGTCACGAAAGTCTATCACCAGAAAGTTTCTCACGCGTCGGAATTATTTTAATATAGTCACGAAAGTCTATCACCAGAAAGTTTCTCACGCGTCGGAATTATTTTAATATAGTCACGAAAGTCTATGAATAGAAAGTTTCTCACGCGTCGGAATTATTTTAATAGCACCATGAAGTCTATGAATAGAAAGTTTCTCACGCGTCGGAATTATTTTAATATAGTCACGAAAGTCTATGAATAGAAAGTTTCTCACGCGTCGGAATTATTTTAATATAGTCACGAAAGTCTATGAATAGAAAGTTTCTCACGCGTCGGAATTATTTTAATATAGTCACGAAAGTCTATCACCAGAAAGTTTCTCACGCGTCGGAATTATTTTAATAGCATAAACCGGCCGACAAAAATTTACATACGAACCAGATGTCAGAATTAATTTATACGAAAAATCCACGCTGTTTATATTGATTCTTATCCCACTAGACTGCCAAGTTTTGCTCTCATCTCCTTTCGGATCTCTGATCGAAGTTCTTCTACGTTTTTTAATCCACCTTCTTGCCTGTCTTTTTGCCTTATTTCTAGCTTAAGCGTCTCATATTTCAATTTCTCACCAATAACACTTCCGAACTCGACTTCTGAAATGTTACCATCGGCTAGAGCTTTTGAGACTCTGACTTCCACGGAATTGGCCTTAGCTTTTGCCAACATAACGGTCTTTTCATGCTTTGAGACGCGAACGCCAAGTTTCTTACTAACAACAGTCATTGAAGCCGAAATGACGGCACAAAGAAATGCAATTGATCCTAAGGAAATACCCACAGGTATCCCGATTCCCGTAAATGATATACCTAATGCCGAGGCTGATAAAACGCCACTCAGGCTACCTGTGGCCACAGCAACCCCGTGAACAATACTACGCACTCGGGCATATTTTTTGCGAACAACTTCGTAGTGCTTTGCTTGCTGCTCGAGTTCGGCAAGCGTATCGCAGACTTTCTGCAGTCGAAAGCTCGATCCAACGTCGCTCATTTCCTTTAGAGCTTCTGATGGATACATATTTGGTGCCGTTGGAGGTGGTTGAATCGAATCGCCATCCATTGTGTATATATATATGACTTACTCAATCTTCAATACGTAACGTATAGGTCGACCACGGAAGTTTATCACATTTCCTTTATCGTCGCAAATCGTCAGTCTAAGGCTATTTCGTATTGTATCTAGAGCTTTGATAGTTAGTGGGATTAGTGAAGCATATGTCGATTTCGCGAATCTTCCGCCTCGGATCTCTAAACTAGCTAGTACTATCGAGCGTTTTCCATCGAGAATTGAGAAACTAGGATCCACCACATCACAGCGGACATACACAGTGTAGATATCATGAAGCACCAGTGTGTGGTTACCCACTTCGATTGACAAACCATGCCCTTCTGGAGTACTATCGGTACACAATAATGTGCATAGTTTCCTATCAAATCGAATCGGTTTCTTGACTTCTATGTTCCAAAATCTACTAGATGGCTGTTCCACTATTTTCAAGATACCAGCATCAATTGCAGGCTTGAAGTAGGGTTTGAGGCTTACTATGTCGTGGTGTCCTGCAGTTATAGTGTGTGAGATTCTCACATCAGGATCGTTATTTTCTCCAGCCTTAAACCACCAGAAGTTCGCATTCTCTACTAGGTTCCACCAACTATTCTCAAAAGTGATCTCAACTAGCGAAATATTATTGATAAGAATAGGGTTATCGAAGTAGACCGTATGGTCAGACGATGTGGTGGTGACATTTAAGATAACCATCTTATATATTAAAGATATAGACTGTATGTACGTATAGCTTTAATACGATGTCGTCAAAGAAGTATCAGTTCGAGGATAGACTTCACCAATCAGGATTCATTCCGTGGCCTAAGGAACAACCAAAATTCGCTCTCACAACAAAACAAAAATCTTATTTTCTCACTGAGTTCGACAAGAAGGTAGCACCACGCAACGCAAAGGCCTTTGATGCCTTTCAGAAGAAGTATCCCAATGCCGATTACTCGAAGTTCTATGCTGAGACGAATGCCTCTGATATACAGGATGAGTCGACCTATAGAACTAGAATTACCTTCAAAGACGGTAGTGAGGAATGGTTCATCGATGATATCCACAATCCAAAAAGATTCGAAAACGTATCGATGATGCATTGCAGGGGATGTGGGTTGATGGTTACCCACTTACGTTAACACTAGATAAAAGTGTGAAATATCCCATCGTAGCAGTTCCTTTTCACGAAAAAGCACAAGATATCGATCTCACTAATCTATGGATATACATCACACCAACGAAAAAGTTCAATGTGGTCTTTCGTAACATATTCAAAGAGACCACCATAAAGCATGTGACAGCAAAAGAGTCTCATCATTGGTTATCGGGACCAAACTTCAAGTATTGGCCTCAACAATTAAATTTCGCAACATGGTGTGCAACTTCTGGATGTGGAGTGTCGTTATTCGATCCTATTTTCAAAACATATCCACCAATTATTCAAGGGTTCTTACGATTTCACGTTTATTTCACAATACGAAGAATTCTTCATGAACTTGGTGGTACTCATGGAATTCCTCTACCTAATGACTCTGTTTTCAAGCAAATGGATAACCTCTATAGCAAAAATGCTCTTGAGAAGTTATGTACCGAATTTGGTTTATCTCAAACGCCAGACTTTCGATGGGATGGAGGCAATAATCATGGTTTAGGAGAAGTCTACATATACATTCATGGAAAAACGGTGAACGCTACAGAGAAGTACGCACATAATACCTCATACTCTGCGAAATGGGCAGATGGCGACTTTAAGTTTCTTGAGGAGAGTCGTACGGACTATCGATCAGTTTCCTTTATCGTTCGTTAGCGACAATAATGGGAAACAATACAATTGGTTTACACCACCAATCCGTAAGGGTTTGACAGAGGCTGGAGTAGGTAGATTTAATCGATCTGTCGAAGCTTTCGGATGGTGCATTCTAGGTGCGCAAAACGAGCTTAACGAATCCATCATAGATAGTTTCAATGTCAAAACCAAATTTAAGAGCTTGGTCGAAGGCGCTATTATCGAAAACAATTTGAAGATAAGCTATAAAAACTATCTTACAGCTATACTACACACACATAAGAAATTAGATCTAGCAATAGCTTTAAAGGTAAGATTACTACCAAGCGACCTCGAGTACTACCTCGGTAAGAAGGATGGCTATAAAAATCCAACCCAGAAAGCCACAAAAGGTATTGTGTTTGGTGTCAACAACGATATTAATGCAGATATTCTCGAAACCAAATTCCCACCACCAGATATGAAAGGGAAGAAACAAAAGAAACAATTACCACATCAAGTTCCACAACAATTACCACATCATACTCCACAACGAGTTCCACATAGTCCTACTCCACAACGTCTTACTCCACAACATGGGATCAATCTAGCGATAGTATCTATTGCAGGAGCTGGAATTGCATGGGCGTTATTTCGCTAACGTCGTTTGTATTGCTCTATTGTGATCACCACTATAGCTACGATAAATAACCAAACGTTCTCTGCTAATACTCCTAGAGCTTGACCGGCCATAGTAAATATGAAATTCGCAATTGATCCAATCATTCCAGGTAGTATCTGTCCAAGTTTATTTCCCATTTCCTTTAACAAATCACCTACCGTTTTTAATCCCTTCTTTACTGTATCTACCACTTTGTCGATGCCATCTTTTACTGGTTTCGGTACGGCTTTCGATAATTGGGAAACTATTACACTAACGATAGCACCAATAGCAGTTACCACCGCAAGAGCAGTCATTCCATACTTTCTGAAAATGAATTTGATCCTCTCACGTAGCGACGTACGTTCTAGTATGGCTTCTTCTTTATATTCGAGTAATTCTCTTTCCCTACGGATAGATATTAACTCTTTCTTAGCTATTTCTTTATGAGCGTCGGTCGATTCGGAGTCTTCAAGAATAGATTCATTATTTGCTTCCCGCTCGGTGAATTGTCGTTCTGCAAGTATTACTTCATTGGCGGCCTCTTCATTATTTGGACCTAAAGCATCTTTGAGAGCTTTCCTCATCTTCATACGTAATTTCAGATCTTTCTCATCACCTACGAATAGACGTGTAAAGGGTTCTTTGCTTCCAAGTTCGCGAACTTTGAGTTGTTTGTTTATTAAGGAGATTTCTATGTTATGCCGAATGCCCGCATCCATATAATGCTCCTTTACTACGCCAACCATCATTTCCTTTACCGACTCTGAAAATGTTTGTTCGAATGTGAATCCTCGAAGTTGGTCACCTTCTATAGCGTAGTCATGCAAATCATCCATGGTAATTGTCTCACTACCTCCAGCTTCATCTTGATCATCACCCAATAAGTAAGCCGCATATCTTTCATTTGCTTCTCGTTCTCGTCGGTTTTCTTCATCTCGTTGTCGTCGGTTTTCTTCATCTCGTTGTCGTTCTTCGTATCTATCTGCATTATCCTCAGGTCTCACATCGACGTCGACCCTATCTTCCATATTGAACATAGCTATATATCTTGGTATATTCAACATGATATCGACGAAGTTAATTCCTACAGAAGCACTAAGAGTGCCACTCGCACTCAAAGCTCAACGAACCCTATATAGAAAAACTTTCAATCCATCATCTGCCAATCCAGGTGAGACTCTCTATGTGGAAGTTCCAACGATTGGAGAAGATATCGTATTAGTACCTGGTAGTTTAGCATTATTGGTCGATATCGTATTGTCTGGGGCACATCCTAATAATCGAGTCGTTGCAAATGTTGGACGTTGCTTAGTCATACATCGAGTTTGTAAGATAGGATCTGAAACATTAGAAGACATTGCTCGATCGGATCTATTACAAACATATTCCGATATCTATTTATCTACGCAGGAGAGAGAATCGAGAATACAACAATGTATACAATCAGATAACACAAATAAGCTACAATCTAAGGCCACTGATGCAGGTACTTCGAATGCTGGTGAGAATGCATTGTTAGCTGCATATGGTTCCAAATATAGGATTCCATTAGACGTTGATATTCTTACACAACATGGAGTTCTATATCCACATGCATTAGAAGACACTATTTCATTCGAATTAACTGTAGCCCGCGCTATCGATATAATCGTTGGATCAGATTCGACAAAGATAGGTACGTACAAGCTTACCAACATCCAGTTAGAATACGAAGCAATCAAGAATGAAACACTAGCTAGGAATGCATTTAACGCATATGAAAAAGGTACTGCATTCCTATACGATCACGCAGTTCACTTCAAGTTAGTACCTATCGCTAAGGCATCAGATACTTTGATATCTCAGAATGTAAATGTTCCACGACGATCATTTGCTGGATTACTTTTTCTATTCGTAGATCCTCACACTGCCGGTTCACGAGATAGTGAAGCATTCGTAAATCCTGATATTTCAAAGATAGAGATAGACGTAAATGGAGTTCCAAATAGATTCTTTCCAGGAGGTATGTTAGCACCAGATTTTTGGGAGTCCGCAAAAGGATTGTTTGGTACATCCAATACCTCTATGACTCCTACCAAATTTTACAATAACAGATTTGCCATCCTAGTCGATTGTCGTACAGCAAAAGATTCCTCTGCTCATGGCGATGGAATGGCACAAACTGGTGGTGGAAAAAATATCGATATTCGTATACATAGAACTTTAAAAGGAAGTGGAAACGTAAACATGCATATCTATGTCCTTGCGGATGCTCAGCTTAAGATATTGAACAGATCTTTACATAGTATAACATACTGATGGATTCCTTGGTAGAACACATCCCATTCAACTCACTCATAGTAGGTCCAACGAATTGTGGAAAGACTGCATTTCTCATAGAACAACTTCGTGGACCATTTCGTGGTAAGTTCGATTATATAGTATTAATTTGTCCTACGTATGCGCACAACAAAACATATCATGGATTTGCTAATAGAGATCCGCATTTTTATATCATATCACCATCTCAGGATGCTATCGATGCCACATTAAATATTTGTGCAACCTTTTGGTCAGGTACCAATACATTATTGATTCTAGATGATTGTGCCGCATCGAAAGATGTAAAACGAAGAACTGACAAACTAGTAGATTTAGCATTCTCTGCTCAACATATAGGACTATCTATTTGGGTACTATCCCAACAATTAACGAGTATATGTAAACCTTTTCGTGAGAACGTAGCTATCGTAGTAGCATTTCATACGGCATCAGTTATAGATGGTAAAAAGATATTTGAAGATTACGGAGGCTCACAAGAATGTAATGAATTACGAATGATACTTCGATCTCATAAGTTTGCTCGCATATGTTTCTGTTTGCGACATCCTTTTGCAGTAGTGTTAGAGCTACCCGCACCTATAACATATTATCATGGATGAATACACCAAAGAACTGAAAGATGAGTGCGCTATTACTTGTCCTACAACCAAATTGGAATTTCCAACCGAATTGGAGGATATCGAAGAATGTCGGGAAGAACTTAAGACCTTAGCTGTATTGTGTAAAACGAAAGAATGTCTAGGACAGAATTTCTCCCTAATATAACAGATATAACTAAACTATCTGAGAAGGACGTAAAACGTTTACATAGTAGATACCAGGCCGTAGTAGCAAATCAAATAACAGTACACTTAGTAGATGGTGTACTACGTCAAACTACTCGCGCAGTCTCATACGTAGCTACACTAGATGACCAACGAGCACGAGCACTGTTTAATGATCTACAAGAAAACCAATTAGCCCGCCATGAGATATCTATTGTGGCCGGTCGATTAGCACTTAAACACGTTCGAATTGTAGCTCTAGCTAGTGTTTTGTTCACCGTAGCTGATCACATAGTCATTCCTAGTACACCTATTGAACCTTCGCAAGTAACTAATATATCGAATCAAGATGGAGGAACAGACGGATCAGATAACTGCGAATCCACCAACGACTGCACCAACTAAAGTAAAAGATCCAAAGAGGGTTGCTGCTGGGAAAGCATTAGCACTAAGTAATAAACTTGCTAGAGAGGCTCAAAAGAGAGAGATTTCGCGTGAAAGTGAATTATCTAAAGAAATAGACGTAGGTGAAAGTTGGACTAAAAACATATCTACTAATACTACTATCGCAGTTATTGGTACGGGTGCTGCATTGTTTGGCGCATAAGTATCAATACAAAAGATACAGAGATGACACTCATAAGAACGTTAGTACGATACGACGACCCGCGAGTCCGATAAAGACTACGGTACCAGATATGGAGTAATAATTAAAGACTAGAGATATACGATATATATTAGGATGGATAAAGAATTGACGAAAATAGCGACCGATGCTGCTATGATAGCGGGAATCGCTACTGGTATTGGTTGGATCGTAAAAAAGGTTGCCAAGGAATCTATGCTTAACGATCCTTCTATTTCTATTATAAATTACGTGAAGTGGACTGCTGTAATAGCTGGTAGCATATATGCAAAACAATATCTCGAGAAACAAAAGACCAAGCCATAGGATTCGTAGATGGCTTCAGCTATCGCAATGGCTATTTTCGGGGCTATTTTGAACGCAGCGGCATTCACTGGTGGTGGAGTTATTGCTAAAATGTTTGGTGGGAAAGATATCGAACGAGAAAGACATAATAGGGAAATGGAAAAATTCGATGCTGATAGGGAGGCATATATCGAAAACAGACAAAAAATATTAGATTGGACACACAAACAGGAAGTCATTGAGCGTAATATATACAACACTACAAACGATGTCAACAACGATTTCGTGCGATCTGATAAGTTACGTCAGGCACTGAAACAACTCGAAGCAATGAAAGAACCTCGTTTCTCTGACTAATATCAACCATCCAAAGCACACAAGACTGGTGAGTTGATTTTCGTTGGTAGTGGAATGCTAGTTGGTGGATACGCTATTAGTCGATATGCTTTTTAAAAAACGAAATATTTTACGATCGATGAGATACTAAGAAAAAAAGAATAAGAACTAGTTGGTTAGATGAGTTCTTATTCTTTTTTTTCCTGCTTGTTGAAGGTTAGAATACATAGATATATAATGGATGCTAAACTTGCTAATATCTTCTATGGTCCTATGGTCTATTGGAAAGGTCACGCTGCAATTGGTAAGTTATCGGTGGCTGCAAATGTATCAGAAGACGTAGCTAAGAGTTGGTTGGAGAAACAAGCCATGTGGCAAATATATCTATCACCACCACACTATATTCCACGACCACATTGGACTGTATCGAAACCTAATGAAGTTCATCAAGCTGATTTGATCTTTCTACCTCACGATCGACCTAGTCGTGGAAGGAAACTATATAAGTATGCTTTAGTTGTGATTGACGTTGCTTCTAGATATAAAGAGGCTGAGCCTTTAGCATCAAAAGATAGTGGTGAAGTTGCTACTGCATTTGAGCGAATCTACAAACGTAGTCCACTAGAATGGCCAAAAACATTGCAAGTTGATCCTGGTAGAGAATTCATGGGACGTATGTCTGAAACATTAGAACTACGTGGTACGAAAGTTCAACGAGGTGAAGCTGGTAATCATAGGGCACAAAGTTTTGTTGAACGAGCAAATAGAACGATAGCTGAAAGATTATTTGGATATCAATATGCAAAAGAGATGGTACTTACATCTGAAGGATCGGATGCGCGTAGTAGAGAATGGATATTGAGGCTTCCTGATGTTATCAAGGCTATGAACAATGAAGTTACTCGACTAACAGGTAAGGAGCCTTCGAATTCTATAGAGACACAACAAGTAAACATAAAGACTCCTACATATTCTCGAACTATTGGATTGGATGAAAAGCGACTACCATTTGACGTTTTAGTTCGATATCTCTATGCATCTGGAGAATTGGAAGGTGGAACTAAACGAGCGACTGATCCCGTATGGAGTTTACAGACATACTATATTTCTCGAAATGTGGTATCATCAAATCAACCAGTCCTATACTATTTAGGAAAAGATGCACCAAAGCGAGGGTTTGTTCGTGAAGAGATACAAGTGATACCACCAGATACAGAACTACCACCAAAAGGTATTCTAAGATAGAAGCAACTCACAAATAAAGTCGTCCATATCTTCATCCTCTGTAATGACGTTTTTACTGTTGTAGGATAGTGTATCAACTACGTTTGATAGTATATTGCTAATAAAACCATCTAATTCTTCATCCTCTGGAAAAACGTCTCCATGACCGTAGGCTATCGTATCTATTCCGTTTGCTGAAATCCATCTCTTACTATCGAATGGTGATAGAGATACTTTGTTCATATGTATACCATACATCCTGTGACCTTCACTTCGAAGCATATTCATTCCATGTTTGAATACTTTCTTATCCATCAAGCACTCTTTATATTGATCATGACGAATACGATGTTTCACTACTGCCTTCTTGGTGCCTTTGGCTTTACGAATCTCACCACCATCTACTTTCAATATAGAATAGAGCTTCGATCGTAGTCCAACATATTCGACTATTGGAATACCTCCACATTCGTCTTTCATTTTACCAAGTACTTTCTTGTTGTCGATACTATACAGCGGATGGTCTTTGCTGTAGTTACTTGTATCATATAGATGCTTATGAGTTGCCATGTCTGCATAGATATCTTCAGTTTTAAAGTGTAGTAATAGACTGTCGGTATCGGTATAAAGTAGATTACAGCGTTGTCCATATTGCTTCTTGATCTCGTTGTAGTAGAAGTCATACATCAGATGCTTTGATAGATCTAGAATTGACATTCCAACATATATGGGGCGGTTCAGCAATAGCTTACTTTTGTAGTTATGTACCGCGGCAAGATCACCATCAAAAATTGTGGATCGAGCATAACTAGGTTTATTCAATAGACGTTGTAGTTTGTTTCCTTCTGATGCACGCACCAATTGGATATCTACACGCTTACGTAGATTCTCCATTGTTTTTCCAAATACGCTATTGTTCATAAGTTTGTATAGATCCTGCTTGAAGACGCTCTTCGCTTGTTTTCGTAATTCTGTATTCATTTGTATATATGGTTCCATCCACGGTGATTGGTCGAATCGTAGTGCCTTATGGATCTTTTTCAAACGCATACCAAGAGATAGATACAATTGTAGGTTGCGGTAGTGGAGCACATATCGTTCTTTGTTATATAGATTAGGTACAAGTTTTTCTACTTTCAAAGATCCATTACCTTTATATAGTTCCTCAAATAGATTGGTCTGATACTCTGAGAACAAATCTTTATTCACCTGAATTCTCTCGGGAGCTAGTGGATAGTCGTTGTGCGTATCGTGAAGTTCTCCAGGATATTCAAGATCGACTTCAAGGATATAACCTTTATCTGAATCGATTGTGTGATTGGTTATTTGTTCTTCTGTTGGTGTATACCACTCAAATCCTCCTGTTGGTAGATATTGACTCATTGCCCAACCATATAGATTATTAGCATCAAGGTATAGTATGTAGCTATATGGCTTATTTGGATCGAAATCGGGTATACTTTGGTTATTTGCTTTGGCATAACGCTGTGATACCATGGATATACCACCGCGTAGACCTTTCTCAATGAATAAATACATGTCATAGTCAGTTAATAGTTCAAGTTCCACTCCTGTTTTCTTTAATAAAGCGTCCCATGAAAGTCCTGGACTCGTATAATAATGTGCAGGATCTAATCCATAGTTTTGCATACATGTTGTACGAAAATCCTCGAACACATCTGCTAGAAGAAGTACATCAGTTTGTAGATAAAGATCATGATAATCACCTAATGTCTTGCAATCAAATACGTTCCAAACTTTTATTGCGCGTTCGTAATCTTCATCGGATATATACTCTAGAGTTAGTTTACTATAGAACGTATCTTTCGGTGGTAGAGAAGTCTCTGCAAATCTATCCCACGAATCCATGTACTCATATGGATATACTCCTTTACGAGTTAATAGATTGGCTTTCTCTTGATTAGATGTATATTTTACAATTTGTTGGAATGTGTCTGATGCTGATCCTTTTACCAACTTATCGAGAGAGAATGGTAAGAATTGAAAGCTATCAATGAATCGTAGGTTACCAAGTGAGAATGAAATATATTTCTCCATATTATTTGGAATACAAGAGATCTTACCTGATGTCTTGGATATGGATTGCATTAGTAGGTGAGAATCATATCCACGAAGATTATGGAATACGATTGGGATGGTAGGAAAAGTACGTAATTTTAGATTACAGGTATTGTGTGCGGCACCTCGAAACTCGCCTGTGATGTGGCAATGATCACGTACTCTATCTTTACCAACCAAGGGCTTCTGACAGATATGACAAATCGTTGCTCTATTATAAACCCTATAGTTTTCCTGTGACATACATAGTGGTTTAGACTTTTGGGCTTTGATCTTCACCTCTTCCTCTTGTATACATTGTAGAAAACGTTCTATAGTATCCATGCCTCTATATAGTACTGGTGGTTCGCTATGACCATCGGAACGTACAACTATATAACAAAATCCACAGGGAATATGTTCTTCTGTTTTAAGCGTGTTGCTCTTCTTTGGGTTTTGGGCAGGTCCTTCGATCTTAGTGGTCAAAGCCTCAAGGTCTGCATAGATAATATAGGGTACTTTGAGCTGTTTGTGGATATTCTGAAATGAAACTTTGTTGTTCTTATTGGTAGGCATTTCAATGCGTATGGCCCTGTCATTGATACCATTACACTCTGGAATGTGTTTTGTAAGAAGAGCTTCATTGGAATATCCATGTAGACATCGTTCACAGAAGTGCTGCTTATGATCATGTTTTGTTTGATTGAATAGTAGTTTGTTAAAGTCCTTTATCCAGCAATAGTGTTGTTTACCGCTCTTTGGGTCTTCTATTAGTAATAGATGTATGTACTTCGAAAAAGTCTTCTTTGAGATATGATATATGATTAAGCACTTTTCCTTTGGGTCCCATCCATATACATTAATAGAAATGTTGTTTTGCTTCTCTAGAAGTGGTATTTGTGATATTGGTGTTGGTGAGTCCACCTCATTGGATTTCACCATATCTATTCGATACTTTGATGTCCTTTGAGGATGCTTATTAACTGGAAACATTGCTGCACATATCGACCAAAGTGCACAGTGATCGTCTTTGTTGTTTACATTGATCACAGCTTTTTTATTCGCTATTTCTTCAGGTAGTGGTAAATATGAACCTCCACGTAGTGGTTGATATTTAGCGACGTTTAACCATAGAATATTTACTCAGTATCTATGACCCAATTTGATCCACGACTGATCCACATCTCAATTTGGTTGTATATCTGAGCATGTGCTTCTACTATTACCCCACGGATACCAGTATCATTGATCAAAACAGATTGTGTGCTATAAAAGGTAGCTGTCTCGTATACGTAATCATCAGGTTTATCAAGTACGAAAGTTATGTTTAAAGCTAATTGGGCCTTAAAGGTATTATGGTTTTGTAGTTCTTCCTTAAACTTTTCGGTAGTTTGTTTACGTACACCAGCAAGGAAAACAGCTGGATCCGCTCCCATAGGATTATCATCAGGAATATCCATCTTCCATCCACGTAAATAGCCCTTAAAGGACGTACTCGAATGAATGTTAGTATATGATCGGGATCGTAGATTGTTTTGAATTTAAGATCCTTGATTGTCTCAACGTTGTTGGTTGTTTTTACTTTCTTGGAAGATGCGTAAGTGGGGTCGAATTCTGCAAGTATAGCTTTACGTTTTATATGTGGTATGGGTATTGGTTGCGGTACATATTTTTCTGGACGTATTGGTCGTCGTAAACGTCTTCTTTCCGTTTTAGGGATTGGTTTATCAAGGATGATGTGCTTATCCATGATAATACCTTATAGCTACACTCCTCTAATAGGGTGTTAAAATGTAATAAATTCACTATAAACCAAGTGTTCGAATAAATGTTAATATGTGCTAATCATTGATGTAATACCTTATAACTACACTACTTTAATAAAACGTATAAATACAATAAATGAACTATAGTAGTAAATAATACCTTATAAACATGTTTCTCTAATAGGGTGTTAAAATGTAAAAAATACAACAACAAAATAGTACAACAAAACTGCTCTAATCCGTAAAAAAGCGGTAGAAACCGGTCTCTTAATATAATGTATAAATACAATAAATAAACTCTAGTAGAATACTAAATGCCGTGTTTTGGCACACGTTGCATTTTTTTGTTGTATTTTATGATAACGAACCCGAAGGGTGAGATGTCATAAAATACAAAAAAAAAATGCAACGTGGGCCAGAACCGGCATTTGATATACTACTCTATTGACACTCAAATAAAGTTCATGTATGTATGTAAAGCCTGAGTTGATTTGTGTTCTAGTACACTAACTTCAATTATTGCTTTACACTGTATACCACACAGCAAAATGTGCTACTAATTCTCAAATCAATGCCATAACCATATAAAACACACATGTATACATATAGCCCCATAAGCATCGCATCCAATGATTTAATGTTACACAAAGATAATTACAGTTTTATACCCAGATGCATCCCCTTGTATTAACATATAAGTCAGGACATCAAAATTTTCACATTAGTTAAAAAACAAGCACTTTTGATCAGGATTATATACGTACACCGTCCACATCATTGCAGCAATTTTCAGCTTTTCAGACTGTTACCACAGTCCTTTCTCTTTCAAAAATATGTTGAACGCACTTTGATAATCTATGATTACTTCTAGTAAATAAATAAATATGAAGAGAAAGGGTACAAACTCAGTCTTATTTTCTCTAGCATAATAGATTTATACTTTTACAAAATGCATAAAAGCTAATATTTGCTGAGAAATACGTCCTATCTCTTCCAGAATGAAAGTAATACTGATCAGTCCTGGTTACAATATATTAACAACACCCCTCCCCGGGGCAAATGTGCAGCATTTGGCAGTTGTAGTTCATTATATATCCATTATCACTTATCGCAAGAGCATGAGTAGTGAACCAGTATTATTCTCTGGCTATAATAATAACATTTATTTATGACAAAAACTATGCTAAAACTCCATGGACTACATGTCTCAGATGTATTTTTAATAGAATTCGATTAATTTTATCTGAACAAAATTTGGCCCATCACAGAACCAGTAAGCTCAGTGGTTAAGTGTCAGTCTGTTGTGCAGGAGGTAGTCAGAGTTCAAATCCAGGTATAAAGGACCTTAAAATAACTGGGAGAACTGCATGGTACTGCATGCCTTTGCTCTGACATCTGCAAATGGTTCTAAAAGCTTTGTGTCTTCTTGGATCACAATGTTAAATTGTAGGCCAACACTGAGAATGCAACCAAATCTCTGGTAGTGACCACCCTCAAGTGTAGTGGAATTATATAGTTGTATAGATAATTATAGAGAGTAAATATATTTGTCCCCAATTATAGCAATACCATGCTAAATACATTGACTCTCTCTTCTGTTAGTAGTAGTAGTACTAGTTCCCTTGGTGCCACTATATACATTTTATATATTATAAATATACAGGTTAAATCCAGTAGATTACATACTACATAAAACATAATCGTGACTGCTGCCTTAAAAAAAATCTGTTTTATTGTTGTTATAAATGGATGGGTAAATAATGCATGTATCAGCAGCTTCCATCAGGGGTGGATCCATGGGAACCTTGTCAGAATTAATTGTTTGTTGCCCATTGGTGAGGGGGGGGGGGGGGGTGGGTAGGGTGGGAAGCTCACTTTGGTCCATGGATTAGGAACCAAAGGGACCAACCTTGTATGATTTTTTATTATTTGGTGTGCCCTATACCAGGGGGTTTGATTGGACATTTGGACAAATCCCCAGGGTCCCTGACCCCAGGGGGAAGCCACTGATACATGCATAACACTGCAGTGGTAGCTGCCAGTAAATATGCAAAGCTACTGATACAGTTCAAAACTGAATGCTAATTAAATCACTGGGAGGAAGTTAAAATGAACATTGCATGTGTTATTTTAAAGACTTGTTGTTGAGGTTGTACTTGGCCTCTTGTTGTCATTACGAGACAATGCGTCATTGTCAGAAATCTATTCTCTGGCATAACATTAGGCAATCTGTCAATGGTAAAACTGTTGACAGTTTGGGTCAGGTCAACTACACAGCTAAGGCATGTTTTACGACAGAATAACCTAGCTAGAGAGAGTCTACTGGATTAAGATACTGTTACATGTCTGTTAATATGGGAAAAACGGAAGAATCCTTAATTTAGCTTGATAACCATGTTTGGACTTGGAAGCAGAATTGAAACTTTAGATGTATTTTGTGAGTCCCAAATCGCTAGTTCCCATACAGTCCATACAAGTCATACAAACACGCGTTTTTTTGGCCAACCACATTATATATGCAAATATATAAATGGCGTCGTGTTTACAAACAGTAGTATTGCTATAGCAAGAACAGCAGATAAAGTTACATAGAGGCACACAAATTGACTCGCGAATAAGCAAAAACCGTGGACGAGTATCCTGCTTGTTGAACGTTGGATCTGTATGAAGATCTAAACAGCCAAATAATAATAAATAGAAGCGAGAAGTCCAAGGACTATAGTAAAGCTGAAACAACGTGTATAGTTTTAAACGTACTATATTTCGGCTAGCCAAACTAGCCTTCTTCAGGTACTAGATATTGTAAGTAGAGGGTTAATAGGGGGTTACAATATATAGGATTTCACAATATATAGGATTTCACAATATGTAAATAGGAAGTGACGCAATGGAACGGATACTAGTAAATAAAGGAAGGTAACAAATAACGATAAACTAATGGATGCAAAAAACTAATACAATGTGAATAGATGAATAGGAAATAAGGTGAAAGTGAGCTAGGTTTCATCACGTCTATTGATGCCATGAGGTTCAAGTGTTTTGGCCTTGTCTATAAGGTAGGATTCTCTGGCTTTACGAATCGAGTCTCGTGAGGAATGCATGAGTTCTAAGGGAATGAGTTGCATGTTAGTTTTAGAATGGTTAGGGTTAGAAAGAAAATGTTCTGCAACAGTGGAGGGTTTAGACTTAATGTTAGGTTTGTCAACTGATCGTCTATGTTCCTTGAATCTGTCTTTGAGGCGTCGTTTGGTTTCACCTATGTATTGGAGGTGACAGAGATTACATTGTACCATGTATATTATTTTTTTTGAGTTACAAGTGATATGCGAATGGATTAAACGGGTTTCTCCTGTGGAATGGAAAGTGTATTGTTTAAGACCGTTGACGATGTAGGGGCAAGTGGCACAATTTTGCCCGCAACGGAATGAGCCAACTGGGAGTGTGCGTGTGGAATGATTAGTAGTGTTATTGGGTAATTGTGATTTAACTAGAAGGTCACGAAGGTTAGGACAACGTCGGTGGGACACGAGAGGAAAGCTAACAAAAATGTTTTTGCAACGATCGGATGAAAGTAGTATATTAAGATGTTTGTGAATTATACGAGAAATGTTAGGAAGTGCTGGGTTATAAGTGGTAATGAATGGTATACGTTGTGAGTTTTGCGAACGTTTAGTATGTAACGCGTCGTTACGAGCAATGTCAGCAGCGCGCTTTATTTGTCTGTTAAGAAATGTGCGGTTATAACCTCGTTGAAGGAGATAAGTTTTCAATTCGTTAGTGCGGAGTTTAAAAGCGTTGTCGTTAGAGCAAATGCGGCGGAGACGGAGAGCTAAACTAAAAGGGATAGCTTGTTTAGTGTGCAAGGGATGGCAAGAGGAGTTAAGAAGATATTGGTGTTTATCAGTGGGTTTAGTGTAAAGGTCAGTTTCAATGTAACCGTCACGCAAGGAAACGGTTACGTCAAGAAATGGTACATGAGTAAATGAATGTGATGAGGTGAACTTGATAGTGAGATGAAGATTATTAAGAAAATCAATGAAAGTGTATAAATGATCTTGACCCTCGGTCCAGATCATGAAAATGTCATCAATGTATCTTAACCAAGTGTGTGGTGTGTAAGGAGCCTGAGAAAGGGCGTTATTTTCAAATTTACCGAGGAATAAATTAGCAAAAGAAGGAGCCATTCTAGTACCCATGGCTGTGCCATGAATCTGGAGGTAATGTGTGTTGTTAAAAGAGAAATTATTCATAGAGAGGATCATGCGTATTAAGTCACAAAGTGTATTAGTAGGAATATCTTTGTTAATACGGGTTTGTAGGAAATGATGACATGCATCAATACCATCTTTATGGGGAATGTTAGTATACAAGGATGATACATCTAGAGTTACGAGAATGGCATTATCAGGAAGCTTATTAAGAAAATCAGTAGTGTCTTTAATTTATGAAGGGAGAAAAGAGACAAGAAATTGACATAGCTTTAAGCTCCATCACAGGATGGACAGGATACAACTTATAATATGGTACAAATATAAACATACATTTGAGACAATCGGAACCTGCAGTATAACAGAACAAAAGACTAATGTTTGTTACTTGAATAAGTAGTGTTTAAATTAAAATGTCAACTTCTTTAATTTACATACGAGAAAAACAAAAATATTAAATTACATATATACTTGGAGAGCAGAGAATGAAAGTCACCGCGCTACCGGCCACTCCTAAAGACTTCTAAATTCAGCTAATAATTCTTCCCTTTGGTTATTACTAAGAGGATTTCAAATAAAAGTGTATTTAATCTTCAATCTCATGTGGCCCGGCCCAGATTAGGCTCGGTTTCAGCCGTTGGGGTGTCGTTTCTCCAAAGCCTCCCCCCACTAACGGCTGGGCGCGCGGTCAACACACCGTGTCCGTGACGTCATCTGATTAACTTCAATATTATTCATTTATTTGCGTGTAGCGTAGGTTCGATTCCGCATAAACTTTCAAAACACATTGGAATTCTTTAAACTAAAACTTCCAAGTGTGAAATTAATTCGACGTAGGTAAAGGTTTTATTTAATACCTGTTATTATTAGCTCTCATGTTCACAGTCCAAGTTTTCAAGGAAAGCCCGGCTGTTGAAACCAGGCTATTTGTTGACACTATAGATGACAGGAATTAATAGCCGAAATTTATACGGGGATAAAAATTAAGTTCAGATGCCATCTCGGAACTGTGAGCTAGAGTCGAGTATTCCCGCTTAGTACTTGTGTAGAGTATGTCTTGGAGACATAAATTGTACAAACTTAGTACATAGGATTGAAGAATTGTAAAACTCATTTGATGCAGCGATTTTCAAGTGAATTGTGATTGCAGAGTTAAACGCATAAACATGGCCTGCGTCAGACGTGATTTCCTCTCTTCTATAAACTCTTTTAATATGGACTCGTCCGTCTTTTCTTCTCCGATAAAGGCAGCAGTATTTTTCTTTGAAGTAAGAATAGCCGGGCTACCTTGGTCTTGCATCGGTAAAGTTAAATGAGAAATGACTGAACATTACGAGCTTCGCGACCTTTGAGCTGACGGTTTCCCAAGTGACTTCCAGAGCCAGTGCGTTTACTGTCAAAGTGTCTTCACCCGAAAACTAACTCTCTTACTGCTTCTTTGTGTGAATCCTTGAATTCTTCGAAGCCAAACTTTTCCAGAGCAAATTTAAACGCATTTTGGAATAGCAATCGAAAGCCTTTCGTCCGGCTTTCAAACGTTTACAATGTAAATTATGCAAATCAATTCAGCGACAGGATTTGAGTGGCAAGGTTTTGATTGGCTAAAAACCAACAATGTCTCAGCTCGCGCGCCCAGCCGTGAGTGGGGAGAGGATCGCGGGCTCACCGAAACCCCCACGGCTGGAAACCGAGCCTAGGCCCAGATGGGCTCTTGTTTTTTTTATTTTCCATGTCGAGGAATTTCGCCCCCAACCAATCAGATTGCGCCTTCTTTGGAAGTTCTTTTTGTCACCGTACCAATCAGATAGCACTGTGCTGGTCACGTGGACAGTGGACTACATTCCCATGTTTTTCAAGATGGCGGCGAGTGGGAGTTTTGACTTGGCAAAACCTTTAATATCAGCTGTTTTTTGTGTAAACCAAAGGTTCCTTCAAGTGCAATACCAATATTTTTGTCTTTCCTAAAGCTGAGAGGTGTTTCACGGGCTTTGGACGGGAATTTATCTCACATTATGCGACATGCTTTAAGATACACTCGTGAGAAGTGACAGTCCGTCCGCTCTGCGATCAACACTGTCTATATATAAAGACAACAGCTTCTAAATGTAAGTAGCCGCTAATCTGAACATGATAACCTTTATACCAATTGACTGTCGTTGTGTTGTTATTTGGTGTTATTAACCTCTCGAAAGTGTAGTAGAAATGACCCGATTTCTCAGTTCTCTGACTGACAGGGGCCTTTTAAAAGAATTACAAACGTTTCGCTCCCCATGCACATGTATTTAAATGTTTATCAATTCGGGAACGAAAATCCAGCATGCAGTGAGTGAGTAGAAACTGAGTAAGTAATCCGAAATGAAGATTTTTTCAAACGAACGATAAATGACTCTGATGTGGAAATCGCATATTTATCTGTGGCGTGTTATTGACACTGGTTTTATTTTGTTCAATTTCCCGGGTCTATTTACATCTGGCCTGTACCTCTTTGTATTGATTATTATCTCTTGGTTTAGGCATTCTACAGTGTATTTAATGTGTTTTTTTAGAACTGACATAATGATATTATGTATAGAGTAGTGTATTTATCATTATTGCAAGTTTATAACATAACATAACTAAATTTGGTCCAGAACTGAGAGTATACTTACATGCAAGTGGCACTCTTTCTTTCCCTTCCCCTTTCTTGGTACCGTTATATATCCATGCAAGCTAGATCTTGTTTCAGTGTTTCCCATCTGAGGTGGTCCTGGCTTAAGATAACCCTACCTTCTCATCATTGTATTTCTTATTATGCCTTAATTATTACTCGTAAACATTTCCATCATCTTATGAGAAAATAAATGTAATTGTTGTTGTTGTTCCTCAGTTCTTGACGTCAGCATCGTCACTTTCACTCGGTCATGATCAGGAGTACGAGTACTTTTACGAATTATTTGGGAATGAAAATTAATCTTGCTGCGACCCCAATGATATAAAAAGAGTGGACATTGCATGTTTATTTGTGGCCTGCCATTATAAGTTTCATTCTCCTTCAAGATGTAGAAAATGAGCACTAGCACAGTGGCAGCTCACTAATACTAGAAAATGATATTATGTATAGAGTAGTGTATTTATCATTATTGCAAGTTTATAACATAACATAACTAAATTTGGTCCAGAACTGAGAGTATACTTACATGCAAGTGGCACTCTTTCTTTCCCTTCCCCTTTCTTGGTACCGTTATATATCCATGCAAGCTAGATCTTGTTTCAGTGTTTCTCATCTGAGGTGGTCCTGGCTTAAAGGAGCAGTGTCACGGTACTGCGCATGTCACAGTCTCCAGACATTGAATTGACAGCTGCATTGTGTAACATCCAATGAGAATCAATCAAAATAATTTGCAGGAAACGCCACACTGTTCGGGTGTTAGCCGTATTCACAGATTGTAGTTATGCACAGTATATGGCGAGATTTACAAGGATTTTATTCTTCCTACATCCAAGGTAAACAGCATTGAGTAAAGAATGGTATCTATATTTCATTACTTGCTTGTATTTTTTGCTGTTTCCAGTCGGAAACAGTCCGAATTTGACCAAAGTGAAACAAGCTGCTCGCGTCCGTAGATATATATTTCTTCGTTGTGCACTTTTGACATGAAATAATTCTCCAAATGGCACCATTGTTTTATTTCTACATAACTAATAACACAGTTCTCTGCTGTAAAAAATATAGAACATTCTATGGACGATTTCTTGTCTTAAAGTTTGGAAACGTAACACATACATTTGCGCTAAAAAGTTCAGTACTTTCGGACTACGAGTGGCTGTTTACTAGTTTGCACTATCGGCTGTTATGGACTGGAAACTTACTTTCACAGCTTAATATTTATGTCGATTGGTCACAAAGATATCTTGTTTAAGATTCTATGGTTCTTTCGGCATCAGGAATTTTTTTAACGGGAGTTTTCGTACAGTATTTCAAGCTATGCTGTAGCGCGAGTATAGTACGTAGTCACCGCAAATGTCCGTGAAACTAATAGCACGTTAGATCATTATTATCAGTTTGCTCTATGGGTTCTCATGTATTCAATAATCACTTCTAGAGCTTCATATGTATGTTGTTTGGTCACAAGGATTTCCTCTTTCAGTTTTCCCCGTTAGTTTTGACATTAGGGATTTATTCTTGGAGATTTCGTACAGTTTAGCGACTGTGTGGCGAAAGTTGAAAAGTTCGCTTGTCATCAAAGTGCGTAAACTGTCACAAGCGGTTTCATAGCAGTTCGATGTTTGACTCTCATGTAGTCGATGATAACTTATATAGCTTCATATGTATGTCGATTGCTCACAAGGATTTCCTCTTTCAGTTTTCCCCGTTAGTTTGGACATTAGGAATTTATTCTTGGAGATTTCGTACAGTTTAGCGACCGTGTGTCGAAAGTAGAAAAGTTCGCTTGTCACGAAAGTGCGAATACTGACAAGCGGTTTCATATTATAGCAGATCGATGTTTGCAGACTCTCACGTAGTCGATCAAAACTTCTATAGCTTCATATGTATGTCGATTGCTCACAAGGCTATCGTGTTTGAGTTCATGAGGGTTTTTTGCCAGCAAATAAAGGTTTTATCTAACTTTTCGTACAGTCTTTGCACTCCGGTCATTTCATATAATTTCAGCCTCGTTTCTAAGCCGTAGATATATATTTCTTCGTATCGCTGTTGAAAATTGGCATATCATTATAATACGACTTGAAAAGTTGCCATGTGTTTCGTGAACTCTACTGGACATTCAAACCCTCTTCGCTTCTGGTTGGGTGAATGCCAAAAAGTTTCCAATTTCTTGCGTTTTTCGGCTGCTGTATTCAGAGTACTCAGTGGCCGTTTTCCCCGCCGGTAAGCATCACTTATGCTTTTTTACTCGGGCCAGGCCTTCGGCCGAGGCACGAGTCAGAAATCGCAAGTGTTTTATTATTTGTTATTTTTTGTGTCGCTGATTTGCGCCGGCAACCAATCAGATTGCACTGGTCACGTGACACATTGCGCCATGCATGTGCGTCAATCGATCTCTTTCTTTGCGGACTTCGAAGCGAGAAGGAGTTACCTTATCCATCTTCTATTTCTGCGCTGATAATCCTCGGAAACGGAAGGAAAAGGTTTGTAGGACTGGTTTGTATGTTTGGTATTTCTTTTTTTGATATTATTGAGTCGCTCTCTTCTTACCAGCGCACACGAGGTCGGCGGTAGGCTCACCTAAATTCTGACATTCATTGGCCCCATTCACATTTGAGCGAATCATTTTGAATCGAGCTTTTTCCGCCGTCTCAAATATTATAGCAGATAACACTTAATATACTCAAATATACTCAAATATACTCAAATATACTCAAATATACTGCCAAATACACTGCCAAATATACTGTACAACTGAGTGAGAAGTCGTCTCTTGACCAAAGCCAAACTCAAGTAACCGACAAGAGCTGAAGCTGAAAAAATATCTGCCATGAAGGTGAGATTGAAATCATTGTGTGCTTATAGTTATATCTGCATTTGTTTGTTGATTTTTTGCGATATGCCAGCAAATCCTATTTGTAGTCAGTGTACTTTTGTACGAAGTGTAATTATATCCACTGTTATCCTTGTGATCATGATTATATTCGTGAATTTCTGGAAGAATGCAGACATACCACTACCAGCAGAAGATAACTGCATTGTCGAAGAACCAGACATGAACAATAATAATCACACAGCCATTTTCACTGAAGTGCCGGTTTGTAGATCTCGCCACGATATATTCGATTGTACTATAAACACTCATTGTCATAAAATGAGTCGCAATCGTTCACGCGAACCAAGTCGAATTCCTGTGAAACAAATAAGACGAATTTTAGGAAAAAGCAGAAAAGTGAGGCGAGTAGTTCGAAAACATATCCGTAAAAATGTTCCACAGTCATCGAAACTTCATCGCTACACTAAAATATTTTACTTTCGAAAAGCAAACGTATTTAGATTTAATGGCACATTTAGGCAAAAACAAAAATTCACTGCGCGTCAGCATGCAAGTACGTTTCGGAAGAAGAGAAAAAACAGAGAAAACAAATGGAAAACGAATTTGTTTATAAAAGCAGGTCAAAAAGTCTGTAACAATATTAAGCCAAAGCGAACCAGTGGAAAATGCAAATTTAAGGCTAGAGTATCCCCAATCAATTCACATACCCGAGCAGTTCTCTTTAAAAATCTGAATCATAAAAAGAATCACTGTAAAATCATGCTGTCTAATGACATTGAACTTGATCCAGGTCCTTTTGATTCAATAATAAGTCCTGATATGTTTAGATTAACAGCCAGACTCTATCGCTTGGGATTAAAACCATTAGATGTTGGTGGTGGTGGAGACTGTTTCTTCAAAGCTGTATCACATCAAATGTACCAAGATGCTATTTATCATTCGCGAGTACGTTCTGCAGGCATTCAGTACATTATAACTCATCCAGAACAATTTATTGAAAGTAATACTGATCAGTCCTGGTTACAGTATGTTAATAACATGTCAAGACAAGGTACATGGTGTGATGGTATTATTGTTCAGGCTGTAGCTAATGCTCTAAACTGTACAATTCACATTACAGAATCTGCTGAATATTTTGCAGAAACTACTATTATACAGCCAGTTGTTCCTTTTACAATAGGTAGAGTAATCCATATTGGTCATGTAGATGAAGTTCATTATGTTTCTACTGTGCATAGTATTGCAGATCAACCCATGTCTAGAATGACAGGGGGAAACAGTTGTAGAAACCAGGATAAATATAACCAAAAACCTGTACATTCTGAGACCACACAGGTCAATGAAAGGCTTTGCTCTTGCAAACAGTGTTGTGCCATATCTTTTTATTCTATTTGCTTCTCTACCATAAAGACCATTATTAGTAATTGGAATTCTGATACACTAGATGCAGTAATAGAGAATGGGAACAAGTTTCATCACAAATTAAACTTAGATACATGTAGTCATTGCAGTATTACTGATTTACCAAGCAACATTACAATATATAATGCTAATGTTGAAATTGTGTTTAATTCAAAAAGTCAAGGAATAATTACCCCAACTTCATTTTCCAGTAAGCTAATACTACACAGGTTAATTTCTGATAACCAGAACCAAAATACAGGTTTCTTACTGTGGATTTCCAGTTACTGGGTCAGTTGTATTTTTCAACAACAATCAAAAATTAAATGTAAGTATGCTGTGTTTGGACTTAACAGCAGTGAACAGAGCACATGTACCTTTCGTGTTGTCAATGATATAAACAACCTCATTGATGCCATTCATGAAGTCCTTGTGAAAAATGTTCAGCTTGATCAAAACTCAGTTTTTCAAATACAGTTTATCAAGTGTACATGTACTCTGTCAAAGACAGAAAGACAAATAATAGTGAGGAAACATAAATCTGCATCACATAAAGAATTAATAGCTAAACGCCGGAAGGAAAGTTATGCTACAATAGAGCCAGCAAAGAAAAGACAGCACTTGGATAACCAAGTTAAAACATATCAGTCATTAAATTCTGATAAAAAGAAAGAATTGCTTTCTAAAAACACTGAAAAATACAGGTCAATGGATCTTGAGAAAAAGAAAGAACTGATTTCTAAGAATAATGAACAGTACAAAAAAATGTACAGGTCAATGGTCCCTGATAAAAAGAAAGAATTGCTTTCTAAAAATACTGAAAAATACAGATCAATGGATCTTGAGAAAAAGAAAGAACTGCTTTCTGAAAACACTGAAAAATACAGATCAATGGATCTAGATGAAAAACGGGTATTCATTGCAAAACAAGGAGAGGCAACTGTTAATAGAAGGAAGTCTGCTAAATCATCACAGGATTTAGAATATTACATTACATTGTTCAATAAATCTATAAGGGAAGGTCCATACTATATTTGCTCAGTGTGTAATAGAATACTCTACAGGAAATCTGTAGTAGAGTTAAAAAGGAACAAATGTGACACAAAACACCTTTTTACTAATACTAAATCATTTGATAGTAAAGAGTACATATGCCAAACCTGTCATTTGAAGATTAAAAAAAGTTTAGTTCCTTGCCAGGCTGTATACAATAATCTTGGTGTTGATGAGATTCCTTCTGAACTTGCTGTATTAGAAAAACTGGAACAGATATTGATAGCTCAACGAATAGTTTTTGAAAAAATAGTAATAATGCCAAAAGGCCAACAAAGGAAGATCAAGGGTGCAATTTGTAATGTGCCAGTTAGCTGCAAACAAGTATGTGATATTCTGCCACGCCCATCTGAAAGTTCTGGAATCATAATGCTGAAGCTAAAACGAAAACTGGAGTTTAGAGGACATGTCTATTTTCAAGCAGTTCGCCCACAACTAATACTTAATGCTCTGAATTGGCTACAATTAAATAATTCATTGTATAATAACATAACTGTTGACATGCAAAACATTGATAAACAACTTGAAACTCTTGATCCATATCAAGAAAACCCAGTTTTAGACATTGCTAATGCTTGTGAAGGTGAGACAGCTGTTGAGAGAAACTGTGAGCAAGAAAATATTCCTGAAAGAGATGATCCACTTGATGAACACAGAGCAGCAACTACTGAAACCTGTTTAGAGTCTGTAATTCCAGATTACCCTATACTTGTTGAGCAAGAAAACAACAATTCTTCATCAGCTGGAAATGAAATATATAATATTGCCCCTGGGGAAAACAAACATCCTGTCTCATTAATGACTGACAAACACTGTGAAGAATTAGCATTTCCAACCCTATTCCCAAAGGGCAGATTTGGATATAAAGCAGAGAGAGAGATAAAACTAACACCAGTTAAATATTTCAATGCCCGGTTATTGCATTACAGTGGTAGATTTGCTACAAATCCAGAGTACCTCTTTTTTGCACAGTTTATTATTGAACAAAAAAAAGTGTCGGACAGTATTAATATTGCATTGAAAAAAGTTCACGGACAGTCGTTTACAGCATCTCAGGTTAGATCAAATGAAAACTGCCTTCAGAATCTTATTTCTAAGGACCAGGCATATTTGTTCTTGAGGCAAATTCCAGGCTCTCCACCTTACTGGCAGAAATGTATGTACGAGGTAGTTGCCATGGTACAGCAGCTTGGTATTCCTACATGGTTTATGACACATTATCGTGTGCTGATCTTAGGTGGCCTGAACTTTTTCATATTATTGCTCGTACAAAGGGAATAAATATGACAGATGATGAAGTTGAAGCTCTTTCTTACAATGATAAGTGTTCTTTGCTTAATCTTAATCCTGTTATTGTTGCTAAGCACTTCCAATATAGAGTTGAAACATTCTTCAAAGATGTTTTACTGAGCAATGCTAACCCCATTGGCAAAATAATCTATTATGCTTTTCGAATTGAGTTTCAAATGAGAGGGTCACCACATCTGCATTCATTAATTTGGACTTCTGACTGTCCAGCACTAACAGCTGATAATGAGGAGGCCTACATAAAGTTCATAGATCAGCATTTACAAGCAAACCTACCAAATGAAGAAACTGAACCAGAATTGCATCATCTAGTGAAAACATATCAAAAGCACAATCATTCTAAAACTTGTAGAAAGTATAAAAATATTCCATGTAGGTTTAACTTTGGTCAGTTCTTTACAGATCAAACAGTTGTTGCAAAACCAGTGTCAGATGATGTTGCTGATAATGAAAGAGTGACTATAATAAACAGAAGAAATGAAATTCTCACTTCTGTAAAAAAGAAAATAAATGAAACTTTAAATCCAAGCACATCAGATTATGATCCAAAAAGGACTACTTCAGAAGTTCTGGCCTCTTGTGGTATTTCTGAAGAACAATATTACTGGGCCTTGTCTATTTCTGCTGATTCTGATTATGACTTGCATCTAAAGAGGTCACTTAATAGTTGTTTTATTAATAACTACTTTGTTGCTGGAATAAAAGGGTTTAAAGCAAATGTAGATTTGCAACCTGTCTACAATCATTACAAATGCATAACTTATGTTTGTTCCTACTTCTCCAAAGATGAAACTGAATGCTCACAGGCCATAACAAATGCAGCAAAGGAAGCAAGGAACCTTGACTTGAATGTCAGAGAGAGCTTGAAAAAAGTTGGTGCCACTTTTCTCTCCTCTCGAGAAGTTAGTGCACAAGAGTGTGTTTATAGATGCATGCCTGAACTTTGGTTGAGAAAAACATTTCCAGGAACAATCTTTGTGAGTACCGATTTGCCAGGAAATAGAGTACGCATGCGAAAAAGCCAAGAAGAGTTGGAAGCACTTGATAATGACAGTACTGATATTTATAAATCAAATATCATTGAACGATACTGTAACAGACCTAAGTTAAACTCCACTGTTGATCAATTATGCTTAGCTGAGTTTGCAGCCCACTACTACAAAGATTACAAAGCTGATCCCGATGAAATCAATGATGATCAGCCAGATGTGCTTTCTGATGATGTTATTGAATCACAGCATGCAAATATTAATAATGAAACAACACTTCCTCATAAGATTAAATTGCTAAATACCAATGAAATTATGAAGTGTAGAAAAGTTAGGGCCGTAATACGATTCCACACACCAAGCAAAAATAAGCAGCCAGAGAAGTTTTTTCATCATTTACTCATGCTATATTTTCCATGGCGAGACGAGTCTACTGATCTCATTGGATTAGATCAAACTTATTTGATGAAATTTCATGAACCTTCAGTACAAGCTTTGGTTGAAAAGAACAGAGCAATATTTGAACCTAATGCACAAGAAGTAAATGATGCACTACAAATGCTGAGAGACAACCCAGTTAGAAACCTTCACACATATGATTCTATCAATGATCAAGAAAATCAAGATTTACAGTCTCAAATGGACAATGATGTAACACCTGATAACCCATTTAATGAACAGTCGCCTGATCATTTAGCCCCAGGTTCAGAAATACAACAAAGAGTACCAGCAGTTCTGACTCAGACCCAGCCATCTGGTATCACTGATGATTTATTGTACATGAGTGTGTTAGATCTTTGAATGCTGAACAGCGATCTGCATATGATATTGTTCTCTCATGGTGTAGAAATAAAGTTAAGAACTTAAATTCCTTGAAGCCAGAGGAAGTGAAGCCTATAAATCTATTTGTTACAGGAGGTGCCGGTGCTGGCAAAAGTCATCTAATAAGAGCAATTTATCACACTGTGGTGAAAACATTTAAATATGGACCACTAAATCCTGAGTTGCCTACAGTGCTCTTAATGGCACCCACAGGTGTTGCTGCTATTAATATAAATGGTACAACTATCAACACTGCTTTGGCCATCCCAAAAGAAATTGGAGATAATTTACCTGCATTATCAGATCAGAAGAAAACATTACTAAGAATGTCATTATCTGAACTGAAGCTTATTATAATTGATGAAATTTCTATGGTTTCAAACACTAGGTTACTCCATATCCATCAAAGATTGAAAGAAATTTGTGGTACTTCCACCTCTCAGTTGTTTGCTGGTATAAGTATTATTGCTGTTGGTGATTTATATCAGTTGCCACCAATTCGCCAAAAGCCTATATTTTCCAGTTACAAAAATGAAACATATAATTTATGTCACCCATGGCAAGAATTCAAAATGATAGAGCTTACCCAAATAATGAGACAAAAGGATGATCGTAAATTTACTGAGCTCTTAAACAGATTTAGAATCGCTCAGCATACTGAAGAAGACATACAGATTATCCAGGCCAGATCAGTAACTCAAACAGATGATCATAATGGTTACCCTTCAGATGCATTGCATGTACATGTATGGGCTGAAAATAAACCAGTTACAGAACACAACAATAAATATCTACAATGAATTCCTTTGCCATTGTATGTACTTCGAGCTATTGATCAATATCCACCAAATGTTACTAAACAAGATATTGACAGGGTATTGTCAAGAGGTCGTTCTGACACTGGTGGTCTTGATTTTGAGATCCTTATCAAAGAAACTGCACGGGTGATGCTTACTACAAATATTGATATTTCTGACAGACTTATTAATGGCCAAATGGGCACTGTTACCAGAATCTCTATTAATCAAATTACCCAGAAGCCCACCATTCTCTACATTAAATTTGATGATGAAAAAGCTGGGAATATCTTATCGGAGAAATGCACTGATGCTTTTGCTAAAGAGAACAAACTTGTGCCTATTTCACCAATACTTGCTAAAATAAAACTGAGGACAGGTAAACCTTCATCTCCAGAAATACAGAGAATCCAATTTCCACTCAGCTTGGCATGGGCTTGCACTGTTCACAAAGTTCAAGGATTAACATTGAACAACATTGTTATTAGTTTTGAGTTATTTAAACAAAGGTCATTCAACTCTGGGCAGATATACATGTATGTTGCTTTGAGTCGTGCCACTTGCCTGGAAGGCATTCATGTTCTTGGGAAAATTGAGAGCAAACTTGTACGGTCAGATCCAAGAGTGCACACAGAATACCAGAGACTACAACATTTAAACATGTCATCAATGGTTATAGAGTCTGAAATCCAATATGAAAAAAACCTGGTGTCAGTTGCTCTCTTAAACATAAGATCATTAAGAAAGCACAGCATTGATATCAAGTCTGACCTTAACATCTGTAATTGTGATATCGTATTTCTAACAGAAACACAGCTTCAATTATGTGATTTAGACAATGACATAAAAAAGAATCTGCATCCTCTTTCATTATATAGGCAAGATAATCAAGATAAATACTCAAGCTTAGCTGTATGCTACAGAAACACTATTGTGATATCTGAAAAAGAATACTTTCCTTCAATAAATGGACTTAAACTAATTGCTTTTTCTAAAACTTACCAGCAACAAATTACATTTCTTTTACTTTATAGAAAACACAACTCTAATATACACCAATTTTGTGATGCCATTAATTATATCCTTGATCACACTTCTGTTGACATGATACTTGGGGATTTCAACATCAACTACTTTGATGATAAGGAATCCAGCCATTTAAAAACAGTGATGGAACATCTTGGTTATCAACAAATTGTAGAAAGCCCAACATTTGTATCAGCAGGAAGTTTGTTAGACCATGTATATATCAAACCACAACAATTCAATACTATTCAAAATTCAGTGATAAGTGTTTACTATTCTGATCATGAAGCTGTTAAAGTAAATTTACAAGTATGAAATCTTATTAACATAATGTCATATATTAACATAATTATATTAATGTTATCATAATTTATACACTTACTGTACATGTGCATGCATTGTAGCATTAAGTAGACTGGACACTACATTTGCTTTTAATTAATTTTCCTGTTGGAACAAATATCACCAATAATTATCCCTTTAATAACTAAATCATTATTACTGGAATTAGAGAATCTTTCAAATCAGTTTATCAAAAAACATTTTAAATAATATGACAAAGATATACATATACAGTATATGTATGATTTAATAAACATGTAATAAATTATTATGGCCTCAGGGCCCAAACATGGAGCTTCCAGGAGCTCATAGCAAAGGTAAGTTTTCAACAGGGAATTAGGGGGAGGGAATTAAGGGAGGTCATATTTCTCTCTGTATGTTAACTAGGTTTGGTTCATTGTCAAATAGCATAATATATTCATGCCCACATTTTTATTTTTACAGGCATAATTATTCCTACATGTTGTACACGTGCTTCCATGTGACATTGGCCTACTGAACTCCTGTTAAAGTGTTCTCCAATAGTTAGAGCTGATACAGTCCAGAAAAATAACCAGCCTGCAGATTACATGTGTCAACAAAGCACACAATATTACCAGATTAGCCATATTGCCTCAGGATCCACATATGGAGCTTCCAGGAGCTTGTAACAAAGGTAGGTTTTCAATAGGGAATGTAGGGAGAGGGAGGGTTATATTTTCTGTGTGTTTAAACAAGCTTTTTTTGCCTATCAAAAAAACAATAAATATATTTACACACCCATATTTTTTATATATTTGCAGGAATATATAATATTTATCCCACTGCTGTACACTTCCCAGTGATGCTGCCCTAATGCACTCCTGTTGGTGTTCTCCAAAAAGCTGATTCAGTGCAGTCAAAGAATGACCAGCCTGCAGATTACATATGTCCCTACAAGGCACATCATATTACCTGCAGTTAACCATATAACTTTGTACCAAAGCACTGAGCAAATGTTGCTCTGAATTTTAAACATCACAGGACAACCAAAAATATATATACACTACATCTATATCAATGCTCCAGTCTTCACCAAGATGCTGGAAATGAAAGCACCTATTAAATTAGACATGGTACATTCAATTGACAGTGGACATAGTTGGTAATTCACAGCTAATTAACTGTTTCCAACAAGATAGAGGGCAATTTCATAACTCTGAAAAAAAAAAGAATGCAACCTGAAACAACTGGCTGAATCTAATCAAAGTGATGACCGAACTAAAATAGGAGCAACAAAAGTGACAGCTATACTCAAGAAAAACCATTAGCCGACTTCAACAACACCTGAGTTTACAACTATATAGCTACAGAAATGCTCTAAATAAAACTACTGAACTCCTGTACTGTTCATCAAAGCTGATTGACCAAGTCCAAAAACGTGACCAGCTGAGCCTGTATATTACACATGTCTACAAGCTACATCATATTACCAGTTAAGCATATACATAGAACTTTGTACCAATTCACTGGAATCAAAAGTAGCAGTTCAACTATTATATGTATACATATCAATAATATATACATCTTCAGTCTTCATCAGATGCTGGACATGAATGCACCTATTTGGAGATGGCACATTCAATAATACTGACAATGGAAATAGTTGGTAATTTACAGTTAAATAACTGTTTCCAACATGGTAGAGGACAATTTCCTTAGACTATGAAAAAAACTTGGAACTTTAAAGCAGCCTGAAACAACACGCTGAATCTGATCAAAGTGAGGACCTAACTAAAATAGGAGCATAAAAAAGAGTGATAGCAATACTCTAGGAAAACTATCAATTGCCTGACTTCAACAACAAATGACCATCAATGCACATCATCATATCAGTTCAGCACAGAACTTTATTATTACCAGTTCAATGGCAGGAAAGCTGCATACAGTTCACAATGGAATAGTTGGTAATTTACAGCTAAGTAACTGTTTCCAGTGACATGGAAGGGAATCTCATAGACTCTGGAAAAAAAACTGAATGAAAGAACTCAGATAAAATAGCAACACAAAAATAGCACTTGCTTCAACAACACCTGAATTTATGATCATTAACATCCTGAAAGAAAAATTAGTATAAAATAATAATTATTGAAAGGAAAGTTTACAGACATGATAAAATATAACTGCAGAACTCGTCTAAATAGAACCACATAGATGTATACATAGCCTTAGGTGATTGCTAATTTTAAAATGTTTAGTCAGCATACTAAATTTGATGTGATCTTAATGTTGTAGTGGTATTTTTAAATTCGATTAAATAATATTTTACATACTCAGACCGAATCCTTTTTCATTTACAACATTGCTAATGTGTGTCACCAGCCTACTCCCGGTTATTCTGGCTAGGTTTTTTCTGATTGTGTTAATGTGATCACAATGGTTTGTGACATCATGGCTCATCAAAAACCAATACAAACCACAGCAATCACATCAACCTAATCACAAAAAATACCAAGCCTAAATGCCTGTGACTTGACTGATATGGCCCAAATACAGCCTGCCTACAACCTATTATTATTTGTATTATCATTTTCTGTGACAACTGTTTGCACCATCAAACAATCACACTGCATGCTGTTCACATGTACACAGCACCGTCAACCAATCATATTGCATGCTGTTCACATGTACACAGCACCACCAATCACATTACATGCTCTTCACGTGTACACAGCATGATTGTGATTGTACCCAAGCTCTATTTTTGTGTCATTATTGCAAGATTTGCAGAAATTAATAAAATGTAAGAAATCTATACAGTACTCAAATAAAGGTTGCATATAACAGCTGGGACAGTGAATTGGAAATCTTGTCAAAGTGGCTAAAATGACCTCAGGAGTACACAGGACAATCAATAACACAACTTTAAAGACTTATGTATTTATTTGAGTACTGTATAGATTTCTTGCAAGCTCTGGTTAATTTGGGGTTCCTGTGGAGGGAGGTTATAGAGAAAGGAGAGCCTGCGGCAAGACCTTGTGTTATTCACCCTAATGATGTCACCACAGGCAGCCCAAGCTCTATTTTTGTGTCATTGCCAGATTTTTTTTTCTGCAAAATCTCGCAATAATGACACAAAAATAGAGCTTGGGCTACCTGTGGTGACATCATGGGGGCGAATGCTCTTGGCTCTCCTTTCTCTATTTCCCCCTCCCCTCTCCCACCACAGGAACCCCAAATTAACCAGAGCCTGCAAGCATAGTTTGCCTCATGGAGAGGTGACAATTGTTTTTGGCAGGATTTAGCTGAATACAGGATTTCTTTTTAGCTCCTCAGCCTCTGCACGTTTTAATGTTATCTTCAATGATTTTCACGAAGTCGTCCATTTTTGCCAGAATTTCTTTTAGAAACAGTTGGCCTCGTACCTAAAAGTGACAGCCCGAGTAAACGCCCAGCGGGCGTCTTGTTGTTTTAGTTGTGTTGCAGTCTCAACGACTAATTTTGAATAAACAAATAACTAAAACTTATTTAAGCACATCTTACATTTCCATAAATGACCAAAGGAGGCAAGGATGAGTTCAAAAAGAACACTGATAAAGTCGATTTAAAAATCGATATATCACCCCTCTGAGAACTTCGTTCCAGGCCGGAACGTAATTCTAAAATCATCAGATTTTCACACATGCGCAGTACCGTGACACTGCGACTTTAAATCATTGTATTTCTTATTATGCCTTATTACTCGTAAACATTTCCATCATCTTATGAGAAAATAAATGTAATTGTTGTTGTTGTTCCTCAGTTCTTGACGTCAGCATCGTCACTTTCACTCAGTCATGATCAGGAGTACGAGTACTTTTACGAATTATTTGGGAATGAAAATTAATCTTGCTGCGACCCCAATGATATAAAAAGAGTGGACATTGCATGTTTATTTGTGGCCTGCCATTATAAGTTTCAGTCTCCTTCAAGATGTAGAAAATGAGCACCAGCACAGTGGCAGCTCACTAATACTAGAAAATGGTGGTCTGTAGTTTATGACCTCAATCGAAAATATTGTATTGAGAATTTAGCCTGAATGTCAGCCATCTCCACTGGTTTGTTAATAATTGAGAATTACAAATAGATGACTTTATTTCACATGTAGAATGATATTATCTAACTATTCACAGTGAATAGCAACATTATGTGGAATTTGTTGTTCTAAATTGTTTGATTTCTCATAGTTGTACTGCACCTGATATCATTACAATGCATCAAATTTGATTGACTCAATATCGTGAAGACTACTCAAATAACCATTGCACTTCAATCAACAACACCCATACCAAGTTTATTTTGTAATTCTAATGACCCTCAAGGAACAATAATATTGAAAAGAAAGTAATATTAAACTACAGAATTGAGGGAAATTGTGGCTGAAATGTACATGCACAGCATGTATGTGTGTGTTGTGTGTGTATTATGGCTCTATCATTTCCAACCCCCCCCCCCCCCCCCCCCCTCCCCCACACCTCCCCAGGCATACCCTAACCTAACCCCTCCATTTGCACATTGACATTTGACAGACAAGAGCATCAGTAGCGAGGGGAAGATGGCGAAACAACAACAACTTTTTTTTTTTTATTCGCATAATTTCATCCATTTTTTTTAAGCATTATGAGTATATATATATTTTATAATAAAAATACGTAATTAATTATTGATTGAAAGTTAATTATGCCTAGTGGCTAAATAAACCGTAAGGTTTTCTGGTTAGCCGCTAGCTAACCAAGACCCATTATAGTACGTTTCACGTCGTACAAAGCCAAGGAGAAGCTTTTTAAAGCGAAGAGATACCTGAGAAATACTGATCTCTCTGATGCTTTTGGCCCAAATACGTCTGCTGTATTTATTAATGAGAACTTAACCACACGACGAAGGAAACTGCTTGGAAAAGCGCGCAGTCTTATTACTGAGAAAGGTTGGCAGAATGTGTGGACTTATGATGGTTATGGTACGAATCGCTGAAGATTTAGAGCGTATATAACGGGTTAAAATGACTCTAAGTTTTAGAGAGTTCTTCTCACTGCTGATTAACTTTTCTATTCACTGCAAGGTATAGCCTTTATGTAATTGTTTTTTGTTACCTTGCTTAATGTTCTAGTGTGTCTCAGTCTTATTATTTATATAATAGCACTGAATCTCAATCAAAAGTTCCCGGTGACTTTGCATTTGCCTGATTGAATGATTGTATATTAGACATAAATAATGTACCAACTTAAATAACTTTCGCAGTTTAAGAGAGTATTCAAGAAGAAAGACCGATGGGCCTTACAAAATCAAATCTTTTCATCTAAGACCCTTGACAGCTTCTCTTTCTAAATCTAAATTATGTGCCCTGTGTTTTATGTTTCTAAGTTCTATGTTTTTATTTACTTCAAAACTAGAAAACTTCAGTCCCTCAATTCACTAACAGCAAAAAATGCTTGGCATTTGGCTCCGGTAATCTGCATACTTATACTAAATGGATAATGGGTTCAACTTCAAATGCGTTTCTTTGAATGCGCGTGGTTTGAATAATACTGTAAAAAGGCGTAAGATTTTTAGGTGGCTGCATATGCAAAAAGCTCAAATATGTTTCCTTCAAGAAACTTATAGTAAGCAAAGTTTGGAAAGGATTTGGTCAGCGGAATGGGGTAGCCAAATCATTTATTGTCATGGCTCAAATCACAGTAGAGGCGTAATGATTGCTTTCGACCGTAAAATTGATGTTAACATAAAAAAGACGATTACGGATCCAGGAGGGCGTTTTATAATTGTGGAATGCACTATAAACGGCGCAGTGTTTATTTTAGTGAATGTTTACATGCCAAATGAAGCAAGTGCACAAAAGCTTCTTGTTCATCAAATTAATGATATGCTTAAACCGTTCATAAATGAAACCATTGTGTTTGGCGGAGACCTGAATTGCGCCTTGGAATCTATTGATAAAGTAGGGGGTCAGTCTATAGAAGTAAAAAAAACAGTAATTAACGTCATTCACGAATTTATGAAAGCTTTTGATTTAATAGATGTGTGGCGTACACAAAATCGCCATGAGATTAAATACACATGGCATGATCCCGCTTTTAAAATTCAGTGTCGTCTTGACTATTGGCTATGCTCTAAATCAATAGAAAACACAATTGCAAAGACAAATATTATCGGTGTTCCCTTTTCAGATCATTCAGCAATTTGCATTACAATAACGTCTGAAGACTACAGGAAAATAGGACCAGGCTTTTGGAAGCTAAACCTTTCAACGCTTGAAGACCTGCCTTTTATAAAAGAGATGGAGGAGTGTATTTTGCGAAGTAAGGAAAAATACCGAGAGATACAAAATCTGTCATTGAAATGGGATCTCATAAAGGCAGACATAGGCCGCACTGTACGAAGATATTCAAAAGAAAAGGCAAAAAAGAGGAAAGCTACAGAAAAGGATCTTCTAATAAAATTTGAGAAAGCAAGATCGGAACTCTCTAAGAATCCGTCTAAAGAAAAGACTGAAAATTATTACACCTTAAAGCATCAATTGGAAGAAATTTCCAATTTTAGAAAAACGTAATAGCAGGAGAAATTTCATCTCAAAGCTTAAATTAGATAGTGGGGCCGAAATAACAGACCAGTCTGATATCTTGAACGAAGAAAAGAACTTCTATGAAACTCTATATACATCGACTTCCACTGAGCCAGAAAATAACTGTTTTAAGGAATTCTTCAGTAGTCCATCTATATCAAAATTAAACGACCAACAATCAGAAACATGCGAAGGTCAATTATCCAAAGACGAATGTTTTGCTGCATTGAAGTCTTTTAAGAAAAATAAAACACCCGGAATCGATGGGCTTCAGGCTGAGTTTTATTTGCGATTTTGGAAATTGTTAAGCGAACCTTTGATTGATAGTTTTAACTACAGCCTAATGAAGGGTGAAATGTCTATATCTCAGAGACAAGGGGTTATATCACTAATCCCCAAAAAGAAGAAAGAATTACAATTTTTACAAAACTGGCGGCCAATCTCTCTTCTTAATGTAGATTACAAAATTGCCACTAAAGCTATTGCAAAGAGAATAGAAAAAGTTATTCCTAATATTATTCATAATGACCAAACGGGCTTCGTCAAAGGAAGGTTTATAGGACAAAACATCAGGCTGATTTCAGACATTTTGACCTATACTAAAGAAAAAGATATAGAAGGGATAGCTATGTTCCTAGACTTTAAGAAAGCCTTCGATTCTATTGAATGGAATTATATTTACAAATCACTTGAAACTTTCAATTTTGGTCCGCAACTTAAAGAATGGGTAAAAGTCTTTTATACTCGACCATCGAGTTGCGTTTTAAACAATGGTTTTGTCTCAAACCTTTTTGAATTAACACGTGGGTTACGTCAAGGATGCCCACTGTCTGGTGCTTTGTTTACTATCTGTGTTGAAATTCTAGCGTGCGCAATACGGGATAGTGCAGAGATCAAGGGCATCCCCGTGGAGAAAAGTAGCATTGTATTATCACAATATGCTGATGATACCACTGTGTTTCTGAATGATGTTAACTCCGGTAATGCATTGTTTAGACTTCTTGAGCGTTTCGAAAGGTGCTCTGGCTTAGCAATTAACAAAGAAAAAACTGAGGGTCTATGGCTGGGATCCTGGCGAAATAGATTAGATAAACCCTTCCCAATTCGCTGGTCACGTGATCCGATCTATTGTTTAGGCGTTCACTTTTCGTATGATGACAAGGCGTGTGAAAAGAAGAATTTTTGGGACAAATTGAACACCCTACATAAAACTTTAAATATCTGGAAGTCCAGAGATTTGACAACTTGGGGGAGAATTGTTATTGTGAAAACACTTGGTCTTTCTAAGCTTATATATATAATAGCTCAGTATTAGTAGTTCCTCTAAAAGTAAATAAGGAAATTCGTAATTTTGTGTGGAATAATAAGCCTCCTAAAGTAAAAACTTCTACTATGATAGGAGATTATAAGGCTGGAGGAATGCGATTGCCAGATTTCGCTTTAATCGAAAAAGCGATAAAAATTGCTTGGATTAAACGATTAGTAACAAAAAATTGCGCCCCAGACGGAACACCAGAGAACTGGAAAAAGATCCCTCAACTGAAACTAAAAAGGTTTGGAGGCAATCTATTATTTAACTGTAATTTTGATACGAAGAAATTAGCCTTGGGAACATTAGATTTTTATGATAAAATCATTGAATACTGGCAGTGCTTTCGTCAAACCTGTCCTAGTACTAAAGAAGAGATCCTTGAACAAATAATTTGGAATAATCGCTTTATAATGAAAGAAAAGAAATCTTTGTATTTTTCGAATTGGAATAATGCTGGAATTTGTAAGATAGGCGACTTGATCGACGAGAATGGTAATTTTATGCAATTCGTTTCTCTGCAGAAAAGATTTAACAGTACATTTAACTTTTTGGAATATTTTAGCGTATTGAACGCTATCCCTCATAAATGGAAAGTATTACTTCGGGAAAATTTCAGTAATAAGGAAACTCCCATTAGCTTAAATGATAACTTATTATATGAAAATACCCAAGAATTTGATAAAATAACATGTTCTCGGATAACTAAACTATTAGTAGAGGTAAATTATAAGCCACCTACCGCTGAAAAAAGGTTATTAAATTATGGAATTCTTGCTGAAAAACTACCATATCATTATAGGCTTGCCATTAATGTTTGCCGAGAAACAAAGCTTAGAGTCTTCCAGTTTAAAATTATCCACAATATCCTACCCACTAAATCTTCTCTCTATAGAATGAAAATAGTTCAAGATGATAAGTGTTTTATCTGCCATGAGTCACAAACAGTTGAACATCTATTTTGGAATTGCCGAGCTTCGGTTGCATTCTGGGAAGACTTCTTTGGATGGGCGAAACCAATCTTCGTATTCAAAGAAATGCTATCTTTATCAAATATTTTATTTGGTTATCAACCGCAAGTAAAAGGATTCAATACCTTTAACCAAATTATTATCATCGCCAAGCATTATATTTATGGGAGCTGTCTTGAGGAACATGAGTTTTCTTTTAGGAATTTTCAACAACGGCTTACTAATAAGATTCATATCGAACGATGTATATATGTTGCTAAAAATAAGTTTGATGAATTTCTCTCTAAATGGAAGGATATTTTTGACACAATTTAGTTACTACGATTGCCGTTTCTCTTACTTTATCTTACTCCGTTTCTTTTACGTATACTGTCTTTCTTCTTCTCGTCAGTTCTACCTTATGATTTACAACTAATTAACTTATAAATATTGTGAAATGTCTGAATTGTACTTAAATCTGTAATACTGAGGAAAAAAAAAAAAATCAGTAGAGAACCAATTCTCTGGCTCCTCTAGCACAAACCATGTTGACACACAATTATGCTAGAACTCCATGCAGTACATGCTATAGATGGCCCGAGTTAAGGCCACTCAGGGCCTCTTTTCTTTCTTTTTTTCATGTCGAGGAATTTCGCCCCCAACCAATCAGATTGCGCCTTCTTTGGAAGTTCTTTTTGCCACCGTACCAATCAGATAGCACTGTGCTGGTCACGTGGACAGTGGACAACAATTCCATATTTTTCAAGATGGCGGCGAGTGGGAGGGAGTTTTGACTTGGCAAAACCTTTAATATCAGCTGTTTTTTGTGTAAACCAAAGGTTCCTTCAAGTGCAATACCAATATTTTTGTCTTTCCTAAAGCTGAGAGGTGTTTCACGGGCTTTGGACGGGAATTTATCCCACATTATGCGACATGCTTCAAGATACACTCGTGAGAAGTGACAGTCCGCTCTGCGATCAACACTGACTATATATAAAGACAACAGCTTGTAAATGTAAGTAGCCACTAATCTGAACATGATAACCTTTATACCAATTGACTGTCGTTGTGTTGTTATTTAGTGTTATCAACCTCTCGAAAGTGTAGTAGAAATGACCCGATTTCTCAGTTCTCTGACTGACAGGGGCCTAATTTTAAAAGAATTACAGTCGTTTCGCCCCCCATGCACATGTATTTAAATGTTTATAAATTCGAGAACGAAAATCCAGCATGCAGTGAGTGAGTATAAACTGAGTAAGTAATCCGAAATGAAGATGCAAACGAACGATAAATGACTCTGTCTCTGATCAATGTGGAAATCGCATATTTATCTGTGGCGTGTTATTGACACTGGTTTTATTTTGTTCAATTTCCCGGGTCTATTTACATCTGGCCTGTACCTCTTTGTATTGATTATTATCTCTTGGTTTAGGCATTCTACAGTGTATTTAATGTGTTTTTTTAGAACTGACATAATGATATTATGTATAGAGTAGTGTATTTATCATTATTGCAAGTTTATAACATAACATAACTAAATTTGGTCCAGAACTGAGAGTATACTTACATGCAAGTGGCACTCTTTCTTTCCCTTCCCCTTTCTTGGTACCGTTATATATCCATGCAAGCTAGATCTTGTTTCAGTGTTTCCCATCTGAGGTGGTCCTGGCTTAAGATAACCCTACCTTCTCATCATTGTATTTCTTATTATGCCTTAATTATTACTCGTAAACATTTCCATCATCTTATGAGAAAATAAATGTAATTGTTGTTGTTGTTCCTCAGTTCTTGACGTCAGCATCGTCACTTTCACTCGGTCATGATCAGGAGTACGAGTACTTTTACGAATTATTTGGGAATGAAAATTAATCTTGCTGCGACCCCAATGATATAAAAAGAGTGGACATTGCATGTTTATTTGTGGCCTGCCATTATAAGTTTCATTCTCCTTCAAGATGTAGAAAATGAGCACTAGCACAGTGGCAGCTCACTAATACTAGAAAATGGTCTGTTGTTTATGATCTCAATCAAAAATATTGTATTGAGAATTTAGCCTGAATGTACCCGTCTCCACTGGTTTGTTAATAATTGAGAATTACAACTAGATGACTTTATTTCACATGTAGAATGACATTACCTAACTATTCACAATGAATAGCAACATTATGTGGAATTTGTTATTCTAAATTGCTTGATTTCTCATAGTTGTACTGCACCTGATATAATTACAATTCATCAAATTTGAGTGACTCAATATCGTGCAGACTACTCAAATAACCATTGCACTTCAATCAACAACACCCATACCAAGTTTTTTTGTAATTCTAATGACCCTCAAGGAACAATAATATTGAAGAGAAAGTAATATTAAACTACAGAATTGAGGGAAATTGTGGTTGAAATGTACATGCACAGGCATACCCTAACCTAACCCCCCCCCCCCCCCCCCCCCCCCGGAATACGTGGGGCATTTGCACATTGACATTTGACAGACAAGAGCATTAGTAGAGAACCAATTCTCTGGCTACTCTAGCACAAATCATGTTGACACAAGTATGCTAGAACTCCATGCAGTACATGCTATAGATGGCCCGAGTTAAGGCCACTCAGGGCCTCTTGTTTATTTTATTTTCCAATACTTGTCTCCATCTATATAAAGATGATTCTTAAAACTAGTTTTTGCGATTATGCAAGTTAAATTTTCACGCCGAATTTGACTCGTTTTTACAGACAATGTATGGAAAACTGAAAACACGATTGCACGCTTCCCAGCACAGCTACATCCCTCAAATTTCGATATGTCAATCTTTTACCTGGTATCTTACGTTTGTATCTGAAGAATCAGTATTTCATAAATGCGAATTTTACGGATTTTATTTGGCATCGGATTCCCATCTTTTCCCATACAAACACTGTATTTCGCGCCATGTTTGCACCCCTTTCAAAATGTCGGAATTTACCGCGAACTGGTCTGTTTAGTTCTACATATGAAACGGTGAGGATTAAGTATATTTAAGTAAAGAGGTACAGACTCCCGTTAACTGCTGAACTAAACGGGGTTTCCCCTGGATTTTCTTCACTATATTACAGTAATTGTCACCCGGCTCAAGACTGAGCTTGAATACCTTCAGACCCATCCCCACTGATCATCAACCCTCGTTATTAAACTCGAACTCATTCAGCCGGAGTTTTTCAGAAGGGCAACGCCAGAAACTTTTAAGTAGTTCCTTTGCATAATATATCCACTTCTTTAAGTTCTGTATAGAAAACACGTTTTGTAGGAGACCCGGGTTCGATTCCCGTTCGCAGCGCCACACGTGAGTTAGAACACCATTCAAATCATTATTTAACGAACGGACGTCTGAAGTTCATTGTTAAACCGATGGTGAAAAGTACACGTTCGGGAAGTTGCCGTGAATGGGATAAAACAATCAAGCTTATGAAGGAGTCGATCATACTGACAAGCGAATTGCGACAGCAAATAGTTACTTTAATTCGTTAGGTCATTGAAAATAACGTTTGCGGGAAAACGTGATATTTTGAACAGAACTGACTCGGAATGGTTGAATAAAAACGTGATAATGTTGTCTTAGAGCTCCTGGTATGATGTCATGTATTCTGCTAAGTAGCAAGCTCGCTTGGCTTTCGGCACTGCACTGAGTCTGAAATGATAAACCAACCAACAATATATATTTCATCATTATCTAGGGCCCTGATCAAAATGTACATCAACAACATGAAAATGGTCTAGATCTTACTAGATGGTCTAAAAGAGCCTGAATGGAAATTGCCTCACGACCCGTCGCCGGGGTGCCGAACTTCGCGAGGTTTCTGTTGAGTGCATTTGGGCTTCCCATCATTCTCGTTCCCAGTGCCCCCTCTTTTTTATTGTAAACATTTCTGATTACTAAATTACATTACACAAAATTTATATCACTAAAAGACACGACAAAGAGACAAAGGGAAAAAAACAAATAAAAGAGAAAAGAAAATACTCTAAGCCAACTGTTCCTAATCAGAAAAATGTCTAATTGCAATTAACAATTTTTCCCATTTCTTAAGATGTTCCAGGGTTTTGTTCCTTGATTTAATTTGCTACGTTGGATTCAATTTTTTCAAAATACACTAAAGAGTTTATAAATAGAGCTAATGTTGGGACTTTTCTTTTCTCTCTTGCTTTATATAAAGCTAATTTATACATTAAGATAATAAAGTTTTGTGGCTGTTCGTTTACCCCTAATATGATATTTACAAGATTCGATGGTGGTAGATTTATATCGTGCTTTCCTAACCAAGTTCGTAATTCAAAATATAATTTTTTGGCCTCTATACATTCTACAAATAGATGATCTATTGTTTCTTGGTTAACTAAACAAAAAGAGCAACGTGAACACTCAATTAATTTAAAACGAAATAAATCAAAATTAAGATAAAGGCAGTTGTTCAAAATTCTATATTGAAAATATCGTGAATAAGTATCAATCGTTGTTGTATATATACGCCTATAAATCTCTTCCCAACGACTTTTGCCCAAGTTTTAAGTATTTTTTTCCTATATCTATAGTACTCTCTATTATACCTATATTTTTGACTACTTCTTTCCATTTTCTTGGTATGGAGTGTACTAAACATGCCCAATGAAAGAAATCCTTAGCTTGGAGGCCTTTCCTCTCTACCATTTCCCATTTTAATTCACCAGATTCATTCAATAGGTCTACTATTCTATTAATATTGAGTTGCAAAAAAGTCTTTAAAAAGACTGATTTATTATCAATTTTAATATATCTATTATTCCATAAAGATTGTTGCAAAATATCAGAAATGTCTATTACTTCTACCCTAGCAAACTCCGCCCAACATCTTAATACACTTTTCTAAAAATCAGGGAGATACTTTGGAATTCGTTCTTTTTCAAAATTTTGATCTATTGCTAATGTACCCCCAATTTGATTTAAACATTAAGGGCAAGAATTTCCATGCCTCTTGTTTTATACTTAACAGCGCTGTAGCCCATTTTAGACGATGGTAAGACACTAACCAGGCTCAAATTTGATTGGCTAGCCAAATCGGCTGCGCGATGAAGAAAAATAAAAGTTGCTGCGCATAGCGCTTCCGGTTTTCCAAAAAAGATGCTTTCAGCATCAACCGATTTTCCGGCATGAGAACGGGTATTTTGTAGTAGTAGAAGTTATGTGTTTAAAAATATGACTGAACAGAAGAACGATTTTATTCAAAAGTCAAGAGATAAAGTTTTTCTTTGCCTACTAGCCGAACGAAACTGATAGCTCCGTTCTTGTAAACACGGTTGCTTTAGTTGAAGAGGCACTGGGAATGAGAATGGGCTTCACTTGGATTACCTATGGTCGCAAGCGCGGATTGAGTTTTGGCAGGAGTCTGGTGTAAACGATATATGTTAAGCAAGGACCCGCACTATAAAAGGGTCTCAACCATGCAGGTTTGACAGGTTGACGACACCTTCACTTGTCAATCAGTCTTCGTCAAGTGAACTTCTCTGTTCAAAGCTCTGCAACATGAATCGAAATCCAACATGTACCGAGTGTTCTCATTGGTCAGTCAGTTATTACGAAATGCTCACGTCCGATTGGATAGTCTGCTCATTGTCATTGACTAGGAAGTATAATGCCATGTGTAATATCGATTGTTCGGCGAGAACTTTGTAAGACTTCTGATTGAGTGCATGTGGGTTTCCGCGAGCAAGCTAGAGTGTCCCGTGTTTCCATGGGTAGTGCACTGAAATGATAATCAAACTGACAATATTCAAGAAGTGATTCAAACAAAGCATGGATATGTCTATGTAGGAACCTCACGACTATTATCATGTGGGGCGGCCTTCACTTCTCGGAACCTGGAATAGTACTGGTTATCCAAACAATAGCATACCCTGAAACAATATAAACTCTAACCCTAAAACAATGGAATTCTTTGTCAGTGCAATCCAAATATGGTCCAATAAAATGCAAGGTTTTGAGAGGTAAAGGCCTCCTGTATCATGTCGATGTATACAAGGTATACAAGGTATACAAGTCCAGAAGCTCTCAAAATCACAATCTATATTAATGAAATGTATCCCCGGGGCCAAAGTGGCGGCTGTTCGCGAAGAACTTATGTCAACTATACGTGATAACAGTTTTGACCATGTAATTCTGCATGCTGGGACCAATGATTTAAATGACTCTGGGTCTGACGAGATAATTCATTTGTTATCTGAAACGGCGGAGCAGGTTGTTGGGTTGAATCGGGAGATTAAGATTTCTGTGTCTGGCTTAATTACAAAGAGGAACATTGATGATAATAACAAGATTATGCAAATTAACAAAGCAGTTCAATCTATCTGCAAAACAAAAGGCTGGGTTTTTATCAACAACTCGAGAATCAAAATCGAACATCTAAAGAATCGTGAGATCCATCTGAATGGTGTGGGCAACAAGCTCCTGGCAGCAAACCTTATTAGTCAAAGCCTAAAGCCCAAGACCAAGGGCCAAGTTAATGGCAGCCAAAATTTTCAGGATCCAATCCGTATGCTTGTCAAAGCACTGAACCAATTCACGAGCTCAGGCAGTTAGGATCTGATAACATTGATTCTCCTCTAGATCACTCCACAAGCGATATATCCCCATTAAATACTGATCTCCTAAAGGGAATGTCTGATACTAGAGGCTTTAAAATGGCAGCTCTTAATATTGCTAGCCTGCCAGCCCAAATTGATGAACTAAGAGTATATATGTTCCCTAAATCTATCGATATCCTCGCGATAAACGAGTCATGTTTAGACAACACCGTTTCTAGTGGTGAAATGTCAATTGCAGGCTATGTATTGGAAAGGAAGGATAGAACTAGGGATGGAGGAGGTGTGGCACTCTACATTCGAAATTCCTTAAATTATGAGCGATTGAACGATTTTGATGACGATAGGCTCGAATGGCTTGGTATAAAGGTAATTAAACCTAAAACAAAGCATTTTATTGTGGGGACCTGGTATAGACCTCCAGATTCTTGCACTGAAACAATGGAAGCCTTTGAGTCACTGCTTCACAGAATTGAGTCGCTAGGACTGGAGACAAATATTCTTGGGGATTTCAATGCTAATATGAGTGCCACCCCACGTGAATCACACACGAAAAAATTATTACAAATTTGTAATATGTACCAATACCATCAATTAATTAATGAGCCCACGCGCATAACAGAAAAAACTTCAACCACAATTGACTTGTTTATTACAAATAACAACAATCTCTATTCAAAATCTGGGGTCTGTCACATTGGAATCAGTGATCATTCTCTGATTTATGCTGTTAGAAAATTCTGCAGACCAAAGAGAACTCCATTGATAGTTGAAAGCCGGCAGTTTAGAAATTTTAACACAGAGTCTTTTCGCTTTGATCTTAGCCTAGCCCCATGGCATTTAATATATGATGAAGATAATCCTAATAATGAGTGGGAATTATGGGCAAATATGTATATGAAGATCTGTGATGCGCATGCTCCGAAGCGGAAAAGGAAAATCAAAAATACCCATGCACCCTGGTTAACTCCTGAGTTAAAGAAGATGATGTTTAATAGGGATAAATTGAAAAGGATTGCAAGTATAAATAAGTCTGAGAAGAATTGGGCGAATTATAAACAGGCACGAAATGAGACTGATCAATATTGGTATCAAAAAGGCAAAAATAGCCTATTATAAGAAATATTTCGAAGAATGTCAGAGTGACATTAGAAAGACATGGAAGGGTGTGCAAACGATTTTGGGAAGAAACCCTCGCAACTCAGAGATTAACGGTATTCAAGTCGAGGATGTTACTTATTCTACCCCAACTGAAATCAGTCATGCGCTCAACACCCATTTTTCCAATATTGGTCCAAGGCTTGCCAGATCAATCCCACAAAGTTGTACTAACTTTGAAGATTATATCACCCCAACATCTTCTCGTTTTTCTCTTTGTGAAACGAATAATGATATGGTATCTGGATTAATTAATTCATTATCTCCAAATAAAGCCGCTGGTCTGGATGGCATTCCCACTAGGTTAGTAAAGGAAGCTTCCCCCGTGGTAGTGCCTTCCCTGACCTATATCATTAATTTATCTATTAGAAGCGGAATCTTCCCTGAAAAGTGGAAGATTGCCAAAGTTTTGCCAATTTACAAAGAGGATACGAAATCAGATCCCAATAATTATAGACCAATATCAATACTACCAGTTGTTAGTAAAATAATTGAAAAAATCATTTTCAATCAGCTTTACAGTTACCTCATTAGTAATGACCTTTTGGCAGTCTCCCAGCATGGTTTTAGGCCACAGCATTCAACTCTGACTGCTTTAATCGAAGCTACAAACGACTGGTATCTAAACATTGATATTGGCCTCCTAAACGGTGCTCTTTTCCTTGATTTAAAGAAGGCCTTCGACACTGTCGACCATCATATATTAATGAATAAGCTTAATTGCTATAGTCTCGACTGTCATGCGATCCAATGGTTCAAATCATATCTGTCTAACCGATGGCAACATACGTCTGTAAATGGCACGTTGTCTAGTGCTCTTCCAATTTCTTGCGGGGTTCCACAAGGGTCCGTACTTGGCCCCTTGTTGTTTCTTATTTATATCAATGATTTGCAAGAATCTGGTTTGACATCGACTGTAAGAATGTATGCAGATGACACTAGTTTAACTGCCGTTGCAGAGGATCCCATGACACTTGAGGTCAAATTAAACACTGATCTTGAAAAGGTTCAAAATTGGCTTCGTGCTAATAAGCTTACTTTGAACACAAAAAAGACCAAGTATGTTATCGTGGGCAGTCGGTATCGGCTAAACCATTTAAACCATAATTTTGATGTCAGTGTTGGTGACCAGCAACTCAAGGGAGAGACGAGCTATAGATATTTAGGCGTGGAGGTTGACGAGGCACTAAGTTGGCGGAGTCATACCGATACTATATGTAGAAAGGTGTCTGCTGGCTTAGGGGCCATAAAACGAATCCGCCACCTTGTGCCTCGCCAAACCCTGCTAAAAGTACATGAAGCTCTAATACTTCCCTACTTTGATTACTGCAGTGAGGTATGGGGTTGCATGGGTAAAGGCCAATGTGACAGACTCCAGAGGCTTCATAATAGGGCTGGTAGGCTCATTACTTCTTCTGATTACAATATTAGATCTGCCGATATTATACAGAGCCTCGACTGGGACACTCTTGAGATCAGACGCACAAAACAACTTGCAGTTAGTGTTTTTAAATCAATGAGAGGCCATTATCCTTCAGGAATTAGAGAGCTTTTTCAAGCTACATCCAGCATACACCACCATAACCTGAGGGGTAGTGATAATAATATGTTTATTCCAAGACCTCGCACTAAAGCTGCAAAGCGGGCTTTTAGTTATAGAGGGGCTGTTTTGTGGAGTGACCTACCGGATGATTCTAAATCCATGACGAATATAAACGCCTTTAAGGATACCTTGGACTTCAGATAAACAGCAGCTGTTGATTGTTGTATTGGATTACAGACTTTTTATTGAATTTATTAAAGTTATAGATTAGTTAGGGTGCTTTCCATAGTGTAGTAGTATGTAGTGGTTTTCCTTTGACGGCTCGCTGGAAGAGCATTGTAATTATTATAATGAATGCGATACTGTTATATTTAATAAAGCTTATGATGATGATGATGATGATGATGTACATTTTGATCAGGGTTTGCCCAACCATGCCCCAGATAATGATGGTGCAACCCATTCAAGCGATCTTGCTACTTAGTAGAACACACGACATCATACACAACGGCACGCGCACAGCGCTTGAAAGGCTCCCCGATATATATAATCGACTAACCAATCAGAACTCTCACTTTCAAGATTACCAAGAAACTGTCGAAGGGGTTCCGAAGTTCACCAACGTACGTAAACACCAAAACTCAATCCGCATATGCGACCAGAGGACACAAGCGTGAAGCTCAGATGTACCCAATCAGACGGCACGTTTATTATACGGCATGCCGCGACATCGAAATGGTTTCCCAATTTTTTTCGTCCTGCTGATCCAATCAAATTAGAGAACACAGTACAGTTACGGTAAGGCTACGGACATGCCGTAGTTTGTCCCACTCATACAAAATATGCTCTAATACAAAGAAAACATTAAACAAGAGAAATTATTAATTTATTATTATTATTTACTAACAACAATTGAATCTTCCTAAAACTACTCAAGTAAAAAGACAAATTAGAAAGTCGAACAGTTGCTAAATGGAGCTGTGCCATGAAATGTTGTAACCGGCGAGAAACACCAGGTTTATCGCTGTTCTTACTAAATATCAAACCGTGCACACAAGTGCGACAATTAAATTCTGAGCTAAAAAAATTTGGAATAAAATAAAACAAAACTTGTATACTTTTCAACTTTGGAGGCATTTTGCCTTTTTCCAATCAACTATATACCTTGGCATAATTCAGCTGCATTCCTACTTCCGGGTACATCAATATAACATCTCTAGCCTTGTTTCCATGCAAGCGGAAGTAGGAACTTTTAACTCATTTAAAACTTTGTATGCAATGACTATGCATAATTTCAGTTTGTATTTCCGGTTGCATGAAAGTGAGGCTAGAGATGTAGGATGTAACTGGATGAAGGAATAGGTACTTATTGACAGAGTTGGAGGGCCGGACGGGAAAATATATGGCTCGATCTCATGACGAAATGACAGAGAGCCAAATATCTTCCCATCCGGACCGACCTAACTCAGTCAATAGGTTTTTTATCATACGACCCAATTTTTTTTGTTGATCAAACGGCAAAACAGCAAGAAAAAATTGTGCAGGGCCGGAAGGATTTTTCCGGCCATACACGTCCGGCCCTCATCACGTGACTTTTGTAAATGGTTTTGAAAGGAAAGCGCGCGCGGGGTCATATCATAAATGGCACTACTATCTTCAACACCATGGCATGGTCAGCCCTTTATGAGCACCGAGTACATTTTGAAACGTCGACTCACACAACAACTTTCTTTGCTAGGCAAAGCTCGAGCTTGAAAAAGGAGGCTTTTGCAGGATATAATCACGTGATTGTACTCGATAGCAACAAAATCTGACATCATATCATTTAAGTGTAGGAGATCGGTATTTTTATTAGCAAAACCTGTTGGTAAATGCTATTTTCCACATCCAATCGATTGTCAATATTTCTAAAACTGATGATGGCGTGCCATCCAGTAAAGTCTCCCATGGGATCACGAGCAGTTGAGTCTACGAATATCAGATTCAGCGGTATTGACCCTTTGTAGTGACCCGAGCGCCTCTCTTCGATGTAATGAAGCGCCATTGAAACCATCATTCTTGAAAAGTGCTTCATTACGTCGAAGTGAGGCGTTCGGATCAATTCCGCTGAAACTGCTATTCGTGGACTCAACTGTAGTATCAGCTATTCATTCGTTAAGTGATAAAAAAAATGTATATTAGCACGTGATTGATTCCTGTAAAAGGCGTGTTCGCTCGAGAATACATGTATGTACATAAAACTATAATATTCTATTGTATTACTAATTGTATATAATTTAGAACACATTTTCTATATTCTCAGTCGTTGAATTAGTGGTATGGCACTAGTATTGACTCTTCTTAATATTTATGCGTATATAATTAGCAACTCGATAACGAGGCTATCCCCGCATCGTTGCTCAGCTGAAAAGCAAAATGGCGTTGCGGACGGAATATTGCTGTGTTCCTCTATGCGTTGGAGACAAAAGAAAAAATCATGAATTGTCCTTTCGAACTCGAAACCACGTTGCGGCATCCTCGATGCGGGGTAGCCTCGTTTTCGAGTAATGAATTAGATATGGGCATAAATATTAAGAGGAGGTTATATTACGCTTTATTTAACTGAAATCAAAAGAAACAAGAGGACGATAAATGTTATATACAAAAAAAGCAATGACTATCGAAAAGCGCGATGTAATGTTACGAGTAATTGAAGCTTTACGTTTCGCAAATAGGCATTTTGATCAGGCCGTATTTAGCTTAGCAAAGTGTGTAACACAGTGAAACGTCTTTGCGTGGAACGGCGTACGACAACAATTTGTTTTCAGGCGAACGAAGCATTTTTTCCTGCCAACAGGCGAGCGAAGCTAGCCTGCTATGCAGACGTATTTTTTCACTTTGATATATTCGAAGAAAAAGTAACGTCTGCTTACCCGAGCGCTTAATTAGTTTCCAATATGCACACCTCATTGTGTTATGGACCATATCCTGGAAAGTGACGTAATGTTGCATTTAAAAGGATTCAGACAATACATTTGCCATTGACCAATCATAGGAGAGTGTTCACTGGCGCGCCAATTCACTAAAATTCTAACAATGGCTTTGATTGGGCAGAAAAATAAAACGTGCGGACGTCGTGCTTGCATATTGGAAACTAATTAAGCGCTCGGGTAAGCAGTCGTAACTTTTTTCATTTGTTCCAATAGTAGGGCTTTCCTTTAAATAAAAAACTACTAAGCAGAAGAACCGCGAACATAGAAGCAAATCCAAACCTTTCTGGAAAGGTTTAATTCACTTATAAAAATAACAAATACAATAATGAAATCTACACAGCAAATGTCATGTCCACAGTCTGTCCAGGTTCTACTCGTATGATATGGGTGTGGTCTCTCTGTGCACCCCAGCGACCAGCAGTAACCGCATAGCTACCAGGCGCTACTTCCACTTGAACATCCTCGGATTTCTGTAGCTGTGAAATAATGTTCATTCTGAACGTCAGTTGAAACAACGTCGACTACGGCAACATTTGGTCATGTCAGAGTTGTTAAAATACCGTACTTAAGTATTTGTTAATTTTACCGTTTTAGGCAAATATCCATATCATTAATATGCAACTACTGTAACCAGGGCCACCAATGGACAAGCAGTACAAATCACATTGCAGAACGTCGGGCAGATCCAGGATTTTCTAATTGGGTCAGAAAGGGGAGCTCGAACATGGCAACTTCTTCGTTTTCTTTATAAAATTGAGAGACGCTTACAATAGTTGCACTTTTCCACACAAATACTCTCCCACCTGTCTTCAAAGATTTTTTTATACCACTATCAAATGTTCACTCTTACAATACACGACTAGCTTCAAGCTCTTCTTATTATCTTCCAATTATTCGAACAAATTATGGATTATTTAACATACGTTTTCAGGGTCCTAAAATATGGAATTCAGTTGATAATAATATAAAATTTCTAACTAAACATAAATATAAGAACTGTCTGAAAAAAGAACTAGTTAGCAAATATTAACTCAATTGCACAATCACATTGTAGTAGTTTATTAGTCTTGTCCAGTAGTATTTTATGTTAGTTCTATAGTAGTGTATATTAGTTTTTGTAAGTAGTCCCGTGGTAGTCTTGTATAGTAGTAATTAGTCCTCTCTTTGTCTGTAGTAATTTCTGTAGTTCCGGTGCTCTGACCTTACAATGCATGTAAATCTATTTTTGGTGGCTCAGCTGAGTTTAGCTTTTCAGTTATTCTGAGCCTCCTTGTACTAATCTGGTTGTTATTATTATTATTAGTCTATTGCTCTTTGTAAATTATGAGTACCAAAATAAACTTGTTGTTGTTGTTGATAGAACTAATGTTGTATTTAATACTCACTGGATTCCTGTGAGTCACAGAAGTGTAATTGGGCCGATGAAATCTTCTTATATGGTCAACATCTGCCAGGCTGCACTGATCTGGGGAGCGACATCTGTAGTACCTCTAAATGAAAATATCAATAAATTTATTACCGTTTTCGTTGAAGTGCTGTAAGTCTGTAAGTTTCAAGTCACGTTTGGGAAATTGCATTCAGCCGACTACCTGTCAATCAAAATCAGAGTCTAGTCTGATACAAAGCTTTCGAATGCATACTGCCTAAACATAATAAAATCTAGGTGGTTTGCATTTGATTGACAGTTACATGTAGCTTAAAGGGAACCTCGGCTGAAAAACAATGTTTGTTATGGATGACAAAAGAGCTATTGTTTTCTGACAATAGGGGCAACACTGTGATGGCGGCACGCAGGAAATTCAAATGAGTTTTATCGAAGGGGAAGTTGGTGCATAAATGACATAAATTACTGCCAGGGGACAAACACAGAAACAGACTTAGGCATGCATAACAATCATTTGAAAGAAAATATAGTTTTTCAACAGAAATTTCCTTTTAATTAATGCAATTTTCCAGGTCTACCTGACTAATTGAAACTTGGACAGTTCCCACCTCAATGAAAACGGTAATAACGTTGTTACAACACTCAGTGAAGTGTGCTTTTAACCATACCAACATCGATTTGTCTGCTAGAGCTCCTGTAGTTTATAATAAGCACATCCTTAAAAATAAGTTCATCATTATTTCTTAAACTGCTGTTAATACTTTGGGTTCACTCACAGTGAGTGACACTGTACACAAAGCCAGGTGATGCTTATATTTCTCTCTTTCCACAGCTCATATATACATGTAAGCTCCAAGAAATCATATTAATAATTATTTTTCCCTTTTTCCAAATCTATATTTATATACTCATCATTTTCCACAGAAATTCATTGTTAGGTATCAGTAAGATAGCAAAAACAAACCCAACATTTAGCTTTGACTTTTTCGTTCAGAAATTACAGTAATTTATATGTCAATAATTTCCCATTTTTTCAACAATATTCTCAGAGTATGCTTCCCCACAGTTGGAAATTTGCGGAGAATCAAACCAATAAATGGAACTTCTGTCAATGTGACCGAAATGGCTCTGATTGGCAAATTCTGACCGGAAGCACATGACTACAGCCCCCTGGCAGAATCAACTGGACGTATGTGGCCTTTGAAGATACAAAATAATTGGGTCTAAAAGTCTGTTGCTGTGTACATCCTCCAAAACATCACTGTTATACATGTACATATTCTAAGATTTACTTCACAAAAAATCAAGGCACCTCCAATTTTAAGGATCAGTCAAACCAAATATACACTGCACCAGTAGCTGCCATACTATTACTGAGTGAGGGCTGGAATGGACCCTTTCAGCTTGCCTGTTTGTTGCCCCATTTCAGACCACGTGATAGGTCTCCAGACTGGTATTATTATAGAAATTGGTACATTTCCTCTTGGGATGCAAAAAAACAAAAACGTAATACTCGAGGGAAAAGTCACATGGTCTGAAATGGGGCAACAAACAGGCAAGCTGAAAGGGTCTATTGGGCTCACACACTCAAAAAATGCAAGTAATTTTTTAGAAAATTAATGTCAGTAGTAAAATATCATGACAATTACAACTACATGTATCACTTGCCTAGTACATGTAAAATCATGCTGAATATACATGTATAATATATGACTGCTGCTTGTAATAATCAGTGCAGACAACTACAAATAACAATTAATTACTACCACAACTATAAGTAGTATTTTCCAAAAGAGTGGATTTCATACAAATTATGAGTGCAAGGCAAAGTTATGGCTATGACTTACAGCAAGCAGTGACATTGAAATGGCTTCCTTACAATTTTACATTGCACTTCTTCTGATCCAATACAAAATACAGTAATGTTATAGTATGGCACAGTACATTATTATGGTTACGATAAGGCAACATCCCACTCGTACGAAATCCACTCAGTTTCAAGTTCTGTGTTATTTGTAGTACAGGTACATATCAGATCTTCCTACCCGGCACTGTCTACTGGTAACCATCATGTATTGAAGAACGGTATCAAATGCATCATCTATGCTGGTGTGGATTCTTGGTTCCTAAATGTATAAAGTAAAGGTGTATAATTCAGAGAATGATGTAGATAATAGCGAGGAACATAACGGGCCATTTCATGGGCTGTTATTAACTTTATACCAGCTACATGTTAACAAACAGCTATAGATCCATATATTTACAATAAACCTTGTGAAACTGTGCAATATTAGCCCACTTCCATGATATGCTGTACTTGTCACGCACAAAGGTTTCAATATGAGGGTCTGTGCTAAATTAAATATTTTCTTTTCTCTGTGAAAGGAATTAATTTCATTTAGCATCGAGCCTCATATTGAAACCTTTGTGATGACCATCATGCAGTAAAGCATATTGTGGAAGTGCGCTTATTAATAATTATTACAATTAGTTATAAGCTGTGCAAGATGTTGACAATCATCACTCAATAAGTACACATTGTACCACATAATGTAACCCTGAAAATTGATCACAACCGGAACTGCCGAGATGTACACTTTGGCTGCAGCACACAACTACAGTGTAGGTGAACATGTTGTTGCTAACAATTTACATACATTTTACCTTGTTACCCTTTCTACTATTTATTTTGAGGGAATAAAAATGCAATGTAATGAGTAAAAGTACATGTACATTGTACCTCTGTTGGGTGAAATGGCTGCATGATTGCATCTGGCCAGTCAAACTTTCTTTGTACTGCACGATGTAGGGTAGTAAGGCTCTGACGTCCTGATCTACACATAGTGCAATGCACCCAGTCATTATCCTTTAGGAAAAAAACATACAATACACTGTCACAATTACAGTATAACCTATACTAAGGCTATAATGTGATGGCTTGAAGATTAGAGTTTTTTTTTTTATGCCTTTAACTGTAAACTGTAAACAATCAGGCAAATATTTGATATGCAAATACTTAGCTTTGATCGGTTATTGGCATTGTCAGGAAATTTTGAGATGATTGGCCAAGAGATCGCTAATGTGTTTGATCAAATAACGGCATTGTCAGCTAATTTTGACAGATGATCGGTCAAGGGATCGCTATAAAATGTGTTGGAAAGGTGGGCTTCAGATTTGCAAACACTGGAAAGCTAGATTTTTTAAGTGCTCTTTTCTACACTTCCAATTTTCATAGTTTTTAAAATAGTTCTTAAAATAACGTTTTGAAAAAGCTCCAAGTCAAGACGAATTTGTTCGATTGGTCTGAAATTTTCACAAAATGTCAATTGATATCTCTGCAAACTCATATCGGGGATTTGGGAAATTCTAAAAACCTTTGCCACATATCTACTCTATATGTTTTTGTGTTATAACTTTTGAACTAAATCGAAATCTGATAATCCCCAACAAGATTTTGAAATACAAAATTGTTCTCTGAAATGATATATTTATAAAGCAAACAGATTTAAAAACCACAGAAATGGGATGGCAGAAAATTTGAGATTTCCAAATTACTCAAAACTTTTTATATATTCTTGTAGCCAATTTTATAAGCTTCAAAATGATATATGGTTGAAATTAGTAGAGCAAGTAAGGTTCACAGGTACATGTAGCTACCAAAGAATTGATCAAAAGAAAAGATAGCACATGTTTTCATTCATTAGAAATAAATTTTATAAGAAACAGCTTTTCAAATGAAGAATAAATTTGTAAGAGACTTCAAACTTGTTTGTGAACGATGCAGGTGCTGGTTTGAGTGTCTGCCATTATTTAACTTTCATCCTTGAATATTTCACAAAACAACTGCAATGGCAGCTTTCTGTGTAGATGAGAGAAATGATGAAGAGATCGTTGGACTGACAGAGCATCTTGGAAGATACACTTTGTAATATTTAAATGAGGATTGCAATTTTTTAATGCTGCAGAGAATGAGTTTGAGAATTGAGGTGACGGCAAATTGTCACTTTGAGTCGGATTATGAAAGGAAGCCATGATTGCATGAGGAAGTTTTACTATCTAGAGTAGTTTTCCAACTAGCAACTTAACTCAAAAACAAAGTAACATTTTCCTCTACTATACATTGTACATTTGCAAGCTACATGTACGTACATGTACACAACAATTCATGTAGAGATGAGGTGGCAAGATTGCTAGAAATATTATATCTAGCTATGTTTTCTCTTTTCAGTCAAGGGTGACCAAATGCCAACAAAATGAGAACAGTCGTTTGAGCACCAACTTTTGAACAGCGATTTTTTTCTACTTTAGGAACTGAATTTTGGCAAATCATTCTTTCCCTTATCTAAATCAGTTGTCCAACTGTTCCAAACTGCCCCTAATTCAAAATCTGCAAAATAGGTCCCTTTTTGCTTGGTGTGGCCCAATTTATTCATAAATACCAATTTAGTAATTACATTATTTTTGCGCTTGCATTTCAATATATATGCTGGCATGATACATGTGAATTAATCAGCCCTAATATAAAGCTATAAGTTAAAGAAAACCTTGGCTGACAAACAAATTATGTAGGCTTTCAAACGCTCCTTATGGAGCTGTAGTTTTCTCCTGTATAAAATTGTACACTAGATACAATGTATATGTTGCAGGTCAAATTGACCCTTCAGGTCAAATTGACCCTGAGTCAATTTAACCTACATGTAGGTCAAATTGACTCAGGTTTGGCTATCAATGATTCTAAAAAGAGATTTATTATTTTTGGGGATTCATAAAAAAGGGGGTTTAGTTTTTTTAGGGGGGGGGGGAGTACTAAAAAGAAAAAACATTCACCCACCCCTCCCTACAATTTTTTTTTTACAACCCACCCCTCCCTTCTCTTCTTACTACCACCCCTACTTCTATCCCTTTCTTAACCCCCATGATGTCACCACTTACATTCAGGTCACATTTTGGCTGAATCACGAGGAACGCCTGGTAGATATTAATCCAGTGGATTATCACACTGCGCCACGAAAGTGCTTATTGATTTGAGCACATCATTTATTCTCCATGTGAGTAATCGTGGAACCCAGTCCCTCTCGTTATGCACACATGCGTACTGCTAACAAAATCGGACTTGGAAACATCTTTCGAAAAACATGGACGATATTAAACCCAGACCAAACTGTAAAGTTTGTGTTGACTTTGCATTTGTTCGTTCTTTCATGAAAACTGTAGCAATTCAAGGGAAGTAAGAAAGCTAAATCCAGAAAAATACAGGAAAAAACATTGTTTATAGATGATCAGGTGTACTTCATTACGGCTCCACTCGTACTTCAAAACAAACTGTGTTGATGTAACCGAACCGACTTTTGCAGAGTAATCACTCTGCCGACACTGACAGATAAAGTAAAGGGAGAAGAAAGGGAAAAGAAAGCGAATCACCTCTAACATTGTATCTAGAAGAAGATTTCTACAATTCAAGAGGTAAACAGTATCTCAGTAAAGTAACAAGTGCAGAGGATCTTGGAGTATTACCGGCTCGTACTCGTTAGACTCAGCTTTTCAAATGGAATAAAACACAATTGGAAAGTGACTCAAAGAAATGCTGTATTATATTGCTTACAGAGGTGTGAAAAGACACAGGAATAGATAAATGTTCGAGAACTTACACATAAATAACTCAAAACGTTATCAACAGTTATATTTCACTTTGCCGTTTCCATGTGTATAGGGCCAGTAATAACAAGCAGATTTATTAAAGCCAGTTAACACCCCACTCCAAGCAAACTCATTCCTAACACTAAATAAATATTATAAATTGATTTAATTGACCTGTGAACTAATCCAGACCCTAATAGTAACCTCATTAAACCCAATTGCTCACTAATTCTGGGTGTTTAGAGCTACCGGTAAGCCACTAAACAACAGAGAAATGTGCTTCTTCAATGGTCCTGCATGTGAACGAATGCAAAACCTAGCCCTACATAAAAAAAACGCTAACCGTCCACAATGCTAATGCTCACTAATTTTGGGTGTTTAGAGCTAATCACTAAATAACAGACTGTAATCCTTGTTCAATTGTCCTGAGAACTACAAATGTAATGCAAACCCTAACCCTACATTTAAAAACACCCTAACCGTCCACAATGGGTGCTCACTAATTTTTGGTGTTTAGAGCTATATAGTCACTAATTTATTTAGAGTGTTTAGAACTATTAGTTACTAGATAATACAGACTGTAATCATTCTTCTATGATGCTGAGAACTAATACAAATCCCAACCCTACATTTAAAAACACCCTAACCATCAACGTGTGCTCACTAATATTATTTAGGCTGTTTACAGCTAGTCGCTAAATAATACAGACTGTAATCCTTCTTCAGTGGTCTTCTGAATTAATCCAAACCCTTCCCTAACGTAGGGTTCTTTAGGGCTATTAATCACTAAACAACACAGAAATATAATAGTCTTCTTAAATATTCCTTGTGAACTGACCCAAATTTGACCTACAACATATAGTCATTTGTGGACTGATTATGCACCAGTCAATGTACATTTAAACCCCCCCCCCCCAAACCCGGGCATGACCGGGGCGAAGGGGGTATTTACCTCGTATTCACCACCATATTCATCCCCGCTAGGTGGGGAATTCGCTGGCTTTCACCTCTTCGGTTTCTGTACCGGGGACTTAACCGGGAGTTCACCCAGAGCCTACCTGCTGGCCAGTATTACTGAAGGCTCTGCACTTATTTCTTGTTCATTCGCATTTCAAATGTGTTGTGCATTTTCCCTAGACTCCCCCGGGGGGCAGGGATATGCGGGGCATTGGATCGGCAACATGTCCCCAGGGGCAAGGGCATTTTCTCACTTTCACTGATCCCAAATTCCAAGTCCCCGGTCATGCCCGAGTTGGGGGGGTTTACATTGACTGGTGCATTAAATTCCTGTCCATAAAATTAATTTGAATTTCCAGTGCACCACCATCTTAGATCTTATGACATCACACTGTTGGCCCTATTGTTGCACAACAAAAGCAGTAGTGTTTAATGACAATAGGCAACACAGTGACGTCATAAGATCCAAGATGGCGGCACGTGGAATACTAAAATGAATTTTATGGACAGGAAAATCGGTCCATCAATGTTATAACACTTAGTGATAAATTGCAGGAGAAAAATAAAGCAATAGATCTAGGCATCCACAACTATGGAACATTTGAGAGCAAACATTGTTTATCAGCGGATGTTTCTTTGGCTTCAGTCAGATAGAGTGACTTTTAGTTTTATATAATTTACTCATTCATATCATAATTATATCACGTTAACATATTTTTGTTAGAATGGTTATCGATAAAGCTTACTACTACTACTATTAGAGCTCGAGTCTCGACAGCCACATACATACCTAGCATTCATGCCTTTATCGGAGATATAAAATACTAGTACTACTGCCACGACGTACAACTCGCAAGATTTTAAAAACTGATAAAAATGACAACGTAAAACTGTTTATAAAACTAAAAGCAAACGACAAACAAGCAAACGAACACGATAAATACTAAATAGAGAAACTAAATTACAAATTTAGAGTAACGTACGAGCTGCTTCCTTACCTTAAAAGACATAACTTGTGAGTTGTGTAGTTGTGCAAAGTCAACGCGCCAACAAATCAACTAAACGCGGGAGACGCCATTGTGACAACATCTTATTCTAGGGTGGGAGAGAGGGGCTAGGGTGGATAGAAAATACGGTAAACGAATCTTTACAAATTTAATTAAATTTCTTAAAAATTAAATATATATATATGTTTTTAAATACTACTTAAGTAACTGAAAGTGTTTGGTCAAATTTGATGAATACTTTTTATGGAATGAAAAGTAGAGCAAATACCTCCTACCCCTCCCTAACAATAAACTACCAGGTCTTGTTATCACTTACCGCCCGCGATAAGAACGTAAATCAGCGGCAAACATACGCCGTATCCTAAGCAACGCAAACAAAGTGCCTCGAAGAAGTAAACAACTCAGGATTAAGAACATGCAGCCACGTCTGTAACAAACCACCAGAAAAGTAAGGCTTATCACTATCAATTAGTATAGAGGAACAGATATTCTAGAAAATGGTTAGTTTTACGGACGATTCACAAGTTGCTCCTATTCGTGGTCGGCCGACGATCTTTGGAAATGTTTACGAGAAAAATACAGTGTTCTTGATCGACACTTCAGGCTCTATGTACCACAGCTTAGATATAGTACGAGAACATTTAGTTGAAATGCTCTTCTCCCGTGCTACTTCTGGAAGAGATACGATGTTCAATATCATAGAATTCAACGAAGAAGTAAATCAATGGGCTGATCGAATGGTTCAGTGCTCTCCAAGGACGGTGAGTTTGGCGAGCGAGTGGATCCGAAAGTTAAGATGTGGGACGAGCACAAATACGATGGAAGCTTTACTTCAAGCCTATGAAGATGATGGAATGGATGCTATATATATAGTTACTGATGGTTTACCAGACCAACGACCCGCCATTATACTAGAAAACGTTCACAGACTCCATAAAGGAAGACCAATACACGCAATTTATTTATCTGGAACACATTCTGATCCTGCAGCAATGGAATTCCTTGGAGATTTAGCAAGAGAGACTAAGGGATCTTTACATACCATAAGCTTGACCGAATTTGGAAGAATCCAGAAAGTAACACCGGTATTCAATCAAAAAACTGAGTTCTTGAGAAACTATGATGGTGAACTCCTCTCCATGAATGTCACTCCGGCTATGAATTCATTCAATGGACTACAAAAACCTTCCATTGATTCTATAAACTATGTTAACTTAGAGAGACCCATGTCATCACCGCCAGCCTCTGGGTTTGTGCCCCGGATGTATGACCCAAATAACACTGTCACCATTCTCAGAGCACCCCATGGGCCTATACCCATACCATATGTCTCTTGGAGTAAATATAACTACCCTATAGGGCACTCTAAAGTTCTAGATTATGCTGACTCTGTGTTAGCATCAAGGGGGTTAGCACAGTTTGTAGATAGGGCTGTGACCTCTGTGCCTGTGGCTGCATCTATCATGAAAGGAATGAGAGTCTTAGCAAGGAGAGAAACAGATGGATTGTATTACATGGCAACCATCAAAGAACAGGTTAGTGTATATAAATAAAAGGATGCTATATATATATAGTTGATACAACACTGATGTTGTATTGATCAGTGTTGTATCAGATATACAGAATACTATATAGCTTAAAGTTAGTAATTTATAGGAAAATCACATGCCTGAGGTATTTCCACGTTAAATTACATGCGAAAACCAATATCACTCGAGTCACTTTGACATGGGTGATATTTTTTTTTTAGTGCAGTTTAACGTAGAATAATTACCATGTTGGGCATGTGATTTTCCTTGAATCACATAGTCTGATGAATTACTTGAAGATTTAGTACTTTTGTTGATAAGTTATAAATAGTGCGCATAGCTTACAGTGGTTATTCCACTCTGAATCACCAGTCCTCTCAGCCAATCAGCATCTGATTTTGCAAATGCCCTTGTGTGATTGACAGCTGTGACTATGTGATTCTCTGTATAACTGCATCATACAATGTATATAAGTTACATGTACATGTATGAGTTGCTTTACAGAGGTACCCATGTGACTCGAATACTGCATTTGGATTTGTTAGCACCCTTAATAATAATAATAATAAACTTTATTTAAGTGCCTAAGTTATTTAGCTTAGCTTTGACAAGCTAATTGGGGACACATGAATTATTAATGAATTGTACAATATTATTAAATTATATTATTCACCAAGCCGTAAAATACTGGGTTTTACAATTACAACATAAAAAAATACATGCCTGTGATGTTACATGTTGACATCATGCATAAAAACCCAGTTTAAGTTCATTTAAAGCTTGGCAAACAATAAACACAATATTACATTGCAATATTTCTGGGGGTATATGGTTTTTATCTTCTTGTTGTGAATTTGTTGTAATAGCATCCATCACTCCTGCTTGTAAATATAGTGTATTACAACTGCTGCATTTGATCACCACTCAAAGATAAAAATCATATCTAAGTACAGCTATGTAACGTACACCATCTATCTAATGACACAAGTACATCAATAATGGTACCTTAATGAGCTGTTAATTAATTGACCTGGGAGAAAAGGAAATGACATATTTAAGTGTATCTTCATGTATCAGTAGATATTTTCCATATTACTAATTAATTTTCTGAGGTGTAGTTGAAATATCTAAGAAATAATAAATAATTTTATAATTTTATTTCTAAGGGTGAAAAAGAAAAGTTCATAATTGATTTTCACAAGTGCCCAGCTCTCAACAAACCTCATATTCAAGAAATAGCAATATATGACTTGATTGCCTATAAGGATGCAATAAGGCATCATGTCTGTATTGGTGATAAAGTATTGGCACCATGGCAACCAGACGGCAGGTATGGACCAGGTACTGTTATTGATGGTGTGGACAGGAGAGATCCTCAGCCTCCTGGTAAGTCGATCTGCAAGTGAGACATTTTCGTGTTAAATTATACAGTTAAAGCTGTTAACTGTGCCATCCCACTATGCTATTTTACGTTATGAAAACACATTTTTCCGAAATCCTCGAATGTGTCACAAGCGTAGAAACAAGTTATTGGACTCTTATTGCCTTTTGGGATAGGTGAAATCAGAAGCCCATAACTAGGAACATCCATATCTACTATATAGCTGTCACAGCGTTTTCACAAGTTGGGCTATTTTTAGAGCATTTTACCCAGCAATTAGTATATTGCACCAGTGGCGGAACAAAAGATGCCTCATTAGCTAATTTTGTTATACAAACAACATGGCTGCTACGCTTTTATGATTTTATTCCCTTAGGAATGATTGCACCCCCAAAATAGCGGGAATCCGTTCTAAAAATAACCTAGCTAACTTGTGTAAACGTTGCAACATAGCTGGCCTAGTATACGGGCTGGACGCTCCTGGTTATGCACTAGTCAATTGAAACTCCGGCCCCCCGACCCCCGGGACATAGCGGGGAATGTAACATTTATACAGTGTTACATTTTGACCTTTTCCCCGCCCATCGGGGACAGTTGGCTGTTACAATACCCGCCCCTATGGCCCCGGCATGTGCTTCAGAATTTTCAATTGGGAGGTGGCATTGATAAATTGAATATACATAAGCTTAAATCTGTTGTTCCATTATTTGAAAAAAATACATTTTCTGTAGCATATCACTAGCGGATCCAGGGGAGGGGTTTCGGGGGTTGCAACACCCACTTGATTCCTGTAAATCACTGTAAATTCATTTTTAAAATCTCTAGATTAAAAAAAATCCTCTTGCAAACCCCCCTTTCACAAAATCCTGGATGCGCCCCTCTATATTTTCTATTACTATACATGCTTTCCGCACTTTTACAGTCTCCACCATTGTCTTGTTTATCAGAAACTGTTGTCTGTCAACAAAAAACAACAACAATGCGACAAAGAAATATAAAGGAAATGTCATGCAGCTGCGTTTAAATATATTTAAGTATTTAAATGATCCGTGTAAAAAGTACGACAAAATCCATTGTTATGTGGCATTGAGCCTCCCTCACATGGGATTTGTCTGTGTTTTAGACTACGAAAACACCGGGTGGTAATTATAATTATTCTGAAATAAAAGTAGTATGAAGTCTTAGTTTCATTCGATTTTTTATGAACAAATTATCTTCCAACCAATAGGAACAGCCAAAAACAATCAGCTACGAAACAGGCACGCTTGATAAGGGTTCCGAACATACGATTTGCTTTACAAACGACATTTGGAACCGCAGTCAGCAAATCGTAGTTTTAATAGTTTGAAAAATTGGAGGAAATTAAACGTCTTCCTAACCTTTAAGGCGATTTTCATGTTTCAACCAATCAGATCAAGAATTTTCACAATACAAAATTAACACCTTGCCCATCTGAATGCCGTTCGGTGTCGTACTTGTTACACGAATCATTACTTAATCTGATATTTTGCCGTGACGCGCAAATACGCGTAACAAAGAGTGTGCAATAATAAACATTTCCTGATCTACTACTCGTGCCTTAACTCAGTATAAACACTGCCTCTGATGGAAACACCCAGGACTTGTTTAAATTAACTACGATTTTTGCGTGTCCCTAGCTTCCGCCATGTTTGATACACGTTGTTGATGCTCGGGCCCAGTCCCGCTCTGTCGTGGCTGGCGTTACAACCACTGCTAAAATCCCCTCAAATTTTGCAAATCGTTACTTTCCCCGTTCCACCGGAAAAATGCAGCATTAAATGTGCGTTATTCCACGGCCATGTCCCCGTTAATGCCCCGCTATGTCCCGGGGGTCGGGGGGCCGGGGTTTCAATTGACTAGTGCATTATGGGCTCCTGGTGAAAGCTATCGCTCGCTCACTCACTAAGGTGTTAGCACGCCAGATAGCCTACGAAGGAGCTTGATGATTGCAAGCGATATTCGATGTAGTCAATATTTGTTTATCGATATTAAAGTTTCATGTTTGAATGTGTTTGAATTGCTGCCTAATTCGGTCTTTGTTATGATAACAAGTTGATCGAGTCCCTAATGAGTTGTCTACCTTGGGCAGGTTTGCTTTGTCCCCGACGCTCAAGGTGTGGTCGGGACCAATTCAGTCAAATTCCCACCGAAACAATATGCCTATCACACATGTTCTAATAATTAGCGATCCTACTCTGTGGTATATATTTTTCGTAACTATTGTGTGAACAGCTCACATAATGTACCCCAAACTAAAATTCAGCCACCAAGCTAAATTGTTTCGACAAAAAGATTCAGCAGTCATGTAGCAATTGGAATTAATACATTCGAAGAACTTTTTATAACTGGCCAGTTGAAATTAAAAACTCCTCAACTATGTATAAACTTCAACTACGCAATAGCTCGCCGAAAACTGATATCAATATCTATCGTAAAGCTCTAATGATTTTATGTTTGGATTATAAGTTTTGGTTTTCAGACACTAGATAAATTTCTGCGGAAGTCCAAAATAAAACAAATGCACAACTATGCCTAAATATTGAAAACAATCTGAATTCTATGTACCTATTCCGTTACAAGAGCTCAATATATATAACATCAAGTTGAACAGAAACTATTTCGAGCCTGATTTTATCGACTGTAAGTATTTTTTTCGCGCGAAAACTAACAATTAAGGTGTCAGTCATTCTTTTTGAGCTTTTTCGCTGTAGAAAAAACTTGATTACCTGCTTGTTTTGTGGCCCCATAAATTCCTTTTCCATTCCAGGCTTGATATATTAACTGGCTTGGGAGAATTGACCGGTTTAATTTGTTAATCTATTTAACAGTCAAGATTGCTCTGGTGCATGGTAACAAAGACAAGCTATTTTTGCCAATAGAAAAGCTGTCAATCCTCCATGTAAAGTCGGGTTTGCAGCGTAATCATTATGATCGTAGAAATAAAATACTCAGCGACGATCAATCCCATCTAGTAACGATCGCTGGGATTGAGGTATTGTACTTTTATTAGTATACCTTTTCTAATAAATAGACGCCCCCTAATCTGGCACAGAACCAGGTAGCCTGATTTTCAGACTGTACGATGTCCTCCGCTCTCACTGCAGGGGAGGAAGTGAGATACCGTCTGAAAATCAGGCTAAGAACCAGGCCACTATCTATCACCTTTGTAAAATCAAAACAAATCTTAACAGCACTACATGTACTATACTAGTACTGGACGTTGAGCCCTGACCCCCTCCCCCTTAACGTCCCTTCATATAAAATTGTACGATAAACTCATTCCTCATTTTTTTCCCAAACGTCAAGCTTGTTCAAAGCCATTACCCACCCCTCCCCTTAACGTCCAGTTGACGTTAAAAGAACAAAATTGATTTGTCGACGCGTGTGTCTCCTATAAAACACGAAATTTCATTCGCAACTAAGCATCGGTACAAAGGCCTGCGCAAACGACGAAGCATTGTTGCTGATAATATTTCTTGGGTCAGCAAACGAATGGAAAGCAAGTAAAATGTTTTGCTGCTGAGTGAACCAAGATGCATTTCACCAGAAGCAAATATTGGCGCATGCGCCTTAATCGTGCCAGGAAATTGCGCAGCCCTGGAATCTAGTCAACATTGTTGCTTCGGCAAGCAAACGGGGCAACATTTGTTGCGGAAGCACAATTTGCTTCTCGGAAGCCAAAATGTTTCTGAAACGTTTCAGAAACACTGTTTGCTTCCGCAACAAATGTTTCGCCCGCGCGCAAACGAGAAAACGTTTTGGGAAACACTGAAATTCACAAATATTTAAGCCAAAATGTCTCCTCGTTTACGCAGGGCTTAATGCTTGTAGTAATAATTCATCAGCTTTATACCGCATGGGTTAATAGTATAAAGCTTTCTGTTTTTTACAGGTTACGAGGAGGGCGGTAAACTTCTTATTACGTTCTATAACGGAGAAACAGTTGAAGTTCAACCAGGCGTAGCGGTTCGCGTCCCACAAACAGTCTTTGATCGTCTTATAACTGAACTCCTTTTACCTGAAAGTCAACGCAGACGTATGCGCCTTGTATCCGAAACGGTGACGCCACAGTATGATGGGAAGGCGCCGCCCGTGAACACTACGTGGCAGCGGCCTTTCTCGCCACCAAGGACCAAGAAAGCAACCGCTGCTCATCATGATGCGGTGCTCAAGTCTAAGATTGAGTCTCAGTTGGATCGTAATAGACATTTGTTAGACAGAGTCAACTTGGAAGAGATTATACAAGCCAGTGGCAGTGCACACATCTTTGTGGGTGAAAGAGAGAAGAGTGTGCAGTTCAAAGAGTCGATGGACAGCGGTCTTTGTGTTGATCTTGATGATATGAGCGAGGACGAAGACATAGTAGATAAAGAGATGGCAACTATTGACGTTGGAGTTGGCACTGAATCAGGTTTGTATAACTTGTCACGTGCTTAGGAACACAGATTTTAGCGGAGCCTCGTAAGTGGAGCACCATAGATATAGGATGCGCCCCAAACCCGGCGAGTAACATGCCTGAAATTTTAGCGGAGCCTCGCAAGTAGAGCACCATAGATATATGATATAGGATGCGTCCCAACCCCGGCGAGTGACATGCCTGAAATTTTAGCGGAGTCTCGCATGTAGAGCACCATAAATATATGATATAGGATGCGTCCCAACCCCGGCGAGTGACATGCCTGAAATTTTAGCGGAGTCTCGCAAGTGGAACACCCCAACCCCGGCGAGTGACGTGTCTGAAAAAGTGTTGCACCTGCGCTCGCTCCGTTGAAATCAGGCGGCCCGGATCGAAACCTTTGGCAGTAGCTAGTGATAATCTTTTTTTTTATTCTAGACCTTTTTGCACTGCCAGTTTCCCTTGATTCGACCAGTTATTTTTGTTTTTTTATTTGCTTTCTTTATATCATTTAATCTTTTTTTTCGGGTCGTTACCTCATGATCAGTTCAGATAATTGAGATCTCCACTTTTACGCTTGCCTAAACATAAAAAAATATATAAGTTTTATAGATGTCATTATTGTACCGTGCGTCTGTTGTCTTATAAATGTCATTGTACCGTGCGTCTGTTGTCTTATAAATGTCATTGTACCGTGCGTCTTTTGTCTTATAAATGTCATTGTACCGTGCATCTGTTGTCTTATAGATGTCATTGTACCGTGCGTCTGTTGTCTTATAAATGTCATTGTACCATGCGTCTGTTGTCTTATAAATGTCATTGTACCGTGCGTCTGTTGTCTTATAAATGTCATTGTACCGTGCGTCTTTTGTCTTATAAATGTCATTGTACCGTGCGTCTGTTGTCTTATAGATGTCATTGTACCGTGCGTCTGTTGTCTTATAAATGTCATTGTACCATGCGTCTGTTGTCTTATAAATGTCATTGTACCGTGCGTCTTTTGTCTTATAAATGTCATTGTACCGTGCGTCTGTTGTCTTATAGATGTCATTGTACCGTGCGTCTGTTGTCTTATAAATGTCATTGTACCATGCGTCTGTTGTCTTATAAATGTCATTGTACCGTGCGTCTGTTGTCTTATAAATGTCATTGTACCGTGCGTCTGTTGTCTTATAAATGTCATTGTACCGTGCGTCTTTTGTCTTATAAATGTCATTGTACCGTGCGTCTGTTGTCTTATAGATGTCATTGTACCGTGCGTCTGTTGTCTTATAAATGTCATTGTACCATGCGTCTGTTGTCTTATAAATGTCATTGTACCGTGCGTCTTTTGTCTTATAAATGTCATTGTACCGTGCGTCTGTTTTCTTATAGATGTCATTGTACCGTGCGTCTGTTGTCTTATAAATGTCATTGTACCATGCGTCTGTTGTCTTATAAATGTCATTGTACCGTGCGTCTGTTGTCTTATAAATGTCATTGTACCGTGCGTCTGTTGTCTTATAAATGTCATTGTACCGTGCGTCTTTTGTCTTATAAATGTCATTGTACCGTGCGTCTGTTGTCTTATAGATGTCATTGTACCGTGCGTCTGTTGTCTTATAAATGTCATTGTACCATGCGTCTGTTGTCTTATAAATGTCATTGTACCGTGCGTCTTTTGTCTTATAAATGTCATTGTACCGTGCGTCTGTTGTCTTATAGATGTCATTGTACCGTGCGTCTGTTGTCTTATAAATGTCATTGTACCATGCGTCTGTTGTCTTATAAATGTCATTGTACCGTGCGTCTGTTGTCTTATAAATGTCATTGTACCGTGCGTCTGTTGTCTTATAAATGTCATTGTACCGTGCGTCTGTTGTCTTATAAATGTCATTGTACCGTGCGTCTGTCGTCTTATAGATGCGCGGAGAACTCAGAAGTGTACAAGACGCAGTCGAGTGGCGTAACTGATGTTCTCTTCACGTTGTAACGTTATTTGTGCAGCTATAAGAGGACAGACCCATGGATGGCAGTGGAAATCTATTTGATTTAAGGTCAATTTACCCGGTACATCTTTGTCGCGTGCAACTAATTAATTTACGCCAAGCTAACAACACGAATCGTGTACTTCGTGTAAATCAACCCTACAACTTGCTTACAAGTGCTGTGTACAAAGAGAACAATGGCGTAAGATAATTGTATGTGACAATTGTACCATGTACATCGCGCTTTATACAAGAATTAGCGAACTTTCTAAAAAATAGGCGCGCGCATGACCCTGTGACGTCATATGTGCATCGATCTGTACTCTAATATATCATGACTATCGACCAATAAACTATGTTATCCCACAAGGGGTTATTTTCTTAAGCCGCAGCTAACCGTTCGAAAATTGTTATACAACATGGGCCAACATTCTTGGTTGCAACAATGTTAGACTGGTTAGATGACGTTGGACAACAACAACAACAACAACAACAAATTTTATTTCGTACTGGAATTAATAATAGTTACAGGTTTACTGGAAAAATGAAAAGCTCAATAATTGGTACTGGTAGGCTCAGAATAACTAGAAAGCTAAACTAAGCTGAGCCACCGGAGCTAACAATGTTAGACTGATTAGACGATGTTGGACCAACAATGTTAGACTGGTTAGACGATGTTGGACCAACAATGTTAGACTGGTTAGACGATGTTGGACCAACAATGTTAGACTGGTTAGACGATGTTGGACCAACAATGTTAGACTGGTTAGACGATGTTGGACCAACAATGTTAGACTATCGGAGTACTGACTAATCAGAATACTCAGTTTTTAAGATTAACAGACTCGGAATTTCCGGAAACCTTGTCGGATGTTTTCGATGTTTAACCAACGTACGAAATTTCAATCCACACATGCGAACAAAGGGAACCCAAGCTGGAAGCCCAAATTTACTCAATTAGAAGTCCTTCGCGCTGGGTCGTGAGGCAATAATTAATGAATCACTGGACAAAGTTTAAAGCTGGGACTAAACGTTAGCACATTGTTGTAAGAAAATGTTGGATAGTAATGTAGCCGTACAAGTAAATAAACGAAAGCAAACAATCATCCAACAAAACAGTTATGGTCCAACATCTAACATTGTTGGTCCAACATCGTCTAACCAGTCTAACATTATTGGTCCAACATCGTCTAACCAGTCTAACATTATTGATCCACATCGTCTAACCAGGATAGTCTGCTCATTATGTCATAATTCAGGTGTGCGTAACGTTTATTAAAGTGCAAGTATCGCCATAAAACAACATGAACTCTTTTTACCCCAAATTCTATTTGTGATATACTTCAGTTGTCTAACTTAGTTTTCTTTGAGAGGCAGGAGCAGAAATTAAACTAGAATAAACGCTATTCGAATTGCGAGATTGATTCATCGTGTGATATTACAATGAAAACCTACGGGATTTTATTGTAGTAGTTTTCTCCTCTCCTTAGAGGGAGTTGATTCATTTTATGACGTCACAGGTTCCATGAAAGGTAACCAAAATTAGGGATTAAACGCCAGAAATTTTACAAAATTTGCAACATTAATACCTTTTTGTGAGAATTAAACATAATAGTACAATATTTTTTTTTTTTGAAATGATACTTGCACTTTAAATTTATTAATGACTACCGTGCCCATGTATGATGTCCTGTGTTCTACTAAGTATAAATAACAATTTTTCGGTGCAAACTTCGTGAGGCTTCTGATTGAGTGCATAGGTTTTCCGCGAGCAAGCTAGAGTTTCCAGTGTTTAGTTTGCTTGGATCGTGTCATGAACTAATAATCAAGCAAAACCCTGATCAACATTTACTCGAACAACGTAACAATGGTCGTGAGGCTTCTGGTCTGCATTTGGTGTATTTATTTACTAGTTTATTAATTAATGAATTTGTGATTTTGCTTTTCAATAAGATTTCAAGAAGTACGTTGGCCGTTCAGTACCAATTGGTATTCCTCTCTCAAAGTCCGGTGGAAAGCCAGAACAGAAAAAACGCTGGCGATCGTGGAGCTCCGGTGTTCCTCCAAGACCCCCTAGATTCCGGGAGACCACGATGTCGAAGCCTCTTGACGCACGGGATGATAAACCCCCACGGCCCTGCCACCAGGAGTATCAAACTGTGGCAGGGGTACCCTTCCCTACTGGCACAGGTGAGTCTGTCCATGAAAAACCTGTCAATCATAACGCGCTGAATTTAGACTGCGAACACTGAAGTCCCTCATTTGTCTTGCTCATTATCCGTTTTCTGTACACAATACGAGTTTTGACTAATTTTGACTGAGCAATGAATAGGAGAGGAGAGGGAGCGACGGAATAAGAATATTTTTCTTTTGTCCCCACCCCAGCCCTTACGTAAAGGAAATTTAACTCGTGCTCAATCTTCGCCGGCTCGGCCATGAAAAGGTATACCAATAAAACACTGTCAGTGACCAAGGAAGTAACACTTAATTTGATGAACTACATTTGTACAATAATTACAAATACATATAGACTTACATAATTATGACTGGATTTATCAGAAACATGTAAGGGAGTTGAAACGTGTAACGCCCATACTTCGCTCTAGTTCCATGCATGCTCTGGATTATTCAGTGAATAAAAATGACCATTTTTCGAACTCCGAGTATTGAATCTAAACGTCCGCCATTACTGGAGGCCGTTCCCTTTGTTCATCTTTATTTAGCGGAAGTGATGTCATACGCGTAACGCTCGTCTGCACAACACAACGCCTTGGAGGCATATTTCTATTAAAAACCTATTCTCGTACACAAGAAGAAAGTTATATTTATTCTTGCGAGGTTCGTGCGAAATAGTGTGCATAAAACAGTAGCCACGCTCATTGTCGTGTTGCGGGTATAATATCACTTCCGCTGAATAAAGGACGTCCTCCAGTAATAGCGAACAGGATTTTAGCGGTAAAATTTTGTGGTTTAATTTCCTCATTTGGGATTTTTTTTTACTAATTTGGATATTTCTAACACTGAAATTAAAAGTGGCAAATCGAAATGGTAAATTTTCGCCATAATGGCACTTCAAGGCCAACTGTACACGTTAGTTGCTTTAGATCTTGTACCAATTCATTTGACAGTTTTTTTTCTCGAGGGAGTGGCATCCCCGTTTATAACACAGCACCTTATTACCGTATTCGTTGAAGTGCGACCCTCAAAGTTTTAAGTCTCGTTTGGAAAATTGCATCTAGTCGACCGTCAATGAAAATGTGATTAAGTTTGGGCAGTAAAAGCTTTGTATGAGACTACACAGACTGGACTCCGTTTTGATTGATGCATGGTCAGCTAAATCAGTGCAATTTTCCAAACGAGACTTGAAACTTTCAGGGTCGCATTTCAACGAAAATGGTAATAACAATTAAAAGAGTCAAAACCGCATTACAGCTATAGCACATGAATAACCAAAAGAGCTTTAAACTAAAGATTATGTCTGCTATCAATTTTATTGCACAGATAAGAAGCTAGCGTTAGAGAGGTGGCATCCCCATCATGGCTTTACAGCGAGACCAGCTGCCGCATCAGACCCACAGCTGAAACATCACGAGTACCAGTCCTCTAAAGGTGTCCCTTTCCCAGCTGCAACGGGTAAACGTGTGATTATACCTTGTTCAGTTCCGAGTAAGGCGTGTTCAACCCCCACATCATAAACTCTCTCATGACGAAAGACAAAACATTTGAATAACTACTCGGGTTAGCAGAGTGGGCTTTCCAGGTTTACTGGAGAAAATGTGAGACAATTTTGATAAAGTATTGCACAGATTCGAATAGATTCAAATACTGGTTTTAAGACAAATTTAGAGCAACTTGAAATCGGTTCACTGTAATTGATCGAGTGCTATCCGTGAGTACGCTCACACCGCGGGAAAACGTAATGCTCCGCTGGCCGAAAGAACGAAGGCTCTGAAGTTCAAATACAAGTTTCCGAGGGCTTCAAATCTTCTAGTAAATCATTTTATAACTAAGTAAACTCACAGTGAATTACAAATTAAATAATATAAACCAACCGCCATGCTTTGCGCGCTATGGCCACCATTTTGTCATAGTTGAAAAGTCGGTTTTCTACGAGTTCTCTTCCAATCTTTTGAAAATCGTTACAGTCCTGTTGTTTTGTATAATAGTTTCAATTTGAATCTGTTTTGGAAGGTTTCTTTTGAGTTTCCTGTTTAGTTTGGTAGTTTCACAAAGCGGAAATAAGCAATACAAAAGGCCGCTAAGCATAACGGTTGGGCCATATTTTTTAAGGAAACTTCAACCTATTGAAGTTTGAGGTTTTTCATGAAACTACACATACGTACCTACAATTAGACACAGGGGTAATTGCCTTTGCTTTCTTTTAGTTTCGGCGGGTAACTGGCGGGACACGCGCGCGCTGGTCTCACTAAAAGCGCCTGCCCGAGTATGTTAATCTTGAAAACCGAGTGTTCCAATTGGCCAGTTGATTATCTGAAAACCTACCAAGCGGCTCCGATTAGATCATTTGCTAATTGCGCCATAATCAAGGTGTGTGTGTGCGCGCAAGTATGATGTCATGAATTATACGAAGTAGCCGAGCCCGACACTACGCTGAAATGATATAATCGATCAAACTGACAATATATATTTCATCTTTGTCTAGGGCAAGTTCACGATTATCCTGAGTTTTGAGACGATCCGAGGTCGTCCGTTCACTTCCTCCACCTCGGAAGTGAGTAGACGATCACGGACCGGCTGAAAAATCAGGCACATTCGTGATTGGCTCATTGCATTTTTGTTGCTCCCGTGATTGGCTCTGGAATTGCTTTAGTTTTGGTTTTATGACACTCAATCGAAAACCGCTCTATGTTGAGACCTCAGTTTCTATAAAACGATTATAGAATAGACGTATTATAACGTATTGAATATACATAATGTACCTCAACAGATCGCAAATTTGCATCGGAAAGCAATCCAAACTGGAATCCTGAACAAACCGGTGGGAATGGTCAGCGGCCTCGCACTTCATGGGAAGATGGCTTTGGTTACGGAGACAGAGAGAAAAACATGAGAGAAAAGCAAAGAATTGACAGGAAGCGTCACGTGGCTGAACAGTACGAATACAGATTACAACATGATTCCGCTAATAAGGAGATGAAAGAATCAGCTAGGCTCTCTAATCATAGGTTAGTGATAAATGTAACAAAAAGTGTAAAACTGAATGAGTTTGAAGCACGATAAATATGGATATATTGATGTGAATGTTAAGGAGTTCTGAATATCTGTACTAGACTAATGCTTTTGGTGATTTACAATAACAGATTTTATTATATGAACGTGTATCTCGTAGTCTGGGTGCTAACAATCTGATTGGCTAAAACAGGCAAAATTGCATATTAAGACCGGTCTGTAGATAGCATGCTATGCAAACGTATTTTTCACTCTCATAAATTCGAAGAAAAAAGTAACGTCTGCTTACCCGAGCGCTTAATTAGTTTCCAATATGCACACCTCATTGTGTTATGGACCAATCAGATGTTACCTTTCATATTCTGGAAAGTGACGTAATGTTGCATTTAAAAGGAATTCAGACAATACATTTGCCATTGACCAATCATAGGAGAGTGTTCACTGGCGCGCCAATTCACTAAAATGCTAACAATGGTTTTGATTGGGCAGAAAAATAAAACAAACCTGCTGACGTCATGCTTGCACATTGGAAACTAATTAAGCGCTCGGATAAGCAGACGTTACTTTTTTCTTCGAATTTATGAGAGTGAAAAAATACGTCTGCATAGCAGGTTAGACTGTAGACTCTCTGGGGAAGACCTGTCATCATGTCCTCGTGTAAAATGAAATACAACTTCAGTTGGTATAGTTCGTACTTAGTAGTCCAAGTTAGTCTCTTAGCAGTGCCTCATGGCCGATAATGGCCGAGCCTAAACCCGCCAATCCACCATAGGTTCCGATGGAAGTAACACACCCAACCACCTCCTTTGGCTAGTGGCCATCTGCTAAGATGGCATCTTTCTGGGCATTCTTTCGTTGAGGATTGTATAACCAAACATGATCCCCTCGATTGAACCGTCGCTTGGTGGCCTTGTAGTCATAATGGCGTTATGATGGTCACTCTTGATCTTCGGTTTTCCGCGAGCAAACGCATGAATTTGATCAAACCATAGCCTCAGATCCGAGGAGTACTCTGCTGGTCGACTGTGTCCTTTCCTGATTGGGGCCTCCACAACAGCAGGTCGTCTGACAGCTCAATTTATCTCCCAAGCATGCGCTCGCAGGTGGTAAAGCCAGTTGTGCCGTGAAAAGCTGTTTGGTAGGCCATCATCAGGATAGATGGTAGTCCCAATCCACCTGGTTCTCGGACACAAATTTGGCCAGCATCGCTTCAACTATCTGGTTAAAGCGTTCAATTATTCCATCCTTCTGGGAATGTAGAGCAGTTTTCCTGGTTTTGTGTACCCCAGGCAGCTCGCACATTTGCTGGAAAATCAGACTCAAAGTTTATTCCTTGGTCCGAGTGGATCTGACTCGGAACACCAAAGCGGGCCACGAACTCCTCTACCACCACTTTCACCATGGTGACTTCCCCCTGATTTTGGATAGCATAGGCCTCTCTCTGTCCATTTGCTAAAATAGTCTCCATTGACAAGGATGTACTTTTTCATCCGTGGCCGGAGACAGGCAGAGGTCCCAAACATCTAGTGCCACTCTCCCCCGGGGAGCACCAACGTTGTACTTCTTCATCGGAGCTCGAAGTTGTCACTGGTGCCTCTTGTGGGAGGTTCAGAAGTCACATTTTCTGCACCAGTCTTTGACGTTTTGAGTCCAACTTGGCCAGTAGAATCTCTCTTTGATTTAGGTAGACAAGACACCTAATAACACCCAGATGACCATCATTTTTTTTTTGTGAAGCTGTTGCAGGACTTGTTCCCTCAGACCCATGGGACAATAATATGCCACTTGATATCATCTCCAACATCTACCTCCAAGCGTCGGCACAAAATAGCATTATGAAAAGCCAGTCGTTCCCACTAACTCCAGTAGGCTTCTACTTGCTTGCCTTCATTTGAAATTTGGTTCCAGGCGCTGGGCGCTACAATTGAAGAGATCTGTGAGGTAATGTTGAGGCGGTGGTAGAGCTGCTAGCCTTGGGCAGCTGTACATTTTTCGCTCCATTTGTCACGCCCTCGTCCACAATTGATTGACAGCTTTGCACATGTGCCCTGTTTTCACCTAATGGGTCAACTGGATCGCACATTGCTGCAACTGTGTTATTATATTGGATCACGGGCACAACGTCTGACTTCGCATCCACCAGTACCTTGGCCAGTGTAAGTTGGTTTTCTGATATCAGTCTGGCAGTTAGTTCTAAAATACCGACCACAGGTCCACAGGGGTCAAGAACCATTGCTGTCACGAGGACCTCACTCATTGGTGGAATGACAGCTGTCTTGTCAACAGCAATCCGGTAACAGGAAGGGATGGCCGAGTTATCTAACTGGTCCTCACCACTTTCCCCAATTATTAGTCCCCGATTATTAGTTTGTGATGACCATCGTTATCCCTTATTGCCAGTTGGAAGTTATATCCAGTCCTAGGAATCCCTCCAGTACGATGTCGGCCACCCACACTTGATGGTTCGCGTCCCCTACTTGGAGTTTGATGGTCTCGCGTCCCACAATCGTCGAGGAGCTTCCATCGGCCAATGTCATACTCTGCATAACAGGTCCAAGTTTCGGCCTTGAAGACACGAGGATAGCCTCTAAACTGCCGGGTTTCAGGATTATAATGTTCGATTCCGTGCCTGAAAGGAATTTCACGTGCATCCCCTGGACTAGTCCCATTACGTGTATGCCATCATGCCATCCCGGGTTCGATTTCCGATCGCGGCGCCATATGTGAGCTGAGATTGTTGGTATCTCGCATTCTGTTCTTTCTGCTCCCGATAGGAGAATAAACAGAATGAACAGAAAACGGTGTACTCGGAAGAGGCGTTCTTTTTGACATTTTTGAAGGAAAATCTCTGGCGCGCGCATCCGGCGGTGTTGTTAGTTCCCAGGTCACCTCCGTCGACATCATTTCGTGTTCGTAATATCTGTTCGTGGACATAGCTGACTAGAGCGCACGTCACGTTATTCAACTCTGTCCCGTTCGTGTTGTTTTGGAAATTTGTATCCCGTGCATTATGTTACTCCTTAGGCCGCGCCCTTTTGGAAATAAGAATAGCCGGAATAGACGATAATCGTGTTCTTTTGGGACCAATCCCGTTTTCGGTGTAGACAGATCAGCATTCTGTTCATTGTACTCCCGACATCAGAATAAATGGAATGAACAGAACAGTGGTTTACTCGGAAGAGGCAAAATTACGTTCTTTTGGGCATTTTGGTGCGTTTGCGACCGTCCGGAAATATATCACTACGTTCTTTAGGGACGAACTATTATTTTAGGGTAGCAATTTATTTAAACGAATTATGCTTGCAAACAATTTAGTTTAAGTTCTCAGCCTTTTTTTGGCACCCCCCTACAAAATAATTATGTGCGTCCTTATTCAAAATGGCGGAGTCGTTGGCTCTCACGTCACCTCAGTCAAGAGCATTTCGTTTTCGGTATCCGTTCTTTACTCCGCGTATTCTATTATTCCTATACCGCAATAGGAACAGTCAGAATAATCCCAAAACAATGCGCCCATAGTAAAAGGTTGGGATCTCTCTTCTCCTACTACTTTTGAAACAGCAATGGCTCAGCTGACGTGTCTTTCTACGTAGCTTTTAAAAATGCATGTTTATAATGCGGTTTTCTCGTACACCCGTAAACAAAGCGACTTGGAAGGAAAGCTATGGAAGCCAGGTTACCAAGGGTGCTTACTATTTACATCAAACCATCTGGTTGGAAATTTAAAATTAAAATTAAAGTGGGAAATAAAATATACATAAAATGGTATGGCCTCAACCGGTAGCCCACGTATTCCACAACTTTCCGAACGAAATGACGAGTACCATTTGATTCTCCAACCGGAATATCTGGTTTTCGTTGTAAATGGTGAGCACCCCAGGTTTCCAGTTTAATCTGTTTCTGTCTTTAACACAGGAAAAACATTGAGCGCCGAAATCAGCAAATTTGTGAGAACACAGTTGCAAAGGAAAAACAAGAATCGTCCAGGATGGATTTCAAGAAACGGTCTACTCAGGAAGTACACAGAAAAGAGGGAGAGCGACAGGAGAAGGATGAGAACTGGAAACACGACCGCATTGACGCGATGAAGAAGAGGTCATTGCAGCACGATAATATGGAAAGAAGCTTCGAGAAAGCCGCTCAAGATAATCAAGAGCAACGACAGGTCAGTCGTGTAATTATTTATTATATCAATTACGGGAGCATCTTAAGAACGCGCGATTTCATTGGCTGCACAGCGTGCTTGATTTAAGGGTTAGAAAATTGCCTGCGTGTGCCTGCAAGTGCCTGTATTTATCAATAAAACACAACCATAAAGTCTCTAACCTTTTATATTCCAACTGAATACACAGCGTGCTGTAGTCATCAATAAAGCACTGTTATTAGCCAATCAGCTGCTTGGATTTTGTACCGTGCACGAAGTTGGAATATTAAGTAAGGGTTAGAGACTGATGTGATTGCTTTGTCGGCCAATATAGGCATGCGCTGGCTGTACGATGAACGATAAATGCAGTATGAAGAAATTTTGAGTTCATCGTACTATATTTGCCGATAAATCACAAACATAAAGTTTCTAACCTTTTAATATTCAAACTGAGTGCACTGTCAGCAGTGAATTTCAATTGAAATCAGTTGTCAATAACATAAAGAAGTCAAATCTTTCGCATGAATTAAATCATTTTACGGTAAATATCTCCACAAAGAAATGTCAGTTCAATAGACAATGAATGAAAACAGGACTTTCAATATCCAACTAAAATATAAGTAGAGAACTTTGCAAAGCATAATTTACTTTGGCGTTCGGTCAGTGAAGTTGACGGAATGAAAACAAAGACAAAGCGAAGCCGCCTTGCGAGCTCAATTGAATCAGTATGATTGTACATTTTAACTCGAAAACGTTTCTCTTGGAGCCATGTATTCAAATATCAAGTATTTAGCCGGCTTAACTCCTAGATAGTCTGCTTTCTTTAATAGTTTTTTCATTCGAAAATGACTAACCTGCAGATTCCAGTGAATCCTCCATGTGCTCGGCTCTGATGCAAATATTTTCCAAATAAAAAATCCTGGGTTTTCGAACCATCACTCGGACACATGTTGACTTGTACTTCCAGCGCTTGCAAATCAGCCATTTCCAACGATCGATTATGCAAAGGTTCGCCACAAAATATATATCTTCTATCACACAGGAGATAGAGTTCAATCCCTGCCGTTACGTTTCTAGTAATTGTCTACATTTTCACTGTTTAATATGCGATTGGAATGAGGTTTGCCAAGCCGTCCAAGCACGTAACTAAGCGAAAGGCTGCTCACATGCTACATGTAACCAAATCTCCCTTCCCGTAGGTAAGAGACGATCTGGATCGATAGCTTTGTTCTCATATAATGCACGCACGTTAGCCAATCACATGCTTGGAATTTGTACAATGTACGAAATTTGTACATTAATTTGTTATGATGTACGCTCTGTAATTTCTTTCCGCATAGTTCGAATTTGATGTTATACAACAAATAGGTTCTCCTATGTTCTTCAGCAAAATAATACAAGTTCTACAGGTCTTGGAAAGCTGCTAAATGGAATCTCATCCGAAGTTCTTTTCAAAACCTCGAACGTGCATTATTTAAGAGACTAGTGTGCGTGTTTTATTGACAAATCCAGGCACGAGCTGACTGTACGCTGAACGAAAAATAATGAATACTGCACGAGGCTGAAGGCCGAAGTCTCTAACCTTTTAATATTCCAACTAAGCACACAGCGTGTTGTGGTCACCAATGAAGCACTGTCATTAGCCAATCACCTGCTTGGGTGTCACTGTCATTAGCCAATCACCTGCTTGAATTTTGTACCATGTAAGAAGTTGGAATATTAATTTGATTGGATGTATCCATGACATGGGATAAAACTATCAGCATTCTTAAAGTTTCTCCACTCGAGTATCTGATTCCGTAGAAAGAACATGGAGGACATATTAGACTGAGAAGACAGGAATCACTCAATAGACTTCAAACCCAATCTCTAACACAAACCCGAACCCAAACCATACACCTTAATTAGTCTCTCAAGTGAGTCACACAAGTATTCTGGTTATTATTGCAGACTGGGTTTAAAGAGAGAGAACAGAAACGAATTTACGTACATCATGATCGCCTCGTCAGCGAGAGAAGATTAGAAGAGGGACGAGAACAGAGACTCGTAGAACAAGAAAGGTCTCGACAGAACAAACTAGACAGTGTTAAAAGAGACGCCGACCGCAGCAAAGAAATGAGAGTCTATATCAAGAAACAGAATGAAGAAAAATATAGAGCAAGTGTTGTACCTTGACATTTTCTGTTAGAAGTTTGAATAAACAAGGTTTAAGGCTTTATTACACATAAAACGACTTACATGGATCATATGCATAAAACCGCTAGGGTTACCAGAGTTGCTTTTGCCCCTAGGCAAACTTATTGAAATACATAGATACATTTATAAAAAATACAAGAAAATACATGTCTATAAAATAATAAGTATGTAGGTAGTGCACTACAATTGGTATCAAGTATGAGAATTATGTAAACTAGACTGGAAGGATAGTAACTTAATGTAGAAATGACGGTTAAAGTAACTATTAGTTAAGTTAAATGTTACTATGAGAAAACGTACAATAGATATCAATAGCAGAAACGACAACTAGACAAAGGATGGACTAATTAATACTCAAGAGGGAGATCTAGAAGAGTTTATTTTTGAAAGCTTTTATATGGATAGACGATTCTTTTATATCTAAAGGTCTATTATCCCAAAACTTAGAACTGCAAATTTTACACCGAATTTTCCATAATTCAGGTTGGTTCAGGGGAGGAAGAGAGTACTATTAGATGTTGCGAATTTCTTCGCATGAGTGTGGAAGAATACCGTGACCATATTTGCTGTACTTACCTTCACACTGCCCTGAACCAGAAAACATCTGCCTCTCGTCATCAGGGCTCACTTCTCAGGCCACGTAACCACCTGGCTGCACAGGCAAGCACAGGCAAGCCTAGGAACGAAGCTCCCAATTAGCTGAAGGGGCTCACTTTGATATAGGGCTTGGGGATTTGGATAGAACTGTTGTCGTGTTCTAGGAAGAATCACAATCCCCCCTCCCCCCTCCCCCCCCCCCAAAAAAAAAACGAGAGGAAACTAAGAGAACGACAAGGAAACAGAAACGGCAGAGCCAAGAAACGTCGGTGTAAAAGGGGGTTAAAAACGAAAATAGAGGGAATGATGAAGGAAAACAGAAAAAGCGTTGTACTGGGACCATGTCGACGATCTCTAAGCTCATGTAACCGAAGGTGAAACAAATTCATTTTATATCACATGCCTGACGAGGTAGTTCCATGGACATTGCACGACAAAACCGATATTGTGCGAGGCGACGAGGGTGATATCGGTTTTTTGAGTCCGATGAATTGTCGGATGTATTACTTGATGATTTAATACTTTTGTTGATAGTTTGCTAAGTAAATTATAAATAGCGCGCGTAGCCTATAGTGATGATTCCACTCTGAATCACCACTCCTCTCACCGTCTGATTTTACAAACGCACTCGTGCGATTCAGCTGTGACTGCGCTTCTGACCTGATTCCACTGTTGTGCATGTTGCCTTGAACACGGCTTAATTTTGTTTTTCCACAGGCTAACCATCCTCACATTTCGTAGTTTGTCACTGATTCACTGTAACATGTCTTTCTGATAATCCTTTATTTCTAACCGAAGGTGAAATAGATCCTCATCTTGACTTGGTTCTGCTGTTTTGTGTTGTTTCAATAATTTTGGGTTTTTCAGGAAGTGTGTTTACCTCGCGTAGTCGCGCTAGAGCAGATTTCGTATGAGTGGGACAAACTTGGCTGAGAAGAGAAAGTAAACGAGTGGAGCTTGAAGACTCTGGTACCCAGGGTAGTAGCCTTACTGTAACCGTGCTGTACCGTAACTTTGTAATTTGATTGGATGAGCAGATCAGAAACAATGGGAAACCATTTCAATGTCATGGATTGCCGTACTGTAACCGTACCGTAGTTTGTCCCACTCCCACGAAATCTGCTCCAACCTCGCACTATGTACATAAATAGTTACAAGACAGGCAACCTTTTTCCCCGCCGGCAACGGAAGCGCGCGACAATTTTGCCCCAAAATAATAAGTCTGTTCTCGTTTGCTTCCCAACCTTCGAATGCGCGACAGACGCGAAATACCACGGCGATACCGATTTTTTTTTTAGAAACTTTTAGGCCGAACATCGTCCAACATGGGGTGTTAAACAGTCTAACATTGTTGGTCCAACATGGGGTGCCAAATTCTAACATTGTTGGTCCAACATGGGGTGCCAAACAGTCTAACATTGTTGGTCCAACATGGGGTGTTAAACAGTCTAACATTGTTGGTCCAACATGGGGTGCCAAACAGTCTAACATTGTTGGTCCAACATGGGGTGTTAAACAGTCTAACATTGTTGGTGTTTACGTTTTGGAGGCAGTTTCTACGTACTCGTTTGAAGCTAAAAGCTAAGTGTTTTGTTGTTCTAACAATAAATTGAAGTTAGTTTTCAAATTGTGTGAGTGTCCTAATATTGACATTGATTTTCTCTTCGCCTCGTGGATCCACACCTATCTGGACTACGTTATGACATAAAAAAACTAACTTTAATTTGTTAATATACTTAGAACACATGACATCATACTTGCCCTCGGATAGCACACATACCTGGACTATGACATAATGACATTCAATCGGATAACTTGGGCATTTCCCGATAACTGACTGTCCGTCATAAATAGTAATACATTATTTATGACATTAATGCAAAACCCTCAAGACCATTTTGAATTCATGTTAATGTCAATTGTGATCACGGTTTTCCCAACCTTGTCCCAGATAATGATGGAATATACATTGTCAGTTTGGGTATCATTTTAGCGCAGTGCCTTTGCAAATACAACTAACCTAAGCGAGCTCGCTATTTAGCAGAATACATGACATTATACTTGCGCGTGAACGGTACGAGCACACCTTGATTATGACGCAAATAATCATTGTAGATCCAGTTATACTAGTTATATCTCTTGCCAACAATCCAGAAGATAGGCAATCCTGGACGACCGATTGTTTCTGCTTGTCAATACCCTACTGAATTCCATAATATTTTCTCTTAAAGTTTGGATTCTACTTTGTTGATTTCCGTTTCTCGGGAATTTGTTTGCCAATCAATTGATATTGTCTCAAATTTTATGGGGAATCTGTTATCCTCGCCCTGAAGTTATATTAGTCCTCTGTTGCCGTTCCCTGTATATTAGTTTCCGTAATATTATTTGCCTTCTTCATCCCAGTTTCGAGGCAAGGGCAAGACAAACTACTGACAGTTTGATTAAGTGTTTGTCCTGATAGTTGACAATTGTAACTCACTTGAGAAGTGAGAAGTACTCCACACGTATCGAACTGAGTTGAATCCCCAGGTTGAATTATCATCTTGTGTGTTTGTTCAGCCTTCTATAATCGTTCGTGATGTCATAGCTATATTATCGCGTACTAATGTTATCATAATTAACAGTTGAAGTGTTCTAATGCGCGAGCAGGAGAGGCACGGGCAGTGAGCGGCGAGTGGAGCACGCGCGTGCGGTCATAGTTATCTTTTTCTCGGTCCTTTTTAACTCGTGGATGCGCACAAGCGCAGAACACGAGTTATTAGGGTTAGTGGCCGGTCCGAGCTAATTTATTCATCGTTTTATGGTGTGTACTTTGTTTTTTCTGTGTACATCGGACACTCTCCGTTGGCTGTCCGAATAGTCTTGGATTTTCCGAAGATATATTGACGGAGTTTATGGCATGAGTCCAAGTTTGTGATTCATCGGAAAGACGCTTCGAAAGGATTTGGCCGTGTTGTTAAAGATAATTATTATTCCGAAATGCCTACACTATATTGTTAAAAACAGAAATTTGGTCGCGTGTCGTATTTACGAGAGAAGCCCGGAATTTATAAGCGCGTATGGCTTAGCTAAGCAGAATTTAATGTCTTGAATGTGCTGTGTTGGCAGTTTTGGGAACGTTTTGGATGCAACAGAGATAGAGATGGTAATGTACAACTGTTTTCGCGACAAAGCTCCCCGAGTCTCATGGCACGTTCATAATACATCCCTAGGCTCAGAGATAGAACGTGCTGCACTCTTTACTCGTCAGGGTGAATGTAAGCTTAAGGTTCAGTTGAACGACGTTAACTGACATCGCCCCTCCTCACTGGGGAATGAAAGCCAAGATTTTAGAAAGTGAGGAAAGAAAAGCTAAACAAAGCCATACAATAGCCAAACAAAAGCCAAATATGAATGGAAAAGCTTGGTAATATACAGAATAACAATAATGTGACCAGTTCGAGAAATGATACCGTAAATATCACTGAAATGTCAAATAGTTTGAATTTAATGGTCGAACGCGAACAGCTGAGCACTGTATTGTTATCTAGTAAAGGCTTGAATACTGATCAATCTAGGAGTAGGAGGCACAAATCCAGCCTGATTTTCAGACGGTACGAGGTCGTCCGCTCACTTCCTCCCCCTCCCCGTCTGATGGACTTCATAGACTTTCATGTTCCTGACGTTATCAACCTTTGATTTTACAATAAGCCAATACGAACACGCGTAAGAATTGAAGCGTGAAATGCAGAACAGTCGTGCAGTAGAGGCTTTTACTAGTTGGATCTATCAGCTTTCATGCACTGGAAAAAACATTCTACAGCTTCAAACTTCTGTCGATTTCGGAAGTTTGCCTGCAGTATTTGCAACAAGAAATATCAGCCTCGATTCCATGCCGTAACGTTTATTACTGTGATCTTTGAACTTTTACGCTGTTACTTTTATTTTTAAAACGTTTTGAAGTTTGATATGTATGTCGATTAGTCACACAAGACCCTAAAGTTGTCCTAGGGTATTTTTTTGGGTATCGGAGGTTGTTTTAATCGGAATTTATGTGCAACGTTTTGATGCCATTGCCGTACATGAACTTACGGAAGTGTGGTCATAATTCTGAAAACATAAATATTCACCCAAGTGCCATGAAACTTTTCCATAACATACTCAGTATGTGTGTTCACTCCTGCAGGGAAAAATCATAATATTCCATGAGATTTGGTCTTCTAAAAGCCAAAAACCTAGGAGAATGTTTCAGATCTATTAATGCATGCGATTTATATAAGCGGAGGAAGATTAGTGATTTACCAAAGCCCGTACGTAGATTCACAAACACATCGCTTCAATGAATACACAATTCCAATGCTTTCTTCTGCTTTGGATATAGCTACGAAATCCTGAAAACTTTACAACTTCGGTCGACACACTGCTCAAGTTCTTCCACAACGCCATTTAGAAAAATATGCGAACACATTCCTTAAATTCCAGACTTTGCCAAAAGTGTAAAGTTCGCTCTGATTGGTTGAAATTATGACGTCAGGTACATGGAAGTCTATGAAGTCCATCAGACGGGGAGGGGGAGGAAGTGAGGGGACGACCTCGTACCGTCTGAAAATCAGGCTAGCACAAATCAATATTGTCTGCAGTTAGAAATCGTGATAGAGAACCTTCACGAATACCAGTGAGAAAAATAATACGTCTGCATGTTTAAAAAAGAACATGTGTTTTCTTTGATCTTCCAGCCAGTTGAACTCCGGGTCATGCACTGTATATATTTGATAAAACGTTTGCAAGTTACATTTGGCAAAGTTCAGCGGGGCATTTTGATTTAAAGATCAATTTGATTTAGCTACACTAAATAATAACTTTGTCACACAATCCTTGTTTAGATTGGAAGTTCCAGAACTGCTTAGACTGCATGCGTCAACACAATTAGCCATTATCAAGCGAAGGTTCTAGACGTAATCAAGCTATGAATAGGTCGTTTATTCCACACATAATAGTAATTTAACTCGTGGATCCAGGCATGTGCAGAACAAGTTATTGGGTTTAGGTGGATACCATATCATTTATTCGTCGTTTTTTTCTGTTACTCCACGACTCGCCGTTGACTTTCCGAATGACCGTCCAAGGTTTCGAAAAGATTTGGTCATGCTGGAGAAGATGTATTGACGGTGCCCATCTAATGCCAGACACTTCAAACCTGGACAGACATGGTAGTGGGTCCCTATCGATCACTTAGTCGTGATGACGTAATGATGACGTCATCGGTCATGTGATTTTAAGTACATGCCCATATGTCCATCATTTCTAATGCCAGACACTTCAAACCTGGAAAGACATGGTAGTGAATTCCTAGCAATCACTTAGTGGTGATGAAGTATCGATGACGTAATCGGTCACGTAATTTTAAGTACATGCCCATATCTCCTTCATTTCTAATGCCAGACACTCAGTTCAAACTTGGACAGACATGGTAGTGGGTTCCTATCAATCACTTATTGGCAATAACGTAACGATGACATAACGATGACGTGATTTAAGTACATGCCCATATCTCCTTCATTTCTAATGCCAGACAGTTCAAACTTGGACAGGTATGGTATTATTTTTCCACGATTCACTTAATGGTGATGACGTCATTGGTCACGTGATTTTTAGTATATACCAAAATAGCTCATTGACCATCCACGAGGTGCCCTTAGGGGACCTATGTTTAGTTTCCTTATTGATTTTCTATAGGGTATAGAGCTCCGCTGATATCTTTGAAACGGTTATTAAGTAAGTTCACATGAATGATAATTCATCAATGCCAATTATGCGTCTACAGTTGATTTTGAGCTAAGGTAAACGGAAATTAAGTATGGACGCTTTGATGACAACATGATATCCAGCATAGCAGACCAGAAAAAAGCAAAACAATGCCGATTCTGTAGATTACTACACTGGCTATCAATATTTATTGCATTCTCTTCAAAATCTCCTTTATTGTATGCCACGGTGCAGTGCGATATGTATTTGCATATAGAGTCGTGTGTTTTAGTTATTTTGGCGATACGACCAATTTCGACCGAGAAATTGAAGCAAAAGCTTATGCAAATCAGAACTAATCTGTATCAGATTTACAGATTACTTATCGCACAGTGATTTCCTTTGTTTTTGTTTTTTCTTTCATGGCCCAGGTTCGATCGCCGGACGCTCTTACCCTTGCTCGGGTTTTTTTTCTCCGGTTCCTCCGTTTTTCCTCCCTCCACAAAAACCAACACGCTAAATTCCAATTCGATCTGTGGTTTAGCCGAGTCCTGGCTTTGATCAGCCCCTATTGTTGTTTCGGTTCAGAACAATGTGTTTGTGACGTTGTAGGTTTATATGCTGGTTACACGACAAGTGTTTTGGGCACGGCACTCCAAACATGCGGGCCAAGACTACCTTTTCACAGGATCTCAGCACATATTTCCATTTACACGACGAAGTTAAGGGCGTCGTGCCATAAATGCTGGTACGCATACCTAAAATTTAGACTGGGCTTCAGACATCCGGATTATTTTTAATTATCTTTTTTAAGTAGTTGAGAAAATGTAAAAAAATATCATTGTATTTTCTGATTTTTCCAGGCCAATTGAAGGAATTTTTTCGATTACAAACATTAAATTGGCCAAAACTGAACGAGCAGTCAAAGGGCCTGGTTACATGGGGGGCTAGGTTGACACTGGCACTATGGCTGTTCCGGGTTGTGAATAGGCTTTTATGACGCGGCGGCCATGTTGTTGAGTCCCAGGAGAATGAAAACCTTTGTTTTCGTGCGGTAAGCTCGTTCTGAAACCCACCAGTGCGAGGCTACCGGGTCCAAAACCATTTTTTTATCCAAAATGGCCGAACTCTGATAATAGCCCATTCAGCTCCGTTCTGTCCTAAAACAATCAAATTAGGAACGGGCCCACTTCTTTCCACTGGCTGTAGGGTCTCGTTTAACAGAAGAGGTACTTCAGATTTGTCTCTACAATTGATATGTGTCTATACTTGTACCCATGTGGGATACTTGGTATAATGCGCATGTCAATACAATACAGTACAATACTTTTATTCACTCTATAACACTAAAAATACAATAGGACAAGGTTACTTGACAAGGTTAGCTAAATATTTTAAGTTCGTGAAAAAAAGTTAATTGAAGTTTAGAGTCTAGAGGCTAGGTAAACCGTTAGGTTATCGATATGTCAGAAGTAAACTAATGTTAAATTACCCAGTTTGTCAGTTAAATCACTTTTTAAGTAAAAGAATCACCTGGCTTGCAAATATATTAATTTTATGATTAGTAAATGGATTATTTAACCCCGTGGTAAAACATTTTAACAGCTTCGGGCATCTACTAGCCTGCTATGCCGACGTATTTTTTCACTCTCATAAATTCGAAGAAAAAAGTAACGTCTGCTTACCCGAGCGCTTAATTAGTTTCCAATATGCACACCTCATTGTGTTATGGACCAATCAGATTTTACCTTCCATATCCTGGAAAGTGACGTAATGTTAAAAGGAATTCAGACAATATATTTGCCATTGACCAATCATAGGAGAGTGTTCACTAGCGCGCCAATTCACTAAAATTCTAACAATGGCTTTGATTGTAGTTGTAAACAATTTGGTGTAATAATATTCAAACCAACAAATGACTAAGTAGAAAATACATAATTACAAACCTTGTTTGTGAGAAAGCAATTACAAATTTCAAAGAAACCTAGATCAATAGCCAATCAACTAGAAATCAATGTATTATTTTAAAATTTACATTTCAAAGAAGCATTACGCGGGTAAAAACTGTGATTGCATAAGAATGCGGCGAGGTGTGCATATAAACGTAATGTTCGGCCCTTCATTGCAATTCAAGAATTCAATTTTTGAATTCAATGAAAGACTTGTATTACGAAAAGGTAATCAGATAAATAATAATCTTCAAGAGATGATTATAAGGCAGATTATCATGCACAATCTTTGCATGTGATTTTGATGATTTAGCCTATTGTAATTCAATCTATATTTGGAGAGATCTAGAGACTGTAGTTTCATTTCTGCAGGTTTTTAGGTTAGGTTTGACTTGTGTCTAGATCACATTTAGAGGATAACTGAGGAGAAGTGGCCCCCAAAAATAAACCAGGGTTAAAATGTAATGCCAACATATATGTATACGTAAATATACATGTTATGTACATATATATAATTATCTGAAAGGAAATAGTGCAATTATGATAAGAAAAGATTCAAATAAAAAAGTGATAATGTTAAACATAGCCGATTTGAAATATACGTACACTCGATGCAGACCGACGTGTTCATAACACCGTACCATACACTATGTAGTATAGTACAGAAGAAACAACGGGTCAAACCACCATCGTTTTTCGCCAAGTTTGGCAATATTTACGATTTGAACAGTTTGTCCTTTACTCTGTGAATTCTTGTTAATCTACCCATGCGGTTCAATTCAAGTCCTGGTTCGAACTTTGATAGATTATACATGCAGATTTTAAAACACGTTACAAAACGGTAGCAATATTACGTACCTTTAGTGAATACCGGTAGATTCGATTTCATTTCAAGCGCAAAAGTGCAAGTGGTCATGGATCAACACGACCAAGAGTTCACGTGGACACGTCCAAACATGGTTATCAGAACAATGAAAAGCAGTGTATACGGCCGAAGGTGTTCACGTGTACATGCCCAAATGTGGTTGTAAGAACAATGGAAAATCTTACGCACCTGCGATAGACTAACACGCATCCAGCGGTCCATACCGTCCTCCCCTCTGATTAGGTTGCTCCCAGTCCACTCGCTAATGCTCGCTCCCTGGTCGCAATGAAAGCTACCCGAATTATGGGATTGATGATTCTTGTGATGTCACAATGGAAACCTACGGGATTTTATTGCAGTAGTTTTCTCTTTGGAGGGAGTTGATTCATCTTAAGACGTCACATGATCCGCGAAAAATAATCAAAATTAAGGATTAATGTCAAATATTACAAAATTTGCAAGATTAATAACTTTTTGTGAGAAACAAACACAACAGTGCAATATTGTTTTAACATCAGTGATACTTGCACTTTAAATACACATGTATACCCAAGGGAGGGGTGGGTGGGTGGATAGTTTCTCAAAAACCGTGATTGGTCACAATTAGCACTAGCGTATGGTATATCATTATCCTATTTATCCTTACCAGCAATTATGTTATGGTTATAGTAAACAATATTTATGTTTTAGCTTTTTAAAAGGTAAATGACGGAATCAATGCGGACTATGTATGTGAGCATCATCGTTTATGCATCAAAAATAAATATCGCAGATTCGCTATAATTGTGTCGTGACAACCCATCTTGCCGCTGGTATTTATGAATATTTAACATAAAGATGAGGCTAGTAAATGCGCCTGTAGGCATTGCATCCAGCGGTAATTCCTGAATGCGAAACTGGACTATTGTTGTTGTGTTTAAAGGGGCTATGTCATGGTACTGCGCATGTATCGAGTAATCGCTCGGTTGGTGGCTGTTAATTGGATACAAACTGTTAAACTGGACTATTGTTGTTGTGTTTAAAGGGGCTATGTCATGGTACTGCGCATGTATCGAGTCATCGCTCGGTTGGTGGCTGGTAATTGGATACAAACTGTTAAACTGGACTATTGTTGTTGTGTTTAAAGGGGCTATGTCATGGTACTGCGCATGTATCGAGTCATCGCTCGGTTGGTGGCTGTTAATTGGATACAAACTGTTAAACTGGACTATTGTTGTTGTGTTTAAAGGGGCTATGTCATGGTACTGCGCATGTATCGAGTCATCGCTCGGTTGGTGGCTGTTAATTGGATACAAACTGTTAAACTGGACTATTGTTGTTTTGTTTAAAGGGGCTATGCCATGGTACTGCGCATGTATCGAGTCATCGCTCGGTTGGTGGCTGTTAATTGGATACAAACTGTTAAACTGGACTATTGTTGTTGTGTTTAAAGGGGCTATGCCACGGTACTGCGCATGTATCGAGTCATCGCTCGGTTGGTGGCTGTTAATTGGATACAAACTGTTAAACTGGACTATTGTTGTTGTGATTAAAGGGGCTATGTCATGGTACTGCGCATGTATCGAGTCATCGCTCGGTTGGTGGCTGTTAATTGGATACAAACTGTTAAACTGGACTATTGTTGTTGTGTTTAAAGGGGCTATGTCATGGTACTGCGCATGTATCGAGTCATCGCTCGGTTGGTGGCTGGTAATTGGATACAAACTGTTAAACTGGACTATTGTTGTTGTGTTTAAAGGGGCTATGTCATGGTACTGCGCATGTATCGAGTCATCGCTCGGTTGGTGGCTGTTAATTGGATACAAACTGTTAAACTGGACTATTGTTGTTGTGTTTAAAGGGGCTATGTCATGGTACTGCGCATGTATCGAGTCATCGCTCGGTTGGTCCCACAATGTTTGATTGAAAGGATTTTCAATATTTTCCCTGGAAACTGTTTATATACACTGTTAGTCATTAGTGCATATTTGCTTTGATTTTAAGCATCTCACATGGCCGAGAGATTCGTTAGTTCCAAGAGACCATCACCTAAGAGAACTGATCTCCGTACCCTATGATAGTCTGCGCCAATCTATTTTTGGCTCAGTGGACGTCACGATGTTATTTTAAGATTCGGTTCCAGCTCCTCACGGATTGTCATCGCTCCACCTTGATTTCAACAAAGAAAGAGGGACGATGGATGCGAAGCCTCAAAACTCTGAATTATGGCTCTGAATTATGTCAGTTGCTCCATAAACTTACTACCCGGACTGGTATGGGACGGATCTGACCTGATCTGACTTGAAGACTCGAGAAAATGAACTTTGAATTTAATTAATATAAGCTACGGAGTGTAATTTGAAAACCCGTTAAAAATATTGCCGTTTGGATTTGACTGGGAAACTGTAGGCTGTATTAAGCCAGACCCGTAAGAAATTCGGATGTGACCTGGAAGCCGTGAAAAGAAACTAGAGTGACCTGAATTTCGTGAAACTATCAAAGGAAATGAAGCCGTATTCCATTCAGTTTGTAGCCGGATCGGCGAGCATGGAAGTCTTCCAAAAATGTGAATAAATTAACAATCCCGTATCGTTGTTATTGAAACTTCGCTTACCTTATAAATACTCGTTCCCTGTGGTTCATATTCATGTATAGCTAGATAACATACCTAGGGAACTGACCGGATTAGTTGCTCTTTCAGCAGGCTAATAATTTTAGAAACGTTCAGTTTATAGCAAGCAATTAAGCGCGCATCGACTTTTGACCACAATTTTGCGAAATTATAAATCTAGTTAATCTGAAACACTGACTGACTGAGTTTGGAATTATCGTAAACAGACGCTTACAATTCGCTAAAGAAATTGGAAATAGAACCTATAATATCGTAAATAATCGGACATGCTTTTGCAACACCGTAATCAATATGAATCTGTAGAGTAACTGTCGTGAAAGTAGAAAATTGTGAATGCTTTGATTACGGAGCAAAACACTGAATGCATTCTTCTGCTCTCGCCGCCCGCCGGGCCATTCGGACACGTGACACCCACAACCAATCGGATAGAGTGGTAAAAATAGTCGAACTAATTTATGCAAGCTAAAAATAAATCGGCGCATACTATCATGGGGAGAGAGGCTACTATGGGGGATCGGTTCTCTTAGGTGTGGTCTCTTGTTAGTTCATATCAAAATCGGTGGAAATAGCTGTTTCCCTCCCGCAACGCAAATGTAAAGTCTATTACCGTGACACAGCCCCTTTAACATAAATTGGTCAGTAAGTTTATGGATGGAAAAGGTCCGGTCATTATTTATGGCGTTAGAGGGGGTGCCGAGTCGGTCGTGGGGTGACTACGAAATCCCCCCTCCCGCAACCCCTCCCTTACCACCTCCCCTTCCAGGCCATGAATAATGACCACTCCCTAAAGTTCCTGTATCTCTATCTGTCTGCTTCTTTTCCGTTCAGGTTATCCGCCGAATTAATAAACTGGAGTCTTCAATCGAACCTTCAGTTGCTCTACCTGTGTTAACAATTTTTAAATTTAATAATTTGCTTTTTTCCTTTTTTTTTTCCGCCAGCCATTTTCCTGCCAGTAGCAGTAAAACGCAACCCCCACCTCAGTTGTGACGTCATTTCAGTGATATGCTGTTTAACAAATCGCATACATTTTTCCATTGTTTGTACTCGTATTGATCATAGAAATGACGTCATAAAATCAATACGAGTACAGACTGGAAAAATGTATGCGATTTGTTTTTACAACGACGAAGCACTTGGTTTCAAATGAGTGCGAAATAAACTGCTTTCGAGTTGAAAAAGGCCATTGAAAGTCAAAACCTATAAACACTTCTATTTCTAATTACTGGTGCCGAGAAAAAGCTTTCTTTGACAGATGGCATTTGGTTCACCGATTAACTTCTGTCATTGATGGAATGCTTGTGAAATCCTTTCTTGTGTTTTTTTCTGGATCATAAAAGTATCGTTATAATTCAAAAAGTCTGAACCACAAATTCGCCGAAATGTTCTCCACTCAAGAGAAAACTCACATTTTGCCAAATGGCACACTACAAAGAAGTTTGACTAACCGATTAACTTCTCCTACTGGTGAAATCCTTGCGAAATCCTCATTTTCTTGTTTTTGGAAGACAGGTTAACAGTCATTTGAATTCACAAATCTCGCCGTGAAAGCACTTTGCAAAGCTAACACGGCTTGCGAATGACGTCATTTTCATTGCCCGTATTTAAATTGCATATAGGGGAGAGCCAATCAGAATGCGAGAAAATTGGATGTAAAAAAAAAATTGCTAAAGATGTGACGTCATAATTTAATTATACTAATTTATTAAGCCAATCAGATACAAGACTTGGACTCGAATATATAATAAATTGTTGATTTGATGAATTCAGTTAAAGGGGCCGTCTCACCCACAGTGCTTAGCGTACTTTTGTTATTGTTTATATCCGGGACTTTGACCCCTGTTCACGGCGGGAACCTCACGAACTAAACGTATTCTTTATGTTGGTGACATGATAATTTTGATTTGAACATGGATGACCTTGATGAAACTTAAATAGTACCTTACAAGTCAGTGAATGTGAAGTCAACAAAGTGTTATACAGCAGTACTTGGCTGTACTATAACATTTACCGCTCACGCGTCGCTGCTATAAACAGAGAACACACTCTCCGGGTATAAACACTAATAATTATGAAAGCGAGAGGTTATTGTCTAGGGTTTCTCTCCTCGGTTCTTTTTTACTTGCAGACAGAGAGAGAGCTAGAGAGAACTGCTAGCAGGCAATCTCGTTGCTGGCAGTAGCAGAGAACCAGTTCAAGAGAGAACAGTGAACGAATTACAGCTTGTTTCAATGGGAAATTATTATCACGGCGGCTCTGTTGTCAAATTTCGTGCGATTATAAACTTTCATCGATCCGATGAATCCGAAAAGAGAGACCTGTTTCCACAAATTGAACGCCGAAGCCCTCAAAATGATTTTAGGAAATTGCTCAATTCTTTTCGGGTCGACCAAGCGGAGTTTCGTTGCCTATAATATTTTGTTGACTTTACCGCTCACCCGTCGCTTCCGCGCGAATCCTGTCATCAGTACTAAAACAGAGAATACTAATAATTATCAAAAGAGAGGTTTCTCCCCTCGGTTTTATTTTCCCTGCAGAGAGAGAGAGAGAGAGAGAGAGAGAGAGATCATCTGCTAGCAGGCAATCTCTTTGCTGGTGCCAGAGAACCAGTTCAAGAGAGAACAGTGAACGAATAACAGCTCGCCTGAATAGAAAATTGTTATCATGCAGTCTCGGCGGCTTTCAGTTGTTTGTCAAATTTCGTGCGAGTATAAACTTCAAATGAACAACCCGGTGAATTCGAAAATCTCGGCAAAATCACTGTCTAAAGGCCCAAATCCCGCCCTTCGAAACCAGAGAGAGGACCTGTTTCCACAAGTTAAACGACAAAGCCCTGAAAATGATTTTAGGAAACTGTTCTTCAAGTGGAGTTTTGTTGCAAATTGTGGTCACGTAAGGCAGCCACGGTGTTCCAAAACCCAAATCGGCTCAAAGATAGTAGATACTCGAACTAAGCGCTAATATATCTTTACAAATAAAGATTAATGGTCAGAATAGCTTCTCCATGTTGTAGGTGGAAATCGTGGACCCAAATTGTTTCCTTTCGTTGAGGACGAATGAGACTAGCATCCATCAGAGAACTACGGCCACCTGAAATAAAACTAAAATTTGCAAGACCAAATAATTTAAAACACTTAAATAAGAGGCTCAATAGGAAGAACAATAAAAAAGGTTCAACCTAAAATGATTTTTCTGACGACAGCTGGAAGGATGGCAGAGATGTAGAGAAGATTAAGACCACTACCATAAAAGTCTGGATTTCGATGGCATCGAAAATGGCCGCTATGCTATGTGAGCGCGCTAAGCACTGTGGGTGAGACGGCCCCTTTAAGTACATGATTTGGTTAAATGTTGACCGAGGGAACGAGAGGAAGGAGTTTTGGGTGTTTTTCGGATTAATGGGAGGAGAGGGTGGTATTTTTTCGTAAGGTACTGTATCAACTTTCGAATACAGCCATCTTCCTTCGGGAGAGACAACTCAAAATGCGCCTTCTTAGAAAGACTTTGAGCCCCAAAATTCCATGCTGATGACGTCACGCAGTCAGGATCATGTCGCGCTATTTGATTACCATGGTAATTACACATACTAGCGAATCAAATAGCGCGACAAGATCTTGGCCGCGTAACGTCATCAGTATGGAATTTTGGACCTCAAATCGCAGACGTATTTCTCGGAAAGTGCTTTGGGTTGTGGCTCCCGAGGGAAGACGGCTGTATTCCCAGGCTAGTACTTTATAAACCAATTGTCGAGTGCAAAGCTTTTATTCCGCAACAACTCAGAACAAATTTGTGTTGAGAAAAAAACGACGTTTGTCTTACATAGCATAAGCTACTTGAAATGAATAAGCTACTAGAAAATTAGGGAATTTGGCAACCAGAAAGGCGACGGCACTGACGACGTGACATAGAACAGGTGTTTTAGTCCGGAGTTTATTCTCCTTTAATTGCTTTCACAACCAGATTTTCAAAACGAATATGATCAGATTAGAGTTTCGTTCAGTCTAAACAAAGAAACGAGAGTATTTTACTTTCTTACGTTTGAGTTCTGTTTTAAACGTTCTGGTGAAGAGAGCCGTCAAAATGTGGACGACTGGGTGCAGTTGTTCCTCGTCCAAGACGTTTCCGTCATGGTTGCTAAAGGTCCCTAATATGGACCAGTTTGCGGTGAATTGCGACATTTTGAGAGGGCTGCAAACATATGGCGAAATACAGTGTATGGGAATCCGATGCCTAATAATTTCCGTAAAATCGAGTGTGACAAACTACGGCATGTCCGTAGCCGTGCTGTAGCTGTGCTGTAACTCTGTAATTTGATTGTTTTGGATCAGCAGAACAAAAACAATTGGAAACCATTTCAATGTTACGGCATGCCGTACGGTAACCGTGCTGTAGTCGTTGCTGTAGTCTGTCCCACTCATACGAAATCTGCTCTATATTTGAAGGATGTAGCTGTGCTGGGGGAAGCGTGCAATCGGTTCTCAGTTTTCCATACATTTGTCTGTAAATTTTCCCGCGGACTTTGACTCGTTACAGACAAATGGAAAACTGAAAACACGATTGCACGCTTCCCAGGACAGCTACATCCCTCACATTTTGATCAGTTCATCTTTTACGTGGTATCTTAAGTTTGGAGACAGTAAATATTTCAGAAATTCGATTTTACGGAAATTATTCGGCATCGAATTTCCATACAAAACGGTATTTCGCGTCATGCCTGTACTCCTTTAAAAATGTCGGAATTAACCGCCAACTGGCTATTACAACTGAAACGGGCGTCAAAAAGGTGTCAGTATGTTTAACAGTTACAGCAGTTTACAGGGCGTTACGTGAACTAACTACAAGTGTTCCCATGCTGATTATAACTAGTCTGTAGTACGAGTAACTTGAATTGCTTGAAACGTCACCGCACATCTCACTTTTTCGCATTCTTGGCTGCGGCTGCTTGAGCTCTTGCCGGGAAGCTGCCCTTGTCAACCTTGCCGTCATTACCCTTGGCGTAAGAACTTTGGATGCGACTTGAAGCATCGGAAGTCATCTGGGTCTTTCCCTGACTTGAATCAGTAGTTTTTGAACCTTTGCCGTCCATTGCTATTTTGTTTTGGCTGTAATTCAATCGTGTTAAAGACAAGTTAATGCAATGAAATAGAGCAAAATAGTCTTACCATAACTAAGACCTGTTTACATGAAGGGAGGTTGATCCTACCGGTGCGTTCGATAGACCAGTTCGCGGTTCGTTAATTAATTCCGACATATTGAAAGGGGTGCAAACATACAGTGTTTGTATGGGAATCCGATGCCAAATAATTTCCGTAAAATCGAATTTCTGAAACATTTACTATCTGCAAACTTAAGATACCACGTAAAAGATTACCTGATAAAAATTTGATGGATGTAGCTGTGCTGGGAAGCATGCAATCGTGTTTTCAGTTTTCCATGTATATGTCTGTAAATTTTCCTGCGGACTTTGGCTCGTTGTTACAGACAAATCTTTGGAAAACTGAAAATACGAGTGCACGCTTCCCAGCACAGCTACATATCCCTCAAATTTGTATCACTGAGTTAATCTTTTACCTGGTATCTTAAGTTTGCAGGCAGTGGATATCTCAGATTGTTTTACGGAAACTGATTATTTGGCATCGGATTCCAATACAAAGCAGCATTGTATTTCGCGCCATGTTTGCACCAATTTCAAAATGTCGGAATTAACCGCGAACTGGTCTATGGACCGTACGTATTCCGTAACAAGAAAACACAGAATGATTACTACAAATCATTGGCATGGGTCAAGAACAACGTAGCACTTATGGACTCATTATAGATAGTCCAAAGGTTATATTACTGTCTTCCCTTCTTGTCTTCCTCAACAACGGCCCTCGAAAGCCTTGGATGGAAAACTCTCGAATCAAGGAGGACATTTCATAGTTTATAGCTACAGTTTATAAACTTAAATGGCCTCATTGATTTCGATTTTAACTTAAAGGCCAATAAAGACATACACAATTGCAATACTAGACAAAGAAACAATTTACATCTGCAAAGTGCCAAAAGGAACTGGGGTAGGCGACGTTTGACCCATCTACCATTAACGGATTAGAGAATTACGAAATTCGACTTTACTAACACTTTTTAAAGCAAATCTTCAAGCTATTTTATGAATCTCAGGATTTTACTTTCCACTGAAACACTAATGTATCATGAATATAACATGCATGTCAGCAAGCGTTTGTAGCTTACATTGCTAAATGTGCCTGAACCAGTGATTTTCAGAGACATCAGTTCTTATTAATCCTGGAATACAGTCAAACGAACACGCCCTAGCACTAGGACTATCCTCATTGTATTGTAATCCCTCGAGACAGTTTTACATATCGACAATGCTGCTGGTCCTAGCACTAGGGCTATTTTCATTGTATTGTAATCCCTCGTGACTGTTTTACATATCGACAATGCTGCTGGTCCTAGCACTAGGGCTATTTTCATTGTATTGTAATCCCTCGTGACTGTTTTACATATCGACAATGCTGCTGGCCCTAGCGCTATAGGGCTATCTTCATTGTTTTGTAATCCCTCGAGACTGTTTTCCGTATTGACAACAATGCTGCTAGCATTAGGGCTACCTTCATTGTTTTGTAATCCCTCGAGACTGTTTTCCGTATTGACAACAATGCTGCTAGCATTAGGGCTACCTTCATTGTTTTGTAATCCCTCGAGACTGTTTTCCGTATTGACAACAATGCTGCTAGCATTAGGGCTACCTTCATTGTTTTGTAATCCCTCGAGACTGTTTTCCGTATTGACAACAATGCTGCTAGCATTAGGGCTACCTTCATTGTTTTGTAATCCCTCGAGACTGTTTTCCGTATTGACAACAATGCTGCTAGCATTAGGGCTACCTTCATTGTTTTGTAATCCCTCGAGACTGTTTTCCGTATTGACAACAATGCTGCTAGCACTAGGGCTATCTTCATTGTATTGTAATCCCTCGAGACTGTTTTACGTATCGACAACAATGCTTCTGGTCCTAGCACTAGGGCTATCTTTATTGTATTGTAATCCCTCGAGACTGTTTTGTATATAGACAGCAATGCTGCTGGTCCTAGGACTAGGGTCATCCTCCCTTCATGCATAGTTAATAGAAAGGCCATGGTTAGCAATCCCGACAAACTTCAAAGGGGCTAATAAAGGCGCTGCGATTTATGTTGGAAGGAGGTAAAACAAATTAGAATCCACACGTTTGGATTGGCCGTTTTATTAACATATTCCAATATCCCATTTGTGTTTTGTGCACGGTCACGCTTGAAAAAAGGCAAACAAAGACATAACAAAGAAGGTCGCTGAGTTTCCTAACCATACCCTCTTTTAATTATTCTTCATGTAAACAGGTCCTTAAAGAGGAATATAGGAAAAGCAATAAAGTTGCATGCAATTTTTCGAGCCAATCCTGGTGTTGTTCAAGAAAATCACATCGAAAATTATATCTAAGCATCGCAGAAACTCGACTTAATTCCTGAGATATCAAAACTGAGGCTCGCCACTTTAGCATTCTTTGGTGATGTGGCGTGGTTCCAGTCTGCGATTATGCATTACGTAAAGCACAGCACGTTTGCTATATATTGCATTCTAGTTGTCTGATATCAAATAAAAACGCCACAAATGTCGCCATGAATGTAATGTTATCTTACTATTACCCCAGATCAAAGCGTACTACTCTATATGTTCTCCGGGTTTCCTCCCTCCTCAAAAATCAACATGTGAGCTTGAATGTAGCGAGTAGAGAATATATGAGTGTAATGTGAGCGTGCGTGGAGTGGGGTGAATATATGAGTGTAGTGTGAGCGTGTGTGGAGTGGGATGAATATATGAGTGTAGTGTGAGCGTATGTGGAGTGGGGTGAATATATGAGTGTAGTGTGAGCGTGTGTGGAGTGGGGTGAATATATGAGTGTAGTGTGAGCGTGTGTGGAGTGAACTGGTACGGAAGAGCCCCTCAGGGGGAGTGCCTGGTTGTAAAACAGTATTTATTTTATTTTATGTATATTCTAAGACTGTTGTCTAATTCGCCATAAATTCCTAGAAACACCCGTTTATATTACGTGTGGTCAAAACAACCTAATTAACCTAAGCATCTCTAATTAACGGAATCGATGGCATCTACATGTGTATGGAATCGATGGAGACGTAATATTATTGGAAACGGCTCTAAATTCTTTGAAATACGTCGGCATACGACTTTCATACATATAATATACGCCGTCAGCACAATCTACATTTATATTCGCATGTAAGAATTGGGGACAACAGAAGTTTACCTACCATGCACTGTTAGACTCGAACTCTTTAGACTCTGAAGTTATACAATCAACTACATTATCCATTTTTAAATCTTACTGCCACATAACTTAATTTCATAATAATCCTTGTTCCGTTTCTATTTTATTTCAACCATTTATCTTTTCATTTTTCCATATATTAGTACAATATATATATTTTTAATACAGGACCTCCATGAAAATCACAAATTGTGAGTGGAGCTTTCCTGTCAAAATATTATAATTGCTGCCGCAGCGAGCGAGCCTAGTTCTAATCTGTAAGCGGGTCCAAATCTCGATTTCTTTCTTTTACCACAATGCATCACTTCTATTGTCTTTTTTCTACCATACTACTTTGCACGCTTCTGATCGTCACGCGACATTACACGAGGTGGAATCTGCATTGTTTGAGCTAACTACGTTCAACCGTTCTTTGATGCATTTCTGTGTATGCAATCCTTGTGTAATCATGAATTTGTTGAAGTGTAGACGAACTCTTTCTAACTCTGTGTGAACTATCAGTTTCCAAAGAGCAAGATCTCTCCTGTTATCAAGATGGTAAGCAGCAAATAATTTTCTTCTATTAGCTTCGATAAAGTCAAGCAGCCGGTTCAAAACACCAATTAGCATATACAATTACATTCTCGATTACAGTTGATTTCCGGTATTTAAATTTCACCTGGGAGAACAGCAGTTTGTTGTGCTGGGAATCTTAAGAAAATGTCGGGAATTGGTAGGCTCAGGGAATTTACCGGGAGATCGTTGATATGTTGGGACAAAATGAAAATAAATCGCGACAACTTTCGAGTTACACACCACAGCTCAAACAGGATTCAGTCACACGATAGCCCCAAAACTACAAAATATATTCATCTAACACCTTGGCATTGTTATCACCCAGTAATCTATTTTTCCTGCCAAAGTGCTACTGTAGGTTCTCTTCTAATACACTTCCTTAACTGAGTGTAGCAGCATTCACTATCTGTTAGGTATACTAGTTATTATTATTAAGTGTTCTTTGTGGGTTTTTAGTTTGTTTTTCACCGACCGTCTTCAGTTGAGTAGCAGTAATGCCAGTAACCAACGAGGCGTATAGCTAATCAGGTTATCTGGCTATATAAGTTACGCAGGGGCGTAACCAGGGCGATGTTCCAGGGGTTCCGGAACCCCGCCTTCATGGCATCCAAAGGTTAAAAAGCTATGTAAGATGATGGATCGCCATACTCGGAACTTGAAATGATGGGCAGGAAATGTGCTATCACCACCATAGGATTTTCTGGTTTTCAATTTAAATGGGGGAGTGGGAGGGGGGGGGGCACACAAAAAAGTACATGGAGGGGAACATGCAAAACATGTTACTATACGGAGGGGTATCATGTCATTTGTCCAAGCAAACTAGTACAAAACCCCATCAGCACCTCCCCACTGATAAAAAAATAAACGGTTCCCAATATCCACATAAATTCAATATCCAGTTAATTTAACTGTATACACTGTATATCTCCATCATTAGTGTTGTTACTACCAGGTACAATGCAAACAGTGGCAATCCAGTACTCACCATAAAAACATGTTGTGAGCAGTTATTTCATATTTACCTATCTGTCGCTAACTAGACTTGCTCCAAGTCGAACTCTCTGAGTCACTGGGTAAACGATTACTGGGTCAAAAATCGAGCGCGAGAATCGAAGCGAGAGGCGAGTTTGACTTGCTTCACTTGCAGGGGCGGAGCATACATTTCGCGCCTTTGACAGTCTCATTCTGAGTACAATCAAATTGTAAATACCACATCCACGGTCGACTGACTTGACACGTCAACATACAATGGCTGAAGAATTGACGCTTTGTGATTGCGCAAATGTTAGTACGTCATAAGCCACGCCTCCGGTTGAAACATCAACCGGTAAATTTGGCGCGCTGCAAGTGGTTAAAGTCCTTCGTGCGGGGGGTTAAGAAGGACTTTGAGAAAGTCTAGTCGCTAACAGGAGCCGCTAACGTATACTTGATATTTTATATCCGTGTCTCAGAGATCATGAATACCCATGAAAATAAATTTCTTGGAGGCTAACTGTGTGATAAAATAAATTCGTACATACTTTTTAGTCGTAAAAAGAAATTATTTCCAGAAAAAAATGTTCACCCACCCCTCCCTCTCAAAAATATAATGGCCCATCACTAAACTCGGCAATTTTTCGGCCTAAGACGTTTCTAGTATAATTTATTTTGCTTTCAGTAGGTTTGATCCTTCTTTTATATTGAATTTCAAAATTAACCAGTCACTAAAGTCCGACGGAACATGACATGGATAAAGCTTTCAAAATGAATGCACTTTCACTTTGTTGCAAGAACACAAAATTGAGAAATTCATATTTCGTGATTCCTAATTTCTCAAAGTATGTAATTTCATGTCATCTGTTCTAGTATATCAGAGCACATTAAACTTTTCTGGCTAAAAATATTGTATGTATTCGAAGACAAATTGGAAAGTGTTATCTCCTTTAGTATAATCATTCAGTCGAACAATACGAATCCAACTAAAAAGCAATGTTTGCAATGGCAATATTTTCCTATCTACTATTTCGACTGTGGGCTGCATTGCTGTCTACTTTTGCAAATTAATATATTCTTTCCACTGAATTTTACTGACGGGAACTGAAACGACTAACCCGTGAAACAACCATAGGGGCTGATCAACTGACGTCAGGACCCTGCTAAACTACAGATCGAATTTGAATTAGCGTGTTGGTGTTTGTAGAGGGAGGAAATTTAAACCGGAGAACCAGGGACTCGAACTCCAACGACAGTGGTGAGGGCTCTCAGTCTCTTTCCGGTACATTAAAATTGTATTCAAATTGCAAACAAACTGTAGACCTTAAATAATTTGTCAAGCTGAATAAGGACTATTAAGGAGTTTTGTACGATACCAATATTGCAATGGCAAGTTCAATATAACAATTAACAATTAATATATAGCACTGCGGAGAAACAGCCTTTGACTACCCCTCGTTTCTCGTCAAAAACAACTTACATGTACGTATACGCTTCAAACCTTTCCTACAACACTGTATACATATATAGGTACATCATACCTCAAGTGTTTGTTTTTCAGAATTCGGAAACAGCTGATGGATATCTCTTCCTCCGAAAATTGTGGTTATATCCTGGACAATAATTACTTTCGTGATTGGTTTTCGATCTGTACGTGCAACTGCCACGTCAATTCTTGGAAACTTCAGAGGCAAGCTATTTTCTTGGAAATATTACGCAACCGGTAACATTCTCGTTCCCAGTCGGCCTCCTCGACTTGCGGGAAAGTTATATCGGAGTTCCTGGTAAGTGATAAACCGGGGCCTTGTCATTAAGGACTGCTTTTTGCTGGCATTTCTACTAATACATTTCTACCGGTCATTTCAGTGGCGATTTGATCGGTGAGAAGAATCACAATTAATTTAAATTAATTTGGTTTTCAAAATCAAGTAGCAAAGTGTTACACACCAATGTTGAGCAATAGTTTGTGGGTGCATTCTCGTAAAAAGGATCGATATGTTTATACCCCTATGATTTCTCCCGAATGCTGAGGATGTGTTTCCAGAAAATCTATTGGTTCATCTGGTTTTAAGCGTCATGTACATTCTGATTGAAAAACATCATTATAGAGTGCCGTGGATCGAGATGTTTAGTCTGTATCTGCATCAGTCTGTTGAATGTCGGCATCTAGGTCTCAAATTATAACGCGGAATTGATGGAATCGACAGAAACTATAAAAACGAGTCTAAGGTCTTCAGAACATCGGCATCTGACTGAATCCATTTACGTATTGTCCTTGGAGAGAAGGAGTGCTAGTTGGTTGATGAAGGAACTGATTCGCATGGGAAATATATTGAATCAAAATATTATACTATAAAACAAACTGGAGTTTTCTTTGATAAAGCGGCTAAGAAAAACGTTTTTTCTATTTTTCCCTGTAATATGCGCAGCCTATATAAGAACTTATCTATGCTACAATATATCCTACTTACAGCGCAAAAAGCCCCAGACATTATTGCTATTTCTGAAACCAAGCTAAAAGAGAACAACCAGTATAAAATTAGCATACCCGGTTACGTGTTCTTGAATACTAATTCTAAAACTTCAGCCGGAGGTGTTGGCCTTTATCTTGCAAATGAATTAGATTTCATCAGAAGACGAGACCTTGAACTATCAGCGGAAGGTATTGAATCCTGTTGGATTGAAATCAAGCGAAAAAGACAACAAATGCATTTCATGACACGACCCATTTCATGACCGCGAGTTCTAAGGAACGAAATAGACGTTCTAAACAATAAAGGACAACAGGTTTTTGTATTAGGTGACATAAACATAATTTGTTTTACGATATAATACGGATAACCAAACATCTGAATTGGTGGGTTGCACTGGCGGCCATGTTGGTTGGTAGGAACAAAATAAACCACATTTGCTTCTTTTGTTCCTACCAACCAAGATGGCCGCTACGCTTCTGTGATTGTATTCCCTTAGGAATGATTGCAACCAAATAATACCTTGACATTCTGCTTGACTTGGGTTTTATGCCAATCATTACTAAATCAAGCTGTATCACTGATCATACTTCGACCCTAATAGCCCACATCTACACTAACATACAACAAAAAATACTAAAAGCAGGGATTTGTTTAGCCGATATTCCGGATCACCTGCCTGTATTTTGCACGATAGCAAACAAGCTCCAGGTATACGTAATAAATGAATTACGTTATTTTAGAGATTTTTCAAACTTCGACAATGATTTGTTTCTGAAAGATATTGCGGACACTAATTTTATAAGTCTTATTATTTAGAAAACCATGGATATCTAATGCTATCCTTAACTCAATTAAGAGAAAACAAAAGCTTTTCATAACTCATTTTCTAAGCGAAGACCCTAAAAAATTAAAGTATATAAAAAATCTAACAACAAATTAAACAAGGTTAAAAAAGGTTAAAGAAGTATCTAAAAAAAATATTTCAGAGCGCAATTTAACTTGAATAAAGATAATTTAAAAATAACATGGAAACTGATTGGAATGGTAATTAACAGGAAGAAAGTATCGCATAACATAATACAAAACTTCTATATAAAAATAAATGTTATGTAGACAAGGCTAGCATTTGCCACCAATTAAATACACATTTTATAAATGTCGTTCATGAGTTAGCTGAGAAGCCAAATGACGCCAGTCCGACTAAATATTTTAAGTAATAGTCCGCGCAAGAGGTAGGCATATGTTATGCATGGATGTAAAAAGGTGCTAATTGTGGTATTGTTTCAGTCTTCCACCTCATTGGCTTAGACATTAAAATCTATCTATACTCGAAGAAGAAGAATTTTGTTTCTCATTTGTAAACAGATTTGAATTGCATCTAGTGAAACACTCATTTGTTATGTAGACAAGGCTAGCATTTGCCACCAATTAAATACACATTTTATAAATGTCGGTCATGAGTTAGCTGAGAAGCCAAATGACGCCAGTCCGACTAAAGATTTTAAGTAATAGTCCGCGCAAGAGGTAGGCATATGTTATGCATGGATGTAAAAAGGTGCTAATTGTGGTATTGTTTCAGTCTTCCACCTCATTGGCTTAGACATTAAAATCTATCTATACTCGAAGAAGAAGAATTTTGTTTCTCATTTGTAAACAGATTTGAATTGCATCTAGTGAAACACTCATAACATTTAATATATGACAAACTTTCAATATGGGGAACATTTTTAAATTCAACGTTTTCTTGGTTACTGTTTTGGACTCTTCTGATTGGACGAAATGTTTTCACGCAAAAGAAATGCACCTTTAAAATACATTTTAGTGGATTTAATTTCAGAAATTTATTATTTAAGGGTTGATGAGTTGTCAGTATGAAAAACAGAAAATACTGAAGTGGGGAAAGCAAATTGCATCTGAACAATATAATTGTGCCTACCTCTTGCGCGGACTGTTACTTAACAGATCATTCCAAAATAGCATTGATATTCATGAAGTCCATGATGCAATAATGGGACTAAAACTAGATAACTCGTCTGTTGGTGTCCCCCAGAGATGTATTAAACTGGCGTGTGACCACATAAGTGACGTGCTAACGATACTATTTAACCAGTCCTTGCTTCAAGGCATTGTCCCAGATATTCCTAAGATTTCCAAAGTAACGCCTGTCGACAAAGGAGGAGATTTAGCTGATCCAACCAATTTCCGTCCCATCTCGACTTTATCTGCACTCGAAAACCTAGTACACAAGCAACTTATAAATTACATTGAAAAACAGGAAATTATTTTCCAATTCCAGTTTGGATTTCGGAAAGGTCATTCAACTGCGCTAGCTATGACCGAAATTGCTGATAATCTTAGAAAAGCGATCGATAATAACTTATATACTTGTGGGGTATTTTTAGACTTCTCGATGGCCTTTAACACTGTCAACCATAATTTTGTTTTGAAAACATTAGAGTCACACGGTATCAGGGGGCTCCCATTGAATTTGTTTACAAGTTTTTCAAGTTTTTTCAAATGTAAATAAGTAACCACTGTTAATCGAGTCCGACGTAACATCAATTTGTTATGGTTTGCACTCGAAGTTCCGTTGTAAGGGTTAAGAAAATGAGAATTAAAATTAATGTTATGTGATTTTTTCACAGTAACTATGTAATGTTATTTAGTACATCTGAGCACAACGAGCCAAAAGAACGTGACATGCGAAGGAGGCTAAACTTCATCATGATTGGCTACACATATCGTACACTATATTAGGTTCACGAGAATCAGTGGAATTCTAGAGTGTTCTCTTCTGCACTTTCGTTATTGTGTTACAGCGCTAGCATGCAAGCGCGCTTTTATATAGTTATTCAATAAAACACGATGATAATATTTTCCCAGTAGGTGAAGCCATTTCATTAACAAATAGAAGATGGTTCCTTATTTCCCTGCTAGCAGAGATCTCTTCCTTTCCACGGCGAGAGAGAAAGGGAAGACCCCTTGCCGGTGTACGACGCTTTCTTTGATATACCACCGTATGTCTACAACCGGGACGACCCAATTATGTTTTCAAACCGGTTTTTATAATTTGACTTGTGAGCCTCTGTCAGCGGTACTACATTTGGTGATGCGTTACATGATGGAATGCTATTTCTGCCAAAATGGCGGAGACTGTGAGAATATGGGCTGGTGAGAACAACTTCACTTTCTCGACTCACAATTCACTCGTGTCGAGTATGACAAGGTGGGCTAAGCGATGGTGATTACAATTCGAAGTGGCCAAACTTTGTACAATCCTGCTTTGGGAATAATATGTAATGTTTTTTCAGTATTATTTTGTCTCATACAATTACTGTAAAATTCGGACGCCATTTTGTCTCATATTGTTGGTAACGCTGAAATATGTAGTGCGCATTGTCAAACCTTACACTTTTCGAGCCCACGTCAATGTCACGTGGGAGATTATAAAAAGTGTTGCTAGGTAACCCAACGCATGCGCGACAAAGAAAGCGTCGTACATTGGCAGATGTCTCTTCCCTTTCTCTCGAAGAGATCTCTGCTAGCAGGGAAGTTATCCATGTTCTATAACAAATTAATATTCAAACCTCGTGCACAGTACAAAATTAAAGCAGGTTATTGGCTAATGATAATGCATGCATTATTGGTGTATCACCCATCCCCCCCCCCCCCCCCCCCCCCGACCCAGAACCTCTCTTACCCACGTGAAGTGGAAGAGAAGAGGGAGAGCTGATAGATATAGCTGGTATAAAACTTATTTATAACCGCATATTTAATAGTGAGAATGTAGAAAGGTAACAGCAGGATTGAACTCTGTCTATCCTGTGTGACAGAATATATATTTTGAGGCGGAAGTTTGCATAATCGCTCCGGCTTAGAAAATGGATGATTTGCAAGCGTTGCAAGTACAACAAGTATACAAGTCAGTGAACAAATATGCCATTTCGAAAGCTTCTAAAACAGTCTATAGCTAGAAGTCTAACTGTAGATCAAAGAAAGTAGACTGTTTTTGAGATAAACCGGCTAAAGACTTGATATTTGAATAAGTGGCTCTAAGCCGGAGAAACGTTTTCGAGTTATGTATAGTCATACTGATTCAACTGACTGAGCTCGCAAGACAGCTTCACTTTGTATGTTTGTTCTCGTTGCGTCAACTTTGCTGACTAAACGCCGAAAGTAAATTATTCTTTGCAAAGGCTAAATATTAAAATCCTGTTTTATTCACTGTCTATTGAAATGACATTTCTTTCTGGAGATATTTACAAAAAAAGATTTTATTCAGCTGGAATCTTTGATTTATTTTTGAATTTGTTACTGACAACTAATAATAATAATAATATTAATTCCTAACGATAATCAACGCTCAAGACAAAGTTGTCTCGGTCACCCGGAACAACTTTTCTTCCATATAAACGCTCGGTAATGTTGACTCTGGGGGGAGGGTGGCCGGATTCCCGAGCCAACATTTTTGAAATATGGCCTTAAACGATATTAATGTTGAAAGGTGTTGATAGATATTGAAAGCATGTTGGAGAGAGTGCAAGGCCATTTCAAACGGATTCAAGATCGGTTTCAACAAATGTTGTACTGATGTTGAAACCGTTTGATTGGGAGGTAAGCGGGATAATGTGGGTTCGATGATTTAGCAAAAGCTACCTTTTCAAGTTGTCTGTTATAAAAAGTCAGTGTATCTCTTCATCCTTTGGTATTCAAATTGGACCTTCAGACGGCGAAATGATCTTGCTCTTCAACGCCACCGTTTCAAATCGAAGTGACACTTTCAAATCTACATCAGAACGAAACATCTGAAGAAATGGGTTGGAAATATTTCTTCTCGTTATCGGTGATGTAAATCCTCATATCTGCTCAGCATTGTCAAATAAATCTTATGCTTTCTCTTCCTCGAAGGTCAGCTGCTTTCTAAAACTCAGGAGATGACATTTTGAAATAATTAACATCTTAAGCCTAAACTGAAAGCTAACGCTGCTGGGCCAGTCTTAGAACAAAAACACAATGGATTCGAACGTGAAGGATGCTTTCTTACTTATCGAGTACCATGTGCAGTTCGCTTTACATAATGATAGTTGCAACTTTATAGTTGTTTGCGTTTAAGGCAAGCTTTAATCGTTTGGCCAGTCAAGCAGGAATCCATTATGAAAGGTAATGTTGAGAATGAAAACATTTTCTGGAAGCCTCGGTTCATATTGGTCTTCCTAAAATCTCACTTCTAAAGAAAACATTTCGAAAGTTTATAGTCAACAAAACTGTTTTACATAATGAAAGTTGCAACTATGCACTTTAATTGTTTGCGGGAAGCAAGTTTTGGTCGTTTTGTCAGTCAAGCAAGAATCCTATTACGAAACGTAATGAAAACATTTTACGAAGTTAGTTGGAAGCTTTCTTATTAGCCAGAAGATGTGCAGGTGAATGTATTGTGGCCCCTTGACGAAAACGATTGTTCAGTGCAGCTATTTGGAAAGTCTCACAAGGAGATCTGAGACCATGTTCCTATTTCAATTGTTTGACTTACTTTCAAGACTATATTCTGGTTCTTTAGTTCTTTGTTCTGTCTATAAACGAACCGACCGTAAATGTTTATGTAACATGTACGTATTTTCTATAATAATAATCCTACCGCAATCATTGTCTACTTGAAATGTTTTTCGGTGGTCGGTAAAGTAATAGATTGGGCGGAAATGACAAATAAAGTGTATATCTAAAAAAATACAGTAAAATTATTTTAAGGATCAGTTAAGTTCAATGGTATTATGTCAGTTGATAAGGTGGCATTATTCCGAGCTGACAACCGATATACTCGCAATATAGTTAATTTGAGCGTCTTGAATGACTAAACAACGCTCAAAGCTATAAAAAAAACATCGCTGCAGACCAGTTGGTCCTACAGAAATTTAGTATCATTACAGAATTTGACTGGTGCTCATTGCCTGTCTGATAACTAGTTTAGGTATTTTGAAAATTCATTTATCAAATAACATACAGAGTACGCACCTTTAGCGTGCTTTCGATATTAAACTCTGTGATATTTATCGTGATCTCTTTGAAGTGAGTTGCTTCGTGGCTGTTGCTGAGATGTATATAATCATAATAAGGGCTGATATAACAAGTGTTTTCATTGCCGGCATTTTGGCAACATATAAGGACCGAACATGCTTTTCTGATTGGCTAAGCCATTGATCGTGCGCATAAATAGAATTTACGTATTCATATCCACAATTAACAAATGATATTCGCTTGCGTTTACGGACGTGGATATAATTTCAATGATATCACAAACAGTTATTTTAACATTCAAAAACTCTATGGTATTCAGGAAACTGTTTTGTCTTCTACATAAAAGGCCATGAATTCGTAGAAACCCCCGTCACAGGTCAAAACATTTTTTTCAGAGAATAGTACGTAACGTCTATTAGGTGTATCTGTTAACTAAATGATTACTTGATTTGGATGCACTTGTTTACTTCTTCCCTCAGCGATACACAAGACAGTGCAACAAACACATGAATACGTAATTAGAGATTTGATGTTGTTTTAGGAAGATGTTAGATCGTTTTATAAAAAAAGGTAAATGTATTCATTTATATAGCGCAAATTCTATAGGAATATATTCAAATGCGCTTCACAAGGTTATTTTAGTGATACGGACTGATATCGTGGCACAATGTACCGCTAGGCAGTTTACAATCATGAGTAATTTTTAGTACCTCAGAAGACCAGGCTTTTCTTTCGGGAGACAATCTCTTACTCCTTCTACAAATAACACAACAGGTTCTTTCATGTCTTCCTCGTATACATTAGAGGAGGAAGGAGAGAAGTCCAACGACTTATACGTCCCTGCCCAAGGACTTGGTCGGGTTTCGAACTCGTAACCTCTCGCACTCTAGACCGTGATCTACCTACTGAGCTAACAATAATATGTTTGAGTGAACTTTAAAACATCGACTGAAAACATTCTTACGCTTTCACTTACGAATGAAATAAATAAAATAAATAAACATTTTATTTGTTATAGCAGGCTGAGTATTACAGCTTAATGCTGGTGGGGTCCTGCTTTTACTCCTCACATACTCCCCACTACATTAACTGTTTTGGACACACTACACTCGACTCACGGTTGATTTTTACGGAGGGAGGAGAACCGGGAGAAAAATCCTCGAATGCAGATAAGGAATCAACAACAAACCTAACGAAAGGCTCGTTTCTCATTATCTAGAAAACGATTCTGTCAACAATTATAGATACAGCCCCAGAACTTTCCTTATACATCCCCTGAATTGATAACGAACAATTAAGAGAATTCCACCGTTCTCGGTATTTAACTCTTACTGTGAACGAACCTATTGAGAAACGGACAGAGGAGGTGAAATGGCACTGGCACAAGGGTTAGTCTCTTCCGCAGTTTCCTTAGAGTTTGGGATAAGGCACGATAAAAACACTGTTATAAATGAAAACAGGGCCGGGAAAATGAGCGAGATTGGGGGCTAACTCTTGGTGAGGAATTTATAATTTCAGTAATACAAGCCTAGTGCAGAAACTGAAACTTTTTTATTCACGTTTACAACAAAAAGAGAAGAACAGAAGTCTTCAAATTTAATTACTGATGCACATACATATATTTCTCTGTAGAAATGCTTAAGCATTTTCTTTCTAAAAAGAACTAGTTGCTACATTCAAACTATAAGCTCAGCTTTCAACAGCCGAGAACTTTGAAAAACGCTGTTTTGTTATTCTTATAATAAGAGCTATTAAAACCATGAAAACGAAGCCCGTTACACATTCAAACTAACTAAATCCTGCATGTAGCAATATTTGGACGGCTTGGAACTGCTAATACTTCATGATCGGCTCTCACTCCTTTTCGTCTTGTTTTTCATTCTTTGCTACGGCTGATTGAGCTTTGCCGGGAAACTTCCCTTCTCAATGTTGCCCTCATTTTTCTTAGAGTTTGAGCTTTGGATGCGACTTGCATCAGCGGAAGTCATCGGGGTCTTTGCCTGGCACGATTTTTCACCACCGCAACTTTTGTCTCCCTCCATGTGCTGGTATGCTATTCTGTCAAATGAATGGTTTCGTTCGTTTTGCCATAATGCTAAACGCTTGACTAACGCTCCATGAATTCCTAGAAGCTTCGTCGTTTGTCAACACAAATTTTCTTGGAAATATTACGTAATGTCAATGGGGTTGTCATGATTAATAATTTAAGCTAAGACTTGTTTAGAAAGGATTCTGCTTGACTATAGAAAGTAGTCCATCAAGCCCCGGTGAACGGTTTCAACATCGATTCAATATCGCTATAACGCCTGTTGAAGCTAATGCTGCGAGGCCAGAAAAAGAAACAATGCATATGAACATGAAGGATGCTAAATTTCTTACTTATCGAATACGACGTGCATTCGCTTTACATAATGATAGTTGCAACTTTATAGTTGTGTGCGTTTTATAGCTGGCTTTAATCGTTTGGTCAGTCAAGCAGGAAACCTACTACGAAAGTAATGTTGAGAATGATAACATTTTCTGGAGGTGTTTATATTGGCCTTCCTAAAATCTCACTTTAAGAAAGTTTCTAGTGAAGAAAACCATTTTACATACTGAAAGTTGCACTACGCACTTTAATTGTTGTGAAAAGCAACATTTGGACGTTTCGTCAGTCAAGCAAGAATCCTAATACGAAACGTAATGAAACCATTTTACTCAGTTTGAAAGCTTTCTTATTAGCCTGACGATGTGCAGGTGAATGTATTGTGGCCCACTGACGAAAACGATTGTTTAGTATAGTTATTTGAAAGTCTCACAAGGAGATCTGAGACCAGGTTCCTGTTTCAATTGTTTCACTTACTTTCAAGTCTATATTCTGATTCTTTAGTTCTTTGTTCTGACTATAAACAAACTGACTTAAATGTGTATGTAACATGTACGTATTTTCTATAATAAAAGTCCTACCGCAATCATTCTCTACTTGAAATGTTGTTCGGTGGTCGGTAAAGTAATAGTTGGGCGGAAATAACAAATAAAGTGTATAACTAAAAAATAGAGTAAAATGATATTAAGGTTTAAGTTGAATGGTATGTCTCAGTTGTTAAAGGGGTAATATTTCGAGCTGAACACCGGTATTATTACTCGCATCATAATTTGAGCGTCGTGAATGGCCAAACCTCGCTGAAATCTCTCAAAATCATCGCTAGCAGACCAGTTGGTCCTACAGAAATTAAGTATCATTACATAATTTGACTGGTGCTCATTGCCTGTCTGATAACTAGTTTAGGTACAGTATGTTCAAAATTCATTTATCAAATAACATTCAGAGTACGCACATTTAGCGTTTGCTTTCGATATTAAAATCTCTGATATTTATCGTGATCTCTTTGAAGTGAGTTCTTCGTGGCTGTTGCTGAGACATAACAAGTGTTTTATCAGTGTTTTATACAATTTCAGTGATGTTACAAACAGTAATTTTAACATTCAAAAATGTTAAACCCTTCACATAGTTGTGGAAACACTTGTCCTTCGGGATCGAGTTCCCAAAGCTACTTTTTGATTGAGCTTCAAAATTTCCCTCCTGTGTTACCATAACTCTGTGGTATTAAGGAAACTGTTTTGTCTTCTACATAAAAGTCCATGAATTCGTAGAAACCCCCGTAGCAGGTGAAAATATTTGTTTTCTCAGAATATGACATAATGTCTATATTAGGTGTATATGTTAACTAATTTTCAGGATCGGTTTCAACAAATGTTGTACTGATGTTAAACCAATGTTGAAACCGTTTGATTGGGACGTGAGCGGGATTACGTGGGATTCAGTTTGAAGCTTTAGCAAAACTTAGCCTTTCAGCTGGTTGTCTGATATAAAAAATGTCAGTCCAGCTCTTCATGCTTTGGTATTCAAATCGGATCTTCATACGGCAAAATGATCTTGTTCTTCAACGCCACCGTTTCAAACCTAACTGAGCAAATTAAACGAAGTGACACTTTCAAATCTGCCTCAGAAGGAAACATCTGAAGCAATCAGTTGGAAATATTTGTTCTCGCCATGGGTGATGTATGTTCTCAAATCTGCTTAGCATTGTTAAATTAACCTTATGCTTTCTCTTTGTTGAAAGTCTGCGGCTAGACCTCAGGAAATGATATTTTGAAATAATTAACATCTTAGAAGCCTAAACTGAAAGATAATTCTGCCGGGCCAGTCTTAGGAAAAAAAACAATGCATACGAACGTGAAAGATGCTTTCTTACTTATCGAATACGACGTGCAGTTTGCTTTACATAATGATAGTCGCAACGTTATAGTTGTTTGCGTTATAAAGCTAGCTTTAATCGTTTGGTCAGTCAATCAGGAATCCCACTACGAAACGTAATGTTGAGAAAGATAACATTTTCTGGAAGCCTTCATATTGGCCTTCCTAACATGTCACTTTAGAAGGTTTATAGTCATCAAAACCGTTTTACATAATGAAAGTTGCAACTACGCACTTTAATTATTTGCGGAAAGTAAGCTTTCGACGTTTTGTCAGTCAAGCAAGAATCCTAATACCAAACGTAATGAAAGCATTTTACTAAGTTCGGAGGCTTTCGTTTTAGCCTAACAACGTGCTCGTGAATGTATTGTGGTCCACTGACGAAAACGATTGTTTAGTATAGATATTAGAAAGTCGCACAAGGATATCTTAGACCATGTTCCTAATTGTTTCACTTACTTTCAAGTCTATCTTCTGATTCTTTAGTTCTTTGTTCTGTCTATAAAGAAACTGATTTTTTTGCCACGTGGAATAACGTGGCAAACACCGATCACACGTTCTGAAAAACTTCCAAAAGCAAACGGAACAAATCTTCAATAGAAGAGCGAACAACCTCGGGTCCAACTACCGAAAGATTGTTTGTGCCTATTTCCAAAATGATCACATCTGGAGCAAGGCTTCTGACCTCGTGTAGGTCATGCACAATTGTCCGAAGCTTTTAGACGGTGTGACTGCTTCGGTGTTTTTGTTTTGTGTTGGCGGTCCTGAAACTTAAAATCGTTTTCTGCACAGGCATCAAAACCAGCTTCTAAGTCGCGCTTAAGACTTTTCACGAAAGAATGGACTAAAATGAGAACTTAAGGAACGCCGGCGCATGCCATACAGACACAGTGACAGGACTAGATTTTCACAAGTTGAAAATTATAACGCTCGTCGCTTAATAGACTTGAAAGCGAAAATTACGCGCTTCGAAAAGAAAATGATGCCTGAAATGAAACACAATCTAACCAACAATTATCATCTCTCAAAAATATTACAAGAGAGGTCAAATAAAGGCAAAGTGAGTCTTACCTTACAGAAGATCAAAACAAACGTCTTCACTCTATGAATATCTGAAGTGAATGGCAAACCACTGGTGAGAGGTTACATAGCACCACCAGTACGTAGAGGGGTGCATTGTATTGACACTCCCCTATCCCATACCAATGCCTGCTAGGCAACAAGACTTTGCATATAATTATAACTAATTTAATAAAACTAGCCAGCGGAAAAACATAAAAATCCTATTCGCAAGCAAGTATTCCATCTTAGAAGCCTAAACTGAAAGATAATTCTGCCAGGCCAGTCTTAGGAAAAAAAATCAATGCATACGAACGTGAAAGATGCTTTCTTACTTATCGAATACGACGTGCAGTTTGCTTTACATAATGATAGTTGTAACGTTATAGTTGTTTGCGTTATAAAGCTAGCTTTAATCGTTTGGTCAGTCAATCAGGAACCCCACTACGAAACGTAATGTTGAGAAAGATAACATTTTCTGTAAGCCTTCATATTGGCCTTCCTAACATGTCACTTTAGAAGGTTTATAGTCATCAAAACCGTTTTACATAATGAAAGTTGCAACTACGCACTTTAATTATTTGCGGAAAGTAAGCTTTCGACGTTTTGTCAGTCAAGCAAGAATCCTAATACCAAACGTAATGAAAACATTTTACTAAGTTCGGAGGCTTTCGTTTTAGCCTAACAACGTGCTCGTGAATGTATTGTGGTTCACTGACGAAAACGATTGTTTAGTATAGATATTAGAAAGTCGCACAAGGATATCTTAGACCATGTTCCTAATTGTTTCACTTACTTTCAAGTCTATCTTCTGATTCTTTAGTTCTTTGTTCTGTCTATAAAGAAACTGATTTTTTTGCCACGTGGAATAACGTGGCAAACACCGATCACACGTTCTGAAAAACTTCCAAAAGCAAACGGAACAAATCTTCAATAGAAGAGCGAACAACCTCGGGTCCAACTACCGAAAGATTGTTTGTGCCTATTTCCAAAATGATCACATCTGGAGCAAGGCTTCTGACCTCGTGTAGGTCATGCACAATTGTCCGAAGCTTTTAGACGGTGTGACTGCTTCGGTGTTTTTGTTTTGTGTTGGCGGTCCTGAAACTTAAAATCGTTTTCTGCACAGGCATCAAAACCAGCTTCTAAGTCGCACTTAAGACTTTTCACGAAAGAATGGACTAAAATGAGAACTTAAGGAACGCCGGCGCATGCCATACACAGACACAGTGACAGGACTAGATTTTCACAAATTGAAAATTATAACACTCGTCGCTTAATAGACTTGAAAGCGAAAATTACGCGCTTCGAATAGAAACTGATGCCTGAAATGAAACACAATCTAACCAACAATTATCATCTCTCAAAAATATTACAAGAGAGGTCAAATAAAGGCAAAGTGAGTCTTACCTTACAGAAGATCAAAACAAACGTCTTCACTCTATGAATATCTGAAGTGAATGGCTAACCACTGGTGAGAGGTTACATAGCACCACCAGTACGTAGAGGGGTGCATTGTATTGACACTCCCCTATCCCATACCAATGCCTGCTAGGCAACAAGACTTTGCATATAATTATAACTAATTTAATAAAACTAGCCAGCGGAAAAACATAAAAATCCTATTCGCAAGCAAGTATTCCATCTTAGAAGCCTAAACTGAAAGATAATTCTGCCGGGCCAGTCTTAGGAAAAAAATCAATGCATACGAACGTGAAAGATGCTTTCTTACTTATCGAATACGACGTGCGGTTTGTTTTACATAATGATAGTTGCAACGTTATAGTTGTTTGCGTTATAAAGCTAGCTTTAATCGTTTGGTCAGTCAATCAGGAATCCCACTACGAAACGTAATGTTGAGAAAGATAACATTTTCTGGAAGCCTTCATATTGGCCTTCCTAACATGTCACTTTAGAAGGTTTATAGTCATCAAAACCGTTTTACATAATGAAAGTTGCAACTACGCACTTTAATTATTTGCGGAAAGTAAGCTTTCGACGTTTTGTCAGTCAAGCAAGAATCCTAATACCAAACGTAATGAAAACATTTTACTAAGTTCGGAGGCTTTCGTTTTAGCTTAACGACGTGCTCGTGAATGTATTGTGGTCCACTGACGAAAACGATTCTGTATCGATATTAGAAAGTCGCGCTAGGATATCTTAGACCATGTTCCTAAATAAATTAGTAACGGTTTAACCGCTTTGAACAAGGCAAGTAACTGTTTATATATATGTCTTACCTTGTTTGCATGTTTGCTGGGTTTCCTAAATCACGAAGACTGTTCAGTAACACTACGTTTATTGTAGTAGTTTTCTCCTTGGAAGGAGTTGATTCATTTTATGACGTCACAGGTTCCACGAAAGGTAACCAAAATTAGGGATTAAACGCCAGAAATTTTACAAAATTTGCAACATTAATACCTTTTTGTGAGAAACAAACATAATAGTACAATATATATATTTTTTGAAATGATACTTGCACTTTAAATTTATTAATGACTTCCGTGCCCAAGTATAATGTCCTGTGTTCTACTAAGTATAAATAAAAAAAATTCGGTGCAAACTTCGTGAGGCTTCTGATTGAATGCATAGGTTTTCCGCGAGCAAGCTAGAGTTTCCAGTGTTTAATTTGCTTGGATCGTGTCATGAACTAATAATCAAGCAAAACTCTGATCAACATTTACTTGAACAACGTAACAATGGTCGTGAGGCTTCTGGTCTGCATTTGGTGTATTTTAATATTTACTAGTTTATTAATTAATGAGTTTGTGATTTCGCTTTTCAATAAGATTTCAAGAAGTACGTTGGCCGTTCAGTACCAATTGGTATTCCTCTCTCAAAGTCCGGTGGAAAGCCAGAACAGAAAAAACGCTGGCGATGGTGGAGCTCCGGTGTTCCTCCAAGACCCCCTAGATTCCGGGAGACCACGATGTCGAAGCCTCTTGACGCACGGGATGATAAACCCCCACGGCCCTGCCACCAGGAGTATCAAACTGTGGCAGGGGTACCCTTCCCTACTGGCACAGGTGAGTCTGTCCATGAAAAACCTGTCAATCATAACGCGCTGAATTTAGACTGCGAACACTGAAGTCCCTTATTTGTCTTGCTCACTATCCGTTTTCTGTACACAATACGAGTTTTGCCTAATTTTGACCGAGCGATGAATAGGAGAAGAGAGGGAGGGACGGAATAAGAATATTTTTCTTTTATCCCCACCCCACCCCCTACGTAAAGGAAATTTGACTCGTGCTCAATCTTCGCCGGCTCGGCCATGAAAAGGTATACCGAATAAAGCACTGCCAGTGACAAAGAAAAATAAAGGGACACTCAGTTTGATGAACTACAATAATTACAAATAGATATAAACTTACATAATTATGACTAGGATTTATCAGAAACATATGAGGGAGTTGAAACGTGTAACGCCCATACTTCGCGCTAGTGCCATACTCTGGATTATTCAGCGAATAAAAATGACCATACATGGAAAAAAATGGAAACCGGCTTCTGTGTCTAGACTAGACTGTCACGCTAGACTAGACTGTATTTTCCAAATATGGTACTTTTTATTCAGCAGCGGCCTCATGCTCCGGCCTCCGGATTATTCAGTACGCGTTTCAACTCCCTTGTAGTAAAACTGGGATTTCATAAAGTTTAAGACATTTACCCAAAAGCGTTTTCCGTCAATTGATGAATAATTATTGCCATAGGTCAAGCGTTGTGTTCGTATTTCCTCTCGCATACATCTGTGGGTGATCCAATGGTTGTGAACCAAAATAAAGACAGTTGTAAAATTCATTAATAATTCAGATTGTTGATTCCAACACTTACATCCTCCAAGGGAACAACTGATATTAAAATTGTGAATGGTATGTACAAAGGATTGGTTTCCAAACTGGCCAATACCAGGGTCAATGAGTACATGAATGCAAAAGTGGAGATCTAAACGCAGTATTGGGTCCAGGAGGCCTTCACTTCTCAAAACCTTACATTTTATTGGACCCCATTTGGACTGCACTGACAAAGAATCCCATTGTTTTAGGGTTAGGGTTTGTATTGTTTCAGGGTTAGGCATTGTTTGGATAGCCAATAGTATTCCAGGTTCCGAGGAGATGAAGGCTGCCCCTTCGAGTCACATGGATAGTTCTGTGGTGACGGAGTAGACTAAGTAAGCTAGTTAGTATTCTGTAATGTGAGAAGTCACATAGCCGATTACGGACATCCCCTATCCCAGGGCAAATCTCCTGTCTTCAGCGATGCATACAGACCGTCCGGCTCACCATTATGGGACTTACTTTTGTGCAAACTTCGCATGTCCGTGACGTAAACTTAAGCGCCGAACTCTAATTTTCTTGTTCTCATTAAAAAAATGTGTTGCCTCATCTCTTCTATAATTTCATTTCAGAAGTAAGTCCGAACTGTGGCTCGCCTAATAGAGTTGTTCCGCACAAGAGTGTTAGAGATGCAAATATATACTATTAGACCTTAGACATGCAAATTACAGCGAAAACAGCACGCGCACTCTTCGTTAAGTCGCTTGATTGTTTTTAGTTAAATAGATTTAAACGAGCAATTTTTTTCTAATGCTAACAGTGTAATTTCAACACTCGCATCGGACCAATGTACACACTTTGATATTACACTTGCTCAAATAATGTGAGACGCCGCGCAATAGACCATTTTCTCAGGTATGCGCACGCAATATTGGCCCGCCAAATCGCTTTTTGAACAATAGGCGCCAATTTTTTAACAATAGCCGATAATTTGAATATCAAAGGCTGACGCATCAGAACGAGTCTAACAAAAGCTAACAAAACTCACGGCCCGCCAAGAAATACTTCATGTAGGCAGCTTGGATTTAGTATTGGTTGAAATAATAGGGAGGGTTATAGGAAACCACTACGTGATTGCCCACGTGAAGTATTTACCGGCCCGTCAAGCCTGTTGCGTGCGCATACTTGAGAAAATGGTCTATTAGATACGTGCATAACTCTATGACACTCGATAACAGCCATCTCGGATGGCGCCAAATTCATGTTGAACATTTGAAGTCCTTCAGGTGTTTGAACATATGTTCAATTTTAACTCTCTTGCGAGACAGTTCTCGATTGAATCGCCTAGCTATTCGTCTATCTCTGTTGTTGTTCATTATTCTTATTTGTGCCTGTCTAAATGGTGTTAGCAGTGGTAGGTTATCCGGGTATCTCTTATCAGCCAGGAACACTACACCTGGAGGAATGTCTAGCGTCAGTCCTGGCCCTAATGGCTCCATTAGGCGATAACTCTGCGAATCATGGGTGCTCCCTAAGAAACCGGCTTGTAGAAATCGAATGTGGCCCCTATTGTCACAGATCATTTGAGTGTTTAAAAGATGAAAATGTCTATGACCGCTGTAAAACTCGCGTTGTGGCTCGATCGACGGGACACATCTTATCCATGGAACACTTGACCATGAAAGTCATAAAATAATCGGTCTTTAAGTGATAGTTGAAGTTGGAATGGAGGAGCAATGAGGGTGAATAAACATAAGAATTGCCCCAGTACGCTAACCAAGAGTGTGGTAATATGAGAAATAACAATTCAAAAGCTCAATTTCTTACAGAGGCTGCAATTATTTCTCTTGTTTCTTCCCTCTGTTTAGCTGTAAATTTTGTATTGAAGGTGATAATACCATCGATGAAAAATAGGCAGAAGGGCGTGCTACGTGTGCTGTGTGACTCGAAAGGTGTAAGGTATTTACGGGATAGTATTATAAAAGCCTGTGTTCATTGTCGAAATTTCTCTCTCTCCTCGATCCTCATAGCGGTTCGAACATGGCAAATAATTCGATGAACCTAGAGAAGCTCGTCACAGACTGAACATAAAGGTTGGCGATTATGAAAGAAAGATTGTGATGAATGCCTATCTACACTCGAGCAACTAGGGATGGAATGCGGTGCTAAAAAAGGTACAGGAAGATATCGAGCAAGAGCCGTTAAATTCAAGATTGGTCGATTATTACTTGGAGACTGCGGAGGCTACGTCTGTCAAAAGAATCCAACGAATTGTGCGGGAGCAGCTTAAAGACCAAGCGGCCTCGTTAACAAGCACCACTGCTTCTACCTCTACTACTACTTCTTCCGCTGCCAACAAAGTTATCCAAAATATGCCAAGAAAAGAACGCCTGGAGAAAGACGACAGGCTAAAATGTCGGAGTTTGCTGAACGTTCAGAGGACGAGGACGACGTTATGCCCTCCAAAAAGTCGAGAACAACAATGCGAGAAGCAGCGCTAGAGGCGCAGAACGCTCACACGGAGATGTGTAAAAAGGCGACAGCTGGCATAACGCTTATGGAAAGAATTCTGAATAAACTGGACAGAAATATTGATTATATGCAATATCATATCGGAATAAATTTCTTGATAAAATTCTGTGAGAGATGTGTTATCATTTGCATGCTTCGCTGTTTAAGCCTCCTAATAACTCGCATGCTTTGCTAGAACTCAAATGATTGCCCTTTATGTATTTTCCATTTCTTTGCAATTCTACCGATTAAAGGTTAATTGCTGCATCAAGCGACTTAACGAAGAGTGCGTGTGCGGTTTTCGCTGTAATTTGCATGTCTAAGGTCTAATAGTGCATATTTGTATCTCTAACGCTCTTGTGCGGAACAACTCTAAGACCCCCATTGTAAATGTCCATACAGTTCTTCCGCTCATATTGTTTTTATTACTTAAACAAGGACCCGCACTAAAAAAGGAATGCTCCTCCCCTTTCTCTCCCTTTGGGATTCAAAATTCAAAATTCAAATTCAGAACAGTAAAGAACGTAAGCCCGCTTTCAGTTTTCTCCTGTTATAATACTAAATTGCTGACGCTCAAAACTAAAATAAGCCAAAGATAGTAAACAGCAGGAAGCTAGTTCCTCGGTTATGCCTGTCAATAGCGTTTTAGAACCGTATACAAACTCAGTGTTATTTCAGACATGAAACATACAAATGTGTGATTTGAATTTCGCGCGATAACATAAGTCAGAGGTCACTCGAGCGGAGCATCACATGTTGTATGCGCTTTGAACAGAGATGATTACTTCACAAAGTCTGAGTGACAACTGAAGGCGTGAGGGTGCCTGGCGGAGCCCTTTCATAATACGGGTCCTTGTTTAAAGTGCCACTACGGTCAAATTTTGACATGTCAATAATAACAATGTTTATACAATGTTTATACAGGGGGCTCGCATCACCAAGGTGTTTTTCAGCGAGGCCCTGTTAAAATTATAATAATAAAAATACAATGGGGAGTTCAAAGATGAAAGTTAAAAATGCTATTATACAAATTAAATATATAAAATCTAATTAAAAATATGTGTCTTGATATGCTGTTTAAAAACAGCCAAGGATTCGGATTCCTTTATTGACTTATCTAAATTGTTCCAGTCATAAAAACCTTGGTAAAAAAGCCGTTGTTTTCCATAATTACGTTTTACTAAAGGGAGGCGATAATCTCCCTTTCTTCTCGTATTGTAGTTGTGAATATCACTATTTCTTAAAATATTAAAATTGTAATTTATAAGTCCGTGGATATACTTAAATATAAGTATAAGTCTATGTACAAGGCGCCGCTGGGATAAAGTGGGCCAACCAAGTCTATTGAGAGCATCAGTGGCTGAGGCATGCCTAGGCAGGTCAAGAATAATTTTAGCTGCCTTGTTTTGTATGATCTGGAGATCTTCCGTGAGGGTGGCATTGTTCTTATCGCCCCAGATAACGTCAGCGTAGTCCAAAAGTGGGCTAACAAGACTATTATATAAAGTTGCTCGTGCCTCTAAAGGAAGCAAGTGCTTGACACGTTTGAGTAATCCAAGCCTTTGATTGGCTTTGGCAATTATAGCCTCGATTTGTTCATGTGTTTACTTATAATAACTCCAAGGTACTTAATAGAGTCTGAACTCTCGAGATTATCATTATCTATAGTAAGCTTAATACTTGGACAGGCTTGCAATTTACGATTACTACCAAATAGAATGAATTTAGATTTCGATGTGTTTAAAGTCAGGCGATTGTAATTGAGCCAATCAGCCAGCTTGGCGAGATCTGCGTTTAGACAGCGTTCAATGTCTGTAGTAGATTTCCCGCTGCTATAGATCACCGTGTCGTCAATGAATATGCAAAAGCGTATTCATAAAGTAGAGTTGCTATATTATTACCAATCCAAACCGTTTTTCGACGGCAAGTCTCATTTTTTGAACTCCGAGTATTGAATCTAACGTCCGTCATTACTGGAGGCCGTCCCTTTGTTCATCTTTATTCAGCGGAAGTGATGTCATACGCGCAACGCTCGCCTGCACAACACAACGCCTTGGAGGCATATTTCTATTAAAAACCTATTATCGTAAACAAGAAGAAAGTTATATTTATTCTTGCGAGGTTCGTGCGAAATAGTTTTCGTTGAAGTGCGACCCTAAAAGTTTTAAGTCTCGTTTGGAAAATTGCATCTAGCCGACCGTCAATGAAAATGTGATTAAGTTTGGGCAGTAAAAGCTTTGTATGAAACTACACAGACTGGACTCCGTTTTGATTTAGCCTCCTCCGCAGGCACCTCCTATATAATCGAAAAAAATCGAGACCGGGTTTCCTGTGGTAAAACGAGAGAAGAGAGGGGACTGATGATGAAACAATGGGGAGGGGGAAGGAGAAGGGAAGAAATGCAATTTTCCAAACGAGACTTGAAACTTTCAGGGTCGCACTTCAACGAAAATGGTAATAACAATTAAATGAGTCAAAACCGCATTACAGCTATAGCACATGAATAACCAAAAGAGCTTTAAACTAGCTAAAGATTATGTCTGCTATCAATTTTATTGCACAGATAAGAAGCTAGCGTTAGAGAGGTGGCATCCCCATCATGGCTTCACAGCGAGACCAGCTGCCGCATCAGACCCACAGCTGAAACATCACGAGTACCAGTCCTCTAAAGGTGTCCCTTTCCCAGCTGCAACGGGTAAACGTGTGATTATACCTTGTTCAGTTCCGAGTAAGGCGCGTTCAACCCCCACATCACAAACTCTCTCATGACGAAAGACAAAACATTTGAATAACTACTCAGGGTAGCAGAGTGGGCTTTCCAGGTTTACTGGAGAAAATGTGAGACAATTTTGATGATAGATTGCACAGATTCGAATAGATTCATATACTGGTTTTAAGACAAATTTAGAGCAATCGGTTCACTGTAATCGATCGAGTGCTATCCGTGAGTACGCTCACACCGCGGGAAAACGTAATGCTCCGCTGGCCGAAAGAACGAAGGCTCTGAAGTTCATATACAAGTTTCCGAGGGCTTCAAATCTTCTAGTTAATCATTTTATAACTAAGTAAACTCACAGTGAATTACAAATTAAATAATATAAACTAACCGCCATGCTTTGCGCGCTATGGCCACCATTTTGTCATAGTTGAAAAGTCGGTTTTGTACGAGTTCTCTTCCAATCTTTTGAAAAGCGCCTGCCCGAGTATGTTAATCTTGAAAACCGAGTGTTCCAATTGGCCAGTTGATTATCTGAAAACCTACCAAGCGGCTCCGATTAGATCATTTGCTAATTGCGTCATAATCAAGGTGTGTGTGTGCGCCCGCAAGTATGATGTCATGAATTCTACGAAGTAGCTGAGCTCGACACTGCGCTGAAATGATATAATCGATCAAACTGACAATATATATTTCATCTTTATCTAGGGCAAGTTCATGATTATCCTGAGTTTTGAGACGATCCGAGGTCGTCCGCTCACTTCCTCCACCTCGGAAGTGAGTGGCCGATCACGGACCGGCTGAAAAATCAGGCCCATTCGTGATTGGCTCATTGCATTTTTGTTGCTCCCGTGATTGGCTCTGGAATTGCTTTAGTTTTGGTTTTATGACACTCGATCGAAAACCGCTCTATGTTGAGACCTCAGTTTGTATAAAACGATTATAGAATAGACGTATTATAACGTATTGAATATACATAATGAATAAACATAATGTACCTCAACAGATCGCAAATTTGCATCGGAAAGCAATCCAAACTGGAATCCTGAACAAACCGGTGGGAATGGTCAGCGGCCTCGCACTTCATGGGAAGATGGCTTTGGTTACGGAGACAGAGAGAAAAACATGAGAGAAAAGCAAAGAATTGACAGGAAGCGTCACGTGGCTGAACAGTACGAATACAGATTACAACAGGATTCCGCTAATAAGGAGATGAAAGAATCAGATAGGCTCTCTAATCATAGGTTAGTGATAAATGTAACAAAAAGTGTAAAACTGAATGAATTTGAAGCACGATAAATATAGATATATTGATGTGAATGTTAAAGTGCCTATCACCCTTTTGCAATTTTGATAGCTTATCAACCTCCGAAAGGTTTTGAGTACTTCTGTGAAGAAAGTTTTGGTTTAAAGTGAATACTTTATGTTCTTCGCTTGTTTGAAATCGTGTAAATGTGACCTTTCCTGACCCATGACCGCGTAAGTAAAAGCCTGGGTCGAAACCTGGGTAGACGTCATCTTGACGTCATATAATTAATTCGGCTTTGCAATCATTCGAAGAAATACTTAATATGTTGACTAAAATGACTTTTTTCTTTACTAACAACTCGAAAACTGTGTATATTTTCTGTGCATCGATGTTGTTGTGATAAAAAGGCGCCATGGAGAATAATGCATTAATGAGATGACGTCTACCCAGGTTTCGACCCAGGCTTTTACTTACGCGGTCATGGGTCAGGAAAGGTCACATTTACACGATTTCAAACAAGCGTAGAACATAAAGTATTCACTTTAAACCAAAACTTTCTTCACAGAAGTACTCAAAACCTTTCGGAGGTTCATAAGCTATCAAAATTGCAAAAGGGTGATAGGCACTTTAAGGAGGTCTGAATATCTGTACTAGACTAATGCTTTTGGTGATTTACAATAACAGATTTTATTATATGAATGTGTATATCGTAGTCTGGGTGCTAACAATCTGATTGGCTAAAACAGGCATATTAAGACCGGTCTGTAGATAGCCTGCTATGCAGACGTATTTTTTCACTCATAAATTCGAAGAAAAAAGTAACGTCTGCTTACCCGAGCGCTGAATTAGTTTCCAATATGCACACCTCATTGTGTTATGGACCAATCAGATTTTACCTTCCATATCCTGGAAAGTGACGTAATGTTACATTTAATAGGAATTCAGACAATACATTTGCCATTGACCAATCATAGGAGAGTGTTCACTGGGGCGCCAATTCACTAAAATGCTAACAATGATTTTGATTGGGCAGAAAAATAAAACAAACCTGCTGACGTCATGCTTGCACATTGGAAACTAATTAAGCGCTCGGATAAGCAGACGTTACTTTTTTCTTCGAATTTATGACTGTAGACTCTCCGGGGAAGACCTGTCATCATGTCCTCGTGTAAAATGAAATACAACTTCAGTTGGTATAGTTCGTACTTAGTAGTCCAAGGTAGTCTCTTAGCAGTGCCTCATGGCCGAGCCTAAACCCGCCAATCCACCATAGGTTCCGATGGAAGTAACACACCCAACCACCTCCTTTGGCTAGTGGCCATCTGCTAAGATGGCATCTTTCTGGGAATTCTTTCGTTGAGGATTGTATAACCAAACATGATCCCCTCGATTGAACCGTCGCTTGGTGGCCTTGTAGTCATAATGGCGTTTCTGATGGTCACTCCTTATCTTCGGTTTTCCGCGAGCAAACGCATGAATTTGATCAAACCATCGCCTCATATCCGAGGAGTACTCTGCTGGTTGACTGTGTCCTTTCCTGATTGGGGCCTCCACAACAGCAGGTCGTCTGACAGCTCAATTTGTCTCCCAAGCATGCGCTCGCAGGTGGTAAAGCCAGTTGTGCCGTGAACAGCTGTTTGGTAGGCCATCATCAGGATAGATGGTAGTCCCAATCCACCTGGTTCTCGGACACAAATTTGGCCAGCATTGCTTCAACTATCTGGTTAAAGCGTTCAATCATTCCATCCTTCTGGGAATGTAGAGCAGTTTTCCTGGTTGTGTACCCCAGGCAGCTCGCACATTTGCTGGAAAACCAGACTCAAAGTTTATTCCTTGGTCCGAGTGGATCTGACTCGGAACACCAAGGCGGGCCACGAACTCCTCTACTACCACTTTGACCATGGTGACTTCCTCCTGATTTTGGATAGCATAGGCCTCTGTCCATTTGCTAAAATAGTCTCCATTGACAAGGATATACTTTTTCATCAGTGGCCGGAGACAGGCAGAAGTCTCAAACATCCAGTGCCACTCTCCCCCGGGGAGCATCAACGTTGTACTTCTTCATCGGAGCTCGAAGTTGTCACTGGTGCCTCTTGTAGGAGGTGCAGAGGTCACATTTTCTGCACGTCTTTGACGTTTTGATTCCAACTTGGCCAGTAGAATCTCTCTTTGATTTAGGTAGACAAGACACCTAATAACACCTAGATGACCAGCATTTTTTTTTGTGAAGCTGTTGCAGGACTTGTTCCCTTAGACCCACCGGACAATAAGATGCCACTTGATATCATCTCCAACATCTAACTCCAAGCGTCGGCACAAAATACCATTATGAAAAGCCAGTCGTTCCCACTCACTCCAGTAGGCTTCTACTTGCTTGCCTTCATTTGAAATTTGGTTCCAGGCCGGTCGGGAGTTGCCCGACTCCTTCCACTGCAGGACTTTCATCAGATCTGGGTCTGCTAGCTGTTTGGATAGCAAGTCATTATTTGTACTGGACACCCAGTTACTTGGGTGCAGTTTCGTAGTCTCCACTTTTGCTTGTACGACATATACATATTTGTCTTGTACTATGATTTATTTGCTGCTTAGTTTCTCTTACATAGATTATAATGTTAGGTTGTGTGTGTGTGCGTATTTGTGTGCATTGTGTGTGTAGATGCAATTACCTAAAAGTGTGGGTGTGACTCCGACCTTGTATTTTATATTTCTTCCTTTAAATCTGGCTTCCTGGTTCCTTAACCCTATATGGTTCTTTCGGGAAGCCAGCGCCCCCTTAGTATTTATATTTATTCTTATTTAATTGTATTAACTTCATTCCTAAGGGTAAATAAATTGCTGTTGTTGTCTGTAGCAGTGAACCCCATAAGGACTTAGCTATTTGCTCCTTTTACATGTTAGTAACATATTTTTCGGATTCAGTGTACCACTGTCAGACGCCAGCCTCACGGAGTCGTTTAAACACCCTCGAGCATGAACAATTATGTCATCCAGGTAGAGAAGGCACACCCTGATAGTACTTTCTCCACCAGTCTCTCGAAGGTCGCGGGAGCATAGCTGATGACAGTTAACTGGTACAAACCTCTGCCAGCTGTGAAAGCGGTCTTAGGTTTGTCCTTTTCATCCAAAGCTACCTGCCAATAACTACTGCACAGGTCAAGTGTCGAGAACCACTGGGAACCTGCCAGCGCGTTAAAGCAATCAACAGTCCTAGGCAAAGGGTAAACATCCTTAATGCTGGCGTCGTTGAGTCTGCGGCAGTCATCGCAAAACCGTGTCGGGGATGCCCAAGGACGTGACGAAAATTCAATTACCTCTTTCTGTAGCATCTGCTCAACAAGTTCGTCAACTTCAGCTCTCTTTTGGATTGGAGGGCGTCGAGCCGGCTGGCGGATATGATTGGAATTCCCTGTATTTATCGTATGTTTCACCACACTAGTGCATCTTCGGGTGAGGTGGCGAAGAGATTGGCCAACTTTGCATTGAGTGCACCAAGTTCAAGACACTGTTCGTCATTCAGCTGCTGGGCGCTACAATTGAAGAGATATGTGAGGTGATGTTGAGGCGGTGGTAGAGCTGCTAGCCTTGGGCAGCTGTACATTTTTCGCTCCATTTGTCACGCCCTCGTCCACAATTGATTGACAGCTTTGCACATGTGCCCTGTTTTCACCTAATGGGTCAACTGGATCGCACATTGCTGCAACTGTGTTATTATATTGGATCGGGGGCACAACGTCTGACTTCGCATCCACCAGTACCCTGGCCAGTGTAAGTTGGTTTTTCTGATATCAGTCTGGCAGTTAGTTCTAAAATACCGACCACAGGTCCACAGGGGTCAAGAACCATTGCTGTCACGAGGACCTCACTCATTGGTGGAATGACAGTTGTCTTGTCGACAGCAACCCGGTAACAGGAAGGGATGGCCGAGTTATCTAACTGGTCCTTACCACTTTCCCCAATTATTAGTCCCCGATTATTAGTTTGTGACGACCATCGTTATCCCTTATTGCCAGTTGGAAGTTATATCCAGTCCTAGGAATCCCTCCAGTACGATGTCGGCCACCCACACTTGATGGTTCGCGTCCCCTACTTGGAGTTTGATGGTCTTGCGTCCCACAATCGTCGAGGAGCTTCCATCGGCCAATGTCATACTCTGCATAACAGGTCCAAGTTTCGGCCTTGAAGACACGAGGATAGCCTCTAAACTGCCGGGTTTCAGGATTATAATGTTCGATTCCGTGCCTGAAATGAATTTCACGTGCATCCCCTGGACTAGTCCCATTACGTGTATGCCATCATGCCATCCCGGGTTCGATTTCCGATCGCGGCGCAATATGTGAGCTGAGATTGTTGGTATCTCGCATTCTGTTCATTCTGCTCTCGATAGGAGAATAAACAGGATGAACAGAAAACGGTTTACTCGGAAGAGGCAAAATGGCGTTCTTTTTGACATTTATGAAGGAAAATCTCTGGCGCGCGCATCCGGCGGTGTTGTTAGTTCCCAGATCACCTCCGTCGACATCATTTCGTGTTCGGAATATCTGTTCGTGGACACAGCTGACTAGAGCGCACGTCACGTTATTCAATTCTGTCCCGTTCGTGTTGTTTTGGAAATTTGTATCCAGTGCATTATGTTACTCCTTAGGCCGCGCCCTTTTGGGAATAAGAATAGCCGGAATAGACGATAATCGTGTTCTTTTGGGACAAATCCCGTTTTCGGTGTAAACAGATCAGCATTCCGTTCATTGTACTCCCGACATCAGAATAAATGGAATGAACAGAACAGTGCACGTGGTTTACTCGGAAGAGGCAAAATTACGTTCTTTTGGGCATTTTGGTGCGTTTGCGACCGTCCGGAAATATATCACTACGTTCTTTAGGGACGAACTATTATTTTAGGGTAGCAATTTATTTAAACGAATTATGCTTGCAAACAATTTAGTTTAAGTTCTCAGCCTTTTTTTCGCACCCCCCTCCAAAATAATTATGTGCGTCCTTTTCAAAATGGCGGAGTCGTTGGCTCTCACGTCACCTCAGTCAAGAGCATTTCGTTTTCGGTATCCGTTCTTTACTCCGCGTATTCTATTATTCCTATACCGCAATAGAAACAGTCAGAATAATCCCAATACAATGCGCCCATAGTAAAAGGTTGGGATTTCTTTTCTCCTACTACTTTTGAAACAGCAATGGCTCAGCTGACGTGTCTTTCTACGTAGCTTTTAAAAATGCATGTTTATAATGCGGTTTTCTCGTACACCCGTAAACAAAGCGACTTGGAAGGAAAGCTATGGAAGCCAGGTTACCAAGGGTGCTTACTATTTACATCAAACCATCTGGTTGGAAATTTAAATTAAAATTAAAGTGGGAAATAAAATATACATAAAATGGTATGGCCTGAACCGGTAACCCACGTTTTCCACAACTTTCCGAACGAAATGACGAGTAATAATAATAATAATACGTATTAGGAGCATCATACATAAGTCTCGATGCTCTTACAATAGTAGAATAACTATTTCTACAAAAGACTAATTAATCTAATTACAATATATATAAAAACTAACTACTACTGAAAATAAAGGTCTTAAGTAATAATTTAAAACGTATTAGGAGCATATATATAAGTCTCGATGCCCTTACAATAGTAAAATAACTATTTCTACAAAAGACTAATTAATCTAATTAAATATATATATAAACTATAAAAAACTAACTACTACTGAAAAGAAAGGTCTTAAGTGATGATTTAAAATGGCTTAAAGAGTCTTAGATGTACTGGTAGCGAATTCCATAACGAGTACCATTTGATTCTCCAACCGGAATATCTGGTTTTCGTTGTAAATGGTGAGCACCCCAGGTTTCCAGTTTAATCTGTTTCTGTCTTTAACACAGGAAAAACGTTGAGCGCCGAAATCAGCAAATTTGTGAGAACACAGTTGCAAAGGAAAAACAAGAATCGTCCAGGATGGATTTCAAGAAACGGTCTACTCAGGAAGTACACAGAAAAGAGGGAGAGCGACAGGAGAAGGATGAGAACTGGAAACACGACCGCATTGACGCGATGAAGAAGAGATCATTGCAGCACGATAATATGGAAAGAAGCTTCGAGAAAGCCGCTCAAGATAATCAAGAGCAACGACAGGTCAGTCGTGTAATTATTCATTATATCAATTACGGGAGCATCTTAAGAACGCGCGATTTCATTGGCTGCACAGCGTGCTTGATTTAAGGGTTAGAAAATTGCATGCGTGTGCCTGCAAGTGCCTGTATTTATCAATAAAACACAAACATAAAGTCTCTAACCTTTTATATTCTAACTGAATACACAGCGTGCTGTAGTCATCAATAAAGCACTGTTATTAGCCAATCAGCTGCTTGGATTTTGTACCGTGCACGAAGTTGAAATATTAAGTAAGGGTTAGAGACTGATGTGATTGCTTTGTCGGCAAATATAGGCATGCGCTGGCTGTACGATGAACGAAAAATGCAGTATGAAGAAATTTTGAGTTCATCGTACTATATTTGCCGATAAATCACAAACATAAAGTTTCTAACCTTTTAATATTCAAACTGAGTGCACTGTCAGCAGTGAATTTCAATTGAAATCAGTTGTCAATAACATAAAGAAAGTCAAATCTTTCGCATGAATTAAATCATTTTACGGTAAATATCTCCACAAAGAAATGTCATTTCAATAGACAATGAATGAAAACAGGACTTTCAATATCCAACTAAAATATAAGTAGAGAACTTTGCAAAGCATAATTTACTTTGGCGTTCGGTCAGTGAAGTTGACGGAATGAAAACAAAGACAAAGCGAAGCCGCCTTGCGAGCTCAATTGAATCAGTATGATTGTACATTTTAACTCGAAAACGTTTCTCTTGGAGCCATGTATTCAAATATCAAGTATTTAGCCGGCTTAACTCCTAGATAGTCTGCTTTCTTTAATAGTTTTTTTCATTCGAAAATGACTAACCTGCGGATTCCAGTGAATTGAAATCTTGAAACCGGCCTCCATGTGCTCGGCTCTGATGCAAATATTTTCCAAATAAAAAATCCATCACTCGGACACATGTTGACTTGTTGTACTTCCAGCGCTTGCAAATCAGCCATTTCCAACGATGGATTATGCAAAGGTTCGCCACAAAATATATATCTTCTATCACACAGGAGATAGAGTTCAATCCCTGCCGTTACGTTTCTAGTAATTGTCTACATTTTCACTGTTTAATATACGATTGGAATGAGGTTTGCCAAGCCGTCCAAAGACGTAACTAAGCGAAAGGCTGCTCACATGCTCACATGTAACCAAATCTCCCTTCCCGTAGGTAAGAGAGGATCTGGATCGATAGCTTTGTTCTCCTATAATGCACGCACGTTAGCCAATCACATGCTTGGAATTTGTACAATGTACACAATTTGTACATTAATTTGTTATAATGTACGCTCTGTAATTTCTTTCCGCATAGTTCGAATTTTATATTATACAACAAATAGGTTCTCCTATGTTCTTTAGCAAAATAATACAAGTTCTACAGGTCTTGGAAAGCTGCTAAATGGAATCTCATCCGAAGTTCTTTTCAAAACCTCGAACGTGCATTATTTAAGAGACTAGTGTGCGTGTTTTATTGACAAATCCAGGCACGAGCTGACTGTACGCTGAACGAAAAATAATGAATACTGCACGAGGCTGAAGGCCGAAGTCTCTAACCTTTAATATTCCAACTAAGCACACAGCGTGCTGTGGTCACCAATGAAGCACTGTCATTAGCCAATCACCTGCTTGGGTGTCACTGTCATTAGCCAATCACCTGCTTGAATTTTGTACCATGTAAGAAGTTGGAATATTAATTTGATTGGATGTATCCATGACATGGGATAAAACTATCAGCATTCGTAAAGTTTTTCCACTCGAGTATCTGATTCCGTAGAAAGAACATGGAGGACATATTAGACTGAGAAGACAGGAATCACTCAATAGACTTCAAACCCAATCTCTAACACAAACCCGAACCCAAACCATACACCTTAATTAGTTTCTCAAGTGAGTCACACAAGTATTCTGGTTATTATTGCAGACTGGGTTTAAAGAGAGAGAACAGAAACGAATTTACGTACATCATGATCGCCTCGTCAGCGAGAGAAGATTAGAAGAGGGACGAGAACAGAGACTCGTAGAACAAGAAAGGTCTCGGCAGAACAAACTAGACAGTGTTAAAAGAGACGCCGACCGCAGCAAAGAAATGAGAGTCTATATCAAGAAACAGAATGAAGAAAAATATAGAGCAAGTGTTGTACCTTGACATTTTCTGTTAGAAGTTTGAATAAACAAGGTTTAAGGCTTTATTACACATAAAACGACTTACATGGATCATATGCATAAAACCGCGAGGGTTACCAGAGTTGCTTTTGCCCCTAGGCAAACTTATTGAAATACATAGATACATTTATAAAAAATACAAGAAAATACATGTCTATAAAATAATAAGTATGTAGGTAGTGCACTACAATTGGTATCAAGTATGAGAATTATGTAAACTAGACTGGAAGGATAGTAACTTAATGTAGAAATGACGGTTAAAGTAACTATTAGTTAAGTTAAATGTTACTATGAGAAAACGTACAATAGATATCAATAGCAGAAACGACAACTAGACAAAGGATGGACTAATTAATACTCAAGAGGAAGATCTAGAAGGGATTATTTTTGAAAGCTTTTATATGGATAGACGATTGTTTTATATCTAAAGGTCTATTATCCCAAATCTTAGAACTGCAAATTTTACACCGAATTTTCCATAATTCAGGTTGGTTCTTGGGAGGAAGAGAGTACTATTAGATGTTGCGAATTTCTTCGCATGAGTGTGGAGATTATACCGTGACCATATTTGCTGTACTTACCTTCACACTAGCCTCAACCAGAAAACATCTGCCTCTCGTCATGGGCTCACTTCTCAGGCCACGTAACCACCTGGCTGCACAGGCAACATACTTATATTACTATATATTTATAGGCAAGCCTAGGAACGAAGCTCCCAATTAGCTGAAGGGGATCACTTTGATATAGGGCTTGGGGATTTGGATAGAACTGTTGTCGTGTTCTAGGAAGAATCACAATTCCCCCTCCCCCCCTCCCTCCCCCCCCCCCCCCCAAAAAAAAAAGAAACGAGAGGAAACTAAGAGAACGACAAGGAAACAGAAACGGCAGAGCCAAGAAAAGTCGGTGTAAAAGGGGGTTAAAAACGAAAATAGAGGGAATGATGAAGGAAAACAGAAAAAGCGTTGTACTGGGACCATGTCGACGATCTCTAAGCTCATGTAACCGAAGGTGAAACAAATTCATTTTATATCACATGCCTGACGAGGTAGTTCCATGGACATTGCACGACAAAACCGATATCATGCGAGGCGACGAGGGTGCATGATACTGGTTTTTTTGTCCGATGAATTGTCGGATGTATTACTTGATGATTTAATACTTTTGTTGATAGTTTGCTAAGTAAATTATAAATAGCGCGCGTAGCCTATAGTGATGATTCCACTCTAAATCATCACTCCTCTCACCGTCTGATTTTACAAACGCACTCGTGCGATTCAGCTGTGACTGCGCTTCTGACCTGATTCCACTGTTGTGCATGTTGCCTTGAACACGGCTTAATTTTGTTTTTCCACAGGCTAACCATCCTCACATTTCGTAGTTTGTCACTGATTCACTGTAACATGTCTTTCTGATAATCCTTTATTTCTAACCGAAGGTGAAATAAATCCTCATCTTGACTTGGTGCTGCTGTTCTGTGTTGTTTCTATAATTTTGGGTTTTTCAGGAAGTGTGTTTACCTCGCGTAGTCGCGCTAGAGCAGATTTCGTATGAGTGGGACAAACTTGGCTGAGAAGAGAAAGTAAACGAGTGGAGCTTGAAGACTCTGGTACCCAGGGTAGTAGCCTTTTCGTAACCGTACTGTACTGTAACCGTGCTACCGTAACTCTGTAATTTGATTGGATGAGCAGGACAGAAACAATGGGAAACCATTTCAATGTCACGGAATGCCGTACTGTAACCGTACCGTAGTTTGTCCCACTCCCACGAAATCTGCTCCAACCTCGCACCTTTTTCCCGCCGGCAACGGAAGCGCGCGACAATTTTGCCCCAAAATAACAACTTTGTTCTCGTTTGCTTCCCAACCTTCGAATGCGTGACAGAGGCGAAATACCACGGCGATACCGATTTTTTTTTAGAAACTTTTAGGCCGAACATCGTCCAACATGGGGTGTTAAACAGTCTAACATTATTGGTCCAACATGGGGTGCTAAACAGTCTGACTTGGTGTTAGACTTTTACGTGAATGTGCCGATCTAATCGCGAGCTCCCTTTGTTCGATTTTCAACTGTTCTATTGTCACCAGTATATTTCCGGAAGAGTGGAAGTGCTCTAAAGTAATTCCATTATTCAAACAAGGGGAACGCGCTGATTTGAATAATTATCGACCCATATCGATTATACCGGCTGTGGCAAAAGTTTTCGAAAGAATAATTTATGATCAAGTTTTTGCCTATCTAAACGAACATAATTTAATCTCGAACCACCAATCACGCCTCCATTCTACGATCACTGCTCTACTCGAGGCTACGGATAACTGGGCTTTTAATATTGATAGTGGTACTGTGAATGCCGTTGTATTTTTAGACCTCAAAAAGGCGTTCGATACGGTAGACCACAATATTTTGTTATCGAAATTAAATTTGTATGGCATTAGGGGCGGCGAAAATATCTGGTTCAAGTCTTACCTGAACGATCGGAGTCAAAAGAGTTTTGTTTTTCGGAAAACCGCTCATTAACTTGCGGTATTCCCCAAGGAACAATCCTTGGACCGCTATTATTCTTACTGTATATAAACGACCTACCAAAATGTTTAAACTATTCGCAGCCTCGAATGTATGCAGATGATACTCATTTGACTTACACAAGTAATGATGTCTCTCTCATAGAGCTAAATCTCAATCAGGACCTTGCCAATATCAATGAGTGGCTTATTGTGAACAAACTAACACTTAATAATTCAAAGACAGAATTTATGTTGATCGGGTCGAGACAAAGGCTTAATACCTTTGACGATGTCCCATCATTAGCTATCAATGGGACTCCTATAAAACAAGTACCCGTTTCAAAATCTTTGGGTGTCCATATCGACGAAAATCTGTCTTGGTCCGTTCACATTGAATCAATGTCCAAGAAAATCGCCTCCGGCATTGGAGCCCTGAAGCGCATTCGATCTTTTGTACCTCGCAAAACGCTGCAATTTATATTTAACTCTTTAGTTCAACCACATTTTGATTATTGCAGTGTTGTGTGGGGGAATTGTAATAAAACCTTATCTGCCAAACTTCAGAAATTACAAAATCGCGCATCCAGAGTATTAACCTTTTCAAATTATGACGCTCATGCCGATTGTCTTTTCGAGGAACTTGGCTGGCAAAAACTGGAAACACAACGCCATATCCACAAAGCTGTCATGGTTTATAAATCTAATAACGGACTTGTCCCTGATTATCTACGTACCAAATTTGTCGACCGAAGCAGCGTTTCAAATTATTCTTTAAGAGACACTGAGGGCAAACTTGCTGTTCCTTTCCCGCGCACTATTTTTTTGAAAAACAGTTTTAGCTATAGTGGTGCAGTGATATGGAATAGCCTCCCTGTAGAATTGCGGCAAGCTAGAACTCTAAGCAATTTTCGCTCTGCCTGCAGCAGTTACTTTTCTGACATCAATTAGATTATTAAGTAGAAGCACGGCACTCATGTAAAGCAGGTCCTTTTGTTGATGTTTGTAGTCATTTAGAGTTAATTATAAATTAGAATTAAAGTTGAATATTTGTAGTTTCATAGTTCTTACAATATTTTAATCGCTTATAGTCTGTATATAAGTTTATAGTCTAATTATTAGTAGTATTTTTATTGTAATTATCTTACGTTATTTTCATATGTAAAAATCCTGATGAGTTTACCGTGGGTAAATAAAGTTATTATTATTATTATTATTATTATTACATTGTTGGTCCAACATGGGGTGCTAAACAGTCTAACATTGTTGGTCCAACATGGGGTGCTAAACAGTAACATTGTTGGTCCAACATGGGATGCTAAACAGTAACATTGTTGGTGTTTACGTTTTGAGGCAGTTTGTACGTACTCGTTTGAAGCTAAAAGCTAAGTGTTTTGTTGTTCTAACAATAAATTGAAGTTAGTTTTCAAATTGTGTGTGTCCTAATATTAACAATGATTTTCTCTTCGCCTCGTGGACTACGTTATGACATAAAAAAATAACTTCAATTTGTTAATATACTTAGAACACATGACATCATACTTGCGCTCGGACAGCACACATACCTGGACTATGAAATAATGACATTCAATCGGATAACTTGAGCATTTCTCGATAACTGACTGTCCGTCATAAATAGTAATACCGGCATTAAATGCAAAACCCTCAAGACCATTTTGAATTTATGTTAATGTCAATTGTGATCACGGTTTTCCCAACCTTGTCCCAGATAATGATGGAATATACATTGTCAGTTTGGTTATCATTTTAGCGCAGTGCCTTTGCAAATACAACTAACCTAAGCGAGCTCGCTATTTAGCAGAATACATGACATTATACTTGCGCGTGAACGGTACGAGCACACCTTGATTATGACGCAAATAATCATTGTAGATCCAGTTATACTAGTTATATCTCTTGCCAACAATCCAGAAGATAGGCGATCCTGGACGACCGATTGTTTCTGCTTGTCAATGGCCTACTGAATCCCATAATATTTTCTCTTAAAGTTTGGAGTCTACTTTGTTGATTTCCGTTTCTAGCTCGGGAATTTGTTTGCCAATCAATTGATATTGTCTCAAATTTTATGGGGAATGTGTTATCCTCGCCCTGAAGTTATATTAGTCCTGTTGCCGTTCCCTGTATATTAGTTTCCGTAATATTATTTGCCTTCTTCATCCCAGTTTCGAGGCAAGGGCAAGACAAACTACTGACAGTTTGATTAAGTGTTTTGTCCTGATAGTTGACAATTGTAACTCACTTGAGAAGTGAGAAGCACTCCACACGTACCGAACTGAGTTGAATCCCCGGGTTGAATTATCATCTTGTGTGTTTGTTCAGCCTTCTATAATCGTTCGTGATGTCATAGATATATTATCGCGTACTAATGTTATCATAATTAACAGTTGAAGTGTTCTAATGCGCGAGCAGGTGAGGCACGGGCAGTGAGCCGCGAGTGGGGCACGCGCGTGCGGTCATAGTTATCTTTTTCTCGGTCCTTTTTTACTTGTGGATGCGCGCAAGCGAAGAACACGAGTTATTAGGGTTAGTGCTCCGAGCTAATTTATTCATCGTTTTATGGTGTGTACTTCATTTTTTTCTGTGTACATTGGACACTCTCCGTTGGCTGTCCGAATAGTCTTGGATTTTCCGAAGATATATTGACGGAGATTATGGCATGAGTCCAAGTTTGTGATTCATCGGAAAGACGCTTCGAAAGGATTTGGCCGTGTTGTTAAAGATAATTATTATTCCGAAATGCCTTATAATTAAGTTATCGCTACAACTATATTGTTAAAAACAGAAATTTGGTCGCGTGTCGTATTTACGAGAGAAGCCCGGAAATTTATATGCGCGTTTGGCTTAGCTAAGCAGAATTTAATGTCTTGAATGTACTTTGTTGGCAGTTTTGGGAACGTTTTGAATGCAACAGAGATAGAGATGGTAATGTACAACTGTTTTCGCGACAAAGCTCCCCGAGTCTCATGGCACGTTCATAATACATCCCTAGGCTCATAGATAGAACGTGCTACACTCTTTACTCGTCAGGGTGAATGTAAGCTTAAGGTTCAGTTGAACGACGTTAACTGACATCGCCCCTGCTCACTGGGGAATGAAAGCCAAGATTTTGGAAAGTGAGGAAAGAAAAGCTAAACAAAGCCATACAATAGCCAAACAAAAGCCAAATATGAATGGAAAAGCTTGGTAATATACAAAATAACAATAATATGACCAGTTCGAGAAATGATACCGTAAATATCACTGAAATGTCAAATAGTTTGAATTTAATGGTCGAACGCGAACAGCTGAGCACTGTATTGTTATCTAGTAAAGGTTTGCATACTGATCAATCTAGGAGTAGGAGGCACAAATCTAGCCTGATTTTCAGACGGTACGAGGTCGTCCGCTCACTTCCTCCCCCTCCCCGTCTGATGGACTTCATAGACTTTCATATTCCTGACGTCATCAACCTTTGATTTTACAATAAGCCAATACGAACACGCGTAAGAATTGAAGCGTGAAATGCAGAACAGTCGTGCAGTAGCGGCTTTTACTAGTTGGATCTATCAGCTTTCATGCACTGGAAAAAAAACATTCTACAGCTTCAAACTTCTGTCGATTTCGCAGTATGGTATCCTGTATGAGCTGCTGTGGTTCTTTGGAGAGCAGGAACTTTTTAAACGGAAGTTTGCCTGCAGTATTTGCAACAAGAAATATCAGCCTCGATTCCATGCCGTAAAGTTTATTACTGTGATCTTAGAACTTTTACACTGTTACTTTTATTTTTAAAACGTTTTGAAGTTTGATATATGTCGATTAGTCACACAAGACCCTAAAGGTGTCCTAGGGTAGTTTTTTTTGGTATCGGAGGTTGTTTTAACCGGACTTTATGTGCAAACTTTTTCCATAACATACTCAGTATGTGTGTTGACTCCTGCAGGGAAAAATCATAATATTCCATGAGATTTGGTCTTCTAAAAGCCAAAAACCTAGGAGAATGTTTCAGATCTATTAATGCATGCGATTTATATAAGCGGAGGAAGATTAGTGATTTACCAAAGCCCGTACGTAGATTCACAAACACATCGTTTCAATGAATACACGATTCCAATGCTTTCTTCTGCTTTGGATATAGCTACGAAATCCTGAAAACTTTACAACTTCGGTCGACACACTGCTCAAGTTCTTCCCTAACGCCATTTAGAAAAATATGCGAACACATTCCTTAAATTCCAGACTTTGCCAAAAAGTGTAAAGTTCTCTCTGATTGTTTGAAATTATGACATCAGGAACATGAAAGTCTATGAAGTCCATCAGACGGGGAGGGGGAGGAAGTGAGCGGACGACCTCGTACCGTCTGAAAATTAGGCTAGCACAAATCAAGATTGTCTGCAGTTAGAAATCGTGATAGAGAACCTTCAAGAATACCAGTGAGAAAAATAATAAGCCTGCATGTTTAAAAAAAAACATGTCTTTTCTTTGATCTTCCAGCCAGTTGACCTCCGGGTCATGCACTGTTTATATTTGATAAAACGTTTTCAAGTTACATTTGGCAAAGTTCAGCGGGGCATTTTGATTTAAAGATCAATTTGATTTAGCTACAATCTTTGTTTAGATTGGAAGTTCCAGAACTGCTTAGACTGCATGCGTCAACACAATTAACCATTATCAAGCGAAGGTTCTAGACGTAATCAAGCTATGAATAGGTCGTTTATTCCACACACAATAGTAATTTAACTCGTAGATGCACGCATGTGCATAACAAGTTATTAGGTTTAGGTGGATACCATATGATTTATTCGTTGTTGTTTTTCTGTTACTCAACGACTCGCCGTTCACTTTCCGAATGACCGTCCAAGGTTTCGAAAAGATTTGGTCATGCTGGAGAAGATGTATTGACGGTGCCCATCTAATGCCAGACACTTCAAACCTGGACAGGTATGGCATTATTTTTCCACGATTCACTTAGTGGTGATGACGTCATTGGTCACGTGATTTTTAGTATATACCAAAATAGCTCACTGACCATCCACAAGGTGCCCTTAGGGTACCTATGTTTAGTTTCCTTATTGATTTTCTATACGGTATAGAGCTCCGTTGATATCTTTGAAACGGTTATTAAGTAAGTTCACATGAATGATAATTCATCAATGCCAATTATGCGTCTACAGTTGATTTTGAGCTAAGGTAAACGGAAATTAAGTATGGACGCTTTGATGACAACATGATCACCAGCATAGCAGACCAGAAAAAAAAATGCCGATTCTGTAGATTACTGTAGTGTTATGTTAATACGTATGATGTAATGTATGACCCGCGGGATTCGGGATATCCCGAGGACATGTGCGCGTGTGAGAATAAGCATACTTGACTTGGGTCTAAGAGAGAATGGTCGAGTCGTTGATCTAGCTAGTCAATAACACAACATGGTGTCAGAATAATAAAGTTCCTACGACTCATTGTGGCCGCTGTAACGCCTTGGAAGTTGTGGAAGTCGAAATTGAAGGGAAATTTAGTCAAAATCTTCACAAATTCGTCGATTCAGAGGTTGCTCGAACCGACACTAGCGAAAGGAAATGGCGGCATATCAAATTTCTCCTCCACCTCAGATGAACTTTCAAGAGCCAAAAGCATGGAAAAACTGGATCCAAAGGTTTGAAAGATTTAGAACAGCTAGCGAATTGGATAAAAAGTCAGAAGAGATGCAGGTATGTACCCTAGTTTACTGTATGGGAAACAAAGCAGAAGACATTCTGAGCTCATTCTCCCTGCCAGACGGAGACGAAAAGAAATATGATGTCGTGAAAGAAAGATTCGAAACACATTTTGTGTGCAAGAGGAATGTTATCTTTGAAAGGGCTAAATTTAATCAACGCCGTCAAAGGGAGGGGGAATCTGTTGAGAGTTTCATCACTGATCTGCATAAGCTGACCGAAGGGTGCGATTACGGCAGTTTAAGAGACGAAATGATCAGAGACAGAATAGTTGTTGGATTAGCCGATGCTAAACTATCCGAGAAATTGCAGCTTGACCCGAAACTTACCCTAGAAACCGCAGTAAATCGAGCCCGCCAGTCAGAAATAGTCCATAAACAACAACATTTGATAAGGAGTGGGTTTCAGGAAGAGGAAAATATTGAAGCGGTTTTTGGCAAGCAAAACCAAGCACGCGCTCAATGGCGCCGAAATCCACAGGGAGCCCACAAGCCAAGCGTACCAAATAGAGATACCGGCACGGAGACTTGCACACGCTGTGGGAGAAAGGCCCATATTAGAGAGCAGTGCCCAGCAAAAAAACGCAAAATGCCATAAGTGCCAAAAGATTGGACATTTTGCTTCTGAGTGTAGATCCGGAAAAGGTTGGAGTAAACTACGAAGAGGAAGTGTTCCTTGGCAGTGTAGATGCTCAGGGAGATAGCCCCTGGATGGTTGAATTCAAATTAGCCAATTCCAAAACCATGTTTAAGTTAGACACAGGCGCCGATGTTACGGTGATCCCAGAGACAACCTACCACAAGTTTAAAGAAGAGTACCCACTTAGAGATCCAGCAAAGAAACTGTTTGGGCCAAACCACAAACAGTTGGGTGTAGTAGGGCAGTTTACAGCCAGCCTACAGCACGGCTCTAGTACCACTGATCAATAAATCTATGTTGTTGAGAGCCTGAAGTATTCACTGTTGGGACGACCAGCTATTCGGGCATTAGGTCTGCTGAAAGTTGCAATCGATAACCTTACCTCGAACAATAAGAGCGATCACAAATCAGAGTTCCCAGAGCTTTTCAGTGGACTTGGTAAATTAGAAGGTGAATACAAGATAGAGTTGAATCCAGGAGCCCAACCATTTGCCATACATGCTCCACGGAGGATACCCATACCCTTACGGGATAAAGTAAAGGCTGAGCTGAAGAGGATGCAAGACCTCGGGGTTATTACCCCCATTGTACAGCCAACAGAGTGGTGTGCTGGTATCGTCGTAGTCCCAAAACAAGACGGTAGAGTCCGTATATGTGTGGATCTCACAAAGTTAAACGACAATGTAAAGAGAGAGAACCACCAACTACCATCAGTAGATGAGACACTAGGCTTACTTAATGGAGCTAAAGTCTTTAGTAAACTTGATGCCAACAGTGGGTTTTGGCAAATTCCCTTGGCCAAAGAATCAGTCCCACTGACCACGTTTATAACACCCTTTGGCAAATGGATGACGTGTTAGTGTTTGGAGGCAACCAGGAGGAGCATGATAAGAATCTGACAGCAGCTCTACAGAGACTCCAGAGAGCAAAGATAACCCTGAATCCCAAGAAATGTGAATTCTCCAAGAGTTCAATCAAATTTCTTGGGCACATCATCAGCGCACAAGGGGTTTCTGCAGACCCAGAAAAGGTAAAGGCCATTCGAGAACTGAAAAGCCCGACATCAATTCCAGAAGTCAGACGATTTCTTGGGATGGCCAACCAACTCGGGAAGTTTCTGCCCGATCTAGCGAACACAAGCAAACCCTTGCGGACCTCCTCAGCAAAAAGAACACTTGGACGTGGGGAGAGCAGCAGGAAACAGCCTTTAAGAAGATTCAAGCAATGCTGACCAGTGCTCCAATACTCGCCCAATACGACCCTAAAAAGGAGACACGTGTAACTGCAGATGCTTCAAACCATGGGGTTGGCGGTCTTCTCACTCAGATGCAAAGCAACGGCGAGTGGAGACCGGTAGTATATGCATCAAGATCGATGACAGACACCGAGAGCCGATATGCTCAGATTGAAAAAGAGGCTCTAGCTATCGTGTGGGCTTGTGAGCGTTTTCGAGAGTACCTGATTGGAACATCTTTCCATATACACACAGATCACAAGCCTTTGGTGCCTCTCTTGTCGAGCAAGAATCTAGATGAACTGACGCCCCGCATTCAGAGGTTCAGAATGCGTCTAATGCATTATTCATATAGCATTTCACACATACCCGGAAGTAGTATAACGAGCGCTGACACACTATCGAGAGCTCCACTAACTGTAAAACCCTCTACCAAGGACGAGGAGTTACAAGTGGAAGCAGAACTGCTTGTATGCTTTACAGTGGACAGGCTGCCAGCGACGCCTACCCGACTTCAGGAGATAAGGGGCCTACTACAAGAAGATGCTGTTTGCAAAGAGGTAATGGGGTATTGTGAACACGAGTGGCCACCTAAGTGGAAGATAAAGGGAGCAGTGAAAGCATACTGGCCCGTTCGTGCAGAACTAACAGTACAGAACGGACTTCTGATGAAAGGGAATCGTTTAGTTATTCCATCGCAATTGCGTCTCGAGATACTGGATAGAATACACGAAGGTCATCAGGGAATCGTGAAGTGCAGGGAAAGGGCTAAAGCCTCAGTGTGGTGGCCTGGTCTCAGTATGCAGTTGGGAGATCTTCTTCACAGATATCAGAGATGCGCTAAAGAGAGGATAAACACACGCGAACCACTGATTCCATCGCAAATGCCAGAGCGTCCTTGGCAGAAACTGAATGCAGATTTGTTCGATTGGAAGAACATTATGTATCTAGTGGTGATTGATGATTTCTCACGCTATATCGAGATGGCTCGCTTGACAAGCACAACGTCAGCAAGTATTATCTTACACTTGAAGTCCATTTTTGCTCGACACGGGTGCCCAGAAATCCTGAAGTCGGACAATGGACCTCAATTTTCATCAGAAAGATTCAAGCGGTTTGCAGAAGAATATGCATTCCAGCACGTAACAAGCAGTCCAAGATACCCCCAAAGTAACGGGGAGGCGGAACGTGCAGTTAAAACGACAAAGAGTATCTTGATCAAGAACGTCTTGGAGAAAGATGATGACCCATACTGTGCACTGTTGATATACCGTACTACCCCACTGCAGAATGGATTCAGCCCAGCTGAACTCCTCATGGGAAGAAGGCTTCGTACCACTTTACCGATGTCAGAAACACAGCTTACTCCCAATTGGCCTGATCTCAAGGAAGTAAAGAGAAGAGAAGAAGAGGCGAGAGCAAAGCAGAAAGTCAACTATGACCACCGACACCGAGTGAAGGAGCTTCCCAGTCTACATCCAGGATGAAAGGTGTGGCTAACTGATTGCCAGAAACAGAGAGAAGTAATTTTACCAGCCCATACTCCAAGATCGTACATAGTCGGTACAAACGAGGGAAACATGCGCAGGAACCGAAGTCATCTGGTCCAGATCCCTAATGCAACAACTGTAGAGACTAGAGAGAGTCCCACATTCACACCAGATACGACAGCTGATGATGCAGATGTGGCCCACGGTTCATCAGGACCAGACGTTAAGCTTGAGGTCGGCACAAGGACAAGATCCGGAAGACTCTCAGTCCCTCCAAAGAGACTTGACCTTTAGAACAGTTGTTCAGATATACGTTGACTTGTTCCACCCGGTTAGGGGAGATGTAGTGTTATGTTAATACGTATGATGTAATGTATGACCCGCGGGATTCGGGATATCCCGAGAATGTGCGCGTGTGAGAATAAACATACTTGACTTGGGTCTAAGAGAGAATGGTCGAGTCGTTGATCTAGCTAGTCAATAACACAACAATTACTACACTGGCTATCAATATTTATTGCATTCTCTTCAAAATCTTCTTTCGCACGGTGCAGTGCGATATGTATTTGCATATAGAGTCGTGTTTTTTAGTTATTTTGGCGATACGAACAATTTCGACCGAGAAATTGAAGCAAATGTTTTTGCAAATCAGAACTAATCTGTATCAGATTTACAGATCACTTATCGCACATTGATTTCCTTTGTTTTTCTTTCATGAATTATTAGACTTTGATAAGTACTATTTACAAAATGAGACTCCAATTTTGTAAATTACAATGTACTTCTAAAACTCAAACATAACTATTCAAACGCAATATAACCACAATAAGTCAAGATTTACTTTAAAAAGAGTAACATTTCTATAAATTTATCGAGGCTTCTTGTGCTCTAATTGAGTGCAATATTTATTTCACGGAATAATAATCCGGAAGGATTCCTTTGTAGTTTAAAACAACGTTTTTATCTAACTCAAAACAAATTTGCATTTCAAATTTTGTGGTTAAGCGCTTCACCTCTCACCTCTGTGCATGGCCCAGGTTCGATCCCCGGACGCTCTTACCCTTGCTCGGTTTTTTTTTCTCCGAGTCCTCCGTTTTTCCTCCCTCCACAAAAACCAACACGCTAAATTTCAATTCGATCTGTGGTTTAGCAGAGTCCTGGCTTTCATCAGCCCCTATTGTTGTTACGTTTCGGTTCAGAACAATGGGTTTGTGACGTTGTAGGTTTATATGCTGGTTACACGACAAGTGTTTTGGGCACGGCACTCCAAACATGCGGGCCAAGACTACCTTTTCACAGGATCTCAGCACATATTTCCATTTACACGACGAAGTTAAGGGGCGTCGTGCCATAAATGCTGGTACGCATACCTAAAATTTAGGCTGGGCTTCAGACATCCTGATTATTTTTAATTATCTTTTTAAGTAGTTGAGACAGCTAATGTTAAAAAATATCATTGTATTTTCTGATTTTTCCAGGCCAATAATTTTTTTCTCCGATTACAAGCATTAAATTGGCCAAAACTGAACGAGCAGTCAAAGGGCCTGGTTACATGAGGGGCTAGGTTGACCCTGGCACTATGGCTGTTCCGGGTTGTGAATAGGCTTTTATGACGCGGCGGCCATGTTGTTGAGTCCCAGGAGAATGAAAACCTTTGTTTTCGTCCGGTAAACTCGTTCTGAAACCCACCAGTGCGAGGCTACCGGGTCCAAAACCATTGTTTTATCCAAAATAGCCGAACTCTGATAATAGCTCCGTTCTGTCCTAAAACAATCAAATTAGGAACGGGCCCACTTCTTTCCACTGGCTGTAGGGTCTCGTTTAACAAAAGAGGTACTTCAGATTTGTCTCTACAATTCATATGTCTCTACACTTGTACCCATGTGGGATACTTGGTATAATGCGCATGTCAATACAATACAGTACAATACTTTTATTCACTCTATAACACTAAAAATACAATAGGACAAGGTTAAATATTTTAAGAATGTGATGTAAAGTGGTAAGCTGTAGTACTAAGTGTGCACGCCCTACGAGGGAAAGAGAAAAATTATCTGACCCAAGTGGGACTCCAACCCAACGACCTCCAGGTTGCATGTCTGGCGCTCTACCAACTGAGCTATCAAGTCAAATGAGAGCAATCGTGGGTATTGGTGCGTTTTATGGGGTCACGGCGATTATATATGTATATGTAGTTATGATATGAAATCATGTTTGCCGCGTAGCACTAGTAAGTGTAAAGAATGTGATGTGAAGAATGTGATGTAAATAATGTGATGTAAAGAATGTGAATGTGATGCCGTGACCCTATAAAACGCACCAATACCCACGATTGCTCTCATCTGACTTGATAGCTCAGTTGGTAGAGCGCCAGACATGCAACCTGGAGGTCGTTGGGTTCGAGTCCCACTTGGGTCAGAGATTTTTTCTCTTTCCCTCGTAGGGCGTACACACTTAGCACTACAGCTTACCACTTTACATCACATTCTTTACACTTACTAGTGCTACGCGGCAAACATCATTTCATATCATAACTACATATAAATATTTTAAATTCGGGAAAAAAGGTTAATTGAAGTTTAGAGTCTAGAGGCTAGGGAAACCGTTAGGTTATCGATATGTCAGAAGTAAACTAATGTTAAATTACCCAGTTTGTCAGTTAAATCACTTTTTAAGTAAAAAGAATCACCTGGCTTGCAAATATATTAATTTTATGCAAATGATTATTTAACCCCGTGGTAAAACATTTTAACAGCTGCGGGCATCTACTAGCCTGCTATGCAGACGTATTTTTTCACTCTCATAAATTCGAAGTAAAAGTAACATCTGCTTACCCGAGCGCTTAATTAGTTTCCAATATGCACACCTCATTGTGTTATGGACCAATCAGATTTTACCTTCCATATCCTGGAAAGTGACGTAATTTGCATTTAAAAGAAATTCAGACAATACATTTGCCATTGACCAATCATAGGAGAGTGTTCACGGGCGCGCCGTTTCACTAAAATTCTAACAATGGCTTTGATTGTAATTGTAAACAATTTGGTGTCATAATATTCAAACCAACAAATGACAAAGTAGAAAATACATAATTACAAACCTTGTTTGTGAGAAAGCAATTACAAATTTCAAAGAAACCTAGATCAATAGCCAATCAACTAGAAATCAATGTATTATTTAGAAAATTAACATTTCAAAGAAGCATTACGCGGGTAAAAACTGTGATTGCATAAGAATGGGGGCGTGGTGTGCATATAAACGTAATGTTCGGTTCTCCATTGGAATTCAAGAATTCAATTTTTGAATTCAATGAAAGACCTCACACTACGTTTTTAACTCATAAACCCAGCTGATAGATAAATAAATGAATGTGAAGTTATTATAGCTCTGCCACTGGCTCTAAGAGCCTCGCCGCCGACTGTACACAAAACGTTACAACCGATATCTCTCTCTTTACTCTGTCCCAATCCCCGCTCTTTCTTGCCTTTGAAATGGCTTCCTTGACGTGAGGGAAATAGACACCATGGTAGATATTACTCCAGTCGGGACCATAGACCACGTGACGGAACTGCACATGCGCATTAGGAGTTAGAGTGTCAATGAACACCCGTTCCAGTTGGGAAACCTGATCGTTAATCACCCGCTGGGCGCTCCATTTCGATTCAACTAATGCAGCCTTCTTGGAGACTTCAAATCGCATTGACGACTTATCAAACAAATCAATGGATTTTGATAATGGCTGAAGATCTATAGAATGCTTACGTAAAGAGTAAATACCCTTTAATACTTCAAACTCTGTTTTAAGCAAGGCTACGTAACTACTTGTATTGAATGGCAAAATTGTTGAGTCGGCAATTTTCATTAGTACTCTGCTCGCGTATTGCCCCACGGCAAGGTGAATTTTGAAGTGCGGATCAACAAAGTTCTTCATCCAATAAAAGTTATCGTGCACTGAATGATAGAGAGGATAGGATCGGCGTATACCGTGTTGGGTGCCTCCGAAGATATAGGACCAATCACCAGACGTGATACCAAGGAAATGATAAAATGAGACATAGTCACTACCAAATGCCAGATTATCACAAACAGGAACTCCCGCCCTCAACTTCCGCGCGTCCCTCTCCACTATGATGTCATACAAACTTGCATATCTGCTTCCACTGGTCGGGTCCTGCACCTCCTTTGCCGTAGAGATAAGCAAGTCTTCGATCAGTGGTCCTCCGTCAGTATTAAGTGTAAAGTTACCACCGACTCCAATATCGATGTTGAGATAGACGACAGCTCTGTTGATTAATAACTGTGCATTCTCCTCCACCCATTCTGTCGACCCGCTGACAAACTGTTCTTCCGCATCCCAGCTGCAAAGCATGATGGTTCTGCGAGGTCTCCAGCCGGTTTTAAGAAGGTCACCAAGACCACGTGATAGCTCCATTAGAATAGCTGTACCGCTGGACGGATCGCTGGCGCCGAATACCCACGCGTCTCTATGGTTACCCATTATGACGTAACGATCAGGTTCCTCTTTGCCCTTTATTGTCCCTATGACGTTATAGATAGGTTTGGTTACGTATTTCGTCCTTACAACCATTTTGACCTTAGTGTCATCTTCAGTAAACCCCGGGCCCAGTTTATAGGTAATGGGAAGCTTGCCTTGCCATGGCTCTGGTGCCTTTGGACCTAAGAAAAGTCATATGATCGACATGTTCACTTACACTAGCAATCATCACTGGAAATCCATACTATGGAAAAACCATGGAAAACCATGGAATTCTGATTTTCATACTATGTAAATATACGATAATTTTGGAAATTTCAATTTACATCATTTTCCCATGATTTTTCCATGATATTTCCATACTTCCAAGCTTTCGAATGTGGAAATGTTGGTTGTTTTCTCCAGTACATATACAAATGGCGTTACTTTTGAGCAGATTTCGTATGAGTGGGACAAACTACGGCATGTCCGTAGCCTTACCGCAGTTTTACCGTAACCGTGCTGTACTGTATCTCTGTAATTTGATTGGATCAGCAGGGCAAAAACAATAGGGAAACCAATTCAATGTCACAGCATGCCATACAGTAACCGGCTGTAGTTTGTCCCACTCATAGGAAATCTGCTCATGAAAAAATACAACATTGTCATAAAAAGGTTTGAAAGCCCTTGCCAATACGAATTTCCCTAATGACATCTTAAATCACCCGAGATAAAGTTTTGAACCAAATAGAACAGCACTGAGACAGGCAACCAGGCCAGTGACTTCTAGGTCTTGTTAATTAATGGTAATATGGATATATAGTATGCTCAGAAATGCCTAGTTTGTTAAGCGCACGCTAGTTGACTTCCATCGTTGTATATTTCTTAATCGGGTCATTGAAAATATTACCGTGACATTTGACGTTATTTGTAAAAATGTTTCTATACCATTTAAAAAAGAAAATGTGAAATGTACAACCAATTATTGTGAAGCACCTGTCACGCAATAGCTTTTAAGTAATGGTTCATGGAGGGGCTGAATGGGGGGGTACCAATATCAGTTAACAGCTAAATTTTTAGCTATTTATCAGTTATCAGTTAAATTTTGCTGTTATCAGTTAAGTTATCTAAAAAGACTACCCTAACCTGATTTGAATACATATTTGCTGGTATGAAATGAATAATAACCGCTAATTCAACATCAAACACTACATTTTGTCTATTCAATAGATTTTTCTAGTATCAGATAACTCTGATGTGTCATGTTTAATATTTGACTATTATCAACTGGATCAAATCTGTACAAAACCATCCGAAAAGCCAATAATAGCATGTGACGTTACGTCATTTTAATAAAAAATAATGAAATATCAGGTAACAGCTATCTCACAAATATCAGCTAACAGCTAAAAAAAGGTAAAATTCTCAGTTAACAGTAATATTTTTGGCCATTTCTCAGTTATCAGTTAACCCCATTCAGCCCCTCTTCATGTAAGAACGATAGCACCAATGGCAAAGGAATGCAGTGAGGTGTTCATTTTGTATTGTTAAAACTCTTGCTTTTATTGGTTTAAACATAAAAATAATCTCCAAAAAGTAAGAGAGCAGTATCAGTTTCTCTGATTTTATTAAAGTTTGATGAAACGATTTACATGGTGTTTCCATATGTCGTTTATAAAGAAATCGTATGTGAGGAACCTTATCAAATGTGCCAGTTTCGTAGCTTTTGTGTTCGGCAATTCCTATTGGTTGGAAAAGCATTTCCTCATTAAAATGGAATGAAACAAGCACTTTCTACAAACTTTATTTCAGAATATCCATCCCTCATCGCCCAGTGTATCTATATTCTACAACACACGAGAATCCTATGTGAGGGAGGCTCATTGACGCAGAACAATGGATTCTGCTATAGTTCTTAGCTGAATCATTACTTAAATTGTTTTGGGTGTTAGAGCGGATTTCAATTGAGTGTCGGAAGTGTTTTGGTTTTGCGTTTACTAAGCTCTCCTATTGGCTGAGAAAGTAAACCAACCAATCAGAATCCAAAGTAAAACCAAACGCAAATTGGTTTTGGTTTTGCTTTGGTTTGTCGTTGGCTCACAGGGAAGCCATTTATGAGTTACTTGTGATTACTCGCTCCTATGATTGGCTGGCTGTGGGTAATTTGCGTTTGGTTTTACTACACTCAATTGAAAACCGCTCTATCGTTAACCCCGGGACAAACGTGGAAATATAGGTGCAGTAAAATTTGTGAATTTCAGTGTTGCTTCGGCGAGCGAACTGGAAACATTTGTTAATTTTCTTCCTCAACATACGTTCCTCGCGCTGGCAAACTGAACGAGAAAACTGTTTAGGAAACACTGAAATTAACTAATGTTTATGACCATGCCTTTAAGCATTGACGTGCAGTAGTTCATTAGTAATTTAATCAATGTTCTTCCCGACTTAGTGCCCCCTCTAATTATGAGTTATGAATCAATGCCGAATTCCTTCATTCTGGCCTGAGTTTCTCGAAGCTCGATTAGCCTTAATCCTGGATTAAATTTTAACCGATTTTGGTTGTCTTGTTCTCTTGGTAAAAGGTGCATTTCTCTATTCTAGGATTTCAACTAGAAAGTTACTACTTATTCCTTTTCAAACAATAAGTTTTTAATCCCAAATCCACGAGTTATCAAATCGAACTAAAGGCTACCCTTAAAGTGCCCCTACGATCAAATTTTGACATATCAATGCTTTTGCATATTCATAAAGTAGAGTTCATATATTATTACCAGTTCAAATTGTTTTTCGATACAACGACAGGAAGTCATATTTTTTTAGCTCCGAATATTGAATCTACACGTCCGCCATTACTGGAAGCCGTGCCCTTTGTTCAGCTTTAAACAAAGGTTTATTCACCGGAAATGATGTCATACACTTAACGCTCGCCTCCAGAACACAACGCCTGGAGGCATATTTCTACTAAAAACGTCTTCACGTACATAAGAAGAAAGTTATATTTATCTTTGCGAGGTTGGCTACTTTTTTATGCACGCTATTTCGCGCCACGAGGTTGTCGTGTTAAGTGTATGACATCACTTCCGGTGAATAAACCTTTGTTTAAAGCTGAACAAAGGGCACGGCTTCCAGCAATGGCGGACAGGATTTTACCGGTAAACTCTCCTAAAATTTGTGGTTTAAGATGCCCATTTGGGAATATTTTTTACTATTTCGGATATTTCTAATACTGATTGACCTATAGACACTGAAAAAGTGGCAAATCGAAATGGTAAATTTTCGTCGTAGTGGCACTTTAATCCTTGATTAGCTTAATCCGGTTTTAGGAACTGGGCCCTGCATGTCAAATATTTTTTGAGACGGCTCTATTATAGACAGGAACAGACAATTCCTCTTTATAACAGTACCCTGGCGCGACGCACAAACCTTTCATTTGACGCAATATCTGAAGAGCGTCTCCATACGAGAGTTCGTAGGCAGGTATCTTAGGTGTGTTCACCTTATCTAAAGGCAACCTGTAAATGCCTTCAGTAGAGGGATAACCAGGTGTAAGGATGTCTCCGGGCCCTGTCTCAAGGGAACCAACGCCTCGCTGAAGTCCAGACTCTGGCAACCACCAAGTGGCGGGAAACGTTTTGTTTGAGCCCTCGGGGGCAAAATCAGCGGGATCCGTGTATATCAGTGCTCCAATGGCTCCATTCGTGGCTGCATTGTGAACCTTATATTAAGATAACGAGTGGGTTTGACGTTGTTGACATATTAACAATAGCATGCATATCTCGAATTGGATTGGCTGAGAAATAATGCGAATAACATTAATGTATATTTACTGTTTATTTCTTCATCGAATACGGCAAATATTTCAGGAGAAATGTGTATTATTTGGAATACAACGAGCCTTTAGGGGACTTATATACCAAAAATATATATATTTCAAGTGAAATTTTCTCCGGTATGCCATTAGAAAACAATGAAATAACCATATTATCCTATAAATAACAAATTTACGGTAAGGTTTATTACGAAGACAAAGTAACTTACTGGACGATAGACTGAAACATTTCTCGGAAAACATTGAAAAGTTTCGAGTGGTGGACGTGTCTGCAGACTAATTATGTATTGAAAATTATTGAATTCTTATTGGCTGACAAAGAAAGGGCGCGAAATTTCCTGCATTTCAATTGGCCTATTCTGGCCATGAAATACTATTCTGTATTTCATATAAAACCATGAAATACCACCCTTTAGTACATGTATATACCACACCAATGAATATCACTTTTCGCGCGCTGTGATTGGCTACTCAAACAGTGAATATGATTTCTTATTTTACTTCTATGACGTAATTTTACCATATTACGTCACAAAAACGGACTGAAATGCCAGCGTATTACCCACTAGATTGTCGTATTGCCCGCTAGTAAACCAGTATTAACCGGTTTAGTACACTGAGTTCAAAGCAAAAATGGCCGATGAGAATTGTTACGAACTCAACGCGGACTGCCTTTTGACTTAACAGGATTTTGACTTTGATACAGAATTAACTTATTAATGCTGTCGAGTTGCTTGATGAAACTGACACGACCGACACTTCCAGTGACAATGTTAGAATCGAGGGGGGGAAAAACTTGACAAAGACGAAGTTACAAAATTTATCGAGGATAACAGAAACAAAAACAACAAAAAAGACACGAAGCGACCTTAACGTTTTTTATAAATGGGCAACAACTGTTAACGAAACGAGAACTGTTGACAATATACCGCCTCTGAACTTAACAGTCTGCTTTCACACCTTGTTGTGAAAGTCCGAAAACAAGATGGTGACGAATTTCAGCCAGATACACTTACCTCATACTTTCATAGTTTTGACTGATTTTGCGAAAACAAGGCAAAATACACAGCCTACTCCTTGACAGACAATTCTCAAAGGCCAGAGAAGCTTTGTCTTGCAAAAGAAAAGAACTTCGTCGCTCTGGTAAAGGTCAAAGGCCGAATAAAGCCCTTGGACTAAACGACACACAGATCCAGCAGTTATGGCAACAAAAACAGCTTGGAAACTGTTCTTCTCAAACCATCTATTTTGGTTGGAGTGCTCGGAATGAACACCACCGTGTAAGGTTTGGCCTGGCGTTAGGAATATTGTGACAAGCAAATACGCCGATCCGTCGAATGTCATCCCAGATTACTGTATGCGACATGGAAATGAGGAAACGAGGGATCTCCTTAAACGAGGAAACTGGGAATCGCCTTAAAGGCACATTAACCAATCTGTTTCCTTGTTATAGGTTGTTATGGCGAGATCTCCAATCTCCAGGAACCAATAAGTTCGCAGTAAATCGTAGGTTCTCTCCCGCTCGAGCGCGAAAAAAGAAAAAGGTATTTATTCTCCTATCCGTTTGACCAGGGATTTGAACAGATACGTTCCCGCTCCTCTTGACTTCAATGAAGAAAACCTCCAAATGTAAATGTTCCTTTTCATTGTTGACCATACTTGTTATCCTCTTAAGGAAAATCGCAGTACTGTTTCGACACAATTGTGCTTCAGTTGCTTTTTTTTTTTTCCAGCACGGCTTGAATTGAGCTCAGTTATCATGTACCACAAAGTACCGGTTCGCAAACGGCATTGACAGTGAACCCGCAATGAATATATTACGATTTATGGGCCATTAGTATTACGTCAGTGGTCTAGTGGTATGATTTTCACTTTCGGTGCCAGTCAGTACTTTGTAATTCTAACTGCCCCTGTGGCGCAATGGACTAGCGTGTTGGACTTCTAACTCAAAGGTTGTGGGTTCGAGTCCCACCAGGGGTGGTTAACTTTTGGTGATTTTATATTTGGCTGACTGATGATAGCCATCGCTAAGGGAACAAAATATAGTTACTGTGTCCTTAAAGATGACAGATTTTGCACAAGGTGATTTTATAATTTTAACGACGATTTTCAACTACCATTTCTAATACATGTTAAGAGAATGCGACATAAAAATCAAAGTAGAAATAATAGTAATCACGCTGATCTCATACATTGTTTTTATCTTCTACTTTTCTGTTTTTATCTGGCATCTTAGACTATAGCGCAACATCCAGCTAGCATTAACGCTCTCCTTAAATAAATGGCGGACGAGTGGGATCCATTGTTTGTTGTCGTAGCCTTATTTTCACGTGCATATTGAACAGCCTTCTGGGATGAAGTTGTCGACGGAGTAGAGAGCGTGGAAAGTTGGATTTCCACTGTCCCGTTTTTCTCTACGTAACTACAACGTTCGTAAGAAAAGAAAGCTTTCACGCGAAAAATAAAACATTGAAAAAATGTAAGTAAAAGAGATCGCGGCGTTTTCAATGATGAACTTTAAACGCGAATATGGAATTATTAATGGTGTTTTGTTGACGCACGTCAATAAATCAAACGTTAGCCAGCACCACACAGTTGAAGGCGCCACTAACAATAATAACACAGTGTGGCACGCTGGACGATTTAATGCAGTTTTCATTGCGATGATGCAAGTTTTTGATTTAGTTTAAAAAAACCTAAAACAAGTAATTGTTGGAGTTGCTTTGTGTGACACCTCCGTTGAATTTTCGCGCAACGTCATCCCAGATAGCTGTATGCGACATGGAAATGAAGAAACGAGGGATCTCCTTAAACGAAGAAACTAGGAATCTCCTTAAAGGCACAGAATTTGTTTCCTTGTTAGGTTGTTATGGCGACGGCTATCTCCAATCTCCAGGAACCAATGAGTTTGCAGTAAATCGTAGGTTCTCGCCCGCTCGCGCGGAAAAAAAAAAGGTACTTATTCTCCTATCCGTTTGACCAGGGATTTGAATAGATACGTTCCCGCTCCTCTTACATACATACATACATACAGGCTTTATTTATCCTCGAATTTACAGAGTATCTGAAATAAGCTAATACTTCAAGACTAATATCCTCTTGACTTCAATGAAGAAAACCATCAAATGTAAGCGTTCCTTTTCATTGTTGACCATACTTGTTATCCTCTTAAGCAAAATCACAGTACTGTTTCGACACAAGCGTGCTTCAGTTGCGTATTGTTTCCAGCACGGCCTGAGCTTAGTAATCAGGTACCACAAAGTACCGGTTCGCAAACGGCATTAACACTGAACCCGCCATAAAAGGGGCATGGATATATTCAATCAATCAATCAATCAATCAATCAATCAATCAATCAATCAATCATTTATTTATACACATAACGCCTAGGAGCTAAAAGACTCGTTAAAACGCGCACGTGTTTCTAAATGTATTAAATTAAATGTAATATGTTAAAACGACTGTCTGAAAATCTACTATAAAAATTCCCTACTTTAAAACATCTATTTACAACTAAGATAAAATGCTAAAATTACATCTATGTATTGTATATGTGTGGGTTAAGCTCTACCTTATTGAGCATTTTCTTAAATGTCTTTAAATTAGGTGCTTCACGTACTTTAGTGGGTAGATTGTTCCATAAGTGGCTAGTAATGGAAGAGTACGAATTCTTTAGACAGTTAGTGTTAAAGCGAAATTGCTCCAGTTTTGTACCAGAGCCACGTAAGTTATAGTGAGCTAACCGTAGTTTAAAAAATTCTTGGATATATAATGGCCCTTGCTCTGTCATGCATTTAAAAAATAAAACTAGTGATTGAAAATACCTTCGCTGCTTCAACGTTCGCATTTTGACTAACTGAAGGGCCCTTTCATAAGTATTCGATTTAGCTAATCCTAGAATTGATCTTATAATATAAAAATTGGCGTCCTCCAATTTATTAGTTTCAGTCTTTGCAATGCCGACAAGGACTGGGCTACAGTACTCTAAGTGCGGTAGGACAAACGCCTTATACAGCCTTGTCATCACGTCCGGTGGTAGGAATCGTCTTATTCTACGTAGCGCTGAAGTTTTTGCGTAAGCCTTCGTCAGCTGTTATTTGATGTGCTTCTTAAACGTAAGCATTGGATCGATGGTTAGTCCGAGAATTTTCAGCGTGTCCTTCACCTCAATAGAAGAGTCGTTCAACTGAAAATTATAATTATATATTGTGGGTCCGATTGCCAGAGCTTGTGTTTTGGTGGCATTAATTGATAAGTTGTTCGATGTAAACCATTCTGCGAGAATGTTCAGTTCATTATTGATCGTAAACTCCAACACCATAGGGGAATGGTCAGCAAAGTACTCTGTTGTGTCGTCGGCATATAATCTTAGAGACACATTTGAGATGAAGTAATTTATATCGTTAATAAATATATTAAACAACAGGGGTCCAAACAGGGATCCCTGTGGAAGTCCAGCTCTCACGATTTAAAGTCCGTTACTATTACGAAGTTGGCTCAGTGGTCTAGTGGTATGATTCTCGCTTTGGGTGCGAGAGGCCACGGATTCGATTCGCGTCTGAGCGCTCGATTTTATTTTTTAGGTTTTTGTCTTTTTCATATAGGGAAATATTAAAATTAAACAAATACAAATTAATATGACAAACACAAACACAAACAATATGACAATCACATTGAAAAACAACTACCATTCAGTTGCTTTCTCCTTCCTTTTAGAAAAGTGTGGTAAGTTTGTCTTATATGAACTCGCATTCCTTACTAAGGGTCTTATGAACTCTTATACTGTCAGTATTATCTTTTCTGAAATGAACTCATATTCATTACTAAGCTAATTACCGTTCTAGGAAGACCAATTTTTCACTCGATTCGGTACCGACTGCAGACTCTAACCCACTGAATTTCGATCCTGCTTCGATTAGCAACGATGTCTTCGATTAGCTGACAGTCTGTAACTCTAGATTTGCAGTTGTTCACAATCGAAAATTGGCAGTTAGATTTACAGAGAGTACAGTTGGTATAAAACTAAAGGTGCTGTACTAGAATAATAAAAAAACAGGTTATTGACTTTTTAAATGATAATATCAGCACACAAGAACACAAGCTCGCCCACATGGGGACTGGTGTTAGGAATATTGTGACAAGAAAATACGCCGATCCGTCGAATGTAGATTTAGTGGTGGTATTAAACCCAATCTGAAAATTGTCCTCGAAAGCAAAAATTTAATTGAGGGCTCAGACGGGATTCCGGAACCCGGAACCTCTCACAGCCGAAGCGAGAATTAACCACTAGACCACTTAGTGAGCAATTGACTAATTGCAGACGACAATTGTAACAAATAACAACAAAAAAACTCTAGACAGTGTTAACGTCTCTTTTATCCATAAGATGAAGAAATAGATCAGAATAAATTAGTAAGTTTTTTAATCTTTTGGTGACACCAGTGGTGAAGTAGTGCAATACGGCCATCAGACGACAACTTCGCCCCGGTCTCGAAAGTAGCCTCCACTTTGAGTCTAAGAAATTCATAATAAAATAAATAACTGTGGAGAAAAAGAAAGAAAGAAGAAAGAAAGGAAATTACTATATAGCCAGTCAGTACTTGGTAATACCAACTGCCCCTGTGGCGCAATGGACTAGCGTGTTGGACTTCTAATTCAAAGGTTGTGGGTTCGAGTCCCACCAGGGGTGATTAACTTTTGGTGATTTTATATTTGGCTGACTGATGATAGCCATCGCTAAGAAAACAAAATCTAGTTACTGCGTCCTTAAAGATGACAGATTTTGCACAAGGTGATTTAATCATTTTAACGACGATTTTCAACTACCATTTCTAATACATATATGTTAAGAGAATGCGACATAAAAATCAAAGTAGAAATAATAGTAATCACGCTGATATCATACATTGTTTTAATCTTGTACTTTCCTGTTTTTATCTGGCACCACTGATTTATGGAATCAGATGTAGATGTATCTTAGACGGGACGACTATAGCGCAACATCTAGCAAGCATTAACGCTCCTTCTCCAACACTCTCCGTAAAGAAATGGCGGACGAGTGGGAACCATTGTTTGTTGTCGTAGCCTTATTTTCACGTGCATATTGAACAGCCTTCTGGGATGAAGTTGTCAACGGAGTAGAGAGCGTGGAAAGGTGGATTTCCACTGTCCCGTTTTTCTCTACGTAACTACAACGTTCGTAAGAAAATAAAGCTTTAACGCGAAAAATAAAACATTTTAAAAACGTAAGTAAAAGAGATCGCGGCGTTTTCAATGATGAACTTTAAACGCGAATATGGAATTATTAATGGTGTTTTGTTGACGCACGTCAATAAATCAAACGTTAGCCAGCACCACACAGTTGAAGGCGCCACTAACAATAATAACACAGTGTGGCACGCTGGACGATTTAATGCAGTTTTCATTGCGATGATGCAAGTTTTTGATTTAGTTTAAAAAAACCTAAAACAAGTAATTGTTGGAGTTGCTTTGTGTGACACCTCCGTTGAATTTTCGCGCAACGTCATCCCAGATAGCTGTATGCGACATGGAAATGAGGAAATGAGGGATCTCCTTAAACGAAGAAACTAGGAATCTCCTTAAAGGCACAGAATTTGTTTCCTTGTTAGGTTGTTATGGCGACGGCTATCTCCAATCTCCAGGAACCAATGAGTTCGCAGTAAATCGTAGGTTCTCGCCCGCTCGCGCGAAAAAAAATAAAGGTATTTATTCTCCTATCCGTTTGACCAGGGATTTGAATAGATACGTTCCCGCTCCTCTTACATACATACATACATACACTTTATTTATCCTCGAATTTACAGAGTAGCTGAAATAAGCTAATACTTCAAGACTAATATCCTCTTGACTTCAATGAAGAAAACCATCAAATGTAAGCGTTCCTCGTGCTTCAGTTGCGTATTGTTTCCAGCACGGCCTGAGCTTAGTAATCAGGTACCACAAAGTACCGGTTCGCAAACGGCATTAACACTGAACCCGCCATAAAAGGGGCATGGATATATTACGATTTAAAGTCCGTTACTATTACGAAGTTGGCTCAGTGGTCTAGTGGTATGATTCTCGCTTTGGGTGCGAGAGGCACTGATTCGATTCCCGTCTGAGCGCTCTATTTTATTTTTTAGGTTTTTGTCTTTTTCATATAGGGAAATATTAAAATTAAACAAATACAAATTAATATGACAAATACTGGAACAATAATCACATTGAAAAACAACTGCCATTCAGTTGCTTTCTCCTTCCTTTTAGAAAAGTGTGGTAAGTTTGTCTTGTATGAACTCGCATTCCTTACTAAGGGTCTTATGAACTCTTATACTGTCAGTATTATCTTTTCTATCCTGCTTCGATTAGCAACGATGTCTTCGATTAGCTGACAGTCTGTAACTCTAGATTTGCAGTTGTTCACAATCGAAAATTGGCAGTTAGATTTACAGAGAGTACAGTTGGTATAAAACTAAAGGTGCTGTACTAGAATAATAAAAAAACAGGTTATTGACTTTTTAAATGATAATATCAGCACACAAGAACACAAGCTCGCCCACATGGGGACTGGTGTTAGGAATATTGTGACAAGAAAATACGCCGATCCGTCGAATGTAGATTTAGTGGTGGTATTAAACCCAATCTGAAAATTGTCCTCGAAAGCAAAAATTTAATTGAGGGCTCAGACGGGATTCCGGAACCCGGAACCTCTCACAGCCGAAGCGAGAATTAACCACTAGACCACTTAGTGAGCAATTGACTAATTGCAGACGAAAATTGTAACAAATAACAAAAAAAAAATCTAGACAGTCCATAAGATGAAGAAATAGATCAGAATAAATTAGTACGTTTTTTAATATTTTGGTGACACCAGTGGTGAAGTAGTGCAATACGGCCATCAGACGACAACTTCCCCCCGGTCTCGAAAGTAGCCTCCACTTTGAGTCTAAGAAATTCATAATAAAATAAATAACTGTGGAGAAAAAGAAAGAAAGAAAGGAAATTACTATATAGCCAGTCAGTACTTGGTAATTCCAACTGCCCCTGTGGCGCAATGGACTAGCGTGTTGGACTTCTAATTCAAAGGTTGTGGGTTCGAGTCCCACCAGGGGTGATTACCTTTTGGTGATTTTATATTTGGCTGACTGATGATAGCCATCGCTAAGAGAACGAAATATAGTTCGGCTGTGTCCTTAAAGATGACAGATTTTGCACAAGGTGATTTAATCATTTTAACGACGATTTTTAACTACCATTTCTAATACATGTTAAGAGAATGCGACATAAAAATCAAAGTAGAAATAATTGTGATCACGCTGATCTCATACATTGTTTTTATCTTCTACTTTTCCTGTTTTTATCTGGCACCACTGATTTATGGAATCAGATGTAGATGTATCTTAGACGGGACGACTATAGCGCAACATCTAGCAAGCATTAACGCTCCTTCTCCAACACTCTCCGTAAAGAAATGGCGGACGAGTGGGATCCATTGTTTGTTGTCGTAGCCTTATTTTCACGTGCATATATCGAACAGCCTTCTGGGATGAAGTTGTCAACGGAGTAGAGAGCGTGGAAAGGTACGTAGAGAAAAACGGGACAGTGGAAATCCAACTACAACGTTCGTAAGAAAATAAAGCTTTTACGCCGAAATATAAAACATTTTAAAAACGTAAGTAAAAGAGATCGCGGGGTTTTCAATTATGAACTTTAAACGCGAATATGGAATTATTAATAGTGTTTTGTTGACGCACGTCAATAAATCAAACCTTAGCCAGCACCACACAGTTGAAGGCGCCACTAACAATAATAACACAGTGTGGCACGCTGGTCACATAAAGAAATTCAATTGTCGTATAATAAATCACTTATTAGATGATTTTCCGGTAATACGGGCTGACGCAACTCGTAAAATATCGGCACGTATTAACCGAAAAATCATCTAATAAGATGTATATATTTACCTCCGAGCGAAGCAGCGATCACCTCGCGCGAGTTTTTGTCCATTTGACAGAAAATAAAATATTAACTATTTGGTGCTGACTATTCACCTGCAGTGTGGTATATACTAAAACGATTATTCGCCTCAGTGTCGGTAAATATCCACCACTATTCACCTCCACTTCGGTGAATAATTGTTATGTATTTCACAGTAATGCTGAGCTCTGATTGGCTGAATTATAATATTTAAAGGATAATGTATAGTATTGTAAGTCGTCCGTTACTAGTGCCAAATCGTGTAATACATTAGATGTGAGCAAAATCTATCCAATTCGGACTCACGATCGTGATTGCATTGCCTAAGAGCCGGCAGTCTTTTCAAACGTTTCTAACAATGTAGAACAATAACAAAGAGAGATTTCCTCATTTACAGCCGGGGGAAGTTGAAAAACTGAAGCAAAATCCTTTTAATAACAACACGACAAAAAGCGCGCAGATGAATATTATTAACAAGTAATCATATGGCTTTCTCATACAATTCAGGATAAATTTGACCTCATGATTTTTTCGGCAAAGATACATATTGCATTCATTTTACGGGCTCATGCAATTTTGATAATCTTAGAAAAACTCACTCGAATTCGTGGTTATCTCTACAAAGTAAACAAGCAAAGTGAACAATCACATGTCATGGTGTTGTGCATGTATAAAATTAACGTTCGACGGGGGAGGGGTGGCGCAGTGGTTAAGCGCTTCGCCTCTCATCTCTGTGGCCCAGGTTCGATACCCGGACGCGGCGCCATATGTGAGTTGAGTTTGTTGGTATCTCGCCCTTGCTCCGAGGGTTTTTCTCCGGGTTTTCCGGTTTTCCTCCCTCCGCAAACACCAACACGCTAAATTCCAATTCGATCTGTGGATTAGCCGGGACCTGGCTTTGATCAGCCCCCATGGTTGTTTCAGGTCTCGTTAGAAATTCAGTGTTTTTGGATTGATGGCTGTTAATTAGCTACAAACAGCTGGTGTCCCCTCCCTTAATGCTTGCCGAAGTGAAAGGATATCGATATGCAATATATTCCTGGACAAAATCTACGCATATTTCGTCACGTCAGTGGCGATACGATAAAGAATTTTCCAGCTGAACAATTTGACTTTGTAATTGACTTTGTTCGTTTACTTAAAGTAATTTTGAAGTTATATTATATTTTATTCTATTAAACAAATGATAAACTCTATTTCATGCAAATATTGTCAACGGTATGCCGTATACCTTATTTCCTCTGAACACCCTTCCTTGCCGAATAAGCGCAATTCGGCCCTGTATTGGTATGTTAAGCTCAATAAGTTTGTCGAAATCTTCGGCCATGCCGTAGTTGACGTAAACAACTTCGCCTATTTCTGTTCCCGAGGGGGTGAATGACAGGATAGATGGCATCACACCAGACGCTTTCTCCATTGGTATCAAGGGCTGTGAAAAAAGTGAATTGAGAAGTTTAATTACATCCTTAACTAACCTGCCCAAACCAAAACGATAACCACTCTCTTTATACCAGCGCTTTTTGCGAAACGTTTGCATGTGACGTTAGTATGTGTCTTTAAAGTGCCTATACACCCCATTCCAATATGGCGGATACACGGCCGGAGCGTTGGGGCGGGACACGAAAACGAGGGTAGTTAGGCGGAAGTCGATGTCAAAAAGGTCATGAGGCGGGAATTTCGCGCAAGTTTTGAAGCGAGTTTGTTTTTCCGAGAGGGTTGGAATAAGTAGATTTTATCCCCAGAGAGTTAGAAAATATGGCGGATATTCAGACTATCATTTTCACTGAGGGATATATTCTTCAGTGAAAACGATAGCCTGAATATCCACCATATTTTCTAACTCTCTGGGGATAAAATCTACTTATTCCAACCCTCTCGAAAAAACAAACTCGCTTCAAAACTTGCGCGAAATTCCCGCCTCATGACCTTCTTGACATCGACTTCCGCCTAACTACCCTCGTTTTCGTGTCCCGCCCCAACGCTCCGGCCGTGTATCCGCCATATTGGAATGGGGTGTATGAAGATTTAATTTTTATTTTAGATATCAATTCTAAATCAAGTGAATAGTAGAATGGTAAAATATATTTTGATTTGAATGCTGTGCCGCTAAGTTAAGGAGGTTTTAATATCCAAAATGCTAATTACATGACGTCAGGGTAGGTATCTGCAATCACTTCTTAGTGGTTGTGAATGGGCGTTTCTACTGATATAGGAAAACAAATTTCTAAAATAATTTGAAAAAAATGTTTAATTGTAACAAAACATTTTGTATAATAATTGATGCCTCCCCTGACCTCATGTAATTAGCATTTTGGATATTAAAACCTCCTTAACTCAGCGGCACAGCATTCAAAGCAAGATGCACTAGAAGCATATTCAAGGTGAGGCCTAACAAGTGTAGTATAGGCATTCTAATACTCCAGTTGTGTCTGAACATCCGGCTTTACTCGCCTAGTCACTCTATATTTTATTTTACTAACTCGTTATTAAACTGCGTGTGGTACTTTCCTGATGCATGACTTCAACTTCAACTGAATTTCTTATATATGTCACGTGACGAGATTTTGCCAAAACTTAAATCCGATTTGTAAACATAAGATAGACTCGATGTACATGGGTCGATTTTCAAGGACAGAGTGCGTCGACGCCATTCATTCGTGATTTTTATCCGATGAATGCAACTGTCAGTATTTGAAGTGCATGTGACCAGTCACATTTTACATTTTTTTGACGGAATCAGCTGTTATTTTGTTTACTCTTTTTGGGATCGAATAGAGCGGTTTTCAATTCCGTGTCGTAAACCCAAAACTATAGTGAGCCAATCACGAGCAGGTAAAAACATCAATGAACCAATCACGAACTGAAGTAATTGTACGTTGTGAGTCCATATAAATGTCTTCAACAGCCACGTTGGGTCCCAGGAATATAAAAAAGCCTTTATTTTTGTCCGTCCAAACTCGTTCTGCATGAAACTGCTAAGTCAGCAGCTGAAAGGACAACATATTTTGTTTCTATAACTAATATGGCTGCAGCGCCGGTGGGAATGGTTTATAGATCGATCACGCTTGCCACTTTGTTGAGTTCCCAGTTCAGATCATCTGACTTTATCCTTGAGCATTTTTTTTCTGTATCCCAGGGAAGAAGAAATCTATGCATCGATTCCTAGAATTCTTAAACAAAGCTGGATCGTCTGGAGATCGACCTGCTACATCATCTGTATTGGCACAACTTTCAGGGGAGCTAATCGGTCAAAATCACCACGATGAACTCGTCCCTAACCTTTTCTCTGTTGTTGAACTTTAGTTTAACGTTCCCTTTCCCGTCCACAAGTGTTACTAAACTGGCAGTTTTCTCGTCTGGTAAACTCATCAATATGTCGTAACGTGGCATCTCCACTTTATCAAATCCATAGTCTGTCCATCGTCTCGCTATCTCCTTTGCCAGCTCGTTATTACGTTGTGAGCCTGCCACGTGGGGCTGCTTGGTAAGATATCTATAAAGAAACGATATCAAAATTTGTCCAATTTACCTCCTTTACGGTCTTTCAAGACTATATAGGTACTTATTGTTTGAATGGGAGGGCCAGACGGGAAAGTATTTAGCTCGAGGTTATTACGTACGTACCAAGCGCGACAAGGTTCGTACAAATTGATCCGTTCGGCCTAACTCAGTCAATAAGTCATATGACCATTTAGTTCGTTTTAATAACGGCAAAACGCCAAGGCATAAAATCGAACTGGGGCGGACGGCTCTTTCCGGCTCGTTCATACATACATATACATATACACTTTATTTATACGCTATCTCTTCATCAATAAATTACGAAAAATACTCTTCCAGAGAGCCGTGTGCTAAATTACAATTTATACTAATAATAATGAAGATAACGAAGAATTTCACAATATAGTAAGATGTATATAAAAAATAATAATGATATAAATATAAGCTAAGGATGTACGTTTATCAAAGTACAGTCGAACCTGTATACAACGGTCACCCTTGGGACTTTAGACATTGGCCTCTTGATACAGGTTGGCCGCTTGATACAGGTTGGCCGCTTGATACAGGTTCACCAAAATACTTAATGGGCGTGGACAATGTCAATTTATTTGCGTATTACAATACACAATCAAGCGATATCTTTACGTTATGAGTTTACGTGTGACAAATTACGACGAAATAAAAATAGTATGTTATCGGACATGCTTCCAAGTTGATGTCATTGTGGCTGACTAAATTTTTGAAACGGCCAACAAACAATGGCAAAGTGACTATCAAGGGCAAGCGCGCCGTCAACAGAAGTCTGGAAATCCCGTGCGAGTATACTCTGGAAGGTGATTCCTTCTCAATTACATGGCTTAAAACAAAACTAACTATTAAAAGGAGGATTTGAGGTCAAGTAATTCAAAACACTTCTTATTTTTATTTTATACCTTTACGATATTGGTGAATAAACTACTGTATGAACAATAACGGCTTTGTAGCGAAGTGTTGATGGTGCAATAACATAGAGGGCAAAATTACTCAGTGCTGATTGGCTCGTGAAGGAGGGCTTTTTTTCTTAATTGAGGGCATGGTTACTTGAAACTGATTGGCCGCGTTATTGCTTAGCAACGAGAAGTTTTCGCAAGTGGCAAGTTTTTTGTTCCGCAATTGCCTCTCGTTTTCCTGAAGTGGATGACAATGCAATTCAAGAATTAATAATTTCTAGCGAAAATGAAAACACCAGAAAGAGCACAAATTACTGGTTGAGCGTTTTTCGCAAGTGGGGATTCACAAGAGAAGTAAAGCAAAACTTGGAAGAGTACAAGTGCGAAGCTCTCGACAAGACAAGACACTGTCGCTACTGGAGAAACAAAGTGTCCTGTCGCACTTTTTAAGACCTATCTTATTAGACGACCTGAAGAAAAGAAAACAAGCGGCCCTTTCTACCCCTCAGTTATTGACGGTCGACAGTCGGCCGATATGTCGGCCGATGCATCGGCCGATATGTCGACCAACCATCGACCGATACGTCGGCCGACATTGCGTACAGTACGTATGTGCTGATAAGAATCTCACAAACCACAGCGCCAGGAAGACCTAATTCTCACGGATTCGGATTCAGATTGACTTTCTGATTGACTAGAGTTAGCTCTTGTCAGCTGGGAAGCTATTTTCGATGCATTTTAGCGATCATGTAAGTCTTTTCTTCGCTGAATTAGTGAATAATCTTGTCAAGACTGTTGAACTTTGAACTGTCGATTTGTGAATTATTTCGCTTTGCAAACATCTTCTTCTCATTTGCACATTAAAAGTTGAATGACATTTGTTAGCAGTCTGATGGCTTCCAAGATATACGCGCGCTTGAATTTGTTTCAATGAAAATTTTGACCTCAATGTTATAAACAAGTAATCGCATGGTTCCTCGTAAAATTAAGGATTAATTTCACTTGTGTTTTCAAGTTTCCAAATTGCCCTTGTCGCTTCGCGATTCGGCCAATTTGGGAAAACGCGTGAAATTAATCCTTAATTTTACTCGGCCACATGCGATTACCTATAAAAATTGATATGTGGTTTTAGGTTTCCATTCAAAGGTGGCCGCTTAATACAGGTCAAAATAACAAAGAGAGACAAACACAGGACTGCTCAAGGGTGGTCGCGACCACTTAATAGAGGTGACCGTTTAATACAGGTAGCAAATACAGAGACTGTTGGGAGAAAATTCGGGACTTTGAAAACTGGCTGCTTAATAGAGAGTGGCCGCTAAATACAGGGCCGTTATAAATTATAAAAGCTACAACTACTTCAAGAAGTGCCTGTCACTGGTAGCATGTTATGCTTCATTAGATAGATTGTTCCATAGAGATGCTCCTCTGTGTGAGAAGCTCTTTTTAAGCTCATGCTAAACATGTACGGCTCCCAACACGTAACTTTTGTGAGTGGTTTTGAAAGGAAAGCGCACGAGGCCGTACAGGAAAATTCCTATATCGCTGTGTGTTATCAAGGCCTTGTCACACGGTGAGACTTTTTCATGAAATTTGCGTACAACGGCGTTGCGATGAAAGCTTCATGAAGAATTGCATCGTGTCGTGATATGAAACTCGTTTTAAAATCCTGTTAACCAGACTCCCTCGACATAGTTATTTCTAGTGCCATACCCTCGATCATGAGGGGATCGGAAATATGACATGACGTTCATTGTTCCGAATGGTTTGTGAACTGAAGCATGGTGACGAAATGTTTCACGACGGATGTTACACGATGCAATGGTTGGCTTATGAAAGTTTTTTTACATTGCGATTTCGCGAAAAGTTGGCGTTGGTTTGTCATCCGCAGAATCGACTAATCTCGCAATGCAAACGCGAAAACGTTTCATAAAGATGACAATGTTACATGGTATAATTCTTGGTAAAACGCCATTGCATGCAATTTTCCACTCCAATCGATTGTTGGTATTTCTAAAAGTGCGATTCTAAAGTTTGTTTGCCACCAGTGAAGCCTTTCCCATGGGATCTCGAGCTCAATTCATTGGTTATTGAAGTGATATATCAGCACGTGACTGTTTCCCGCAAAAGGCCTATTGGATAGACCAGTGCGCGGTAAATTCCGACATTTTGAAAGGGGTGCAAACATGGCGCGAAATACAGTGTTTGTATGGGAATGGATGGGAATCCGATGCCAAATAAAATCCGTAAAATCGAATTTCTGAAATATTCTTCAGATACGAACTTAGGATACCAGGTAAAGATTAACATATCGAAATTTGAGGGATGTAGCTGTGCTGGGAAGCGTGCAATCGTGTTTTAAGTTTTCCATACATTGTCTGTAAATTTTCACGCGGAATTTGACTCGTTTTTACCTGAAGAATATTTCAGAAATTCGATTTTACGGATTTTATTTGGCATCGGATTCGCATCGATTCCCATACAAACACTGTATTTCGCGCCATGCTTGCACCCTTTTCAAAATGTCGGAATTTACCGCGAACTGGTCTATTAAGGTTACTGGATACCTTCAAAGCGAAAAAGATGGTGAAATTTTTTTTTCGCACAGAAATGTAGTTTTAGTAGCAGTGTTTAATATACTAAAATATCCGTTCAAAAAAAATTAATATTGACGGAGAAATACCAAAAGGAAGTTTTTAACCGGAAGTAAAATGTTCTGTTTGATTGACAGCAGATCAATTAACACATGACAAGTGCTCACTCGCCCGTATCGAAAGTGTGGGGAAGCTAGCGCATAAATTCATTTCATATACCAATGTTTACGTTTATTGAGAAACGTTTTTCCACACACGATTCCGTAATTCCATCGGTTGTTGGCCTTATGTCTTCCAAAAAGCAAGCAGGATACCCTTAGCTTGGAAAACAAAGAAAACAAGGCCAAACAACGCATACGACTTCGAGCCAAATCAGAAGTCCTCGCAAAACTCGACAAGGGTTCGTATTTTCACTTGTGTGCCGAGTGATCCACATCTGAACATAAAGAAGAATTGATAGTAGCCAGCCGAGAGAATATTTTATGGGAACGTAAGTCTGACGGTTCACCTTTTGTCTTTTTTTTTTCAAGTCAAAAAGCCGGCTATAGATACGGCGCGTAGCTTTGATCGGAAATCAACATACAATATTCATCTCGGCAAAAATATATTTCTCTAATTCCTAGATTACAATACCACTGGAACCCACATATTAAAATAAGAGACAACAAGGAGAACTATGGCTTGTAATGATATTTACATATTGAAACTCTACCTTTAGTTTTTCCCGCGGAATTTTGGGAGACTCCAGGAGGTTGCTTCTGATTGGAGAATGGGTGTCGAGTCCGGAAAGCCGCTCTAAGTAGGTGTGAATCAGTTGCTGAACTTCTAATGCCGATTTCTCGGCTACAATTTTTCAACGTTTCTGCAGTCTTCAAGTGAATTGATTGCATATAAGAATTTACCGGTAATTTTTGAAATTTCGTCCAGTGATTCTACAATAACTAATCTCTAAAAGCGTGTGTGCTTTTTTCCGATTTGTTTTTAGTTTTAAAAATATCGATCCAAGCGTGATGGCTTGGCAAAAATAATCAATGACTCGACTTTAAACTGCAATAATTTCACATAGAAAATAGATATCAAAAATCGCACACACGCTTTTGGAGATCAATGCCCGCTTAACTTGACACAAGTGTAATTACTTCGTAAGTATAAAAACCCGACGCTGGTAATTCGCGTTTATAAACGTCTTCGACATCGGGTTAAAGTGACTGTAGTTTTAAATCTAGAGTAATTCCGTATAAAATAACCTTTTACTGGTATTCTTCAGTTATCAACCTTTCCATTGATATGTAGGTTCCCATATTTTGTTCGCCAAGCGCCCGCGTACACGCATTTTTGTGGAAATCACTTTTGAAGGTATCCAGTAACCTTAAGTATTAGTATAAACCAACGAGCGGACTATTACAAATCCTGCATTCTGATTGGCTACCCTACTATAGGTCTATTTGTGATAGCCCATGGTTGAGAAAAACCGCACGTATTTTCACGAAATAATAAAAAAAATCAACTTCAATTTATTGCTTTCTATTATTTTCTACTGTCCGACTAGTTAGTTTATACTAAAACAATTAGACCTCTCGCTATTGACTCGTAGCCCATTCGGGCTGCGGGTCTAATTGTTAAATGGTCCAGATAAGAACTGTAGTGCTCTACGGCAAGGAATGTTAAAAGTGTTAATTTTCTATTATTCTTTCTCGTAATTTCATTGGTTGATACTTATAAATTCAATAGAAACCCATCGAAATAATGCATTTTCATTCAATATTTTTTGTGGTTTGAATTTATTTTTGATCAAGCTAACTATGGTTTAATTTCGAAGAATATCGTGTGTGGGGAAAGTTCTCAAATTTGCGATTGAAATATTCTTTGTTTTCTCTATATCCAATTGGCTGGATGGTGGCCTGGCTTCTCTGCGTTTTCACAGAAAAAAGAGCCAATAGCATAAACAATGCTTTATTTTCGAGATGTAGTTTGGACTGTAGATACCTCCTAAAGCACTTAAGGCATATTCAAGCAAAATCGTATGTGGGGGAGGCTCATTGCCGCAGAACAATGGATTCTACTACAGTTCTTATCTGGACCATTATTTAATTTGAAAGTAAAAAGTGGCCAGAAAAAAATTTGACCAAACGAACAATTACACATCGATTTCTTTATCAAACTAAAATATTATTTATCAACATATTATTATTAAGCAAAACTAACGTTAACACAAAAGGTAAGAACAAATAACTCTTCCAACCTCAGATTTGTCTCCATGTGTTCTGCCTTCAGCATCCCTGCTAAAGCGGATTCGAAATCTTGATCAGCTTCTCTGGAGACTGTTCTTGAGGCTTTAAGGGCATCGCTTCTTACGCTATATTTTCGCGCCAAAACAAACACACATCCAGCGCCGAACAAGCAGATCGCTGTTGATACAATAGATACAACTATTGGAATATAGGAAAGTGAAGAGCGCATTGTTTTCCGATGAAATTAACCGGTGAATGACAAAGGAGAATCTCAGTTTACTTGATCCCATCAATAACTTGAGACTTTTGTTCAGTTGTTTGGTACCCGTATGTGATCATTAGACCGTGCAGAGGTTAGGTTAACACCAGCTGAATAACACGAGACTATACAAGCCAACTAGTGTTATAATAAAACGAGACTACACAAGCCAACTAGTGTTATAATAAAACGAGACTATACAAGTCAACTAGTGTTATAATAAAACGAGACTATACAAGTCAACTAGTGTTATAATAAAACGAGACTATACAAGCCAACTAGTGTTATAATAAAACGAGACTATACAAGTCAACCTGTGTTATAATAAAACGAGACTATACAAGTCAACTAGTGTAGCATATCTCAATACCAGTTGATTTCCGGTGTTTACGCTTCATCGGACTCCGGAGAACAGCAGTCTTTTTTGGCTGGAAATCCTAAGAAAATGTCGGGAATTGGTACATTCAGGGAATTCACCGGGCAATCATTGACATATCGGGACAAACTGAACATAAATACATTCAACTTTTGAGAAAACACGGCACAGCTCAAACAGGCTTCAGGAAAAAATAGCTCCAAAGCTTCACAATATTTCAGCTAACACACATCATACCTTGACATTTGTATTACCCAGTAATATATTTGTCCTACCAAAGAGCTACTGTACTGTAGGTTTTATTCTAATACATTTCCTTGACTGAGCGGCAGCATTCACTACCTATAGGTGTACCAGTAGCCTACTAATCAACGAGGACGCAGAGTATAAATGCAGATTTCAAAGCATATAATGCTAATAAACCGAAATCAGCAAGTACTATCACAGAAAGATTCACAAAGGTCCTAACTGAAATTAGCGAAAAAGCGGGAATGAAATACCAAAGTATGAAGGAGCTAAGTAAACCAGGAAACTCAAAGCTAGATTGGTTTGATTAAAGTGCATATAAGCCCTAGCCAGTTCTCTTAGATATCGATTGTACATGAAGTGGATAGTCCAACGGTAGAATATTTCTTGATTTGGGTGTTGCGTCTACGAGAGATGAAGGTTTATATTTCCAATATGCTAATGATGTGATGTCATCACCGACATCACCTATTATACAAAAGTATGCTGGCAGAGACAAATTACCTATTTTTAAATTTATAAAATACGAATTCTTTATCTATTACATATACTGATATTTTAACCTTTTTTTAATTGTCTAGCCACTAGTTTGCAATATTATTGATTTATTTTTTCCAGGGCCCTTTTTGATACAAGCAAATTCTGATATACCCTGGGTTCCAGAGGCCCGAAGAAGTTAGAAAGGCCCGAAGCAGTAAGAAAGGCCCGAAAAAGTAAAATACAGAAGGAAAAGAGTGAGAAGAAAGAAGATCCTTTGGTAAAACCCGTTGAGAATCTCACTTCCATACAGAAGCTAGGTTCAGAATTTGAACCTCCTCTCCGATTGGCTTATCTACTCATTACCAGGCGCGACCATGAGTGCTTGATACAACAGCAATAGCCCACTTCTGAGATATGCCTCACTTCCTACGTACACAGGAATCAATACGAGGCTCCGTGCCACTATGCTCAGTCGTTCGTGACAAACTACAGAAGTGCTGTAGTAACGAACGACTGAGCATTATGCACGGAGCCTCGTATGTAGGAAGTAAGGCATATCTCGGAAGTGGGCTATTGTCATTGGCCTACCACTTCAAACCGGTTTTATGACAACTGTATGTGGTTTTACTTCCAACCGCAACTAGCGAAGGAGATGTACAAAGTAAAAATCAAGAGTTTTTGGGACGCTGTGAAGTTTACGTTGGCTTCAAAGTTTCCGGAGATTACTAAATGGAAGACAAAACAAGAGGAGCCACTGTACGAGTTTATATAACGTAAACTAAAGACGTCGTCGCTGTGCTTCCGACAGGATGCGGTAAGTCGCTGATATTTCAAGTCGCCTTAACGACCAAAAACGATCTACTACACGAGGCACTTTCTTCACAGGAGTAGCCATACAAAGAACCACATACAGTTGTCATTTCATGCTTCACAGCGCCACGTGCAATCGTTCGTGTGTGAACTTCACAGTGCGTCAAACAAGTTTGACGGCTTATAGGCCACAAAACCGGTTCGACCCGCCTCGATTTCAAGTGAGATTATCAACGATTTGACCAGAGGTTCTCTCTCCCTCTCATAGCTTCGCTCCTCGCTGGCGGCGCTTCGCGCCTTAACCTCTTAGAACCTCTGGCATCCAAGGTAGTGCTGATAAGGCTACCCTGGTTAAATATCAAGTATTATCTTAAGAACATTCTTTTGTCGTATGCAAATTCGTGATAAAAGAAGAGGAGCGGAACGCTCGATTTATTTCATTAAAATTAAGTTAGAACATGGGAAAATTTAATTTACTGGCGCATGTGTTGAGTTATAAGTTTGCCTAACTAAGTGAAGGACAAGAGACTGTTTTATAAAGAGTAGTTTCCTTAATAACTCCGCTATTCGTCTTAGAGATTAGCGATACAAGAATGGTAATCAGTACAGTTTGACAGAAGCAATAGCCTTATTCTTTGGAGGAAACATATTTTTTGTAAATTCTTCTATCTAACGAAAGCAACCACAATTAATATAAAGAACAAAGCTAAATACTCAGAGCAAGATTTCATTGATTCAAATATGATGAGCGATAAGATTTAGAATTCATCTTTCCCTCAGTGAGTCCATAAGACTCCCCTTTTCCAGTTCTTGTTCCAGTTCTTCAGGTTGTCACAAAATCTTTTAAATAATTGGGAGCTCTCCTTTCACGTTGGGGTCTCACTACCAACGTCTGCTGTGGCACTTGGTGTAAATACTAGAACAGGAGCTCTCTGTCACAGGGTCCAAAATGTTTGGTTCTTGGTTGCAGTCACGTCAGGCGGATCTTCATTCCTAACGGCTGGCGTACAGTGGCTCTTCAGTAGATGATCCACATGTTGACGGGTAACTACACCATCTTCATATTTGACTGTATATGAAAGTGGGCCTGTTTTACTCTCTATGTGAGCACTCCTCCACTTCGGACCTGTGCTGAAGTTCTTCACCAGTACCCTCTCCCCTTCTGCAAACTGTCGTCCTTTCATCTTGTTATCATGGTTATCCTTCTGGGACAGCTGTTGTGTTTCCACTCGTTGTCTGACTCTGGCCGGATGAGATCAAGCAGGGCCGTAGCTAGCGAGGGGGGCCCCCCTCCCCCCTCCCCCCCCCCCAAGAAAGATGGGACCTTTTTTTAATAGAACACTCTCATTTTAGTACCTCTTAGGAGTGAAAACAAAAATGTCCGACGAGCATCCCCGCCCCTAATTAATATACGGGAGTCCCCAGTGGCTGTGCGGAGTCTGCCCCCTGCCCCCCCCCCAAACCCAGACAAAAAATCCTACCTACGGTACTGTCAAGCTAGTCGGGTTCACAGGCAGCGATTGAATAGGAGCTCTGCTGGTGTCAACCCTGTCGTTGTTTGTGGCGTTGATCGATAAGCTAACAAGAATTTGCTTAGTTTGGCCAGAAGTGTTCCTCCTGACTTCTCCAGCTTCTTCATTCCCTCCTTAAAGATTCGCACCGAACGCTCAGCCAGCCCATTAGAAGAAGGATATATGGGCGCTGTCTTCAAGTGTACAATGCCATTTTTTGACATGAATTCAGCAAACTCCACGCTGGTAAACCCTGTGCCATTATCAGAGACTAACATCTCTGGTATTCCATGGGTTCTAAACGCTTGTCGGAGTTTGTCCATGGTCGCAGCAGCACTTGTACTAGAAGTCGGGTAAACTTCCATCCATTTGCTGTAGGCATCAGCCACAATCAAAAACAAATGTCCATAAATGGTCCTGCATGATCTATGTTATTCTGTCCTCAAAACCTTTATTAATTAACTCAACTCGACTGTTTGCATTTCGCTGCTCTCGCTAAACTCCCTCTGTTCGTGAACTCCTCTAGCGTGTCTTTCTACTCACGTGATAACCAAAACGTCCTGATGGGGGTGGGGTAGATACACTACATCTCTTCCCCCTTAGGAAAGTGAAATAACTATGTGATAACAACTCGTATAGATATAGGACTAACAACATTTTAGATCCTAAAAGTTTCGCGTGTGCGAAGCAAGTTCATGTTTCATAGTCTTGCAAATGAACTGGGGGTCTTCGAGGACGCCGGGGCCGATCCAGCAAATTAGGCCCTATCACCTCATGCTGTTCATCTTCTTGTGGGGGCATGTTGTCGTCCGAGTCATCTTCATCGCTCTCGGCATTGTTTCGTACCTTCTTGAAGAATGAGCTATTCCTCGTGATCGAGTGACCGTCCCGGTTGGCAGTAATCATGCTTCCTTTTACTTCCGTGACTTGTCGAGGTCGGATGTCGAACCTAGTGGTGAGCTTATTTGCCTTTGTCTGCTTTGCCAGCACGCTGTCTCCGACTTTAAAGGTGCTGGGCTGAGCGTGTCTCCGTGTGTCAGCATATGTCTTCATTCTGTCCTTTGCTTCGGAATCTTTTGCCAGTGCCTTGTTGCGCACCGCTTGAGCGTCGATGCTGCGCTCTAGATGAGGTAGTCGTCCCCGTATCACTCTCCCGTAGAGTAGTTCAGCTGGCGCGACACCTGTTGTTGTGTGCGGTGTGCATCTGTAGTTGAGAAGAAATTTGTGAAGCTCACGCTTCCAGTTCTTTCCTTCAGCGTGGGATGTGCGTATCGCTTTCATCAACGGTTTCATGAAACTTTCAGCCTCTGCATTTCCTTGCGGCCACAGCGGTGTCGTTTTGTTGTGCTTGATTCCATTTTCTTTCATGTAGTTGGCAATCTCATTGCTACTGTAGGGTGGACCGTTGTCTGTGGTTATGGTGTTAGGAATCCCATGGGTAGCAAAGATTCTATCCAGTTTGGGAATGACTGCTCCTGCAGTCGTGGTGCTCATCACTTCTACTTCGGGAAATCTTGAGTGCTGATCAATTACAACTAATAGCATTTCTCCAGTAGGTAGAGGGCCAAGAAAATCCATGTTGAGAGACTGCCATGGATGCTTAGGCATTTCCGTCATTTTTAGAGGTTCTGGATGCTTTGGTGGTCCGACTGCCTGGCAAGGGAAACATTTTGAAACTTTGTCTTCAACAGTTGCGTTTATGCCTGGGAACCAGATCTTCTCACGAACTAGTGCCTGGTGCCCTTCATGAGCGATTTCTACTGCCCTGTTTCGTAGTATTGCTGGCATTATTAATCTTGTCCCTCTAAGTACAAGGCCTGAGGCTGTGACTGTGAGTTCTTGTCGAATCTTCGAATATGCTCTTAGTTCGACAACGTTGGCATCCGTTGGCACCCAATCCGGTGTTTTGAGTGACTGCCATCTTCCACTTTGTATTAAGCCTTTTAGAACATATAGTGTTGGATCTTTGTCCGACGCCTCTTGTACTTCTTGCAACGTCATAGCCTTTGGGATTGCATTGCCGGCCACAAAATTAACATACTCTTCTGCAGTACTGCGCTTGTGTGGCATGCCCGATGTTGGATGTCTGGAAAGGTAGTCAGCGGGGTTGCCTTCACCCGATCGGTATGTTACTGTAAAGTCGTACTGCTGAAGCCTTAGTTGCCATCTCTCTATCCTTGCGGGGGGTCTCGATTTGGGATTCTTGAAGATCATCTCCAGTGGCTTATGGTCGGTTTTCAGGTTGAAGGTGTCACCGTAGAGATAGAGGTGGAACTTTTCACATCCCCAGACTATGGCGAGTGCTTCCTTTTCGGTTTGGCTGTAGCGCTGTTCTACGTCTGTGAGGGCTTGGCTTGCATAGGCTACGATGTGTATCTCTTCGTCGCCACTGCTGCCAGTACTTTTTTGCGCAAGTACGGCTCCGAGTCCCACTGGACTTGCGTCGACAGTGAGCTCGGTGGGCTTGGTTGGATCATAGTATGACATTACAGTTTCGCTAGTGAGTCTTGCTTTCAGCTCGTTCAGTGCGTTTTGACATTCCGATGTCCAGTTGAAGGGGGTGTTTTGGCGTGTGAGTTGTCGTAGAGGTTCAGTGATTGTTGCATATTCCGTTATGAACCGGGAGACGTAATTGGTTAGGCCAAGCAGGCTTCTTATCTCCGCAGCATTTTGTGGGGCGTCGACTTCTTGTATTTGTTTGACTTTGTGGGGATCGGCTGAGATTCCAGCTGCTGAGAATGTGTAGCCGTAGAAGTCTAAGTGTGCTTTGTCATAGACACACTTGTTCGGATTGAGTGTTAGACCTTTCTCCCTCAGTCGTTGGAACGTGGCTTTAAGTGCTTCATCATGTTCAGTCTGTGTCTTACCGAACACAAGAATGTCGTCGCTGATGTTCTTTGCTCCCTGGATTCCTTGTAGGACCTTCTGGATTTCATGTTGAAATACCTCCGCTGCTGAGGTTAGACCAAAAAGGAGTCGTGTGTACTGTTTTAACCCCTTGTGTGTGGAGAAGGTGGTGATGTATCTGCTTTCAGGTGCGAGGGGAATTTGAAGATACCCTTGACGAAGATCCAGCTTGCTAAAATGACAAGCGCCATTGAGGTCGAGTATCAGCTCGTCGATGGTTGGTGTGGGATGTCTTTCTCTTTTTACTGCTAAGTTTGGTAAGCGCATGTCAATGCAGCACCGAACTTCGTCTGGATTCTTTGGCTTGGGGAAACATACCATAGGCGAGACCCATGGTGTGGGTCCGGTCGGCTCCTCAATGATTCCTGCTTTTTCCAGTTTATCGAGTTCTTGTTCTACTTTTTGACGGATGTGGAATGGTATGCGTCTATGGGACTGTACAGTAGGTTGAACTTCTTTGTCAATGTGGATATGTATGCCTTCTGACTTCAGCTTTCCAATCCCTTGGAATATGTCTTCATATTCCTCTACCAACTTGGTGATGAACGTTGACTTTGTCTCTTGATGCTCATGGTCAATTGTGTTGACAGCAACGTTGACCTTTAGGAGCCCTAGATCTGTGGCTGTTGTGCAGTTAAGCAGTGAGCCATGATTGCCATCAATGATGAAGAAAGTCGCAGGTGATATCTTATCCTTTACCTCGACCGTTGTATCTAACTTGCCTAGTACCGGAAGCGGTTCTTTGTTTCCATAGGCATATAGTCGGATTTTTGACTTCTTGAGCTTTGCTTCATTATGTTGTCCGACTATCTGATTGTAATGGTCTTTGTTGAGAATATTTACGGATGCACCAGTATCAATTAGTACCGGGATGGCTACGTTACCGATTTTCACTTCGAGTTCTGGTTTGCTGTGAATTGTTGAAAGAGTCTCTTGGGTGACAGTGTAGAGATATTCTTCATCGGATGATGAATTGTCATCTTGGAGGGCATTAATGCGGGATTCCGAGTTTGCCGTTCGGCGTGACGGAGTTGATTCACGGTTTGGGTTTCCTGATCTGCAGACGGCTGCGAAGTGATTTAATTTGTTGCACTTGTCACACGTTTTTCCTCGGGCTGGACATGGCTGCTCTTCACTGTGTGGCCATTGTCTACCGCAGTGATAACAGGCGCTAGTTTGAGCTTGTCTGCGGCGAGTCCCGTTTTGTGGTCTATTTTCCGCTTTACGACCTCCATCGTAATTAACTCTCGGTAGTTGATGCCGTCCACTATTCTTGTTTCCTAATGCGTTTACCGATCCACGCTGATCAATTCTTCCATCTTGTTGAAGTTCCATCGCGGCCGCCTGTCTGTTTGACGCTTCGTCCGTGCGACCTCGAGTTAGAAGGTCATTCAAGGTCATGCTTGAATCTCCAAGTGCTTTTCGGCGAAGGCGAGATGATAAACATCCTTGAATGACTTGGGCTTTAATTTCTCTTTCCTGGTCGGTAAAATCACAGTGGATTGCAAGTTGGCGTAGTTTAGTTACATATTGATCAAGGGTTTCGCTTACCTCTTGGCGAGTTTGCCTGAATTTGTACGTCTCGAAGTCGACATTTTGCTTCGGTGCAAAGTAGTCGGTTAGCTTTTTGATTGCTAGGTCATAATCCTTCGCTTCCCCAGTCTCGCTCAGGGTTTGGAAGATGTCGTGTACTGCTTCACCAGCATAGTGTAGAAGCATGGCGCTTTTCCGTTTTGGGCTCTCGATATTTACGGCCACAACATAATTCTGAAATCTCTGAATCCATTTCTTCCATCTTGTTGGCGCCGAAGTCACGTCAGAATGTGGATCAAACGGCGGTAATGGAGGTAATCCGTATTGTTCAGCCATGGTGGAAGTTCCTTTTATCCTCGTCGCCAGTTATTCTGTCCTCAAAACCTTTATTAATTAACTCAACTCGACTGTTTGCATTTCGCTGCTCTCGCTAAACTCCCTCTGTTCGTGAACTCCTCTAGCGTGTCTTTCTACTCACGTGATAACCAAAACGTCCTGATGGGGGTGGGGTAGATACACTACATATGTGTATGCGCGACCATGGCTTTTTACACTGCTCTGTAAAGTTGGCACACTTCACACCTTTTCCTCAATGTCTACGTTCGGCCCAGGGACGACTAGCATGCCTGGGTGACTAGCATGCAAGTCCTCCAGAAGGCTCTCCTGACCCTGCCTGGGTATAACCACCCGATTATCCCATAATATACACCCATTGTGTGTACTTAATTCGTCTCGTGACATAGTAGGGCTTCATGCTCCTATAAGCTATCCGGACATTTACTACTCCAACCATGTTGAACACTTCTCAAGATCCGTTTCAGCACTGGGTCTTTAGCTGTCAACTCTGCAATGTGATCAGCACTCACTAAGCTGCTCCATCAAGAGTATCGTTTCACCGGGTATGGGTGTCTGCGTCACAGTGTCCTTCAATGGTAACCGACTAAGGCCATCGGCATTTCCATGTTGACTTCCCTCTTTCTAGGGAAGTTCATAGTTGTAGGCAGCTAGAAGTAAGGCCCACCGCTGAATCCTAGCAGGTGAAACCATCACAGGGACTCCATTCTCTGACTTGAACAGGCCCAGAAGGGGCTTGTGGTCAGTGTAGATCTGAAATTTATGTCCATAGAGATATTGATTAAACTTCTTGATTCCAAATACCACATGCAGCTGCTCCTTCCTTGTCCAGTTGTGCATAGTGTTTCTCTGCAGCTGATAATGTCCTGGATGCGTAAGTGATCGGTCTCTCGTGTCCATCTATCATGTGTGATAGGACTGCACCTAGTCCGTAGGGTGAGGCATCACAAGATAGAACAAGTTCCTTACTAGGATCATAGTGTACTAGTAGGTCTGACGAATCCAACATTCGCTTGGCTTTATTCCAGTCCTCCACCTGTCTCTTACCCCACTTCCACTTGCAGTCCTTAGCAAGGAATTCATGTCATGGGGCTAAGATGGTTGGCAACTGTGGTAAGTAACAGGCATAGTAATTCAACATTCCAAGGAATGCTTGAAGTTCCTTGATATTTGTAGGAGCTGGGGACTCTTGGATGGCTCTCACCTTTCCTTCTACTGGTTGGATAAAATCTTTGTTGATGCGATGCCCCAAGTAAATCACTTCAGGCTCCAGAACGACGCACTTCTTTTGCTTTAGGTGCACTCCAGCCTTGTCCAATCGCACTAGAACCTCCTGTGTGCAAGTGCTCCTCTCTTGTCTTGCCTGTTACAAGGATGTCGTCGATACGTACTACTGCTTGTGGTATCCATTTAATTAGGTTTTCAAGTGTGCGTTGAAAGATTCCTGGGGCCGATTAAATGCCATAAGGCAGTCTATTATACCGGAAGAGGTCCTTATGCGTGTTGATAGTTGTATAGCATTTAGATTCTTCATCTGGAAACCTGATTGACCGTTACTTTATAATCGCCGCAGATTCTGATAGTGCCATCCTCTTTCACTATGGGGACAATGGTGCCGCCCATTCTGAGATTCTACAGGTTCTATTGTTCCTTCCTCAATTAGGCGTTCCAGTTCAGGCTCAATTTTTTCCAGTAGTGCATATGCAACTGGTCTGGGCTTTTAGTGTCTTGGCCTTTCAGCTGGATCCACATAGATTTTTGCCTTTACTCCTTTGACTTTTCCAAGACCTTCATTGAACAGTGATGGTGTGTCTCCAAAATCTCCTTTACATCTTTATCATCTGTGGTCAAATGGAAAATCTCACTCCAATTCAAACAAATATGCTGAAGCCAGTTGCGACCCAGCAAGCATGGACCCTTTCCACAAATAAGAACCGCATGTAACACCCATTGAAATCCCCTGGGCCCAGTTCCTGAAAGCCCGATTAGCGCTAATCCTGGATTAACTCTCAACAAAACATATTAGTTGTCATGGTAATTAACCCTGGATTAGCGCTAATCAGGCTTTCAGGAACTTTACTGACAACTCATATTTGCCCACTGTATAAGTACGCAGCTTGGCGTGCATGGACTCCGGTGTGCATGGACTAACATATCGTGTTCGGTAACCAATCCGATTCACCGGACGCACGCTTTCAATTAATTTGGCGCTCAAACATGTACGTATAATATTACTCGTCAACCGTCTTCTACACGTGAAGTTGGACTGTTTGTTACAAATTCTCTGTCTACTGCTATGGTTTTTAGCATTATCAAACTCTTATTTCTTTAATAACAATCTTCAGGATTCCTCAAGAATCGAAGGTAAGTGCAGCATTGTCAATTTCGCTCAGAAAAGTACGTCGATTACGACGTTAGAACCGATTTCAGTGTAACGTGCACCGCGCAAATTTAGCCACTTCTGAAGTCTCTCGAAGTCTGAAGTATTTGGAATACGAAAGAGTACCAAGTTATTTTATTCAGTACCTCAAAACCATGATAAACAAGTGAGAGCATGTATGTATCAAATAAGTGCGTCGAATGTATTAATATAAACATTGAAATCCGTTGTATTATTTGACCGCTTTTTACGGTCGATCTGCCAGGCACTTTTAATATTTTCCAGTCGTTGTACACGTATATCGATCGCCCTTTCCCCATGGCTAAAGGCTCTTTGCTTTTAATAGGTTTTCTAATTATTTAGCAGTATGTATGTACATGTATAAAAGTGACTAATCGTGTATGTTGTTGTTTTCTTGTAGGGCAAACCAATATAGAGAAAGGGTTTCAGAGAATGGGCTAGAAAGCTAAAACTGGAGGGATAGGAGAACTAGTGCAGCTGAGTGAAAATTAAACCTTAACTTAGTTGGCCTGATTGCAGAATGACCTCAGTTCACTTGAAAGTGACTAAAGACATTAAAAGTGGTATTGTTTTTTGAAGGCAAGGGGTTGTTGCTAAAAAAACAGATGAGATTTTACAAGGGTTTGTTTGGTACAAGAATGTTGGCTGAGTTCCTGGAACAAGATTAAGTTTAACATTATAGGATTGCTGCATACATGTAGAGCCATTTATATCCAAAGATTACATTACAACTGTAGGATTTATTTAATTTTAGAGGCCATGACCACAAATGGTTCCATTTTGTGTTCAACATAACCCAATTTTGTAAGTCTAGTGTGATCTAATAATTATTATAACATGCAACCAGAGGAGCCAGGGTGTTGCAGTGGTATTCACCTTTGTGACCCGGATGCAATTCTAGTTCGTGGGCACCACATGTGAGTTGAGTTTGTTGGTATTCACCCTTGCTCCAAGGGTTTTTATTCGGGTTATCCGGTAAATTCCAATTTGATCAGTGGTTTAGCATAGTTCTGGCTTTGATCACCCCCTATGGTAGTTGGAGGTCCCGTTAAAAAAATCAGGGATTTTTTACCCGAACAGTGGCTATGAGGTGTATCACCAGATTGATTGGCCTATATAACCAGAGAAGAAGGGGAGGCGATAATTATAATTTTATGGTATAAGGATTCAGGGTTCATTTAATGGGACACTTCGAAAATTAATTAGCTATATATAAGTCTAGTGTCTGAGTATTCTACAATCTCTGCTACCTATAGCTCCTTGTGTAGTATATTTGTACTGTCAATTGAAAGTTAGCAAATCCCATTGTAAATATTGCTTTTAAATGATTTAATTTGAGTTTCCAATTTTGTTCTTTTTAAAAATAAACAAGATTGAGCTATTATGAAATGTTATATTGTGTTTTCATCTTTTCTCCATGCAATACTATATATTATATACATGTAGCTTATATGCTGTTTCATACGTTCGGCATGTAGTAATTAATTTTATTATTTAAACTCGTAAGCTTAAAATATCTATAGATACAGTGTACATGTATTGTTTATACTTAATATATACTTACATGTATCACACAATGTTATGTTTGTGTGGCAGTTACTGTTTACAGTATATTATTACATATATGTATGCCTCATCAATTTAATGCTACATTGACATGTAATTAATCTGCTTTCTACATGTATATTAATATAGCTAGCAATGTACAACATCAGTTGCGTTACCTGTTTGAAAATGCTGTTTTCCTTACCTCCATTATTGAATGCATGTCTAACTTTCTGCATTTTTGAAAATGGCTTGCCATACAGCATCCAAATGGGGTTAGGGTTCAATTCATTCATCAATGAATTAAGTAAGTATTTATAATACAGGTTAATATCATCATGTGGCTTGAATTAGTGTGAAAATGCTGGAATTAATGTAGTCCTAGTGCAACATGTATATATAAAAGCTTGAATAAGCTTGAAAAAGCTGGAATTCAGTATGTGCTAAAAGCTTGAAAAAGCTGGAATGCCATTGACAAAAGCTGGAATTTGCTTGAAAAAGCTGGAATATCACATGCCAAAAGCTGGAATTTGCTTGAAAAAGCTGGAATATCACATGCCAAAAGCTGGAATTTGCTTGAAAAAGCTGGAATAGCAAATGCCAAAAGCTGGAATTTGCTTGAAAAAGCTTGAATATCACATGCCAAAAGCAGGAATTTGCTTGAAAAAGCTGGAATATCACATGCCAAAAGCTGGAATTTGCTTGAAAAAGCTGGAATATCAAATGCCAAAAGCAGGAATTTGCTTGAAAAAGCTGGAATATCACATGCCAATAGCTGGAATTTGCTTGAAAAAGCTGTAATATCAAATGCCAAAAAGCCTGAATAAGCTTGAATGATGTTGAACCAAAAGCTAGAATTATCTTGAAAAGCTTGAACATGCTGTTCCAGAAATTCCAGCTTAATCTTGCCTAATTTGCATAAAAACTTTAACAAACTGGAATATTCTAGAATTCAATTCTAGAATATTCTAGAAAAAGCTGGAACTTTATTCTAGAATATTTCTAAGCTTTTTCTAGAATATTCTAGAAAATTCAAGTTCTGTTTCACAAGGGTATTAAACTTAAATCTTTGAACAATTTCCGACGGTTTCGGCGCAAAATGATCTTGGATTAACTGAATTAGCTCTTGATAAGACTTTGCTCCTGGTTTCACTGGAGCTAGAAGGTCACACATAAGTTTGTATACCTTGCTTTCACACACGCTCAAGAGTATTGGCCGTCGTTTGGCTTTGTCGCCCGCATCAGTCTTCGTCTCCTATTTCATTCGCTTCGAAATACTGTCCTAATTGTTCTATGTAATGCTTCCAGGTTTCGCATTTCTCATCAAAATCATCTACTCTACCAAAAAGAGTCGCCATTATTTTCTCGTTGCCAATATGAAGTCGTTGTGACGTAGACATAGTATGTATCTTGTTACCCGTAACACAACAAGTTGATAACAGTTTTGGTTTGCAGTAGAGCGATCAATAGACGAGCAGTCATTATTATCTGAAGATCTAGCTATGGTTTCCGCAGAAATCTGAATATGTCTGAAGTTCAAGTTGATGGGCGCAAATTAATCAGAACTTGGCATTGAACTGGATATCGTGTTGGGCCAAGTTATTTCGCAGTCGAAATTACGTGGTGGAAGAGCTTTGATTTAACCTAGCTAGTTATGAAAGTTCTTCAAATGCGTTAATGCCAATTTCTACATGACTGCTACATGACTGCTGCAGGATAGTATAAATCGCGTTGTGCAGCCAAATTGCTAATTAATAAAGTTTTTGTATAGGCATGTTTTGGTGGAAACTTTGCGGGGTTGGCTGAGACCACACTTTAAGTAGCGAGGCCACGGCAAAACATCACGCAACTTGGATCAATTATCAGGGATCCAATCAATTTGTTATTATAACAATGTCTAAATTAGGTAGAAATGCTCGGTCTGTTTATAGCTTTTAATAGTCAGGTTGTTTGCCAAAACGGAAAGTCATACACCAAAACAAGTCTAGGGAGAGCATATTTATTGTGCTACCTTCCTTTGTCTAATTTAGTATCTTACCAGCTTGTACACCAAGTGACAATAAACAACAGTCCACTTGTTAGTCAGAAGAGAGTGCCGGTACCTTTATTCCGCTGCCTGCACAAAACTAACGTTCAACAAAGTGTATTAACCGGCGGAGATCAACACTTCTTCACTACTACTACACGCGTTCTTATAATTGTAGGCATTCGCGCTAGGAGGCAGTGGCATACCGTATTTATTAGTACGATATTCAACTGTGTCTATGACAATAGTCATAATACATTGACGTTAAGCTAAAGGTGGAAAAAACCACAGGGTGAAATACCTTTTACATCCGCCGGATCTATTTCATGAGGAGGAAAACTCCGGCCCTGTGATATTTAAATTGTTCAGTTGGGTCGGCCGGGCGAGACCAGTTTAATATACCACATAGTTTATATATGTATACGTGATTTCACACGTTAAGCGCTCTGGTTACTACAATTAAATTTCGTTTCTAAGGTAGCCTTCACGTAACCTTCTCTTGCGGTCGATCTCCAACCCTCATGTGCTCCCCACACTCTGTCTGGGACGTTTATTTCAGCTACATCGGTAGCCCCCGATATACGTAAGCTATGTAAGCCAATGTTATCAATGTTTGTGAACTGTTTTAAAATATTCCGTACTTGGGTTCTTACAGTAGAATAACTGAGTGGTTTGGGATTAGCTCTTAATTTAATTACTTCGTCGAATCTGAGAAAAGTTGCATACATGACTAATATCATTGTGGTAACGCGTAAATCTGGTAGTATAGCTTCGTTGCCAGCGTGTTTCTTAACCAACTCTAAGAACACGCGCGTTAATTTTACAATAATTTGATCGGTAGGACTAGTAATGCCTGCCATACTATGTGCCCAATTGATGCTATACAATGCATGATCTATATAGTGAACTAAAAGTTTTGCTGCCTGATAAATGTTGTAGATAACATGCTACAGCGAGGGGTTGCGCCGGGAAAGCATCTACTCCGTTCTTGGACTCAACCCATTCCTTCCACCTTTTGACTCCGTTTACTAGCCAGAAATACTGTAAAAATTTAATAAAAATGACTTACCTTGCCACTGTGATGTCTTCTGTCATGTTTCTCTCCTTGTTGGGTAGTTTTAAGCTGATTTTAGCCGAGTCCCTTCTTCCAAAGAATAGGGAAGGCTGCACACTCGATATTGACAACGCTCGCCAACCAGAGCGATAAATCCCACTTCAAAATCATTCAAATTTTGGAAAGCGAGGAAAGCAAAGCCATACAATAGCCAAACAAAAGCTAATACAGAATAACAATGTGATCAGTTCGAGAAATGATATGGTAAATATCACTGAAATGTCATGATCAAATAGTTTGAATTTGATGGCCGAACGTGAAAAGCTGAGCACTGTATTGTTATCTAGCAGCCTGCTACAAAGCTTTTCGAAAATGCGTCATTGGCATTGATTTTAATAGTTTTAGCTATATTTCTACTTGTCACAATTAAGCACTACCTACTAGACTTTCTCGAAGTCCCTTAAAACGAGATTTTCATTTCCCGCCTTCGCTTCTCTTAAAACAAGATTTTAATTTGTGTGTTAATGTACTTGTATAAGCAAGCACCACCAATTCTTACTTATTTCGAAGATGTTCAGTGATAATTTTAGAGTGGGTTATAATGAAATATGTAACCAGTGGTATGAAATTGATTATTGTGATTATGTCAATTGATTTTAAATCATGCATGTAAACAGTATTTATGGAAATTGTGTCTTTTTAGTAATGAATATGTCTTAAGCAAGTGTAGAACTATAATGATTATTGGTTAAAATCATGTCCCCCCCCCCCTTCGTTCTAAGAGGCTCAGAGGAAAAGAGGTCGACTTGTACCAAGTCTAAATACCTACGTGCATTTGCCAGTGACACTTATGTTCAGTATTTTTATTCTAGACAATTTTATCAAGTAAATTACTTATATAGATTACATATTAGGATTTTATATATATAAATAGATATTATTAGCTGGATGATTATGATAATTATTTTGGTTTGTTTTTCTGTTGTGGCAGTACCTGTAAATTAGCTCCTTACAGCTAAGTATCTGATCACGTTAAATAAAATTTTATTGTATTATTGTATTGTATCTAGTAAAGGCTTGAATACTGATCAATCTAGGAGTAGGAGGCACAAATCAAGATTGTCTGCAGTTAGAAATCATGATAGAGAACCTTCAAGAATACCAGTGAGAACAACAAACTAATGTAGTCAATTTTACAACAACAAAACACTTTTAGCTTCAAACGAAAGTCGCACACGAACTCCTTGACAAATGACGTCAGCTTTTGTTGTCTGTCCAAATATTGCATATGAAAATAAGCCAATCAGATTGCGAGCAATTTGGCGGTTGTTGTAAAAAAAAAAATTGTCACACAATCCTTGTTAGATAGTAAGTTCCAGAACTACTTAGACTGCATGCGTCAACACAATTAGCCATTATAAATCGAAGGTTCTAGACGTAATCAAGCTATGAATAGGTCGTTTATTCCACACACAATAGTAATTTAACTCGTGGATGCACGCATGTTCAGAACGAGTTATTGGGTTTAGGTGGATACGAGATAATTTATTCGTTTTTTTTCCTGTGACTCGACGACTCGCCGTTGACTTTCCGAATGACCCTCCAAGGTTTCGAAAAGATTTGGTCATGCTGGAGAAGATGTATTGATGGTGCCCATCTAATGCCAGGCACTTCAAACCTGGACACACATGGTAGTGGGTTGCTATCAATTACTTAGTGGCGATGACGTAATGATGACGTCATTGATTACGTGTTTTAAGTATATGCCCATATCTCCTCATTTCTAATGCCAGACAGTTCAAACCTAGACATCCACCATCCACGAGTTGCCCTTAGGGGCCCTATGTTTGGAACTGCTTTATAGATGAATCCATCTATACCTGCTTCGAAATCTCTGCGTTAAATTGAAGTTGTTCGTGCATTTCATCTTTCAACTCCTTCTTTACTTGTGTGAAAGAGAGTGTAATAGTCTTCTCTATCTGTCTCATGAAGCTAGCGAGTGCTGTACCATTGGTAGGTAGGTCTACTGGAGATTCGTTACTTCTGTAAGCCGAATCGTCTTCGGACATTATGAGAAAAAGGTCTGTTCGTGTGAGCTGTGCTGCGAGCGACACCAGGGACTTTAAGCAACCACGACGGCAACGTCTACGACGATGACATAAAACAATAGCCTTAATTACAAAATACAATAGCTGCACGTGAAAATACACACAGTCGCCTACATTTCCACCGTTCTCTGAAAAAACACAACATGAAAACCCCAAATTGTACGTTTTAATGAGAACGCGAGCGTAAGAAAGTGAAGCATCCGTTTTTCGTTCGGCGTGAACGTAACTCTATACTCATCATATTTTTCGAAAATCTGGTTGTGAAAAACAATTCAAGGCGAACAAGGGAAATAGTACACACCAAATTTCGGGAGAAAACACTTTTCTACGTCCCGTCGTCATTGCCGTCGCCGTCCTGGTTGCTTAAAGTCCCTACAAAGATGCTTGCATCAGCCTCACACTAACTTTTATACCTGCTAGGTGCGCACAATCCATTGAGGAATTCAACGCACCTGCACCCGCTTGTATGCGTAATCGTGAAGAACTGATGTCTTCGCTAATGAACCCGTCTCGCTTTGCACCAGGAAACAATACTGAAAACATCTTGCATAAAAAATATAAAGACAAAATTGTGCTATGTTATTCAAAAAAATAAACTCCAGAATACATAGGCTAAATGGCTAAATAGCGAAGCACGTGTGTTATCAAGAAACGTTAACGTGTTAATTAAATTGATGCTCATGGTTACTTATGCAGTTAATTACGTTGTGATACAGACGTTTCGCTTTCACTACTTAACGAGACACAGTCGCTCCCCGTAGCTGAAGAGAGAGACAATAGATTCCTAGCTACACAATGCAACGGAGGCCCAAATGGGCGTGAATTAGGTACATGTATGGCAGTAGAGAATAGGCTAATCATGTATGGCGTAATATACCGTTCGAAATTCTGTTCTAGGAACGTAGCACAGAGAAACTACTGACAAAGCGGAGCTGACTCTACTCTACATATTTTAAGAATATTTTAAGGGCGCCGTACACATATGTTAATTCTACCCTAAATGAGGAGGACAACCCTGTCGCTCTCTGAACAAATCCTGAATTGAATTAAATGAGCGACGTCGCCCCAGTCGTTGCACAACATTCCTAAAACGAATAAACTGAGCGAGGTCACCCCAGTTGCTCCGTGCACAAAAATTCTAAGCAATTTAACTGAGCGAGATCACCTCTACCGCTCTATACAAAAATTCTAAGGCTAAGCGAAGTAACTGATCATGAGCGAGATCACCTCTACCGCTCGACACAAAAAATCTAAGCGAATTAACTGAGCAAGATCACCTCTATCGCTAGACAAAAATTCTAAGCGAAGTAACTGAGCGAGATCACCTCTAAACGCTCTGCACACAAATTCTAAACGAATTAATGGAGCGAGATACCGGCATTCGCGTTCCCTACATAAAGTAGCCCGACACACTAGCTCCCCGTAGCTGAATAGCGAGACACTATCGCTCCTTTGCTAAACAGCGAAATACATTCGCTTAGCGAGACTGAGATGATGAGCAATAAGCGTAGCAGCGGACTAACGTGTCTAGTTGATAAGACTAAAGAGGACTGATTGAAGAAGGCGAAGCTCTATATATACGGAAAGCGTCATCTGGTTACGTAACACATTCCTACGGACCGAATTCTGCATGCCCGGGTTATGTACTAAGTATTAATATGGCAATTGTATGCGGAGCTCCCGGTGAGAATAGATAAACAACTGCCCGAATGGCGGCCATGCGGTTTCACTTATTGATCCCAGCATGCTTTGCATCAATCATCACCTGCAACATTATGCATACATTACATCGACCTGTCATAGACCGTAAATTCACACTTAATAAAGATATTTACTAGTATACCTAACAGGTAGTGAATGCTGCTCCGCTCAGTTAAGGACGTGTATTAGAAGAGAACCTACAGTAGCACTTTGGCAGGAAAATAGTATTACTGGGTGATAAAAATGCCATGGTGTTTATAGATGAATATATTTTGTAGTTTTGGGGCTATCTTGCGACTGAATCCTGTTTTTAAAAGCTGTGGTGTGTATCTCAAAAGTTGTCCCGATTTATTTTCGTTTTGTCCTGACATATCAACGTCCTCCCGGTAAATCCCCTGAGCCTACCAATTCCCGACATTTTCTTAAGATTTCCGGCACAAAAAACGGCTGTTCTCCCCGGTGAAGTTTAAACACCGGAAGTCAACTGTAATTGAGAATGTAATTGTAAATGCTAATTGTGTTTTGAACCGGCTGCTTGACTTTATCGATTGTCAATAGAAGAAAATTATTTGCTGCTCACCATCTTGATAACAGGAGAGATCTTGCTCTGATTACACAAGGCTCGCATACAAAGAACTGCATTAAAGAACGGTTGAACGTAGTTAGCTCCAACAATGCAGATTCCACCTCGTGTAATGTCACGTGACGATCAGATGCAAAGCATTGTGGTAAAAAAGACAATAGAAGTGATGCATTGTGGTAAAAAAAAGAAATCGGGATTTGGACCCGCTTACAGATTAGAACTGCTGCCTTGCTCGCTCGCTGCGGCAATCCCTTTATGTAGGACGACACGAGTTTTTTACCAAAAATACAATAGAATACAACACAATACAATACAATAGAATACAATTTGGTAGCAATTCGTGTCGTCCTACATTAAGGGATGGCCAATTATTGAATCGTAATAATTACAGCCATTGTAAAAAGGCCATGCGTTAGGATATACAGTAGAACCCCGGTAACTCGAACTCTGAAGGGAAAGGAAAATCAGTTCGAGTTAGCGGGCCGGTTCGAGTTATCGGGGTCGGTGAAAAAATTCTTTATTTTTGTTAATTATTAATAATAGTGACGATATATAGCGTGAACATAGTTTTATCTACTTCTGTGATAAACATCGCTCAATTTGCGTATGGTAACAAGAAATTCAGCACAGCACGCGAAGAGGGGAAAAAGTGGACGCTTTGCAAAAACAATCTTCTACTTTTTGCGAGCAGACAAAAGCAGTTCATGCAGTGTGATAATAAAAGCGGACAAGGCCGTTAACTTGGGGGATGGCGAAGTAATGCAAGTCCAATGTAGGCTGAGGCTTTCTGCACAAGAGAACTTTGTTAACATCTTACAGAAAGAATAGACAATATTCGTATTCTCACGGACGAGCTGGAACGAGTACCCAATGGAGGCTCATGCGGGGGATTCTTTTCTAATGCTAAATAGCTCATAGCAAATTCTCGTCCGTGAGAATACGAATATTGTCTATTGGAACGCCTTGAGCTGTAAGCAAGTAACATCGATTTTTACATAGTCAGCCACTGAAGTAGTGTAAATTGAACTCCCCAGAAGAGTAGTGAATGAGATCAGAGATGACTAAAGGTTTTCTACTACATACGCACTGTTGGATTTTAGGCTTTGTGTCAATACAAAAGACACCGCATCCAGTAGTGACTGATAAGATCGTGAAATGAATGTTAAATACGTGATCGGTCCGAAGTTACAATAATTAAAATCAAATTAAGTAACAATCAGATAACAAGCAGCCTATTTTCTTGATATATTGAGAAGTCATAAGAACAGAGTTCGAGTTATCGGGGTAACTTTGGGCCAAGGTAAACGAAAAATTGTTCGAGTTAGCGGGGAATTCGAGTTATCCGAGTAAAAATGACTCAAAAATAGGGCCAAATCCAAGGGAAATCGAACTTAGTTCGAGTTAGCGGGGAGTTCGAGTTATCCGAGTTCGAGTTACCGGGGTTCTACTGTATCATGAAAGGATAAAATGAACAACGTTTCCGGCTGGGCGGGGTATTCACAAGTCAAACGAGTTTGACACATAACAAAGTCTTTGTCAGGGTTTGTTTATTTGCCTGAAGTCGGTTGTCCAGTTTGTGAAAGAAACCACAGCGCAAAACATGGACACGGTGCAATCTAAAAATTACTTGCATTAATTTGCTTTAATTGAACGGCGCCTTTAACAATTGCTCTATTTTTTCTTGTTCGTGATATTTTTGCACTAATTAACAATTATTCACTGAAGTCGAAGTGACTATTGGTGAATATTTACCGAGACGAAATAATTTCATCAGTGAATATCAGAGAAATTAAAACTAGACAATATATAGAGGTTATTGACCAAGCGTGAGGTCAAGATGGGGGGATATTGGCCAAGTTCATTTTTTGCGTGTTTATGGACCGAGACGAAGGCGAACAAGCTTGGTCAATAAGGTTTTTATTATATGGCAAAAATGACTAAAATCCCACTTTGACGCACGCGCGTGGAACCCATTACGTGGTAAACTGAAGAGCGAATAGAAATCAGTCTAAAATTAGACTGAGACTCGACGACTTTCACTTGAAGTTCAACCTCGTGGCGTTCAAAATAGTTTGTTTTCCGACATCGAAAATTCTTTTTATGGACGAAAAGTGATCTCTACTTTACTTCAGATGCACTAGTTTCCAATGACAACTTTATCGGGAAGCCGAACGCATTATCTAGAGAGAAACTAAAGTGTGCATATTTGTGGAAGATTTGAAAGTTGAAAATCGGCAAGTTGAAATCACTCTAGTGGCGATAAGCACACTGCAAAACTTGATAAAAAGAGCTGTAGAAGAATATACAAACAAACTTGTAAGTATTAATTAGTAAATACTCATAATTTATAAGCCAATTACCAAATGTGAATGCTGGATTTCTTAGCCCATAGACCCATTCGAAAAATGGCGTCCAATTTAAAAAGCTATTGTCCTGGTAACGTGAACACGAGGCTAGTCAGTACACACAAAAACTTTTGACCGTGTAAGCGAGGCTAGTCAGTACTAAACAATAGTTAATTAAAATGGACGCCATTTTTCGAATGGGTCTATACAATAAAAAACCTGCATGCTTTCTTCGACGAAACTGTGTGCTAAGTTTAATCGTTTCCGTAATAATTTTATTTCTTTGTACCATAATCGTATATAGGAGCGTTGTGAGGTAGACAAATGTTTCTTTGTTTTTTGAAGTCACAGCCTCGAACTTGCGGGAAGCCGGAAAAACTGCATTAATCGCTCTAAAAGGTTGAATTTTAGCTGTAAAACGAAAAAGCAGAAATTGTTTTAAATTACTAGTTGCCTTCATGTAACAAATTGTTTAGTTTCTTTCAAAATGTGCGGGTTTTATCGCTATTTGTTTACGAAGAATTGTGAGCGAATTTGGAAAATTCTGAGCTGAGCAACCAATCAGATTGCAGCATTCAGAGTCATCTTGCCCGCTCACTGAGCTGCCATATAATAAATAGAAGTTATTTACCATAACCTATTGACTTTGTAGATGGCCGTATATTTGTCATTTTTAGATACATGTAATGTTATACGCCATACCACACGTGTGCCATGTAGGTTACGATGTAATGCCATGTAGGTTACGATCTAACGCCATGTAGGTTACGTCTAATGCCAGGTAGGTTACGATCTAATGCCAGGTAGGTTACGATCTAATGCCAGGTAGGTTACGATCTAATTCCATTTTTGACCAGAATCCCCCTCCATAATAATAGTCTGACTTCCGACCCTTTTATAAGTTTTACAAGCGCGCGTGACAAGATAGTTTTGTGACAAACATTTGCATAATCACGTGCCGCTACGTACGGTTCATTGCAAACCGACTCGACACGAGACTGGCAGGGACTACAAGAATGGATTTTCTGAAAGCATAGAAATACCAAAAAACTGTCCAAAGGCACATTAGAATTCAAGTTGAAGCAGCAATCTTCACTTTTGAGACCTCGTACCGTGTTACAAAGAGAGGAAATGCAGCAAAAATGAGTAGAAAAAGGACAAAACTGAAACTCTGCCACGGCGAGTGAAAATTTATTGAAAGGAACCTCTTACAAGAGTTCACTTCAAAGGACAAATTTCCTGGAAACTACGAACTACAGAATCAAAGACAATGGTAAATCAAGACAGCAAATGATTTCGATATGAGATAAAGCTTGAAAACACACGGAGAGCGGCGAGAGAAGAGCATAACACTAACAGCAACCGGCTCCTTGAATGAAACTAGAACTTGTTGTTTTTCTATCAAGAACGAGGAAAATAATCTAGTTCCGGTTTGGACCACTTCCGGTCACGTGACGTATTAGTCAGAAATTGAGAGTTTGGGGAGAAAGCAAGATGGCGGACACAAGATCAGTTTGTATGTGTGTTTATTTACATTAAAGAGACGGACTTTACATTAGCGACAAGGATAAAACATTCGAAAAGCAAAGCAAAAGTCTTCCGGAACTCCTGGGAAAAGAAAAGAAGCCCGGCAAAGAAGCCACAGAGATAGAAATAAGTTGGATCGTGACTACGAGCACGTGTCATTGATAAGCAGGTAAGGAGAAATGTCCGCGGACGAACAAGAGGCAGCAGCACCGGCCGTACACACAGGGCTGACAATAACGGTGATTACAGAGACGAGGAACTTGAAAACACAGGCTTTTACTCACACCGAAGATCAAATCACGACTGGAAAGGCCTGGGAGAATTGGCTAGAAAGCATCGAACGGGAATTCCGATATTTTAAAATATCAACACCGGCCGACAAGAAAGATGCCCTTATCTGATCATCTACGGTGGAACAGAAATAGCAAGACTAGAAAAGGACTACGACAAGCTGAAGAGCAAACTAAATGAGTATTTCAAACCAAAAAGAAACAAGCACCACGCCAGATACGTATTTCTCAAGATGAAGCCAACGGTGGGAGAAACAACAGCAGCATACACTACCAGATTGAGGGAGAAAGCCAACGAGTGTGAATTTGAAGAGAACTGTGAAGAAAGAATCCTTGAGCACCTAATTCAGACAATAAATAGGCAAACCCTCATCCAGAAAGCTATCAACAAGAAGTGGAACTTAACCCAGCTACTAACTGAGGCAGGTCAAATGGAGGCTACCTCATTACAGGTACGTAATATGAGAACTCCAGATATTACAGCGCGGTAGCCACAGTAAGCCAATGGCGACAGCTGAAGCAAGAGAAGCACCAGACAGCAAGAGAACCCGGCAGACGAGAGGAAAAGGCTCGCAGATGCTGCGGTTATTGTGGATACGCAGGAACTCATGAAGAGGGTCAAGACTGTCCTGCATACGGTAAGAGGTGCCGAAAATGTCACAAGATGAACCAATTTGCCACAGTATGTAGGTCAGACCCTGACGAAAATAGCAGAAGCAACCCAAGAAACAGGTATAACCAGACTTATAGGGGCCAAAACAACAAAGGAACCAGGTAAGGAAAACCACAGAATATGACCATGACAGCTCTCCCAGTTCAGATGATGAGTTTATTGGACAAGCAGCAAAACACGTCAGACGAGTGAGAAAGCTAGGCGAGGCAAGGGATGATGACAAAACCATCAGTGTAAGAATAGATGATGTTGATGTTAAAGCAGAACCAGACAGTGGAGCAGATATAAACATCATGGATGAGCACCAATTCAAAGCTTTCACCCACAGATTCAGCAACAAACAGCTTCTTCAATTGAGTAAAACCAGAGTAAAGACTCTTCAGGATGAACTATCAGTAAAGGGAGAATTTAAGACGACAACGAAAAACAAGAATCGTGGGGTGGAGACGAAATTTGTCGTTGTCAGAGGGAGAATCAACTCACCACCACTCTTGAGTAGAGCCACTCTTATCGACTTGGGCATGCTGCACATCCAGCCAGAAGGGTTGCTAGCGGCAACCAACCATCTAAGAATCCCAGACGCGAGTGCTGATATTAAAGTACTCAGCAGTGACAAGACAATGAACACCCAACTCAAGGAGATCACTAACAGGTACAAGAATGTATTTGAAGGTATAGGGAAGATAAGAGACATCAACAACAACAAATACATCTATGCAAGATTCAGCATGAAGCCAAAGGCAGTACCTATTGCCCAGAAGCCACGACCAGTAGCGTACTACCTACAAAAACCACTGAAGGAATGGCTGGACCAAGGGGTAAGGGAAGGAATCTTTGAAGAAGTCCCACAGGGGGAGCCAGTCACATGGTGTCCTCCATTGGTTGTACAACCAAAACCAAGGTTCAGCAAAGTGGATCAAGATCAGCTCAAACCAAACATGATAAGAGCCAGTGTGGACCTAAGAGTTGCAAACAAGAACATGGAGAGAAATCGAATCACAAGGACCTATGGTTGAGGATTTCACTCACAAGTTTCACAATTGTAAAGTCTTCTCCAAGATGGACCTCAGGCAGGGATACCATCAACTGCAACTAGACCCAGAGTCGAGAGCAGTAGCAACATTCAGCACACCCTGGGGTAACATGAGACCACGGCGGTTGGTATTCGGAGCCAGATCATCCCAGGATCTATTTGACGAGATGATGCAAAGGATCTTTGGGGACATACCAAGTTGCCTCAATCAGCGTGATGACATACTGATAGGAGGACGCAACATAAAAAAAGCATAATTAGATACTAGAGCAAGTGCTACAGAGAGCTGCTGATTTTGGAATCACTTTCAACTTGGAAAAGTGCCAATTTGGAGTGGAGGAGCTGGAATTATATGGATATCGCTTCACCGGAGAGGGGCTAAAGCCCACATCAGACAAGGTTCGTGCTGTAAAAGAGAGCAAACCACCAGAGTCCAAAGGAGCAGTCAGAAGCTTCTTAGGAATGATTGCCTACCTATCTAAGTTCATTCCAAGATACTCATCACTAACAGCACCCCTGAGGATACTAACTCACAAGGACACCAAGTTCAAATGGGGAACTGAAGAGGACAATGCATTCAGGAAGCTCAAAGAAAGCATCACAAATGAAGACACCATGGCATATTTTGACCCAGCAAAGCCAATTATAGTAAGAACAGAGGCTAGTTACCATGAAGGACTATCAGCTGGACTATTCCAAGAGACAAGCAGAGGTCTTCAGCCAGTCCATTACGTCAGTCGCACCATGACAGATACAGAGAAGAGATACAGCCAGACGGAAAAAGATGCCCTTGCAGTGAAGTGGGCTAAGAACAGATTTAGCATGTACCTCCTAGGAGCTCCAAGATTCAAGGTGATCACAGCGCACAAGCCACTCGTCCCGATGTTCAACAAGGAAACTACAAAGCTACCACCAAGGATAGAAAGATGGGTCATGGACATGCAAGATTTGGATTTTGAGTTGGTATATGAGACAGGTAAAGACGAGAATGACCCGCTAGACTTCTTGTCCCGGCATCCACTACCAGAGACAAGCACTGACACGATGGAAGCAATGGTCAAGCAAGTCATCATAGCAGAACATGCAGTTATGCTAGATCGGGTGAGAGAGGAAACCACAAGAGACAACCAACTAAAGAAACTGGATCACAGAATTCTAAAAGGGGACTGGAAACAGCACAGAAAGGATCCTGACATAATGCCGTTCTATCCAATCAGACAGGAGCTGTACATGGTAGACAGAATCATCTTCAGAGTAAACCGAATCATCATACCCACATGCTTGCAGAGGAAGGTTGTCAAAGCAGCGCACAGCCTTGGACATCTAGGCATGAGCAAAACCAAGCAAATGTTGAGGAATAAATATTGGTTTCCAGGGATGAACAGTTTGGTCGAACAAATCATTGGTCAGTGTTTTGAGTGCCAGGTGACAACCAAGCAGCACACCCAGGAACCAATCAAGATGACATGCATACCAGAGAAACCATGGGATGTTCTATCTGTGGACTTTGGTGGTCCATATCCAGATGGGCACTACAATCTGGTGATCATTGACAAGAGGACAAGATATCCAGTGGTTGAGAAAGTTTACAACCAGGGAAAGACTCAAGAAGACATTTACCACTCATGGTACACCCCGACGGGTAGAAAGCGACAATGGACCTTCGTTCAACTCAAAAGTGTTTGAAATCTTTGCAGAGGAAGAGGGATTCCACCACCATCGTGTCACACCGGACCATGCCAGGGCGAATGGGGAAGCTGAAAGCTTCATGAAGGTTCTAAACAAAACAGAGCAAATAGCACACCTCCAAGGGAGAGATAGTCTCCTTGCTGTACACAAAATGTTGACAGGGTATCGTTCAACGCCACACCCAGCAACACCATATGAGGCCTTGATGAATAGACAAGTACGAACCAAGCTGGACTACCCGGCAAGGGAAAATTCTTAAGAAAGCATCCAAGAGTCTCTTATTAACCACAGAGACTACGAATACAAGAAGAAACTGAAGGAAGGAGCTGAAAACAGAAACACTAAAGAGCACAACTTTGTGGTTGGTGATTATGTCCTTCTCACACAGAGGAAGAGGAACAAATGGTCTACAGCCTATGAACCAGCATTCTATGTTATATTCAAGATAGAAGTATCAACAGTTGCAGCCAGGAGAGTTACTGTTGGACGGGAGGTGCGTAGAGATGCAAGTCATTTCAAGCTTGCTAATGCTGTAGTTGGAAACATGAAAGAGGAGGAACTGACTACAGATGCGAAACACGACCCTGAAGACTGGAGACAAACTGTGCTTCTGGACACCAACCCAGAACAAGAGTCACATGAAGCACAACCTGAAATGGAACTAGAAATGATCCAGCAAGTTGATGCAGCACAGACCCAGAAGCTGAAACCAAACAAGGAGTTGGATCAAAGTACTGGAACAAGACCACATAGGAACAGACGCAGACCATTTTACCTAAAAGACTTTGTAAAGTGAATAGGTAGATACTGTGATCAGATGTTACTGAACATTTAGTTCAGTAAAGCACTTTACATATACATTGTTATTCAGGTTAGAAGTTATTACACCAAAACATTCAGTTCATTGATATTTAGTATCTCCAAAGAAAGGGAGAAATGTAATATCTAGTTCCGGTTTGGACCACATCCGGTCGCGTGACGTATTAGTCAGAAGTTGAGAGTTTGGGGAGAAAGCAAGATGGCGGACACAAGATCAGTTTCACGTCGGGCATAAAGTACGTCAAAATCGGCATCAGTGAGCGTGGACAAATAATTAAAATTAACACCATTTCTTTACTTATAGTCTCAATTTGAAGAAATGTTGGTGACTTGTTAACAAAATGAAACTACATATTTTAGGTGTTTTATGTTAGTATGATGACGTTGTTGTGACGAAAATAATGTGGGTTTTGAGTGGCAGACTAGCGCATTTCATAACTAAAACTCGAAAATCACTCAAAGGATTTTTTTCTAAGGGCATGTATATCAAAAGTATGACGTCATAATGACGTTGCCGAAAATATGACCTCAATTTTAAGCCGGTTATGGACAAAAAATCAAAATTAAAAAAACATACGATTTTAGCCACCAACGTGTTTTATGATTGGACAAAATGTCATGCAACAATATTTACAACTCTAAAAATTGAATGAAGCGATGTTTTCATAAATGCTTTTGTGTTGTTTATTTCCCGCCAAATTTTGGCGGGAAAATAGACCAAATTCAAACTTTCATAACTTTTGATTTCGTTAACCAATCGACATCGGGTTTTCGATTCCTTCATTCTCATCACGAGTAGATTTTAACAATATACGACATTTCGTTTTTAGAGATAATGAACAGTTGCAAGAAACGTATTACAAATGGATAAATGACGTCATTGTGACGTCACGATGGTAGTAACATAGCTTAAAAATCAGGTTATATTGATTTTGCGATTCTACATCCTTCTACCAAAAGTCAATCGACTGCATTGAAAACTTTTTTAAATATAGAACTGATGCCGTTTTTATGGTAGTTTGTGCCCACCGTGGTTTGTGTGTTTATTTACATTAAAGAGACGGACTTTACAGTAAGTACACTCTTTTTGAGTCGAACCGTTCCCATATTTGTAGGAAAAGATCTCGTTGTGTTATTTATTGCTCTAAGTAGACGTTATTTCCTTGTGAAAGTTTGTGATTCATGAAGACACGAGGACCGACTAAACTCAACCCGAAACTCGCAAGTAAACTTTGTTTGTGAAGGCTTATGGATTAAAAAAAAGCTTCAAGTTTAGCCATACTTATTTAGTTGCTTCTTTGGTGGATTTTGGAAAAGCTTTTTCTTTAATATTATTTATTACTTCGTGAGAAACATCGGTAAATATGCGAGCGGCCATTTTGGTAAATGCTTTGTATGTTATATTCACCTTCAGACACTCAAAAGGTGAATATAGCGACATATGACGTAATTCTCAACCAATCAGAGCACGGGAATCTCTATATTCACTGATGAAATTATACTAAAAATCATTAATTAATGGTATCTCGCTGTTCATTGTAAATACTTATCGTTTGGGGAAGGGCGTGCTCTTTGACTATGTGTGGTATTATCGAGGAGCAAAATGGTGCAAGAATTCAGCTATAAAAGATAAAGTTTTACCCGACTTTTTCTCACTTGTCGTCATGTCTATCTGGACAACGCATTCTCCCCGTTGAATTAACAATTCATGATCCTTAATGGTAAACACTAAACATTCCTACAATACCAGACTTGCTTCCGGACGCAATTACTATCTTCCCAAAGCTCGCACTAACTATGGGATCTTTAATATCAGATTTGCAGGAGTTAAAGTTTGGAATACTATTGATTATAGCAATAAAACACTAAGAATAAACGGCCTGAAAAGAAAATTGTAAAATGAGCCCCTACTTAAATATTAATCTGGCTATATATAAATTATACCTATATTTCTTCTGTTCACCCTCTCCATCATACTAACGTACATTCTACCCTAAATACTATATCGGCTCTGCCTTCTTCACACATTATCATAACTACTATTTATTTTCATACCCCTATTTATGTTTGTGTTTGTGTTAGGTCATGTACCTAAAACGTAGCAATTTCATTCTACCAGTCCTGGTCATCTTCACTTGCACTTTATCCGTGCATTTTTGCACCTTAATTTACTTATACTGATTTGATATCCTAGCCAGATTAGCTTTCTATAGTTATTCTAGGATACCCGTACTTTTATTTACGTAAATTAATCACCGTAAACTTCACATGTAACGCATGGTACAAATAAAGTCGTTGTTGTAATGGTAATCGTTAATTATATGACAAATCCTAACCCGAACCACAAACCAGACCCTAACCATCGGACGAGTTCACGGGTGAACGACGGGTTCTCACTCACCTAGAGCTAGGTTTCACAGGTAAACAAGAAAGAAGGTAAAGAGAGGAAAACAAATTTTTCTTAGCGCTCCTACTCGGACTCGTAATCCTTTGCGTGTACTGCAGTGTAGTGCAGACGTCATCACTACTACACTAAGCCGGTCTACCGTCATTCATGACTGTTTTTAAGAATGTTAGAGCAGATTTCAATTGAGTGTCGGAAGTGTTTTGGTTTTGCGTTTACTAAGCTCTCCTATTTGCTGAGAAAGTAAACCAACCAATCAGAATCCAAAGTAAAACCAAACACAAATTGGTTTTACCTTTGCTTTGGTTTGTCATTGGCTCACAGGGAAGCCATTTATGAGTTACTTGTGATTATTCGCTCCTATGATTGGCCGGCTGTGGGTAATTTGCGTTTGGTTTTACTACACTCAACTGAAAACCGCTCTATTAGAATTAACGATGATCATTATTTCAAGCGGGTTTCCATTTAAGGATAGTTGTTAATTCAACGGGGAGGATGTGTTGATCTGGATGCCATTTGTAATTGACGGCAGCGCAGAAAGCAGTACGACAGGAGAAAAGAAATGCTGATCAAAAATAGTCATGGAGGCGTATCTGCAGAAGAGTGACAGCGGCTGGGGAGTCGTCCTTGACACAGTCAAAGCGAATATAGAAGCGGTTCCACTCAACTCGGGTCGATTATTACATTGAAGCTGAAGAAGCTGTATCTAGAAGACGGATTAAAAGAATTGTTAGAGAGCAGCAGAAGGAACAGGCAGAATTGTATCGCCAGGGAGAGGGCGGTAAAGTGAAGCAGACGGAAGCCGTTGGCGTTGTGAAAGAACAGATGCGGTACGCAAAAAAAGGACACCCGCATAAATGAGGGAAGATAAACTGCGTGCTTTCGTGGACTCTGACTCTGACGAGGACGCAGAAGACCAGCCCAAGCCAGCGAAGAAGAAGCAAACGGTGCGCGAAACAACATACGAGGCGCAGAAGGCGCACACTAAATGTGCGAGCAGGCCGGCGCAAGTATGGGATTAATGAATGACTTTTTGAAGAAACTGGAGAAAAAGTTAGATGAATTTTAATGGGGAAAGTTTAATAAACATCAGTACGTTTTATGTGGCTAGTTTGTTGTTGGCATTTAATTCGCGCTCATGTAGGCGTAGATGACATTGTTTTCTTCAATCAGACCTGCGCTTAACCTGAAAAAAGCAATTCATACAACTCTAGACGTGTTTCTTCAGATTCACAACTTTACCAGTTGATTAGAAGCAGGCAAAAGCCGGTTTGAAAAGCCTTTCTCAGCTTAATTGGATCTTTTTCGAACAAAAGACTTGAGAATCCATAATTTGCATGCGCAAGGTTAACATATTGCAAATTTGCATCTCAACGCTATCGAAAGCGTCTTGCGTGGAAAAATTCTACTGAATCGCATCAATAAACTGAGACTTTTGTTCATTGTTTGGTACCCGTATGTGATCATTAGACCGTGCAGAGGTTAGGTTAACACCAGCTGAATAAAACACGAGACTCATTCTCGACCCCAGACCCTTCTCTTATTTTTTACTGCGCATGCTCGACGAACACTAGGGTTGGTAATACCTACAAACCACTAAATCTCCCTCATTGAGGGAAATTTAGTTCGCAGTCCATTGTCTTCTAATTTTTCCGCTGCCAGGAGAAATTACATTAGAAGATGTACTGTTTCGTAATGACTACAAAGACAACTGAGCCGAGCACGAGGTTACTAGATTTCAAGATGGCCGACTCTAGTTTAACACTGCTGAGCATGCGCGCGTAGCGTGTCCAATGTCCATGTACCATGCGGGCTCATGATTACGTTAATCAGAATACTACAGAAGACAATGCAGGCTAGACATGAAAGGGTCAAAAGCCGCTCTGGCACGACTTAATCTCGTACCCAGATCCGCTCTAAAAAATGAGGGAGGAAAGGGAAGGAAAGATCTGGTAAAACCCGATTCTATTCGCTTCGTGATTGGCTAACGATCAAGTGGCGAAATTACAACAATCATTGACTTCTGATCCACTGGTCTTTTATCTGGAGACCTTAGATAGTCGAAAATGTCCGGAAGCAGCTGGTAAACTAGAGATTCCGTATCCTGTGGGCAAGATAACAATACAATCTCGAGAGTTGATGACTACAGTCAACTCTCGCTATAGCGCACACCCTCGTAACCGTGATTTGGTGTCCGTAATAGCGAACGGAGGCGAGAGTCCGCAATATCGGGGTGCGAGAACAAAAACGTGCTGTGATAACACTATTAACTGACCAATTTTTCACAATCTTACGATCTATACCTCTCAAGCTAAGACTCGTAAGACTGTGAAAAATGCGTGTTATTGAACTGTAACTTTCTGTACTGTACTGAGATTGATTTAGTTTAAACGCTTATCGTTACGCACAAGCATGCTCTAAGGATGTATGAAAGAGCTGACAAGGCATACGTCCGTGTAACCTGCGTTCAGTCAGTAAGACTGAGATATCCAAGTCATTCTTTCACGAAAACGGGTCCGATACTGCTCTGCAGTGACTTAATAATAATCAGAAATAGAATAGAATTTTAAAAACCACTGGTTTTGGTCAAGATGTCAGTATTCAGAGTCAGAAAGTGTTCAAAGACTTTGACTTTATTCGATTTCATTGACAAAATGATGAAGTAATCCACAGCTCTTGACATTGAGTTGATGTAATATTACCAATATTTCCTTAAAGTGCAAGTAGCGCCATAAAACAACATGAACTCTTTTTGCCCCAAATTATATTTCTGATATACTTCAGTTTTCTTTGAGAGGCAGGAGCAGCAATTTAACTAGAACAAACGCTTGATTCATCTTGTGATGTCACAATAGGAATCTTTTGGATTTTGTTGCAGTAGTTTTCTCTTGGGAGGGAATTGATTCATCTTTTGACGTCACAGGACCATGAAAAATTACCAAAATTAGGGATTAAATGCCAGAAATGTTACATAATTTGGAAGATTAATACCTTTTTGTGAGAAATGAACAAAATAATACAATTTTTTTTTTTTTTTTGACATGATACTTTAGAGTGGGAATATTGTTTGGCAAATATCACATCGTATCACTTTCCCCTTCAAGGAGTTTTGAATAACCCCGTCCAGTAGCACTTCGGACACCAAATAATTGCAGTCTTGTTTAGATTATATCCTCGAGCACAGGACCATGTCGGGGTATTATATATTGTCTATAATATTTCTTGTTTTTTTTTAAATGAAAACATAACTGGCTTAAAAAATAAATAAGATAGACTAAGGCGTATTTATTTATTTATAGGGTAAAACACAATTACCGAATAGCGGTAGTTTACATTGTGGCCCAATCTTTAATATACTACTACCTTATGTTGAAATGATTGACTGTTATTGAAAAAGAATATGGAATTAAGAGAACAAAATGCAATAAACATTAGCAAAACGTGACAAAAGACTAGAAATACAACAGAACATTCACGGGGAGAGCAGTGATAACTGAGCACGACTTGCATGGCAAACCGCTGACCCACCCAAATAACGAGTACGATCGAACGGAATGCTGTTCCCTGGTGAAGACGATCTATATGAAGGTTACGACAGATCCAATATAGGTTACGAACGAATGTCATGTAGAACGATCTATAAATGCCATATAGGTTATGATAGAATGTAACGAATGTGATGTTGTACGACTGATCTAATGCCATTAAAGTTACCTAACGGATCTAATGCCACGTAGTACGATATAATGCCACTTGATCAAGGGCACCCAACGAAGTTTTCGGTTAAAAAGCTGTTCGGGAGAGTAAGTTAGCCTAAAACTTTCGGATTTGAAAAAATTCTCCCTAGAAAATTGTTTTCTGAAATACTGGCTAGAAAATTTGTTTTCAGTCCCAAGAAAATTATAGAAGAAAAGGGAGACTAAAAGGTTTCCCTTAAAATATTCGTGCGTATTCGTCTGATCAATAGAGTAAGAGCTTTCCCCTAAAATATTCGAACGTTTTCGTCTGATCAACAGAGTCAGAACGATCCGGAAAAAAACATTGGTTGGAATGAAAAAAAAAAACATATTATCACAAATCATTTAGTGAAGCGGCCACCTAAAATTTTCGAGAACACATTTTCATTCTCTAACAAATTCTGACATCTAAAATCCGAAAGAATAAACCTTTAGCAAACGGAGGTCACCTAAAAGAATTGCCTAAAGGAAAAAGAACCCCTAAAAAATCGGACCTCCACAAAACTTTGCAACATGAAGTTACTTGGGCTAGAAAATTCTTGTTTATGTTCTAGACTACTAACAAATTCGTAGGCCGGGAATATTTTGCCATAGAATTTTCGGTTGACGCGATTTCCACTGATCACATAGAAAATCCGAACAGCTAATAGCTTTCTAGAATACGTCAAAAGACATAGTAGGCGCCTTAAAATGGCTAGATGAGCTGCATACAACTGGTTTCAAACGAATTTCAAAAAGTACTCGTTGGGTGCCCTTGCTTGATTAGAGTTACGACCTAATGCCATGTAATACGATATAATGAAGTTACGATCTAATGCCCACGTCTATATGATATGAACGAATTAATGTCATATAGTACGATCTATAAATGCCATTACAGTTACGATCTAATTTCACTTTGTCCAGAATCTTCCTCCATAGGCCCTTGCCCAGAGAAGTTCAAAACTGAAGAGATAACTAATATATATTGGTTCAATCAAACCGATATGCTATTTTTAAAGTAGGAATTGTAGCCATTATGTTCAATCCAAGATGACCGAACTGTGATAATTAAACTAGCTAATTATCTGCAGTTCTCGGCCCCTTTTTCCTACTGAGAGTTTAGTTTGTTTTTTGTTGTTAGAACAAGTTGATCGAACTCCAAGTGAGTGTTCAAGGAGATTTTATCTTGACACCGTTACTCAGGGTGTGGTGTGATACCGTTACTCAGGGTGTGGTGTGACACCATTACTTAGGGTGTGGTCTTGGCGGCAACTCGGTAAAGTTCCCACCATAACTCGTGAAGTTCCCACCATAACACGTGAAGTTCCCACCAAAACATGGCCTTATTGAATGTTCCACTAATTAGCAATCTCACTCTGTAATATTGATTACAATCTACAACTTTCGCGTGAAAACCGGCGGCCTCGAGTTACTCATGACTACATTAGAACTCGGCTTCAATGAAGCTGATAACTTCAACCGACTAGTAGAATAAGTGATTTTTTAATACATGACTTTTACAACTAGCTATAGCTCTGTTTAATAGATGCAACTTCAACTGCGCAATAGCTCGTCTAAAACTTCTAACTTAAGGCGCTACTGAGTTTAAATCTAGAATCATTTGGGTCAGTTTCAGACAGGCTTCAGACATTGATTTCAATGGTTTCCGGTCTCATGTGTGCCAGCGAATTTGCCCCCCGCCTCACCATGCCAGTCAGTGAATTTCTCTCTCTTCTCTCGCCTTATCTCAGTAGTAACTCCCCCTGCCGTGTTGCTCATACTGGTTATGAATATATATCTTTCTCATACTAACTTTCATACTCTCCATTTACGCCTCTTTAAATTTAGTTCAGCTTTTTGCCCCGTTTTCTGCCGAGCGTTTAAAAGACTCCGGCACCGAGTAGGCTGCAGTATTTGTTTTTGTTCATTCCTATCTTTCCGTACTTTTTAATATGCCTTAAAAGTTTGTTGCTGAGTGATTTGTATCCAGGACGTGTTTTTTCAGAATGGTTTTGTTGTCTCGTGTGCTTTCTTCTATTTTCAACACGGATTGTTTTAAAAAGACTTTTAAGAAAGTCAGTGTGTCCGTCGCATGTCATGATTGAGTATGAGAAACTGGAAGACATGTTTGCACTAACTACATAAAGTTTTTTTGGGGAGCCGGTTAATCCACAGGCAGCCCAATCTCCTGATTTGTGTATTTATACGCTTACAAATATCGCTTGAATAGTTCATATTATAAATCCTTCCAAAACATGTATGTTAGACAAATAAATACACGACTTCACCCTAAAAATGTTCAGTTGTGGTTATTCATACCTCTGAGCTCTTCTAGGGTCGTCAGTTCTGCTGGGTTTTATTCGAATCCTCCTCCCTCGCTTCCTAAAACAGCATAAACGACCCTAGAAGAGCTCAGAGGTATGAATAACCACAACTGAACATTTTTAGGCCGTGAAGTCGTGTATTTATTTGTCTAACATACATGTTTTGGAAGGATTTATAATACAGTCAACTCTCTCTTAAGCGACCAACCTTGGTGCACGGACAAAGTGGTCGCTTACGGCAGGTGGTCGCTACGGGAAGTGGTCGCAGGAGAGAGTTGACTGTGTGAACTGTTCAAGCGTATAAATACACAAATCACGAGATTGGGCTGCCTGTAGTTAATCTCTCAACACACTTATGGAGGCCACAGGTGGGCCGCGGAAGTATCATTCAAGGCATGCGCACATCCAACAATCACCTGATCTGTCAGGTACGGTGGGCCATCCTGTGCATCTTACTTCAGAGCGATTTCGAAAGCCGTGAGAATGTGATTTGTGAGCTAGCGACGTCCTCGGCGGATTGATTATCTGGTCAGTCATGGTTTTGTTTGTATTGTCGTTAGTTCGTAGTTGTATGTGGTGGTTTATTGTGCAAATTCTTGTTTCTCAGCACTCGCCAGCACAGGCAGCAGCGTGACAACAACCGAAGCATGTGTGCCTCACTATCAGACAACGATTCCGACCTCAGCGAAGATGGCATTCACATGAGGATAGACTCCTCTCCTTCTTCTAACAGGGAGTTCAATGTAAGCTTCAATGTATGATTGTACCGTGTTTGTTTTTCGCCTTCAACTTACACCGTGACATGCACAAATATATCACGTACGCTTTGCAGTTTGCTGCATAAAAAAATCCATAATGCATTTGGGTTTGTTTTCATTTCATTCAGCCGGTCCCTGTACGATCGATGGCTACTGTTTTGAGCATCAGTTACAATGTAAACTTACTAAACTCTTAAAGAGGGCTAAACCTCGAGGAGAAATTATTTTGATTAATACGTTATGGCTTCAAAATATGCAAGCCAGCAAGGCTCGTTCATGTTGCTCGCTCTGAGTTTGATTCTTGTGAAATTGTTGTTGGCACGAAAATGTTAAATCATAATTCATATGCATTGGGCTCAGCCTGTAAACTGTATCAGGGTATTACAAAACTCATCTGAGAAAAAAAATACCATGGTTGGAGCCCGGGGGGGTACTCCCATATATGGACTATACAGGGATGATCCGCTGGACAGGGTATGGTTTTTCGAGTTTCTGATCTTAGACAGGGTATCCATTTTCACATCGACAGATCTTGAACAGGGTATGGTATTTATCTAGTGCCGTTATTTAGTCTAGTGCTTGCTGAAGACTTATTTAGTTATGACACTCATTATGCAAGATCACAATAAACACTGACATCCAAGTATAGATAATTTGTTATTTGTCTTATAGAGGGAAAATTTTAACACTTTGTCTTGAACAGGGTATGGAAATTTGAGTTTTTTTGTCTTAAACAGGGTAAGGGTTTCAGAGCCCCAGCGGCACACCACTACCCAACTTTAGGTAGAGTACCCCCCCCCCCCCCCCCCGGGGGTTGGAGAGAGCATGCTAAAATAACAACCGAGCAAAGTTTTGAGTAGATGCCGACAAGTTATCACCAGTCAAAGTAACCCACCACCCCACCCTGGGACGTGGATTAGGAAGTACTGACAAATGCCCCACCATGTGGGGAAATAAGATTCCACAAACTAAGAGCAAATGCCCCATCCCCTTGTGCAATTCAGTGACTCAAATACAGTCCTGGAATAACAAATTTCAAACTAACTTAGTGACTGATTTATTTGTTTTCAAAGTCATGGGGCATTATGGGTGCACAAAGTTCAAAATTTTACAGCCAAATGTACATGTATGGTGCTAGGATTATTAGGTTACTTTACGTTTGACTGTTACAGCTAAAAGGACCACACATGAATTTGCAGATCTTGTTTTGTCTTCCAGGTAGTCACTCCAGCTGAATTTGTTCGGAAATTTGGTGGCACAAGAGTCCTTGAGAAGGTGACGTTTTTGTTATTTTGGCACTTTGAGACACTTCAAGTAATGTGATAAGGTCTCACCAGATATTCTTGAGGATATAATTACTGACCATTTCTTGTGGTTCCTAGTCTTTAACATTTTTTTCTGAAATTATAATTTGCTAAAAAAACATTCGTTCATATAGACAGTTTCTTGTTTTTTGATTGGCTGAATGGCATTGGAAATAAGGACATACCATGGTAGATTATGTGATAGCTCATGCAAGATTAGTGTGTGTTTTAGAGTCCCTTTTCCCCTACAATTTCCTTGTCTTGGCCCTGTTTAATTTGCTTCACTGTTTAGTTTGTTGTAAAAAATAAATTTACAATAGTTTAATGTACCATGTTTTTTTCATCCTCTCATGGTCAAAATGTGTTGTGGATTCACTCGACTAGTGACTTAATTGTGAAATGCACAACAATTGTGACCATGTGATGACACACCATGACATACATGTACATGTACCATGGTAAACTATGGTAAATTTGTTTCCTTTATAATTGCTGCCCTGCTAATAATACATTTACCCTTGTCTGATCCAGCACATAGCTGGGGAGATGAGTGAGGCTTTAAAAGGTCAAGATGTTGCAACATCCAGTACTCAACTAAGCAGGGCTGTCGGCAGAGGGTGAAATAGGGGGGCAATGGGCTTGCAGTCCTCGAAGAACTGCCTCCCCTCCCCTGTCAGACTGCCCCTCTCCCCCACTCTGTTCACTGTTATATCAAGTCCCGATTAATTTTGCCAATGGATGTCATTCACTGAGTTACAATATAAACATACCCAGAGTCTAACATCATTTTATTCTCATTTGTTTCCTGACTTGGCCTGACCATACACATGTACCATATTTTATCACGTACAGTATAAGCTGCACCTTTTTTGAAATTAACAAAATATTGCCACAAATTTGGGGGTGTGGCTTATATGTGAGTGTTTTCAGAAAACTTGTTTTGCAGTGACCATAAACAAAGCCATATGAACAATAGAAATGGCACATTATTCACAGAGCACGAGTGTCAGCAAGATTTCTACTCAAGCTCGTCTCCTTCGCTTTCCAAAGAAAACTAGCTGTCCATTTGCTTGTTATCTTCACTGCTAACTCCACGAATGGTTCCTGGTGTTGTTAAAGCCCAAATTTTAAAATAAAGCATCATTCTCATCGAGTTCATGTTCTCTGAACTCTGAATTTCTAATGAGTCTCTCGCCCCAGGCCCCTCTCCTTGTTCAACTTTGGAGCTCCATTTGAGAAAACTCTTGCCCCAGGCCCCTCTCCTTGATAATCCAAGATGGCAGACTATGGACTCCTGAAGTCACATGCTCATATAGTTTTGCCTGAAAATTTTAACTTTGTTGTGTGCTTAAAGGGATACCCGAGTGAAAAACACATTGGGGCTCAAAAGAATCTTCAACATGTTCTTTGTTCAGAATATGTATTAAAATTTGATCAAACGTTTTTAGTATTAAGAACGAGCACCTCAAAGTTGGCCCCGCGAAGACATGGGCGCCGCCATCTTTGTTTGCATTTACGGAAGTGACGTCACTTCGTCCCACCAGCGTATCGCGGCTACTTGTCTTTGTATGATTTTCACACACTCGGAATTAAAGTGGATATATTTTCATCGAGATTGCAGAGGAATTCTTACAGAAACCGGAATTATGATGAAGACGACATTATGAGAAAAGTTGAAAAGACTGGGAGGAGGAAGAAAAGCATTGGGAAGGCGAGAAATTATCAGACGAACAACAAGGTCTCGTAACTGCCATTTAATAACAGCAAAACAACATGGCTTAAAAGACTCGAGTGACTTCTGAATAAGTATAAGAACTACAATGTATGTGAGGTACAGTTAAGGCGTTTATCATCCTAAAAACACCTAATAAGTGAGAGAGTGAGAACGCTGGTGGGACGAAGTGACGTCACTTCCGTAAATGCAAACAAAGATGGCGGCGCCCATGTCTTCGTGGGGCCAACTTTGAGGTGCTCGTTCTTAATACTAAAAACCTTTGATCAAATTTTAATACATTTTCTGAACAAAGAACATGTTGAAGATTATTTTGAGCCCCAATGTGTTTTTCACTCGGGTATCCCTTTAAAGGAGGGTCATTCCACAGTATTTTGAAACCACACAACAGTTTTTTTTTATTATTAAAATGTTCTGAAATTAGTTAAAATGTTAAAGCTAAGAGTCTAAAGTATACTTTGTGTGAGTTATTATGAAAATGTCCTGCACCATTTATGCATAAATTAGAAATTATTCTGCAAATTTGCTAAAAAGCTGTTGCGGAGAAGACAAATGTTTTTGTAAACCCAAAAAAATCTTTAAGTTTGAATTCCAAAATTGTACATTGGACTTAAAGTTCTTATGATGTTCTATAAGAGAAATATGCTAAGAATTAGTATTTGGAAATAAGTACCTAGAATTTCGCATTCCAAGGTCAAAATGTCTTCTCCACAATGTTTTGATCCCCTAAGTTTTCATTGCAAGAAGGTAAAAAGCCCTATAATGTTCAAACTTTCCAAAGTTCTAATTTACAGCTTGTATAATATTTTTCCATACAAAAGATATCGAGATACCCACAGGTTTGTATGAAATTCATGTTTTTGTTGTGGAGAAGACATTTTTGTTGTGGAAAGACATCTATTATAGAAATACTTCAAAAAGCATTCTTCTATCTATCTTGATAGAGCTTTTTCTACTTGTTTTCCAAATAAGTAAAGAATAGGCTTTCTAAAATAACAAAAATTGAGAATTGTATGTCACCTCTATAGCATCTGGAGGACTGGAACTAGTAGTCGATAGACTGTTGCATTGTGGGTATTTTATCTAGTCGGCCATCTGTGATGAGCTTGTCTACTGTGACCAGACTTCATTTATTGAGATAGCCATGTCAAGCAGCACTGAGAGGAGTAGAAAATATATCTTTTAGCCAGCTTCTTAAAGTGGCTTAACATCAAATACCTGAGTTTTGTTGTTATTTCACATTAGAAACTTTTTGTCTTCTCCGCAACGTCTTCTCCGCAATAGGACCAAAACAAATCATTACCAGATATCAGTAAATGCAGGTGTTTTCTGAGTCTTCTCTGCAACAGCCAAAGGTTTGATGTGTGTGCCTGTCCATAAACGTCAAGAGTGAATACTCTCAGTGTTTTATGTAAACCTATTGGGTATCTACCTAACACAAGTGGAAAAGTTGTGCTATTCCTTTTATTATTTTTTCTGCACTCGATTATATGTCTCTGATTTGTCTTCTCCGCAACGACTGATTACTGTGGAATGACCCAGGAATGAAGTTCCTTAAATATGTTGTTAGTTAATGAGGAAACAACAACAGAAGGGATTCTGTAGTGATTTAAAGACAGCAGGTTAAAATATACACAAGTAAAGTAAAATTTAATAAGCAAACATATTCAACATCTCGATGTCTTGTACTCGGATGAGTGATGCACTGTTTATGATAACTGGTATTCGAGTAGAGATTTAGGTTGTGTTTGTTTTGATTTTATAGAAGACCCATAGAAGTGGGAATAGGTTTAAAATTGTGTATACTGTAATAGCTTGTTTTCATCATTGTGTAGTTCCAGAAAATATCCATAATCAATCAGATTAATGTTCGGCGAGAGTTGATCATAATATGCTAATTACCACTTTTTTTGTTGACAATATTTATGTGCATTTGCTTAATAATGTGTGGGGACCTTCAAAGATTTTGTGGAAGACTATTCAATGCACATTTAATTCTAAAGGAATTCCCCTTTCCCAGAAGAAGTTTTCTAGTATATTAAAAGTGGAAGAGTGTAGATGTTTTTTCACATCTTTCGTAATGGCTGCAAAACTCGGTTCTTGGAAAGTTCTGATTTTTGACAGGTCTGTCAATTTGTTGCATGTGCAGTCAGTCAGGCGTGAACGTGTCAGTGGTAAAATCTTGAGATATTTCACTATAAAGCCTGTCCAGGATCCCTAAAATGTTTGCACTGATTTTGGTCAAAACCTTTAACAACACAGGGACTGTCGTAAATGTGGAACTACAGATGCTAAAGTTAATTTTCTTGTTTACTGCTTAATGGTGGGGCCCGCTTAAAAATTTGCTGCTCGGGGTTTGTAATTATGAGCAAGCGGCAGTTTGTTATTTTGTGGTGCAAGTTTTACCTGGTTTTACAAATGTTAATTCTTCCCATATTTAATATGCTAGTTCCATATATTTGAAGGACATACAGTGTACATGTATCATCAGTAAGGTATCAAAGAAATAAGGAAAGAGAGAAATGCCCTTGTCGCTTCAAGGCTCTCAGCTTTTCTTGGTACAAATTACGATCAAAACTAAAAAAATGTTCGACGTTCACACCAGGATGCTGACCCATAACAATTTGGAATCAGTGACTCTACCACTTTCGGTAAAACGAAATCGGTGACTCTACCACCTTTGGTAAAACAAATTTGGTGTTAAAACGTATGGAGTTCACCGAATGAAAATTAGCACATGTGGTTACCGAATATTTGTTTTACCAAACCACATTTGGTACCGCATACAGTTGAAAAACTTTTGACAGGGACTGTAGGAAGTTTTAGTATACCAGTCTCGATCAGTTGTTTAAATCTGAAGAAGGCTACAATAATTAGAGGGCACTATAGGAAAATGAGAGGATGGTACAGAAAAACGAGAGGACACTACAGAAAAACGAGAGGACAGTAAAAAAAACTGGAGGGTGGAGTGCCCTTTTGTTTAGGCCTAACTAGAACACTATTCTAAGGAGATGTGATAGGGTGTTTTTATCTAGTAAACTTCAAGGGTTAAGTATTTCTCATGCTTTTGAGAGTTGGCCTAAAGCATTTCACATTAAATTTTAAAATGAAATTACTTGTCAGTAATTCAAATATCAATATTATGAAGTGATTTTCCTGAAATGTTAAAGAAGAGCGTTTTAATTACTAATTAACATTGATTGGAAGATCACAAGATAGGCAATGCATTGCCTCCTCCTCTAATGTGTCTCTTTTTTGTTCTTCATAGGTTCTCATAGCAAATAATGGCATTGCAGCAGTTAAATGTATGCGGTCCATTCGTCGCTGGGCTTATGAGCTCATTGGTAATGAAAGGGCTATTCGGTTCATTACCATGGTCACTCCAGAAGATTTGCGGGTAAACTTTAAATCTACATGAACAGTAGTTCAAATTTATAACCAGTTATGTATTTTACAGACTAATTAATAAGAGACCTGTACCATTGCCAAGGAAGGGAAAGATCAGCTCTGAGATTGTGCTAGACTGTCATACGTGTATGCTTGTTTTTACAGATAAAAATTCGAACTTGTCTGGAAAAAAAACATGTTGCTGCTGGTTTTATCATGGGGCTCTGTACTGAAAAATGCTCTTCTACAGTGTACATGTATGTTGCAAATAACATACATGATCGGCTAAAGTGAACAAGTTGCACCGTAAATACAATGTTGTCAGTAAGTGGCCGGTAAGTGGTTGGTATTAAAGTGGTTGGTAAAAATTAATTGTCTGTAAGTGGTCGGTAAGTGGTTGGTAAGCTGATTGATATGACTGTGTAGCTGTTTCCTTCACTGTACCCAATTCACAACATCTTAGTTAGGTTTTCCAATGTTATGGCAACAATAAACCCCTTCGATTATCAAAAGTTCTTCACGAGCATGAACCCGATGCCATTTTGTTTTTACAACATGGCAACACTAAATTGTTACTAGTCCTCAGTCAGAGAGACATCCTACCTGCCAGAAATACCTTGCTGCATTGTACATATAATTTAATAACAGGGTTCGCACAGAGTCGGGCTAGCAACCCCAGGGTACCCAAGCAAATGCTGTTAGGGGTCGCTTCAAGCGAACCCTGCGTTCACTTTGCGTTCGCTAAAGCAAACCTGAATGAACATTTAACTGGTTCTGGTCAGTACTGTTCCTTCTCCTCGATTAACTGATAACAGACACATATATGCGGGAGGCGGTCCTGACAGTTAACCACACACGCAATTTATTGTAAAATATACTTATGCTGTACATCGATGTACATCAATCTACACACTTTATATAACATAAGATGCAACTACACACTCTGCTAGTGTACTCTGCTGGATACGAAAAACCACCAAACATTCCACAGTATCATGTATGTGGTAAAAACTAAGTGGAAACATATTCCCCAGCCCAAAAACTACCACAACTCTGTAACATGGTCAGCAAAAACTGACATAAATAAAGTTAATGGTGGAATGAAACATCTATAACTGTTGCAGTCAGGACCACGAATACATAACTACAACTGACATATCCTTATATGGTCAATTCTTTGTCGTGGACGTTACATTTTAGACAATTTTCTAAGGATATTTTTTGTTATAATTTTAATAGTAAACATTAAACCGGGACAAAACTGTATTAACATAGATGAAGTTTGTGTTGACTCTGCGTTCTTTTATGAAAGCTGCAGCAACTCTAAGGAACTAAATCCAGAAAAATACTTTGTTTCTTGACTTTATTACGGCTCCACTCGGTACTTCGAAACAAACTGTGTCAACCAAACCGACTTAGAGTAATCACTGACCTAAAATAAAGACAAAAGAAAGTGCATCACCTCTAACATTGTATCTAGAAGAAGATTTTTACGATTCAAGAGCTAAATAGCATCTCAGTATTAAAGGAATGAGTGCAGAGGATCTTGGAGTTAAGCTGGCTCGTACTCGTTAGACTCAGCTTTTCCAATGGAATAAAACACACCACTGTGTCTAGAAAAAAATTGAAGTGGATCAAAGAAACACTGTATTATATTGTCTTGTTCTCTAATCAAAGCATTCCTCAGAGAATGTGAAAAGACGTAAAAATGGATAAATGATCGAGAACTTACGCAGAAATAACTCAAAACGTTATTAACAGTTATGTTTTCACTTTGCCGTTTCCATGCGGAACAAGTGCCAATAACAAGTTAAGACCCCACTCCAAGCAAACTCATTCCTAGCACTATTCTATTAAAATCGAATTAATGGTCCAGACCTGCGAACTAATCCAAACCCTAGCCCAACATTTAAGTAACTCTAACAGTAACCAATTCTCGCTAATTTTGAGTGTTTAGAGCTAAGTCACTAACAGACAAGTATAATGCTTCTTCAATGCTCCTGTGAATTAATTAATCCAAAACCTAACCCTGCATTAAAAAAAAAACCTAACCGTCAACAACGGGTGCTCACTAATTTAGGGTTTTTAGAGCAATAGTCACTAAATTTAGATCGCTGAACACAGATAAATAATGCTTCTTCGATAGTCCTGTGAACTATTAAATTAATCCAAAACCTAACCCTACATTTAAAAAAACCTAACTGTCAACAAGGGCTGCTCACTTTGGGTATTTTAAGAGCTACAATCAATAATTTTGGGTGTTTAGGTTTAAGTCACAAATAACAGCTTGTACTATAAACTAATTAACCAGGGGTAGATTTTGGTGGGGCCAAGGGGCGTGGCCTCCATTTCATTGGCTGGGATACATGTCCCCACACCCCCTAGCTAAGGCGCCTATACGGTGTGAGGTTCGGCTTATGCCGTGGCCCCCTCTTTCTGCATTTCCTGGATCTTTTTGTCAAGTTTTGTAGTGTGCTGAATTATCATCACTCTAGAGTCGAGTGATTTCGACTTGCCAGTTTTCAACTTTCAAATCTTCCACAAATATGCACATTTTTGTCTCCAGGTAATGCATTTGAGTTCCTGATAAAGTTGTCATTGAAATAAAGTGCATCTGAAATAAAGAACAGGCCATATTTCATCCATAAATAAGACATTTTTGATGTCGGAAAAAAACTGTTTTGAACACCATAAGGTTCAACTTTGAAGTAAAGTCGTTGAGACTCTAATTTTAGCTCAATTTCTATTTTGCTCTTCAGTTTACCGTGCAATGTGCTCCTGGCACGTGTATCTAAAGTACATTTTGGCAATTAAATTTTATTCATTATCGCCATATAACAACAGCTTGTTTGGTCAAAATGGGGGGGATATTGGCCTAATTTATTTTTGCATGTTTATGGACCTAGACTTCATCTCAGTCCATAAACACGCAAATAATTAACTTAGCCAATACGCCCCCATCTTGATGTCATGCTTGGTCAATAACCTCTATATTGGCTAGATAGGACACATGAAATAATACATTATTAATAATAATAGTCAATAATAATAATAATAAATTGACTACATGTTGTACATGCAACTCAATATCTGTTATAGATTATAATCTTTTTCTTCCCCCACCTCGATTAGTTGAGTTATTTGCCGGAGGAAGTTTCTTAAGTTGGTAACTTATATTAGCTTCTCATAATGAAAAGAAATAATTTATTATTATTATTGCCTTGTTTATTGATGGTACTCTTTATTGAATCTGAAAGCAATTTGAGTGATTTTAAAATGAAGAGAAAGATCAAGACATATAATTAAAGCATTGCATTTATAATTATGTACAATGTAGTCTGACATATTTATTCATGTTTTTCTCTCTGAAGGCCAATGCCGAATACATCAAGATGGCAGATCATTATGTCCTTGTGCAAGGGGGAGCTAATAACCACAACTATGCTAATGTAGATCTTATACTTGATGTTGCTAAGAGAATACCTGTCCAGGTTTGTTATAAAAACAATCTTACATTATCTGAGTGTGCATCTTTAAGCTTTTAAGGGCAACATGTTACCAAAAGAAAGGTTGTGTGGGATTGTGTTACTAAACCCCGTTCCTATTGTTAGTTCGGGGATTTTATTTCATCTGATAAACTTTAGTTTTTGTAGATTAATACTTTAATAGATCCGTCAATCATTCAGTATTTTTTAAAGTCATCTATTGCATATGTTTTCAATTCAAGAAGCCAGCTTTTCGGTGATACAACGATTCTCCAAGTTCACATGTGTTTTCAGCCAAGGAGACTGATTGTCTGGGTTTTGAAACAAGACTGCTGCGAACTTTGCGGAAAGTGTGATTTTATTGCATTGTACATGTAGTTTAAAATGCACTACATGTACAAGCTTCTCAGCTTTACTGGAAAATGATAAATTCTACCAAATAAATATTCTGATTTTTTTTTTTTTATTTAATGTGGCTCCGTTTTCAAAGGCGAGGAAGTCCGAGTCTTGAATCCACGAACTGATTTGAATAATCAATGAGCTCCACAGTGTTTGTTTTGCTTTGAGATTGCACCAAAAATTGGCTTCCTACCAAACCAAATGTTTTGAAAGTTTCATTTTACTTATGGATCTGAACAGTTTCCACCTGATGTGAAAACTGGTTTGAGCCTTCTGTCAAATTGATACACTGGTAAATGCGTTTTTTTGATATTTTAATTTGTTGTCTGATTAATAATTTGCATGAGATCGTACCGAATCTTCTTGAGTTTTGATTTCAGCTTCTTTGTGACGAGTTAATAAAACATTCAAGTCTGTGGGTATCCAGCTAATCTCTACTTCAGTTTAAGATATTAAAATAAACTTTTATGGTTCTCAAAGGTTCCGTTTCTTATTAGCGATCTCACATAAAACACAAACATGTTCTCATATGCCATGTCTTGCATGTTCTTCAGTGTTCTTGCAGGTCTTCTTAAAGTTTACCTAATTCTTGCGGGTTGATCTTCTTGCAGAAAATTCGGGTCTTAAGTTCTTGTGTTAGTTCAGTAATTTCAAGCGCAAGAACTTGTTGGCTTGCGGACGCAAAAAGAAGTTCTTGTGGGTGCATTATTTTATGGCTGTACTGTATGTATTAATTAAAGTATGAAACTACAGAAGGTGAAGTTTTTCAGATGAAATAAAAACAACGAACTAACAATGGGACTGTGTTTAGTAATGCAATCCCACACAACCATCAAGGAACGTTCATTATGGATTTGAAGACTCATACAAATGTAGCTTCAACAGCTTAGTTTAATACCACCATATTTTACACAGTTGTATACACTCCCGCGGGCCGGTGTTTGCTGTTCATCATGATTTGTAGTAGAATGATAATGATCTTGCTATCTTGAACTAATACCTGTTTCCCCAGCATTGGATTTAGGATCCTGGATTTACACTCATTCATTATTAGCACCTCGAACTTGCAGTATATCAAACAATTTTTGTTTCCCTTGGGTATTCAAGATAGCAGTATCAATTCTACTTTGCCTGCTAAAACAGCTGAGTGTTAGGGTTTATACATTTAATGTTCGCTTTTCGGTTATCTTACTCTAGAAAACATTTAGATCCACAAGAGAAATAAAAAGGTTCATTAAAAGTCTAACATTGATATCTGAAGTTTGAATTGAATTCCTTCCTGAGCTCAAAGAAGCGACCAGTTCTTGCATAAGACTTCAACTTCTTGCATTTCAACTTCTTGTGGAGATAAGCTCAAACGATTTAGTTCTTGCACTTCAGTCTTAACTTCTTGCCATTCAGTAGTTCTTGCATCTAAAATGCAAAACGTTGGTTTATGTCTTCTTGTGTGTTCTTGCGCATGCATTATTAAATCGCTGTATTGTATAAGTCAGGATCATAATTTTGGCCTAATAAATGGGAACTGGCTTTGCAAAAAAAGTCTAAGGAAAAAAACTCCCATATAAGACAAAACCCAAACTCAGGAAAAATAATATTTTCTTTGAGTTCATAAATACAATGTACTTGTTATCTGAAGGAAAACATCTTCAAAAGCGATTGTAAATTACTCGAAGTTGCTATCACAACTTTGAATATGGCAGTGTTCTAGCTTAAGCCCCAATTAACGAGAGGACATATAATTTGCATATTGTACATATTCATAACATGCATATTAATAATAATATTATGAATATTCATGATTGGATTTTCAAGGGGAGAGGTCTGAGGCGAGTGTTTCTCAAACGTTTGATCGAGCATGAGCTACATGTATGAACCATAGAACATGAACTTGATGAGAATGGTACTTTATTTGAAAATTAGAGGACTTCCAAGATCAGTTATTGGCTTCAACAACACTAAGGAACCATTTAAGGAATTAACAGTGAAGATGACAAACAAATGGACAGCTAGATGTTCAATCAGCCAACAATTTTCTTCTTCTGATGAAGCGCTAGTGCTCGAAATGTCAACTGCTACATGTACTTGCTTTTAGTTGTTGCATACAATTATGTAATACCATTGTTCTTGTTGTATGCAAAAGTTGTAAACCCCCAGACAACAGTGTCAACATCAGTTCAACATTGCTACAACATTAAGTTTGTTGAAGCCATGTATTATTAAATAAAACATTGGATGTTGAAAGATATTGAAAGCATGTTGGAGAGGGTTTGACTTTGTCTAAAGGCCATTTCAAATGGTTTCAAGATCGGTTTCATCAAATGTTGTAGTGATGTTGGAACCATTTGACTGGGACTTAAGCATACATGTACATGTACATTGCTAGTTTTAATACTGTTGCTTTCTTTGATTTGTTCACAGGCTGTTTGGGCTGGCTGGGGCCATGCTTCTGAAAATCCTAAATTACCAGATCTACTGGCCAAGAATAACATCACCTTTATTGGTAAGGAATATAGTTATAGTGACACAGAAATAGGGTTAGGGATGCAGGAACAGAGTAAGGGACACAGGAATAGGGATAGGGACACAGGAATAGGGATAGGGACACAGGAATAGGGTTAGGGACACAGAAATAGGGTTAGGGACACAGGAATAGAGTTATGAACACATGAAGAGGGTTAGGAACACAGGAATAGGGTTAGGAACACAGGAATAGGGTTAGGAACACAGGAATAGGGTAAGGAACACAGGAATAGGGTTATAGGAACACAGGAATAGGGTAAGGAACACTGGAAAACTTTGCAGGATCTTTGAGGATCTTTAAGGATCCTCATAAAGATCCTTGGAGGTTCCTTTTAAAGATCCTCAAGGATCTTAAGCAAAAACCCTTAAGGATCTTCAAAGATCCTTGAGGATCCTGTAAAATATAAACAAGGATCCCTGAAGACCTTCAAGGATCTTTAGAAGATCTTCAAGGATCCTTGAAGATCTTAAAGGCATTTTCAAGGATCTTGACAGGATCTTCAAGGTTCCTGAAAAGATCTTCAAGGATCCTGAAAAGATCTTCAAGGATCCTGAGAAGATTTCCAAGGACCCTGAAAAGATCTTCATGGATCCTGAAAAGATCATCTCATCCTCATTAATTATGCATGTGGTAACCAACCAACCATGTGCCCAGAATTCGTTCACATGACGATCCTTGAAACCCTGGAAAGTACTCCCAGAACTCCCAGGAGTACATTCAACCATTTTTTTTCCAGTCCAAGGACTGAATTAAATTGGACTGAAACAAAAGGACTGGAAAAAAATGGTTGAATGTACTCCTGGGAGTACTTTCCAGGGTTTCAAGGATCGTCATGTGTTCGAATTCTCAGAACATCTCAATATCAAGGTTTTCTACATGTATGCTTTCTAGCGGAATGGTAAAGCTTGTGACCTCCAAAGTGGCAATTTTGTTCTCTCTTGCGTTCCTCCATTCCTCAAATACTTTTACTACCCAACTGTTCTTTTAACGCGTTAACACAGTGGTACAGCTTTTAACAACATTTCTTCCTCTTTGGCACGGCTCCATGCATTTCTGAAACGTTTGAGTGGTCTAAACTCTTGTTCATCGCTCTCAGTCTCTTTCACGAGAAACCATGTTGAAATGACGCCAAACTTACAAAATTCAGTTTTGAATTTGAATTTAATACTGGAACATTGAAGTCCCAAATACCAAGAAACAATAAACTGCTTCTTTATGATGAACAAATCAATTGTCAACCTGTACCCGGAATAAAAACAACATCCCTCCCGAATAATTAATGACAATGAGATGTCATTTCAAAGCCTCCAATTCGGACTGGACGGGATTTCAAGTCCTTGCAATTACTACTTAATAATCCATGAGGTAATTGGCCAAGCAGAGGTCTCAATTTGTAGAACGTTCAGTACTTTGAAACCCCGTCAAAGTACTCTCTACGGTACTTTGAAATCTTTTCTAAGTCCAAGGACTTACAATGTAGTTCCTGGTTAAATCCTTATAAGGATCTTATGAAGGACCAGTCCTACTACAATAAATTATGTCCTGCAAGGATCTCTTTGAGGATCTTGCCAAGGAAAGCTTCAAGGATCTTAACAGGATCTTTTAAAAATCTTTTATGGATCTTCAAAGATCTTTGTCAAGATCTTTAAAGAACTGTCAACGAAAACCTCAAGGATCTTTGCAGGAACTTGGAAAATCCTCATGGATCTTCAAAGATCTTTGCCAAGCTCCTTAAAGAACTTGTTTAAAAAAACCTCAAGGATCTTTGCAGGATCTTGAAGAAATCCTCATGGATCTTCAAAGATCTCTGTCAAGATCTTAAGGACGGTGCCTACTAATTGCAAACCAATTTGTTTTCTAAAAATCTATATGGATTGTTTGAACCCCCTAAGGAGCTTTTGAAATCAGAAAAAAAATTATGGGGTTCCCATACGTTTAAGAGAGATAATTAAGGATGAAAATCGAATAAAGTGCTGACTCAGCATTTTTCTTTGTCCGAGAAACTATTTTTAATTCGATTAATATTTTGGGTTATCTGGCAAAATATTAGGACAAAAAACGTTAGACATAGCGTTCTTCACAAAGGATGGCAATCAAACTATTTATCTTACAATGATTATAATTTTTTGTACAAATTTTGCTTTGTAAGCCTCATTAGTGACCATGAACACACACATATTTTTTGCCGAAATGGACATCAAGTTTCAATTTTATAAAGACAAAAAATATATGTAAACGTTGTTTAGCTTCTATATTATAGCTTACAAAAAGAAAAAATGGGGGTATCCACGCGTTTTAAATCGTTATGTGGACGGTAAGCCTCTTTATCGCTAATTTTATTTTCAAAAATTGACATTTTTTACCAAGGCCTCCCTAGTAAGTCTGAAAATTGGTTTCTTTTATTGCATTCTGGGAGATTTTCAAGATGGCGGTGGGGAAAAGAGTCAGTCCCGTCTTTCGACTTTCTTCATTGAAAATCAAAGGTGTTACTGCTTCCTTTGTGCTCAAACCCCATACAGTCCTTCCTTATTCATTCTTCTTTGGATTTCCAAGAGGTTTACCCGTTTTCACAAAGCTTATTTGACCGTATTCACACATTGTTTATACTCGGCCTAGTCCATGTTTGGAGAAACTGGCGAAACTCGAAAGCATCGACAGGCCTAAAGCACAAGGCGCTGGGCGAAAAGACAGCAGTGATTCATGGCAGTCCAAACAACCTTCATTCAATTGGTCGGGTAAATCTCCTAAATCTACGATTCTTCGACCATCTTCCCACGATAAATCATTGAAATGGTCGGCTGTTTTAATACCATTTCAGCTGAAAATTGTCTTTCGTGGCCGTGTAGTGGAATTTAAAAGATTTCCCAAATCGTTCATTTCTCAAGCATATCTTTCGACCGTATTTTAAAATCCTTGATCTTTCTGTCTATAAAATTACACAATTAACACGGCTTTTTCAAAATAGTTCTGCAAATGGCCTGTCTCGCGGGATGACCCGCGGGACGCAAGATGCGCAGAACGGCGTGTGCACTGACAATAGTAGGCACCGTCCTTAATAGAACTTGTCAAGAAAAACCTCAAGGATCTTTAGAGAATCTTGGAAAAATCCTCATGGATCTTCAAAGATCTTTGTCAATATCTTTGAGGATCTTGCCAAGAACAGCCTTGAAGATCTTTCAATGATCTTTGAAAGTTCCTTGCAGGATCATGATAAGTTCTTAGCAGTTAAGGATCTTTGCAAGAATTTTGAAAGATCCTTGAAGGATATCTGAAGGATCCTCATCTACAAGGATCTTTAGCAGGTCTTTGAGGATCCTTCAAGATCTTTGAGGATCTTGCAAGGTTAAAATAATTTCACCAGGGTTAGGAACACAGGAATGGGGTTAGGAACACAACACTGACAGGCAAAAGTAACACCTCCCTGTGCTTTCTAAAAAATCACTGATCAATAATATTGGCCACTTTGGAAACGAGTAGGGGACTGGGACCTAGTGTGGAAAATGAATCTGATTAAAAAATGAATCCCAAAACAAGAAATATCAAATCAAAATTAGTAACTATACCAAATTTCAGGATGTTTTGGTAAATATAATGACTAGGGCTAATAAGCACATACACTATAAATCATTGCATTATTAAAAGGTTTTTGCAGACTCGAAAGTCCAGCTGTGCTTTAGCATGACTCTCAGTAAGAAACAAATGTTGCTTGGCTTTACTTGCCTACTTGGTGACATTTGATTGCATATTGCCTGGCAAATTAGCAGGACTCTAACAAGAAGTTGTGTGCATTTTACCCTGTAGGTCCTCCAGCTTCAGCCATGTGGGCGCTAGGAGATAAGATAGCATCTACAATAGTGGCACAGACTTTAGGTATCCCAACCCTACCCTGGAGTGGAAGCGGTGAGGAAAATACTTCAAAAATCAGATCAAACATTTTGTTTACCTGGATATTGAGGCTTACTAGACCTCTAGCAGATCCTGCTAATGATTTGAGCATTCACCACACACCTTTCACAACATTCAGTATTTACAACTCACAACACTCCACTCACATGTTGATTTTTATGGAGGGAGTAGTAGTAGTAGTAGAAATTCCTCCATCCAACGACCTTGTCGTCATAGAGTCGAGTCCTCCTCTCTATACAGATGGCGGAGCAGCTCAGTGAATCCACTTCTTGACTCTGTAGACGCCTTCGCTTGGTCTGTAGACAATTGTAAAAGGTTTGCAATGCGTATCCAAGGATCACGGTAGTGTGGTTTGCTTGCTTCTGCAAAAAGTAGCTTCTTCGTGATAGCATTATTTGGAGAGCGGCAGATGTGAGCAATACATTGTGTATACTTGAGGTGCTGTTTTTCAATGAAATATGGCTGTTAGTAGTAAAACCAAAGCAATATTACAACGAACCAATCACAAACTAAAGTGAATACCGATTGGTTTCCCTGGCACGAGAAAGCAACTAATCAGGAGGTAAAGTAAACGCAATCGTGGATTGATGGCATGACGGACCAAAACCACGATTGGTTTTACTCTGGAATTTGATTTGCTGACTGATTAGAAAACATTTTCACAGCCCAAAAAAGCTAAGTAAACGCCAAACCAAAGCAATCACCAAAAACTTTCAACACTCAATTGAAACCTGCTCTACAACACCTGCCCTATAACACTGTATTCGAGAGTTAAACCCATGTCATGGTGGTTAGAGGCAAGCAGTTCAGAGGCTCGTCAAAGGTTAGGGTTTTTGGATGTTTTAAGATGTTACTACATTGTGTAAAATGCTACAGTAACTCGTCAAACATGCTTTTATTACAGCTAGTAAACCATCCTTTAGCAACACGTCTTACCTGAAATCTTCATTCAAAATTACAATGTACATGTAGGGGTACATGCTACATGTAAATTTCTTTTTTCCAATAAAACACTGGAATAAACAGAATTAGCCTTAAAATACTACAGTATTGTGCAAAAGTCTTGCAAACGTATTTCGACGAATTTCGCTCTTTGTTCTTACGAATGTCGGCGAAATTTCGTTGAAATTTCGTCGAAATTTTCGTTCGAAATTTCGACGAAGAATCGAGCAGATACGCGAAAATTCGAATCCAAAACGAAATATCGCCAACCTGCGAGCGACATTTCGACGATATTTCGTTTATTGTTAAACGAAAATTCGGACCAGGTTATCGAAATATCGTGATCCGAAATTTCGAAGCATACGAAATTTCGAAGAAATTTCGGCAAGCGAACGTGTACAATCTACAATTCTTGCGTGAATATATTTCGTATTTTTACCCTTTCTTTCACCAGGATTAACGCGTGACAAATTCGAATTCATGACAAACAAACACGGTTTTTAAGATGGTTTTGGTAAATACCCTGGGTGGCAGAGGTTTTCTAAGTTTTACGCCGCGGCATATTCTAAGCCGCCATCAAAAAGTCAAGATTCTGTGAACGGTCAGCCAGACACGTCTCATTGCTGACAAAAATACCGCGGTGGTGCAACTTAATTTCCCGGTATTAAAACGGGCACTTTCCATTTACGTGAACTGATGCATAAAGAGCTTTTAATTCAAAAAGATTGCACTTTCCCAGTAGAAGTTTTCTGGTAAGAGTATAGAAGTTTTTTCACGTCTTTCATGACAAACGTTGCTTCGTTAGTACCGCGTAATTTGAGACTGACACGTTCACGCCTGACTGATTGCACGTGGAAATTCAGACTCCAAGAAGTTGAGATAATTAGGACGGCAAACAGTTGCAATGATTTCAGCCAAAACCTTTAACAAGAGAAGGATCTGCCGTAAATGTGAAACTGCGCTGAAGCAAAACTTTATTTGGTGTTATGCTTTGCGCTAAGCGAGTGAGTCGAGCTTTAAAGCGGGAATGTTGTGTAAAAAAAAACAGACAAACATGTCGACAACATGTCTGCTCCGCTTCGGAGAATATTCAAAAAGCCATTTTCTTGGAAACGTTATGCAATGGTTTTTACAAAGATGACTGGAAGGCTGACGGTCTGAATATTATTGTGGACATACAGAAGGTACAGTTTACAGTTGAACACGTTCGAAGTTGGAGCGTGCGATTTAAGTAACATTCCTTTCGTTCATTACCCATCCGGCCTTCGATTCAAACCGGGAATCAAAGCATCAGATTTCTATTCTTAGCCATTATAATGACAGAACTGAAGTAAACTCTGCAGTTGTTGTCCTGTACCGTTCGAAAGAGAGTCGTAATGTTCAGTTAGTCAAAGTCCGAATAAATTAAGTTTACAACTCAGGTTTGTCGAATTGACCGAGTGTGCCGGAAAAAGTACATGTACTTGATCTTTTACGGGCATCGAAATTTCGAAGGACCGAAATTTCGAAAGACCGAAATTTCGAAGAAGCGAAGTTTTGCGCGAATATTCGCAGAGTATCAAACGAAATTTCGCGCGATCTTTCGCAGAGTGCAGCGAATTTTCGTGCTAACCTGTCGCAGAGCACTGCGAAATTTCGCACAGATTAAACAAAACGCTTTACGAATTTTCGTCGAAATATCGCCGAAATTTCGGCTCATAAAAATTTTCGTTCATTTTCGCCGTAAAGCCCCGAAAAGCCCAGAAATTCGCCGAAAGGTTGTTGCAAGACTTTTGCACAATACTGTAAAGGTAAGACATGCATTTGTATCAAATGTACACTATACATTGTACATTGTAGGTACAGACCTGAAAATCATATTACAGGTAATAATCCAGCTGTACCACACACTGTTTCCACATGTTGGAACAATGTTCGTTATTCAAATTTTTAGTTTTTCAACATTTACATGCCATGTAATTATTGTAAGTCCTATAATATAATATTACATGTTGTTATCCAGGGCTTCGTATTGATGTATCACCTGACGATATGGAGAATGGAACTGTTACTGTGCCGGAGGAACTCTACGATAAAGGCTGTGTGAATGACGTCAGTGATGGACTCAAGGTACATGTACACATATGTAATAATAATAATAACGGATTAATCAGTGGCATTTCCACGAGGTGGCTCTTCCTCCACTGACGGGCCTACGATTTAATGTCCTTATCCGAGAAGACATGAAGGTCTGACCATCTGCAGCTCATGAACGAAATTGTTTCACAAAGGCAGCACCTTCTACTCAGTTATTTTAAGACCCTGAGTGTTGGTCCGGCCAGCGTTTGAACCTGCAACCTCCCACACAACAGACAGGTGCTTAACCACTCAGCTAACCAGGAGGTGGTTGTATATATGTGTGCTTGTGTACATTCACAATGGCTATACATGTAGAATGGTGTCAAGAAAAATGGAAGGTTTCGCAAAAAGTCGGTAAAATCTTGAAATCTTGCATTTTATAGATCAGGTCTCGGAGTCTTGGAGAGGGTCTCAGATTTTTTTTGGACAGGGTCTCAGAATCTCAGATTTTTTTGGGGGAGAGGGTCTCGGAGTTGCACTTCCTTACTCTTTTCATTAGCTTTTATTGGAGTTACAGTTTTTTGGCAGCTTCTGGATATGTTTTGTAAGGTACGTGAACAACAGCTAATTGGTTGAATGGTGAATTCCTCACCTGGCGTGATGAAAGGTACTGGGTGTTTCGTCATAATAACAGTCTCGAAACGGATGAACTCGGGTTCAGATTTTGAAATCTCAAAGTCTTGGGCTCAGATTTTGAAATTGCTTTAAAGTGTTAGGCTCGGATTTTGAAAACGCAAGTCTTGGCATCTCGCAAAGTCTCGGATTTACCATTCGCCACCCCTAGATATTGTAGTTCTCGGTTCAAATAATTTTCAAACCAGGGAAATATTTTTGAACTACTGTAAGGAAGTTATTTTTTTTAATGGGATTTTGCTGGTTACTGTTTGGGGGTTTCAGTCTGACAAAGTTTAAAGAGCAAGGTCCTGAGATTACCACACACCATATTGTTTAGACAAATGATCCTATTGAACTGCATTGGACATGTTACCCCGGCGAAACTTTGATGAACAATTCATGAATGGTTCATGAATTTATGTCCATGAACATTCATGAAATATTCATGAACTGTTCATGAATGGGAATGAACATTAAATGGCCACATTCATGAAAGATGATTTTCATGAACATCTCATGACCTAAAAGTACATGAACATTTCATGACGATGGTTCATGAACAGTTCATGAATCAGGCATGAACATTTACAGGCACTGTTCAAATAAATTTGTGTAGATTCATGAACAGTTCATTAATAAGGCATGAACATTTACAGTCACTGTTCAAATAGATTTGTGTTAGATTCATGAACAGTTCATGAATCAGGCATGAACATTTACAAGCAGTAATTCATAAAATTTATTAGATTTGGTAGTTTCATGAATAGTTCATGAATCGGACATGAACACATCAGATTTGACCATGACACAATTATAAATAAAGTAACATAAAAACAACATCAATAAAGAGTTAATGCGTGTTTCATGCTAGTCCAGCTTTTAGTTTATTATCTATAGCATAATTTCTAGTTACTCGGGCCAGGCCTTCGGCTGGCTCGAGTCAGAAATCGCAAGTTTTTATTTTTGTGTCGAGATTTTGCGACGTCAACCAATCAGATTGCGCCTACTTTGGAAGTTCTTTTCACCACCGTACCAATCAGATTGCACTGTGCTGGTCACGTGAACAGTGGAGAACTTTCCAGGTTTTTCAAGATGGCGGTGAGTGGGAGTTTTGACTTAGCAAAACCTTTAATATCAGCTGTTTTTTTGTGTAAACCAAAGATTCCTTCAAGTACAATACCAAGATTGTTGTCTTTCCTAAAGCTGAGAGGTGTTTTACGGGCTTTGGACGGGAATTTATCACATATTATGCGACATGCTTTAAGATACACTCGTGAGACGTGACAGCGGAGTATGCTCTGCGATCAACACTGACTATATATAAAGACAACAGCTTGTAAATGTAAGTAGCCGCTAATCTGAACATGATAACCTTTATACCAATTGACTGTCGTTGTGTTGTTATTTATTGTTATTATATATAACCTCTCGAAAGTATAGACTATAGTAGAAATGACCCGATTTCTCAGTTCTCTGACTGACAGGGGCCTTTTAAAATATTATATGCACATGTATTTAAATGTTTATAACTTCGGGAACGAAAATCTAGAATGCAGTGAGTGAGTATAAACTGAATAAGTAATCCGAAATGAAGATTTTTTCAAACGAACTATAAATGACTGATGAGTGATGTGGAAATCGCATATTTACATGTATCTGTGGCGTGTTATTGACACTGGTAAAAACCTGTTCCGGCTTAGTTGCAGAATACCCCCACATTCTCCACTTTAGTTCAGGTCAGTGTATTTAGACTCGTTCTATGAATGATTTTGGGTCTAAATGGTTAGGTTTTTTATTATTTCAGGGTTAGGTTTTTAGAAGGTTTGTATGAAAAAGTTGAGAAATGAGGAGGGGGTATTTTGCAATTACTCCCAGTGAATTTCATGTTTTTTTTTAAACTGACATACTTCATAGATATGATATTATGTATAGAGTAGTGTATTTATCATTATTGCAAGATGAAGTTTATAAAATAAAATAAATTTGGTCCAGAACTGAGAGAGTATACTTACATGTTAGTGGCACTCTTTCTTTCCCTTCCCCTTTCTTGGTACCATTATATATCTATACAAGCTAGATCTTGTTTCCTCTTAAAGTTTAAATGGCTTCTAATAGACTAGAAAATGGGCTCCAGAAATTGGCCCAATTTATCAGTTCTTTCGGTAAAATAGGAATACGGATCCACTTCTAAACAAGCGGGAAGATCTACAACTACAATTAATTATTTGGTGTGAAGACAGATGACTCCAATAATCCAAAAACCGAGTGGAAATCGCATGTTTATTTCTGAAATGGACTCATGCAGTCTATAATTTATTTGAGAACTAATAATTTATTCTAAATTTCAAAGTTACATCATCTATATGTATTTATAATTTCATTACAATTGGATTAATTTTACCTGAACTAAGTTTGGGCCTATAACAGAAAGATGGTAGCCTCCAGTTTGCTTTAACTGCATTCCAGTAAGCTCAGTGGTTAAGTGTCAGTCTGTTGTGCAGGAGGTAGTGGGTTCAAATCCTGGTGGGACCTTCAAATAAGTGGGAGAACTGGTACTGCCTTTGCTCTGACATCTGCAAATGGTTAGACCTTCATGTCTTCTTGGATCACAATGTTAAATTGTAGGCCGACACTGAGAATGCAACCAAATCTCTGGTAGTGACCACCCTCAAGTGTAGTGGATATAGTTGTATACATAGAGTAAATGAGTTTGTCCCCAATTAGCAATACCATGATGCTAAATACATTGACATTCTCCTCTGTTAGTAGTAGTAGTACTAGTTCCCTTGTTGCCATGTTGCCATGTTGCCATGTACATGTACATTTTATATATTAATATACAGGCTAAATCTAGTAGATTACATACATAATCATGACTGCTGCCTTAAATTATTATGTTGTTGTACTAAATGGATGGGTAAATAATGCATGTATTAGCAGCTTCCCCCTGGGGTGGATCCATGGGAACCTGTCAGAATTAATTGTTTGTTGCCCATCGGTGAGGGGGAAAAGCTCACTTTGGTTCATAGATCAGGAACCTTGTATGAATTTTTACTAATTGCTGTGCCCCATACCAGGGGATATGATACAACGAGTTTGATTGGGTATTTGTGCAAATCCCCAGGGTACATGGGGGTTGATCCCTGGTGTAGTAGCTGCCAGTAAATATGCAAAGCTACTGATACAGTGCAAAACTGAATGCTAAATCACTGGAAGGAAGTTCAAAGGAACATTGCATGTGTTATTTTAAAGACTTGTTGTTGAGGTTTTACTTGGCCTCTTGTATAGGCAAATCCTCGTTTACGTTTTTTCCTTATTAGCATACATCAAACTTCAAGCAACGTACATATAAACAAACAGAGTCGATAAATCGAAAGAGATTGACACACTTGATAATCACCGAAAATTTTAGAATGATAAAATAAATTTATTTTGAGGAAAAGTATTTAAAAATAGCAAAATTTACAAAGAATGTATGGCTGACAGCAACTTTTGCCCCCCAGCCCATTTTACAGTTTTTAAAAGTCAATTTCTCTGTAAATATTTAACATATCAATCTTACATTTTCGGTGATTACTAAGTTTAAAATTCTCTTTCAACTGATGTACTCTGTTTGTTTGTAGCTTGAAGTTTAATTGACGCTAATGAGGCAAAAATGTAAACAATGACGTCAGCAACAATTTGCCTATTCTTCCCTGAAAACCATGTGAAATCAAACTTGTTTGATAAAGAGTTGTAAGTCTCGGCAGAGCAGGTCAGAATTAACCATTCGTGTTCACTATATTATAACTGGTCTTGTGTTGCTACATGTATATTGTCTCAAACATATGTAGCTACTGTTATAAACATGGCATCATCCCAGGCACTCTAACATAGGATTATTTTTACATAACTAATATAATATTTTTATTACATGGCTTCTCTGGAGACAGAATCACAATTCTTCTTAAAAATAATTTATATATGTAATTTTTTATTCTCCCAAAGGCTAAAACAATTGTAAGTGTAAAATACTTTTTTAATCAAACCTGCAAAGAATACCAACTATTCCTTGTTGAAATTCCATATGGCCCGAGTAAAGGCTGGTACAGCCTCTTGTTCTAAATACAAGCGATTCGGTTTTTCAGTCACTACATCATGTGTACTGATGCATTTGACTTGCCCCTGTTTATTTCAAGACTTGGCAAGCTTAAATGGATCTGCAACTCCAAGACCTGCAACGATATAACCAACAAATCTGGAATTATGATTAGAATTGCTTTTAAAATCGACAATTTAGTAGGATTTGTTGCTCTGTGAATCCCGTAGGCCATAAAGCAGTAATCTCTTGGTTTGAAAATTTTACGCCGCAGGGTTTAGAACTTCGATTTACGTATACAAAAGATAAACTTTATTTCAAACTATAAGATCTACAAAAGTCATAACTGAAATATTTTCGTGGTAAGAACAGTTTTACCAAAGATTAATGCGAATTTTTCTGAACGAATACGGGGCCCCCAGATAAAATAACGTCATATAAACTAACGGCCATTTTTGATGACATGTTCGGGAAGGATTTTACCACATTGACATTGTTATTTGAAGTATATTCTATGTAAGCAATAATCTATTAAAACGAACTGAATTACTAGAAAACTCTAAGCTACATGTATAATAGTGGTTTTAGGTAGTGACTGTTGCGTGAAACTGAAAGTGAAACTGAAAGCACATATATCGTATTGCCATGTGGTACTCGGCTACTGTACATATTTCTCCATTAAATCGTGCCATCCAGAACTAGTGATGCCTCTCAGTTGCAGCGGTTATTATTATCATTCCATCTAAAGAATCTTGTGCTTGAAATACTCTTTGAATTGACCTTTCATTGAGCTTGGAAAACTCGAAGTCCAACCGAGCAACACACATCCCTTCAAAGAATAACTGCCCCTGGAGGCCTGGCAACTCTGCCAACCAAATATGGTCAATGTGGTTCCAGTCTTAACTCATAAAAGTAAGAGTCGGAGATCGAAGGTCCTACGTTCTTCTGTTCAAATTTCTTATCAGAAATACACATTTTCAAAGGGGTAGACAGAAATACTTTGCTTATATAAACGATGGGAATTTCCTTTTTGAACAAGCCAGTCAAATTGGTAAGTCAACTCTTAGTCTAAAATAACCAGGAGAATGATGTGATGCTTAATATTATTTTAGTCTCAGCCGTCAGCCTCCTCACACAACTGCTATCTTAATTGAACTTATTTTATTTCTCATTGCATTGTATTTATTGTGATGTTTATCCTGCCTTCAAATAAAATAATTATGTAGCCTTTCCATGCAGTAGTCTCTGTTCCTTAAGGTTTTCCTGAGAAACCTGGCAATTCATTTTGCAAGGGGAACTTGGCTGAACGAACTCATTTGAACCGGAAAAGACAATGCATTGTTGTATCATTGATTATGTTGTCTGCCAGATGGGTTCTACTTCTACTTTATTAACTGATAAAACGGTGTAACCATATCACATCAGTGTAAATAATAAAAAAATAATTTACAATAATAACAACTAGGTTAATAATAATGCCATGATAAAAGGAGACATACTTAGTAATATGATAACAACATAAAAAAAACAACGTTCTCCTGATTCAATAAAATGTTGGCGTACAGCGGTCTTAAATTTGTTAGTGTCATTATTATTAACTACGCTCGGGGAGCTAATAGACCATGGAAAAAAAGCTATTGCTACATGTATGTTGATTACAGTTTGAATCTGGTCTCAAGAATAATATAGGGTTGGTAAAAGTTCATCAGAGGTTATTAATGTTGCAGTTGATGAATTTCTTGTGAACTCATGAACTTTCTAGCATTTTTAAAATGTTCATGAAAGGTTTTTCAACTTATTATTTTGTGAAATTATAACAGTTCATGAGTTCATGAAAGTTCATTACGGATTCATTATTGTATTTCATGAATTAATTATGAACTCTCCTGAACCATCTTAGGTTCTTGAAATGTTCATGAAATGTTCTTGAAATAATTCAGTGAACCTTTCAATAAAAATTGTATTTTGTTCCATTAATGAACAATTCATCATAAGTTCATGAACATATTTGGTATTTATCAGTGACCATGAAATATTCATGAACAGTTCAATGAATATTTCATGAATTTTTGTTCATGAACTGATTTCTTTGAGTTTGTTTTATTTGACTTGTGATCAATAAATCCGATACTCTGACATTTTAATATTCCAGATAAATTTTCTCACGAGACTACGCAGTACCACAGAAACTCGTCTACCTCGGGTGTTTTGATTGCTTTACAGTAGAATAGTTTTAAGATCCTAACAATCTAAAAAACATAACTTTTAAAACATTTTATAAAACTTGTTCAACAGAGCAGGATCGAGTGAGAAATCTGAATCTACGTCAATTCATGACGTCAACAAATGCACAAGAGATGTAAATTAGCATATTACGATCGGCTCACAGTTGTGCGCTCCGTAAGCCAAACATTCCATAGAAATGTTTTTTAAACTTCCCGAGCCTTTTTTGGACCATATATACGTGTATCTATCTTAAACCACGTATAAAACCGATGAAATCGATTATTAGACATGTAGTATAACAGGTAAGCATTTTCCTTGAACATTCTTTGTGCATTTAGATAGTTTGAATTACGCTTTAGCAAAAAGTCACGTATAATTACTTATTTTGTTTACTGATTGAGCAATTAATATTACGGTTTCTTCAGATATATTCTGATCACCATTTTGAGAAGTTTATTTGAAGTGTTCACATTTGTCTTAGGCCCGTTTAAAACACAGTGCTACTGCCGTGTCGAACACAATTAAATTAGTTTTGAGAGAAACTCAGATAATTTTTTTTCCTGTGATGTTCTAAACTCCGGGTGCGCCTTATACGCGGTATATTTCATTTAAGTTTTCAATTTGAACTTAAGGTTAGATTGAAACCAAAAAGTGGGGGTGCGGCTTATACGCAGGGTGCGGCTTGTACGCGGTCAAATACGGTATAATGCGAACGGTGACCAAAGACAATATGGAACAGTCAATGTCAATAATTTTATGCAGTAAAACCATATTACTCAAAGGCGTAAAGATTACCCCTGTCTCAACCAATCAGAGTACAGCATTACTACAAAATGTAGACCACCCTTGACCAAGTAATCTTTACCTGTCAACAGTCAATTGCAGACCACGCTAAGGGTAACATCCTTCTGGTGAAGATTACTGCTACTTTCAACACATTTGCAAAATATTGTTTGTTTCTATCTCTTATAAAAAGATCATGTAGCCATCCTTCCATCTTAACTATTCAAATGCAAATTTTTAGCAATACATAAAAAATACATTAAAAAATTGGGAATCCCATATCCCCAAGTTTGGAATCGAGCCTGAGTTAGAGTTGGAATTGGAGTTGGAATTGGAGATAGATTCTGAGTTGAAATTTGAGTTAGGGATTCTGATGTCATACATGTATAGGGTAAAATTGGACCCTGGACTATTTTGGGGTGATTTTCTGGACTTTTTTTGGGACTATTAATTTTTCAACTGAAATAATTCTGCTGTTTTGTGAAACATTTCTTCACAACGATTACAGGTGTTTTTTCAGTCCTTTACTTGAATCAGTTTCATCTCACGGTTTACAAACCCAGTTCACAGATGCACGAGGCATAACTACTCAAGTCGCCAATTATTCTCTTAGCTTCCCAAAAATATATTTTGCAAAACCAACCCCTTAGAAGAGCTAAGAATGAAATGCTCTGTTTTCTTTTTCTTTTCATTTCCCAAATGATCTATGCGGTAAAAGGAGTTATATTCTCTCCTCTCACCCTTCCCCGAGAAAAAAAAATACTTGAAAAAATCATTTAAAAATTGATCCAAAAAATAGTCCAGGGTCCAATGGTCCAATAGTCCAGCCATTTTTACTCTATGCCAATTTGCGCACTTTTAGATGCTTTGATTGATAACGGCCTGAATGGTTCATAATGGTATGCAACCCTATACATATTTCTGGCAAGGACAATGTAACATTCAACAAGTCATGGGAGTTTTTTGCATTCCACCTCTCACACTTTTAAACAACAAACATACTTTATCACACAGAAGTTAGGGATGGACCATTAGAAAAGTGATGGGGGGGGGGGGGGGGGGGGGGGGGGACATTTTTACCTTGCATTAATTTTGTTTGCCTAAATGTAGTGCAGGAAATTCTTGTGATTCCAGAAATATCCATACCCCCACAAAGGTTTTTTTTCGGTTGGAATATCCATACCCCCACCCCACTACCTGAAATCTCCAAGGTTTCTCATCTGCAGCATTTCTTCTTCTTTTTACCCTCAGCCTGGAAATCATTTTATTTAGCTTTTCTTTCCTCGTTCTGTATTTCTCTCTCTGTAACAAAAACTAGCCACAATCAGATATAATTGGAGCTCCACCCATAGGCTTGCCAAGGTACATGTACATGTATATAAAATTATTATTAACAAGGTTTGACTGATTGTGATTTGTTTTCTTAGATTGCTAGGACAATTGGTTACCCTGTAATGATCAAGGCGTCAGAAGGTGGAGGAGGAAAAGGCATCAGAAAGGCCAACAGTGATGATGAATTTGCTAATTTCTACAGACAGGTACACTTCTTTGTGTTGATTGGTTATTGAATTGCCCCAGACTCGTTCCCAATCACTACTGGCAGTGCAGTACTATTAAAAGCTAGCAGGTGCATGGGGTGTCAGGGGAAGGATGTAAATAAAGTTACTTTCCCCATCCTTTTCCTTGACGTGACCATGTGCTTAATGCTACATGTACACTGTACAGCCAATTATAATTATTAGTTATACCATGGCATTTCGGGGTATTAGTGATTTAAGTTGCCCCTTGAGCCTAGCAGGTGCTAGGCCGAAGCGGCCTTGGGACTTTTACAAATCTTCCCGAGGCTCGAGGGGCAATTTAAATCACTAATACCCCGAAATGCCATGGTACATAAGTTTATTATACCATGATCGCCGAGGAACGGAACAAATCTCTGAGAAGGTTAGTTTTCTATGCCGAAACTAAAGACGTCACAGTTGAGTTGCTTTCAAAAACGTTTTGTTTAATGCTTGACTAAGCGCCATTGATTGAATGACCCTGGCTTCCGTTGGGGACAAGCGTGTTGTTTTTGAGAAAAATAACACTAAAATACAATGTAATTATGCAGTTGACTAAATATTTCAAGAGCATGCACGTTTATGGTTTTAAGTATCCCACATGGAAGAAGCAGGCTTGAGAAATGATGAGAATAACGCACAGATTGAAATAGCTCATCCGACATGGATTACGTGTGCAATCTACATTGTATAGACCAAAATGACCACTGATAAATTGTTTGTACGAATTTGTTAGATGTTGCTATGGTCACAGAAGTTGGGATAATTTACATTCACATCCATCTGAAACTTTGCACAATAATGGTCTTCAAAAGTGTGCAGGAATTTTGATATTTTGCTTTAAACAGGGTTCACACTACTCCTGGAATTCCTGGAAAACTCCTGGAATTTGACAACTTTTCTTCCAGGGCCCTGAAAATGTCCTTGAAAATTCTCTTTTTTCCACCTACAGTACATGTACTCCTGGAAAACTCCAGAAATTTTATAGACAGGCAGTATTAGGTCAATATAACATGGCAAGTCACTTACCGTATTTACCCATGTATAAGCCGCACCCGTAGATAAGCCGCACCCCAAGTTTTGAAGCTTGAATTTAGGAAAAAAACTTTTTTGAAAAATACAAAAAATAATTAGAAAATCTTTTGTCCTAGTTCATAAACGCTTGTACTTGATGCCAAACTTCTTCAAAAAAAGAATAATCTTTTGTTGGAGTTCATAAACGCTCGTACTTGAAGCAAAACTTCATCAGATTGTCATAAATAAATAATCACAACTTTAATTCGATCGAATATGGTTCAACTTGCCTTGTCATTTCTTGTGTATATTTTAACCTGCAGTCTTTAAATCACTCCAGAATTCTTCCGCATTTATTCCCCAATTAACTAACAACAATTCCATGGAACCGCTTTCCTTTAATCGCTAGAGCAAGAAAGGTTTTATGGCGAAACAATACTTGCACGAGTAGGTCAGGGTCCACCATCTTGGATTTTCATTAACTAGTGCCAATCTCCCACGTGTAAAATTGCAAAGAATGCCTGGTTGTTTAGATGCATGCTTTGACAACCGCTGCGAATCAGCCTGTTTTGGAAGGTAAATAAGCTTAATCACGTTTAAATATTCACGAAATTCTAATATATTAGGTCTAAGGTGGGTCTTAGAAGAGTTTTTGCTTTAACTCTTTGAAAGTGCGTGTTTTTTCCCAATGATTATGCTTAAATTGCTATATTACACGATCGGATGCGATTTGAACCTGATTGTAATATACGCACCGTCGCATAATAAAAGCCTCATTCAGGTTCATGATACATGTATGTAAATATATGTTAATGTTGGGTCTCCTTTCTAGGTGTTCTCGTAGATAAGCCGCACTCCCGATTTTGAACGAAAATTTTGGGTGAAAAGGTGCGGCTTATACACAGGTAAATACGGTACTCTAAAAGCAAATTATTTTACCATTTACATGTAAGCTGTGAAATTTCTGAGTTCTGGGTCCTGGAATTTTTCTTTTTTGTACCCTGGAAAACTACTGGAATTCCATCATCTCTCAGTAGTATGAACCCTGTTTACATGAATTTTGTGGCTATTTTAAGGTGAAAATCAATAAAAATTGAAAACAAATTTGTTTAAAGCAAAATATCAAAATTCCCGCACTCAGTTTTGAGGACTTGAAGTTTTGTGCAAAGTTTCAAGATGGATACATTATATTTGCATATGTGATTAATTTAAATATTTGAAATTCACTGATGTGAATGTAAATTATCCCAACTTCTGTTACCATAGCAACACCTAACAAATTCGTACAGACAATTTTTTTATCAGTGGTCATTTTGGTATATACAAATATAGGTTGCCCATGTACATTGTACACAACAACTTTTAATATGTACCCTAAAGGTATACTGTAACCTTAATACAAGAACATACAATGTAGCTAATTTAATTTAAAGTGTTACTGCAATAGATGCTTCCGAGAATAGGACAGTAATTTCGTAATTTTCTCTTAGTACCGCTGAACAACGTACTAACAACATCAGCATTTCTTTAAAAAAACATATCGTACTAAGGTACTAGTTAAGACTCTTATCACACAAGAACTGAGGAGATACGGGGTGACTAGCGTACTAAGGTACTAAGACTCTTTCACACAAGAACTGACGAGATACGGGGTGACTAGCGTACTAAGGTACTAAGACTCTTTCACACAAGAACTGAGGAGATACGGGGTGACTAGCGTACTAAGGTACTAAGACTCTTTCACACAAGAACTGAGGAGATACGGGGTGACTAGCGTACTAAGGTACTAAGACTCTTTCACACAAGAACTGAGGAGATACGGGGTGACTAGCGTACTAAGGTACTAAGACTCTTTCACACAAGAACTGAGGAGATACAGGGTGACTAGCGTACTAAGGTACTAAGACTCTTTCACACAAGAACTGACGAGATACGGGGTGACTAGCGTACTAAGGTACTAAGACTCTTTCACACAAGAACTGCCGACATACGGGGTGACTAGCGTACTAAGGTACTAAGACTCTTTCACACAAGAACTGACGAGATACGGGGTGACTAGCGTACCAAGGTACTAAGACTCTTTCACACAAGAACTGAGGAGATACGGGGTGACTAGCGTACTAAGGTACTAAGACTCTTTCACACAAGAACTGAGGAGATACGGGGTGACTAGCGTACTAAGGTACTAAGACTCTTTCACGCAAGAACTGAGGAGATACAGGGTGACTAGCGTACTAAGGTACTAAGACTCTTATCACACAATAACTGAGGAGATACGGGGTGACTAGCGTACTAAGGTACTAAGACTCTTTCACACAAGAACTGACGAGATACGGGGTGACTAGCGTACTAAGGTACTAAGACTCTTTCTCACAAGAACTGCCGACATACGGGGTGACTAGCGTACTAAGGTACTAAGACTCTTTCACACAAGAACTGACGAGATACGGGGTGACTAGCGTACCAAGGTACTAAGACTCTTTCACACAAGAACTGAGGAGATACGGGGTGACTAGCGTACTAAGGTACTAAGACTCTTTCACACAAGAACTGAGGAGATACGGGGTGACTAGCGTACTAAGGTACTAAGACTCTTTCACGCAAGAACTGAGGAGATACAGGGTGACTAGCGTACTAAGGTACTAAGACTCTTATCACACAATAACTGAGGAGATACGGGGTGACTAGCGTACTAAGGTACTAAGACTCTTTCACACAAGAACTGACGAGATACGGGGTGACTAGCGTACTAGGGTACTAAGACTCTTTCACACAAGAACTGAGGAGATACGGGGTGACTAGCGTACTAAGGTACTAAGACTCTTTCACACAAGAACTGAGGAGATACGGGGTGACTAGCGTACTACGGTACTAAGACTCTTTCACACAAGAACTGACGAGATACGGGGTGACTAGCGTACTAAGGTACTAAGACTCTTTCACACAAGAACTGACGACATACGGGGTGACTAGCGTACTAAGGTACTAAGACTCTATGACACAAGAACTGACGAGATACGGGGTGACTAGCGTACTAAGGTACTAAGACTCTTATCACACAAGAACTGAGGAGATACGGGGTGACTAGCGTACTAAGGTACTAAGACTCTTTCACACAAGAACTGACGAGATACGGGGTGACTAGCGTACTAAGACTCTTTCACACAAGAACTGAGGAGATACGGGGTGACTAGCGTACTAAGGTACTAAGACTCTTTCACACAAAAACTGACGAGATACGGGGTGACTAGCGTACTAAGGTACTAAGACTCTTTCACACAAGAACTGACGAGATACGGGGTGACTAGCGTACTAAGGTACTAAGACTCTTTCACACAAGAACTGACGACATACGGGGTGACTAGCGTACTAAGGTACTAAGACTCTTTCACACAAGAACTGAGGAGATACGGGGTGACTAGCGTACTAAGGTACTAAGACTCTTTCACACAAAAACTGACGAGATACGGGGTGACTAACGTACTAAGGTACTAAGACCCTTTCACACAAGAACTGACGAGATACGGGGTGACTAGCGTACTAAGGTACTAAGACTCTGGCTAAAGTGAACAATCTGCACCGAAAAAAAGTGGTCGGTAAGTGGTCGGTAAGTGGTCGGTAAGTGGTCGGTAAGTGGTCGGTAAGTGGTCGGTAAGTGGTCGGTAAGTGGTCGGTAAGTGGTCGGTAAGTGGTCGGTAAGTGGTCGGTAAGTGGTCTGTAAGTGGTTGGTAAGTGGTCGGTAAGTGGTCGGTAAGTGGTTGGTAAGTGGTCGGTAAGTGGTCGGTAAAACTGTGTCGGTAAGTGGTCGGTAAGTGGTCGGTAAGTGGTTGGTAAGTGGTTGGTAAGTGGTTGGTAAGTGGTTGGTAAGTGGTCGGTAACTTGCGAACTCGAAAATTACGTGTTTGTCATCTCTTCACTAGGTCCAGTTGAAATAAAATACCATATAAGAACACTTCAAAGCTTCTAAAGATAGTTTCACAACACTTTAGTGTTCTTGCAACAATGAGGGCCAACAATAACATCGATAGTTCTTCACGAGCGTAAACCCGACGCCATTTTGTTTTGACCGCATGGCATCACTTGTTACCAGTCCTAACGGAACTAAAGCTGCGCTAGTAGACTCGCAGTGCTTCTCCGTTGTTCTTCGAGAAGCGTCAGACATGACGGAGAAAACTTTGGAATTTCCGAGAAGAGATGGCTGCGATGAGAGCTGATGGGAGGCTGCTGCCAATGGCCTTTGATGAGGCATTCTACCGATCAGATTAGTCTGATCAACCACAAACAACGGCTCCTTTAGGAGCCACACCATCTCTGAAAGGCAATGACCTTATGATCATGCAGAAACCCATATTAAATAAATCTAGCTGACCTTAATTGGCTTTAATAATAAAAAAAATTACTTCGCGGCACGTTTTAATAATATATATATTTCTTCACGGCATGTTTACGCTAATAATAAACGGCCTCTTGTCGGCACGCTAGCGCTACTAATTAGCTGGCGCTACTGAGGGACGGGCCGACAAACAAAATAAATGGCATCTTGTTGGCACGCTTTTCTTCGCGGCATGCTTACGCTAATAATAAATGGCCTCTTCTCGACAAGCCAAACTTGTAGTTTGCAATAATTATAGTCTATATATAATGAATAAAGTCGATCACTGTTAGCACCAGCTGCTATCGATATCTCTAATCCAGATATCGATAGCAGTATGTTTATTTGCTGCGGGCTGCCTGTGTTGTTAAATGGCAAGATGGGAATCCAAGATGGCGCGGGTTCGCTAATTCACGGAGTGAATGCTGCAAAGAAGAAGATCAAAGAAGAAGAGACAAGTACACTATTTTCATCAATATCCAACTGTCTACAACATTGTAAGCGTATGTTCCAATGCATAAATGGCAGAGGAAACCATCTAAACTGCAGTTCTCAAGTATTGTCGGGTTCGCTAATTCACGGAGTTGAGTGTGACCATTTTTGGCATTTATACTGAGAAAATGCTGCAAAGAAGAACAGACAAATATAATGAGTACACTATTTTCAACAATATCCAACTCTCTACAACATAATAAGCGTATGTTCCAATGCATAAATGACGGGAAACCATCGGCATAAATGACGGGAAACCATTGAAACTGCAGTTCTCAAGTGTTGTTGGTAAGTGGTCGGTAAGTGGTTGGTAAGTGGTTGGTAAGTGGTCGGTAAGTGGTCGGCCGACCACTTACCGACCACTTTTTTTCGGTGCAGATTGTTCACTTTAGCCAAGACTCTTTCACACAATAACTGAGGAGATACGCGGTGACTAGCGTACTAAGGTACTAAGACTCTTATCACACAAGAACTGAGGAAATACGGGGTGACTAGCGTACTAAGGTACTAAGACTCTTTCACACAAGAACTGACGAGATACGGGGTGACTAGCGTACTGAGGTACTAAGACTCTTTCACACAAGAACTGAGGAGATACGGGGTGACTAGCGTACTAAGGTACTAAGACTCTTTCACACAAAAACTGACGAGATACGGGGTGACTAGCGTACTAAGGTACTAAGACTCTTATCACACAAGAACTGAGGAGATACGGGGTGACTAGCGTACTAAGGCACTAAGACTCTTTCACACAAGAACTGACGAGATACGGGGTGACTAGCGTACTAAGGTACTAAGACTCTTTCACACAAGAACTGACGAGATACAGGGTGACTAGCGTACTAAGGTACTAAGACTCTTTCACACAAAAACTGACGAGATACGGGGTGACTAGCGTACTAAGGTACTAAGACTCTTTCACACAAGAACTGACGAGATACGGGGTGACTAGCGTACTAAGGTACTAAGACTCTTTCACACAAGAACTGACGACATACGGGGTGACTAGCGTACTAAGGTACTAAGACTCTTTCACACAAGAACTGAGGAGATACGGGGTGACTAGCGTACTAAGACTCTTTCACACAAAAACTGACGAGATACGGGGTGACTAACGTACTAAGGTACTAAGACCCTTTCACACAAGAACTGACGAGAGACGGGGTGACTAGCGTACTAAGGTACTAAGACTCTTTCACACAAAAACTGAGGAGATACGCGGTGACTAGCGTACTAAGGTACTAAGACTCTTATCACACAAGAACTGAGGAAATACGGGGTGACTAGCGTACTAAGGTACTAAGACTCTTTCACACAAGAACTGACGAGATACGGGGTGACTAGCGTACTGAGGTACTAAGACTCTTTCACACAAGAACTGAGGAGATACGGGGTGACTAGCGTACTAAGGTACTAAGACTCTTTCACACAATAACTGAGGAGATACGGGAGTCTATATATATTCCGGAATATCATTACAATTGTCCTATAACTGGACCTGAAAAAATAAAATAATGTCATCGGTGCACGTGTGGGTGTAACATGTTTCGCGGTCTCGCCCACGTCTGTCTATAAATGCCGGGATACAATTTAAAAAAATCCTAAAGTGCACTGTAAAAAAAAAAGATTTGAAAAAGCCGGTCATCATATTTCGCGGTGTCGTTCTTGGTGACATTTCTTCTGAGTCTATATATGCCGGGATATCGTTAAAATCGTTCTGAAGTGAACTGAAAAAAAGAATAAGTAATAAAACTCGTTGCCAATTACATTTTTTTTACAAACATTCATACTCTATTTCCTCATGAGGTGTTGTTATAACGACCTCTTTCAATTGGAAAAGAGTGCGCCGATATTTTTAGTTTAGTAACAGTTTTCCTAGTTTTGAAGTCGGTGATTATCCTAAATATTGTTCAAAACCATGGGTAGGTTTAATTACTGAATGGGTAGGTTTAATTACTGAATATAACTTCCCATTATATATTTCATCTCTCTTCTTTCCATTTGTGTATATATTGTTTTTCTAGAGCAGAATTAAGAGCGTTAGTTAGGCTTTTTACGTGGAAGGTGGTGTTTCTGGTAATTTTATTATTGAAACGTAGATTGATATATGTTAGGGATAACGACCTAATTCTCATCTAACAGCTGGGTTTAGGGTTAACACCAAGAATCATTTTGTACATTTTTGTCTCTAATTTCTCACATATTAAAACGTTGTGAAATAAATTATTCTTGAAGTTAGAAAAATTAGATGAACTTCTCTTAGAATAAGCTCCCCATACTTCACAATTGTATAACAAGATCGGTCGAATAAGTGTATCGAGTATAGTGTAGATTAAAAAAAGTTTTGATAGGAGTACCATTTTGGGGGTGAAAATCTTCCATTCAAGATGCTAAATAATGATCTTAACCTTTGTTGTAAATATTCTCCTTATTACGCTTAAAAGATCCAGACGCCGGAGTAAATACAGTAAATACATTTAGGCAAATAAGTGTACGAAGTTGCCATAGGAATTTTATCGGCACAGCCAAAACTACAATTAATATGTAGTTTTACGACCTGAAAAAAAGATCTGAAAAAGTCAGCGGTGCATGTGTGGGTGTAACCTGTTTTCGCGGCGTTCTCGCCCACATCTGTTGGAGGCTATATATGCCGGGATATCATTAATATTGTCCTATCTGGACATAAAAAAAAAGATTTGAAAAAGTCAGCGGTGCATGTGTGGGTGTAACCTGTTTTCACGTTCTCGCCCACATCTGTTGGAGTCTATATATGCCCGGATATCATTAAAATTGTCCTATCTGGACATAAAAAAAGATCTGAAAAAGTCAGCGGTGCATGTGTGGGTGTAACCTGTTTTCGCGTTCTCGCCCACATCTGTTGGAGTCTATATATGCCCGGATATCATTAAAATTGTCCTATCTGGACATAAAAAAAAGATCTGAAAAAGTCAGCGGTGCATGTGTGGGTGTAACCTGTTTTCGCGTTCTCGCCCACATCTGTTGGAGTCTATATATGCCGGGATATCATTAAAATTGTCCTATCTGGACATAAAAAAAAGATCTGAAAAAGTCAGCGGTGCATGTGTGGGTGTAACCTGTTTTCGCGTTCTCACCCACATCTGTTGGAGTCGATATATGCCCGGCTATCATTAAAATTGTCCTATCTGGACATAAAAAAAAAGATCTGAAAAAGTCATTGGTGCATGTGTGGGTGTAACCTGTTTTCGCGTTCTCGCCCACATCTGTTGGAGTCTATATATGCCGGGATATCATTAAAATTGTCCTATCTGGACATAAAGAAAAAGATTTGAAAAAGTCAGCGGTGCATGTGTGGGTGTAACCTGTTTTCGCGTTCTCGCCCACATCTGTTAAGAGTCTATATATGTTAAGAGTCTTAGTACCTTAGTACGCTAGTCACCCCGTATCTCGTCAGTTTTTGTGTGAAAGAGTCTTAGTACCTTAGTACGCTAGTCACCCCGTATCTCGTCAGTTCTTGTGTGAAAGAGTCTTAGTACCTTAGTACGCTAGTCACCCCGTATCTCGTCAGTTCTTGTGTGAAAGAGTCTTAGTACCTTAGTACGCTAGTCACCCCGTATCTCGTCAGTTCTTGTGTGAAAGAGTCTTAGTACCTTAGTACGCTAGTCACCCCGTATCTCGTCAGTTCTTGTGTGAAAGAGTCTTAGTACCTTAGTACGCTAGTCACCCCGTATCTCGTCAGTTCTTGTGTGAAAGAGTCTTAGTACCTTAGTACGCTAGTCACCCCGTATCTCGTCAGTTCTTGTGTGAAAGAGTCTTAGTACCTTAGTACGCTAGTCACCCCGTATCTCCTCAGTTCTTGTGTGAAAGAGTCTTAGTACCTTAGTACGCTAGTCACCCCGTATCTCGTCAGTTCTTGTGTGAAAGACTCTTAGTACCTTAGTACACTAGTCACCCCGTATCTCGTCAGTTCTTGTGTGATAGAGTCTTAGTACCTTAGTACGCTAGTCACCGCGTATCTCGTCAGTTCTTGTGTGATTGAGTTTAGTACCTTAGTACGCTAGTCACCGCGTATATCGTCAGTTTTTGTGTCCGATAGAGTCTTAGTACCTTAGTACGCTAGTCACCCCGTATCTCATCAGTTCTTGTGTCATAGAGTCTTAGTACCTTAGTACGCTAGTCACCGCGTATCTCGTCAGTTCTTGTGTGATAGGGTCTTAGTACCTTAGTACGCTAGTCACCCCGTATTTCCTCAGTTCTTGTGTGATAGAGTCTTAGTACCTTAGTACGCTAGTCACCGCGTATCTCCTCAGTTTTTGTGTGAAAGAGTCTTAGTACCTTAGTACGCTAGTCACCCTGTATCTCCTCAGTTCTTGTGTGAAAGAGTCTTAGTACCTTAGTACGCTAGTCACCCCGTATGTCGTCAGTTCTTGTGTGATAGAGTTTAGTAGCTTAGTACGCTAGTCACCCCCTATCTCATCAGTTCTTGTGTCATAGAGTCTTAGTACCTTAGTACGCTAGTCACCGCGTATCTCGTCAATTCTTGTGTGAAAGAGTCTTAGTACCTTAGTACGCTAGTCACCGCGTATCTCGTCAGTTCTTGTGTGATAGGAGTCTTAGTACCTTAGTACGCTAGTCACCGCGTATATCGTCATTAACATTTATTGTATATCAGAGTGGTTAATTAAAGTGACTAAATTAGTAGTTATATATGCTTCAGGCCCCATATCTCGGCCCCATATCTCGTCAGTGTTTGTGTGATAGACTCACTAGGGGCAATCAGTTTTTGTGTGATAGACTCAAACAGTTCTTGTGTATCAGAGTGGTAAATTAAAGAGAGAGGAGGCCTTAGTACGCTAGTACGAGTGACTAAGCGAAAATTAATGCAAACGCTGTCCTATACCAGGCATCATATGTAAGTTTTCAGACTCCAAGTTGTGCCTTAAATGAAGATTGACTAACATAAATTTTGCTAGTGAAATTTTTTCACCCAAATCAAAAAAATTGCTAGCATTTTGCGAGCATTAATTTTGAGCCCTGAATCTTGAACATACATTTAAATTGTTAAATTATTTATCTTATTTTATTAAATAAAATCAGATAAATAATTTAACAATTTAAATGTAGGTTCAAATTTTGGTGAAACATTTCCAAATTTTAAAACTGATTTGCATTTCCATACACATAAAGCAAATTGTATGCTCAGAACCTTATCAATCGTGCCTGTTTCATATCTATTGTTTTTTGGTTGTTCCTATTGGTTGGAAGAGACTTTGCTCATAAAAATGGAATGAACCAAAGGGTGTGTTTGCTTTATTACTGTAGTCTAAACTCAGTGTCAGGGTCAGTGCTGTAGAACAATGGATTTCATTGAATTTTTTACGTGGATCATTACTTAAAATCCTGATTTTATGAACCACGAGTTGATCACGATACACTAACCACCATAAGAAGCAAGACGCAGTACTAGTCCTACAGAGCTAAAGAGGGGGTTTGGTAAAACAATTCTGCAACACTGTATAATTTGTGCTTTTAAGTAAAGAAGAAATGTTAAAGAAAGTTTAAGAAATGAGTCCTTGTCATTAGGTATTTGGGGCCAGGTACATTTGACATAATGTAACCTTAATATGAATATTCATTTTAATGGCTCATAGCTAATCCAATTTGACTCTAGACTTAGAATGAGGTATTGGTCATTTGAAACATTAAGTAACATTCTTAGCAAGAACAATGAAATTATTTTTCTTTACTAGACATTTTGACATAGTGATTTTGGGTTGAGTGTTGAAAAGTAATTAGGTGATTGCTTTCGAGTTTGATTGGTAATTGCATTTAATTTTCCAATCATGAATTTCAGTTAATGATTGGTTCATTGCATTTCTATTTGTTCCCGTGATTGGCCCTGGTTTTGGTTTTACAGCACTCGAATGAACTGCTCTAAGTTTCAATCAGTGTGTAATAATATTATTGTACAATCAGTGTGTAATAATATTATTGTACAATCAGTGTGTAATAATATTATTGTATTCAATTGATCACGTGACCTTGTCAATGGTTAATATTGCCAGTAGCTCAAAATGGATGCCAGAAATGGAAAGAGCGAGCCAAAATTAGCAACTGACACAAGTTTCATCTTAATACCGGTGTCCCAGGGAATTTACCCCCCTAAATTTTATCCCCCGGGGTGTAAATTTCCTAGGAATCCTGCTCCCCGGGGGGTAAATTCCCCCCCCCCCTACAAACTGGATAAATAAACTTAGATTTAAAGAAATATGGGGGTAACACGTTTACCTGTGGACTCTAGTCACCGATTAGCTCTAAAATCCCGCTGTTTACCTGTGGGATTAGAGAGCTTAAGCATCAACAACAGTGGCGAGGACGGCACCTAGAAAAATGTTTTCTTCCGAAATATGATGTTTAATATTTCCTTTGTTCGGCTTTAATTACTTTTCACATTCATATCTTCGAAAAATATGATAAGCATAGAGTTCCGTTCAGGCAGAACGAAAAATAGAGTGATTTACTTTCTTACGTTGGCGTTCTCTTGTAAACGTAAAATGTGTGGTTTTAATGTTGTGTTTTTCCAGACAACGGTCGAAATGTAGGCGACTGCGTGCATTTTCACGTGCAGTTATTGTATTTTGTAATTAAGGCTATTGTTTTATGCCATTGTCCTAGACATTGCCGTCGTGGTTGCTTAAGCTCTCTATTATGTTCACTGACCGGTTAGGGTTTTTTTAAATGTAGGGTAAGGGTTTGGATTAATTCACAGAAACCTTTAACCCTTTCACCACTACAGGCCTCAAAAGCGGCCAATACATGTATGAAGCATGTACCTGGGAAAAATTATTGCATCAAACCTAGACATGCTGGAGATACGATGTTGCGATACTATTTCAAGGAATGAATAACTTCAAAGTCAGAGCTATAACAGAGATCGCTTGACTCTCCCACTTTGGAGAAAAACGCATTTGTTTTGGAGATTGCTGTTCGTTTCTTCGATTTTCGCGAATTATGAGGAGCTGAAAATCGGCTCAAGAAAACCTTCCCATTCGCACTTGAAATCAAAAGCAAACACAAAATAACCACTCAGTCGTTACAGTCCAATTGTTGGGTAATCAACAAAAAATTCACAAGGGGACCCCCCCCTACAACCAAGAGCGGTGATTTGGACTCAAGCCGTTGCTTTAAAGTGCATATAAGCCCTGGCCAATTATTCTTTTTTTTAAAAGCTTAGACCCTAAAAGGTAGAAAAACAATCCGAATTTTCTAAATAAAAATGTTTTCATTATTTTTTTAGCGACTAAACTTCCAAATGTAGAATAATTTCCGCGCACCTTCCGGGACTGGGACGAGAATAAAATGTGACGTCATCAACAGAACTCGTCACTTTGCGGCTTTAAAACGTTGCCTTATTCGCAAAATAATTGAATAGATAACCGAGAAAGATGATAATATCGCGCTAAACGTTTCGAAGAGCTTTATTCAGCAAGGCCTTTCATGCAATAATGCATCGAGCGTGTTCTGTTGATGACGTCAAACTAGACCCAGTGCCAATTTTGTAAAGCCCTCTTGAGCGCTGGATTTTTGTCCACAGGCAACCCAAGACACGTTTTTGGGCAACTTTGAATGGCCAATACACCATGACAAATAAATAAAATCAACTTTTTATTCCGGAATCCTTTGCCTATGACCTCTAATCTCTTCGAAAGAAATATAATTAGCCAGGGCTTATATGCACTTTAAAGTGACAAAAACACATCCTAATAGGTTGAGCAGGGGGAAAAGACAACCAACTGCAGAATTTCAAGGGTTTCAGTGAAGAATTATTTCATGTGTCTCAAAGCACAAACACAACAGAAAAATCCTGTGAAACCCCTCACAAGGCCTACTAAAAGCAAACCAAGTACTTTTCAGCCGTCATCAGACTTAATGATGCCCTCTAGCTCTCTTACAGTGGCTTATTTGTCCAAAATTAGAGCACATTTAATTGGAAATCCTACAGAAGAAAGCATACTTACCGCCGATGAGTCTGTAGAATTCTGCCGAATGGCATCATGGGGAAAGTTTGAGCCCTTGGTTTAAAAAGTCAGCAGTATTTAACTACCCCGGGCAAGCCAAACTGGAACTGAGGGGGGAGGGTTGAGTTAGCACTCTGCATTTCACCAATTCAGCCCAAACACTTCCAGTGGTGAAAGGTTAAGAAGCATTACATGTTAGTTTTAAATTTGTCATTTGTTTCAATCTATTGCAATTGTAATTTAAAAAAATTGCAGTTGAAAAAAGTTTCTTTATAGTGAACAGCCATAAACTAAATCCGTGTATGAATAGCAGTTTTTTTTTTTTTGGGGGGGGGGGTGGGGTAAATCCCTTGGAGGGGGTAGGACTCCTAGGAATCCTACCCCCCAGGGGAGGGGGGGCAAATTCCCTGTGACACTGGTATCTCTAAAATTGAAGCGATAATTATTAAGTTTTTGAAATATCTAAATTTAACATTTGTGAGATTAACTGAAAGCTTGCTGTCCAGCCTCATAAACACAAGTCAATAGCTACATGTACCTAAAATTTTAAGTACTAAATAATGTCAGGTGTAAATTAAGAATACCACTTCGTGTTCACAAAAGAATAAGTCCAGACACTTTGTAATTGCTGCAGGTGGGGCAGTTATTGCTGTTATTCTCAATTAAGCTTAAGAGGTATTTAATGGGTCATTCAAAACTTTTGAAGTTGGTGATCTGTATGCCCTCTGAACTTAGTGTTGACCATAAATATGGTCCAAAAAACCTTTGACAGTGGTCAAATTTCAATTTATTTAACCCCTAGTCAAGTTTGCTGACCTTGGGGTATTTCTTTTGCAGGTTCAAATAGAGGTACCAAGCTCCCCTATCTTTGTCATGAAATTTGCAGAAAAGTAAGTTACTATTTGTGTTGTGGTAATGTTTTCTCTCATTGTCAGACTGTTTAATTATTTATTGGTACTTTAAATAAAATCAGTAAATCACCATGGTTATTGGCAACAGTAAATTTCCAATGGTTAGAAAATTTAAAATGAAAGGCATTATCACAACAAATGAGTGAGATACAGCTGTGTTTATATTTATCTCAGTTATTACTTGGGCTGCCTGTGGTGAGCTACAGCTGTGTTTAAATTTACCTATGTTATTATTTAGGCTGCCTGTGGCGAGCCTGAGTTTTGATTTGCCCCACGTTCCCTTATAACAAAACCTACAGAGGCTTTGCTGTGAGAGACCCCCACTTCATAGTCGTCCAACCCATGCAAAATGCTATGGATACCGCACTACGCTTATGTGGCACCTTTTGGGCTGGAACCAACACCCTCCTTGTCTTTGATGATTTTGCGGCCTCAAAAGACGTGAAGAGGCGCTCAGACAAACTGGTCGATCTGGCATTCTCGGCACGCCATATCAGGATCTGGGTGTGGGTCTTAACACAGCAGTTGACGAGCATCTGTAAGCCATTCCATGAGAACTGCGCAGCCGTCGTCACTTTGCACACCGCATCCACCATAGATACTAAAAAGATCTTTGAGGACTTTGGTGCGGGTTTGGAACCGGATGAGAAACAGCTGTTGGTGTCGGAGCTCCGAGCCCATAGATTTGCTCGCATATGCTTTTGCTTGCGACATCCTTTCGCCACGGTGTTAGAGATTACGGAGCCTTTGGCATACCACGATGGAGGCCACCATAAAGGAATTGCTTGGTGAAGATGTGGCAACTACCCCCCACCTGTGGATGAGAGTGAAACTGAGAGTGAGAGCGATAGTCGTAGAGAATCTCTCTCCATTTTGGCTGCAACAGGGACCACTAAAGAGTATTTAGGACAGAAACTTTTGCTAGGAGACGTGGCTAGACTGTCTGAGAAGGATGTAACAAAGTATCACAATAGGTATCAAGCAGTTGTAGCACAGAAGGTAACAGGCAGTCTAGTTGATGGAGCTTTACGCCTAGCAACTCGCACAGTCCCGTACCTAGTTCCAATAGATGACCAACAAACACTGCTAGAGGACCTACATGTACAAGATGACCATCTAGTTCGCAACGAGGTATATACTGCGGTTGGCTTGTTGTCTCTACGTGTAGGTCGCTTGGTAGCCCTAGCACGTGCTTTATTCCACGTACGTAGTAAACCAAATAGTACCCCCTCAAACCAATGCAATTGAACCGATACAGTCAGTGGAGATACAAGATGTCGGAGCACGAGATACAACCGGACCGCATTACAGCAGATCCTCCGATGACCTAACCAGTAAAGACAAACGACCCTAAGCGCGTTGCTGCAGGCAAGGCACTGGCTGCATCGAACAAGTGAGCTCGTGAGGCTCTTGCCTCGAAAAGGTACACGAACAGACCGAGATAGTAGAGGTGAAGGTCGATGAAAGCACCCGCTGGCCGGAGTTGTCCGCCACTATGGGCTTGTATTGGCAAAGCTAGCACATGGTGCAGCCTGCAAGTGCAGAGCATGCTGGACGTTGTGCAGCGGCCCCACCACAACCATCTCCCAATAAAGATATGTCCATGATGTGAGTGTTCACACGGTCTATTGAGCTAAAGGCCACCATTTTGTATTCTTAACAATGGACAGGTTCACTGAACTCATACTACAATGTACATGCCATAGCTTCTGCTGGTGTCGGTATACATGTAGTTGCAGGTTTGATGATTCTGAAGGACCTCAAGCAAGCTTTCGACCATCTCAATCGTGGAGCACGATTCAAAGAAAACCTCAACATGGACTACGAAGTGGAAATAGAAGAATATAAAGCAAAGCGTAGAGTGGAACGCAGAGCGGATTTCGAAGCACAGCTCGAAGAAAAACTCGAAGCAGAACTCGAAGCGGAAATAGCGGAAAATAAAGCAAAATGTCGAGTGGAACGCAGAGTGGAACTCAATGAGGAACTTGACGATGAATTCGACATGGCCTGCAAATAAAGACGATTGTGGTGTTTAACGGCCTATTGAAAGAAAGGCCACCACCCCTGTATCTAAACAAAGGAATGGACAATAAGCTTGTGAAAGCTGCCATAGATGCGAATCAGTGGTCGATTCCGGCAATTTTGCTTTTCAACGAAAACACAAATGCTGAAAGCTGAAAAGGCCAACTAACTAGGTTTTTGCATAGTTTACAACACTTTCTAAGGCAAAATTTATACCTTCTTTGTTACTTGACTCCTTTTTGAGAAGCCTTTCAAAAAGGTACCTTTTTTGCTAATAAAGACTGGACATATTTTGGTTTCTTCAAAAAATCCAGAAAGCTGAAATTTCATACCTTTTTTAAGCTTCGATTTGATTTTCTGAGAAGCGCGAAAAAGGTACCTTTTACGCACTTCTCGCAATATCGCAGCTAAGCTGAAAAAAGGTATGAATTTTCGTGTATTCTGGTTTTCAGTGCAAAGTGCAAAAAAGGTACCCTTTTCGCCCTTCTCGCAAAGGCTAATCGAAGCTGAAAAAAGGTATGAAATTTCAGCTTTCTGCATTTTTGGATGAAACTGCTTGTTGTGCCCCCCGATACGGAGCTTCCACCTAAGGGGATCCTAGGAGTTCGTCGATGAGGTCATCAAAGTTTGTTTCAAGCGTGTTTGAGGTGTCTTTATGCCCATAGGCTAAGGTGTTAACCCCGTTTTCCACGATCCAGCGCTTCGTGTCGAATGGTGAGAAAGAGATCTTGTTTACATGGATACCACACATCCTGTGCCCTTCACTTCGAAGCATATCCATCCCGCGTTGGAACACTTTTTTGTCTAGCAAGCATTCCTTGTACTGTTCGTGTCAGATGTGATGCTTAACAACGGCTTTGCATACTCCCTTGGCTTTGCGGATCTCCACCTCGTCTCTTCTTGGGGTAGTTGCTGGTATCGTAGAGATGTTTGCAGGCATCGATATCTGTATAGACGTCCTCCATCTCGATGTGTAGCAGGAGACTGTCAGTGTCTGTGTAGAGTTGGTTGCTGTGCTGCCCATACTGCTGTTGGAGCTCGCCGTAGTAGAAATCATACATCAAATGCTTCGAGAGGTCTAGAATTGACATCCCAACGTATACCGGGCGGTTCAGCAGCAGTCTGCTTTTGTAGTTGTGCACGGCGGCTAGGTCGTTGTCAAAGATCGTAGAGCGGGCATAGCTGGGTTTGTTCAAGAGATGCTGCAGTCTGACCCCTTCTGAAGAGTGCACCAGGTTGACATCTACACGCTTGCGCAGGTTGTCCATTGTCTTGCCTAAGACAGAGTTATTCATTAACTTGTAGAGGTCCTGCTCGAATGTGCTCTTTGCCTGTTTTCGTAGCTCCGTGTTCATTCTTATGTACGGCTCCATCCATGGGCTCTGATCGAAGCGAATGGCTCTGTGGATCATTTTCAAATGCATGTTCAGAGAGAGGTATAGCAGCAGGTTGCGGTAGTGAAGCACGTAGCGATCTTTATCGCAGAGGTTGGGCACAAGCTTTCCTTGCCCTTGTAGAGGTTCTCAAAGAGATTTGTTTGGTATTCCAAGAACCAAGCGCGGTCCTCCTGCATTCTCTCGGGAGTAAAGGGATAGCTGTTGTGCGCATCATGAAGTTCGCGAGGGTACTTGAGGTCAACCTCAAGGATCTAACCTTTATCTGCATCATCTGTAAGGTCGGTGATCTGTTGTTCTGTTGGTGTACACCACTTGAATCCTCCTGTTGGTAGGTGTTGACTCATGGCCCAGCCATAGAGGTTGTTGGCGTCTAGGTAGAGTATGTGGCTCTTCGGTTTCTCGGGGTCGAAGTCAGGCATGCTTGGGTTGTTTGCTTTGGCGTACTGCTGGGACACCATGGATATTCCACCACGCAGGCCCTTCTCAACGAAGAGGTGCATGTTGTAGTCGGTTAGTAGGTCGAGCTCCACACCTGTCTTCTTTAACAGCGCATCCCATGAGAGCCCGGGGCTCATATAGTAGTGAGCTGGGTCCAAGCTGTAGTTGTTCATGCAGGTCGCACAAAAGCCCTCAAACACATCTGCGAGGAGAAGCACATCAGTTCTGAGGTAAAGGCCGTGGTAGTCCCCTGACACCTTGCAGCCGAATACCTTCCAAACCTCTTGCGTATGCTTATAGTCCTCGTCGGATATGTCCTCTAGGGATAGCTTACTATAGAATGCATCTTTTGGTGGAAAAGAAGTCTCTGTGAACCTCTCCCAAGTGTCCATGTACTCGTATGGGTAGACTCCTTTGCGCACTAGCAGTTTGTTCTTGTCTGGGTTAGGCTCATGTTTTGTTGTCTGCTGGAAGGTCTCTGGGGCTTTATTTGCCACCAGCTTGTTGAGGGAGGATAGTAGGAACTGTGCGCTGTCGATGAACTGAAGGTTGCCGAGCGAGAACAAGATGTATTTCTCCATATTGTTTGGTATGCAGGAAATATTCCCCTGTATGACAGTGATCCTGTACCGGTCTCTACCACCTAAAGGCTTCTGGCAGATGTGACAATCGACTGCTGTGTTGAAAGCCCTCCAGTTTTCCTGTACCATGTGCAGTTGACGGGCATGTTGGGTTCTAATCTTCACCTCCTCTTGTATGCATCGTAGGAAGTGTTCGATTGTGTCCGTACCTCGGTAGAGCACAGGTGGCTCGCTGTGACCGTCACAATGAACAACGATGTAGGAGAATCCGCAGGGAATGTGCTCCTCTGTCTTTTGCATGTTGCTCTTTTCAGGGTCTAGGGCGGGCCCTTCGATCTTGGTGGTCAAAGCCTCGAGGTCGGCGTAGATAACGTAGGGAACTTTGAGCTGCTTGTGGAAGTTCTGGAAGAAAAGTTTGCTGTTCTCTTCGGTAGGCATATTGATGCGGATGGCCCGACCGTTGACGCCATTGCACTCTGGGATGTGCCTATCGAGGAGAGCCTCGGTGGTGTATCCATTTAGGCACTGCTCGCAGAAGTGCTGCCTACATGCATGTCCATGCTTTGTCTGACCGAATAGGAGGCGGTTGAAATCCTTGATCCAGCAGTAGTGTTGCAGGCTACTCTACAAGCAAGAGGTTAACACGCGTTGAGAAGGTCTCCTTTGAGATGTGGTGCACTAGAAAACACCGTTCCTCTTGGGACCATCCATATACCCTGATAGAGATTCTGTTCTGCTTCTCCACACGTAGTATTTCAGAGATGGGGGTTGGCGAGCTTATCCCATCGAAGTTCAACCCATCATCTTCTCGGTACTTCGATGTCCTCTGGGAGTCCTTTGCGACTGGGAACATTGCTGCGCGTAGTGACCAACGTAGACAGTGGTCGTCTTTGTTTTTCACATTGATCACGGCTGATTTCCTCCACAGGTTTTGCGGAGGTTTGTTTTCGCACCCCAGGGAGGAAGGCTGCTGGGTCTGCCTCTAGCGGGTTGCCCTGGGGAACTTCCATCTTCCAACCTCGTAGAAAGCCCCCAATGGCCCAGGGCGTTTGGACGAATTTAAGACCTTCGGGCTCCTTCTGGTAATCCTGAACTGCTCTGACTTTCTTCAGATGGGGGGCCGGCACAGCCTCTCCCTCGGAGCGTTGGGGGGCCTCATCCGGCATGGAGCTGGCACGGGCCTCTCCCTTGGAGCCTTGGGGGCCTCATCCGACGTGGAGCTGGCACAGGCCTCTCCCTTGGAGCCTTGGGAGGCCTCGTCCAGAGTGGAGCCAGCTTTGGCCATGCCCTCTTACGCGTCATGGGGGCTGTTTTTAGTCTCTTGATCCCTACAGTTGGGGTGGTGGCTGCGGGGTCTGTGGGCCCATTTAGGGCCTTGAGGGCGGTATCCAGTGCCTCATCACTGATGCATCCAGATTCGTGGAGGGATAGTAGGTGACCTAGACGAGACATCGCTACCGGTATACCTAATGTCAGATGTTTCTCTAAATAGTCGTTTGGACCCTAAACTCCTGGCCGGTATACCTAATGTCAGACGTTTCTCTAAATTGTTGTTTGGACCCTCAACAATTCACTCAATACCTAGGGGTAAAGCCTCTTTGCATGCCGTTCCTTGTATAGCAGCTTCCCCTTGACTTTACCATTCCCACATGGTCGACAAAGTATGGTCTCCGACCGTGTCCCGACTCTACAACCTCTACATGGTCTCGGAATCGTTCCACCTTTGCTAATACGATAGTTATGCAGTTTGCAGAACTCAACAACACAGTTTCGGCCACAAGTATGTAGCTCACCAATCATTAGCCAGGTACAACTGTTATAGTCACACATTTTCATCCAGTATACCTACATGTAATGTCAAACGTTTTTCTAAATGGAGATAAAAATTATTGTGGGGAGGGTCCCATACATGTACATGTATATGAAAAGGTCTGCACAGTCGCGGCAGATTTATAATTGCCAGCTCGACGAGTGCTGGTGGGCTATCCTAAAGGTCCCCCTGGGAAAGAGTGCTGGCGGGCCTGCTGGGGGGTGGGGGGCGGGCGGGCTGTCTATCCTAAGGGTCTCCCGGGAAAGAGTGCTGGCGGACCTGCTGGGTAGAAATATAATTGCAAATTATTTATCTATGTGAACGCACCGTGGGGTAGATAAATATTTGGCAATTCTTTATCTACGCGAACACTTATGTGCTTGCTCAACTCACGAAAACCAGCTGGGGAGCTCAGCGGGGCCGGCGGCGCCCCTAAGGACCTTCACTGTGCCAGAACCGGCACTTTGTATACTACTTGAACAAAAGTTAAAAGCGTAGATGTTGTATATTTTTCAACTTGAAACGAGTTCAGCCCTTCAGGCTTTGCAATTTGTTTTCTTAATTAACCTTTTCAAAATTTTATCCCAACTAAATTGTCTCAAATACTGTGTTGGGGATTTGTGATACAGTACAGCCTGGATGTATGTTAACACATTTTGCGTGTAACGCGCACGGAATTCTGCGCGTGTACACACTCAACTGAGTGTAATTACACGAACTTTTTGTGTACTACACGCACGGAACTACATGTACATGCACCTCAGTGCCTCATTAACTCGTTGAACTCCAGAGAATAACTGCTGAAGAATACTGCAGATCAACAATACCGGTTCGCGAATGAAAGTTTTCCACAATTAGCCGAATTAGCATTGGACTAAAGTGTAGAATCCTCAGCTAAAAACTTCTGCAAAGATTTACGACAATTCTTCCTACATGTTTTTCAAAAATAAGTTTGTAGCGAGGAACCGAAGCGGCTTAATACATTGTAAATGCTAAGTCTGTGTTTTAGTCATAATCATAAACACTAATTGTGACCTGCACACACGGGAAAACGTACCTTCGTGTGAAAATCAAACGGCCTAAAAAGTTGTTCAGAGACCGTTCAGTGTCCGTTCGAACGTTTTGAGAAACCGTTTAAACGATTTTATAAATCGTTCGAACGTTTTACGAAACTGTTTGGATTTTTTCCTAGCCCATTTAAACGTTTTGTGAAAATCGTATACACGATCCACTCAATATGTTCGAACAATCACTTCGGCACCAACAAAACCTGGATCGGATCGGACTGGACCAGATCAGATCGGACAGGATCGGGGCCCGGATCGGACTAGATCGGATTGGATCGGATCACATTTACGGTGGAATTCTATTTTTCCCGCCACAACAATTACGACCCGTTTCGTTTATATATCACGTTTTATTTTTTTGCTTTGACAGCTAAGTATAAAATACATATGTTTATCTTTATATTTTGCTCTTTGACAGTCATTTCCTCCGGCATTTCCCCCGAATTTCAAGTGAAACCTTTCGTGATGTGAGTCAGTAGTTCAATTCTATCAAGCTTAGTCCGGCGTGTCGATTTCATTGACACAAAAATTATAATGCGACCTAAACATTTTTCGAAGGCTATGAAAGGCCTCCAAACAGTTTCATTCTTCCACACTAAAAAGAGAAAATCATGGATAATACACAATATTGATTTCCCTGAACTGGTTGCCTTTTTGTTTGGCCGTTTCCTAGCCCTGCTAAACTCGAGTACTCGTTTGAATACAACCTCCGCGCTTTTGCTGTCTAGACCAGTCGCGCTGTTAACACTCCTGGATCGATTCCCCTGTAATGTGGAGAAAAAAATTAACATTTAGAAAGTTAAACTGTAACTCACATTGTAAAAATTCCTGTCAAATTATCGTCGAAGCTTTAAATGTATGCGAATGTCTGCTGGTACACTGATCCGTTTCGCCATGTCCCTGATACAGTTTGATTTATGGTTTCGTTTTAATATGTATCTTCACGATCGAACCACTTCTTTCTGGGTGATGGGACATAAATCTCCACGACAGTATGCGAGTACACTTAAACCCTAAAGCCTGACTCGAAATCCCGACTTAAAATCTTGACTTGAAGGATAGGTAAACCCTCGGGCAAAATACCGAACCGATATTTTGTTTGGTGGGAAATCATAATATCTGTGATCCGATCCGTGATCCGGTCCGATCCGATCCAGGTTTTGTTGGTGCCGTTGTTGCACCAACAAAACCTGGATCGGATAGGATCGGATCGGATCACGGATCGGATCACGGATCGGCTCACCCCACCCAAAAAATTACAGGGCCGTTTTATAGTTCGGTATTTTGCTCGAGGGTTTACCTATCCTTCAAGTCAAGATTTAAAGTCAGGATTTCGAGTCAGGCTTTAGGGTTTAAGTGTACTCGGAGAGGTTTATGTCCCATCACCCAGATCACTGACCGACAAAAGAAGTGGTTCGATCGTGAAATACATAAACGAAACTATAAATCAAAGTGTATCAGGGACATGGCGAAACGGATCAGTCTACCAGCAGACTTTCGCATACATTTACACTCGTTATCAATAACACGTGCAGGTTTCGAAACGAAACTCCTGACTTCGAAGTCGTTTCTGGTGGATGTCAATCAAACGGTTTCCATGGAGTTTGAAGTGAACCGTTGTGTGAGTAAATTCGGGAAACTAGCATTTTATAAACATGGCAAAGTCTTTCCCAAAGTCGCTTAGATGGAGAGTAATCATGCTTAGAGCCAAGGGTTTGCAAAATAGGGAAATCACATAAACTTTACGTGTGAGCGAGCGGTTTGCGTATAAGATCAAAATAGGGAAATCGCATAAACTTTATGTGTGAGCGAGCGGTTTGTGTATAAGATCAAAATAGGGAAATCGCATAAACTTTGTGTGTGAGCGAGCGGTTTGTGTATAAGATCAAAATAGGGAAATCGCATAAACTTTATGTGTGAGCGAGCGGTTTGTGTATAAGATCAAAATAGGGAAATCGCATAAACTTTGTGTGTGAGCGAGCGGTTTGTGTATAAGATCAAAATAGGGAAATCACATAAAGGTTATGTGTGATCATGAGCAAGCGGTTTGTGTATAAGATCTCGATCAAAATAGGGAAATCGCATAAACTTTATGTGTGAGCGAGCGGTTTGTGTATAAGAAATCTGATTGTTTATATAGCTTCAAAGGTCTTGGAAAAAGAATTATAGTTATTTTTATTCATCCAGTTGCAGATATGCTCCTTATAAGAGGTTTTATCGAGCAATACCCTCAAGCTCTACCTTGACGAGCTCCAGGCATGGATTTCGACAGGGCAAAAAAATGTTTTGAAACTCTCAGGACATGGATTATCGGCAATGCTCTCCACTCTCGACTGACATTTCGGTGAGGAATTCAAGCAAAAAAACAATCGTTTTTCGGCTTAGTATCTGCCATTTCTCTACCTATGTCGCCTCAAATTACTTACGATTCCGTTGACCTCCTACACTATTTATGTTTCCTCCACATCTGGGAGTTGTATGGCGACGTTTTCGTAGTATTATTTAGCATGCAGACCAGTGTTGCCATAGAAATGTAGTTGAGTGACATCCACCAAATTGACGTTTTCCGTCGCAAATTCAATCTCAAACCTGCACGTGTTATTGAGAACGAGTGTAAAGCTTCGACGGTAATTTGACTGGAATTTTTACAATGTAAGAGTTACAGTTCTAAATGTTTATTTTTTCTCCACATTTATACAGGGGAATCGATCCAGGAGTGTTTATAACAGCGCGACTGGTCTAGACAGTTTGCAAAAGCGCGGAGGTTGTACTCAAACGAGTACTCGAGTTTAGCGGGGCTAGGAAACGGCCAAACAAAAAGGGAACCAGTTCAGGGAAGACAATATTGTGTATTATCCATGATTTTCTCTTTTTTTGTGTGGAAGAATTAAACTGTTTGGAGGCCTTTCATAGCCTTCGAAAAATGTTTTGGTCACCGCATTTTTGTGTCAATGAAATCGACACGCCGGACTAAGCTTCATAGAATTGAACTACTGACTCACATCACGAAAGGTTTCACTTGAAATTCGGGGGAAATGCCGGAGCAAATGACTGTCAAAGGGCAAAATATAAAGATAAACATATGTATTTTATACTTAGCTGTCAAAGCAAAAAAATAAAACGTGATACAAAACGAAACGGGTCGTAATTGTTGTGGCGGGAAAAATATAATTCAACCGTAAATGTGATCCGATCCGTTCCGATCCGTTCCGGTCCGCGATCCGGTCCGCGATCCGGGCCGCGATCCGGTCCGCGATCCGGTCCGTGATCCGGTCCGATCCGATCCAGGTTTTGTTGGTGCCGGCGCTTTTGCTGTCTAGACCAGTCGCGCTGTTAACACTCCTGGATCGATTCCCCTGTAATGTGGAGAAAAAAAATAACATTTAGAAAGTTAAACTGTAACTCACATTGTAAAAATTCCTGTCAAATTATCGTCGAAGCTTTAAATGTATGCGAATGTCTGCTGGTACACTGATCCGTTTCGCCATGTCCCTGATACAGTTTGATTTATGGTTTCGTTTTAATATGTATCTTCACGATCGAACCACTTCTTTCTGGGTGATGGGTCATAAATCCTCACGACAGTATGCGAGTACACTTAAACCCTAAAGCCTGACTCGAAATCCGGACTTAAAATCTTGACTTGAAGGATAGGTAAACCCTCGAGCAAATTAAATGGCCCTGTGATTTTTTGGTGAGAAATCATAATATATGTGATCCGATCCGTGATCCGAGCCGATCCGATCCGTGTTCCGATCCGATCCGATCCGTGTTCCGATCCGGTCTGGTCCGATCCGATCCAGGTTTTGTTGGAGCCGGAAAAATGGTTTGAGTCTATTCAGTTTTAATTTATTGTATGTTAATTAGCGTGAGATCACACGAACCACATCGAACATTTGCAGTTTTGACTTAATCACTTTGTGATGTTGAATTGTTCGAACGTAAGGGCAAGTCGTTCGAACGTTTGGGGCAAGTTGTTCGAACGTTTATTACGTGAACTGCAGAGTGAATGCGGAGCATACGATCAAAAGTTTCCTTCAGGTTAATTTATTAAGTTTTGGCGGAAACCGTTCGAAGATCTAGAGACGGCGCTGGAGTTCCAGATTACAAAAATTTTCATGCCGAATTGATTTTTGACAATAACTGTATAACAAAGGAAAACTACACGCATTTTGCGTGTAATACACGAGTGTAGTGCACGCGTGTAATACACTCAAATGCGTGTAGTAAATTAATTTTGTACACGCGCGTTACACGCGTGTAAATATTAACATTCATCCAGGCTGTACTGTATGTTGCATATTACAGATTTTTATCCCTTTTCAAAGTTGAAAAAGTACATGTAGTTTTTCATCCAATTTTGATACGAACCAGGTCATAAAATTTTAACGAAAAATAATTTCAAAATTCCCTGACACAGTATTTAAGAAATGGCTGTTTTCTACAACTCATGAAAATTTGAGAAAAATTGGACAAAATGCAAAAAGGCTGGACTTCATAGAGCTTTTTATCACTGTTTGTATTTTAACTACTAGGAGGGCCACAAGTTTATTAGCGTTGCTATTGTGTGTGACCCTCGCTAAATAAAGTCTTCGTTATTATTATTATAGTTTTTGGCCGAATAGAAGAGCCGAGGAACAGCCTGATGAAAGGTTTTTGATTCATTTCACGGTTGTCTAGGAAGTCCCACCTCCACGGAAAATCTCATTAACTTTAGCCAATCAGAGCAATTCATGTTGTGTTCAGTGTCTCTGCCAATTACAAAGTTCAGATGCGCTGGCTCAGAACACAATCATGCTTGACTGAGAAGAGAGCCCAGAAGAGAGAAAGCTACACAATTTACCGATGCCCAATACTTCTACAGAAACTAGTGTCATTTCTAGTTTAATTTGAAAGAAGAACACTCATTTAAGAGTACAGAAAATGGCACTACAGTAAGCGGACAATTAATATCAGAGCAGGGAAAGCCATTGAAGTACTGCTTCATACCATGTACATGTACAGTATTATAATAAAACTGTTTGTCACATTCTAATTTCATCACGCTGAAGCAGTACTGGCAGTACTTTAGCTTCCTGCATTTTTTGTTGATTGAAGATTCTTTGTTGACTTTCGGAGTATAAATTCCTCCAGTAAGAACTTTACACCTGCTGCTAAATTTATTTACAAACTAAATTATCACAAACTAAATTGTGCAGCTTTTCTCTTTTCTTTTTCTTTACAATGCTCTACTTTTACTTTTTTTGGCAGTGCATTAACGTAGAAATATTTACGAACGAAAAGTAGCACCGAAAATCACAGGATAGCAAGAATGAAATAACAACAGCTGTCAATCATTTTTTGCACCTTTTTTAGCTGGAAATCGGAAAGTCGCATTTTCAAGGCTTTAAAAAATATATTTTAGTTTGAGTTTTTTTGTGATGCTAGATTAGAGCTTTTAGATTTAGAATTTGCAAACAAACGCATTTTTCGAAACTTTTCCATTTTGAACTTTTATCAAGACCTTAAACAACCTCAATCTGTATTTCAATCAATGTATCTTTACGTTCATGAATTTGGATCTACTTTCTTGACTTTCCATACTCCAGCAGCTGGTATAGTAGAGAATAATAATTATTACGACTTGTTTGTAAATAATGTAAATGAAGATAAATGTATTATCTAATAATACCTGATGAGTCTCCAATGCAGTAATTGTCATTTAAATTTCAGTGCTGCTTTGTTATTTAAATGTACAATGCCCTTTCACCTAAAATGCACAGATTCTTAATATAAATCAAAATAATTTTACAGGCGTATATACTGTAATATCATAGGATCAAATCATTGTTATTGATGATCAGGATTGAAGATAAGTCTTGCCTTGATGGGCTACATTTATAAATGAGATATAAACAATAGATGGCATACCTTCTGAACCCTGCTGACTGCCATTTTGGGATTTTGATGCACATGCATGGACCAAGCAAGCTCTTTCGTTAATTCTGCATGCATAATCCAAGATGGCATCTTGATTGAAGCCCAAGCCAGTCAAAAGACAAGCCCCCCCAAAACTTCCCACCACAGGCAGACTTCCTTTGTTAAATCCCCCACATAGGCCCCCTCCTCCCTGTGGCTTAACATTGATACATTTTCAGTACCGCCTGGAACTATAGGTACACTTATCGCAAGCAAATCGCGATGAGATCGCGATCAATGACCGCGATCTGCTCGCGATCTGCTCGCACCTTGCTCGCGATCTGAACGCATCTTGCTCGCGATCTACTCGCACCTTGCTTGTAACTTGCATGTAATCTTTCGTGGGCAGAGGTTTCTCTCGGCGGCAGGAAGGGGGTTGGGTGGAACTTCTCGAAACGAGCGATAGTATTGGGCCTACACAACAATAGAAAACACCCTAACCATTAGAAAGTGCAGTGCAAAAACCATAGAAGTATAGTATTATGGGTGCAATCAGAATACAGGTCTTAGAGGTTCCATGCTACTCGGAGTAGTGAATCAATTATCCTGCTCCCCTAGCACAAAACACGTACAGTGTATGACACAAAAATATGCTAGAACTCCATGTATTAATTAACCTATTTCTAGGTGGCCCGAGTTAAGGCCACTCAGGGCCTCTTGTTAAATCCTAGTTTGTGGTTTCCAAACTGTCAACACTCACGTTGGAATGCATCATGTCATTTTAGCCAAGAAAATCAGACGCCTCCTAGACAGGCGTCTGGTTTTCTCAAGGTTACTATAATTTTAACTATAGTTTGGCTGGTTTACTATAGTTAACGCCCCAGTGTGACCTCAGCCACTGCTGTCGGAGCTCATTGATTATTCAAAAAATGTCACACTTCTGTTCGTACAATTTGAGACTCGGACCTCATCACCTTTCAATTCAAAATGACGGATCCCACATTAAATAAAAAGAATTCCAGAATTTCTATTTGGTAGACGTTTATCACTTGCCAGTAAAACTTTCCCACATTATTTAACTCTGCGTTCTGCTATAAAATCATATGTGCCGCGAAGTTTGCGGCACTCTTGTTGTATCAAAAACCAGACAATCAGTCTCCAGTTCTGAAAGCACATATAAACACCGAAAAGCTGACTTCTTGAATTGAAAACATACAACATACGCAATGACTTTTAAAGAATCGTGAAGGGATTGACAGATCTATTAAAGTGTGAAAGTACAGAAGTCTGTAAAGTTTATCAGATGAATAAAAACGCTGAACTAACGATCAGACGGTATTTTGTAACGCAATCCTACGCAACCTTTCTTTTGGTGACCCTTCGATTAATTAATATTTCTAACGGGACCTGAAACAACCATGATTGTATGTAGCTGATCAAATAATCTGTAGGCTCAGTTTCAGCCGTTGGGGTGTCGTTTCTGCAAAGCCTCCTCCCACTAATGGCTGGGCGCGCGGTCAACACACCGTGTCCGTGACGTCATCTGATTAAAATTCAATATTATTCATTTATATGCATGTTTTGACAAGCAAAGCAGTTTACCGGTTCGATTCCGCATAAACTTTCAAAACACATGCACATCGAATTTCTTTAAGCTAAAACTCCTGTGAAATTAATTCTCAAGAACAAACACCATTTAAGAGAAACCAGGCTACTTTATTTGTTACTCTTTAATATTTAAGTGCCGATCAAGACACTAAAAGCCGAAATTTACGGGGATAAACTAAGGTCAGATGTTATCTCGGAACTATTTTATTCTGAGCTAGAGTCAAATATTCCCGCTCACGGTACTTCTGCAGAGTATGTCTTGGAGACATTTAAAAAATGTACAAACTGAGTACATACATGTAGGACTTGAAGAATTGTAAAACTCGTTTGATGCAGCGATTTTCAAGTGAATTGTGATTGCAGAGTTAAACGCATAAACATGGCCAACATCAGACGTGATTTCTTCTCTTCTATAAACTCTTTTAATATTAATGGAGTCGTCTGTCTTTTCTTCTCCGAGAATGGAAGCACAAATTTTCTTTGAAGTACATAAAGAATAGCCGGGCTACCTCAGTGGTCTTGCATAGGTAAAGTTAAATGAGAAATGACTGACATACATGTATATATCACATATTTACGACTTCGCGATCTGACGGTTTCCCAAGTGACTTTCCAGAGCCGGTGCGACTACTGACAAAGTGTCGAAAACTAAATCTCTTACTACTTCTTTGTGTGAATCCTTGAATTCTTTGAAACCAAAACTTTTCCAGAGCAAATTTAAATGCATTTCGGAACAACAATCGAAATCCTTTGTTAGTCTGGTCAGCTTTCAAAAGTTTACAATGTAAATTATGCAAATACATTCAGCGACTGGAATTTAGTGGCAAGATTGTGATTGGCTAAAACCTGATGTCTCAGCTCGCGCGCCCAGCCGTGAGTGGGGAGAGGATCGCGGGCTCACCAAAACCCCCACAGCTGGAAACTGAGACTAATAATCTGCAGATCGAATTGGAATTTAGCGGTTGGCTTTTGTGGAGGGAGGAAAACCAGAGGATCTCGGAACAAGGGCGAGATTACAACAAACTCAACTCACATGTGGCGAGCAGATCGCGGTCAGTACACGCGATTTGATCGTGACTCGATCGCGATCAAATGTACCTATATTTCCAGGCAGTACCGTAGGTGCATTCCATGTACACAAGTCAACTGGTCTGATCGGGCAGTTCTCAAATTGAATGCATCAGATCTAAGAACTGGTTCGGGACAGGCTGGCTTTACTCAGGGAAGAGAACTAGCCATTTCTACCTGTTCTCTCCTACAGTGCATACAATTACATGTTGGGAACTTATTAAAAGAGTTGATGGCAAGGCAGTGGCATAAAACAGTGGTCTTAATTGCAAAATACAATAGATGTAGGTGGAACTGTATGCAATCAAAAATATTTTGGCAGGTATCAACAGAAACAATGTTAAAATGCTGAGAGAGTGGACCTTACAGAATTCAGATGTGTTTTTTATTGTTTTGACAATGCAAATGAGACCTAGTCTTACAGATATCTCTTGCCATCCATGTGGGACAAAGTTTACAAACAGCTACAATGTATGTGATGCAAGACTTGTTCATAACTATTCTTACACAGAAAGTGTTGGAAGACGAGCAATTAAAAAATATATTTCTTGCATCATAATTTTTGCTTTAATTCTTGCTTTGTTATTAAGAAAATACATTATTTGGATAATGGACGAAAATAAACAACAAGCAAACATGTATGTGCATTGGAATAAAAGCTCCTTGGCTTTTTCTAGCAAGGGTGGTCTTGGGGAAACAAAACTTGCTGCTTTCTTCGGGGCCAGTAGGTGCTTACTGTTATTGTAATCTTCGTACTTTTTCTATAACAGTGCACGGCATCTAGAGGTACAGCTCCTTGCTGATGAGTATGGTAATGTAGTGTCTCTCTTTGGAAGAGATTGCTCGGTTCAAAGAAGACATCAGAAGATCATAGAGGAAGCCCCAGTCGCAGTGGCAGTTCCTGAGACCTTCAAGAGAATGGAAATGGTAATGGTTTTAACTTAATTCATAACATGTCCAAACCACTACAGTTATTATTTACTGTACAGTAATTAGATCTGTCATAGAATATGCGTGTGTCGTGTATGCCAGCCTTCCATTATACCTATCTAATGCCCTGGAAAATATCCAGAAAAGGGTATTGTCCTTCATTTTTCCACGTATTGTTTACGGCAAAGCATTGGAAAAGGCGGGTATCCCCACTCTAGCCGATCGTCAACTAGCGGCGTGTAAGAAATTTATAAGCAGCATTTAAGCCGGGTAATCCCATCTACCCCCTAATACATAACAGAGTAATAAACTCATTGGCGCAGTACTCGCTGAGATCGGGCAAAGGCAGTTACCCAATGGCCACTAAGACTGACCGTTTTAGCAATTTCGTAAAAATGAAATTCCAAGGTATCTAAATTTAACTTATCATATAGTACGTATTTATTTATTTATATAATCAGTAGCCCATTGTTAAATGTAATCAGCCTGTAATTCAATATATGTATACATTGCAAAAGACGTGAATAAACTAATTATTATTATTATTATTAGTTCCTTTGAGGTGCCATTGTGGGTGATATGTAAATGGTTTATTTACCCATGGGGCTTCAAGTAGCTCGTTCAAACGTGGATCTGCAGATTGAATTGGGATTTAGAAATGTTGGTTTTTAGGGAGGGAGGAAAACTGGAGAACCCGCAGGAAAACCCTCGAAGCAAAGGAGAGAACCAACAACAAATTCAATTCACATGTGACTCTACGATCGGGATTCGAACCCGGACCACAGTGGTGAAAGGCGAGTGCTCACCACTGCGCCACCCTTACTTCTGTAATAGTTATTAGATAATTACTGAGGCTGACAGCATTATTGAAAATATGGAGTCAGCTGAGGGTGCGGCAATATTTTAAATACTGCTGTGGGCAGAAGCAATTATCTATTATGTATTGTTCTGTATGAAGTCATAATTTTTATTGTTCTCTCTGCACTTTACCGGAGAGTAAAGCTGTTCTTGCATACACAACACAATGAAATGAGTACATTATTACATGTATTGTGCATCATTTCAGGTGGGAATGGCTGTACAATAAAACCATTGGAAAGCATTGTTATCCGAAAATTTTGTTCAATAATAGTTACTGTATTGATCCCAAGGTTTCCATTGTTATTTTCTCTCCCACATTTTAACAAATGTGTCTGATACTTTAGTGGGTAGAGGAACAGACGGACTACAAGTCGGGAGTGTACATAAAGTTGATGGTTTTTATTTCCATATTTTCCTTAACTTCGCTTAATGTAAAGCCAATATATACTTTTGATGTCCATGTTGAGTTACCAATATCAGTTTGCTTCGAGAATTTTATCTACTAATAATAGTGCAGCTTGTCAACAAGTTCTGGCTGCAATAATTATAATAAAATTAAAATTAATGCACTGGTTGCAATCATTGATATAATGCAGAGAGAACAATGGGGTTGGATGAGGAACAATAACTTTTATTAGAATTGGGTACCATTATACATTGTTGTTAGGTTATCAGTAGATTGTTGGTAGGTTGTCAGTAGATTGTTGGTAGGTTGTCAGTAGATTGTTGCTAGGTTGTCAGTAGATTGTTGCTAGGTTGTCAGTAGATTGTTGATAGGTTGTCAGTAGATTGTTGATAGGTTGTCAGTAGATTGTTGCTAGGTTGTCAGTAGATTGTTGCTAGGTTGTCAGTAGATAAAATGCTGGTACAGTAGGTTGTCAGTAGATTGTCGGTAGATTGTCAGTAGATAAAATGCTGGTACAGTAGGTTGTCAGTAGATTGTCGGTAGATTGTTGGTAGGTTATCGGTAGATTGTCGGTAGATTGTTAGTAATTGTTGGTAGGTTTTCAGTAGATTGTTGGTAGGTTTTCAGTAGATTGTTGGTAGGTTGTCAGTAGATTGTTGGTAGGTTGTCAGTAGATTGTTGGTAGGTTGTCAGTAGATTGTTGGTAGGTTGTCAGTAGATTGTTGGTACAATGTAGGTTGTCAGTATATTGTTGGTAGGTTGTCAGTAGATTGTTGGTGGGGCCTCAGTAGATTGTTGGTAGGGCCTCAGTAGATTATAGGTAGGTTGTGGACAGGTTGTGGGCAGGTTATTGGTGCATTGTCGGTAGGCTCTTGGCCAACAACCTACCGACAACGTATTTTAGTACCCAATTTTAAACTATTACCACCATTGTCTTTTTGAAAGGGAAAATCATAATGAGCATTTATCAAATAAAATGCACAAAAATAACGGTAATTGGTAAATTACCAAATGCTCAAAATCATAGTAATGGTTAATTTACCAAATAAATTGCCCCAAAGTCAGTGTTTTTTAATGGCCAATTTACTTTGAATAAAATGCCCAAATCACTACAGTTTCTTTAAGGTGCAGTTGTGCCTATTCAAAAGGGGAAATCGCAGTAATTAAAGGTTAACTTAACAGATAAAATTAATGGCCAAGAATGACAGTGATGGTTCATTTACCATGTACAATGTACACATTGAAGTAAATTGGGTGGCATTATAATCCTAGGATGCAGTGAAGCTTGCAAAGTTGGTTGGTTATGTGAGCACAGGAACAGTGGAATATCTCTACAATACTGAAGATGATACTTATTACTTCATGGAACTGAATCCAAGACTGCAGGTAAAAATGTATTTCAGTGATATTTAAGTCATTAAGAATACTGCAAACACTCAAGGATAAGCCACATGTCTAGTACATGTGAATATGGCACATCTGCAGAAGCACTACGAAAATTGGAATAACCTAAATTGGCCCTTTAACTTTAAGTTGAGAAAATAAAGATTAAGGAAAGGTAAAGCTCTACCTAATAGCAACATAATTATTGTTTGGAGACTACTGCTACTATCATCACTAGCAGTAGTGGTAATATAATAATTATTATAATTATACTCATGTAAATTTAGACTTGATAATTCAGTTTTCTTACTGTAAGAGAGTTTCAATAAGCTATTATTATTATTATAGACAATGTACAATGTAGGTTTTTTTGTGTGTTGTAATTAAACGTTTTCAATTATTTTGTAGTACATGTAGGTACATGTAATAGTAGATGACAGTGTTACGTTGTTATATCCATTAAATATTTACTTGATTATGTATTTCAGTGTCATACTTTATTTGTTTTGTAAGTTCCTGTAGTAGTGTATAGTTGTCATATTTGTAATATAATTGTTGTTAAAATAGTAATAAAGATGAAAAAGAAAACACCTTGAGTTTAGGGTACAGGGATTAATAGGCATTGGACCCTGCTAGGAACTAATGACCTGCCATAACCCGGTGTGTCAAGGGACAGTCCAATGTTCCCTCATCAGCATTCATGTCCTTCTAATTTTCTCTCTTGCATGTCAATGAGGGAAAAATAGAACAAGTATGCATACCGATGAGAGAATTTAGAGATTAAATGTCCCTCAACAAACAAAGAAAACCAAGGTGATGATGGTATTCTCATATTAATTGGGAGGAAATGCATTACATTTTTTTTCAGGTAGAACATCCATGCACAGAGTTTGTAGCAGATGTTAATCTCCCAGCTGCACAATTGCAGGTTTGTTGCTACATTTTTATAAGACAGACTTTATTAATATAAAGGGGGAGAGTTGAAACACTTACAATAATAACTGTAGTGAGCAACAAGAATAATTCTGTCATTAGCTGCCTTGATTAATGAGAAAGTAGGCCTATCCAGCAGCTCTGCACTAATTCATTGGCCATGGTTAAGCAATTATTGATAGACTGTGATTGACATCAGCTGAGTGTGAGCAGTCAACTATAATTGACTGGTCAGATGATGAACTGACCATGGTCAAGTGCTTGATTGGCCATTACAATGTATGTGGTTGCCAACCAAACCATTGACTGATGGTCTGAGAACAACTTTGATCAATGGCGATCAACCTCATTTCACCTTGAGTAACTCAGATCACCATTAATTGCATTTGACAGGTCCATGTCAAAAGCATACAGCTCCCTCAAAGGCATTTTGTGTTCTATTAGTTGTTTTGGATTTCATTTTGTTAAGTAATACGTATTCACAAAGATATGGAAAGCTATGTATTACATACATACTGAGATTTACGAATGAAATCATTCATGCGAAAACCCACTTCACAATTTTCCTTAGCCAATCAGAATTGCGAAACAAATTTTTCACACGTGCGAAAAGTGTTTCGTCCAATCAGAAAACACCTGTCAAAACATATCAGGATTTTCAAACTGGATGTTGAGATTGGAGGCACCACTTTCATTCACTACGATAGTTGGAGGTTTTGACTTTCTTTTTAAATAATGTGATATTGATCTTAAATAGCCGACTAACGATGTTAAAACTTCCAAGTCAATTATTGACCAAGAAAACAAAATCACAAGAGCAAAAACTTAGAGAAACCGATGCAAAGTTACTTAAGTCACATAATTTCTAAAGAGACAAAGAAGAAGCACAAAATTACGGAAAATCTGACGAAAGTCTACCGACCGAACTGAACAGATATTGAGATAATCTATGTGAAATCATTGTTAGTGTCAAAAGAAAATACGGCAAAGATTACGAGCTTTCAATCCTTTGTGGAGTGATTTCTACTTCCATAGACCATCGACATTTGAAATATCGTAAATATTCTGCGAGCAGAGAAAACCTACAAGCCGTGGAGATGTCTGGAAACTCGTAGCAAACAACTTGGAAAAAGCATATATACATGTACTAATGTATTGACAATGTAAACTTATAAACTTTATTTGTTGAATCAAAGACAGTTCCATATTGTTGTTGAAGAACTATTTCAAGGCTTATGTCAGTTAAGAAAGTAAGATTTTCTTTCCATTTTGATTGTAGCGAGCATAAATTTTAGTCTACGTTCAGTCGGATACAAAATACAAAACAAAAAATTGATAGCTACAAAATAATGTACATGTTCAATGACAAGACCTAAATAAAACCTGTTTGATATTGGAGAAAAATCTCAGGATGTATATAATAAACAAATTACATGGTATTGTTTTCACAAAACTCACTTGCTGACGTACATGTACCTCGCTCGTTCGTTTTGTGAAAACAAACTAGTGCGTAAATATCATATGCCAGCACTTTCCATAAAGTAACCTCTATGTCTTTATGAAGAGTGATGAATAGACTTTCAAAATTGGACTTCACTTTTTTAATCAGGCATAATTTGATTAACACAATTTTAGCATATATTATCATAAATTAGGGAGGAATTACTACAACATTTGACAAAAAACTGAACTGGATTTCAACATAATGTGTAGTATAATAAAAAGTTGGATGCAAAAGGTTTTATTGATATATTGGCAACATGTTGAGCACATCTGGCTGAAGTAGGATGAAAGAAATCATTGAAATAATTATGTTTACGGTCATGTGCATACTGTCCGAAAATGTCATAATATAGGAACATTTGGAAAATAATAAAATTAAAATAAATATTCACCAAAAAAGGAAAACAACATTGCACTCTTTTACTTTACCCTCATAATTATCACAACAGATTTACCAAATTTAAGTGATTTCTAGTTGTAAATAAAGGCTAACAGGTAATTTGCATAAAGAAATGACTCAGCATAAATTATAAAGTCAAGTGATGCTTTGGGTCAAATTTCATTCACCTCGTGGTGTAAAATATCCAATTGAAAACGTTTGCCTTGTCCAAGAAAACAATTCTATCCTCCAGATATGTTCTCAGTGACATTGAGACATGTTATTGAGCCAATTTACAAGAATTAAGGTTTCAAACTGATCTAAACATGATTTAAATGCCTTTCAAGTCACTAAATCGTAGTCAATGAATTCTCACCTCTGACAAGTCTTTGCTCGAATTGCGTAGCTGACGGCCAATTTACAATTCCAAACCACTCTATATACCTCCAATACTGCTATCCAGTTCATCACACTGCTTTCCTGTTCGAGTTTGGCCAAAACTCCAGCCATATCGTATGTTTTAGAAGCCGCCGGGGCTTGGTGGCCATTGCTGAAAGACTGAATCTTTGGCACCCCAAATACAATGAAACAAAAAGTTATCCAATCGTGAGTTTCGTTAGATTGAATTCGATAAAACGTGCTGTGTGATTGGCTTAGGATAACTTTATAGTCAAGCTGTACTACGAGTTTTAGGGAAATCTGACGTAATGCTATGACACTATAATTTTTTTTACTTGCCGTACTGGAAGATTGATATTTACAGAGTTGGATCCGAATGAATTTAGGTTACTGTAGACCTAAAGGGTATGTTTTTGAAAATGTTTCACTGTGCTCCATTTATTAACTGCACATACCTTAATCTTGTATATTGTTGGAAAGCTTTAAAAATAATTGGCTACAAGACTACTGCCAAAATATAACAGCAAATGTTTTTTATTTCTATAAAAAAAAAAAAAAAAAAAAAATGAAGAGAATAATTGTATTTTAATTCCCTGACACATATTTGTTACCAGGATATATTAATTTCAACTGTGAACTGATACAATGACGACGAGAAAGAGTTTGCAAAGTGCAACATGTGCACTGTCACACACTCAATCAAAGCTTGCGATTTTCTTTGATGTTGTCTTTCCACCAAGCATTGAATTTCAACTGTGAACTGATACAATGACGACGAGAAAGAGTTTGCAAAGTGCGACATGTGCACTGTCACACACTCAATCAAAGCTTGCGATTTTCTTTGATGTTGTCTTTCCACCAAGCATTGAATTTCAACTGTGAACTGATACAATTACGACGAGAAAGAGTTTGCAATGTGCGACATGTGCACTGTCACACTCTCAATCAAAGCTTGCAAATTTACTTCCGGTAAAATAGATAAATCTTTTTTTTGGGGGGAAAAATGTTTTATTATCAAACACTTTTTTGGGTATCTGGAAAATTGGATACAATACAATAACTTTTATTTAAACACGATAAAAGATTAAAGCATCGTATACTACTAAAATAAACTAATTAACTACAGTATATACAAATTTCACATTAAAATGCTAACGTCGATATATAATATTATTACAACTACCTATTTAAAATTAACAGTGATATAGAAGTATAAATCAAAATCTGCTGCGTCGATATCATTGTTATTAAGCATCTATATTTAAAGTTAATAATTCAGTAATATATAAAATTATCAATCAAATATGATCAAATAATTATGTACTATTTACAATATGAGTGGCAATGTTGTATCGGATATCCGATACACTCATATTGTAAAGTAGTTAAGATGTGCACCACATAAAATTTTAAGCTTTGATTTCTCCCACCTTGCTATTGATGTGGGATGAATTAGTTTCTCACAAAAACATGCCCCACATCGAAGAGACAGTGTGTATGCAATACATGTAAGAGAGCAGAGTGTAGTGTGCAGAAAAACAGCTCCCACGTGGAAGAGTTGGTGTGTACATGTACATGTAATAAGAGAGCAGATGTACTTACGACTTCTATCTATCAAGAACGTACACATGTTGATGTTCCCATGTCTACACAACAATTAAAACCTACTATGAGGTACCGGTATTGTTACCTAAAATTACACTGAGAGGTGCAGGTAATCTGTCGGTGCGGGTAATCTGTTAATATATTTTCTTTGAGACTCTAAAATCAGCGGGTGCGGATAATACGCTGTGCAGGTAATAGACCGGAAATTACAGTAGTAATAGGCTAGAACTAGGATTTTGTATGGGGGTTACAGTGTATCCATGTGACCGGAATGCTGGGTCTGGATTGGCTAGTACCCTTATGAATTATTAATGAATATTATAAGATCAAATACTACAATTATATTACAAACAAAAACAAATTTGACCCAATTTCTGCTTCTGAAGGTCTATGCTAACCTTAACTGCAGAGGTTGTTTGTGATTGACAGTAATTGAGCAATTAGTCCATTGGGCATTATCATTATTTCCCCATTGTCAAGACTGTGAGTAGCCTTGTTTTTGCATTTATAAATTATAGTTTGCACTGTGTTCTGGTAATTTGTTTGCAGGTTGCAATGGGCGTTCCCCTTTACCGTATTAAGGATATCCGTGTGCTGTATGGAAAGCCTGCATTTGGGAGTGATAACATTGATTTTGACAAGTGAGTATTACAGTGGAACCCAATTACATTTATATTAAACCCGGTTATAACAAAGTCCTGATATAATAACAGTACTGCAGTTCGTATGGATTAGAAATCGTCAATACAATGTACCTATTTTTCCAGTCGCTTGGCACTTCGTTATCATGGTGTTCCACTGTAACAGGTTGATGAAATTCTCAACTAGTGAGTTTAAGAAAACATTAATACTTTAGGTTTTTTAGGGTTGGACTTACATCCTTTTTCCACACAGCCCTTCAAAATTATGTAAGTGATAAAACGGGCAGGGTACAGGGTTAACATGCATTAATGCACCCTAGAGAGAGACTAATGACTTGCCATAACCCAGTGTACCAAGGCACAGTGCAATTTTCCATTGTCAGCATGACCTTCTAATGTTCCCTCGTGCATTTTCAACAAGGGAAAATAAGAACAAGTATGCATACTGATGATAGAATTTAGAGATCAGGCCATCCAGGCTTTCAATTGGCTATCTTTGACAAGGAAGTTGTGTCCCTGAATAGTTAGGCATTTTTGACACTCAGAGGAGCAAGTATTATCGCCTACATGCAGATGTGGGGTCTATAGACTTTGCCTGGCACTTGTCCACTTGTCTTAAAGCACCTATAATAGGTGAATAATAACATATTTCTTGATTTGAGTGTTGCGTCTGAGTCATAGACCTTTTTAATAAGTCTGACTATAAGTATATTCAATGACGTCATCTGCTTACTTCTTGTGTACCAGGACTTGAATGCCTGTTAAAAAATGTAGTTACCAGCACCTCTGCTGCATCCTGTCAAAATAAAAAATAAATTAATCAAGAAATCACGAGTTAAACCTTCGCAATTTGTTTGCTTTTCCGCGATTGACGTCACTATAGCTGAACTCCAACCACTTATTAATATTCCATATGCTAATTATGTGATGTCACAGTCCTGAGGCCTCATTTATTATACAAAAACGCTCTGGCAGAGATTACTTTTTTTTCTACATATCCATGTTATATTTGGGCCTTGTATCAGTGATTTTAACAAATATTTTGTATAAATCAGAGATACATGTACATGTACAGTACCGCCTGGAACTATAGGTACATTTGATCGCGATCGAGTCGCGATCAAATTGCGTGTACTGACCGCGATCTGCTCGCACCTTGCTCGCGATCTGCTCGCACCTTGCTCGCGATCTGCTCGCGATCTGCTCGCACCTTGCTCGCACCTTGCTCGCGATCTGCTCGCACCTTGCTCGCGATCTGCTCTCACCTTGCTCGCGATCTGCTCGCACCTTGCTCGCGATCTGACTGCGATCACTATGATGATCGCGATCATCAGTCGCAGTCTACAGCCGGGAAACAAAATGCCTACTACATTTCCACAAACCTCTTGGGTCTATAAAATTTACGTGTACGTTCCACTTGAACACGGGCTAAACTTTTTATTAGTGAAAGAGTTTAAATCCAGGATCCTAAACCCAATGCAGGGGAACAAGTATTAATTCGAGATAGAGGTTATCATACGATGAACGGCAAAAATCCGGTCAAGCGGCTGAAGCGGCAAGGTGTCTCGATCACGCCATTACGTACATGTAGCAATTTTAAAATGAAGCTTTTGAAGCTACAGTCTTCAAATCCGCAACGAATGTTCCTTGGTGGTCTTGACTATCTAATGGTTCATCTAAACATTCGAACGGATGGTCTTGACCAACTCTCTGATGGTCTTGACCAACTCTCTGATGGTTAGCCAAAATATTCTATCGTACGCGGCGCCACATGTGAGTTGAGTTTGTTGTAATCTCGCCCTTGTTCCGAGGTCCTCTGGGTTTCCTCCCTTCACAAAAACCAACAAGCTAAATTCCAATTCGATCTGCAGATTATTATTTTGATCAGCCACATACATGGGTGTTTCAAGTCCCGTTAGAAATATAAATATCGAAGGGTCACCAAAAGAAGGTTGCGTGGGATTGCGTTACTTAAAATACCGTCCGATCGGTTTATAGTTCGGTGTTTTTATTCATCTGATAAACTTTACAGACTTCTGTACTTTCATACTTTAATATATCCGTCAATCCCTTCACGATTCTTTAAAAGTCGTTGCATACGCTGTATGTTTTCAATTCAACAGATTCAAGAAGCCAGCTTTTCGGTGTTTACATGTGCTTTCAGCTAGCCGTGGAAACTGTTGTCTGGTTTTTGACACAACAAGAGTGCCGCGAACTTCGCGGGGCATGTGATATTATTGCAGAATGCAGAGTTAAATAATGCGGGAAAGTTTCTCAACTTTTAATACTGGCAAGTGATAAACGTCTACCAAATAGAATATTCTGGAATTCTTTTTATTTAAGTCATTTTGAATTGAAAAGCGATGAGGTCCGAGTCTCAAATTGCTCGAACAGAAGTGTGACATTTTTGAATAATCAATGAGCTCCGACAGCAGTGTTTGTTTTGCTTTGAGATCACAATAAAAATTATCTTCCTACCGAATCAAATGCTTTGAAAGTTTGTATTTTATTTACGGTCTGAACAGTTTTCACCTAATGCGAAAACTGGTTTGGGTCCATTCTGACTTCTGTCAAATAAAAACACCCAGGTGAATACATTTTGGATATTTTAATTCGTTATTCGTTAATTTGCCGTGAGATCGCACCGAATCTTCTGGAATTTCAATTTCAGCGTTTTTACTTCATCACTTCGTCAGTTTGTGATTGGCATTGCGGTTTATAATTGCCGTGAGACCAGTCTGCAGCGATTGGTCTGATGTCAGATGTGAAGCAAACAAGTCTCAGTCTTAGTGCTCGTGTTTGTTTTCAGATGTGTGATGCGTCCTCGATCGACCAAAACATACATGTAGGAATGGTCGTCAACTTTTATGATCCGTTCTTAAACCAGCGACAGTTTACTCTCAAGTACTTCTTCATATAAATTGTAATATTGAGCTTTACGTTTTTGCCTTAATGCGTTTTTTGTCAAGGGAAGAAATTGTAAAACGTTTCGCAAGGGCTCGGGTAAATGTGTACGTAAAATCTAATGTCCGATGAACGTAACTGCGATCATTTCCATCTCGAACACAGTTGATCGCGGTCACATCGCGAGCAAGGTGCGAGCAGATCGCGAGCACGGTGCGTTCAGATCGCGAGCACGGTGCGTTCAGATCGCGAGCACGGTGCGAGCAGATCGCGAGCAAGGTGCGAGCAGATCGCGAGCAAGGTGCGAGCAGATCGCGAGCAAGGTGCGAGCAGACCGCGGTCATTGATCGCGATCTCATCGCGATTTGCTCGCGATAAATGTACCTATAGTTCCAGGCGGTACTGTAGTTTCATTCACAAGGAGAAATTAATGACCTTTTGTTGGCCTTTTGTAACATCACATACAATGTAATTAGATTATTGGAAATAGAAACCTCTATAACTCTTAGACGCAGCACTCAAATAAAGACATATTTTACTAATCAGCTATAAATTTACTTCACTTAGAATCAATAATTTTAATGATTAAAAAATGGGCTTACAGGCACTTTAGAGCGGATTTCAATTGAGTGTCGGAATTGTTTTCTCCTATTGGCTGAGAAAGTAAACCAACCAATCAGAATCCAAAGTAACACCAAATGCAAATTGGTTTTGGTTTTGGTTTGGTTTGTCATTGGCTCACAGGGAATCCATTTATGAGTTACTTGTGATGACTCGCTCCTATGATTGGCTAGCTGTGGGTAATTTGCGTTTGGTTTTACTACACTCGACTGAAAACCGCTCTAATTACGACTTTATATGTAACCTTCATGCTTCTATAACACCTTGTCTTTGTTTCTTTCTCTTTAGCCCTCCGGCATACAAGAAACCCAAGGGTCATGTGATTGCTGCCAGGATTACAGCAGAGAATCCTGATGAGGTATACGAGTTTTGAGTCTATGAGTTATAAAGGTTTATATTTCGAATATCCTAATGATGTGATTCCAAAGGAGGCATTTACTGTCAATTAATTCTCCTTGTGAACTGAACCTATTTCCTAATTAAGACAAAATATCTTATAAAATCACTGACATATTCCCAAATATAACATGGATGTGTAAAAGGTTGTTTATCTAAATATAAACCTGTAAAACTCTTAGATGCAACACTTCAATCAAGAAATAGTTTGCTTTTTGAAGAATCAATATTAATGAACAGATAAACAAATTTGACCTTATACAATGTAGGCACTTTATAGACTGGCAGAGTCCATTGAATTGAACTGTGACTGTTAAAAATGTTTGTTAATGTTGTAATTCTTAGCTGCAGAAAGTTCTTTTCCTTTGAATATTTTATAATAATTTATACGTTATAAAGATCACAAGTTAGTGGCCTATAATCAGTATTATTACAAGACTACTGAAGGGCTGGGTAGGAAAAGGCTTAAGTGAAAATATTGAAAATCAGCTTTGCTTTTAAATTAATACAGATTTAGAAAAATAATGGTAATTTCGCTTCTAGCCAGTTAAAGTGCTACTACGACGAAATTCAACTGTTTTCTTTTCTACTTTTTGTCTTTGAAAATGACAGTGTCCAAATCAGTGAAAAACATTACCAAAGGACCAAATTAAACTATGAATTTTGCCGAGAGTTTACTGTCAAAATCACATCCGCCATTACTAAAGTGTGTTCCAAATACTACGTGATTTTAAACCAGCGGTTTGCTGTCGTGACGTAATTTTCTCAACGCATTGCTCTTGTAAATGCATATTCCAATTAAAAATTTTGTTCTTTCCTTTCCATTAGTTGGAAAGAAATGTATAAACATGTACTTCATTTATACATGTACGTTTGTGTGAAACATAGCCCTGCAGTTGTTGTGTTGAGAAAATTATGTCACGGCCACTGGAAAATTAGGTCTGTCACAGGAACAGGTTCTGGTAATGGCGGCCATGAAATCTCAAGATTTGGATCCCAATAAATAAGACTTCCCTTCGTGTTATAAAAAACGGTTTCGGCAGGAAAATATTGCAACTTTACTTTTATTAGAAATACACCACAATATCACTATCTCAAAATTTGATCGTAGTAGCACTTTAAGGTGCCTAATTGAAATGGAAAGGAATTTACTGGGTTCTACAGCAAAAATAATTATTTTGTATTGGTTTGTTATTCTGAAGGGGAAGGAGGGGAAATCAGGGTTATAAAATTGTGTGCTCACTTAGTCAAGAAAATCAAGCTCGAAACAGCTGATTTGTGATTGGTTGAAAAAGGGCTTTATGGTATTCTGACAAGCAAAAAAGTAATAATAATTATTAATAATTTATTATTTTATAGTCTTTCATGTGGATATACTCACATGTGCATAAATTAATCCTAATGCAGCTATTATCTTAATTTGGTTAGGTAATTGCAATAATAAATATTACAATCATGTAATTATTGGTACATATATTACATGTAATCCTATTACGTTAATTTAAGGCTTAAAGTGAAATAATCGACCCTGTTTTTATTTTATTGTTATTAAATTTTAGTCTTTTAGTGATTTTGTGCAATTATGAGAGACACCTTTGAAAATGGATTTAAATTAATAACAATAACTAGAGTACCTTATTTACATGTAAACATTTCACTTTGAAAGTAAAGTCGAGAAGCTGTGTGGTGCTATAGGAACTACAATGCAATAAAATCACAGTTCCCAGGAAGTTTGTGCACCCCAGTGTAATGTGTCAAAAACCAGACAGACTTGCTTGCTTGGCTGAGAGAATTCAATTCATGTAATTGATCTTGGAGAAACTTTATATTTTAGTACTTCTTGAAAACATAAGGCAGCATCCTACATAGTACACGTAAGTATTAATTCCCAAGTGGAGGTTATTACTAATGAATGCATTACATAGGATGAAATCTGAACAAACAATTTTTGATGTCCAACATGTCGCGTTCCCAGCTCATCGAACACAGGGTGTTGTGGGCTGGAGCTCGCTCCAGGTTCAACCAGGCAATAGGGACAACGGAATGATTCAAGGCGATTCTTTAATCAAGTCGTCTAACGTACACATGGTAAAAACTAAATGGATTTACAGGATTATCGATTAATATAAGAGCAAAATTTACAACAGGTTATGCAAAGGAATACAAAAGAGATAACAAGGCTGAAACTATTTAAAATGACTTACGTCTGATCTTCTTCCGCGAGCTGAACAAGCTCCAAAGGATAACTCCAGATTGGTAATAACTCCTACTCCAAGTAAACTTTGAAAATCACTCCTAACTCCAGGGTAGTACGATGAAAAACTAAGATGGGCTATGGTTACATTCTAGCTGGCTCTTTAAACTAAAAATAACATCATGCAACGTCAATTACACTAAATAAACGAATTAATTGATCACCCGATCAGTTAGTCTTTAGATTGCTAATCACTATCCGTAATCTTGACACAACACATTTTCGTTTATATGCTTGCACACATACACCATGTTCAGCCGTTCTCTTTCGACTAAATATTTCTCATATCATTTCTGGTAAACGTACTTCTAAGCTGTAGTGTAACCATAAGTAAAGTAAAATTTTATTGAAGTTCGCTAAAGTTGAGGTGTGGCTCAGGGTATATTTCCTTAAAGTTTTCAATTTGATCTCAGGTAAGATCGCAAGCAAGTGGGGGTGTGGCTTATAGTGGGGTGCAGCTTTTAGGCAGTCCATTACAGTAAAAATAAATGTGGAGAGTGCAACCATTATTTTATTCCATGTCGAAGTCATGCATAATTGTCAAAGTCATGCAACAATTTTTATGGTATTAAAGATATGCTAATTGACCTATATCATTATGACGTCAAATCAAAAGAATCTATTGTTTAAACGCTTAGGATCACGGTCGTGGGAGGGGGACAAAACAGCAACAACACAAAGGAAATCGCTATGAAATGCATTTTGTAGAACGTAGAATACCGGTAACAGCCACCAAATATGGTAAATATTGTGGGATAAACATTGATACAGCTGATATCTGGAAACCAGACAATTCGAAGTTAAATTTTCCTCAGCAGAGCAGATTTTGTTCAAAATTCTATTGTTCAAGTCGATTCTGACCCCCTCATAAACAAGCCGTGACGTCATAATGATATAGGGCAATTGCATATGTGACTTGAAGTGGTTTGCACATGTATATTCGTCTTTGTAAATAATACAAAATACAATGCGTTTTTTGTCTAATTCTCATGCCAAATATGTCTTACTGGAGGGGCCTTGCCATTTGTCATACATGTAGTTTTTCTCAAAGAAGCCTTGCTGTCGGCCATATTTTTACTTTTGTGAGTATAAAATATTTAATGTGCAAACCACTTGATGTGATGCATGTGATTAGCCTATATTTTATGGCATAAAAAGTGTGGCATGATTTTGACAATATTATGCATGGCATGACTTGAATACCCAAAAAATGTTTATGCTCTCCAAATTTATTTTTAGTTGCACAAAATGACTATGGGAAGACTAAAATTTAATATAGTAAAAGTATTTTTTCACTTCATACACCTGCATGGGCACTTTAACAAAATTAATATTATACTGCCACAGGCAATAACATTTATATGTAATTCGAACATTGTGCCATCTCCAGGGTTTTAGGTTCATATTTGTCAATTTCAACTTATGTCAGGGTTTCAAACCAAGCAGTGGTACAGTCCAGGAACTGAACTTCAGGAGCATGAAGAATGTGTGGGGCTACTTTAGTGTTGCTGCATCAGGAGGGCTGCATGAATATGCCGACTCTCAATTTGGTCACTGCTTCGCATGGGGTGAAGATAGAGAGGTTGCAAGAAGGTACTTAACACATTTACCATACTTTAAAATGGTATAATATTTATTGTCCTCTTATTTACCACATTTCATGACATCACATGGACAAAATTGTTGTGGATTTCACGAGGCACTGGCCGATCATGTAATCTACTGCTTTTGCGATCACGTAATCTACTGCGGTATGCCCTCGTATTTGCAATGGCAATCAGCCAAACAGAGAAACTGCGCAGTTGTTGTAAAAATGTAGTGACTATCATGGCACGAGTTTAGTCTGGCAATGACACTTGGGAGAATTACAGGAGATGTAGAGTATGTTAATTTAGAAATGAGACAGATGGAAAATCTATGTTATTTCTTTTATAAAATAATTATTTTGATAAAGAAGCCCTTACGGTGCCCAGGCAAATGAAAACATGGCTATCAGCTAATTAGAAGCGCATACTATCTAAATTATTTCATAATTTTCTTTCTTTCTCCTCTGCTTGCCTTATCAGAAACATTGTGTTGGCATTAAAAGAAATATCTATACGAGGGGACTTTCGCACCACAGTGGAATACCTTATCAAACTCCTTGAACAGGATAGTTTTATTGAGAACACATTCAACACTGGTTGGCTCGATTCACTTATTGCAGAAAAGGTGCAGACAGAGAAGCCAGAACCTGTTCTAGGTGTTATTTGCGGTGCCATTCATGTGGGTGATAGTGTAGTCACCAAAACATTTGTGAATTACAAGGATGCTCTAGAAAGGTGAGCTGATTGAAATACACTCTAACGACATCTAACTGATGCTGTGAAGAAAAACAATGCATTAAAACATGTATCTTATATAATAATACGCTAAGTGTGTGGGTGTAACGCTCTTTCCCAGGCTCCCTCGATCGATATCCTAATATTGCGTCTGAAAATGGCGCCAAAAAGTGACGGCCAAGTTGTTCTCTGTCTTGGTCTTCAAAATAAATGAGTTTTCTCAAGTTCTACTGAGTCTCACTTAGTTGGGTGAGCAAGCCATCGAGTTTACGGGAATCTGTTTTAGGGAAAACCTGGGCGAGCAAGCCATCGAGTTTACGGGAATCTGTTTTAGGGAAAACCTGGGCGAGCAAGCCATCGAGTTTACGGGAATGTTTTAGGGAAAACCTATCGCCAGGCATTCAAGCGGCCGAAGTCAAACAGCCGAACGAGGTAAGACCAGGTATTCTCAAACTTATTAATAATTCATGCATTTGGTCACATGCATTTGGTCACATGCATTTGGTCACATGCATTTGGTCACATGCATGAATCTGGATACCCAATGAAACACTAGATGAACATACTAGTGCCTGATGTTCATCTGTGTTCTCATTGGGTATCATGTGTTGGTCCTAATTAAGCTACAAGGATTACAGCATAAGCATGACTTTACATGGAGAAGTGAAGGAGAAGACGGAAATAAACATCCGTGTCCAGAGTGTGACTCGAACCATCATACTCATAGACCCATTCGAAAAATGGCGTCCAATTTAATTAACTATTGTTTAGGACTGACTAGCCTCGCTTGCACGTTCAAAAGCTTTTGTGTGGACTGACTAGCCTCGTGTTCATGTTACCAGGACAATAGCTTTTTAAATTGGACGCCATTTTTCGAATGGGTCTATGGCTGCTCTTGACTACTAGTCCGCTGTCTTGCCCACTATGCTATTAGGCCGTTTGTTGAAATGACCGTGACAAAATAACAATCACAACCTTGTCGTCTATAATTGCATGCAATAAAATTCCAGGCAAACAATACTTTCTAATGATTTACGAATGCAGGTATTGTTTTTGATTGAGAAGTCATATAAAAACTGGAGCTTCGTGTTTCACCAGGGAATCCAAACACCGAAGTGGCCTCGTGCTTTCATCTTACTCGGTGTTTGGATACCCTGGTAAAACACTAGCTCTCGTTTTTTATATATTACTTCAAACACAATTGAAAATGTTGTCCATGGAAAAGGCTGTTCATTTTTTTATCTTACAATTCTATGGTGTGTTGAAGATATTTTCTCCATGTCTGTTCTCTGTAGTTTAATGTGTTCTTAGATATAAAAACCAACTGTTTCCTCGCCCAACTATCGTAGGCTCTTCAGACCAGAAACTCACTACAATAACTTGGCTTTTTATTCCGTTTTCCTGCTTCGACCAATGCTGACTTTAGGCAACCATATTTGTTTTCGTCACACGAATCCATGACTCGAGCTGCCTTTGACCGTCAGTTTCGACAATAGGTATAATTGTGTTCATTGGTTTGAGAAATGAACTGATATTATTGCCTTTTTTATCAAAATACAACATTGAAAACATCAACGCGCTAAAAACCTCCAGTACACAATCTGGCGCCATTGCATTGTGTCAGGAGTCGCTCAGCCGGCTAGACTATGTTACTATATCATAGTCGTTGATTTCATGTAAGTTCTGCGGGTCCCTGCTACATGTAGTTGTATATAATGCATTATTACTGTCATAACTTCATTATACATGATAATTTACGGCAATCACAGATCCAAAACTCTGATGTTCTGTAAGTGGTTGGTTGACCATTTACGAACCACTTGCTAATAGTACAACGTCTACACTGTAGCCAATACAAATGAAGAAGTCTGGAGTAGCAGAACAGTAAAGTTGTAAACTGTAGGTGTTTTTTTTCTGCTATTGTCCATTGTGTAAGTTATGACGTTCATTTGAATGATGATGTTAACTGATTATCTTGCATCGAAAAGGGGAAAACATTAATGGGAATTCACCAAAACCCAACTTTCCTTCAGCGTTATATCGGCATATCAAGATCCGAGCTGCAGGCAATGATTTTTGGATCCGATGTAACATGGCTGTGAAAGTGGAACTCTTCCCATTAATGTCAGATGGGTTTTGGCGAATTTCCATTAATGTTTTTTTCAATTTGTGTTACCCAGAGGGCAGATCTTACCTGAGGATTGTATTACAAACTCTGAGGATGTTGAGCTTATCTATGATGGATTCAAGTACTGCTTGAAGGTACAACACCTTCGTATAAAAGTAAATACGTAGCCAATCACAATGAACTTCCAGGGGTTTCATTGGAAACTCCAGCTCTGGTTCATGTAAGCTCCAGCTATAATTTAGCCATTTCGGTGTTGAGGAAGGGACTGGGACTAAGTAATAGAAAATACTCTGATTAAGAAATGAACCCCATCATAAGAAAGATCACATTAAAATTACTGAGTTTGAGGAAGATTGGCCGTGGTTTGATAATAAACATAGCTTGTGGCAAGCTTTCATACGTTTAAAAAAAATTAAATTAGACAAGAGGTACACTTACCTTGCAGGATAATTGGCCGGTAACAAAACGAGCAGGGGACTGGGACCGAGTTTATAAGAATTACTCTAATTCTAAAATGAAGTTCATCACATGATAGAGCATGTTGAAATTAGTATGTGTGCCAAGTTTGACGTGATTCAAGTGAATCTTGTCCGAATTATAAGCAATTGAAATTTCTTTGTCCCTCCAAAATTTTACAATGAATGTATGGTTTGGAGGGACAAAGTTAAAAAATAAGAGAGTTTGTTTGGGAAAATTGACATATTTGATGCCTTCTAGCATCGTCAATATTGAACCAAAGTTCACCAAACTTTCCAGACTAGCTAAGATTGATCTGTTCTTTTGGAAAATAATGCTCACTTTGACTAGTTATTAATTGAATTAGGTTTACTTACTCGGCTCCAGTCCCCCGCTCGTTTTGTTACTGGCTAATTGTAATTCTCTGAGCCATACGGAACATTATGACCTTATACTGCGTACTTGCATGCGCAATCGCCCACATTCCAAAGTAACCATTGTTATGCAAATAATAACATGTATAAATTCAGGTACCATGACAGGCCATGCCTCTTCTTCTTGAGTGCAAAAGTAGTGAGTATATTTGGCATCCACTAACAGGGTAGGGTGTAAAAGTTGAAAACGATATACCGGGTCGGTAGATATAAGGTCATAATGTTCCGTATAATAATAATAATAATAATAATAGGCCATATTTATATAGCGCCATATCACCACAGTCTCATGGCGCTTTACATTTTACTGACATATCCCGTCAGAGAATTACAATTATCCTGCAAGGTAAGTGTACCTCTTGTCTAATTTAAAATTCTCTTTCGCCATACTCCACATTATGCCCTTATACTGCGTGTTTGAAGCTAGATGCCAAATAGAAACACAGGAATACAGTAACAAAAAACCCCAAAGGCTCGTTTAATTACTATGACAAAACCAACGTGCTACATGTAGATGACACTGAGTTGGAATCTATTATAGGTTTCCTATAATAATTATTTGTTTAATGTAGATGGCCGAGACCAATCTGCTAGCGTCGTGATATCGGAGACTGACGTTCCCTTAAATAAAGCCTTGGAAGTGACCGCACTTCGAAAACTGTGCGCCTTAAACACAGACATATCAATATCAGACAGGCTGAGCACACACTTACATGTAAGCCTAGCTATAGTACTAGAACTAATGGCCTGATAAGGCTTACAATAGGAAATAACAACTGTTGACCAGACTCATAGTCTCTTGGCCTTAACAACTTAGTCCTTTTTATGTAACGAGTTAAATGTGTATAAGGACAGAAACGTGTGTCATCAGAAAAACTCGGTATAATAACCGACAGCGGATTCTTCCCTGGCCGGGAGGTCTTAACAAGGCTGAAAACGACGGCAAAGTCTTAAATAATCTGTGACTAAAGTAACGTCCCATGTTGCTGTGCACCTTGGTCGTGGAGGTCTTCCCACAAACACACCTTTCATAAACCTGGTGACCAAATGGTGAGAGCCAATTTTCTGACCAGTTGTGGCCTCTATTGAAGTAGACACAGCAGACCTGTAGGTATTGAGAGTGCTGTAGGACTGCTGTAGGACTTCCCCTCCTCATACACATGGTTAAGAAAGTCCAGAAAGGTAGCTACAAACGCTTGAAAGGGATTACACGATCATTCACTACACCAGCCACGCCACTTTGACCAGGCGTTGTCATACTGATTTGCAGTGCCTTTAGTCCACGACTGGCAAATGACTTCGAAAGTCCTCAATGAAACTCCCTGACTGACAAGACGCTGCTTGAGAGCGTCCACGTGGCAAGCTGCAGGTGGTCCCGGAGAGGGTGAAGTTCTCTTGTGTGGGGTAGTTGCGACAGGTTCGGCCACCTCGCAGGAGGATGGGGCATTCGATCAACATCCGTAACAGTACAGGATACCATGGCTGGGACGACCAGACACTGGTGATACCAGTAGAAACGTCTGAACCTGGTCCTTCTGTACTTGGGCTAGCACTTTCGGGATTAGACTGAAAGGAGCAAGTGCATATGCATCAAAATCCTTCCAAGGCAAAGAAAAAGCATCAAACGCAAATGAACCTGGATCAGGTGCCCACGATACAAATTTGCTAATCTTAGCGTTGAGTCGAGATGCAAATAAATCTATGTCTGGTGCAAACATGGCTTGTGTAAGCCACAGAAAAACAGTTGGATGCTAGCTCCACTCTGTTCTAACGTTAAAATTTCGAGACTTAAAGTCAGCTCTATAATTACTCGGACCAGACACGTGGATAGCAGTGACGCAAATGTCCTTTGACATGCACCGCGTCAATATTTTTCTTGACAGGGAGTTAAGTAGTGGAGGCCTATTACCACCCATGTTGTTTATATAAAACACAGCTGATCTATTATCAAGTTTCAGTTGAACATGTTTCCCATGAGCATCACAGGCAAAACGTTTTAATGCAAAAAAACGCATGTGAATTCGTAAATTGTGTTTCTCCAGCAGAACCGTAGAAATCTATGGTCGTGACTATAAATAGGAATGCTAATATAAGCGTCCTTAAGATAACTGAGGCCATGAATTCCCCAGGGTGCAGTAAATGCCTAATCAGTTCAATGCTCTCCATTTTAAAATGAATTTTCCGCACAAACTCATTCAAAGGCTTTAAGTTGATAACTGGTCTAAAATCACCTGATTTCTTTGGGACCAAGGAAATGTTAGAAATAAATTCATTACGACAATGGGCTGTCTCAACAATAGCACCCTTGTCAAGGAGTTTTTTAACCTCCGCATTAATCAAATAACTTACTCCGCATTAATCAAATAACTTACTGATTCCGACAAAGTCGGGGCCCGAGGAGGCTTGTTTTGCTCAAATTCGAGACGATACCCTTGAATAGTTTCAAGCACCCAACAATCAGTCCTGATTTTTGACCACTCGTTAACATTGTTGGCCAAATTACCAACATGGGATGAGACACTCAAATGAGTTACTTGTCTCGACTGGTTTCTGCCTTCTTCAGACCCTTTCGTCCTAGTCTCGGCTTGATAATTTCTCTGCCTCTGGTAATAACCGCCGCGGCTCGAGACTCGCTGGTTCGACCTTGGCGTCCTTGAGCGGAAAAATACCCGGTAGAATTGTAGTTGCTGTAATTGCCACGACCCCGACGTGAACGATAGGCAGAACGGGATCCTGCACCGCTAGAGATCTGCGATGCAATCTTATTAGCTTTTGTTATGTCATCAACATCCTTCGAAAGGTTGTCCCCAAACAGTAACGTAGAAACAGGGGCTGACTGGGAGCATACTGACTGAAATTTTTTGCTGAGCTCCAGCTTAAGAAGCTCGCGTTGCCTCGGAGATATCTTGTAACCAGCATTTCCTACAAAAGCTACAGCATCGGTAAGACAGGGTAGAAGGTCTACGGCCTTTAGAGACTCCTTCTCTTTCTTTGCCTGGATAACGGAATCAGTTAGGCTGACCAACACTTGACCCGTCTTTATAATGGCTTTCTGAGCCTCTTGAAAACCAATATCCATTCTACGGGACTTATGGGGTAGTTCGTTCCATAAAGGCAGATTCACCTTAGGAACACAGAGAAACTCACAGTTCTCTGGAGTCTTGAACTTCTCTAAAAGAGGTTTCATTTTCTCCTCGATCGGTTTCACCGTAAATGCCTCATTGACACGTTTTGCCAAAACGTCTGCCACTTTAGGCCCAAGGGACTCGTGTACATCAAACACCGACGACGGTAGGTCAAGTTCATCATCATCTTCGCTGTTGCCATCGAACTCAAAGTTTTCGCCGAGTTCTCGATCAGTTGGAACGGATGGATCAAAATCCTCTCCTTCATTATCCACACAAGGTTTTTTACTTGCTGGGTCAGCCTCTCGTGTTTCGCGCGACCTTCTCTTCGTATTAGTCGCAGCAGAGGCCTTGACAATGGCAGCCAAGTCCTTTACAACTTTTGTAATAGAATCGATGCCAAGACTTTAGTGAAGAAGGGCAATCGATTCTGCAGTAACGACCCTGATCCATGGCGATTAACTGAAGCTATTTCTTCTTGTAAAAGCTGGTCTTCATCGCACTCAGAGGACTTAGGGCCGTATCCATTTTGGCGGTACCACTCGTCCACTCAGTGAAGGTATATAAATAAAATTAAAATAAAGGTCAGCTAAAGTCGACCGATAAATGATAAAGCAAAGGTCCTGGAAAAACCTGAAGGCACGGAACATGAGCACGAAAGAAGAAGAGGCATGGCCTGTCATAGTACCTGAATTTATACCTGTTACCATTTGCATAACAATGGTTACTTTGGAACGTGGACGATTGCGCATGCGCAAGGAAGTACACAGTATAAGGGCATAATGTGGAGTATGGCGAAAGAGAATTAGAATGTATGAGTTTGTAGGATGCCATCCTTCAAAACCACACATTCTGTCTCTTATTTTTGCGACTTTTGAAAACATTCTCAAACTTGGTAAACCTACTAATTTTCGTGTGATCTTTCTTGTGATGGAGTTCATTTCTTAATCAGATTTTTTTACACTCCGTTCCAGTCCCTTCCTCAACTCCAAAACGGTTAATTGTGGTAAAACAATTATGATGGCTAAAATAAATACACACTCCTACATTTGTAGCTTACATTTTCCAACCGTGACTACACGGTGTAGTTTACGACTCCATAGTCAAGTGGAGTCCTAAACTACACCCAATCCCATTGGATCTGGAAGAAGACTTCTACGAAAGAGCTAAATAGTATATTAAAGTAATGAGTACAGAGGATCTTGGAGTAAACCTCGTACTTGTTAGACTCAGCTTTCCAAATAGAATAACATGCTGTGACTAGAACAAAATGGATTAGTATGCATGCCAAATAATGAACTTCTAACTCCTGAAACTAAAGAAGCAGTTTTAGCGCTAATTTGTGAAAAAATAAACTAGGTTGAACCAAAATAAACTACGGTATTCACTCACGGATAAGCCACACCTTTTTACCCAAAATCTTTGTTTGAAATCGGGGGTGCAGCTTATCTGCGAGAACATCTGCACAAGGTTCTGTAAATTTACATAAATTTTGTATTAACTGAAGCGAGTTAATATATACTACTAAACACCACACAAAATGAAAAGAAACTAAGCACTGGTCATTCCTTTTCTGGAGCAATTAAATGTCACCACACATGGGATCTCCATTCCACCACTAAGCTTGTTGCAGTGTTGTCATCGGCCTGTTCACGCTATCCTCGAGTATTCGCGTGGTAAATGGCCCACTGTTCAACACTTTCACAGCAAATTAGTCGAACTGATCTTCCACCTCTCTTTGAATAACTATTTTTTTCCCAATAGATGGCTTTCAGATATCCTTTTAGACATGATACATGTATCAATGGACAGCTAATGAAAAAGCAAACTGTGTACCTGTTTTGACTTTGTTCAGCGAAAAAAACACTTCTAGTGTCCAGTGTTCTCTCTTCCAACAGATGCCTGGTTACTAAGCTATGGACAAACATGAACACATTGTTGGTTTGGTTGACATGTAAAATTCGATCTAAAAAGTGACCCGAATGAACAGATATCGGTAAAAAAATACTATGGAAAGATAGGTCATGTATCTAAGTATGCAGACATGAAGTTTATGCTATTTCAGAGCTGAAATTACAGATACAACTTTGGAGTTTCCTCCAGTTTAAAAGTCCGATGAAGGTTACAATGTACGTTTGATTTTCTTCCCCCAAAAAAACTTGTTTGATTTGATTTGACACATTCGGATCAGGGCCTGATCAGAGCCTCATCACAGAAGTACAAACAATAGGACTCAAGGTCCCTCCTACATGTATGCCTACCTCAGTTAGTGGACCTACGATTTTACGCCCTTATCCGAGAAGACATGAAGGTCTAACCATTTGCTGTTGTTTCACAAAGGCAGCACCTTCTACTCAGTTATTTTAAGACTGAGTGTTGGTCTGGCTGGGGTTTGAACCCACAATTAACCTCCCACTCAACAGACTTTTGCTTAACGTCTGAGCTAACTCAGGGAGGCAGTTATTTTTTCCAACCTAGGTTATTTTATATTATAGTTTATTTGTTTCAACCAAGTTGATTTTGGTTAGATATTAATCATTGCTCACTAATTTAATCACTATTTAGGGTGTTTAGAACTAGTAACTAATTTTGGGTTTCTGGTGCTAAGTCACTAACAACAGACACATACATGTATAATGCTTCTTCAATTGTCCTGTGAACTAGTCATGTAATCCAAACCCTAATCCTACATTTAAGAAACACCCTAATTGTCAATAACTGGTGTTCACTAATTTAGGGTGTTTAGAGCTATAGTCACTAATGTTAGGTTTTTACAGCTAAGGCACTAAACAACAGACAAATATAATGCTACCCTACATTATTTTAAAATACCCTGCAAATTACCTAGACTGAACCAAAATTAACTAGGTTGAACACAAAAAATAGGTTGAACACAAAATAAACTGGGTTGGACAAAAATAAACTACATGTAGGTAACGAACCAAAATAAACTAGGTAATGAACCAAAATAAACTAGGTTGAACAAAATAAACTAGGTTGGTCAAAAATAAACTAGGTTGGACCAAAATACTGTAAACTAGGTTGAAAAAATAAACTAGTTTGGACAAATTTAACCTGAAGAATTTTTTAAACTGCAACATATTCTTGCATGCTGTTTCTTTTCCCTTCCTTAAAACATTAACATGCATAAGTGGTCAGCAGCCCTTCACCTCTCAAAACCTTGCATTTTATTGTACCCCAGTTGGACTGCACTGACAAAGAATTGCATTGTTTTAGGGTTAGGGTTTGTATTGTTTCAGGGTTAGGCATTGTTTGGATAGCCAGTACTATTCCACGTTCCGAGGAGGTGAAGGCCGCCCCTAAGTGGTTATATAAAATAATGTTCAGCAGCACATGACTTTGTTTGTCATCTTCTAGCTTTCTGACCTTCATTAGTAGGGAACTCATCTGGTTATTTTCCTTTTTTATAGGTTACAAGATCTGGTGCAAGTTCTTTTTTCCTACAAATGAATGATTCGTGTATTGAGTTGGATGCACACAGGTAAATTACTGTACAAACACCATGGAAGAAAGTGTACTTTATGATCTGTCTGATACGTGTTGTCCAACTATCACCCAACTTTCAGTGAACAGTTGGATAAATTTTGGCAAAGTGTTAGGTGATCATTATTTTCAGAAGTACAATGTATGTTTATGTATTTATAACATGACCTAAGAAATTTCTGGCTAAGGGGAGTGGTATTTCAACGTACATGTAATAGTGAAATCACAAACTCGAAGGGGTGGTATTTCAAACTCCGGGGGGCACTCTCGTTCATGACGTACATTTGCAGTGGTTCAGGTTTGAGCCCAATTTGGCAAACAAAGTCTTGTTTTGGAGAAAATCGTCTATCAATTTGGGTTAATTTTTATAAATTTATGGAAATTCTGGTTAATAAGAATACCTTACTTTTTTTTGCAAACCGGATCGGGCTCTGAATACAACACCTCGTACCTAGGGCGCTTTCTCAGTGTAAGCATATTAATAATTCATTTTGTCGAATTTTCATACAAACCTTCTAAAACCTAACCCCCAAATTTGAAAAAACCCTAACCATTTTAAATCCCAAATCATTAATAGAACGAGTCTAAATACACCTGAACTTAATGGAGAATTTAGCGAAGTTTTCAAATGTTTTCAAGTGCACTTTTGCTTTAACAATTTCAGGACATGCTTACACTGAGAAACCCCCGTACCTAGCCTTTACTATGCATGCGGTGCTCCCCGGTTTGAATATCTACATACAGGTTGCCAAGCGGGTGCAACAAACTACTAAGCAGTTTAGCTACGGACTTATGGTGGCAAATGCCTGGTTTTTGATGGCTAAAGTTGAAGAGTTTGGAATAGAAATGAAAACAAATGTATAGACTGATCATCTGTGCATCTGCTAATGGCATCTTCAGGTGATTTGAGAAAGTTCAAAGTGATTTTCAAGTCTTCAAGTGACCAGTAATGAAAACAAAATCAAAAATTCACATTCATCTCACTCAAACAACTGCCCAGGAACAGCTGACATTATACAAGGACAAAATACCAAGAAAGTAAACCAAGCTTACTTTAAATTTTCTTTTAATTGTTTGGTTTTTAATCCATTGTCAAGAAGTCCGTGGAAACTCGGTGGCATGTGACCCATTGCCATGAGGCAGTTGATTCAAATATTGTTCAAGTTGCCAAAAGAAAAAACCTTTCCTGTACTACTGGTAAGTTTAAGAACTGGAATTTCATTTCCAGCTGCAATAGTTTCGTTCAGTTTTCTTGGATACATACACTGTATTACAGTTACTGCCTTTAATAAAGCAGCAAATTGACAATTGTTTGATTGTTTGATTGTGCTTGATGAACTGCCTGAAAATAAGAAATCAAACTTCGCTTTTTGCTAGTGGTACTGTAACTGAAATTGACTTTTTTCACAGCTATTCTCTCTCAGCTCCAGTCGATTATTAAGCCTTTCTATGAGATTTGACTGTTCAATTTAATTATCTGCCAAATGCACACTTACATGTACATGATTTTCAGTTGAGCTCAAACTCAAAGAAGTAAACAAACTCGGTGCACTGAGAGAACATACTGTCATTCTCAGTAAATTTCTTACATGTAGGTCATATTATAAACAAATAATAGTATGATTTGTACATGATATTTGGCATAAATACCGCTCATACCACCGAAGCGGCTCTTGATATTACGAACAATTTATTTTAAAATATCAATCTCGGTATTTATGCCAAATATCACTACAAATCATGCTATTACCTATACAAATTTGAATATCGAAATGCAATCACAAACCTATCTGTGAATGCTATCGAGTGTTTTCTATTTGAGATTCTAGATCTACAATGTAGCCAAAATGACTACATGTAAGTTCCCAAAAGAGTGTGATCAGTAAATGTTCTCACTGACACCACCAGAATACTTGATCTAATTAAAATGGCAGTGTGAAAAGATATACAGTAGAACCCCGGTAACTCGAACTCGGATAACTCAAACACCCCGCTAACTCGAATTCCCCGCCCAAATTTACCCCGATAACTCGAACTCTGTTCTTATGACTTCTCAAAATATCAAGAAAATAGGGTGCTTGTTATCTGATTGTTACTTAATTTGATTTTAATTATTGTAACTTCGGACTGATCACGTATTTAACATTCATTTCGCGATCTTATCAGTCACTATCGGATGCGGTGTCTTTTGTATTGACACAAAGCCTAAAATGCAACAGTGCGTATGTAGTAGAAAACCTTTAGTCATCTCTGATCTCATTCACTACTCTTCTGGGGAGTTCAATTTACACTACTTCAGTGGCTGACTGTAAAAATCGATGTTACTTGCTTACAGCTCAAGGCGTTCCAATTCTTTCTGTAAGATGTTAGCAAAGTTCTCTTGTCCAGAAAGCCTCGGCCTACATTGGACTTGCATTCCTTCGCCATCCCCCAAGTTAACGGCCTTGTCCGCTTTTATTATCACACTGCATGAACTGCTTTTGTCTGCTCGCAAAAAGTAGAAGATTGTTTTTGCAAAGCGTCCACTTTTTCCCCGCTTCACGTGCCCGACTACAGCTCCGTCTTTGAGAACACACACTGCGTATTTGTCCACGATATTAGTAGGCTCTGGAACAGCTTGTAGCACTTCACCGCGTCTAGGTTTCCAGTCAAGTTGATAATCATGATATCCCTTATCCCTGATGCCCATCAGATCATAGTATTAACAGAGAATACATGTAGCTCGACGATCTCAGCGACAGGGAACAATCACTTCATTTTTTCTGCCTCGGCACTGAAAATAGGAAAACGGACATGGTTACTTCTTTAATGTTGTTTTATATTCAGTTGGACTGTAGTACTACACTACAAACTTCGTTTATAAGTAAAACATGTACTCAAATGCAAATTGAGCGATGTTTATCACAGAAGTAGATAAAACTATGTTCACGCTATATACATGTATCATCGCTATTAATAATTAACAAAAATAAATATATTTTTCACTGACCCCGATAACTCGAACCCCCGCTAACTCGAACTGATTTTCGTTTCCCTTCAGAGTTTGAGTTACCCGGGTTCTGCTGTATCAATATTTTAAGGTGAAAAAAATAGGACAATATTTTTTGGGGTAAAACACAAAACATTTCCGATATTGAAGAAAGTGCCTACAGTAAGATCCCCCTTGGAATGTGTTTGCAATTTGCACAGGGGCTGACAAGCAGATTGATAAGGAGATGTTTTACTCAATTGAAGTTGCCTTAATCGTTTCTTTTCCTGGGTTTCATCCTGAATTAAAACTTGTCCCAATAATTAAATAAAAGAAGGTAGAATAATTATTAGAATGTACCGGTAAAATATTTTGAAGATGTTCTAAACTCTAAAAGGACAATAATTTATTCCGTAAATGTGCTGTAATGCAACTCCACGAGAACTTCAAAATGTTTTCAAGTCTTAAGGTTTATTATTTGTCCATTTAACAGCACCATGGCTCGAAATTAAACAAAAGGTATTGTCATGGAATTGCGACTGTTAACTATTACGAAAATGTGATTGCAAGGTCACAATGCTTAGTCACTAAAATATGTATGTGTACAATCAGCAATAAAGGGTCGTGTAACTTGGTTAAATGGAGATAAAAGGGGAAAATGAAGGTAAATGGTGCATGAATTTGCTGAACAAGACAGTTTAACATCTCAATTATCCTTTATGTTTCTTTCGTTTAGGCAAAAAAACTAGTCTGCAAATTTGTGACTGCCAGAAAAGTTTTAATCACAGTTGATACTAATTTGGTCGCATTTCTGCCTGTGTTGGTGTCAATTCCGAACCCCGAACACACACTTACCATTACACTTTTATCAAAAGAATGAGCGATGGCGGCCTGCTGTTGTCCTTTGATGGTAATTGCCACACTTCCTACATGAGAGAAGAAGTTGACAAGTAAGATTTCTGACAGTATTTTTGTAATCCATGTATACGCATTCTGACACTCCCTTATACTACCTAGTGCTGTTCCTCTGTTTTTCTCTTCTACTGTCTTTTATGTTGTTTGAAATTTAAAGCTGCAAAAAGCAATCAGTATTCCTTTTACTCTTTATCCCCATAAGAAGATAATGTCATTTCAATCAAGGAAATAAAACAGAAAACAAAAAAGCTAAACAAAAGATGAATACATGTAGAGTTCGTTTGGCTAAAGTGAACAAATTGCATCTCTACATGTACCTCGTTGACTACTTGAGCAATGCTAGAGAATGTTGGTAAAAAGGGACTAAGTAAATAATTATGGTATAATGGGGGAGAGCCGGGGTGGCACCATGGTATACACTTCACCTCTCACTTCTGTGACCCAGGATAGATTCCCAATCGCAGTGCCGTATGTGAGTTGAGTTTGTTAGTATCTCGCCCTTCTGCTCTGAGGGTTTTTCTCTGGGTTTTTCACGGGTTGCCTGGCTTGGTTAGCCCTCATAGTTATTCCAGGCAACCTGTACCCTAATTAGCTAATTATTTTTATTTCATTCATGTAAATCTGTCTTAACTCTGGTACAAATAAAACGTTGTTGTGGGTTCTCTGGTTTTCCTCCACCACATAAAGTTGTTTATTACATATTGATAGCTCGAGGCCTTTGATCTTTTAGTTATCGTATGACCATTGGTGGAAAGACATGTGTTTTTAAGAAACAGAATGACCCTACAGTGTTAAGGTATGTACAAGAATTATCTTTGCTGTTTTGTCACTTGTTTAATAACAGTCAACATAATACAAATTTAGGAAACAGAACTGAACAAAACCAAACAAATGGTGTTCTAGTAGAGTATTGAAATATACATGTTTTCAGGTTTTCACCAGAAGTTAATAGAAATCTTTGATGGTTTCAAAGGCATGCATTATTTTTCAGGAATTGAAGCTACTGAAAATCAAAACGTTTCTCTAGTTTTATTACTTCAATGGTCCTAAGGTTATGATGCATGACTGATTTTCAACATAACTGTTAACAAACATTACCCAAATCATTTACATTTCAAACTATTGTGGTCAAATGGTTGCAACAATTGTCAATTGGATCATGTACCGCATGTGAAGCACATGTAATTGTATTATAATAGGCCATTCGCATCAAGTTAGGTACCCATTAACCTACATACAACCATAACAAGGCGTCCAGAAATGAAAAGAACAGGTCAAAATTAGTAGAGTTGTGATTTTTTAATGTGCTAAATTTAATATTAACCAAATAAAATTGTGTACTTTGAAACTGACACAATCAATTTTATGTACTGTTTAATTAACACGAAGAGCAGTGTTTTATCAAGTTTAAAAATTCGTGTTTTAAACGGCTTCAAAAATGCTTTAAGAATGCAATGAAAGAAAGACGCACATCTCAAGGGAATGACATAAAGAAAATAATTTTTAGTATGATGAAATGTTTTTTATAAAGTTTCATCCTAATTAGAAATTCACTGATAAAGGCCCAAAATGTGCTGCGAGTTTATTAAACGACTTCAAAAACATTCACATGTAAAGAGGGTAAAGAGACCTTTTTTCCAGTTATTTTGGCGATACGACTTATTTTGGCCGAGAAAATCCAACCTAAAAGTTTATGTAAATTAGGATGAAATTTTATCAGGTTTAAAATGTCTTCACAGTCATTGATTTCCTTTGTTTTTGCTTCATAAATTATTCATGTCTTTTTGAAGCCAATGTTAGAGACTCCAGACGTGGCAGTCTTACTGATATTTTTACCCTCGCTCCATTTCTAGTGTCCATAAGGTTGTAAGTGTTATATTTAAGGGTAAGGTGGTCATGTGACCAATTGATGCAAATGGCCAATTCTGATTGTATTATGCTTGTGAGGTTTGAAAGAATGTGATGCCTTGCACTTTTGATGACACGTGAAAGTGGCCATCTTGTAATAAACACATTGTTAACGAAATGAAATTTGACTTCGGTAAATTACAATGTGCCATAATTGAATAATTTTGTTATATGTTGTTTAACACGAACATTTTTTGACAGGGCTCCTACTGCTGGTAAACTGATTGGTTACTTGGTAGAAGATGGAGGGCATGTGTTCCAAGGCGAATCCTATGCAGAAATGGAGGTCAGTCATTCAACTTCAATTTTACACACATTTTACACACAATCATTTTATTTTTCTATTCTAATAGTGTCATTTACAATCTGACTGGTCCGCAGGTAGCTTAAAGCTAATCTAGGCGGTCCGAGTCTTATATAAGTAAAATTAATATACTAATTACAGTTTAAAAGAATAAGTTAAGTTTTACATGTAATGGAGGGAGAGAAAAAAGAGAGAAGAAAAGTAACTATAAAGAGACAAAAGACAATGTGGTGACTATGTTGATAGAACTATAAACGTTAATTTATAGAAATAATAACTGTAAAATTAGCAAATTTTATTTGAATGATTTTACTTTTGAAATAATCATGGATGTATCAATATATGTATCTTCTAATTTGAGGATCTTTAAATGCTTTTTTTTGAAGATTTCTGAGATAACGTGGTATCTCATTCCATAGTTTTGCTCCAATTCTAGAGAAGGCGTTTTTTTGGTATTTCAAGTCTAGAGCTTTTAATATAGAAATTGTTGGATGTAGAGGAACGTGTATTATAAGAATACTTATTGGTGCTGAGTTATTTCTAACATACATCAAGTTAGGTAGTGACTCGTAGTATAAAAAGTTTACAGGCATAATATTAGCATTAATAAAAAAGGGAATTGCGTTCTCATTTCTGTTGGCAAAATACATAAAGCGGAGTGCCCGCTTTTGAAGAATTAGAAGTTTTTTCAGATAGGACTTACATGCCTGACCCCAAACTGTCAACCCATAAGTTAAGTAAGGAGCAATTAATGATCGATAAATACTCAGGAGGGTATGTACGGGCACAAAATGTCTTAGTTTCGCGATTAACCTTACTGTTTTGCTATTTTTTACAGCAATATGATCAATATGATGCTTCCAGAATAAATTTTTGTCAATTGAAACTCCGAGATATTTCACATAGTCTTTACATTCCAAGGGATCGTTCTTATTCTGTTCATTATTGAATATACTTATTTTAGGTTGATAGTTAAGTTTCTTTAGATAGGGACGAAATATAACAAAATTTGATTTTTTTATGTCAAGGGTTAATTTATTTGCTGTTAGCCAGTCATATAATTTCTTTAGTTCTCTGTTTACGATTAGTTCCAACGATTTAAGATTTTTGTCTGCTTAAAGTATATTAGTATCATCAGCAAAAAGATAAAAGCTGAATTTATCAGAACAGTTTTGAATATCGTTGATGTAGAGTAAAAAGAGCAATGGACCTAAAAACAGAACCTTGTGTGTGGTATGCCACAAGTAGTTTCCATTTTGGTAGATATGTGTGAACCAATTTGAGTTGTTTGTGTCCGACCTTGTAGGTAAAATAAAAACCATTTATTTATTATACCACGAAAACCGTAGTGGTTGAGTTTATTGAGCAGAATGCTATGGTCAACAGTATCAAAAGCTTTTTTCAGATCTATAAAGACTCCACACAAAAATAGGCGCTTATCCATATTAGTCTGTATAGCATTAACAATATCAAGAATTGCGTGTTGAGTTGAGTGTGCTTTACGAAAGCCATATTGAGAAGTGAACAGTATATTCTTTTCCTCAATAAAAGATTCCATTCTTTTGTACATTAATTTTTCGAAAATTCTGTTAAAATTAGATAACAAAGATATAGGTATGTAATTATTTGCGTCGGCAAGAATATAGACCATGTTTGGTATACATAAGATTTCTAATTTAACTTCTGGTGTAACAGGCTCAAAACGAAATGATGTATCGGGTGATTTGGATTTACAGAGAAAATCAAGATAATGATGGTGTGCTAGTGGCAGTTTCTTTGCTAATTTATGCCCTACTGATGCAAAATGTTCGTTGAGTACATTAGCTATCCGTGAGGGATCTCTAGTTACTTTATTATTGTTAAAATCCCTAATAGCATTGATTGGCTTAAAATTCTTTGCTTTACGATTTAGTAGATTATTTATTCCTTCCCATGTTTTTTTCATATTTGTCAACTGATTATTCATAGAAGTGTTGCTTTTTACTTATTCGTGTTAAGTTGCAAATTTTATTTCTGTATAATTTGTATTTATTGTCATCGCCAGATGCATATAATTTGTTTTTAATCCTAATTGAGGCTCGTAATCCCTTAGTTATCCATGGCTTAGAAAGTTGTTTCGCTTTACGGTGCGAGATTGTCTTCATGGGTGCATGTTTATTAACGAGTTTATTGAACCTATTGTAAAAAGAAGAGAACAGCTAATCCACATCACTTGCTCCATTCAAAAGAATATCATTCTAATCTACTTGGGAGAGGTTGTTATTGAAACAAACGGCAGAGAACCCCGAGAAATCACACACTTTTGATTTTTTTACCTTTAGTTTATCCCTGGCTGATTTCATAATACAAAATTGGGAAAAGTGATCGCTAATATCATTTCCACTAATATCATTTCCACTAACTACGACTTGGTCAGGATTATTAACGAAAATATTATCAATAAGGGTGGCCGAGGTGTTACGAACGCGTGTTGGTTTATCAACTGTAGGAATGAGATAACAGCTCTGGAGAGACAATAAGAAATCATGGCTTTGACGAGACGTCTCACTTTTTAGAAGATCTATATTGAAATCACCCATGATAACAATAGATTTCCCAGAGGAGGCAAAGTTTTCAATTGTTTCTTCAAAATATGATTGAAATCACTTTGGTGAGTTATGCTGTCTATAGACAATGCCTCAAATTATGTTTATTTTTTGGACAAAGGATATCTCGATCCACAGTGCTTGAAATGCTTCGTTAGAAGTTTTTTCTAAT